>OX439036.1:104883668-106254470 GCA_949317995.1 Acholoe squamosa | reverse complement strand
GTATTGCTTTATCGGTTATGATAACGTAAGGTTGATAGATAATAACAAATTATAATCATATGTGGAAAGAAATAGGTAGCCTGGTATGTAACCGCTAAGTATATTCTATTCTACACCTATACATGAGGTCAGTGGGTCAGTCGTTTCAATGTTAAACCAAGCGCGTCCGATGACCCGGAGACGCTGTTGACAAAGCATAGGGAGCAGTTATTTTTGGACGCTGTATGTTTCAATGCTAAACCAAGCGCGCCCAGTGATACGAAGATATAGTTTAGATTATCATGTTAGTAGTGCATTAACAAAGCTCAAAATCAGCTCGTTGAAATATAACACATTCCCCTCTACTCTACTGTTTGAAAGACTTCATAAATCAAATAGAGATACATACACTCAGTCCTGTATCAGCATAATGCTTTTGGGAACAATTGGTATGTCATGTCTATTCGAAATTATTATTATCATTTTTTATTAGGGCTGAAAGCAGTGAGCATTCTTTGTAGCTTGTTCGATCCTTGACTTTTCTCAATTTTCTCTTTATCTAAATGTTTCTTCGATTTGTCTTGCTGTCTAGCACTTGATCTTCTACTAGTCGACATAATAGGATTTTGAGCATTGGTTGAATAAGTCATCGTAGTAGTAGTTTTTGGTGGAGGAGAACCATGAGCAGCCTGTAGTTCATCCATAGTTATAGTCTGTTTGGTGGTGGCTGGGATGGTCACAGGTATTATGGTGGTAACTGGTGAAGAGGTGATCACTGTTGTCCGATCCGAAGGAGGGTGAGCACCAGTTATCTTTGCGTCAGTAGTCAGGGCATCCGTTGTCTGGGCAGCTGTAGTATGGGCAGTCGTAGGTTGAGCAGTAGTTGCGGTATGAGCTGCCACCAGTAGCATTTGTCCTGGAGGGATCGGGGCTGTCGCTGTGGTGGAGGTTGGGGGAGTAGGAGCAGTAGTTATTGGAGCTGTAGGAGCCTGTTGAACATCTATGGCATTTGGGTTGGTTTGCTCCATAACTTCTCTGGCTAAGTCCGGATGTTTCTCACGTAGGATTCGTCTAACTTCCATAAGAATTACACCTCCTCTGTTCTTACCAGAGTATGATCCATCCTTCAATAATTTCGAGTTTATCGATGTATTGGTCCCCCAATGAGGAGATGACACACACTCTAGTAGTTTTCTATGACCTGTTCCTAGTAGTATTTTAAGAAGATTTTTGTCCTGCTCATATTTTAAAATGTTCAGAGCCTGGAGTTTATCTTCATCTATATTGCGCCATCTTTCACATTCAAATTTTGCAAGTTTCTTAGCATCTAGAGGCGTATCACAATCCATGATTTTTTTAGCCTTCATGTGCTTTCCTGCAAATTTAGCTTTAGCATAGGCAAAGCCTTGCTCCACACTGTTGAAAATTAAGCCTTCTGTTTCAATCTTGCACTCATAGAAGTTTGATAGTGGGGCTAACTCGCCTTGGTAGGCCACATAACTGTCTGTAACTACTGTTTTCGCATTTGCAAGCTGCAACTCTGGGGGGAGGTCTTTCAGCGCCTTATGTGGGTAGTATTTTCCATTGACCAGCAAGCCTCTCCCTCTTGGTTTAACGTCTATGCCTGCATCCTGACCTAGATAAGCTATGGATCTCACATCAGATTTTTGCTTTTTTATGGCTGGATTAGAGTCATCTGATAGGAAAAACCGAAGGTTTCTTGTGCTTTAATTCCCCTTTTCTTGACAATATATAGTCTCTTACACAGGCTTTTGTCATGACAATGACCATGGTTCGAATGGTCTTATTTGGTGGACCCTGGCGAAAAGCATAATCTATATCGTAGTAGTCAAGGGAAGGATCAATACCTAGGAGTAACTGGTATGCAACATCTTTGGTACGTTCACCTTCTTGATAGGCCAGACCGTCGACAACAATATTTCTCCTCAAATTATTATCTAACACTGAGATTAGCTCTGTATTGTCTTCAATGGCAGACTTATTTACTCTAGTAGCACGTTGTACCTCAGCCATTTCAATTTTTAGACGCTTTAGTTCATTTTCTAGTGTGTCATTTCTATTTTTAAGTTGGACAATTTCTTCATTGTTCCATTTGATATTATCTCCCATTGTGGTGGCCTCCTCCCTGTACAAACTCAGAGCCTCACCTGTTTTTTCCTGTAGAGTTATTATTGGGGAATCCTTTTTGCCTAGGTTCAATGTTCTTATATCCCTGACAGCCTCCGATAGTGGTGTGTGGTCTCTCTCCTGTTCATATTTCGCCGCCATGTTGAACTAGTAGATTGTCAGTCCGTTGTGACTCAGCATATACAGGTTAGCATGTATGGGTTGTAGCGACCCCTAATACCGCTCACTCGCCGGTAGCTTCAGATTAAAAACTCCTAAAATGGGGTTAAAAGGGGTTTTTTCATATAGAAAAACCTTGTCAGATTGGTCACGAGACAACCAGTGTGCTTTCCTGAAGATTTGATGACATTGCTACACTGTTTTCCTGCTCAATTCCTGCAATTTTAGTCCCACGCTCTCGAGATAGACTCACTCATAGACAGCCATTACAACCCTCAACCCTTTCGTATATGGTTTAAGGATTGTGTGGTGGTTTAAGGTGCCTTTGGTAATGATAATCCGAAAGAGTGAAAATACTTGCTTTTTCCCACCAGAACAGTGACTGGTAAAAGCAAAGACTAATTTGGGAAAAGACTCACTTATCTTTTGAGATATCATAAACCAGGGGTAGACTTTGAGAAAATGATATAAGCCGATTTTGGAGCAAAATGTGAACACCTTTCTCTATTATCTATTACAATAAAACCCCTGTCATGATATAAGCCAGGGATAGACTTTGAGCAAATGCCATTTAAGCTGATTTTGGTGGAAAATCACAAAATAAAATCCTCATGTATTTGCATTCAAGTGTATGCTACCAAAGGATGTTGTGGTAGTTGTAAAATGATATTTTCCTTAGTTGATGCTTAACCACACAGAAACACGAGAGTAATTACAAACATCTCGTGGCACAATCAAGACATGACAGAACTAATTAGACCTTCTACACTGCATGGACAATAAAAGGCAACGAGCTCAGCAAAAATGAATGTTCTTCTTTCAAGAAATAACACAACACAAAAATGGTTTTGAGAAAACAAAAATAGAAATCTTGAAAGTGGTTCTTCTGATGGGACTGTTAGCTTAAAAATGAGAAAGCCTAATTTTATAAGCATCTAGTTCAGGTTTTCGGTAGGAATGATAATGCTACAGACCCATCATTATTTTGAGAACATATTTTTTCAGTTTCTTCATTCATGCATCATGAAGACCAATGGGTGTGATGGACTTGTAGGGGCCGGCATCGTTGTATATATATTAGTGCCGTTCATCCGAGAGACGTGTTCGTGTGGTGCTTGTTCCTTCTATGCCAGCTAGGTGTCGCTTTGCGATACCCCGTTGGTACAAGAGGGGGCAGCACCATGCCTCGCGTCCAGCTTCTACTAAGAAGCCGGACGAGCGGCAGAAGGGGACTGGACGTGGTCCAGTCAAGACGCTCAGTATAATCTATTGAAACTTAAATAAAGTCCTACCCGAGAGGTAGGGGTATCCGGGGCTTTGCCCAACCCGAACTACTCGTGTTGTGTTGGTATCTCTAGTGATAAGCGAGCCAACGAGCCACCCAACATATAAGTCGATACGAACCATTACAGACTAATGCATAAGCATCCCTCAGAGTGCTATGTGGCCTCTTTGTAGAGTAAATTCAGTAGCCAATCTCCCACCTAAGCTGTTGGTGAGGCTGACAGGAATTTGTCACTTTCTGGCAGGAAAACTGTTTTGAAAGACAAAGATTTCTTTTCAATTGACGCCAGATCAATTTTATTGGTGTTATTGACTGCTTAAGGGGCTTCAAATTACGAGTGATCTTGTAAAAGAGATGACATGAAAGGAGAAGGCTTGGGGGGACTAGGGGAGGATACATAGGCTATTCTTGCAGTTTCAGTGCCAATATAATTTGATAATTGATAAATGCAATGAAACCATGTCTTATAAATTCAGTGAAATCCTAAAACTGTGGATGCCTTAGTCCATGCACAATTGGCATTAGGTGTGACTGAAAATATTATTCTCCATTTAATAAAGGCAAATACCTTATCTCATGGTAGATAACAAGGGGCCATAGATTTTGCATTATAATACCGTATTACTCGGGGCCGTGTAATACATAGGCTGCGTATTGTAGAGCCTGATCATGTGACCTCTTTGATTACATCATAGCTTAATAATGCAATGGTTTTTGAAAATGATTGATCCATGAGGACAGTTTGGACATACATCCTAAAATCTTCATTTTTTTTTCAAATGAATACATTAGCTCAGATTGTCCTGGAATTTCTCATCTCAGTTTTCCTTGAAAAATTAGGCTCTATATGTAAGTACTTGGTGACTGTAACAAAATGAATATTCTAAGGCTATATATTACATACTTGTTTGTATTCATTACATTTGCATAGGAGCACATTAATTGTCACAGCAATAAGATGATAGTAATAATGTAATATTGATACAAAAGGAATATATTGTAAAACCAGGCCCTACATAAGTCTAATTCCATATGCTGTTACAAATTGAATATTGCAGAAATAGTAAGCCCTTTACAAGTCTAGTATTGTACATTCAACTGTTTACCCTTTTCAATGAATAGTGCAGAAATATTAGGCTTGTATAAATTTGTAATAGGTTAAATTAACCTGTTCATCATTACAAGATGAATCTATTGTAGACCACCAATCTCTGCATATATAGTCTAATCCTATAGATTGTTAAATAATGAATATTACAGAAAAATTAGAACCTGTTCAAGTCTAGTGGTGTACATTTACCTGTCTGTTGGCAGGTGTCCATATTCACCTGTAGTAGTGTCTATACAGCCGTCTTTGATGCGCGCCTCTTGTCTTCTTTGCGTATTGTCCCATGGGGGCGGATACCGCATGCACCAATCGTAAATAACATTTACCTGTAAACCTCTTTAGACTGCACAAGGCTTTAAAAGCTTTATGTACACAGTAAAACATAGAAAACAAGGAAGATGAAAGGTATTTGACATTTTTCCTAAATTACAGGGAAGATAGCTGCAAAAGGAACACAACACTTAAAGAAGGGAAAGGGTTTTGACACCCAGTAAAAATAAACCCAATGTCAAACAGAGCAATTAGACGGAAGGGACTTTCGCTTTTTTACGGCCCATGGGAATCCACTAACAAATTCACAAAGAAAACTAAAATAGAAGCGAACAGCAGGCTTTCCTGGCCAAACCGGCTGTTTTTCAATTCAGCGGATGAGCTGACTGGTAGTTATCATGTAATGGGCACATGATGGTTTTCTGAGTGACTACCTGATGCTATCGTAAAATTGTTACTGCCCACTGCTCCTGGGATACCAAACTCATTCTAATAAGCACACCAGTGAGACGCTCAAAACCTAAAACAAAGATTAATTCTAATAACCTCACCTCTATACCCACCTTTTATTCACTTTTTATTCTTTGCATTTAAGGTGAAAATACTACCATAAGCCCTCTCCCAGCAGCTCCTACTGGTTTTCGCGCTTATGGCCCAAAAAAAGGGGGTGTGTTTTTAGAACAGGTGTGGTTATTATATGGAATATACTGTAAATTCTCTCGTATAAGCCGCGGCTAGTACCAGAACCCAAATAAAAATTAGGCTTATAGCTTTCTCTCAAACTCAGGGGGTGGCTTATACAAGGGGGGCGGCTTATACAAGAGTATCTACGGTAGTATAAGACAGGCTAATATGTGAGGATGAACCTTTATGGCCTTTGTAGGATCGGCAAAAGGTTGGGGGTGTGCCTTATAGGCGAGGATATTCTACATTAAATTAGTACTACCGTAAAATCCTACATGTAAGCCACACTCTCAATTGAACTGCATCCCCGACTTATGGAGAAGCTACAAGCCACACCCAAGGCTTAAAGATTGAAGGTTTTCTACTGTTCTGTAAGGTATTTATAAGCAGTAACTTTGGGCTCATTCTATACGCCACACTTAGGCTTTGGTTCTAGTATAGCCGGTGGCTTATATGAGAGAATTTACAGTCCAAACCAAGTGATAGATGTGATCATCCATAAAATTCCCTGAAGTTGGGTGTCTGTTTCTGTTACACACAAAGTACACCTTATATCCAAGGTGGTTAATTTTCATCTCTGACTTGTGATAACTGCAGGAGGCCATATGCATAGCGTCGTAATATTAATCCGATAGTAATCCTCATCATCAAGCAAAATGAATCTGCTGAAAAGATTTCTTGTCCGTGAATACCTGTGGATGGAGTCGCTGTTCTTGCAAGAGGGATAATTACTGCCTTAATCAGAGACAAAAAAAAAACCATCTTAATGAACCTAAACCGGCCCTGACACAAAGATTCGCTTTTTATCACGTTATAGCAAATTGGTATCAGTCTCGTTTGTAGTGCTTGTGTAGATCTCTGAACTGTTAGACAATGGCTGCCAATGGTAGATACCTGAGATGTGGGTGAGGCTGAAAAAGGTGTCTTGTAGATCTTTGGTGAGGCCAACAAAGGCTGGCTCTAGTAGATTGCTAAGCTGTTGGTGAGGCTGAGAAGGGCTGCCTGTAGTACATCTCTGAGCTGTGGATATGGTTGACAAAGGCTGCCTGTAATACATCTCTGTGCTGTTGGTGAGGCTGCCTGTAATACATGTCTGAGCTGTTGGTGGGGCTGACAAAGGCTTCCTATAGTACATCTCTGAGCTGTTGGTGAGGCTAACAAAGGCTGCCTGTAGAACATGTCTGAGCTATTGGTGAGGCTAACAAAGGCTGCCTGTAGTAAATCTCTGAGCTGTTGGTGAGGCTGTCAATGGCTGCCTGTAGTACATGTATGAGCTGTTGGTGAGGCTGACAAAGGCTGCCTGTAGTACATGTCTGAGCTGTTGGTGAGGCTGACAATGGCTGCCTGTAGTACAGTGAGGATGGCAAAGGCTGTCTATAGAGCTGGCGCCTTACACCTCTGAGCTTCTTGCAAGGCTGAAAAAGCTGACTGGGATCTGTTAGTATCAGCTACCTGGCTAAGCACTTGGAGAAGACTAAATAGGAGATTGATTCAGGGGAACAGCATATATATTTAGATGCATTAGCAATGGTTGGGATGTTGTCAGCCTCGAAATATATACCGCAGTTACCAAATTTGAAATAATAAGCGCACAGCCCTTAATTAGCTCACACTCCCGCTTTTTGGTCACATAACATATTTTTGATTTCTTTTTTTTAAAAGCTGACTTTTATTAATATAGACACATTTTGGATATTTTAAAGTGTTCTTTGTGCTCTTTACATTGAATATGGTATCATTTGCTTCAAGACACCCCTAGTAGTACTATTCTCTAGCATTTAGACAGAAATAAGTCTCTATCCAGGACAATTACAAGGAAAATGAGAATGCTCTGTAACTGCATGACACATACCACTTACTCGACATATTATCATACGCAGATTGCCTCCTCGCCTTCTTCTCTATTGCCTCCTCGTCTAGGCTTTATACGCGGGTTAGAAGAAGACACTGAATAATCGATGCTATATACACACCATAGCAATGATACTGCTATAGAGTGCGGGTGTGTGTACGTGGGATGGGGGTTAAGGGGGATAAGCTGAACTGTCTTCACCACTCTCGAGGCATCTCTTTGTACTTCCCATGTCTTTGCACCAGTCTTTGAAGTTGCTGTAATAGAGAAGAAAAAGTCTATAACAGACCTGATATTCAAACAACTTGTGATACAGCAGTACTTTGAAAACCTACCACATGAAATCTGACAATACCATCTTAAAGCTAGTGCATCAGTGCATCATCCCCATTGGTCGTCATGCTGCATGAATGCAGACTGGTCGAGTAACTTGCCACAGCTACATTCATGCATTGTGCCATACCAATCATACGGGGTTGATACCCTGCTGGAAGGTTGGCATGATGCATCAATGAAGTACTGGTGAGCAAACTAACCAGCACTTTATTGGTGCATCATTTTGTATTCCCCTGAATTTGATAAAGCAGAACGTCACCAGAATTGGCTCCAGTCCTACTTGTAGCCTATACAGGGTTGCTGTAGAGGGCAAGTGGCGATTAAACCTCTGAGGACTGCATCATGCCCTTTGGTCATAATGATTCACCAATGAAGTGCTGGCGAGCAGAGTCTTCATTGGAGCATCATGAAAACCCTCAGGGAGTGTATTAACCCATAGGCTTGACAGTATGCTTGAATGTAGCCCTCATAAGGGCTGCTTTCATACATCATCATGTCACCCAATGGGCATGATGCATTAACACATTTGCAGCTCTTAAAGGGTTAAAAGGTTAAGTGACACCACTAGGGACCCTTAGTGTTGTAGAGTGCCCCTCTCCCTGTCTGATGGCTTATCCTGCCGGATACTTTATTACCTAAGCCTCCAGGAATTGATGCGGCAGGAAGGCAGCCGGGCGGGCGATGGTACAACTGGGTATGAACACATTTATATCTGGTGAATGCTCAATACAATGGCCAAAATAGCCGATCTCCCTTAGAAGCCAACCTCCTAACTGAAGGAGAACTTAGAAGCCGAATTTGGGTCCATTTAAATGTGGTTAAACTAGAATTCACTTGATGAAAAAAACCTCCCTCAGAAGCCGACCCCCTAACCTGAGGGAGTTCTAGAGGCCAAATTTAGCTTAGAATAAGAAAATTTGATCGGCTTCTGGGGGAGGTTGGATTAGCCAAAATTTGCCCGCTTGACAGCAGTTGAATACCCGCTTTAAGGAGCCTCCTCAAAAGTTGAAATAATAACTTATTTTTTTCACTATTTTAGATTTTCACACCTTATTTGGCTATGATATCTGTTCAAAATCTACTACCAACTTTTGAAAGGGTTTTTCTACAAATGTAGAAAATAACCCGCAAACATGGATGATCAGTTTCTCTCAACTTCTACTTTGGCTCACAGGGTCAACTTATGGATTGGTTTTACTGTCCAAATAAATCTTTGCTTTCCCCAATCAAATATCATATGACAATGGAAATTCTGGCTATTTTTGAGGCATAGATTTTGGCCAAATGTGTGAGAGTCGGCTATGCATTGTGTCAACTGTACAGAGTTGCAAAGGGTTGGTGTGATGCCCATTGCAGTGATCGCAAGTTACTCGCAGAACAGCATTGTTGCATTAATGATGACTAACAAATATGAAACCGGTATATCATACACTGACATGTCTATAGAACCCAGCCTCTGGTGCCTGCCACAGAGTTGATAAAAACTCACTCTGAGTGTAATGAATAAAGGCAAATGTTCCTCACAGAAAATATGATTTGTCACTCTGTCCCTGCAGTGCTCATGCTGTGTATAAGGAACTGGTTTTCAGATATTAGCTCTTTCTGGACCGCTGATGCACGAGTGCATCATACCCATTGGTTGTCATGATGCACCAATGAAGTGCTGGCAAGACTGCTTGCCAGCACTTCATTGAAACATCATGCCAATCCTCCGGGACTGTATCAAACCTGTAGGGTTTGCACAATACATGAATGCAGCCATGGCTAGTTACCTGCCGGGGCTGCGTTCATGCATCATGACGACCAATGGACATGATGCATTAATACAATTTCTGCCCTTAAAGGGTTAATCTGACTCCTTATTTGCAATGAGAAAATAAAACCTCAATTGCAAACATTAGCTTTAAGATACTTTTCTCTTTATATTTGCAGACCCTGTGGTAATACCGGTGTCCAAGTTCAAAGAAGAAACCCTCCATCCAAACCTACGCTCATGTCCCACATTACGCGCCATGGAGAAGCGCGTCCGGGAACGCGAGGCCGACATTCCAGGTGTCGCCACAATCACAAATAAAATTAACCAATTATTAGGTAAGTAGATTAAGAAATGTCATGGTTCCAGGTCACATACCATACTTGATGAAATAAGCACTTGGGGTGCCTAAAGATTTAAAGCACTGTAGTAGTTAAGCATTTTAACTGACTGACTAAATTCATTTTCCCACTCTTGATGCATCAATGCAGTGCTGGAGAATTTATTCATGGAGAATTTATTCTCCAGCACTGCATTGATGCATCATGTAGACACTTCAGGATTGTATCAATCCCATAGAAGAGTCAGTAGTTGTGTATCAATGCACTATGGAGCACTTAATGGATGAATGTGGATGTAAAATGTTATCTACTTGGACACTACTCTAATCTTACAATTGTCTTAAAAGGGTCTATATCTCCTCTTTCCTATCCCCTCAGGATGTGTGTGGTGCACATATGGATACATATGCAAGGGCACTGACACATTCCTCTGTGAAATTGTGTAATGTCGTTCTCGCCATGAATATGACCTTACTTGTCGAAATGGCGTTAAACATCTATTACTCACTCACTCTTACAATTGTAAAATCTTTGAAAAAAAGGCACTGGAAAAATATGGACTGATGGAAATATTAGGATTTAGTTAAACCCATGCTTAAGGAAAATGATGATTATGCGGTTAACATTTCACAAACTTAATGACCTTGATTGACATTGTCTTTCAACAGGACTCTCGGGCCGGCAGGACCTCATGGCATGGCGGGATCATGTCGCAGCTAGAAAGGTATGCTATATAAGGTACTACCCTCAGTATGTATGGTATTTATCTACTTTATAGTTAATCAAACCTATAGGCACTGCTAATGCATTGGTGCATCATGTCCAGTAGTCATCATGATGCACCAATATAGTGCTCTTGGAGTGTAACGATCCTGTATAGTATGATGCATCAATGCATGGCATGGTGAGACTAAGTCTCCGCTAGAAAGGTACGCTACATAAGGCTTTACCCTCTGTACCTACTTTATAGTTAACACTTAAGGGGCTGCTAATGCATCATTAGTGCCTGTAGTACCCATTGGGCTTCATGGTGCAAGAATGCAGCCATGGTGAGTAACACGCTGGGACTATATCCGGGCATCATGTCAATCCTAACAGTTTTACATGCACTACTATAGTACTGCTTTATATGCGGGGTGCTATGGTAGGTACACTTGAAGGCTGCTTCAGTGTGATGGGTGATGCATTGATGCATTAGCAGTCCGTAAAAAATAGCTTGGATGCATTTCCAATTGTTTATTCAGTCTGGGACTGGACTATGATTTTTTTTTATGTTAGAATATAGTGAAAACCATTTTGAACTACTCCTAAAGTCAGCTAATAGAATTCCCTCAAAGTCTATCCCCAGCTTATGACCGGGCCCAGGGGTTTTTACGTTGTATCCCCCTGTGTGCTCTTAACTTGTTGATACAGCCTTTGGTAGAAGCTGTGTGTGCACTTAGGGACCTCCTGGTCTGTGTGTCAGTCTCACAGAGTCCCTGTGTATGTAATCTATATTGTGTAAAAAACACTTTTTGATATACAAAGCTGTAGAAATCTGCTCACTCATCTGCACCCTTTCATCTTGTAGACACCCCTCCCCCCGCCTCATCCCCCATGTCTCTCAACTTAGATCCAATAATCTCTCTCTAAACTCTTTAAAGGGTGATAGTGTATTGATACATATTGCCTATTGGTTGTCATGGTGCATAAATGAACCCCTAGCGAGATGACTCACTCGTGCATCATTTCGACCCAGACTGTGTAGCAATTAAAGTTATAATGCTCTTGTATCAAAATGGCTGCCCTCAGCAAACACTCGTTTAACCTGTTAATCAGCCCTCCATATCTATTAGCGCCAGCCATTTATTTGCTATGATACAGTATTTCACCATGTCAACTTGTCAAGACGCAACTGCTGCACTTCCCTAGTTTCCCTCTGTCCATCTTACCTCATTTGCATACCAGGCCAATTTCCTTCTCCCAAACTCCCCTTCCAGCCCCAGACAAGTTCCTTCCTCTTAACTGCTGCTATATTGAATATGCTACCATCTCTCAAATATCTATTTCCCTGTTCCTTACTTGGTCGCTCTCATAACTCCTGATTCTTTCAGCACTGCGGGCCCTCACTTTTTACCTAAAATGCCTGCCTTGCCTTTCAACTGATATTCTGTCTTTCATCGCTCACTCATTCCCTGCCTCTACCATTTGCTGCCTTCCTTGTTGCTCCCTGACCAGTCCTGCTACACATCCTTCCTCTGTTGCTGCTTTCTTCTCTCCTTCTCCAAAGTGCCACCCACCCCCCCCAATCCTGCTTTACTTGTCACTTCCCCCCGTCTCCCTTCCTCCCTCACTCCCTTCCTCTGTCACTGCTTCCCCTCTTCCTAGCTGCCTGCCTTTCAATTCCTCTGTTTTACTATCTCACTTAATTTCATAGACTCCCTGCATACCTGACTGCCTTTATTTTCGTTCCACATCTTTTCCCTTGCCAACCCCTTCTCCTTCCCCTCCTCCCTCCCTACCTTTATCTTCCCCAGCCCTGCCACTCCCTCAGTATTTTTAGCTCCCTTGCTTAGCCCTACTCCTCTCCAGCCTCCTCCCCCACCTTCCTCCCTCCCTACCTTTATTTCCTTCCTTCCCTACCCCCGCCCTCCTTTCTTTACAGTTTAGCCCTACCCCTCCACCCCTTCCCTCCCCCTGCCTACCAGTCCCTCTCATCCTCCCACCTCCCTACCTCCTTCCTCCCTTGCTCTACCTTCATTCACTCTCAACCCCATTCCTCGACTTCCTCCACATCCTTTTTCGTTTTCACTTCCACATTTTCCTTTTATATTCTACCCCTCCTCCTCTCCCTCCCTTCCCCCCCTCCTTCCTCACTCCCTCTAACGTCCTTCCCTCCCTTTTCCCTGCCCTGGCGATCTCTCTGGTTTCAGCCTTACCGCCCCTCCCACCCTTCCTGCCTCTTCCCTCCTCTGGCCCTTCCTTCCCCTGCTCCTTACCCCTACCTCTCCCTGCCTTCCCCTACCCTACTCCTATCTCCCCCTCCCTTTCTACCCCCCACTCCCCATCTCTCTTTTCTCTGCATTCTACCCTTGCCTCCCCCTGTCTAACCCTAGACCCCCTCCTTAAAACCACTCTGATGCTGTTCCAGAGCTAAGCCATAGATTGAGTTTAATCTGTTTAATGTTTGGTGATGAAAGGATGTTTAAAGTGATTAAACTAGCTGTGTAAAGTGTACTCTGTGTGGACCCTACTACCCAGTGCATTAATCTGTAGTTCCTATTAGTTGTCATGATGCGTGTATGCAGCCCTGGTGAATACGTCATAGGCTACATTTGTGCATCATGCCAACCCCAGGCTTCCTTAGCCCACTTAAATGGGTCTATATCTCCCCTTTCCTTTCCCCTCAGATGTGTGTGGTGCACATATTTTATGTGGGCACAGACAAATTCCTCTGTGAAGTTGTGGAATGTAGTTCTCGCCATGAATATGACTTAGTTGTTGAAATGGCGTTAATCATCTATTACTCACTCACTCATTCATGCCGACCTTAAGTCAAGTAAAGGAAATCTGCTGTACAAGTATATGAGCTTACAACATTTATACCTATTGTCTTGAACTGCTTTTGTTATGTATACACACTTTGACAATGTGCAGGGTGGTTTCAGCTGCTCTTCACATATGTTAGCATGCATTATACCATGGTTATGGCTGATTTGCATATTTCAGCGTTAAAGTTTAATGATAAAAGTTGTTTGATTAACCACGGCTAGAATGAACAGTAGTTGACAGTGGAACATAACAGAAGTTTGACAGCGAGTTGATGACAAAATATATGAGTCATTTCTAGCTTTTACATACCAAATCTGACAACATGACTAGAAGGGAACAATCTATGGAGGTTAATTCATGTAGTATTCTTGTAGATTCCATGATATTAAGGCTATATATATTGAAAAACAACTCGTAAACTTTTAAAGTGAGCGACCGGCTGCGCGTCTTTGCCATAGTGTCAACATCCCCTGTCCCGCTGGCCGCAATGCAGTCCCGCCCTCTGGTGTGTACTGATAGAAATAATCGTCTTCTCGGAAACGGGTAGCGATAGGATTATGGCCCTTTTGAGAAAATACAACCATCAATTCTCATGTCAACAGCAAACTTTAGCAAAGAAAATAAAGTCCGTCTAAGTTGAATAGATAAAATATTTTGAGCTAAAACAGCTATTCCTAACAGATTACTATGAAACTGATAATCCCAGTTCTAAGCAAAGCCTCCCTTCCACTATAGTGATCTACTATAGTCATGTTATATGCCATTAATACTAATAGAAAGCCTAACTACCCCCCTCTCTATCATAGACCACTAAGGGGACATAGTGAGAGCCTTAACCAGATAGCCTTCTACCACCAGCTCCATTTAGAGCCTTGTAGAGGTCAATAAAGCTGGTTTTCTTTTTGTCTGCAATTACCTTCCGCCCTCCTGCCTCCATCGCCCAATCGCGAGGAGAAGGTACGGCAGCCATTTTGTTTGAGATATTCCTACTGCTTTGCAAGGCTAGATTTAAATGAAGGTTGGAAACCAGTCAGAAATGTCCTTCCCCTGTGGTGGTAGTCACAATATACTGTTAGAGTATATTGTGTTTTGGCAAGAGAGTACATACTAATGCAACCATTGACTAGATGCCACCAGGACCTTAACCTAGTTGTGGCAGGAGTCTGGATAGGACTAGGTACCATCAGAACCGTTTCCTAGTTGTGGTAAGTGTCTAGGTAAGACTAGGTACCATCAGGACCCTTACCTAGTTATGGCAGGAGTTTGGGTGAGACTAGGTACCATCGGGACCCTTACCTAGTTGTGGCAAGAGTCTGGGTAGGACTAGGTACCATCAGGACCATTACCTAGTTGTGGCAAGAGTCTGGGTAGGAAGAATAGATACTATCAGGACACTTACCTAGTCATGGCAGGAGTTTGGGTAAGACTAGGTACCATCAGGACCCTTACCTAGTTTTGACAGAAGTATGGGTAGGACTAGATATTATTAGGACCCTTCCTTAGTTGTGGCAGGAGTCTGGGTAGAACCAGGTACCATCAGCCAGGTACCTTGTTGTGGCAGGAGTTTGGGTAGGACTAGGTACTACCAAGACAGTTAACTATTAGTGGCAGGAGTACGGGTAGGATTAGATACTATTAGGACCCTTACCTAGTTGTGGCAGGAGTCTGTATAAGACTAGGTACCACCAGAACCCTTAACTATTAGTGGCAAGAGTATAGGTAGGACTAGATACTATTAGGGCCCTTCCTTAGTTATGGCAGGAGTCTGGGTAGAACCAGGTGCCATCAGGACTCTTGCCTTGTTGTGGTAGGAGTCTGGGTAGTTCTTGGTACTCTCATCTAGTTGTGGAAGCACTCTGGGTAGACTAGGTACCACCAGGACCTTTACCTAGTAGTGGCAGGGTTCTAAGCAGGAACTAGGACTAACAGACCATCATCAGACTCTTTCTGCCCCTTTCTGCAGCCTGGTCGATAGCCTTGTCTCCTTTTTTGTTACCTCCTCAGATTCAGGACAAGGTTATTCCTCTTTGAAGAAGAACATTTTGTGCTTGTCCTTATTAAATGTAGGGTTCCTGACATCGGCCATCTTTCCATGAAAAGATGTATTAGTTGAGGCTGCACTACACTTATTGTTTTCTCTCTATATTTCTATATAGGATTTGGACCGAAATAAAATATCCCTGCTGTTCGTTGGGCTTAGCTACTATGATTTTCTTATAGCCACACATTAGACCCATTTGCATGGTTGCTTTGTGACTCAATTTTTTTTTACAGGCCATTTCCTGCGGACATACCCAAATTATGCACTTTTGCAGTGAATATTTTGCATTAAATCAATAATTCCTTTTCACCTCAAAGGCCCAATCTAACATCAAATTCCATCTTAGATACCACTCAAACCTGTTAGTATACACTATAAGGATTAATTTGATGCCTCATTTACATTTCCACTGTCGATTTTAGACCAATAATCTTTGTACAACACCCTTCAGTGCGGGTCTAGTTTGTGTGACTTGCTGCCACCTAGCGTCAATTGGTGTAGTGCAACCTAGAGATTTACTGTAAAGCCACTGTCATAAGCGGATTTTGTTTTGAGAATTGGCTTAAAGTATTTGTTCAAAGTCTGCTTATGACAAGCGTTTTCTAGGGCTAGATTATAAAGAAAATAGCATAAAACAAGTTAAGATGTTCATATAATATCACTTCCTTAAAGTCTACTACCTACTTCTGATAGGGGTTGCCTTATGACAGCAGATTTACGGAATGATGCATTCATAAATATAAATAACTGTGGTGAGTTACTCACGAGAGCTGCTTTAATATATCATGGCCACATGGGAAATTCACCATAATTCCCTGTGGATAAGGCATAGCTTTTTTTGCAAATATAATTCCCAAGGAAAATTCATAGCATCAGCAATAGGTGGGGGTGCACTTTATTGGCGAGGATACCATAATGTAGAAGAGTATGAAAGTGTCCTAATTCTAGCCCCATACAGATGTGCCTTAAAGCTTTTTTTTCAAGTTTGGGGTGTTATGAGCGGCTGCACCTAATATGCGAGGTATTGCAGAAAGGCACAACAATGTAACTAATGTTGGCTACGAAGCTGGAGGCTATATTGGCTCTATAATAGTCCCTAGATGGGCATATTGGTGGTCTGCATGGGGGATTGGAGGGTCCTGGGGAGCCGTGATAAAGCTACTAACGCTCCATTCTGGTTCCAATCTCAAACCCTGATATCTATAAGAGTATATGACTATATAAGAGGCCAAACAGGGTGCATTGGGTGCCTGATAAGAAAATAGAAGGTCTTGATGGGAAAATGGAAATATCTGATCTTTAAACTCTTTGAGGTTCACATAGTTTTTAAATGCCCATTTGTCATCATGATGTGTAAATGCAGTCCTGAGGAGTATCTTAGCAGGGCTATGAACATGCATCATGTCATTCCCAGTGATGGATGATGCACTAATGCAGTGTTGATGAGTTACTCGCCAGCACTGCATTGGTGCATCATGAATATAAAGCTGGAGGAACATGAACCTGGGTGGATCATCAAGGAGCCCTTGGAGCCCATAAAGGGTTAAAGTTAGGACATGAGCCAAATAATTCATCTATGAACGTTGGCAATGATGTAGAGCTTTTCTTGAGAGACGATCCCCTTAGTGGAGCTATTGGCAGGACATATGCCAAATGCAGTATTTTCCACTGGTGTGGGCAAAGGCAGCAAAGTACTTGTAAGTGATCTTTTGGCAATGTAAGGCCATGAAAAAAATGTTTTTTTTAATGCCCATTTCATACACCACATCTTAAGGAAGAGTAATATCCTTTCCTTTTTTGTCTTTCAAAAATCGTATCTACTGATTTTTCTCACTGCATCTTCTAGCATTTTTCTCTTAATTCTGATTAACAAGATTGAAAAAGAAGAAGAAAACTGCTCATGCTTCCTTTTTCAAACATGAAATATCCACAGGACAACAAAAATAATTTTGTTTAAATTATGTTTAGGTTGTTCCCTAGCATCATGTTTTCTAAACCCAAATTTTAATTTTAATCCCCCTCCAATATGGTCAAGTTCGAGTCAGGGTTAGTGTGTGTGTTGTTGGAGGCAGTGATGCACTGGACCCAGTCGGCACTGGCTACCACTTGGTTTCCAATTCGGTAGATTCAATAGATGTCTTAGCTAATTCTAGACCTAGTTATCTTTGAAAGTGTTCCCAACACGTTTATTTTCAGCATCCCTCTTGAGTTTTTATATTGATATATGAAAGAAATAGAAATACTCTTAAAAAGCTGTCCAGAGCCATTACAACATCACAAAGCCATTCATCATTTAGAAATCTTTGAATGAAACAAATCATGATACAACAAGAAAACCCAAAAAGGATTAATTCCTTCAGCAGATTTTCCCTGCAAGTGGCAAATACAATGAAGCCGATTGAGGAAAACCAGGGAAAAGGGACACATCCCAGATTGAACATGCTTTTGTAACAATATATCTCCTGGCTTCTGTTAGCTGCCATTCTGCCTGACACTATCCCCCCTTTAACCCTTTAAGGTGGCCGGCAGCCTTCATTATCTGGCTGATTGTACCAATTTCTGCAGTTTTACACTGGTTGTCATGATGTACCAATGAAGTACTGGCAGTTTATGCATCATCGATACACTCCCAAAGGCAAGTCTACTCACCAGCACATCAATTGTACATCATGCCAAGTTTCCTGGAGAGTTTCCGGCTATTACGTTTGACAAAATGCATGAATGTAGCCTTGGTGGGTTACTCACCAGCACTGCATTCATGTATTGTGACCAATGGGTATGATGCTTAAATACACTCTCAGCATTTAAAGTGTTAAAGGATTGATTCATATCAGGCTTAGTGTAAATTCCTGTAACATTGGTTGCCATCAGGAATAAACCTTCAGTCCTTTCAGCGCTTGGTGCTTCTTTGTTCCTGGCACCGTTTAATGAATACCCGGGTGTCTTTTGTCTCTGCGTTCAGCAGGTCTCTCTGGGGGGATTCTCTGTGAGGACAGGGACTTGATATTGATTGTGGCTTGGGGCAGGAGGAGGGTTTCCTCCACCGGGTCTCCAGGGGGCACCACTAGGATTTGTCTAGATGGGTTCTTCTTAAAGGTACACACTGCCTACAGAGCTACATGAGGGAAGACTTGATGTAAATAGTATGTGAAGACATGGAAATCTAAAATGAGAATGTGAAAGGTAATTAATCATGCAAGTTTCGTATATTTGAAACATTTGTAATCAATGGTACATATTATACCATGTTTGAAGCAAGTGGTACAGAGTAGGCCTACTTATGATTGGGGGCTTTAGGGCCATGCTCCCAAGACATTTTTGAAAATCTTAAAGAGTTCATTTACTACATTTCTGAGGCAACTTTTGTACACTAAATTATGGTAGGGTTCCAGGGTTCATTATATATAAAAAGTCTATACTGACTTTACCAAGCATATAATGCGTGAGAAACTGGCTCCATGGCATTAAAGATGACCCCCAAATGTGTTTGTCATAAGTAAGACAGGTCTGTTTGAATTGCCGAACCAGAATTTAAGGGGGGAATTAACATTCGGCCTCTATGAAAAATAAATGACAAACAAATTTGGCTTATAGGTGAGGTTTTTATGGTATCAGCTTTGTAATGAAAAACCTCCGAGGAGCTGGAGGTTTTGTGGCAAATCCTCCAGCTCCATGAGGTTTTCTGACTTATACTCCATCCAGAGAAGTTTATATAGCAGTGAAACTATGAATATCAGCATATTTTGACATAAACTGTAGAGGCCTAGAAGAGGATTTGGATCTACTACACTGGCTGTGATACAAAACTATGATAAATATATGGTGTTCCAGGCTACAATCACCAGCAATCTCAATAGTATAATATAGTTAGCAAGTCTGACTTTGAATCACAGAATGTGGGTTCAAGACTGCATGGGGACACCCTTTTTAACATACACATACAAGGTAAAAGGAGTCTTTGTAAAAGGCCTGCCTGAAGCCCCATTATAAAACACTAGTTTTAGAATTTGTTACAAAAATAACAGTGGCCAACAGAGAATAAAAACAAAATCTCACCAGGGGTTTGAACCTGTGTGGTCTAGATTTCATGTCCCAGGCCTTGACCACTACACTACATTGACCAGTCAGACTTTTAAAGTGAAATTAACCTCTTTATCTATAATTGATTATTCAGTCAAAGTAGAAGCATATCACCATTCAGTAGATGTTCTAACACTCACAATATCAGCTGAGGACTCATGATGTAATGGTTAGCACATCAGACTCTGGATCCTAGCACTGTCTGATGTGTGGGTATGAACCCCGTATGGGACAAAATTTTCCCAAGAATTCCACCTGCGGTTCAAAAATGACCTAATTCATAAAACCTCCTGCTATACTTGGCCTATTTCACAAAATCTGCTCCCAGACCTGACCCAGTTCACAAAACCTCCTGCCAGAACTGACCTAATTCATAAAATCTCCTGCTGGCCCCCAACTGTAGAATGTGGAAATAAATCTACAGTAGGAACAATGGGGTGCAGGGCCAGGTGGAGTATAATGAAGGAGTAAACTCTTAAAGCAGAGCTTGAATAAGCGCCCCTTTTGTATAAGGCTTGGGCTCATTATTGTTCTACTTTTGTAAACACCAGGGTTGGTTGCCCATAACAATAAGGTAAATAAAACACTGCCTGCTGGTACTGCTATTTATAGAGGGACAGGGTCATGATGGGATAAAAAAAAAGAAAGACATCTCCTTGGTGATATCAATTTATGTGTGGGAGGAAATGAGGCTTCCAAGGAAGGAAGCCACATAAAATGGTAAAGGTGAACGATGATTAGTTTGAGCTGACCGTTTCTTCACGAGGGTGACCTGCCCGTTCCGCACGAGGCCGTTAGGCCGAGTGCGGAGCAGGCAGGACACCCGAGTGAAGAAACAGGAGGCTCAAACTAATCAGAGTTCATCTTTACATTTATGTCAAGGTGTTTGGGTTGATAATTAATCGATATTTCATCAATATAATCCATAATTAACTCTTATTTACCCATCGTCATCGCGAAATCCTGACAGTCGCCATTTTGAATGTTTACGTTTCAGAAATGCTGCGCATGCGCGGTGGACCTATGACGTCATTGTGCGGATTTCCCGCAGGTTATTTAACGCAGGGGTGCAATACGGGGGTTCAGTGCTTTCTCTATGGAACTACAATATTCACCTTGACATAAGGTTTCATTCCTTGGAAGCAGTATGTTACACTCTCTAACCCTTTAATGCAATATTGCATCATACCATTGGTTGCCATGAAGCATTGATGCAGTCCTGGATGGTCTTCTCGCTTCATGCATCATGCCTTGCAGGGCTAGTTATGTAGGTACTCCTGAGTTTGGCATGATGCACAAATGCAGGCTTGTTGAGTGGACTCACCAGTGCTGCATTTGTGCATCATGATGAGTAAAAGGCATGACACATTAATGCATTAGCAGCACAGAACGGGTTGACAGGCATACCATGCATTAATGCACTACATATATGTATACATCTTATCCTCATTAAGTATGAATGCAGCCCCAGCGACAAAAAACTCACCAGTGCTGCATTCATGCATCATGCCCACCATATGGAGTAAGTATCCTTCCAGTAAGGGCTCGTCATGAGGCACCAATGCAGTCCAGGTGAGTTACGCATCAGTACTGCCTTAGTGGATTATCAAGTTGAGAAATGAAAAAGACGGCATTACAGAGCCATTGAGGAGTAAGTCTGGGATTCATCATTGCCCTTACGAAGTGAAAAAAAAAGTAGTAAAAGATAAGGAGAAAGAATGATGCGTTTGGTCTACAAGAAGAAAAACAACCATAAATCTTGCCAGGTGCCCAATAAATCACAGAAGAGGAAAAACGGTATACTGTAGAGTCTAGAGAAAAAAGGAAGAAGAGGAAAAATGAGTTAGAGGCTTCCATTGCTGTGGCCTTGCTAGAAGTTGCTTTTGTGTTGAAGTGACCTTCATAGAGGCTGGAGGTTCATGGTCCTTGGTTGTCATGATGCACCAATGTAGTGCTGGTGAATCGTCTTGCTAGGACTGCACCTGTGCATCATGACAATTTGTAGGTTGTCTTTTAACCCTATAGGGTCAGCATGATTCATGGATCATGTTAATTTCCTGGGAAATGGTGTCCAAAATCGGAGGTTTCCATCAGCCAGGGAGTGGCATCTGAAGACATGATGCGCAATATTCATGCCCATTGGTCAGTCAATATGATGGATTAATGCAACCCTGGTGAGTAACTTGCCAATGTTACATTTATTGATCATGCCGACCCTATTGGGCTGACAAACTTGGGAATGGTTGGCATGATGCTCCAATGAAGCACTGGCGAGCAGACTTGCCAGCACTACTGGCAACAGACTTGCCAACACTTCATTGGTGCATTATGGCGATTGATTTGCTTGATGCACTCGTGCATCAGTGGCCCTTAAAGGGTTAAACCACTACGATATTAAAGGGTTAAAAGGTTTTAACTGTCGGTGGGGTTTTTTTGTCCCCTATGGTAATGATGGGGGAATGGCAGACTAAGTGATGGTTGCACGTGACCACTGGCTCTACATGCCCCATGGACATTAGTCAAGTGTTGGATAGCATTAGAGCATGGGGAGTAAAGGCTGAAGGTGGTAGATTGAACCTTTTAAAGCTGCTGATGCATTCATGCATCATGCCCACTGATCATGATGCATGAATGCAGACATGCCAACCCAACATTGTTGAAATACTCCTGGAGTGTCAGCATGATTCACCAATGCATCATGTTGAACAATGGACCATTTTGGCTTGTCAGGTTTTAAAGCTCTAGGGAATGAATGCTGTAGGTATTAGATTGACCCTGTAGGGTACCACAGGTACTTATCAACTGGGTCCCCACCACACAGCGGAAACATGAGAAAGAGGGAAATGAGGGCTTTACATGCTTAATAGTAATACACTAGCAGCCATGCATACAACCGTCATAGATGAACGGGTGGATAGGTTTGATTCCATCTTACTTCGATACCAGTGTCATATGTAGGATAATTAACCTAGGCCATGTTATGTGTGTATTGAGAGCTTATGTATTGCGATACCTGGTCCCGATAATAACGCAGGGATTCATTAATGCATCATGAAGATGGTGTTGATACTCTCTCAAATGAGACAATATGATGCACCAGTGCACTGCTGTGAAGACTCATCAATGTGACCCATATTGCATCATGAAGCAAATCAAACATTGTACATTGGCACCTTAATGCAAGAAGGTTGTAACTGCATTTTTCAAGTTTTACAGGAGAAGCAAAAGACATGTTACAATCACCATAACATCAAATTGATGCAACTTCATTGCACTGTGGCCTATGTAGGTACAGATATCATAATTATAGCTTTAGTACTTTCATAATAGATATAAACCCGTAATAGTCATTTAGGCAAGAATGCATCATGCCCACTGGTTGGCATGATGCACCAATAAGTGCTCACAAGAACACTCACCTACACTATATTCATGATTTACAAACCCCTAAAGTGTTAAAGTGTGTGGGCGGGGTTTGTAGTTTTAAGATGGGGGAAGGAGTACGGTAGATCCCCCTGAGGCCCTCCCCACATCATCCACACTATAAATAGCTGGCAGTTTTATTGGTGCAGAATTCACATGATGGTGAATTGTCATGAAGCGCATCATAATCTACCATAAGACCCAGCATAGAAGGCGCAGCTTCTACACAAGGCTGTACCAAAAGTGTGTCTTGTAGGATACTAGGCCAAATTTGGGGATATGCTTGAATTTAAACTATAGAACAGTATTAAAATGACCAAAATTTGGCCTAGGACAGACAGCACATTAATGCCTCAAATCCCTGCAGAATAATATTCTCTTAACATCCTTGCGTTCTTCTCTGATCTTGGAGATCTTTTCTCAATCACTGTGTCAATACCCATTCCTCTATTTTTTAACTGAGAAATGTTTACACTGAATTCCCACATTCACAGTGGTATCCTTTCAGTCCTCGACTGTAGCACGTTAAGGACTGCTGATGCATTAATGCATATTGCCATTGGCCATTATGATGCATGATTGCAAGTTACTCGCCAGGGCTACATTCATGCATCATACCCATCCTACAGGGACCAGGGTTGATACACTCCCATGGCATACTGCACCAATGAAGTGCTGGCAAGACTACTCGCCAGCACTTCATTAATCCATCATGCTGAACCTAAGGTTCACATGATGCATCAATGCATTGCTGGCAAGAAGTCTCACCAGCACTTCATTAATCCATCATGCCTACCTATGGGCATGATGTGCTCCTTCATCAGCGGCCCTTAAAGTCTTAATACACCAGATGACTTTTACACAAGGACCTGTACAGTGAAATACCAATACCGTAGTCATGCTAATAAGTGCCACAGAGTGCATAGCACTGGAGATCTATCCATCATTATATTACTGTTGATAAGTTAACTGATACTCATAGGACTACAACTACTGATGAATCTTGGAGGAAATGTTAAGAATGATTGGTTAAATCTGCAGAGGTGAAATCTGTAGACCTCTATCTTTCCAACGAGGGGTTTGCCATTTCTGTGTCATTCTTAGTATGAGTTCCAGGTCCTTTCCCAATAGGAAAAACATTTCTATGTGACATTTGGCGCAATTCTAACCATTTAAATGCGCAATTGAAGGTTTAAATGTGTGTATTGCGCGCTGCGCAGCCCTGTCAAAAGCCCTGTGGTCTATCCTGTAGCTATTTTTAGCTTTACATTAAGACTAATCATCTATGGGCTTATTTCTGTTCATAATCAATTTTCATGATTAGGAATTTAATTGATTGGTTAATTACTCAATGAGGATAACTAATGAGGAGAGGTTAAAAATGAAGTATGTAGACCAATCAGAAGCCTACACTATTCAATGAAACTACCATAATCTACCACCTATAAGGTGCACCCCCTCTATTTCTGAGTTCTATTCCGAGTTAGCAGGTCGCCCCATGGGCGCCGCCATTACTGGAGCTTATTACCAGCAAGTTCTACTGATGAAACCTATCAGATGGGTACCAGTCGGCCCCCGAGAGGACCGCAGTGAATAGTTGGGCTTATCTCATTGGCTAATAAATAATCCTGCTAAGTCCGTATAAGGCGCAGTAAGCCTTAGATTCAGTTATAAGCCGTGGCTTATACGCATGGTACTAAAGTAGCACAATACCGTATTGGCCTATATAAGCAGTGGCTATTTGAATAAGCACCAGGGTAACATGGGTATTGAAATTTGAAAATCCACTACAATTTAAGTCTTGAATAAGCACCGGTCTTGGATAAGGGCCGGAGGTAAACCCTACTTGAAATCAATGAGCAGCCTGGCGCTTATACAGGCCAATACGGTACATATGTCTTACCATATTCAACCTGATTAAGCACCTATCCCCCTTTATGAAACCTTTTACAGATTAGAAAAAGGCCTAGTTTTCTCGATTTTGGTGGCAGTTAAAAAACTACATCACCATAAACATAATTTTTAAGCGCCTTATTAGGTCGAATATGGTATACATAAACCACAGGCTATTGTGACTTGAAGAATCATCCTAAACACAGGGTGCAGGTTATAATCGAGTATTTGGACATATATAACAGTATAAAACTTTGAACTGTCAAGCCTTATGTGTGGCTTATAGAATCCTCCTTAACCCAGGGTGCGGTTAATATGCAGGTGCGGCTTATACACAGTACTGTACAGATGGAGCCAGATGGTCTCAGTTTCAAGGCCTTCAATTTGACCTTACTCAAACAATGACAGCTTTGAATGGGAGAAACTTAAAACATTCTCAAAAATAAAAAACTTAACTTGTGATTTCTTTTCACTGACTCAATCATGGTTCAAACAACTTCTGTTTTTAACCTGAATTTGTTGAGACTGACATTTTGAATGTTTCTCTCTTTCATTTCCAGGTCCATGGACTTCCAGTGCCTCAATTTTTGCTAGACTTAGAAGCGGAGATAGAGCGGGGAGCCATCAACATGCTCCTTACCTACATGAGCGGCCTTCCCGAGTAAGTTAACGCTTTAACCCTATAAGGGCTGCTAATGCAGTAGTGCATCATGCCTAGTGGTCATCATGATACATGAACGCATCACCTCGACCCTACAGAATACATACTGTCCCTGAGAGTTGGCATGATGTTCCAACAAAGTGCTGTATACAGTCTCGCAAGCATTTCATGGGTGCATCATGCCGACCAATGGGCAAGATGCACTCTTGCATTAGCAGCCAGTAAAGACTTTAATGATAGTCAATTGCTTCATGCTTTAAACCCTCTCACATAAGCCTTTCTTATAGGCCAATCCTTTTCTTCAAAGGGAATATTACGAGCTGATTACAGTAGGCCTTAAATTATATGTACATATATGTTGCCTTCGCGAGTAGCCTTTTCAAGGCTGCATTAATGCATGATGACTACCAATGACCAATAATCGGTTAATGGTTTAATGGTTTAACGGCCGTAAAAGGGTTAGAACACCATGCAGCCTCTCCAAGGACATCAATGAGAGAACTTTCAAAATATTTTATCTATTCTATAATTGGCTGAATTCTTCCTTTATAATTGACAGCGCAACATTTGATTTGCGTGTTACGTCAGGATTTTTGGTCTAGTTAGTGGATGTGAAAGCGTTTTTGTATAACATTGTTATTTGAAAATTTTAAATATCATTTTGAAGTAGCAGCCATTTTGAATGCCCTGGAACACCTTTTGGTTAAGTGGCCTGTAAGGTAAGATAATATTAGGTTGAAGATTTTAGTCTCTTAAGGAGCTCATTATGTTTCTAAATTGAAGTTTCTTGGTCTTCATGATGCATCATGTAGCCAGTAGCAAACTTGTAGGGTTTGCATGATGCATGAATGCAGCTCTAACAAGTTACTTGCAAGGGCTGCATTCATGCATTATGACGACCAATGGGCATAATGCATTAGCAGCCCCCACATGATTAAGGGTTAGTATCGCCTATCTGTATCTGTATGTAATCTACCTTATCATTATGTTTCAGGGACCAGCCTCACTCGTTAAGGCTTACCGTGGGACGCGCCTTCCACACTGTACAGTCCAACATAGAGCAACGTGCCAACAACACCGACTTGTATGTATCATGTATCTATTTATTTCATATCATATATGAGAGCCCCATGGGTTTAATTAATCACCTTGTCTCAGGGCCCTGAGCAATAACCTAATGAACCTAGATAACGGTGATCTCTTCTTTTTTGACAAATTAAATGAAGTTGAACAATTCTAAAGTAACATGAAATATAGACAATAATAGATAACTTATATCACTCCTGTATGCAGTAAAGCAGAGTAGCTAGGGAAAGCCAATTAGAACAGTAGGTGATATCGGAACATGTTTACCGTGACACCTCCCTCTTTGAGTTTTCAGCAATATCAATTGCCTACTTTATGTTACATTTGGTTCCAGCCCTCTCACCATGTGCCTGTTTTCATGCCACGACTCGACGCTCACACCATTACTACAAGGCCTTAATGCCTTTGACGGTTTGTGGCCTCCCTATGCAGCCGACCTCCGCTTTGAGCTCTGGCAAGACAAGCAAGGTCAACACTGGGTCAAAACCAAATATATAGATCAGGTGAGGATAAAGTTTGGATAATAATGGGAGAGAAAGAAAAACGAAATAAAAAAAAAAGGCAGAAAATCATAAGGTTGAGTTGTGTTGTTGAAGACTGGTACATTTTAAGATGCATAGTTTATGTGTAGTATTAATACAGGTGGATCGTTTCTATTTGTTGAATTGCAATTTATTCACCATTGAGTATTTGGCAAAGAGAATCAAAATTAAACTAAAAATGTGATATACAATATATTCATATCTAATCTTGCAGGATATGTGCATCGGTGGACACACCAAATCTCTACTTACACTTGACGAATTCAAGCAAGTTCTTGCTCCATATGTGATAGATCGTAAGGAGTATATGAGCCAATGTAGCCTTAGCCAAGCCTTCTGGGGTAAGTCCCACTCAAAAAAACTAGTAACTCCTCTGTGATGCAGTGGTCTATCAAACCAATCCTTAGTGAGGGTATCAGGTACCGTAAAACTGAGTTCAGATCAAATTTATAAGCTGGTTTCTTGGTCCATTTTAAGCTTTTGCAAACCCCTGTCATAAGCCAGGGGCTAGTTTGGGCACCTGACCCCCCCTAAAACCAAAGAAATCTCACAATTTGTGGGGCAATTTTGTGGAAATTATGAGCATTTTACATACATTTATCTCTGTCAGCTACTGATTGATTGATTTATAATAGAACAGACCTAAAAATGAACTATCAGAATAAAAGCTGTCTTCTCTATTAATCTATATTGATTTCTATTAAAGTATTGTTCAAAACCTTTTAAACTTTTGAAAAACCCTGGTCATAATGTGGGGGTAGACTTTGGGTGAAATTTAGAAGCTGGTTTTGGTCAAAAATAGAAAAAAAAATACAGCTTAATACCGGGGTTTTAGGGTATAAAGGGTTGCTATGATGTATGAATGTAGAGCTGGTATGCTATGGATGGTGCTGCATTCATGCATCATTTAGGTAAAAGAGAAGATATTTGCTAGCGCTACATTCATGCATCATGCCGACCTCAAGGGTCAGTTTCAAGTATGAATGCAGCCAAGGATACTAAGCATGACAACCAGTTCAGTGGGCATAACGCATTATGCAACATTTAAAGGTAGGAAATTGGCTTTTTGCTGGGAATCTGTTGGTGGCATTTAGTGCATCCTTGCCGCCTCCCTGTTTGACCTTTAGCCTGAGGTACTGTAAAGGAACAGTTATAAGCAGTTCTCATTTTGTGATTTCCCAAAAACAGCTGATAGAATTTGCTCATAGTCTAACCCTGGCTTAGATATAACAATTGATTATAGAGAAACAGCAAGAAATAAGCCCAGAGAATTCCCTGAAATGTTACCCCTGGCTTATGAGGTTTCATATGAGTGTTGATGTAATAAAGTTCCAACATTAGCTTCTCTAATGCATTCTGTATGCAATGCCTTTGCTCACATCCCCAGCAGAAACCTTAAAGTAAATGCAGTTGTTGTTGTGTTGTAGATGCGCTTGATGATAATGATGAAGGGGAGGAATCTCCAGTGCCTGAAAATATGTGATGAGTTCTGCTCAGTCACCTCTGCATCAACTCGCGTCTTACAATGGTAAGTTATAGGTCTTTGATACTTCATGTTTACTCAGCCGTCAGTTTTTTTTCCTGAACAGATATCTTCCGATTCTAAAATTTGAAGGTAAAATAGTTCTTTCTTGTAATTTGTATAGATTGATGGAGTAAAGTTTTCAACATAATCAGTTTTTAGTCATCTTGGATATTTCTTCCAAATTCAGTCCTGTTCCATGCCTGTTCAGCGATTAGGCAAGATACCTCTTTCCCTGCTTTTCATAATGCTGAAATTTCTCTTTAAAAATGTACATCTTTTGCAATTTGTGACCCAGGCAGCTAGAATACTTAAGATCTGTTGATCTGATGTACAATATTTCAATAAGATTCTGCAACCAGAAATCAGTATGCTGTAAGATTATTTGTACCTGATGAAAGATTTCTTTCTCCCATTTCATACTTATTAGATGATCCATGTATATTTGGAGCATTACTCCAGAACTTTGATAACTGTAATATGTCTTTGAATTTGGAACGTTTATTATGTCTTTGCAGTTTACAACGCACACCTCCAGGATTGTTGAATAGTGGAAGTACGCTCCATAGTCAACGAGGCTGATCGTCTCTCATCCAAGGTCTCAACTCCAGTCAACAAAACCATCTCACTTCAGTCAACGATGTCTTATGTTCAGAGCCAGTCAGCATAGGAACAAGCATATTAAACAAAATCTCAATATCTAAGAGGGGAACAATTTATCTAAAAAACGGGTCAAACCCTCCTCCTCGTTAACAAAATCACTCACTCAACGAGAGGGTAATGTGAGAGTGCATTTACTATGAAAAGTGCATTTTCCTGAGACACCATATGGAGTTTGTAGCTTTAAGCATTTCAGCACCACTTTAGAGTTTATAGAGCTTAAGCTAAATCTGGGATGGTGTAACTGATCACTACAGTGTGTGGAGGGGTTGAACAGTGGTCCCACAGCTCAACCCTGAAACACAGGGAGTGATCAATGTTCTACCATAGTTTCTAGGATGCCACTTTTCGTGGTTTACATGGGATTCTTGTTTTAGTAGAGATTTCTTTATGGTATTAAAATATGCTAACTGTCCAAAGATAGAGGGCCTAACTTCTCCTGTCTCTTTTTTCTAGCAAGTGGCATCTCTGTTACAGTAATAACAAATGACCCTTTCTCTGTTTAAATGACCTTGTCCCCTGGATGCAATTTGTCATGAGGTCAATTATGAACTTTTCTGGACACATGATATTGCTGGCCCACTTATACTGACTTCATACTCCATATGGTGTCAGATACTTATATCAAAGTCTTATTTATTTAAAGGCTGCTAATGCATTAATGTATCATACTCATTGGTAGTAATGATGCATGAATGCAGCCCTGTTTAGCTTAGATGACAGGCCTGCATTCTTGTATCATGCTGACCATATGGCTCCAAAATACTCCAACAGACTGCTGGCTGACAAATTCACCAGCACTTTCTTGGCGCATCATGCTGAGCAATGGGCATGATGCACTCATGCATTAACAGTCCGAACTAAATAAGGGAACAATTGATGAATGGTCATAGGGTCCAGTTATTTAGCGCAAAGTGTTTTTATCAAAAATGTCTCAGGCGTTGGCATAATACTGTGTCTTTTATGTGAATTGTATCAGTGAGTTATGTTTTTATGCAGAATATGAATACTAGTAATAGTGTTACTGTATAGAAACATGTGGGTAAAGGTCTACCTCTAGTTGGTGATATAGCATAATTGTCAGTCACATGTTCCCTCCCACCCAGTATTCATATCAATATTCAGGTGAAGTATTGAATTTACAGTACCATAAGAACCCTCCCTTTAAAACTACCATTTGCTTTTGATATGTTAAAGCCAGATATTATCCTAAAAGTATCGGATTGGCTCTTAATAGTTGAGCACTGGTATTTGTGCATCATTGTGTATGGCACTAGATAAGGTCCCCGCTATTTATTGGTCTTGGTTTTAACTGATAACTTTTAAAGATATTATACACCCACAAAAATTCTAACATCCCCATGGTATCAAAACATTTTGCAAAATTTTTACCATCCAATACAATTTGAAATAGTGTCCAACCTAATATTGATCCCCAACTTTGATTTCGAAGTAAACCCTGGTCAAAGAATAAGAGATTGTCTTGTTCTGGCAACTTTGAGAGATATTCCCATGCCCTTTACCTGTTTAGAGACAAAATGGCATTTTTAATGTATGCTGTGCACTGCGATCAAATTCTATTTGATCTTTAAGACTATTACTATGAAACCCTGCAGTTCTGCCCGAAGTAGGGAGGTGGCTTTGGTGGCTTATAGGCAGGGTTTTGATACCATAGGACAGTACTAAACCAGCAAATTTTCAAGCCATCGATGCAGCAGATCTCTCCTTTCAAGGTTAACAGTAGCCCTTATACACTTGTGCGGGTTATATGCAGGGTTTTTATTGTAAACTTTTTTAGACACCACAGTTTAGACAAGTGTGCTGCCACCTACCGTAAAACCCCGCCTATAAGTCGACCCCATTTATAAGTCGACCCCCCTCTTTGAGAAACAAAATCGACCTATAGAAAAAAGGCTTGAGAAATATTAACACTATAATCTATTATAAAAACCCCACCTATAAGTCGACCCCCCAACTTGGGATCAAAAATCGACTTATACAAGAAAAAAAACGTTTTTAAAAAATCAACTTATAGGCGGGGTTTTACAGTACTGTGAATATAGGTAATCAATCTGTTGATCCCGGTGTAAAGGTCTAACATAGCTATATTGTCAGTGAATGTTATAGGAAACTATCGCCAAATCTGACAGTTTATATGAAATGTGACAAATGTTTGTTAACCTTGCTCAGCACAAGTGACACACAAATCTTGACAAGACATGCAATCTCAGAATATTAACAAATTATCTACTTATTTTAACATTGTAGAATGGGATATGCAAGTATTTGTGAATGGATAGAAGACTATATGTGATGTTTATCATTGATTGAAATGTACAGAAAGTAATGTTTGTAGTAGATGGTTGTTGATTTATTGTTGCTGATAGGCCCTAAGATGCACCTATTTTTGTAGAAGGAAGCAATATGACTGAAGGGTCTATTCTAGAATTCCTAGTAATTTACAATGATGAAAATTTAATTGAGCCCTTTATTGGGGGGGGGGATACTTGTTGGTTTATAGCATGATTCAATGGGGCCATAATTGAACATTTCAGACTTATGGAATGGGCAGAATGAAATTGATTTAGTTTGCACTATATCTTCCCAAATTCTAATCTGCTTTAATCAATCTATAGCAAAGTAAATGGCCTAAAATTCTGCTATTTGCCCCTCCCCTCTATACAAGTTGGACTTTTATAGTATATCCATGTCGGTAACAATATTGTGGCTGAAGGGGTTTCAATGACTCATCTGACTCCCGCTGTACCCTTTCTGGGCATGATGCCTCCAGGTTCGTTTTTTTTTTGTTTATGATCACTGATGATGTACTAATGCAGCGCTGGCCGCCAGTCTACTCACCAGGGTTAGCATGATGCAATCATGCAGCACTGGCGAGTTACTCACCAGGGCTACATCCATGCATCATGATGACAAAAGATATTCTCCTTTGTCACAATTACTTTAGAGGTTTTATGAATTCTCTGACTGGTCAGTAACTTTTAATGCTGATAATACATTGATGCATCATGCCAATTGGTTAGCATTATGTGTGATTGTAGTGCTAGCGAGTTACCACACAGACTGCATTCATGCACATGGTGAGCCTACGCGTTTGATATAGGTATTCCCTCATTCGTTGGCATGATGCAGAAATGCAGCCCTGGTGACTGATCAGGGCATCATGCCCTACATGATACTTAAATGCATTACTGTATTCATCCTAAATTGCACACATGTATGAGCAGAGGATTTTCTTTGGTTGGATCCCAACAATTGAAAAATAGTTCTAATAAGTGCACACCACCAACCATAAGAGTCCTTTTGTTTTTACACTAAAAGTTGTTTTACCCTAAAGATCTTTGCAGGGCTGTGCCACAAAAAGGGGAATGATATTCTTTAGAATTAAGATTGTATCGGCACTTAGCCCTAAAATAGATCTTAAAAGGTACAATAACATGACTCATTGTTGACCATTTCCTGTTGAGAACTCCAGTTTTGTTGACTGTTTTAATCTAGAAAAATCTATGAAAAACTGTGTTTTAGTCAATAAACAATTATTTCTGCTATTATACTTGTGTTCTACTTTCCATGATACTTGGATGATATCGGTGTTAATTACATGATCTACCCCTGTGAAGCGGGGACCTTCGTAATGAGGGCATGAAGGAGCAGAATAACTGAAGGAGAAATCTCCCTTTAATACTAACAGTGGGCATACCAGATTTGTATAGGGTGACAAACTTAAAAATGTCAAAGAAATAGGAAAGAAATTGTCAGAAATCACATAAAAGACTTTGAAAATCGGTGAGTTTGAGGGATTAAAAATGGATCTGGAGATGGGTAGGACCCCCAAATTTGACCCCCTTTTCCAAAAGCTTAAATTGAAGTAAAATCGGCTTATAACATTCTCCAGAACTCAACCCCCGGCTTATGACAAGGGTTGACTTATGAGTGAGGTTTTACGGTAGATAAGGGATAGATTGCTCATATACATATAGATAGGACTAGAGTGGGTTAGAGCTGATAGAACTGAGGTCCAGTGGGTCAGGCCAAAGATAATACCATAAACCCTGTGTATACAAGCCGCATCCACGTATAAGCTGCACCCTGAGATCAGGGCTTTACTATGATGCCTGAAAATGTCCCCATTACTTCCTTTGGTTTGTGTAAGTAAAACTGTATATAAGCCACACCCTGAGTTCCTGGAGATGCTATACGCAGTAACAGGGGCCTAAAATGGTCTATAAGCCGCAGCTTATTTGCAGGGTTTAACTGTTGGTTTGGATTGCAACATGCTATGTTGCCACTCCAAATAGTTGGCACTCTGATAGGACCAAAAAGGACATGACTTTAATGAGGGTTTGAGCATACCACCTAACCAAGATAAATTCCTTCAGTTTGCACTCATAGAGGGAGCTATGCACTCTTCCTTTTCCATTTACTCCGTACTTCAAATTTTACTCTAGCATTTCAGCTGTTGGCCAACCCTGACATTAGATTATGACCTCGTTTGAGTGAGGGATGTGTGTAAATATTTCACAAAATTTTTGTCATCCCCATATACTGGGTCTAAGCGGGACTGGAGCTGGTTTCTGGCGAAACGCACTGATAAGAGCTGATAAGATGGAACCAGGTTGTCCCTGGAAGTGGTTGTTATCCAGGGACAAGGTACCCATTATAACGTATTTTATTATGTGATTGACTAGACGTCAATCACATACTTATATATACATAGACCGAGGCACAAAACCACATTGAAACAAAGAGGGATTCTGACAGACATAGGAACAAAGAGGGAAATATGGCCCATACTCTGTCTCTGTAAACATTGCTATTGGTGTATATGGTTTTGGTATATAATATAGTTGAAGGTAGCCCATAGGCCATGCAGAGGGTATGGATAGTATTTACACCTCAGAGACAGAGAATAGGTTGTGTACCAGTTTAGTGGCCATGAACAATAGGGGATTAGTCTATTTCTTCCAGCCTTCATGCACCAGTGGTCATTAACCCTTTCAGTGCCACATAGCACCAGTTTACCTTTAGATACAACGGATCAGGAAATGGCATCACATTAACCCTTGAAGGGCAGCAGAATGAATAAAAGAATAGTGATTCTGTGGTCGCCATTGAACATAGGACATAGTAGTCAATTACACGTAGGCCTAAGGCCTAGCCTTTACCTTCATCAGTGTGTTTTGCCACTTTTATATGAAACAGCAGAATTAAAAAAGGCGGATCCACTGGGTATGGGTCTAAGACCAACATCATCCAACTACAAAATCACTTGTTATCAATGCTCAAAGTAGAAGTTCAGATAATACATCAACAATTCATGTGAAATGGCTGTTAAAGAATTTTATTGTACTTGTAATGACTATTCTGTCAGTTTGAACTTTACCGGAGACCCCGTTCAATTGCACTTATGAAGTGTCATGTTAGACTAACCCTTTTAAGACTGCTAATGCAGAAATGCATCATGACCATTTGCATCATGCACCAATGAAGTAATTTCATTGATGCATCACGCCGACACTCAGGGAGCGTGTCAAACTTGTGGGGTCCACATGATGCATGAATGCAGTCCTGGTGAGTTGCTCACCAGGGCTGCATATAAATTCCTGTCTAGCTGTTTGGACAAGCAGCTTCTAAAAACCTGACCGAATTGAGAAATGTAGGGACTGAGTGTCCGATCAAACACAGACATTTTAAGTATAATTAGTGGAGATAAAATCAACCAAACCAAACACCCTCAACTTGGAAGAGAGCAAGATGACAGACCTTGAGTAGTCTCTCATGCAGGCAGCTAGTACTTTTTGACCACAGTGGAGTTTACATAGTGAGTGGGGGTTATTGGAAGCGAATAACTCGCCTATGAACCATTTGTGCACACTTTAGGAGAATTTAGAACCATTGACTAGGAGTATTCTCTCCATAATAACACATCAACATGTCAAATTGATCAAGGTGCAACTGACAGTGGCTTCCACTCTGCCGGAGGTCGTGGAGGTGGTCCTGTCACTGGAAAAGCGAGTAGGTGATAAAGAATTCAACATAAGTACCACTACAAATAACCGATTAGTATTGGAGGCTCAGCTTAAGAGGGCTGAAGTTAAGGCTACAGAGTTAGAGACAAGTGGTAATGAGACTTTGCGACTATTGAATGCGCTGTCAGATAAGGTGAAACGTATTGGCACTACTGTCAACACATTGACAGAAAGACACCACTGATGACTTAGCTGTAACCAGACTCACAGTAACTAGGGGGTGTGGATGGGGGGTCCCCCATGTCACATGTCAATTTTAAGAAATGGTTATGTCACATGTCACTTAAATCCCCATGTCCCATGTCACCTCTAAGAACCTCTCATGTCACATGTCGATTTTAAGAAATGGTTATGTCACATGTCACTTAAATCCCCATGTCACATGTCACCTCTAAGAACCTCTCATGTCACATGTCGATTTTAAGAAATTGCCATGTCACCATGTCAAATTTAGTGGTCCACACCCATTTACTAAGCACCAGCAGAGGTTTGATAAGCTAGATGAGGAAGACAGAGCCAGAACAATGGTCATTGAGGGGTTAGCCGAAAATGATGTAAATGTTGGTAGAGACGTGACATCGCGGGACCGGAAGTTATTTAGCGATGGCGGCCCGCAGAGCACATGGCACAGATTATGAACTCTGAAGCATTTTGACATAAGTATAGTTGTATTGTACCACAGTAACCAAAGTATTATCACCTAATAAAGGTATACTTCATCAAGCATCCTGACTTCAACTTAAAAACTGACCTACGGCTACGCAGTATGATTGATGACTTATGTCAAGACCTAGAACTGCCTTTTGGAAATGAGAAGGTTGACGTAATATACAGACAGGGCAAGACCCCCCTCCCCGAAACCGTCCAAATTTTAACAGGCCAGTCATAGTAAAATTCTCCAATAAATCTGTGAAGTCAGAAATATACAGAAATGTGAGAAAATTGAAAAACAATGACACCTGGGCGGGAGTGAATCTCATGGATCAATTGTCAGAGAAAGAACGACGTGAGTACAATGACCTAAGATGTATTTTCTTCCTGACTAAGAAAATAGGGGTTCCAGGAGTGAGACTTAAGCAAAGATCATTGTAAATTGGTGATAGGTCCTACAGCCACTCAAACATTGACATCTTGCCATACGGCCTCACTCTACAAAAGGCTACATCAGCCAGAACTCCAGATGGCATTGGCTTTAAGTCCCACCATAACCCCCTCTTGAAACCTTTACCCATGTAAAGTAGAAGATGAGCAATATGGATACAGTTCTCTAGAACAGGCATTCCAATACAAGCATGCAAAAGTAGCAAATAATGTAGATGCTTCCGTAGCAATAATGGCGACAAGGGACCCGTATGAGAATGACCAAGCATGAAGGAAACTACATGTATAAGCTCCTCCAGTCGAAATTCTCAAATGAGAGACTAAGGGCCTATCTAGTATCTACAAGGGATCTACATCTATATGAGCTGACCTATCACAAGAGCTGGGAGCTGGGCATCATCTTGGCAATGCCCGAAATCTGACAATTGACAAGGTGGTAGGTGGTAACCTTCTTGGTAGGCTATCGGAGAAGCTAGTGGAGAAATTAACAGTGAGGAAGACATAGAGATAAGCTTGACAGATGATAACTGGACCACACCACAAAGACTACCTGCTGCTGAAAATGAGAACAGGGGCGACAATCAGGAACCAACAGATGGGGAAATTGGTCAACAAGACCAACAGGTACCACAAGGGCACAATAATCCAGAACATCCTTTACTCGGGCAACAGGGACCTCCTCCAGGGCAGCAACATCCTAATCCAGGGCAGCAAGGTCCTACTGCAGGGCAACAAGGTCCTCCTCCAGGGCAACAAACACCCCTCCCAGGGTATCATCCCCTGCAGCAACAACGTCCTCCTCCAGGGCAACAAACACCCCTCCCAGGGCATGATCCCTTGCAGCAACAAGGTCCTCCTCCAGGGCAACAAGCACCTCTCCCAGGGCATGATCCCTTGCAGCAGCAAGGTACTCCTGTAGGGCAACAAACACCCCCCCCCTAGGGCATGATCCCCTGCAGCAGCAAGGTACTCCTCCAGGGCAACAAGCACCTCTCCCAGGGCATGATCCCCTGCAGCAACAAGGTCCTCCTCCAGGGCAACAAGCACCTCTCCCAGGGCATGATCCCTTGCAGCAGCAAGGTACTCCTGTAGGGCAACAAACACCCCCCCCCTAGGGCATGATCCCTTGCAGCAACAAGGTCCTCCTTCAGGGCAACAAACACCCCTCCCAGGGCATGATCCACTGCAGCAACAAGGTCCTTCTCCAGGGCAACAAGCACCTCTCCCAGGGCATGATCCCCTGCAGCAACAAGGTCCTCCTCCAGGGCAACAAGCACCTCTCCCAGGACATGATCCCCTGCAGCAATAAGGTCCTCCTCCAGGGCAATAAACACCCCTCCTAGGGCATGATCCCTTGCAGCAACAAGGTCCTCCTAAACGATTTAAAACCTTCAAAAAAACTTTGCAAAAAGCTATAGGCTACACCTTGGGCTTGATAATTGCAGTGTATGCTGCAGCTCGATCTGTGTCAGCCGATCCTAGATGCTGCACCCACTGGCATAGGAAAAGGGTGGCAGGCCCTGTTCTGGTTTTCTCATTGTACTGATCAGTAAGCGGTATATGGAGCTTGAGAGGACAGACACACATAAAATCTCATGTCCAACTGTCGCTCCCATTTGATAAGTGGGCAATAATAGTATGTGACCGGTTGATAATATTGATGCGCCATGGTGCCCCTAAGTCTCTACTGGAGTCTAAGGATAGTCAGTCAGACTGGTGGTATTTAGTGAGTTCAGAACGTATTTACTGTTCTGAGACCTAATTTACTGAGCTGAGACCTAATTGTGCACTGGGGCCATGATTGGGTCAGTGTTAATTACATTGTGTCTGGCCACAGATCTCAAGGTAAGCTAACTCACCTCATTCCATATTGCCGGATACCCTTTGAGGATCTCGATGATTGGAGTGGGTCATGGCTTTGGTATCATAATGCATGAATGCAGCCATGGTAAGTAACTCGGCAGGGATGCATTCATGCATCATATTGATGCTCCTGTGCGGGCTTCCCTAGCCCACTTAAAAGGGTCTATATCTCCTCTTTCCTATCCCCTCAGGATGTGTGTGGTGCACATATGCGCGGGCACTGACACATTCTTCTGTTAGATTATCAACCTGTGAAGCATGGGATAGCCACTTAGTGCCGCTAAAGTGCTGTAAAACACAAATCAATCAATCATGATGCTCCTGTGGTGTTGGCATGACTCATCAGCATCATGATAACAAATAGACATGAATATTAAGACACACCTAAAGGGTCAATGACCATTAACCCTTTAAGGGTGTTAAACCCATTAGCTATCATGGTGAGTTACTCACCAGGGCTACATTAATATATCAAGACAACCATGCAGGGTTAGTAAACTCCCCAAGGGTCGGCATGATGATCCAATCAAGTGCTGGCAAAGAGACTAACCAGCACTTCATTGCTGCATCATGACGACCAATGGGCATGATGCACTCCTGTATTATTGGTCCTTAAAAAGTTAAAAGGATAGAACACGGCTTCAGGGCACCCTGAAATAATGACAGACTAATTCAACTAATTTGTCAACCCTTTTTGCCATGCTGCCTCTTTGTATCATGATACATCAATGCTGTGCTTGTGGATAACTCGCCGGCACTCATTGATGCATCATGCCAATCCTAGGCAATGGATAACATCTGTACAAAAGCCTACAAAGTTCAATAACTCTACCAGTATACGGGACTGCACAAAGGCAGAAGTTCCTATATTGGTTAATAATTAACTAAGGAGTCGATTTGAGATTGTTATATGTAATCTTGTTAGTCTGGAATTAGATAATGGAAAGATTGTTGAAACCAATTTATTGTATTACATGTATTATACCAACTTAAAACAGTTGGGGGGCTCTAAAGGTCTACGTATCCTACACCTAAATGCAAGAAGTATCAAAGCTAATTATGCCTCTATATGTGCTGAAATTTATCCTTCCAATCTTGAAATTTTTACATTCTCAGAAACTTGGTTCAAATGTGAAGACAATGAGTCTAGTTTTCAATTTCATGGATATACTAGATATAGAACTGACAGACAAGTACTTAATAATAAGGGTAAAATTAAAACAGGAGGAGGTGTGTGCATATTTGTAAAACATGGTCTGAAACATGATACACAAAAATATGATTTCTTAAATAAGTCTGATGGTATTATTGAACTCCAATGCATATATATACTTAAAGAGCATATGAAACCAATTTTATTATTCAATGTATATCGACCGCCTGATGGCAATAAGTCTGTGTTTGTGGATGTACTTGTGGATATCCTCTCAAATTTAGAATATAGAAACACATTTGAAATTATAATTTTAGGGGATTTTAATTTCAATATAAATGAAGATACCGATGTAGTTAATAGTTTACTAAATCGTATGAAACACTTTGGTCTTAATCAAGAAATTAAAGATGCCACTAGAAAAAAGGCAACTCTCGATCTAATCTTCACAAATCTTAGACCGGATCTTATTACTACCGGTATATGCAACAACTATATTTCTGATCATTTACCAATATTTTTAATAAGAAAGAAACTTAAAAATGTGCACGATAAAGTATATATCACTGGGCGATCTTATTCAAAATTATCAGATGAAACACTCTTTTCAGAATTTGATAAAATAAATTGGGACAACTTTAATAATACAGTGGATGTTAACTTTGCTTGGTCCTACCTCGAGTCAGCCATACATAGGATTCTTGATAAATACTGCCCGGTACATGAATTCCTTGTGCACAGATATAGAGACCCATGGATGACTCAGAATGTATATGAAATAATAAGGGAAAAAATTAAAAAGCTTTGGAAAGCTAGACGTTCACATAAAGATGAAGACTGGAGGAGATCAAGAGAATTTAGAAATAATGCAAACAAAATAATAGATAAAGCAAGAAAAAATTTCTTCAAAGAACAACTTGAAGAACATAAGAATGATCATAGAAAATTTTGGCGAGTCATTAACAACTTGATACCAGGACACCCCCATCGTGCAAAAGACATTTCACTAGTAGATCATGAAAACGGAAACATACCTATAGATAATTGTAATGTTCCAGACTTTATTAACCAATACTTTGCCAATATAGGACCAACACTTGCCCAAGACCTATATATACCTTGGAAACCCTATGATGAACATGTTGTAAATAAGATGGATCCCATCATTACAAATCTACAAGAGGTTAAGAAGCTAATACATGATATTAATATTAACAAATCCTCTGCTATAGCTGATATATCCACAAGTGTTCTGAAAAAAATCTTCACCCATGCTCCCGACAAACTAGTTAAAATATTTAATCTATCGTTCTCATCAAACACTGTACCAGATGCCTGGAAACTATCGAAAATAACCCCAATACCCAAAGTAGGAAATGACAAACTAGTCAATAATTATAGACCAATTTCTCTGTTACCCCTTCCATGTAAATTGATTGAAAAAATTGTTCACAATAGAGTGTATGGCTTTTTAATTAAAGAAAAAATCTTAACACCCCATCAGGGAGGATTCAGATCAGGCTTCAGTACTGTTGACACTTTAGCAAAATTTACAGATGATATAAAAAGAAATCTTAATATAGGCAACTCTACTGTAGCAGCTTTTATAGACCTAAGAAAGGCGTTTGATACTGTGGATCATTCCGTACTTTTAATAAAATTACACCAATATGGAATAAGGTCTGATAACTACCATTGGTTTGAGAATTTCTTACGAATAGACATCAAATTACTATAGCAAATGGTATAATATCTGGTAAAAACCAAGTACTATGTGGTGTTCCTCAGGGCTCAATTTTGGGCCCCATATTGTTCTTGATTTATGTGAATGATGTAATAAAATGTGTAAAAAATTGTAACATTAAACTGTATGCTGCCACTGCAATTGTGTATCATGTATCATTATTCCATAAGGACCTATCAAGATGCAGTTGAAAGGGCTAAAATGACTCAAGCTACATGTGCTGACAAATAGTGGGTAACTTGCCAATCCTGTATTGGCGCATCATGATGACAAAGGACATAACCTGGAAGCACCATGCAGGAGGCATCATGCTTTATGGGCTGACCAGCACTTCATTGGAGCTCCCTCCAGGGGGTGAATAAACCTCAGAGGGTAAGCATGATCTATCAGAGATCCTTATACCACGATTTGACCATTTTTAGTGCCGTCCACCGAGGTTCAGTCCAGGCTATACACACACATATACCAGGGAGTCCTCCATGCATATTTATAAACAAATAATTTCATGAAATTATTTTGCCATAAAACCAACTCATGGCTCCATAATCATTATACATCCCCTTATTAAAGGGTTCAGAATCAGAGCTGCCCCATGGTGTGGAAGGCTGGACATGCAGACAGACTGGGGGTCATAAATTGGGTCCTTCATAGACTTCCTATTGTAGGACTGCCAGACATCCTTCCACAGTAGGGGACTCCATGATTAATCCTTTATAGACCAGGCTGTCACCTCATTGCAACAAAGTTAAAACTGACATTTTGACAAAATGGAGCTTTCTTCTGCTTTCACATCCATTGACCCTTATTTACCTATTGTGAAAATACTGAAGGGCTGTATATGATATGTTTGCCTACAGGCCCCAAAGAAATATTGTTGTATCAGCTTGGTGCTATTATCAGTGCCCCCCCCCCTTTTTCCCGGTACTTAAGAGTTTATCTAACTTTTTTTTTACCCTAAACTTTAGCCAAAATTAGGGGCTAAATGAGGGGCACACACCCCCCCCCCTTCTCAAAATCCTGGATCCAACACTGATTGTAATTGAAACACTTCTTTTGCCGCTCCTGAAAAAGTTGAAAAATGTTGTTACTATCATATACCATTTTATTATTCCATAAATTCTAACATATTTTGTATTAATCAAAGGATATCTATGAAATTAATACATAGGTTGGTTCTAAGAGCTATAAGAGCGCTCAAACTTTGTATAAGAGCGTTCATGCCCCACTGCACACCAGCCAGGTCAGTTACAAACACTCTCTCTGACATCAAAGGCTCCGACCTAATGGTTCACTGCACAATATAATAAGAATAAGGGTCTCAGTGTGCGACCTCATGGTCCAATGCACAAATTAATAACTTGTAAGTGAATGCAACCGGCCGTCACGGGTGCCTGAGCACCGCTGACGCCGTCATGAGTGTCTGAGCACCCTAATGACTGAACAATGGGTTACATAAGCACGACGCCATAACCTTCCGGTCACTCTAGCGTCGCTCCTGAGCGACCTAGGTCAAATATCAAAGCATTTATGGAAAGCCCATAATTAGACGGTCAGAATGAGCCCAAGATCAAGGCGGAACTCCCATTATTAAGGAAGTTATGCCATGGAGACTGAATGGAGCTCCGAGTTCCCTACAGACAAACTGGCGGGAGTTACGCGCCTATCCAGCGGGCATTATAAACTTGGCATATTCAACTCTGCCCATGCGCAAAATGGCGGTTATAAACGCATAAACGACCGAGTTATGAGGGTCTGAAGATGCAGAACCGACCAAGACAAAGGGGGACACAGCGGCGTCCATGGGGGTCCTTTGTCCCCCTGTGACACATGAAAGACTCCCCTCAAACAATTGTAGAGTTAGGCAGATGCTGCTGGCTCCAGTCAGTCTGGAGGTGCTTTTCCAAGATTTGCTACAAATAGCCTGTCTGCACCTCCAGAAAGGCAGATCACCAAGAACCGCTCTAGAGGTAACATCTCCAGTCATCTCCTGCTACCTGCTATACCACTGCACTATGGTGAAACTATGCTAGACAGGCATTGGTTTCTATCATTAGTGGCCAGGGGCTATCTTCTTCAAGACTTCCACCAGAGGGTAAAGTTATTCATTATTACATTATTCCTCTAAGCAGCAGGTCAGGAGCTAGGTGTGGGAACCCACCTAGAAATATGCTGGACACTGTATTATTAATACCTCACAGGTGGAGTGGAACAGAACATTGTACTTTATGAATTACTGTATGTTTACTGTATGTACAAATTACCTACATACTAACTACCGTATGATTGATATTGCTTACATGTTGCCTAAAGCTGAATAAACCAGTGACAACTGGAAATAACACTATTTATAAGAGCCTTGAGATAATTACACTATATACCACTAGTCTTATGATATTTCTCATATGACAACTTGATCATGCCAATTACTAGTATGACAAAGTGGTGGAGAACATCCTACTAAGATCCCATCTCTCACAGGCTCATAAAAATTAAAGCTGGTAACACAACTAAGAACAATCATACACACAGTAAAACCCACTCCACCCACCCAGTGACCTTGACCTTGACACCATGCCCACCAAGGTCACCAGTGAGATCTCCCACATACCAGTGAGATCTCCCACATACCAGTGAGATCTCCCACATACCAGTGAGATCTCCCACACATCAATGAGATCTCCCACACATCAGTGAGATCTCCCACACATCAATGAGAGCTCCCACACATCAGTGAGATCTCCCACACATCAATGAGATCTCCCACACATCAGTGAGATCCCACACACATCAATGAGATCTCCCACACATCAATGAGATCTCTCACACAGCAGTAAGATCTCCCACACATCAATGAGATCTCTCACACAGCAGTAAGATCTCCCACATATCAGTGAGGTCTCCCACACGTCAGTGAGGTCTCCCACACGTCAGTGAGGTCTCCCACACATCAGTGAGGTCTCCCACACGTCAGTGAGGTCTCCCACACGTCAGTGAGGTCTCCCACACGTCAGTGAGGTCTCCCACACATCAGTGAGGTCTCCCACACGTCAGTGAGGTCCACCCCACACATCAAGGTCTTATCAGTCAAGCTGGCAGAACAACACACAAAGACCTTACGTAGTCAGGGGCCTGTTGAAGAGGTCTCCCTCCCACCTAGATCTAGGAGGCCCACAGGAGGCAAACCAGCCTCCAATACAACAGACCCACACTCAGTAGACCCCACACCTCCCACCCTGTCTACTCAGGGAACAACCAATTCTCAGGGATCCAACATTTCCCAGGGATCTCTACAGGACGCTCAACTCACGCTATCTACCTCAGGGGAAGAAGGATCTGCCTCAGGGGGTGGATCCACACCCTCATCTAGATCCTCCACCCCAGCTCCGGCCTTTGACAGCCACTCCTCCAGAGACACCTCCCCCACACCCTCCATCATGGACACCGATGAAGGCCCCATAACCTAATCAGACAGCTGAGAAGATAAGGGCCTATGAGAAGGCCATCCAAGATGCAGTTACTGCCCTAGAGACCAACAAGTCCCAGCAGGAGGAAAGGGAGAGGATCCTCAACCAACAACTGGCAGAGAGGAATGCAGCAATGGATGCCCAACAGAAGGCCATGGAAGATCAGCGGAAGTCCCTAGAGAGACAACAACAACAGATAGCAGACCTCATGAAGATGGTATCATCCCAGACCCCACAGCCTCCCACACCTGCCATCACACCTGTTGTCCCACCATCTGCCTCTGGATCCAAAGATGACATCATAATCTCCATGGTGTCCAACATTACCAAACTCATAGACAATAAACAGCAGGACGACAGAAAGATCAGGATACATGAGGTAACAAAACCCAAAACCTTTTCACACCCATCACCACTCATGTCAACAGCATTATTTATTGATCACAAATTCCCAGAATATCTGAAGGATAAGTACAAAGTAACAGACAGTGACACCATGGTAACATATTTACCCAAGTACCTCGAAGGACAAGCACTAGCTTGGTTTGAATCCTTCAGGGAGAGTGCCACACCTGATATGTTGACATGGACCAATGTAGTGAATAAATTAAAAGAGTATTTTGCTACTCGAGACAATATAATCTCAAGGACTGCACTCCGTGCACAAAAGGTAGATGAACCTGTCCTAGACTATGCATGCCATCTCAGGAAGGTGTGTAATGCCCAACGCCAAAGCGATGAAATCCTAAGCAAGGCATTCACCCAAGGCATGAGGCCCTGGATCTCTGTGGCTCTTGAGAACAAGAAAATAGACTCTTTTGACCAAGCCCTAGACCTAGCCTTAGAGGTTGAGACCCAAGAAAGATCTAGGAAGGTAAGGGATGCAGAGTCAAACCCACAGCCTACTAAGAAAAAGGTCCAGGAAATCAGCGCTAGTGCAGATGAAGATGTCAACCTAATGTCTAGTGCCCATGTAAGGCAACAGGAGGCTAAGGTTGCATCAAGAGACCCTACCGGTAGATATAGAGGAAATAACTATGACCCCAACTACCAATCCAATAGAGGTAGAGGTAGAGGGGGCAACAACAACAACCGGGGGGGGGGGTCACAACAGTAGGAAAGACAACAGCTCTTCCAACTCCAACAATGGTGACTCTTCATACAGTGATAGGAGAGACAGAACCCCAAGTAATGGCAGATCCTATAATAATCAGGGATACAACAGTAGGAGCCATAGTCCACATAGGAACTATAACTCTGGATCCTACAACAACAATGGTTCCTACAACAACAGCCAGGGTTCAAACAACTCTGGATCCTACAATCAAGGATCCAACAGTAGAAGCCATAGTCCACATAGGAGCTACAACTCTGGATCCTATAATCAAGGATCCAACAGTAGAAGCCATAGTCCACATAGGAACTACAACAGTGGATCCTACAACAACAATGGTGCCTACAACAACCAGAGATCCAATAACTCCGGTCAATACAGCAACTCTGGTCAATATAACCAGGGTTCCAACTCACGCCAGGAGGATTACAAACCTGACACAAGAGGTTACCAGGGGAACCAACAAAGTAACCCCCAAATACCACCTCATGTGATGGATCAAATCTCCAAGCTCCTGGTGGCAACCATCTCAACCACCCCACAGAACCAGGAAAACTAGGATGTCACAGTGCCGATGGGCCAGTGCACTGTGACGCCCCAAAAACAAACAATCAATCAGGATTAACAAGGATCCAACCAGAGACAATTGCTAGTGCCAATCTACCATCTAACAGACAGAGACGTCCATCAGTGATACACATCACCCCGCCAGATTCATCATCAAAGGATACAGGTGAGAGTACCAAGCTTTCTATTGTACTTCTTCAAAATGGCTGTATCAATGCAAATCTATATGATGTTTCAGATGTACAATGTTTGGTTGATACAGGTGCTACTATCACCTGTGTCAGACAATCATTCCTCATGGACCTCCAAAAGAGATTCCATATCCAACTGAGGAAATCTAAAATCAACATCCATTTGGCAGATGGATCGGTGTGTCATGTTAGACATTCAGCTATGCTGAACTTTAGAATCCAAGGTGTCAGATTCCAATACCAATTTGCTGTAATTCCCAACCTCACACAGCCCGTTGTTCTCGGCACAGATTTCTTAAGCACTACAAAATCTCAAATTGAATTTAATGTTGATCCTGAACAAATTCTCAAACCCGTTAGGGCAGTGAGGGATTTTACCATCCCTCCATTCTCTGAACTTGCAGTATTGGGTAGGGTCACATCTACTCAATCACTGCAAGGGAAAACTGGAGTAGTAGATAACCTCCAAAGAAATAACAATGCCCCATATCTAGTTCAAAGGGCAGCAGTAACCCCCAGGGAAAATAACAAACATCCCCTAGTGTTACTCAACACCAGCAGGCGCCCACATAAAATCAAAAAGGGTGCCATCATAGCTCTATTTCAGGAAGTCAAGGAATCTGATTTAGAAAAACCTCAACAGGTGTCAGACACTACCCCACACACCGATCAATCCATCTCAGCCATACGGCCTGAGGATGTAACTCAATTCAGTGACACAGACTCAGACTGTGAGTCCACATACGCTGACCCTGAACCCAACTCAATCAGACTCTCTGAAATAGCTGCTATACATAGTGAGGCACATGACCTCGAGCCAGAATTGGAAGAGAATGTTCCACCAAAATCTGTGCTCACATCCAAAGATCAGCATGATAGATTAGGATCACTGCTGACCGAGTATGATGATATATTTGTAGGAAAAGATGGAGACATTGGTGCTACACACCTGTATACCCATTCAATACATGTAAAACCTGAAGCAGTGCCATGTCATTTCCTACCATATAGACAAACACCAGAAAAACAGGCCGCAATAGGGGAAGAGTGTGAAAGGCTAGTACAACAGGGCATTCTGAGAGAATGTGCTGAGGGCCCCTGGGCTTCCAGATCCTTTTTAGTACAAAAATCATCGGGAGGCCATAGGCTCGTCACAGATTTTCGTTATTTGAACCAGAACACGATAAATCAAGCCTTATCTACACCCCGAGCCGACGACACTCTAGACATGATAGGGTCACTCAGACCAAGAGTATTCAGTAAGCTAGATGCCCAACAGGGATTTTTTCAAATTCCTATAAGACAGGAGGACCAGCATAAAACCGCATTCATAGCAAATGACAAAAAATATGTCTATGAAAGGATGCCGATGGGTTTAGCGACGGCACCGGCGGGATTCTGCCATCTAGTCACATTAATTCTGAACAAACTCAAGTACAAATGTGCCCTACCATACCTAGATGACATATTGGTATTATCACCATCAATCGAACAACACTTCCATGACCTGGAAGATGTGTTCAACAGCCTAAGAGTTGGTAAACTCAAACTGAAGAAATCAAAATGTGAATACTTCATAGACAGAATAGACTTCTTGGGAATGAGAGTGACACCCATGGGACTGCAACCATCTCCCACAAAGGTGGAATCAATCAAAACCTTCCCAACACCAAAATCAGTCAAAAATGTCAGATCCTTCACAGGCCTATGTCAATACTTCAAAAGGTTTATCAAAGGTTATGCCCAAATTGCTAGACCATTGTATGATCTACAGACACATCTCAAAGCATTTGTCTGGACAGAGGATGCAGATAATGCTTTCAAAACCTTAAAGCATGCCCTCTGTACCAATGCTCTTCTCAGATATCCAAACTATGAGAAAGAGTTCAGTTTGGCAACTGATGCTTCCAATGTGAGTTTAGGAGCTGTACTCTCACAGAGAGATAATGAAGGAGTGCTCAGACCAGTAGCCTTTGCAGGTAGAACCCTCTCCAAACATGAGAGAAATTACAATACCACAGAAAGAGAACTACTGGGAGTAGTGTATGGAGTATTACATTTCAGACACTATCTAGAGACTAGACACTTCCAATTATACACAGACCATGCAGCCCTAATCCCACTATTAACCAATACAGGACTCACACATAGATGGGCCAGATGGGCTCTAGACATACAACAATTTTCATTCACCATCCAACACGTGAAAGGTGATGATAACACACCACCAGATGCTATGTCTAGAAGAGAATACCCAGATTCTGGACCCATGACTAACCCTCCACCCCCACCAAGGAGAGTTAGAGCAGCCAGTAGAACCAAGTTTGCAAAAGAAACAAAGAAAGTACCATTCAAAAGGGATGATCCACCCAACACCATTGAAAGGCCAGAGACACCCATTAGGGGTATCTTGAAGCAATCTACACACTATGTGTTTTGCCACTGTGAGAGAGAATACTCACAACTCTTTCCAGATAATGACTTCAAGCCTATCGAATTCTCATCACTCAATCAGATGCTGAAGGCAACTCCTAAGGAGCCACCCTTCACCCCACCTGACTCAGATGATGAAGATTCAGAAGACACAATATATGCTATCACTCAAGGAACTTCCAAATCAGTCAGATTCTTTGAATCAATGCAGGGAGAGGAAACATCAAACCATTTGTGTCCTATGACCACACGCTCAAAGACTAGAAAAATGATTCAGGAGGGCACACCAAAACCCCCCACACAATCACAAACTATTCTGAATGAGAAAGAGGTCACAGGAAACAAACCTACCAAAACCCCACCTGCCAGGAAAAATGTCACAAAAGACACTGCAGCTACCAAATCAAAGAACTCTGAGACAAAGAAGAATGACAAAAAGCAAATTGTGCCTTTAAAGAAAAAGGTTGCCACTCCCATCAAGGCGAGAATAGGCCCTCCAAAGGAGCCTACACACCAAAACAAGAGTGACACACCCCAACAAAAGGCACAAGATAGGCCAATAGTCGATGAAAAAGAAAAAGAAAGAGACAGAATAAAACAACATGTGCTAGATATAAATCAACTACTGGATCAGATTCCCGACACATCCATCTCAGGTACAAACCTTGGCTTGGAACAAAGGAAAGACAAGGACCTATTGCCCCTCATACAATATCTTGAGGATGGGACCTTGCCTGCACCAAAAGCACAAGGAAATAGAATCATCAACCAAGGCCAGACATACACCTTGGTAAATGGTACATTAGTCCATATATGCCCCATAAATTGGAGAAAAACCAATACTGTACCACTTCAAATTGTTATACCACAGCAATGGGTAACAAGTACACTACAGTATTTCCATGACTCACCTACTGGCGGCCATCTTGGTTCAAGTAGGATGCTGTCAGCACTCCGACCTAGGGTATATTGGAAGTCTATGCTAGCAGACACAACAAAATATGTTTCCACCTGCCACACATGCCTCACAGCAAAAAGGCAAGTACACTCACACAAAACACCAATGACAGTGAGAGAGTACATGGCTTCACCAATGAAGTTCCTAAACCTAGACGCGGTGGGACCACTTCCCACAACTGCCAGGGGAAACAAACATATACAAGTCTGCATAGATTATGCTACCAGATATGCATCAGCTTGGGCTACTACTGACTTAAAAGCTGAAACAACAGCAGCAGAGTTCTACAAGAACATAATTTGTCATCATGGAACACCAGCCACTCTTCAAACAGACAATGGAACATGTTATACAGGTGCAAAGTTCACAAAGTTAACTAAACACCTCAAGATCAAACATAAATTCTCCTCACCATACAGGCCACAATCAAATGGGCTTGTAGAGAGATTCAATGCTAGCATCGGCACAGCGCTCAGAGCATTCTGCTCAAAGCACCAAAACAATTGGGATTCATTTATTGAACCCATAACCTTTGCATTAAACAACACTGAATCCCAAACCACAGGATTCACCCCTTTCTTCCTACTCCATGGAAGAAACCCAGCCACCCCAATGGACTTAGGGCTGGGAATACAGGAAGACATATCCACCGTAGCAGACCATGTAGCTAACATGATAACAAATCAGGATACCTCTAGGAGGAAAGCTATAGAAAGGGTCGCCAAGCTACAAAAGGAAAGGAAGGATAGATATGATAAGAAACTTACACCACAGGAAATCAAGGTCACCGACATGGTGTACCTAAACATACCAAGAATCCTGACCAACACAGAGTGTAAGAAACTTCAACCCCTTTTTATGGGACCATATGTTGTAGTAGATAGACCTAGTTTGACAAGTGCCAAACTCAAAAACTTGGACACCAATCTATTGGTGGCCAGACCAGTGCACATAGACAGACTGAAAAAGGTTGTGGCTGTCAGAAACAATGAATTTGCACACAGGCTTATTCCACATGAGGCCAAATACTACGGCAAAATTGTAAGGAACAAAAATGATATCACCCTTACAAGAGAAACCACAGGCATAGGCCCTATCAAGCCTAGGCCTGCACACCACATACTAAGAAAGACATCTAGGTGTGGTGCAGTCTCAAGAAATTAGAAACAAGATTGAGATACCAAAAGAACATAAGATTTTCAAAATGTATTACAAATTCTCTTCACCCACACATAAGACATGTGTGACTGATAATGAATTACTTAGATGTATATAAAGCCAATCAAATTTGTAAATATATCAGTAGGTTATTGCCTCTAAAAGGGTCAAAGACTGGGACCCCCCAAGTAAAGCAGACATGAAGTCTAAGAAGAGTAAGGGTAACACAATGGAGTGTCTAAAGCCTAATCCCCACATGAAAGAGCGCGCTATGCCAACACAGCAGTCTATAGAGACCAATTGACCTTATAAGCTACCCTCAGACAACTGTCTAGACGGTCATGGATGGCTGTCCTGGATGACAGGAGGAGCTAATTACCAGTACACAGATTACACAATAGAACCCCACAGGTGCAGACACTGGAGATCAAGGCCTTGACTCCAGAGACACAATACCAGGCCCACAATGGATGTGGGTAGGGTAGGCTACATAAGAAGCACTGTGGACCATAGCCCACCATCAGTCTTCATCCAGCTGCAGTCTGGAACACAAGTCTACAGGACCCCACTTGGGAATTAGCCAGCCCACTTCTCCATTAGGAGAGACTGCACTAGGATAAAGAACACACCTACTTCACCTTCAACCTGACCTTACCACTTACTGGTCAATCTCTATAGACTCACCGGACATATTGCCAAGACAGCTCAATCTTGCAAAGGTACAGTTTGAACCACTTCATTTAAAGTGTTACACCATACACTTAGACTTTACCAGCACCAAATCACTACAAATTTGACAAGACTTTAAACAGCAAATTTGCTTTACACAAGCACCATGGGGAGACTCAGAGTTTCACCCATACTGCTAACTATGCTGTTACTATATACTATAGAACCACTTACTGCAGGTTATACACCTGTGGTGAGACAAAACATAGGAGTAGTATTCAAACCTAGCCCTCAACCATTGGTCAATGGACATACAACCACAACTCTGTTGTTAGCTATCCCCTACAAGATACCTCGGGCACCCGTTACCCAAGGATCCATAAGGGATAGAATACTCCAGTTGACCACTCCTACTCTACAAGATCATACCTCTGGCCAAATTATCCAACAAGCTAAGGAGCTAGACACCTTGCTGGAAATTGCAGACAAGGAGATAAATGAAACATTAGCCTCCATCAAATTGTTCTTATCCAACCCCATAAACACATTGGACAAGGCCAAAAGAGAGGCCATACTGGGTTTTCTAGCACCCCTGTTTCGCGGTGTGCTAGGTCTAGCCACAGTAGAAGATGTAAACCAAGTAATGGGACAGCTCAAGAACATAGATGAAATACTAAGAAAATTTGCTAAACAGGATCAGGAAGCAGCTAATCTCATTGAAAAGATCACAGACAGACAAGATAAGTTTGTTAAAGCATACATCCAAGATAAGAAGGTACTAGACAGCACAATCAACACCATAGGTGACACCGTCAACCTGTGGGCCTCTAACATGTCCAGGTCACTTGACTCATATTCAAGGCACGAGAAAACTCAAAGGGAGAAGATGCAAGTATTAAATGATGCATTAATTATCATAGCAGCAAGAATGAATACAGTTCAATCACTGCAAAGGACAAATGCAGCCCTGAGGATGCTATCATCAGGAATCCTAACCCCTGATATAGTACCACTCTCAGACCTTGCTAGATACTTAATTGACATTAATAACAAACTTAGGATCACACACCCTGGAGCACAAGTCGCAATTAATGACTTAGATTTCTATTATTCACAGAAGCTGACCTCATACACTTACTCAGCTCACCATATATATATTCATCTGGACATTATAATACAATCTACCACCTCAACCTTCAAACTGTACCAAATGATTACATCACCCATGCCTATAGACACACAGGAGACCCCCACCAGAGGAGTCACCAAGTTGCAAACCACAACTGAGTTTCTAGCAGTATCTTACGACGAATCATTATTCATCGAATTGGACTCAGCAGATATGCAGGCATGTGAAGGTACTACAGTAAAGGTATGCAGAGATGTAAATGGTAGAATCTATAAACACAGGCCTACATGCCCTGTAGCCATTTTTACTAACCAGGCTCAACAGATTGCAAGTTTACAGTTTCACCACTGCAAGCACCTACCACCCATGCTATTTCCATTTCTGAAGATGAGTATCTGGTCACTACTAATGAACCCCATTACTTTATCAACTGCCATGGTAAAACGTCTGAAACTCGAAAAGCCCAGTCCTACTCAATCATAGGTGTACCTTGTGGGTGCACAATCAGTGTAGGAGAATTTTCTCTTCCAAACACAAGGTTGCCCTGTAACTCAACCTTATCATTTCATTACATTCTCAAGACAATCAATTTACCATTCATGGCAGCACTCAACCAAATTTCCGAAACCAAACCAGATGAAAGAGAGAATCTTCCAAATTTCCCAGTAGTAAACCTTTCTAGAACCTTAGAAAAACTACAGGAAAATCCAATCATGGATGATATTACTCAACTAAATTTGGAGCCCTTTGCCAAAACATTATTGAAAGATGCCTCCAACCTTGATAGGGAAATGGAAACACGCTACATAGAATCACACCTACGTCGAGTTACAGAGCATCCAATCTTCCAAAGCTTAGGATATCAGCTCACATTTTTATAGTATACATACTATTCAAACTGTACAGACTAGGAGGGACTGTAGCCTACCTGCCTACAGCCAAAGCACTCAGACTAGTCACCGAGTTGCCCCTACACAAATTGCTCCCAGATAAGAATCCTACCAAATTAACCCCTACAGAGGAAACCCACACCCCTTTCCTCACAATTCAGGAAACCCACACCCTGATAATTGCTATATTATTCACCCTGACCATCTACTCAGCCTACAGAATAATGAAGTACCTTAAGAAATTTGCACAGACACACTGTGGCAAGAAAAATGTGGCCAAGCGCACAAATCCCACAATATATTTTAAAATATATTGTGGAGACTCAAACTTCGCGCTACCCTTGAGGCCAATACCACATGAATTTGATGAGATTAAATCAGCAGCTGCCCCTACCTATAAGGATATAGTGGTTAAAACCTTCCCACTACCTAAGGCTATATTTACCTGGAATGGACCAGCAGCTATAACAACACAGAGAGGAGAATTTGCTTATCACCTCCCTCAGGTGATACACCTACCTTGGCGCACTAGGTTCAGTACTATACCAGCCCTTAAAAACAAAGGACTGTACTACTCAATGCTTCTCCAGAATGATTGTGGCACCAGCCCGGTGACCATGACAGCACTGGAAAATACAACAGATATAATTATTGACGAACAACAGGAGGAGACCGCAAGGTCAAACATGCAGACTATTGCTAATTTTCTAAACCACCAGCCCTCCCCGGTGACTGTGGAAACAGCCTAGACTGCCCACAGCCTAGGCTGCCCCCAGTCCACCACCAGGAGACAACACATCAGAGACAGTATTCAGAACTTTTCGGACAATTTGCCGGCCCTGAAAAGGGCCTTTGGGATGGTGGGTTTTTACACCCTAGGTTTCAGTCAGTCGGGATCCTACCACAGATCCTCGGGTTCAACATCAATGGGAGAGTCCGAGTCCGAGTCCGAGCCATACATATGGCCGTGATCCTGTTCCCACTCAACGAGCCGGGCCTCCATCATCCACAGTCCATACTCGGCAGCCGTGGATGGATCCCCGGATGCCGCAAGATCGAGGAGGGATGCCGCCAACAGATAATCCCATAGCACTCGCTCCCGCGGCCCGAAGTTATAGTCCATGGGCCAGAAACCCATATTACCCAAGGCCCTAGTCAGAAGGGCCACAGTGGCCCCCCGACGCAAGGCTGAGCCTAAGAAATAGTGGCAGGAGTAATTGCAGACCAACACATCACCATGCTCAATGATCTCCTTGAAATTCCTCACTATGTAGCCATAGTGGATGGCCTGGTTAGCCTCCACCAGGGCCCTAACTGGACTCCCCACCTCCATCACCTGGGGGACAGGCAAAGCAAAGAGAGCTTGTAGATGGGCCATGGTGCTACAGCAGTGATTTCCAGAGAGGAACTGATACTCCAATACCAGCCACACACTCCTTAAATGGACACACACACACCCCCCCCCCCACCCTGAACTGTCCACTGACACCAAGCTAGGCACTCACACAGACACATGCCAGAATCTGGCACCTAACACCTCAAGTGCCACCACTGCATGAGCACACCAGGGAGGAGACTCACATCTCACTCCTGACACACCTCCACTGTCAATGAAATTATCAAAGTATTAGAAAAAAAAAAATTATATATACACAGCCACTTGTTGATGTATAATATGAAAATCTATGGTATTCTCACAAAATCAATGATTAATGCGCGCATATACGCGCAAAATTGCGAAATTGCAAACTACAAATTGTAAAATTGTACAAATCTAACATTAATATACATGAATGCAGGTAGATAACTAAGACAGTTTTTGTACCCACTAGCACTTGTATACTATACCAAGGTTTACTTAAAGTAACACACTTTAGGTATCCAAGAAAATTGTTGGAAAAATGAATGAAAAAAAAAAAAATTGTTGAGAAAATTGTTGACATAAAACATGTTTACTTAAGATACTCAACAAATAATCTCTTTCAGGGACACATACTCAAAAGGCTAGGGGAAAAGTCAATTAAGCAGTGGCCCACTGCCGAAATTGCCAATTAATACACCCATATAGCAAAATCAATGAGTAACTCAGAGACAAACAAGCCTATTGTACATAAAGTACTTTGTTTTTCCGGCCCTCGGAAAAATTTGTCTCAAATCCCAAGAAAAAAATTGGATAGTGTAAACTAGATTGTACATTTGTACCCAATTTGCACACTAAAATTGTATTTTGCAGACTAGATTGTACGTTTGTACCCAATTTGCACATTAAAAATTGTATGTTTGCACACCAGATTGTACGCTTGTACCCAATTTGCACACAAAAATTGTATGTTGCACACTAGATTGTAAGTTTGTACCCAATTTGCACACTTAAAAATTGTATGTTGCACATTATACTGTATGTCTGTACCCAATTCATACAATGAAGTCAGATTTTTTAGAAATCAACATTTCTATGTGTATCCAAGCTGTACGCAAAATTATATATGTACATACAGAAACTATCAATTGAACGCAAAATCATATATTGGCATACTAAAACTGTCAAATGTACGCAAAAATTATATTTTTGTACACCAAAAATTGCCAAATGCACGCGAAATTATATATTTGCATACTAAAATTACCAAATGTACGCGAAATTATAAAATTTGCACAATAAAATTGCCAAATGTACGCAAAATTATATATTTGCACACTAAAATTGCCAAATGTACGCGAAATTATATATTTGCACACTAAAATTGCCAAATGTACGCGAAATTATATATTTGCACACTAAAATTGCCAAATATACGCGAAAAGTATATATTTGCACACTTAAATTGCCAAATGTACGCAAAAATTATATATTTGCATACTGAAATTGTCAATTGAATGCAATTACACGCGAAATTGTAAATTTGCACACTAAAATTGTCATTTATGTTCAATTTGCACGCTAAATTGAACATTGAATGCCAAAATGGCACACTATTTGCCAAATTGTATGTTGTACATAGAAATGGAAAAATATACCCAAAATTGATGTTACATAAGCAAATAAGCTCAGGTATGGTAAGATATAGAAACTCGGAAATGTACTTATACCCAGGAGAAAATAGTTTATACTGACAAAGCTCTACCACAAAAATTGCATTTGAAGCACTCCCCATCACTTCAAATCCTCTTACAAACAGTATATAACTCCAAAATAAGGTAAAAATTGCATAAATTGTACATTCCCTCGGCGAAATGACGGAGTTTCGCATTCTCTCGGGGGAGACGGAGTATTCTATCATATACCATTTTATTATTCCATAAATTCTAACATATTTTGTATTAATCAAAGGATATCTATGAAATTAATACATAGGTTGGTTCTAAGAGCTATAAGAGCGCTCAAACTTTGTATAAGAGCGTTCATGCCCCACTGCACACCAGCCAGGTCAGTTACAAACACTCTCTCTGACATCAAAGGCTCCGACCTAATGGTTCACTGCACAATATAATAAGAATAAGGGTCTCAGTGTGCGACCTCATGGTCCAATGCACAAATTAATAACTTGTAAGTGAATGCAACCGGCCGTCACGGGTGCCTGAGCACCGCTGACGCCGTCATGAGTGTCTGAGCACCCTAATGACTGAACAATGGGTTACATAAGCACGACGCCATAACCTTCCGGTCACTCTAGCGTCGCTCCTGAGCGACCTAGGTCAAATATCAAAGCATTTATGGAAAGCCCATAATTAGACGGTCAGAATGAGCCCAAGATCAAGGCGGAACTCTCATTATTAAGGAAGTTATGCCATGAAGACTGAATGGAGCTCCGAGTTCCCTACAGACAAACCGGCGGGAGTTACGCGCCTATCCAGCGGGCATTATAAACTTGGCATATTCAACTCTGCCCATGCGCAAAATGGCGGTTATAAACGCATAAACGACCGAGTTATGAGGGTCTGAAGATGCAGAACCGACCAAGACAAAGGGGGACACAGCGGCGTCCATGGGGGTCCTTTGTCCCCCTGTGACACATGAAAGACTCCCCTCAAACAATTGTAGAGTTAGGCAGATGCTGCTGGCTCCAGTCAGTCTGGAGGTGCTTTTCCAAGATTTGCTACAAATAGCCTGTCTGCACCTCCAGAAAGGCAGATCACCAAGAACCGCTCTAGAGGTAACATCTCCAGTCATCTCCTGCTACCTGCTATACCACTGCACTATGGTGAAACTATGCTAGACAGGCATTGGTTTCTATCATTAGTGGCCAGGGGCTATCTTCTTCAAGACTTCCACCAGAGGGTAAAGTTATTCATTATTACATTATTCCTCTAAGCAGCAGGTCAGGAGCTAGGTGTGGGAACCCACCTAGAAATATGCTGGACACTGTATTATTAATACCTCACAGGTGGAGTGGAACAGAACATTGTACTTTATAAATTACTGTATGTTTACTGTATGTACAAATTACCTACATACTAACTACCGTATGATTGATATTGCTTACATGTTGCCTAAAGCTGAATAAACCAGTGACAACTGGAAATAACACTATTTATAAGAGCCTTGAGATAATTACACTATATACCACTAGTCTTATGATATTTCTCATATGACAACTTGATCATGCCAATTACTAGTATGACATTACAACCTTGTTGCACTAAGGCGATGAGCTAATGCATTGATGCATCATGCCCATTGGTTGATATGGTACATGAATGTAGCCCTAGTGATTAAATGGGGCTACATTGATGCATCATGATGTGCCAATGAAGTGCTGGCGAGCAGACTCGCCAGCACTTCATTGGTGAATCATGACGACCAATGGGCATGATGCACTCCTGCAGACCTTAAAGGGTGGACATGTAGACATACTGGGGTGTGATAAATTAAGTCCTTCATAGACTTCCTGTGGTAATATTTGCAGCACCCCAAACTTTGGAAGAACCCATAGCCAATGCTTGAAATTTGTCAATTTAGTACTACTTTATAGTGTAAAACACCCTCTTATAAGCCGCACCCTGACTTTAGGTTATTGCTGTAAGCCTGATTTTTATTTGGCTTCTGGTATTAGCCGTGGCTTATACGAGAGAATTGACAGTATTGGACATTCTCCTGATGTAATTTGTTTGCAATAGTTTTTAAGATTTCACCAATACTTACCTATACACAACTTTATTCATGAAAAGTCACCCCTTCCTGCTGCATGGGTCCTATAGCCACATTTGGGCAAGCAACCTCTCCTGACTCTGGCTCTGACAATTTCCTCTATACTAAGCATAGTGAGTTTTTCTGAATGCCTTTGCAGTTTTAACCATCTCCAACCATGTTGTTTGCTCCTGGAGCTCTGAATGCTTTACATCATTAGGCCATATTCATATTAGCTGATGGCATTATTGCATGTTTATATTAAAAGCCTTTCACTTTAGCTAAAGATCCATCAGGCTGTGCTGAGAGTGTCTATAAAACAGATGACAGGGACATGCTATGTTCCCAGTAATACCTAATACAGTGAAATCCCTAGCTTGCCACCTGGCAGAACGAGGGAGGAGTCCCGGTGATATCTAGCACTGTGCAGACCCCTTACACAACTAGATTCTGTTTCTATGTAGTTCTACCCAGACTCCTGCCACAACTAGGTATGTGTCCTGATGGTACCTTGTCCTACCCAGACTCCTGCCACAACTAGGTAAGGGTCCTGGTGGTACTTAGTCCTACCCAGACTCTGGCCACAACTAGGTAATGGTCCTGATGGTACCCAGCCCTACCCAGACTCTGGCCACAACTAGGTAAGGGTCCTGATGGTACCTAGTCCTACCCAGACTCCTGACACAATTAGTTCAAGGTCCTGATGGTACCTAGTCCCACCCAGATTCCTGACACAACTAGATCAATGTTCTGATGGTAACTAGTCCTACCCAGACTCTTGCCATAAATAGGGAAGGGTCCCGGTAGTACCTAGTCCTACCCAGACTCTCGCCACAACTAGATAAGGGTCCTGATGGTACCTAGTCCTACCCAGACTCATGACACAACAAGGTCAAGGTTCTGATGGTACCTAGTCCTACCCAGACTCCTGTCACAATTAAGTAAGGGCCCTGGTGGTACCTAGTCCTACCCAGACTCATGACACAACTAGGTCAAGGTCCTGATTTTACCTAGTCCTTCCCAGACTCCTGACACAACTAAGTAAGGGCCCTGGTGGTACCTAGTCCTACCCAGATTCCTGACACAACTAGGTCAATGTTCTGATGGTACCTAGTCCTACCCAGACTCTTGCCATAAATAGGGAAGGGTCCCGGTAATACCTAGTCCTACCCAGACTATGTTCCCAGTAATACCTAATACAGTGAAATCCCTAGCTTGCCACCTGGCAGAACGAGGGAGGAGTCCCGGTGATATCTAGCACTGTGCAGACCCCTTACACAACTAGATTCTGTTTCTATGTAGTTCTACCCAGACTCCTGCCACAACTAGGTAAGGATCCTGGTGGTACTTAGTCCTACCCAGACTCTGGCCACAACTAGGTAATGGTCCTGATGGTACCCAGCCCTACCCAGACTCTGGCCACAACTAGGTAAGGGTCCTGATGGTACCTAGTCCTACCCAGACTCCTGACACAATTAGTTCAAGGTCCTGATGGTACCTAGTCCCACCCAGATTCCTGACACAACTAGATCAATGTTCTGATGGTAACTAGTCCTACCCAGACTCTTGCCATAAATAGGGAAGGGTCCCGGTAGTACCTAGTCCTACCCAGACTCTCGCCACAACTAGATAAGGGTCCTGATGGTACCTAGTCCTACCCAGACTCATGACACAACAAGGTCAAGGTTCTGATGGTACCTAGTCCTACCCAGACTCCTGTCACAATTAAGTAAGGGCCCTGGTGGTACCTAGTCCTACCCAGACTCCTGTCACAACTAAGTAAGGGCCCTGGTGGTACCTAGTCCTACCCAGACTCATGACACAACTAGGTCAAGGTCCTGATTTTACCTAGTCCTTCCCAGACTCCTGTCACAACTAAGTAAGGGCCCTGGTGGTACCTAGTCCTACCCAGACTCCTGTCACAACTAAGTAAGGTTCCTGATGGAACCTAGTCCTACCCATACTCCTGTCACAACTAGGTAAGGGTCCTGATGGTACCCGGTCCTACCCAGACTCCTGCCACAACTAGGTAAACGTCCTTGTGGTACCTAGTCCTACCCTGACTCTTGCTACAACTAGGTAAGGGATCTGATGGTACCTAGACCCACCGATACTTCTCTTATAACTGGTTTCAGACCTTACCCACAACCACCACCAGCAGAGACTGGGATAGTCTGCTGCCAGCACTGCATTGATAAATAACGCTATCCATGTGGAACTGTATCAATTCTTCTGGACATATAAGGTTGCTCTATCCATGCATTATGATTCATAGAGCATTGATGCACAGTTACAGGCAATACAAAAGAGACCTTTCAGACCTTTATTAAGGGTCTTATAAGTGTAGAGGTACGTAAATGCAAACCATAGTGTCTGGCGTGGCGGGTGAGTCGAGTCGTCGGATGTTCCTCAGGTTCCGGATAGGTGGCAGCACCGATTCGGGTCTGTGGGGACATCTGACGACGAACACCTAGGTCCTTATATAAAGGCCAGGGCTCAGCCGCTACGTCAGAGGCCCTTCTGGCCTCTGATCATGTAAGACCTTTTTAATATCTATTACCACCTACCGGGTAGCCGTGAGTGTTCCTATAATAAACTAGCCGTTGGCATACACTTGAATCACCGCCTTGCTCCTTCTTTCCCAATTAGAAAGGCCCGAACCACCAAGTCCGTAAGACTAAAACCATTACACTGGTGCCGTGACCAGTTAATTCTGGTGTATAGCCCGGACGCTATAACGTCCGAACGGCTAGTGCATGGGTTAGACAGCCTTACGGAAGCTAACCCAGAAGGGCAATCAACTGCCCAGGAGAATGGCAATGGATCATTGGTGATCCATACCCATTCGACCTCACAAGATGTAGACGCTGCATCTTGGAGAGATCCCGAACCTCACTATAAAATGGATGGTTAAGAGAACATACCGGACTCTGTACGGAGGCAACAATCCATACAGAGAAAGAGTAAGTTAATGAGTCAACAATCACTTGTTGACGAATTGAGTAATTCGATGTTCGAAATTGGTGGAAGCACTAATCCAGAACATCCGGCACCCATGCCAAAAAGGTTCTGATGGTACCTAGTCCTACCCAGACTCCTGTCACAATTAAGTAAGGGCCCTGGTGGTACCTAGTCCTACCCAGACTCCTGTCACAACTAAGTAAGGGCCCTGGTGGTACCTAGTCCTACCCAGACTTATGACACAACTAGGTCAAGGTCCTGATTTTACCTAGTCCTTCCCAGACTCCTGTCACAACTAAGTAAGGGCCCTGATGGTACCTAGTCCTACCCAGACTCCTGTCACAACTAAGTAAGGTTCCTGATGGAACCTAGTCCTACCTATACTCCTGTCACAACTAGGTAAGGGTCCTGATGGTACCCGGTCCTACCCAGACTCCTGCCACAACTAGGTAAACGTCCTTGTGGTACCTAGTCCTACCCTGACTCTTGCCACAACTAGGTAAGGGATCTGATGGTACCTAGACCCACCGATACTTCTCTTATAACTGGTTTCAGACCTTACCCACCACCACCAGCAGAGACTGGGATAGTCTGCTGCCAGCACTGCATTGATAAATAACGCTATCCATGTGGAACTGTATCAATTCTTCTGGACATATATAAGGTTGCTCTATCCATGCATTATGATTCATAGAGCATTGATGCACAGTTACAGGCAATACAAAAGAGAGCTTTCAGACCTTTATTAAGGGTCTTATAAGTTATATAACGTAGAACAAAAAGCATTGTTGCTTTTTTAAAACTAGTTCAGGTTTCTTTTCCATTATTCTCCCCTGGTAATAATCATCTTGAGTATATTTGGTCCTGTAAGAATCAATCTGGGCATTAAGAATAAAACATCTGTATGACGGACTGGCCTTCTGTATAGACTCTATCAGCCTTTAAGGGCTTTAGGGGTTGGCTCATGCCAGTCTTGGCCAGCCTGCAGTAGGATGGCATGACTAGAGCCAATACACCATCACTAGGAACCCCCTGTGGGAAACACATGAAAACATGCAAGGTCTACCTGGAAGCAGATATCATGAGCCCTTTAAGCGCCACATGATGCCTCTAGGTCCTTTGTTGTCATGATGCAGGAGTGCATAAAGCTTATTGGTCCTCATGATGCTGGTGAGTCTGCTTCACTGGAGCATCATGATGACCCTCCAGGAGCATTATCTACCCATAGCGTCGTCGTGATGCATGATGAATCAATGCATTAGCAGCCCTCAAAGGGGTAAAGGGCATTTGACGTTGAGCTAAAACCTTCTTGACAATTTGCTCAGCTGCCTTCAATTAGCCAGGTGATAAATTGTTGACGAAAACCATGAAGAATTCAGTAAACATGTTTACAATTGTAAGTGGAAAATTTTCACTTATAATGATGGAGTCTTAACTGAGCCATAATGAAGCTGTTTGGGGATATTCAGCTAGCACCAATCTGTTAACAAAATAAAGTAATTTGGTAAGGTTATGTGAAAGGTAGGCCATTCTGATTTCTATCTTACAGTCTTAGTTAGTAGTAATAAGTCAGTATTTGCTATATAAAAATGATTAAGATCAATCAATCTGGTGTTGCATAAAAAGTTGCTGCTTCTCGACATTACAGAAAGGACATTTCCCTTTCACACAGGCCATATGAATATTGTTATTTCAAAACTTCATTACAGCTGAAAAGAATTCATAACAGTTTATTGGACTTGTCATGATTTTCAATACATATTTTTTACTAATTCCATAGAGTTACAGCAATAAGCATCAGGGAGCAGGCCCCGTATAGAATCAGTGGTTTCGCTACACCTGTAGACTCTAACAACGCGTGGATATGTACAGGATGAGTTTGTGAGTGAGTAATAGATGTTTAACGCCATTTCGACAGCTAAGGTCATATTCATGGCGAGAGGATGAGTTTGTACAATGAAAAAGAAACAACAATAATAAAGTCAGTCTGCTGTTCCACCAAAACTCTTAACGACATCTTAGTACAAGTATAACATGGGTAGGCAGGTCCATTCAGACATCCCCTTTGATCTTTGGCGTGAAAATCTATGTATCAGGTCCTGGGCCCTTCTTTTTCCTCCGAAGCAAGACTAGGCCCAGGCACCCAAGTCCGAAAACTATATATACATGAACTTTAATCATGCAATCAATGCTTAAGCAATAGGCCATTGGTGTATCATGCCGACTGGAGATTTACTCGCTCGGGCTTTATTCAAACATTCTGGCAACCAATGGGAATGATGTTTAAATGCATTCGTTATTGGGCCTTAGAGGGTTGATATTTGGTTGTTGCACAAGGAATATTGAAAGAGCTTTTTACCCAAAGATTTATGGATTCCAGCAGTAACTTCAACTTTCAACAAATCATATATCAAGCAGTCACAGACATCAACTTGATATAGATACTGTCCAGCAGATCTGAAAAATAGAAAAGGATTGGGTTATTAAGGCACCCCCAATGGCAAATTTTCATCGTCCAGCAGCAGATAACAAACCACCTCCTACAATTCTGTTGGTTAGAGTCGGGGCATATTGATTACTCTGTAAAGGGGGGATTATGAAGGATCAATTGTTGGATCAGGCTTACCTTGTAGAGCCTAAATTAGGCTCGTTGTGCAGGCCTTGGGGCCATGCGTAATGCAGTATCGCATATTGGACTTCTCCTCTGTAGAGAATTGGCAATTTAACCGGTATACCCTCGGGTGGGTTTCCAACACACAATAGTTGTAAGCTACTACTAGACATATGGAGACACTAATAGGGCTCCTACCAGTTAGTTCAATTCTTTTTGAGTTAAGTAAAATAATGCTAAATAGGTTTTAAAAAAAATTAACTATTGAGAAGTGACTTACAGCAAGTAATCTAAACTCCTCCTTGAGGAGGATTGTTTGTCCGGCCTTGCCGATGGGATGAGACAAATAAAAGAACACTTGCTATTCTTACACCCCTGCTAGTATGGGTGCTGGTATAAGGGATGCTATAACTTCAAGTGTTAAGCTGCTACTGTTCAGCCTTCATATTTACAGGTGCCACAACACCTTCAGGTGTGAATTGCTGCATGCTGCACAGTGCCCCCTGTGTAATAGGTGTGAAAACAAGTTACATCAGTGTATACTGCTACCTGCCTTTACCCATTTGCTGTAGGAAATATGGAAGAGGGCAGAGCATTTCTTAACCAAAAGGTAGGGGTGTGTGCTTATTAGAGTATGTGCGCTAATTACGTCGAATATGGGATCTCAGATCCGGTCATCCTTAGACCTATGCGATCACTGTTGTATTGGGAAAGCAGTATGTAAATCCCTGTAGATGTTTCGGTTAAGCAGCTTTCACATATATATCTACATATAAACTAGAAAAAAAACTGAGTGTCCGGTCAAACACATTTACTCTGCTAATGTTAGATAAGTATGAGTGGAGGTAAACTCTATCAAACCAAACCAAACTCCAAAGTTAGGGTGCAACTTCAAGGCAGGTATTTAACCCTGTGGCGTAGGGTTAGTATGAGGTTTGAATATCAAATCGAGATTGTCCTATAATGCACAAATGCAACAGACAGTCTCGTTGTGAAGTCTCGATGTGAAGACTAAGTTGTCTATTGTCACTATAAAACAAGTACAAACCTTGCATCACACTGACTAAATAAAAAAACATCTATTTAAAAACCCACAGAAAGAATGGGCAAGTGGCAACCTTGTTCTATAAGGGAACTACCTACTAGGACAGAACTGGGGATATCTAACCCTGCGGTCCTTCCCAAGGGAAAGACATCCCCACGTTCCATCATTTCAATCAAATTCAGTTTTCAGATAACCTCAACATTAGCTGACAACCTCTCAACAGCAAGGAAAACCTCCCAAAAAAGCCGTGTCTGTTGTTGTTTTGGTTACCTGCATCAGAAATACTTTAGATAGCAGTGGATTGGGGTATGTATTTAATGAGCGCCCTGAGCATGTTAGCCCCCCTCGTAGAAATACTATTTATAGAAGAAGGATATTAGATATTGATGAGCAGGAATGGAGATACATAGTCAACGAATCAGGACACTGTCATCTCTACAGTCTTTTCAATAAAAACCTCTGCTATGAGAAGTACCTGTCTATTTTAACAAAGAAGGAGGCCACAGACTTATGTAGATTTAGATGTGGCAACCATCGGTTACCTATAGTGGCAGGGAGGTATAATAATATTGAAAGGGGGGATAGAAAGTGCACTCTGTGCGAAAAGGGAGACATAGGGGATGAGATGCATTACCTATTTTCATGCTCAGCTTTTACTAAAGAGCGAGTGTCTTATATCAACAAATCCTATGCAAATTGCCCAGACCTGTCCACTCGGGCCAAAATCTTTAATAGCAATAATAAACTAACCTTGACTAACCTATCCAAATTCTGCAGAATAATCATGGATAGCTTTAAATTATGCAGAAGTTATGGTGCTAATAGAAGGACAGGTAAGAAGAGAAAACCCAAGAGCACAGAAAAAATAATAAAAATAGATAAATAAATAAACAAAAATAATAATAAATAAATAAATAAAAAGATTACTGGAAATGTTCCTGGTGCTACAAAGTAAAGGGTATATGTAGACTAGATATGAAAGGGTAACAATAAATGTCAGATTATGGGAGCTATAAGATTATTCTGACCAGGTGCTAAACCCTGCCTTTACTATAGTTTGAACTACCCCAATATCTGTAGTTATTATTTATATATGTAACCTATCCATGCTTGTGTGAGCTACGCAATGACTGAACTCTTTATGTTGTCAATTAGCTGCTGATTGTCATCACAACACATTGAATATTGAGCCAATACCATTAACTAGTCTATCATATCTACTATTCAGAGATGTGGTTTGTTTAAGTTATTTATAAGTGTTAGTAACTAGTCTATTCACCATATTTACTTTATTTGGATCTGGCTCTTCATATTTATACATGCTGGTAACTGTGTGTGCTCTCACTCTCTTGTACAGACCATCTCCACATGTATTTAACTAGTCTACTATTTTATATTTACATGCATGTGTTGCGATGTGGTCACTCCATTTATACACAGACATATTTGAGGACTCTGCTACATGTACATCAGGAATGCCACTGTAACTATCGGCTAAACCTGATTCTTTTCCTTTGTCCCATAAGGGGCTGTGAATAAAGAATTGAATTGAATTGAATTGTTACACTGGTGCTGCCCTGCAGTTACGTAAGTTACGTAACCAGCGTCAGGTCACGTGACCTATGCAAAGTGTGATGGACGTCGGAACTTACTTCCCACTTCACGTATACGTAGTTAAAGGGATATACTCATCCTCAATATCCAATGCTAATGTCTAGGGACTCTATGAGGAGGAGAGGAGCTGGGAAACATGGAATAAAGGTGTGCACTACTCTCAGACCCCCATCCCACCCAATCCCCCTACAGGGGTAAAGGGGGATGGGTGAATATTGGGGACATTTTGTAGAAAATCTTGCCCTCACTTTTGTTTGTTCTGTAAGGCACACTAGGGCTTTATCCTCACATATTTTACAACGCTCCGTATAAGCAGGGTATTGCGGTGCATCGTGCGGCAGTGCATGGGCTGCCGTTTTATAATGATGCATCAAACCAACCTCATGGTGTTCGTCTATAACATCTGTATGTTGCATCGATGCAGTGCTTACGGCCACTTGTCACCCTTGCTTGCTGGATCATGCAACAGACAGCTTGAGGTATCATGCCATCCCTAATCCTTGAAGGTTTTATAAGCATCACGTTTACAGGAAGGATAATGTAAATAAGAAATTGGGAGAATCCTGTCATGCAGTTTATATTCGGGTACACAATAGGTTGGGAACAGGGACATGTTGTTAGGTCACACCAGGATCATAGATCAAAATAAAATAGGCTTATAACCAGGGCTTTATGGCAAATTCACACTTTAAGAAATAACTGTTGAATCTCCAGGCATCCTCATAAAATTGAACAGTAAACCACTGTAATTGTAGGGCAGTGAAGCAGTGTAGTGAAGCCACATATGTAGTCACAGTAAAACACGCTGGTGCAAGGAATCTCTGTGAAGATAACTGTGAAGTCCTTGTCCCAAAATGTGACAGACCCATTGTCATTTTGAGAACATTCTTTTTTTTTCAGTGCACCAGGACTTCATTCATGCATCATGAAGACCAATGGGTGTGATGCACTATTGCATATATACATCCCTCAGAGTAATTTTAGTTGCCAATCTCCCACCAGTTTCTGCCAGTTGAAGATCTTGTCACTTTCTGGCAGGAAAACTTGTCTTTCTGTCAGAAACAAACTGTTTTGAAAGACAAAGATTTCTTTTCAATTGACGCCAGATTGTTTAATCAATTTTATTGGCTTTATTGACTGCTTAAGCAGCTTCAAATTACAAGTGATCATATGAAAGAGACGACATAAAAGAGAAGGCTTGCGGTGACAAGGGGAGGAAAAAAGGCTCTTCTTGCAGTTTCAGTTCTATTATTATTTGAATATTGATAAGGGAAATGGAACCATGTATTATGTATCCAGTGAAATTCAATTGATCTGCAAATACTTTTGATGCTCTGGTCTACAGAAAGGTAAACTTGATATTTGGAAAGCTCACAATTACAGAACTGTTAAATTTGTGTAAACCGTGTCAGATTCAGGGGATAGAGGGATGTTTACCCCATGTCAAACATTTCAAGCTCCAAATAGAGAGAATGTCCAAAATGCTCTGGTGAGTCAATTGTTCAGCATTTAGTTGGAGCATCATGCGGACACTTCATTCACTTTATTAAGCCAGTCAATACAAAAACTCGTGGGAACAAGGCCATTGCTGTCAAAATCACTGCCGGGCCTGCAGAGATGACCAGACTGTGGGACTGAATGTCTGACTGTAATCTTGGGACCTTGTGCTCTTGAAGAATCCGGTCCTGCGAAAATCAGTCCGGGCCTACAGAACATTAAGATCTGCAGGACCGAATGGCCTGTGGGGCGGAACCTTTCGTATAGACTGTTAGTGTTGATGCATGATGCATGAATCTAGTCTTGGTGAGTTAAGTGCAAGGGCATTAATGTGATTTCAGCCTTGAAATCCTTAATGCTGACCAAAACTGCTCACCATAGACACAGATGATCAGTGATCTCTAGTTTTCACTATCAGGAGGTCTGAATGTATCATAGACCTGGCTGGGAGAACATCTGATTGAGTGGATCAAACATGTTTGATTCAGATCACATCAACTCCGGTTACTGGTCGGAATTGGCTGTTCAGTGTGATATGTATCAGTAAGAAATGAATAGCTCCCATTTTAAGATTGCTCAATTTCAGATAAATCAGTGGTGGGATTTTAGGGACTAGATTTGTGATCAAAACCCTCACCAGAAGCACAGATAATGCATTAATAAATAATGGCATCTTGATGCGTGAATGCAAGACTGCTGTATTCAATCATCCTGGTGAAGAGTCATCATGATGCACCAATGCAATGCTGGTGATGAATTCACAAGCACTTTTTTGGTGCATTATAACAACAAAGCAATATAGGCCTGGAGGATTGAGAAGGCTGGCAATGGCTAAAGTTTAGATGTTACTTGTTACATCTAGTTCAGGGAAGATTGAGGGATGGAACATTCATTTAGCACAGGATTTGGCAGTCAAAAAGAGATATCGATGTATAGGCAAGATTGTATCATGACCATTGGTTGGCATGATGCACCAATGAAGTGCTGGTGGTAAGTCTGCTCACTGGCACCTCACTTGTGCATCATGCCAGCCCTCTGGGAGGGTATCAATCAAGGAGGCTTGGCATGATGAATTAATTGCTAGGGCTGCATTTAGGAAACATAGCAACCAGAGGGCATGATGCATAAACCTGCACTACCTGCCTTTACAGAGTTAATGATTGGTTACCCCTTTAAGGGCCGCTGATGTATTGATGCATCATTTCCATTGGTCGTCATGATACATGAATGCAGCATGTGTGAGTAACTTGCCAGGGCTGCCTTCATGTTGACCTTACAGAATCGATACAGTTCCAGAGGTTCGGTATGATGCTCCAATGAAGTCTGCTCACCAGCACTTCATTGGTGCATCATGATGACCAATGGGCATGATGCAGTCCTGCATTAGGTGCCCTTAAAAGCTTAAGAGTTATTTGTCAGTTGATGTAGATCCGGAAGAATTGAGGACCATTTGAGACCCCTCCTGTGGCTTATAGCATTCTCCTAAAGTCAGGGTGTGGCTAATACACGGTTGCGCCTTATATGCGAGCTTTTATGGTATGACTGTTGTGATGCACAGGGAAAATCCGTCTTTGTATAGGAAAATACACCGGGACTTTGAACTTTATTTCTCTGCTTTATTATCCAGAGAGTTTCTGATCATATTTTATTACAGTTGTCTGAATACAGGGTGTAGTCATACTTCACGGAAGGGACTTTCGCTTTTTTACTCCCCATGTGATTCCACTAACAAACTCACAAAGAAAAACAAAATGCAAGCAAACAGCGGGGTTTCCTGTTGAAACCGGCTGTTTTTCAATTCAGTGGCTGAGCTGACTGGTGGTTATCATGTAATGGGCACATGATGGTTTTCTAAGGGACTACGCAATGCTATTGTAAAACTGACTGCCCATTGCTGCCAGGATTACGCAGGTACCATATATGTATACTTTCAAATAATATATTTTGAGATGCTCAAAACCTAAACAAAATTAATTCTAATAAGCGCACCTCCATTACCACCTTTTATTTTCCTCTTTGCATTTTAGGTGAAAATACTACCATAGCTTCATGTGTTCATGCATCATGCCGTCCAATGGGCATGATGCATTGATGCATTAACACATTTGCAGCAATTAAAGAGTTAAAAGGTTAAGGGACACCACTAGGGACCCTTAGTGTTGTAGAGTGCCCCTCTCCCTGTCTGCCAGCTTATCCTGGCCGATACTTTATTACCTAAGCCTCAAGGAATTGATGGAGCAGGACGGGAGCTGGCCAGATGGTGGTACAACTGTGTATGAACAAATTTATATCTGGTTAGTGCTCACTACCATGACCAATATATTGCAGAGTGTGCTTTTAGCCATCAAAGTTATAGACAATATGTTACAATAAAGAAAACTGTACAAAATGGCCCACAAACCCAGATGATCAGTTTATCTGAACTTCTACCCTGGCTCACAACAGGGGTTATGGATAGGTTTTACTGTCCCAATTAATCATTAGTTTCCCCATTATGCAAAGTGTCATATGCAATGAAAATTCTGGCTATTATTGAGGCATAGATTCTGGCCAAATGTGTGAGAGTCAGCTATTTATATCATGCTGCTATAAATATCATACACGCTCAATTGCACTTTGCTTTAATGGTTTGAAGGTTGTAAAGTGATTTGAAGCTATTATGCGCATTGACCACAATGGTGCATGAATGCAATACTTGTTACTAACTTGCCACTTTTGCACACATGCATCTTGCCAATTTCACAGAGTTACAGGGGTCGTTGTGATGCCCAATGCAGGGCTCGCGAGTTAATCGCAGAACAGTATTGTTGCATCAATGATCACAAAAAAACACAAAACTGGTATATCGCACACTGACACATCTATCCCTGCAGTGCTCATGCTACTTCGTACAAGGAACTGGTTTTCAGATATTAGCCTTTTAAGAACCACTAATGCAGGAGTGCATCATACCCATTGGTTGTCATGATGCGCCAATGAAGTTCTGGTAAGACTGCTTGCCAGCACTTCATCGAAGCATCATGCCAATCCTCTGAGACTGTATCAACCCTGTAGGGTAGACATGATGCAACAATGCTGCCCTGACTATTTACATGCCGGGGCTGCATTCATGCATCATGACAATCAATGGGCATGATGCATTAATGCAATTTCTGCCCTTAGAGTGTTAAACTGACTCCTTATATATAAGTAGAAAAAGAAGATCTCAAATTCCAAAATTAACCTTAAAGTACTTATCTTTTTATATTTTTGCAGACCCTGTTGTAATACCAGTGTCCAAGTTCAAAAAAGAAACCCTCCATCCAAACCTATGCTCATGTCCCATGTTACACACCATGGAGAAGCGTGTCCGGGAAAGCGAAGCTGATATACCAGGTGTCACCATAATCACAAATAAAATTAACCAATTATTAGGTAAATAGATTAAAAAAAAAAAACATCTCATGTCACTGGGCCACATCATTCCTGAAAAATCTCTCCAGGTCTTCATGATGCATCAATACAGTGCTGGCCAGTTTACTCACCAGAACTGCATTGATGCATCATATAGACCTCCTTTGGGCATGGCCATTGCTTAAGCTGATTACCAGCGATTACCACTAATAACAGCTATCAGATGGGTACCAACTACCCCCCCCCCCAAGAGGTCCACAGTTAAGAGTAGGGAATATTTCATTGGCTGATAATCAAACCAGCTAAGCCGGTATATAGTCAGTAGTGATGTATCAATGCAGCACTTAATGGATGAATGTGGATGTAAAATTGTATTTTTTGGACACTACTCTAACCTAAGAATTGTAAATTCTTAAAAAGAAGAAGAGATACTGGAAAAGAAGGACTGATGAAAATATTGGATTTATTTAAACCCATGCTTAAGGAAAGTGATGATTATGCAATTAACATTTCACACGCTTAATGACCTTGATTGCCTTTTGACAGGACTCTTGGCCTGGCTAGACCTCTTGCCATGGTGGGACCATGTCGCAGCTAGAAAGGTACAATGTATGAGGTACTACCCTCTGTATACATGGCACTTATCTACTCATCGTTAGACCTTTTGATAATTAAGGGACTGCTAATACATTAATTAGTGCATTATACCCATTGAGCATCTTGGGGCAAGAAAGCAGCCGTGTTGAGTTACATGCTGGGACTACATCAATGCATCATCTCAATCCTAAAAGTTTGACATACACTAAGATAGTACCGCTTTATATGTGGGTTGCTACGGTAGGTTCTCTTAAAGGCTGCTTCAGTGTAATGAATGATGCATTAGCAGCCCATAATTCTTTGCTGGAAAAAATATCTTTAATGCATTTCCAATTATCTATCCAGTCTGGGACTGGGCTATGATTTATTATATATAGAATAAAGTGAAAACCATTTTAAACTATTGGTAACCTAAATTCAGCTCATAGAATTCCCTTAAAGTCTACCTTAGCTTATGACCAGTGTCGGCTTATGAACAGGCACTGTGAATTTTTTACGCTGCACCCCCGGAGTGCTCTTAACTTGTTGATACAGCATTTGGCAGAAGCTGTGGGTGCACTTAGAGACCCCTGTTTCACAGTGTTCCTGTGTATCTAATCTCTATTATGTAATAAAAGCCTTTTGATATACAAAGCTGCAGAAATCAGCTCACTCATCTGTACCCTTTCATCTTGTAGACACCCCTTCCCTCACCCCTCAATCCACGCCTGGACTATTAGGGTGTGCCTGCTCTATATATAGATATATCTATAGATAGAGAAGTCTTTTTTTTTTATCAAAAATCCCCACCCACCATCCCTGAATGGAGGTACCACACAAATTATTTATAATTTTTTGACACTGTTCAAAACAATTATAATAATTTTATTTCAATGTAGTCTGAAGATCCCCTTAGGTGAAACCGCCAGTTACTCATAATAACACACTGTTGCTAGAGTAAACAATGCCCTGGTTACCCATACACATGGCAACCAATCATTGTCCCAGATACACCAGGAGCAACTCTGAGCTGTTCCTGATTGGTCAAATTAGGTCACATGTCAAGCACTATTTAAGGGCACTTTTTCAAAATTGGTGCCATTCCAGTGGTAACTGCTAACCAGTCCAGTAACCCCGTACTATAATACTATAAATAGAGAAGTCACATTCTTCATGGTGTTGGGGTGGGTAGAAGCAACTGAAATTTGAGGATCACTCAGTAAAAAGCTATGTAGTGTTGAATTATCTCTCCATTCTTTCTGTTATCTAAATCTCGGCATATATCTCCTTCCTATTCTGTTTCTTTTTTTTCAAAACATTACTAGAAAAGGTGTTTTCAGGAAGGTTAAAATCAAAGTTAATTCAATGTATATCCCTCTGCAGGGCCTTCATTGTAAGATCATTCCATTATAAATGGACAGATTTTGAGACTTTCCCTGTATGACACCCTCTGATCTGGATAATTTCTCTTCTATAGTTAGATGTTTATAGTTTATGACCAAATGTAAAATCATAGCTCCAAACTCCTTACGTTCCTGATATTTTGGCCCTTATATATGAGAGGGTTTGACCTGCAGTGTCAAAAATCTCAATTTTGTGTCAGTGTGAAAGCTCAATGAGTTTCTGTCAGGTCTGGCATTACTAGGGTCATCAGACACATTCTTTCACTCCAGGGAAATCCTAAAATAGTGAGGGTAATATAAAGTCTTAGTCTTGTAGCATATGTTCAATGGTCGCTAGTCTTTTGCAGTTGTTTTTCTCGGAGAGCCATTATTGAAAAATACTCTCGCCATACATTCCACCATTTAATGCCATAGAATAGAAGCCATAGGACCATTACAGCATAATCATATTTCTAAGGCATCACTACATTGGGCCTGAAGTGAAGATATAACAGCTGTATGATTCTAAAGAGCCAGCTATGATAACGAAAACAGGCTTTTTTGTCATATTTGTTACCTATTTTCTACAAGAAGGATGCGTTGGAATGCAAAGAATCTCACTTTTAACACTGATTGAAGCAACAGTTTTCAGTGGTAGGTCCAGGATATAGAAAAGGAGGGGGTGCAGCCCCTCCTTACATGGAGACAAAAACCCAGTTTTTGTCCGCAAAAACTAAGATCATAAACTGGGTTCTTGACCTTGAAACTAAGTTTATATCCACAATGCTTGGGTAATGAGTCAAAGACCAGGTTTTTGCCTATAAAACCTAGTTTTTGCCTCAAAAACCCAGTTTTAGTCTCAAATACCGGGTCTTCACTTACAAAAACCAAGTTCATGCACATGACACTTATTCCAGGGTCAAAAACTGAGTTTTTGAGTGCAAAACCCCAATTTTTGTCCCGGATTTTGGCAAAAACTCAGGTTTTGCCAGCAAAACCCAGGTTTTTCTTGCTAAGTCCAAGTTTTTGGTCCAAAAACTCAGTTTTGTCATAAAAAACCGGGACCTTGAGTCAAAAACCTGTTTTTTGTCAAGCTTACCCAATCAGCTTGCCATATCCATCCTTCTGTATTTCCATGAAGTGCCTGCCTTTCATTTCCATTGGTATTCCCTTTGTTATCACTCACTCGTTTTCTGTCCTCCACATTTACTGCCTTCCCTACTGCTATTTCATTTCCTCATTGACTCCCTTTACTTCTTCCATAATTGCACCCTTGTTTTCCTGCCTGCCTGTTGTCCCTCTTCATTTCATCCTTATTTCTTCCCTTGCTGTTTCCCTCCCATCCAGGTTTTCCTTGTTTTCTTGTAACTCCCACTCCCTTCCTCCTTCAATCCCCCCCCCCCACTGCTTTCCTTCAGCCAGGCCTTCCTGCCTGCCTCTCAATTACTATAGATCTCACTTCCTTTCGCTGTCACTCACTCCTGCCTGCCTCTCTAGTTCCCTGTCAATTTACCTCCTTTCGTGCTGCACTACCTGCCTGCCTCCCCTCCCTGCCCCCCTCCCTTCCTCACATTCCCTCCACCTCCCCCACCCCCTCCCTGCACCTTTCAGCCTTACCTCTCCATCACTTCCCTTACTCCCTGCCTACTCCTAAATCCCCCTGTCTCCCCCTCCCTTCCCCCAATCTCAGCATTCCACCATTCCTCCTCCTGTCTACCCTTAGCCCCCCCCAACAACCACCCTGCTGCTGCTACAGAGCAAAGCCAGAGATTGAGTTTGATCTAGTTTGTGTTTGGTGATGAAAAGATGTTTAAAGTGATTGTAGAGGTACACGTTACTAAACCATAGGAGTTGGGTACCGTCTGACGTGGCGGGTGAGTCGAGTCGTCGGACGTTCCTCAGGTTCCGGATAGGTGGCAGCACCGATCCGGGTCTGTGGGGACATCTGACGACGAACACCTGGGTCCGTATATAAAGCCCAGGGCTCAGCCGCTACATCAGAGGCCCTTCTGGCCTCCACACCATGTAAACCACTGTCTTTTAATATTAGCTGCCTCTTTGATATCATCCGGCAGCCGTGAGTGTGCGTTAAGTAATAAACCTAACCGTTGGCATACACTTGGAATACTGTCTTACTCTTTCTTTCCGAACCGTAAGACCCGAACCCCCCAGGTCCGTAAGGCCACAAACCCTTACACTGGTGCCGTGACCAGTTAATTCTGGTGTATAGCCCGGACGTTATAACGTCCGAACGGCTAGTACATGGGTTAGACACCCTTAGGGAAGCTAACCCAGCAGGGCAATCACTTGCCCAAGAGAATGGAAATGGATCATTAATGCTCCAAGCCCATTCGGACTTGCAAGATGCGGAATCAGCATCTTGGAGAGATCCCGGACCCCACTATAATGATAGTGAAGAGAATCTGCCAGACTCTGTACGACGCGAACAGTCTATCCAGAGACATAGTAACTTAATAGGCCAACAATCGCTTGTTGACGAATTAAGTGATTCGATGTTCGAAGTTGGTGGTAGTACTAACCCGGAACATCCGGCACCAATGCGAAAAAGGGTAACATTCGGAGAGCTGCCTTACAGGTTACCCAGGCCCGAATTACCAATATTAGATTATAGCGCTATAGATGGCGACTTAACCTATGCGGTACCGGAAGGTGAGGAATTAAAACGACCGGATGTCCTGTTGTTGAATGAAACTTATGTAACTTTGAACGAGAATTTAAATACCTTGGTCAAAGCTAAGGATGAAGTATTCCATGAAAAACTTCAGATGGAAGAGGACCTAACTGGCATGCGAAAGGAATTCGAAGCCAGAAGGAGCGAGTACATGAAAGAACTCGAGAATGAAGAACTAAAACTTCAATCTATGAGAGAATCATTCAAAAAAGAATATGATAATAGGCACATTCGTATCCAAACATACATAGATACGAACGACCAACTAAACCTTGATAAGACAAAATTCGAATCCGAAATTCGCCATTATCAGGACGAGTTGGATAAATTGAAACTTCAGTGTAGTCAACAAGCTGAAGACAATGAAACCATCCGGGTAGGCATCATAGCTTACAACAAACAACTGGAGGAGGATAGACAGAAACTCACAAACGAGCTTCAGGAATTGCAGACTACTGCAATAACTCTAGATAAATATGTAGAAGCAGCCCAGTTAACTATAGGTAATATAGATCCAGCTGTGGTATCTACAATGTTGGGAAAGACATCTAAAGATGCAACCCCAATTAGATACAGCCCATTCGTTGATGATGGGGCTGACAAGAATGTGGTATCCGGAATCTACAAGAAACCGGATAATACTGCAGTAAATGGAACCGCATCTAAACCAGTAATTCCAATGCTGGATACGATAGGTCCGGCACCACCCATACCAGATTTGAGTCACAAAATCAAAGCGACTCACGATGGTGCTACAGGGAATAATAATAATACACCCGTGGCACAACCAAGAGCACCCGGACCAATGAGGCATATGTTGACACCACCTTCATATTTCCCCCAACCCGGCCACAGTACACCAGCAGTACCAAGATTATCGAATCCAACCCCAGGTTCTGGTAATGGTCCTACTGATGGACGTTTTCCGAGACCAAACCCGCCACAAAACATTATTAATGGCGGTATGTATCAACCAAGAACATCTTCCTATGGATATAGAAATAATTATAATCCATCAGGAGGTGGTAATTATCAAAATGGTAATAGCTATAACCAGGGATGGAATCAAAATGATTCTTACCCTAGATATGCGTCTTCTGGAAACACCGGTCACAATAGCGGATGCCCTGGTGGTTCATCCGGAAGCTATAATAATAATGGTCCACCAGGAGGGAACCCTCCAGGCGGCCCAGGAGGATCCGGATCCGGAGGATCAGGATCAGGAGGAGATGGCAGGAAACCAAACAGGAGAACTTCTATGCCTGCAGGGATGCAAATCATCTTTGATAGGAGCCAATGTATCCAAAACCTTGGCATTGACTGCTACCGAAAGGGAGCGGACGGCATGGAAGTCATGAACTGGAGCATGCGAGAAGCAGATAGACTACGCGGATGTAATAATCCGGCACGTAGGCAGGCACGGATACCCCCTCCATATGATTCTAATGATCCATGGAAGGACAGGTATCAAGCTTTTGTCGACGAAGTCAATTGTAGTGGATGGACAAAAGAAGAAGCTCTGCCATATTTGATTTGTTGGTTAAATAAAGGCGGAAAAGTAGCTCTCAACCAATGGAGAGCAGCTTACGGAATATACGGTACCTATGATCAATTGGTCGAATGTGCCGCATACCTTTTCGGATCAATCGTTAGAGAAGATCCGTGGGTAAGCTTTAAAAAGAGAACACAAAAACCTAAAGAATCACACAAAGTCTTTGGTTTGGAGCTACAGGACTTGCTTTCGAAAGCACGTCCAAATTGGGCTCATGACGATGATTGTTATCTACAAGAATTGTTCATACAATTCTATAGTGGATTGCGAGATCCGGATCATAAGCAAGTGGTGTGGGACTCCTGGAAAGATGACACTTCCTTCAGTGATCTGTTCATAGCAATTGATGGACACGACATGAAGAAACGTTTGGTAGGTCTTGGACCTAGTCCAGTAAGAGCAGCTCCTTTCCAATACGGAGGTACACCTGCTCCGGTATATGATACTTCCCAATTAGCTCCGGTTGAATCGAATGAAGTTGATGAGGAAGATGAATATGTCTCCGATGAAAACGGAGAATATATTGGTTCAGTCCATGTGGCTGGAAAGTATTACCGACAAAAGCGGTATAGGAAAATACATTCGAGAGGGAGAGGAGGATCTGTTGCTGGTAAAACAGCTTCCGGATCAACTCAACATGGCAGTGTAGCCTCTACGGCGAACTCAACTGTAGCAGCCACTGTTGCTCCGACTAACATGATGGAAACATTAACAGCCGGATTAACAGAAGCTCTAAGGAGACCAAGAGTTGATAAATCTCAAAGGAGATGTTTCAGATGTCAGAAACTGGGGCATTTTGCTCCCGAATGTATGGCTGAAAAGCCTGTTCCGCGTAAACAGGAGAGTGTCTCTGGGATAAGTACAGAGGAAAACTAGAAAGGGATCTCCCGAGGGGCAAAGAAGGGGATCCCAGTGACAAATCTTGCCATAATATCACCATCCGTGACGATAGTTCGCATTTAGTAACAAGATCGCCTAACACCGAGGTGGTTGTAGACACCCGGAAGGTTAGGGAAGCTGATATAACAGGTGCCACGGGCGCACAGGGGAAACCCAATATCAGTAACGAGGCAGGCGGCTATGAATTAGCCAAGGTCTGTGGTGCCCACCTGCCCCCGGGTCATCCTTGTCTTGAATTCCTGAAAAGATGTGGATCGACTCCTGGTGTGAAAAATGACGTTCCGATTGTCACGGACATACCCTCTGTTCTAAACGGAAGGCGGTGGTATGTTTGCCTCACTGTTAACGGAAGATCTGCCGAAATCCTTGTGGATACAGGAGCTAGCCACTCTTGTATCTCCAGGGGTTTCTACGATCTTATACCGGATGAACATGAGACTCTCAAATCGGGAGGAAGTGCTCAGACGGCCGACGGCAGTACCTTGCAAACGTATGGTAGAACTTGTGTGAAACTACAGTTGGATGGTATCCATGACTATGTCATGAGCACCACCGTTGCGGATATAGCAGATGAGGGTATACTTGGGTTGGATTTCGCATCCCTGTATGGTGCTGTGTTAGAACCCCAAACAGGAGTGTTGAGTGTGAGATACCCGTATCCCGTAAAAGTTAGATGTGTACTTAGACAAGTGAGCAGTATGGCTAGTGTGGCACACACTGTGCGAATCCCTCCAGGAGTAGCCTGTGATGTGCTTGTAAGAAGTGATCCTGCAATGCGTAATAAGCCTGCAGTGATAGAACCGGATGTAGTTACGTTATCAAGTATCGGATTAAATTCTGTAGACACGATAGTAGCGAATGCATCCTGGTCGGTAGTACCTGTCTCCAATACTGGAAACACTACTATCTACTTGAAAAAGGGACAAGTTTTTGGAAATGTGACCCTTTCGGAAACTATAACGGATAGTAAGCTAAGCTTACAGAAGGTAACAGGGGATGATGAAATTTCGGAAGACTTACTTAAGTTGTATGAAGAAACTTCATTAGAGGATCCGGAACACCGGAAAGAGTTCTATGATATGCTCTGTCAGTATCATACTGCCTTTGCCAAACCTGGTGAAAAACTAGGTACGACAAATAAAGTATTACATAAAATAGATACTGGAGATGCCGAACCCTTTAAGATACCGTATAGACGGTTACCTTTAGCAAAAAAGAGAGTAGCTGAGGATGAAATAAACAAGATGTTGGAACAGGATGTAATAGTCCCTTCCAATAGTCCATGGAGTAGTCCTGTGTGTATGGTAACAAAGAAAGACGGTACTATCCGTTTCTGCATAGACTACAGGAAGTTGAATGGAATAACGAAAAAGAATTCGTATCCATTACCGAGAATAGATGAAACCATTGACTCCTTAGGGGGAAACAGCTGGTTTTGTACCCTAGACTTGCAATCAGGCTACTGGCAAGTGGGAATGAACCCTTCAGATATGGAGAAAACTGCATTTTCGAGTCATATTGGATTATTCCAATATAATGTAATGCCGTTTGGACTGTGCAATGCACCTGCAACATTTGAAGCAATGATGGAAACAATTCTAAATGATTTATTGTGGAAAAGATGTCTTGTATATCTTGACGATGTCATAGTCTTCGGAAAAACATTCGAAGAGTGTTCTAATAACCTGAAAATGGTACTAGAACGTATTATTTCTAATGGTCTCAAATTGAAACCTAAGAAATGCCACATGTTTAGAAAGTCCATAAATTATTTGGGCCGCATCATCAGTGATGAAGGAATAAAGGCTGATCCGGAAAAAATCGAATCAGTTACGAATTGGAATAGACCTAAAACACCCAAGGAAGTGAGGTCCTTTTTGGGATTCTGTTCCTATTACAGGGAATTTATTCCGAATTATTCTAGAGTCAGTTACCCACTACAAGCAATAGCTAACTGAACTCCAGGAAGTACCAAGGAAAAATTTCCTTGGACGCATGAACAGGAAACCGCTTTTCAAAAGCTAAAAGACCTGTTCACGAGTACTCCCGTATTGCAATATCCGAATGAAACGGATCATTTCATACTGGATACTGATGCTAGTAATGATAGCATTGGTGCAGCTCTCTCGCAAGTCCAAAATGGGAGAGAAGTACCGATTGCCTTTGCCAGCAACACACTGAGCAAGACTCAGCGCAATTACTGCACAACCAAAAGAGAGTTGTTAGCAGTAGTCGTATATACCAAGAAGTTCAAACATTTTCTATGGGGAACGAACTTTACTTTACGTACGGATCATTCCTCTTTAAGGTGGCTACTGAACTTCCGAGATGCTGAAGGCATGTTAGGCCGATGGCTAGCCCATTTATCCGAATATGGGCTTGAACATCAACAGATTCAGCATAGACCCGGAGTTAAGCATTTAAATGCTGATGCTTTGTCTCGAATACCAATCCGGAAATGCGATAATCCGGATTGTACTGATTGTGGAGCTCATAGGGCAGTGTTAGCAGGGATTCGAAGACCATTCGTACCCCTAGTTGCCAGTATACTGGATTGGTCTATGGATCACATACGACATTTCCAGGAAGCTGACTCGATAACTGCGCAGCTACTGCAATTAGTACCAAAGGGTATACGTCCAGTTAGACCAGAGGTCTCTCTGGAAAATCGAGAAATGAGAAGGTTTCTTGCTCAATGGACCGAGCTTGAAGTCCGGAAAGGCGTGTTATACCGTTGGAAGCCATGTAATAATGGTGAGAGAATCATGCAAGTGGTGATACCACATGCTATGAGACATGACATTATGTACTTCTGTCATGGGCATCGGACCAGTGGTCATTTCGGAAGGAAACGCTCGCTAGCACGACTTTCCAAGAAATACTATTGGCCTGGCATGACACGGGACTTGCAAAGATGGGTAACCACCTGTCCGGATTGTTGTAAAAACAAACCCGGACCCGGGATGGGCAAACTTCCCCTATCCCAAGAACTTTTCGGAGTTAGATTCGCAAGAATCGGGGTAGATATTATTAGTGGATTTAATACAACCGCTAATGATTATACCTGTATGATGGTAGTGTGTGATTATTATACGAAATACACTAAAGTATTTCCACTACCGGACCACAAAGCAATTACTTGTGCCGAAGCTTTTGTAAAAGGTTGGGTACTAAGCTTCGGTGTACCATTAATGTTACACAGTGACCAAGGCAGAGAATTCGAATCAAATCTCTGGCAGGGTATGTGCGAATACTTAGCTATTTGCAAGACTAGAACCAACCCGTATAGGCCACAAAGCGACGGATTGGTGGAAAGGTTCAATAGAACCCTCATCCAAGTCCTAAAGTCACTCGTTAATGAACATATGGATGACTGGGATGAGCAATGTCATTTTGTGACACATGCTTATAACAGTACGGTACATTCAAGTACAAATTGTTCTCCGAACCTTTTAGTATTCGGAGAGGATTTGATAATGCCTGCTGACCTAGTTTTTGGAGTCGTAGGGATGGACCCTGAACTACCTTGCCATGTAGTTTTTGTGGAATGTTTAAGAGACAGATTTAGAAAAGCATATGAGTCTGTCCGAATTGATTTGGAGAAAAGTGCCAAATGGCAGAAAGTAGGATACGATACCGATCTAAAGCATCGGAAATTCCAATCCGGAGACAGAGTTCTCAGGTTACATGAACCGCTTAGACACATAAAATTAGCGTCTAATTGGGACGGTCCCTTTACTATAACACAAGTTATCAGTGATTGTACCGTAATTATTAAATCTGATCTTGGTCGACTTTATAAGTCAAATGTGGCTAGATTAAGGAAATGGTCTGGGAGGGAGACCTCCACAGAAATGTATGGTGAAGGTTCCGGAAAGATCCTGAACCAGAATCGCATAATAGACCAGGTAGAGAACACTACAGTGAAGCGCGGCCGTGGTAGACCCAAAAAGTGTTCCGAATCAGTGACACCCACGCCAACACCGATTAAGCGTGGGGGAGTTAAAAAAGTCTCGGCAGGTGAAGACAAAAAGAGGAGGAAAGGTGTTTCTAAGGCTAAGAAGCACCTAGAGAAAGCTCTTCAGACTGTCAGGTCCGATAAAGAACTATCCGAGAAGGGGAGATACGTTCGCCGCAGCCCCCGAATTGCCCAGAGGACTGCAGTGACCTAACCTGTATACACAACGAGTGTAATGTTTACATTTAGAGGAACGGATGACAACTGACCCTAAAGGCTTATTTGTCACCCCCGCATGATGTACCAATGGGTAGTGGACGGATAATCCGGTGGATTTGCTTAAGCTTTCCATAATCTCCACTTAAATCCCCAGACGAGTCATCGGGGTGAGCGATAATTACCTAAAAACAATCAGTTTGTTGATGTACCGCCTGTAGCACGTGCGTTTCCGCATGACGTCACCGTGTCCAGTCTCGGCTGACCTCTCGTGACCCCGCAAAGCAACGGGGAAATGACGTCACGAATGCTGGCCTGTCGCCATATTGTTTTTCGGTAACGTCTAAGACAGTCGAGCTCGCTCCCTTCTTGGATTTTACCGGCTAAGCAAACCCCCCCGCTGCTCCTCCAGAGTCTGTCTCCTGGTAGACAGACTCCGTTTGTGTCGGCCCCGGCGCCGTAAAAGCCGGAAAAAGGAGTAGTTTACTCCCGTGGGCGATTCCCCAGTCATGGCTGAGGAATCCGTAGCTGCAGCCAAGCTATCCGGTGACCCGGATAAGCTGACTCCGTCCGCAGAAGCTTTTCCGGAAGCTTTGTCGCCTGTTACACAGGAAGAGAGCGAGATGATGGACGTGGAGGAACCCACGGATCGCTCGTTCGAGGAGAAGCTGGCTTCATTCTCACTAAATGAGCCAGAGAAACTATTATCTCCACTCCCGGCCGAGGGATCCGGAGCGACTGCGAGTGCTGAACCCACAGCGACAGAGTCCGAAACTACCCAAGTTGACGGACAGAAGGATGAGTGGAAGCCAGCAGTGGCGGAGCCTTTTCCAGCTAGCTACGATGGTCGCTACCTGTATGTCCACCCGGAACTGCAGGCACAAGTGACCTACGCGGACGGGACACCAGTCAGGATGGACCCGAAAGTCAGGATAGCTATCGAGGGCGTCATGGCTCCCGAACAGCTGACCAGGATGCCTCCCGAGTGGCTTCGAGACTGGCCGTGGTTCCAACGGGGACTTATGGTGGACGCTGGTTTCCGTGAAACCGTGTATGCAGCTAACTGAGCCTTCGAGCTCGGAGCGTATCCGAAGCCTGACAAATCCCTGTGGAACGTCAAGGCTACGAACATCAACTGGGTAGGCTGTGTCTGGGATACCGATGGCCAGACCTACCCACGCCCTAGTGCTACCCGGACGCCGTGCCGGACCACTAAGGAATTCCGGGAGGCCGCTGCTAACTTCGAGCAGTGGGATGACGGTTACTACATAACCGAACAGGAATTGGTGGATGTCCAGAACAATTCACTAATCGGATTGGACCGAGCTGCAGCCCTTCGGACGGTTATTGTCTGCCGTATGACTGCCGAACAGGAGGCACAGGAAGAGGCTAAGAGGGCCGCGGAAGCACCCGCACCTCCTATCCCCGACCTGAAGCTTGCCACCAGAAGCTCCGCCAGTGCTACATCAGCTACCGGCAGCACTACTACCCCAGTAGAAGCCACGACCTCCAGCACATCCGGAACCCAGGAACCGGAGGAAGACTGGAAGGTCAGTAAGAACCGACGATCCGCTGCTCGGAAGCTCAAGAATCTCCCGGATTCTGCGAGAGCCGAGCCGAAACCCAGCACCTCAACCACTGGTAGTACTGCCATGGAGGTTGAGTCGTCTGACGAGGAGTCGGTGCACGAATCCTCGGTTGAGTATGATGAGAAGGCCACTCCATCAACTCAAACCGAGGCCGAACGTTGGGCTAACGCCAAATCCGGATTCAAAACCCGGATTCCGACGTGTTTCTCCGACTGTGCGTACGGAGTTAAGAAGGACGGCTCTACCCTCTATGCCTGTCCAGACTCAATCAATAAGAACGATGAGTCGGATGATGAAGATTGGATGCGTCTTTCGGACGAGGACCCCAATCCGAGCAAAGCCTATCGAAAGATGTGGCTTATGCTAAACCACACCGAAGGGTATTATACTTATACCCAGAGGAGGAAGCTGCGTTGGGCTTTAGAGAAGTGGTACGGCGACGATCAAAAGTCCTGTCCCTTCTCTATCTGCCAGGATGCGAGTGATGTCTCGATCCGGACCTGGAGTACTCCAGCCCGGTTCCAACGGCATCTGGTAGAGGCCCACTTCCACCATCACCCGGTTTACATCTGTGATCCGAGTTATGGTAAGAAGGGCAAGAAGTGTACTACTAAGGTGCAATACAACTGACGTAGTGATCTGGCTAGACACCAGAAGAAATGCCACGCAGAAGGTTTGGACGGGGCACGGAAGCGCATCATGGAGCTTCATCAGGAACTCATGAAGGAGTTCGACAGTCTGAGCGAGGATGCTTGGTCTAAGATCCGACCAGGGGACCAAGTCCTCTGCGAAGTTCCGAAGACCAAGGATTCGAAACTCCGAGCAAAGATAGTCCTGACTCCTGGAAAGGGTAAACTGGACATGCATGAGTCTCTCTGGCAGAAATGCGAGGAATCCGGAAAGGATGCAAAGAGAGCTCGTGAAAGGAGCAGGAGAGATCAGAACCGTGGCGGCAACGGTAATGGTCAGAGCACGACTAAACCGAAAGTCAGAGCAGAGGACCGTTCCAGGTCCCCTCTGGCAAGGCACCCCGCAGAGCAGGCTCAGGGCACTCCGGTGTTCAAGAAGCCCGAACCTGCCGGATACGTTGGAGCCGTATCTAAACCTGGGAAAGTGAGTTCTCGAAACTTTCCGTCCTTAAACCAGGGACCTGGACCTGAGAGCCAGACCTTGGTGGTAGGAAAGGATGGTCGCCTTATGCCAAAGAAGACCACCGCATCTGCTGCCGCCAGATCTGCATCCGCTCCAGCCGCCCCACCAGTTACCTTTACCCAGGAGCAGTTAAACATGTACCTGCAAATGGGACTGAAACAGAATGTACCACCTGCCTTCTGTGTACCAACGACAGGTGTGTCCGGAAGTCCTAAACCCGGAAGTGGTCCACAGGCCGCCTCGACTCCTCCCAAGGCTGTCGCTGCACCTGAGAAACCAAAGGACGCTATTACCATTAAAACCGTTAATGCGGAAGTTTGGTTCGAGAAGTCTCGCCAAGGGGAGGCAGATGTCCAGAAGGCCATCTACACCCATTGGGAGAAGTGCGTTCGTGAAAAAGCGATCGAGTTTCATCAGGGTCTCCTAAACGAAACTCTGTTGTGCATGAAACAGGTGGGCGACGCTGAAAAGCAACGTCTCGAGACTCTCATCCGGGACGATTTAAAAGCCCAGGAGGTCGCTGCCGCAGCTGCCCAGGAAAAAGCAGCTATGGATGTGCACGTGTTGGAGAAACATGTAAAGGAGGAGATCACTCGGAACACCAATCTGAACACTAAGTTCATGAGGGTGTTCGGAGTCGACTTGGACGAGTGGGACGGCACTCCCGAGTCGGCTCTAGCTCTTCTGAAGAAGAAGCATGCTAAGAAATCCGTTTAAGCATGCTAGGGTTATTTCTTCCATAATTTTTTTTCCAACACCAAATGACCAGATATAGTCTTTGCGGAACCCTATAGGTCTGCGAATGTTTTATTCACTAGTGTATGAACACCTATGGTATGTGTTCCGGGTTCCTTTGACCAGTCTATTATATAATTCAGGTTGTATAACTTTTATTGCACCCTGAATAGCCTATTCGGATTTATAACTTCATCCATGAACAATCCGATAGTAGACTTGCTGCTGTGAGACGTATCCGGATGCCAGTTCCAGACTCCTGCTGTTACCCGTGCTAACCACTTACTAGGATGGACTTTACGATTTACCTCTACAACTCATCTGTACTCCCGAATGGACTTATATCAACTACTACTATTACTTCCGGATCAACCTATATCGGACTATTATTTACTTATGTCAACTAAGCTTAAAAAGGATTACGTTCTCTACATAGTTGACACATCCGGACTATTATTCTACAAATCTACACCATTCGGATATACTACAAACTTTAGCACTACTAGAGGATTGTGGGTAGCTGCCCCAAAATCAACTACCGTGTTCACTCTATATAAGGAAACTATAAACTTTAGCACGTCCATCCCGTGGTTAGCTGACCACACCTACCTACTAGTACCCGGAGGATACAGCAGAAGACTTCAGCAGCATTTATAATTCCTGTATATTGTATATAATGTCATATCTCTATTTTTCTATAATATTATATGTATGTGCATATCCACTAGATACATATTATGATACGGGTACATAGATATTTTCTTGAAACGGATCTCTGATTATTATTAGTATTCATATTATAAGATCCGTTAAACCTCACCAGAAAACACATATTATTGTCCTGCGAGACAAATTATATAATAAGTATATTGATCTGGTGCTATAAAGGTTATTAAATACACGGTGATAATATATCATTATTATATTCATTACCACACCGTGAATTTTTTTTTTTTTTTTCTCAAGTGTATGTTATAATTAACCCTATTCGTACTACTCACGAAATCTTTAACGGATTCGTATGATAATAATATACGACATGTCATTATATAGTGATGTTACTATAACAGTCTTCTTTAAGACTACATATTCAAATGTGGTGTTAATAACTACAAACACACATACGGATGTTATTATGTGATATATTTTATTATCGACAGTTCCGTTACACATAGCTGTCATCATCATATTACTTGTCTTATTAATTATACCTGAAATATAATACAATATTATGTGGTATAATAATTAAATAGACAGTTCCGTTTCACATAACTGTCTCTTCTTCAAGTAATTCGTATAATATTTCAACATCCTAATCGTTATATGTAACTACATTTCACTATCGAATATATATATATGACATCCGGTTCACAATTTATTTGGTGTTAATGTTATACCTATGGTTGTACCTCTATTACTAAAGGTTTAGACATGTAGAAATGTTATCCTAGTAATATGATATGTATAACACCCTCCTAAATGTCTGGGGGAGTGGTGTAGAGGTACACGTTACTAAACCATAGGAGTTGGGTACCGTCTGACGTGGCGGGTGAGTCGAGTCGTCGGACGTTCCTCAGGTTCCGGATAGGTGGCAGCACCGATCCGGGTCTGTGGGGACATCTGACGACGAACACCTGGGTCCGTATATAAAGCCCAGGGCTCAGCCGCTACGTCAGAGGCCCTTCTGGCCTCCACACCATGTAAACCACTGTCTTTTAATATTAGCTGCCTCTTTGATATCATCCGGCAGCCGTGAGTGTGCGTTAAGTAATAAACCTAACCGTTGGCATACACTTGGAATACTGTCTTACTCTTTCTTTCCGAACCGTAAGACCCGAACCCCCCAGGTCCGTAAGGCCACAAACCCTTACATGATTAACTAGCTGTGTAAAGTGTACTCTGTCTGGGCTTAATCTGTATAGCTCCTCTACCCCTACAACCCTTTAAAGCCTACCACTGCATTAATCTAGTGTCAATAAAGCTGGTCTTCTTTTTTTCCGCAATTACCTTCTGCCCTCCTGCCTCCATCAATTCCAGCTCAGATCCCCGCACAGCCCAGTCGGGAGGTTTTATCATCAATCGAACAGGTTCTGCTGTGAGCGGGTAATGTGTAGAAGGTACGGCAGCCATTTTGTTATTGGAGATATTCCCACTGCTTTGCAAGGCTAGATCTATACGAAGGTTGGAGACCAGTCAGAAATGTCCTTTCCCTGTGGTGTCAGTCACAATATACAGTCAGAGTATATTGTGTTTTAGCAAGATACTAGATACTACTGCAACCATTGACTAGTGCCTTACCTAGTTTTTGCTGGATTCTGGGTAGGACCAGGTACCATCAGGACCCTTACCTATTTGTGTCAGGAGTCTGGGTAGGACTAGGTACCATTAGGCTCCTTACCTAGTTGTGACAGGAGCCAGGGTAGGAATAGATACTGCCAGGACCCTTAACTAGTTGTGGCAAGAGTTGGGTTAAGACTAGGTACCATCAGCATCCTCGCCTAGTTGGCACAGGAGTCTGGGTAGGGCTAGGTACCATCAGGACCCTTGCCTAGTAGTGGCAGGGTTCTAAGCAGGAACTAGGACTAACAGACCATCATCAGACTCTTTTTGCCCCTTTCTGCAGCCCGGTCGATAGCCTTGTCTCCTTTTTTACTGCCATCTCCTCAGATGTAGGACAAGGTGATTCCTCTTTGAAGAAGAACATATTCTGGTTGTCCTTATTAAATGGAGGGTTCCTGACATCTATCATTTTACCATGAAAAGATGAATTCATTGAGATTTACTGTAAAGCTTATGACAGCAGCTTTACGGAATGATGCATTCATGAATATAAATAACTCTGGTGAGTTACTTGCAAGAGCTGCAATGATATATCATGGCCACAGGGGAAATTGCTTATTAACCATAATGCCCAGTGTATAAGGCATAGCTTATATGCAAATATGATTCCCAAGTGCAATTTATAGCATCCTCCAAAGTTGCGGGTGCACCTTATAGGTGCGAATATCATAATGTAGAACAGTACAAAAGTGCACAAATTCTAGCCCCCTTCAGATGGGCCTTAAAGCTTTCTTTCAAGTTTGGGGTGTCTTGGTATTACCAGAAAGCGCAGGAATTTAAATCATGTCTCTGCTATGTAGCTGGAGGCTATATTGCCTCTATAATAGTCCCTAATTGGCATATTGGTGCTCTATATGGGGATTGGAGGGTCCTGGGGAGGCCTGATAAAGCTACTAAGGCTCCATCGAGGCTCCAATCTCAAACCCTGATCTCAGACTATATACAAGGTCAAACAGGGTGCATTGGGGGCCTGAAGAGAAAATAGGAGTTCCTGATGAGAAAATGGAATATCTGATCTTTTAACCCTTTCTGGGTCACATAGTGGTCACATTGTGTTTTAATGCATTAATTCCAATTGTCATCATGATGCATGAATGCAGCCCAGATGAGTATCCCTAGTGAGTACCTCACCGGCACTATGAACATACATCATGACATCACTTTGGGATGGCATGACGTACCAAAGCAGTCCTGGTGAGTTACTCATCAGCACTGCATTGGTACATCTTGAATATAAACCTGGAGGAACATGGGGGCATCAAGGGCCCCATAAAGGGTTAAAGTTGGGACATGAGCCAAATAATTCATCTATGAACCTTGGCAAAGATGTAGAGAGTGTTTTTCTTCAGAGATGATCCTCTAAGTGGAGATATTGGGACATTTGCCAAATGCAGGGTTTCTTACAGGTGTGGGAAAGGCAGTAAATTACAACCCATCTTTTGGCAATGTAAGGCCACACAAAAAAAAGGAGTTTTTTTTGGCAATTTCATACATCGTATGTTAAAGAATAAAATTATCCTTTCCTATTTTTGTCCTCCGAAAAAATCGTATCTACAGATTTTCTTGCTGCATCTTCTAACATTTTTCTCTTGATTCTGATTGACAAGATTGAAAAAGAAAAAGAATGAACTGCTCATGCTTACTTTCTCAAGCATGAAATCAATAGGACAACAAGAATTTTGGTTAAAAATTTCTTAATTTGCCCAACAGCACCCTATTTTCTAAACCAAAATTTTGATGTTGATCATATTCCAATAGGGTCTAGTAAGAATCAGGGTTAGTGCGTATGGGGGTGGGGGGGGCAGTGATGCACTGCAATGAGTTGGCACTGACTACCCCTTGGTTTACAATTTGATTTGGTTGCCGAATAAACAACATAATATAGATGCTGCCTAATTTTTTGGAGTTGCGTACCGCCCGGGAGAGCAGCGACCTTAGCAACTTCATTATGTTTTCGGTTTGTCAGTGACGTCATGGTCACCTTGTGACGCAATTTGTGATGTCATACATCGGCTGTGATGTCACACGTCGGCTGCAGAGTGGCAACTCCTATCTGTGGTCCTTGCTACATTTTTGTTTAGGTAGTCATAGCTGAGGATATTACCTTTTCATAATGTGTATGATGCTCAAAGTCAATATGGCACAGGGTATAGTGCATGATTAATGAATACATTTCTGATACCAGGCAGCTGTTGATATTGATATGTCTGATGCATATAGAGTGACCTCCCATGTTTTCATTTGAATAATCTGATATGGACGGATTGATATGTGAATGTTTAAGCACTAACACTTATGAGAGTGACCAATTGTAAATTCATTGTAATATATCAGGACAGGAAGCTGGTAGAGGGATAATTACAAATTTAAAAAGTGTTTGGAAATGTCCCAGCTCTAACCTGGTTCAAAAGATGTCTTAGCTAATTCTATACCCTGTTCCCTTTGAAAATGGTCCCAACTCGTTCACTTTTAGTATTTCTCAGACTTTCCATATTGGTTTATAATAAATTATAAAAGAAAAAAAATCATAATCTTAAAAAGCCACCCAGAGCCATTAGGATATCAGAAAGCCCTATATACAAGCCATTTCTCATTGTTTGAGTGATGAATCAAATCATGATACAATAAGAAAACCCAAAAAGATTTAAATTTTATCTGAAGGTTTTCCCTGAAAGTGGCAAATACAGAGAGACTGATTGAAGAAAACCAAGGAAAAAGGACACATCCCAAATTATACGTGCTTTTATAACAATAGATCTCTGCCCTCTGTTGGCTTCATTCTCTCTGACACTATCCACCTGAGATCTTTAGCCCTTTAGGGGCACCAAGCTAGCGCTATGTCAAGCTTTCATTTTCCTGTTTCATTATCATGTGTCGCTATTACTGAGATGCTGGCAAGAATCTTACAATGCCTCAAAGTTCTATGATGTGCTTTCAAGGATTATTTTGATTAGGCCTAGCATGTATTACTGTTCCTGGCTAATACAGGAGGGCATCATGCCCATTGGTCGGCATGATGCACCAATAAAGCCTGCTGACCAGCACTTCATTGATGCATCATGTCGAACCTCCGGGAGAGTTACCGGTGGGCATGATACATGAATATAGCCATGGCGATCAATTAGCCTTGGCTGCATTTATGCCATTAATGCACCATTGGCATTTAAAGGGCCAATGGATTGGTTCATATCAGCCTTACTGTAAATTCCTGTAACTCTGGTTTCCATCCGGAGTAAACCCTCAGTCCTTTGAGCGCCTGGTCCCTCTTTGTTCCTGACACCATTTAATGAATACCCGGGTGTCTTTTGTCTCTGCACTCAGCCGGTCTCTCTGGGGGGATTCTCTGTGGAAGCCATTCGCCACTGGAGAGGACACGGGCTTGATATTGATTGTGGCTTGGGGCAGGAGGAGGGTTTCCTCCTCCAGGTCTCCAGGGGCACCACTATGGCTTGGCTAGATGGGTTCTTCTTAAAGGCACACATTACCATTTTTCTCTGAGAGGAACTCATTGGAATCTACAAATGATTTTGTTAAGAGCTGCATGAGGGAAGACTTGGTGTATACGGTATGTGAAGACATGGAAATTTAAAATGAAAATGTGAAGCATAATAAAACATGCATTCTCCCAAATTTCATATATATCATTTGAAACAACTTAAATTACACTGCATTATATTCTGCTTGGCTTGTTCGGGTTTGGGGACATCCTCCCAAGAAATGACTGAAGTTCATTGCTTCATTTCCTACATTTTGAGGCAATTTTGGTACACTAAATTGTAGTATGATCCAAGAGTTCAAGAGTTCAATATATAAATCTATACTGACTTGACATAGCCTTGAATACTTGAGAAACCAGCTCCCCGGCATGGGAGATTGAGATGACCTCAAATGCGTTCGTCTAATGCTGAATTGAATTGCCTTCCTAATACCCTCAAAGGTGCTGTTATGGGTGGGGATGTTCATCTTTAACAGTTGGTTCTATCTAAGACCATTTTACCTCAGATAGTAACGTGTAAAGGAGAAACGTGGTAGACCAGGTAATGTGTTGAGACAGTAGTAGAGGCAATACGTTGATCTCTCATTAAACCCTTTAAGGGCTCCTAATGCAGGAATGCATCATGCCCATTGGACATCACACCATTGAAGTGCTAGCGAATGTGCTTGCCAGCACTTCATTTGTGCATCATAATAACCCACTTGGAACAGTATAAACCCTGTGGAGTTGGTGTAATGTATCATGCAACTCTGGCGAGTTACGTGCCAGCACTGTATGCATGCACCATGACGACCAATGGGCATGATGCATTAATGCGCTAGCAGCCTTCCAAGGGTAAAACGCTAAAAGCAGACCTTGACTAAGGGCCTGTTTAGTATTACTGTAATACCCAGCTCATAAGACACACCCCTCTTATCTAATTAGGTGCGCCCAAACTTTGTAGGTGTGAGAGAGAAAAAAAAGCGGAAATGTCATAACTTCTGTTGTTCCAAAATTAAATGACCTATAGTGATTCCATGTTTTCGCCATTTTCTTTTTACCACTGTACAGGAGAGTATTGGGAACATTTTAGCCCAATAAAAAACCTACCCTATATTATTGTGCTTTGATAAGGCACACCAAGGATTCATGCCTGCGTATAAGCACCAGGGGTGGTTATCCACAGCAATAAACACTGGAGACTGGTACTGCTATTTATACCACAGAGGCAGAGGGTCATGATGGGATGAAAAAAGGAAGACATCTCCTTGGTGATATCAATTTATGTGTGGGTGGAAATGAGGTGAGCCTGGAGGAAGCCACATAAGGTTTCTTTGGAACCAGAAATTTATCTCTATCTTAAGCTCTCTAATCCTTTTAAGACCTGCTAATTCATCTAACGGCCGCTAGTGCAGGAGTGCATCATGCCATAATGTCAGCATTTGCACATCATGCTGACCCTGTGAATGTGTATCAGCCACGTAGGATTGGCACGATGCTTTAATGAAATGACTATATTCTGAATTCATGAATCATGATAGCCAATGGGCAGGATGCATTAATGCATGAGCGACCATTGAAGGGCTGACCCACCATGTTCTTTAGTCACCATGATGCATCCCTGTTAAGTCTTCTTGCTTTAAGCATCATGTCGACCTTGCAGGTCTAATGTATGTACCCCTGAGCGTTCAGCCTTGGTGAGTGGACTGCATTGCTGCATTTGTGCATCCTGATGATCGAGTAAAAGGCATGATTTATAATAGCATTAACAGCAGTAACAGGTTGCTGGATGCACAGTACATTAATGCACTACTTTTGTATACATCTTTACTTCCCTCATGGTGCATGATGCAGTACAAGAACATCACCAGGGCTGCATTTATGCATCATGCCCTCCCAATGCAGTTGATATCCTCCCAGAAAGGGCTCATCATGATGCACCTATTTAGTGCTGGTGAGTTACTTGCCAGTACTGCCTTGGTGCATGATCAAGTTGACATAGGAAAAAAGAGCCCCTGAGGAGTAAGGCTTTTCCTCAGTCAGGGATCGATCTTTATCCTTACAACATGGCAGTATAGTAAAATAGTATAAAAAGTTTAAGATAAAGATTAATGGATAATGATGGCTTAGGACAGCAAGTAGAAATGACCATAAAGCTTGCTAGGTAACCACTAAATCTCAGAAGAGCAAAAATGTAGAGTCTAGAGAAAAAAAGAAGAAATAAAAAAATAGGAGAGGCGGAGGCTTCCATTACTGTGACCTCGTTAGAAACCTCTTTTATGTTGAGCTGACCTCTGTCATAGCCCTATGGAAACCGCATGATGCCTCCAGGTTTTCATTGTTGCACCAATGCAGTGCTGATAATTCTGCTTGCCAGCATTGTATTGTTGCATAAATGCCGACCTTTGTAGGTTTTCTTCAACCAGTGGCAGCGAGTCACATCTAAGGACATGATTCATCATGTTGGCCATACCGTATTGGGTGCATTAAAGCACTATGCCTTCCTTAAAGGATTAGAAGGCTTTAACTGTCGGTGGGGCCTTTTTGTCCCCTATGGTAATGATGTGGAATGGCAGACTAAGCCACGTTTGTACGTGACCACTGTCTCTACATGTCCCCTAGACTTTAGTCATCTGTCTGATAATATTAGAGCAGGGGGGACTGAAGGCTGAATGTGGTTGATTGAACCTTTTAAAGCAGTTGATGCATTAGTGCATCAATGCATCATGTCTACCAATGGACCATTGTGAATTGTCAGGTTTTAAAGCTCTGGGGAATGAATCCTGAAGGTATTAGCTTGACCCTTTTAGAGTATGACAGGAACTTAGCAACTGGGTCCTCACCACACAGGGGACACATGAGGAAGAGTGTAATGGGGGTTTTACATGCTTAGTACTAATGTACCAGCAGACATGCATACCTGTCATAGATGAACGAGTGGATAGGTTTGATTCTATCTTACTTCGATACCAATGTCATATGTAGGATAATTAACCATGGTCATGTTATGTGTGTATTGAGAGCTTATGTATCATGATACCTGGCCCCAATAATAACCTAAGGATTCATTAATGCATCATAAAGACGTTGTTGATACTCCCTCAAATGAGACAATATAATGTACCAATGCACTGCTGTTTAGACTCACCAATGTTACCCAATTGCATCATGAAGCCAATCGAAGATTGTACATCGTCATCTTAATGCAAGAAGGTTGTAACTGCATTTTTCAAGTTTTACAGGAGAGGCAAAAGACATGTTACAATCACTATAGCATCAAAGTGATGGAACTTCATTGCACTGTGGCCTATGTAGGTACAGATATCATAGTTAGAGCTTTAGTAATTTCACAGTAGATAGATAACCCTAATGGTCACTAATGCAAGAATGCATCATGCCCACTGGTTGGCATGATACATCAATAAGTACTCACAAGAACACTCACCGACACTACATTCATGATTTACCAACCCCTAAAGTGTTAAAGTGTATGGGCGGGGTTTGTAGTTTTAAGATGGGGGCTGGAGTACGGTAGATTCCCCCTGAGGCCCTCCCCACATCATCCACACTATAAATAGCTGGCAGTTTTATTGGTGCAGAAGTCACATGATGGTGAATTGTCATGAAGCACATCATAATCTACCATAAGACCCAGCATAGAAGGCGCAGCTTCTACACAAGGCTGTACCAAAAGTGTGTCTTGTAGGATACGCACAATTTTGGGATATGCTTGAATTTAAACTATAGAACAGTATTAAAATCTTCAAAATTTGGCCTAGGACAGACAACACACTAATGCCTCAAATCCCTGCTGAATAATATTCTCGTAACGTCCTTGCTTTCTTCCCTGACCTTGGAGTTCTTTCCTCAACACTGTGACAATACCCATTCCCCTATTTTTTTAACTGAGAAATGTTCACACTGAATTCCCACATTCACAATGGTATCCTTTCAGTCCTCGACCTTAGCTTAGCATGTTAAGGACTGCTGATGCATTAATGCATGATGGTGAGTTACTCACCAGGGCTACATTCATGCATCATACCAATCCTACAGGGTTGATACACTCCCACAGGTATGGCATACTGCACCAATGAAGTGCTGGCGAGTAGTCTCGCCAGTACTTCATTGGTGCATCATGATGACCAATAGGCTCTCAGAGGGTTAGTGAAAGCTGTGCAGGACTAGCGCTAGGAAGTTGGTTATGGTCAGTCCATGTGGCTGCCTCTATCTTACCCTTACATTTCCCAAATCAAGAAGTTGGACATTTGCCAGAACAAATATCCTGTGGCATGAAAAGCATTTCCTTTTAGCTCTTTGAAGTTGCCATAGAGTATTGATTCATTTGGTTCCTTGTGATGCATCAAGCATTCAGGGGGTGTTAATGCATAAATGTCCATGATGCATCAATGCAGCCCTGGCGAGTAACTCACCAAGGTTTCAATCAAGCATCATGCTCACTCTACTGTTCACATGATGTGCCAATGAATTCTGTCTCACCAGCACCATCACCCTACAAAGGTTAAACATAACATTGTGATCAGGTCTATCCTGTAGCTATTTTTAGCTTTACATTAAGACTAATCATCTTTGGGGTTCTTTCTGTTCAATTAATTTTCACTAGGATTTTAATTGATTGGTTAATTACTTGATGAGGACAACTAATGAGTAGGGGGTAGAAATGAAGTATGTAGACCAATCAGACGCCTACTGTGACTACCCTATTCAATTCACGGTTTAGCAATAGGGGATCCAGGACTTTGAAAAGGAGGGGGCCTTGGCCAATTGGAGCGGGCACCCCTTAGTTGAGTCTTATAGATTCCTCCTTAACCCAGGGTGCAGCTTATACGCAGGTGCAGCTTATACACAGTCCTCTACAGATGGAGTCAGATGGTCACAGTCTCAAGGCCTTCAATCTGACCATAATCGAACAATGTTTAAAACACTGTGAGCAGACAACTTTGAATGGGAGAAACTTCAAACATTCTCAAAGCTAAAAAAACTTCACTTGTGATTTCTTTTCACTGACTCATTTTGACTGTTTTTCTCTTTGATTTCCAGGTCCGTGGACTTCCAGTGCCTCAATTTTTGCTAGACAAAGAAGCAGAGATAGAGCTCCTTACCTAAATGAAAGGCCTTCCCGAGTAAGTTAACACTTTAACCCTATAAGAGCTGCTGATGCAGGAATGCATCATGCCTATTGGTCGTCATGATACATGAACGCATCACCTCGACCCTACGGAATACATACTGTCCCCGAGAGTTGGCATGATGGTCCAATGAAGTGCTGTATACAGTCTCACAAGCACTTCATTGGTGCATCATGGAGACCAATGGGCATGATGCACTCCTGCATTAGCGACCCTTAAAGCTTTAATGATAGTTAATTGCATCATGCTGTAAACCCTCTCACATATGTCTGCCTTTCTTATAGGCCAATCCTTTTCTTCAAAAGGATTATTACATGCTGGTTATAGTAGGCCTTATATTATATATAATGTAGCCTTCATGAGTAGCCTTTTAAAGGCTGCATTTATGCATCATGACTACCAATGGACATTAAACGGTTAATGGTTTAACAGTTTATCGGCCATAAGAGGGTTAGAACACCATGCAGCCTCTCCAAGGACATTAATGAGAGAACTTTCAACATTTTTTATTTTGTTCTATAATTGGCTGAATTCTTCCTTAATAATTGACAGCCCGACATTTGATTTGTGTGTTATGTCAAGATTTTTGGTCTAGTTAGTGGATGTGAAAATATTTTTGTGAAACATTGTTATGTAAAAATTTTAAATATCATTTTGAAGTAATAGCCATTTTGAGTGCCCTGGGTCACCTTTTGGTTAAATGGTCTGTAAGGTTAAACATTGGGTTGAAGATTTTAATCATTTATGGAGTACATTATCTTTGTAGATTGAGGTGTCTTGGTCTTCATTATGCACCACCATGTAGTAAACCTGTAGGATTGGCATGATCCATGAATGTAGCCCTGACAAGTTACTTGCTAGGGCTGCATTCATGCATTATGGCAGCCAATGGGCATGATGCATTAGCAGCCCTCAATGGATTGGTATTATCTATCTGTATCTATATGTAATATACCTTATCATTATGTTTCAGGGACCAGCCCCACTCACTAAGGCTCACTGTGGGACGCGCCTTCCACACTGTACAATCCGACATAGAGCAATGTGCCAATGACCCCGACTTGTAAGTATCATGTCTGTATTTATTTGATGTAAGATAACACAGCCCCAGAGGTTTAATGAACCTAGGAGCTCCTTATCTATTAAATAGCACCATAAGAACATCGAACATTACATGTCACGTCCGAAAGCATCAGATTACTGTGTTACTGGTTTTGATACCAGGTTCTCCATATATGGGATGTGTACTACCATAAAACCTCACTTAAAAGCTGAATTTCTTTTAGTGATTTATTTTTCGTATAAGCGGGTTTTTTTTTCTCTAAAACTCAAATTCGTCTTATATAGTTTTGATATAATATAATAAAGAGAAACATGGTTTTAAATCATTTTTCTATAAGCTGAATTTTCTCTCTCAAAGTCAAATTCGGCTTATAGCTGAGGTTTTACGGTAGTAGTTTTCAGTAATATTGATTAGCTACTGTATTTTTTATTTTTCAGTGATATCAGTTGGTTACCTTATCTTATGCCACGACCTGACGCTCACACCATTACTACAAGGCCTTCATGCCTTCAATGATTTGTGGCCTCCCTATGCAGCCGACCTCTGCTTTGAACTCTGGCAAGACAAGCAAGGTCAACACTGGGTCAAAACCAAATATATAGATCAGGTGAGGATAAAGTTTAAGAAAGGAAAATAATGGAAGGGAAAGAAAAACGAAATAAAAAAGGCAGAAAATCATAAGTTGTGTTGTTGAAGACTGGTATGTTTTAAGACACATGGTTTACATGTAGCATTCATACAGGTGGATTGTTTCTATTTGTTGAATTGAAAAGCTTTTCATCATTGAGTATCTATTTCATCGTTTCCTTTTTCTGTAGATATTGAAAAAGAACACTCTGTATTTTCCAAAGAGAATCAAAATTAAAGTAAAAATATGATATGCAATATATTCATATTTAATCTTGCAGGATATGTGCAATGGTGGACACAACAAATCTCTACTAACACTTGACAAATTCAAGAGAGTTCTCACTCCATACGTGATAGATTGTAAGGAGTATATGACCCAATGTAGCCTTAGCCAAGCCTTCTGGGGTAAGTCCAACACACAAAATCCTTCAAACAAGTTGTATTGATTAAATATATTTCTTTTTTGGAATAGATGTGTAGGTGTATCTATGCATTGCTGGAAAGAAAGGAATACAGTAATGTATCAAACCATTCCTTGATGAGGGTATCAGGTATATAGGATTGACATGATGCTTGAATGCAGAGCTGGTATCCCATGGATGGTGCTGCATTCATGCATCATTTAGGTAAAAGAGAAGATATTTGCCAGTGCTACATTCATACATCATGCCGACCTCAAGGGCAAGTAAGAAGAATGAATGCAGACTGAGGCTACTCGGCACGACAACCACGTCTTACAATGGTAATTTGTAGGTCTTTGATACTTAATGTTTACTCAGCCATAGGTTTTTTTCTGAATAGACATCTGGAGATTCTGAAATTTGGAGGTAAAGTATTTCATCGTTGTGCTCTGTACAGATTGATGAAATAAAGTTTTCAACATAATAAGTTTTTAGTCATCTTGGTTATTTTTTCCAAATTCAATTCTGTTCTGTGCCTCTTCACCAATGAGGCAGGCACCTCTTTTACTGCTTTTCATAGTGCTGAAATTCCTGTTTAAAAAAAGTACATCTTTTGCAATTTGTGGTTCAGGCATTGAACATCTATAGGTAAGATCTATTGGTCTGATGTATAATATTTCAACAAGATTCTGCAATAAGAAATTGCTTTGTTAAGGTTATTTACACCTGATGAAAGATTTCTCCCATTTCCTACTTATAAGGTGATCCATGTCTATTTAGAGTATAACTTCAGAATTTTGATAACTTTATTATGTATTTGCAATTTACAATGCACACCTCCAGGATTGTTGAATGGTGAGAGTACACTCCATAGTCAACGAGTCTGATCGTCTCTCATCCAAGGTCTCAACTCAAGTCAATGAATCCATCTCACTTCAGTCAAAGATGTCTCATGTTCAGTGCCATTCAGCATATATGAACAAGCATATTCAACAAAATCTCAATATCTAAGAGAGGGACAATTTAACTACACAGGTCGAACCATCCTCCTTTTCAACAGTATCACTCGGTTAATGAAAGGGTAATGTACAAGTGCATTTTGATAGTATGAAATGTATTGGTGCATTCCCCTGATACACCATATGGAGTTTGTAGCTTTAAAGGTGGCCTAGCATGCTAAAGAATGTCTGCTTTAAAAAGTCAGGTGACCACCCCTTGACCAATCAGGGCAATTTTTCTGATGGCTCCCGTGAACTAATGAACGATCTTTGTGCAAGTGCCCAGCATGATTATTTCCGTGCTAGACGCCCTTAAAATAACTCTTTAAGGGCCGCTGATGCATTATTGCATCATGCCCATTGGTCGTCATGATACATGGATATGGCCCTGGTGAGTCACTACATCCATGCATCATGCAAACCCGACAGGGTTGACACACTTCTGGAGGGTCCACATGATGCACAAATGAAGTGCTGGCGACCAGTTCCGCCAGCACTTCATTAATGCACCATGACGACCAGTGGGCATGAATAATGCATTAATGCATCAGCAGCCCTAAAAGGGTTAAGCATTTCAGTACTGCTTCAGATTTAATAGAGCTTGAGTTGAAATTGGGGTGGTCCAAAAGCCTCTATGTGAAATGCTTTGACAACTTTGTCATATATGATATGGCCTCATATTTATTTGTTTTACACTCCATTATTCACAAGGCCTCCCTCTATTTGTTTTCTGAAGATCAATCTGTAATAACATCAAAGATGTCACTTTTCCTTGGAATTCATGTTTTGGATCCTTGCATGTTATTAAAGTATGCTCATTAACTGTCCAAAGATAATTGCCCCTGTTTCTTTCCTATTATTAGCAAGTGGCATCTCTGTTACAGTAATAACAAATGACCCCTACTCTGTTTAAATGACCTTGACCCCTGGATGCAATTTATTATGAAATATTCTGGACACATGATATTCCTGCCCACTTATAGGGACTTCAAGCTCCATATGGTGTCAGATGCTTATATCTTTAAAGGCTGCTAATGCAGTAATATATCATTGGTAGTCATGATGCATAAATGCAACCCTGTTTAGTCTAGACGACAGGTGCATCATTCCAACCAAACGGCATGATGCACTCATGCATTAACAGTCTGTAAAACTAAATTAGGGGACAATTGATGAAAGGTCATCGGGTCCAGTTATTTAGCGCAATGTGTTTTTATCAAAAATGTCTCAGGCATTGGCATAATACTGTGTCTTTTATGTGAATTGTATCAGCGAGTTATGTTTTTTAATCATTTTTTATGCAGAATATAAATTTTATGGGTCAGGTCGTCAGAAAGTGTAAGATTTTGCCCTTGAAGGCCCTTAAAAATTAACTTTCTAATTACTTTATAATACCCTAACAAATTTGTGAAGGGACATTCCCTCAGCTCAGAAAACCAAAAAATACCGACTTAGGACATCCGGTTCCATTTTTATTGCTTGTTTTGTGTCATGTAACGTCCGGTACCAAAATGATGAAATATGGAGGTGATTAAAGTTGCTGTCAGTAATATAGAATGTCCCATTATGCATAGCAAACACATGCAATAGCAAGGCCAATATGTCTATTATTGACTTCAATTATGAAATGGAACAAAATTTGAGTTATGCATGCACAGTAGACTGCCTCTTACATGATGATAAAAGTACCGGACGTTATGCAACGTCCGGTACTTTTATCAGAATTATTTCACATAAGCTGCTCTCACATGGAGACAAATGCTGATAGACACACATTTTGTTCACCAAAGTAGGGGATAATAGGTCCCTTTATATAGGTAATAACAAAAATGTTGAAGCTTTATTTTTTCCATGTAATATGCCTGATTTATATTTAGGACATTACAAATTACAGTTTTCCATTTTCAAAGACACATGATAAAAATTTCTCATCCAGTAACATGTTGAAACCTCATGGAAATGATACCTATGATCATATACAATATAAAAAATAACTTTTGGATACTCCAGATGTTCTTTATTCAATACAGGATACTTGTAAAAAATACAAAAAGTAAAAAAAAAAGCAAATTTTGCCATTTGTTTCACTTTGGCAGGCTACAAGTCTGAGAATTCTTGAAGCATGGCCACAAATTAAGATTTTTCTGATAGCCCCAAGTGTCCTCTATCAAATGAGTCTATGTAAGACAAGATTGGTTCACAACTTCCTTGTCCAGAGCCATAAGAGTCCAAAATGACCCTAAAAACACAAAATCTACTGCTTTCTGGCGACCTGACCCAATTTATACTTGTAATTTAGTTTAGTATAGAAACATGTGGGTAAAGGTCTACCTCTAGTTGGTGATATATCATAATAGTCAGTCCCATGATCCCTCCCAACCCAGCATTCATATCAATGTTCAGGTGAAGTATTGAACTTACAGTACTACTAGAACCCTCCCTATAAAACTACCATATGGTTTAATACGTTAAAGCCAGGTGTTTTCCTCAATGTATGGGATTGGCTCTTAATGGTTTAAGCATTGGTGTGTTTATGTATCATTGTGTACGGTAGACAAGGTTCCCACTATTAATCAGTCTTGGTTTTAATTGAAAAATACCAACATCCCTGTCCTCAAAGCATTTTGCAAACATTTTGGTAGCCAATATAAAAGTGCCCAACCTGATATTCATCACTTAATTTGGTGTTGAGGACAGCACTGATCACATAATAAAAGAATGTCTTGTTTTGGTAACTTTGAGAGATATTCCCATGCCCATTACCTGTTTAGAGACACAATGTTATTTTTTTATTTGCATGCCGTGCACTGCGTTCAAATTCTTTTCGATCTTTAAGGATATTACCATGAAACTATGCAGTTCAGCCCAAAGTAGAGAGTTGGCTTACAGCCAGTGTTTCTGTACAATAGAACAATATTAAACCAGCAAAAGCTCAGGCCATCGATGGGGCATATTTCTCGAAGGTTAACAGTGACGCTTATGATCAATAGTCATAATAGTGTATATATGTTGGGCAAAAGTTCAGGCCATCGCTATTTCTCCAAGGTTAACAGTGATGCTTATGATCAATAGTCATAATAGTGTATATATGCTCAGGCCATCGATGGGGCATATTTATCCTTCCAAGTTTAACACTGACGCTTATAATGTGGATTGTTTGCAGGGTTTTTATTGTAAAATGTTTCTTAAGCAGTGCTACGAGTAGACGCAGGATACAACTTGTTACATCGGTCTATGCCCTGGGGGCATTCAGTGCCGCCCCCTGTGGTGACGCGTATATTTTCGGGACTGCCGCGCAGAATTATGCATGCCCTGAGGGCATATTGCTGGCCTTCCAGAAATCAGCAATTTACCCGTGCTAGTTTATGCCCTCAGGGCATCGTGTATCGGCCCTCAGGGCATAGGCATACACAGGACCATTCCTGACCTCTAGATCTAGACGTTCTGGCATTGACCAGAAAAACATGCACATGCCCTCAGGGCAACATACCCTCAGGGCATATTTCTTGCTTCTTTAAAGCATGATTGACCAAAGCATGCCCTCCAGGCATGTAGTACAATTCCACAAGTTGTAGGCTAGCTACAAGAAGGGCCTAAGTATGCATACCCCCCAGGGCATATATCTTCCTTCTCCCGGGTTCCTTCTACAGTCTACAAATGTTACTCCTCAGGGCATAAAGTTGATGATAAATGAAGCGGTATTAAACAAGGGTATGCCCTTGGGACATCCATGCATGCCCTCAGGGAATATTGGACTTTAAGCTAATCAGGGGGGAATTAGGAGCCTACTAGGCTGGGGCACTCTCCAACCTTCGACTCATATGACTATCAGTGCATTCCCTGGGGGCATCATCACACATCATCCATATTATGGATGCCCCAGGGGCATGGTACAGAGAACAATGGGGGACAATGCCCCCAGGGCATTCATAGTAAGCTTAGATAATCATACATGCATAAAAAAAATTGATGATGCCCTCGGGGCATCCATGTACTAAACGATGCCCCCGGGGCATAGTCCAATACCCTATATAGGCCTACATGTCCTGGGAGCATCATCCTTACCATGGATGCCCTGGGGGCATTTTCCCAGACTTGCCATGGGGAGTGTGGGAAAGCGCACGCCTCAGCTGCTGCTGTCCGCGTAATTTTCGCGTCACTCCCACGCGGCAATCAGTATGCCCCTAGGGCATAGTCCGATGTAACAAGTTGTATCCTGCCGAGTAGACACAGCAGTTTAGACGAGTATGCTGCCACCTAGTGTTAATATAGGTAATTAACCTGTTGATCCCGGTGTGTAGGTCTAACATAGCTATATTGTCAGTGAATGTTATAGGAAACTATTGCCAAATCTGACAGTTTATATGAAATGTGACCAATGTTTGTTAACCTTGCTCAGCACAAGCGACACGCAAATCTTGACAAGACAGGCAATCTCAGATTATTAACAAATTATCTAATTATTTTAACATTGTAGAATAGGATCTGTATGTATTTGTGAATGGATAGAGTACTAAATGTGATGTTTATCTTTGATCGAAATGTACAGAAAGTAATGTTAATAGAAGATGGTCGTTGATTGAATGTCGTTGATAGACCGTAAGATGCACCTATTTTTGTAGAAGGAAGCAACATGACTGAAGGGTCTAGTTTTAGAATTCCTAATGATTGATAATGATTAGAATTTAATTGAGTCCTTTATTGGCATATGGTGGGGGAGGGTAGGGGTTTGGGTACTTGTTGGTTTATGAACCTTTTAAGGGCCGCTGATGCATTTATGCATCATGCCCATTGGTCCTCATGATGCTCCGATGAAGTGCTGGTGAGTCTACTCGCCAGCACTTCATTGGAGTATCATGCCAACCCTCCAGGAGTATATAATGTTATGTCAACCATGTAGGGTCGTCATGATGCTCCAATTTGCATCACGACAACCAATGGGCAAGATGCACTCTGGCCTTTAAAGGGTTAACAACTGCTTGCCAGCACTTTATTGGTGCATCATGACGACCAAATGGCATGATGCACTCCTGCATCAGCAGCCTTTCAAAAGGTTAACATAATTCATTGAGACCATACTGGATCATTTCAGAATTATGGAATAGGCAGAATGATATTGATTTAGTCTGTACTATATCTTCTCAAATGTAAATTTGCTTTAATCAATCTACAGCAAAGTAAATGGTCTAATTCTAATCAATCTACTACAAAGTAAATAGGCTAAAAGTCTGCTATGTGGCCTTCCCCTCTTTTTGATGATAAATTTCCTCACTCATAGGACCAATCACATTGTGGGGTATTTATATCCATGGTGGTAACACAGATTTTATATTGGAGGTTTAGGCAACTCTTTTGACTGCTGCTTCACCTTTTCAGGGCAGGATATGTGCTCTTTAAAATTATTACGGTTTTGACACCTAGCTCTAAAATGTATTTTACAAGGTACAATAACATGACTCATTGTTGACCATTTCCTGTTTAGAACTCCAGTTTTGTTGGCTGTTTAAATCTAGAAAAATCTAAAAAGTGTGTTTTAGTCAATAAACAATTATTTATGGTATTATACTTGAGTTCTACTTTCCATGATACACTATTGGGGCCAATTACATGAACTACCCCTGTGGAGTGAGGACCTTCAGAGCGAGGGCGTGGAGCCGAAAAAACTTCATCAGGGTCCACGAAGGAGAAATCCCCTTCCATACTAGGCATACTAGATTTGTATAGGGTGACAAACTCAAGGTTTCTTGTGTCTTGAGCTAAGGCAGCAGGGCAATGTGTTGGCAGCTGGTGTCCATAATGTGCAGGCTCAGGCTTACATGCTTGCCTTTTGTCATGGGATTCCTCCTCAGTGAACCACATCTGAGTGATCAGAGGCCATGGTGCAAATTTGAGTGACCAAAGGCTCTGGGTTCATGTCTATGGGACCGGGAAAATAAAAGAATGCCTGCTATCTTTTGAAGATAGTATACAGGGATGTAAGTCAGACTGTTTGAAAAATTCTGAGGACGCATTTAGAAATCCTGCATTTAGTGTAAAACATTATCAAAACTTTGATGCAAAAAAGGTAATTTGGTTAAATTTACTAGAAATGTACTGTTCAAAAATTCTGAAATCAGACAAAATTCCGAAAACTTGCATCCCTGAGTATAGAGGACATATAGTGGGTTTTTCCTCAGCACACTTAAATTCAGTCATTCATAGAGGCAACACTGCTGCCTGAGTAAACAGCATTTGTCCAGGACTTGTCTACACAAACAAAAGGAAATCTCCCGTAAGGTACTTATGTCACTGCATGAAACCTCAGATTTATGCAGTGTTAATTGCTTAAGGTTATTTAAATCAGCAAACACATGTAAAATTGCTTATAGTTGCATAATGGCCGTAGTTGTTCAGTTTTAATGAACTTTAAACAACGCTAAGCAACGTTCTACTTTAAGTCAATTAAAGTTAATAAACGCTGAAGAATTTATGGAATAAATATTCACACAAAACCAGACAAGAAGAACGTTTAAAATGAACACAATTGATTTTTATTATGGATTTGATGGTGCATGAACTTGGGGTTGGCGACGTTTCAAATTACTTAATAATTCTTCTTCAGCTGAAGAATTACGGCCATTACACAATTTTAAATGCTGATTTAAACAACTTTACACTGCGTAAATCTGAAGGTTAGTGCAGTGCGTCGCCTAAAGAGGTCAATCTAACCAATTGAGTAACATGATGACAAGTATTGGATCAAGTTCCCAGTAGAGATCGGTAATTTTTCATAGGCGATTGAGGTACCAGGGCAATTAAACGGGTTGACCATAAACCAAGAGCAGGCACTGCCAGTATTGATACCAAGCGTGTACACCAGGTGGCAGCATTGACTCAGATCTATGACTGCTAACCCCACCTGGGGAGACAAGACTGCATTCTCAGTATAGGCAGACTGAGGTATGTAATGTCTGAACATTTTAAACAACAGCAATATAGAACTGTAATCTTGGTATACAGAAATATAATACATGTATAATATTTGATAATTTCCAATTGTTGCTATTCCAGTAACTAAAAAACAATAAAGTCAACTCTGGGATAATTTATTTTGAACATTACTAAACACAACTACATATAAAGTTATTTCATATATGAGATCAAATAAGCACTGCTCAAGTGTATGGTAGTTACTAGCAGGATACATGTGGTTCACCTTGACACTTGTAATCACAGATTTCACAGCATTAGGCCTATCATGCAACTTAAATCTTAAGTCCTTTAAACTTTTAAAATAAAATTCCCAACATCTTTTAGCTAGGATGCAATCTACTAGACTATAAACCCAAGTTGGAAAACATTCACTTTGATCTGGCAAAAGAACTTAAACAATGTGCAAAACATATACACCTTGACTTCACCTCTCAGCACCCAACATTCAGTTGCTGTACCAAGCTTACAACATGATATCTGGGATGTATAAATCCTAGCATGTCAGTTTTATAGGCAGCAAGTATATTTAGAAAGATTCGTGTCCTTCGGTTTAAGCATAAATAGTGATTCACACAACTTGTGCACCCAGTTAATACAAGTGCAATTGGGTGCACAAAGGCCTTTTTGAAAACACAGAACAGCATTACATGGGTGAAGTGGGCATGATTTACTTAAAGTACAAATACAGTACAATGCTATAAGGCTCACCCTTAATATAAAAAAAGGCCAAAGGGTACAAGAAGGGCCCAATTTTTGTTACCACTGCAATACCTTGAGTACATGGCATTTTCTATGTAAGGATGGCCCTGCTAGATGCAGCTTAAGTTGTGGTTGCATCTAATAGGCCAAGATGTCATATATTAAGTTAGTATTTAACTGGTCAAAATCAAGTCCTAAGTGCACCCTATACTACAAGGATTTCCTTATACAGCTTATATGCCAGATGCGCCATACATGTATATGTCGGGTTATTGTGGTAATCATAACCACAAATACATGACAAGAAGCCTTACATCATCAAATGAATGGATTTTTTTTATTACCACAACATCTAAGAGACAACTGAATACAGCATTTACATGATCATGGATATTAAATACACTGAGATATAGTTTGGGAATTGTTGCGTAATTTTTCCTTACACTTTTGTTGACAGACTCTCATTTTAGTGACTTTTAAACTAAACTTCAACTTTCAAACATTATCAACTTAAAGATAACAAGGAATCAGCAAAAAAAATGTGCTTATATCTCCAAGAGACATTATACTCCTCAATAAAAGCTTTCTTTTACACACCTTTCGTCTTACTGCCTCAGTGCACAATACCTTATTTCCTTTATACCCTTATAATTCAAGAGGGAGTGAGGACGGGGACATTTGATTTCATCCATGAGCTCACAGTGACTATACTCTTATGCTGTATATCTGCTGATCATCTGTTTAAGATATATTTTGTACCTACTCATCTGTCCATATATATCCTGTTGGTATAGTGTAATACATGCTATTATCTCACGATTTGGGCCTGGACAGTGCTTTTTTGCTCATAACCCCAGTTCCTTATCCAGCCATAACGCACTCTCAGACCTTTTGATCGTCTTCAAGAGGCTGCTGGTTTCAACCTGGACATGTTAATAAATTGGAGAAGTATACAATGTCAACTCCTCCATACGTTTCCAGTTAAAACCGTTTAGGTTCAACGGGGAATCGATCCCCGGCCGCTGTGGCAGGAGGCGAGCTCGCTGTCCACTATACCAAGCCGACCGGTGGTAGAGCAAAGTGGCTTCTATAAAGAGAAACAGAATCTTACCGGGCCATAATGAACGATATATCCACACGGTTTTCTGGAAGAAATTGTATATAAGAATCCTTTTTCTTCGGTATACATGCAGTCGAATATCCGTAGACGATGATAACATATTGATTTTGCTAAAATATGTCCATATATATATAGAATCTAGGCCATTTCCATTGGGATTATTTCTCGTCTAGTGACCCCTTGAACCGGAAGTAGGTCTGTTGGCACCTTTTTCATTAGAGATCTCTCACTCTGTCAAAATGGCTTCGATGTCTTTCAAGTCATTGTATACGAAGGGTGATATAGTCGAGGTCGATACACCAAATGGGTGGATTTTAGGAGTAATAGAAGAGGTTATTTTTCATGGCTACTATGAATATAAAATTAGATTATATTCTGACGGAACAGAGGTGGTCCAAGTAGCTAGAAACCTGAGACGGGGTAAGCTAGAAATGAATTAAGACGAAGCACCCATTGAACCACCGGTAGTGCAGAACGTAAACACAGAAGCCAAGGTTGGCAATGGCAATAGATTCGCTGCTACCAATGAGGAACAACTGAAAAAAATGGAGTCTTCAGCTAAAGCAAAGGCTACACACAAACAGACTAAGTGGGCATTGGATATAATGAAAGGTATGTGAAAAAGATTCTTTATGTTCGCTTTGTTGTTACAAGAAATATCCTTATACTCGATATGGGCCCCTTGGCGTGTCTGTCGACCGAAACATGTATATGAAATTCTCCGGCGCAGGGAGCATTTATTATTTTCTTGGCGTTATGAATATAGACTCGTTTAGTACATAACGGACATTATAAGGTACATTATAACGAGAATGTCTTCAAAATTAATTAATAATTATAATAACTATTATATTTGTTATTTTTTCAGCTTGGTTAGAGGCAAATGGAGAACAACAGGACATCGAAAACTACTCAGAAGCAGCCCTTGCAGAAATCCTCAGGAAGTTCTATGGTCAGGTCCGAACCAAAGATGGCAAAGAGTACTCTAAAACTTCTCTGTTATGTATCAGAGCAGGACTGCACAGGTTTCTAACTGGATCTCCAAATAATGTCAATTACAATATCATGGCTGACTCTGCATTCATTCAAGCTAATAATGTTCTCAAAGGGCATATTAAGATAAACAAAAAGGCAGGTCTTGATGTAACAACTCACTATGAGGCAATAACCGAAGCAGATCAAAAGAAAATGTATGATACTCAAACTCTTTCCAATCAGAATCCTACCTCACTCCAGAGGAAAGTATATTATGAAATGTCATTACAGTTTGGTCGTAGGGCTAGAGAGGGACTACATGAATTGCAAAAGAGTCACTTCATCTTTAAAAACGATGAAAATGGTATAGAATATTGCACACTCTCCCATAATGTGGCAGAAAAAAATCATCAAGGGTTAACCCAAAGGTCTGAAGAACATGATCAAAGAATGTACGGAACCGGGGGAGAAAATTGTCCATTGAAAAGTATGAAAATCTATCTTGGTAAATTACATCCAGATAACCCAGCATTCTTTCAAACAGCCAAGAAATCTCACTACAGGCTCAGTACCACATGGTATACAAAGTCTTCCATGGGTGTCAATACTATTGGAAAATTAATGCCAGCAATTTCAAAAGATGCCAAACTCAGTAAAGTTTATACAAATCATTGCATTAGAGCTACCACTGTTACTACACTTAGAAGAAAGGGTGTTGTATCAAAGGATATTAAAAGTGTGACAGGCCATAAAAATGAGGCCAGTATCGATTTCTATAGTAAGACCCCAGATACAGTCCGTCATGACATGGCCATGAAACTCTTGAACACAGAAAAAACTCGAGTATCAGCTCCAGCTACTCTAGTATCTTCTACAGATACTCAAATGCTCCCTGCAGGTGCTCAAGTGGAAGTCAAATCCACAAACCAGAACATAAACTTGAAAGATGTAGGGGCTACCACTACACTCTTTTCCAATGTGCAATTTCATAATTGTAACCTGAACATTCACATGAAGTAAGCACAATGTCATCAATTAGGCCTTCAGGCCTTATATTAATACCATTATGTGTTCTTTACATCCTATGAGGGTGATTATTTGTTATAATGCACTGTATCGTATACTTTTCTCATAGAAATTTGCCTAAAAAGTTCGATTAAAATTGTTATAATTACTGTTGAATATGTGTTCATCTTGTTTCCTATTCCCATATCGATAGTACAACATAGGCGGGAAAACATGATTTTACTAAAAAAATAATAAATGCTCCCTCCGTGCGTCCATAACCAAAACGAGGTCCGTGTTGTCGTCTTCCGGTGAAAACAATATGGCGAAGTGGAGACGAAATTTCTATCGCTCGGCTCAACAAAATGTCTTCTCACGGATTAATTCTGGGGTTATAAGGTAAGAAATTAATACAAAATGGAGAAAAATGTGAGATAAACGCCTTAATGCATGTTATGGGTACGCACTCGTGGGTTTATGGGTTAATAATCCACTCGCCCTTCGGGCTCGTGGATTATTAACCCATAAACCCACTCGTGCGTTCCCAAAACATACATTAAACGCATAGTATAAAACTTGTTGATATTACCAAACTGGTGTACCATGCCTGCTTCCCTTCTTTTTGAAAATTTATTGTAAGATTATAGAGGTTGCTACTTGTGTACATAGTACATACTGTTTGTTATATAGATTTCATTTTTTTCTGTTTATATTATTGTTCTCATCCTTCATTGTATAAATTCCCATCTTTATTCATTGAATTATGTGCAAACAACCACTTAATGTAATAACTGAGTGAGGATTCACATTATTGTCTAATTTTACCACTTTCTGTATGAATAGTGACTTGACAATAAAACATTTTCAAACCTCAAAAAAAATATGGGAGATCCATGGAACTGTAACAGTGTATCAGTGCTATAGAGTACAGTTGTGATGCATTTCTAGTTGCTATTGCAGTTGAGAGGCAGGACGCAACTTGTTACATCGGACTATGCCCTCGGGCATTCAGATTGCCGCGTGGGAGTGACGCGGAAATTACGCGGACAGCAGCGGAGTAGGCCGGGAGTAGGCGTCACTTTCCCACACTGGGCGCCAGAAGGAGGCAGAGAATGCATGCCCCCAGGGCATGAATGCCCCAAGGGCCTTTCCTCTGTCTATAAGCCAACTAGAGTGGTATACCCTGGGGGCATCAATGACACCTGTTACTGATGCCCCATCTTCCCTACACTTCTAGTTTTTTTTTCTCTAGATATCGCTATCACATGTCCTGGTGCCCTCAATGCCTCGGGGCCTCTTCCCTACTCATCTAGGCTATGGAGAACTACAACATGCCCTGGGGGCATTACTCTCACCGTCAATGCCCCCGGGGCCTTTCCTACACTTTTATATAAATAGGCCTATGGTACTAAAGATGAGTATGGCATGCCCTGGTGGCACCTCACACATCACCGATGCCCCTGGGGCATCAATCACCTTAAACTTGTAGGACTGTCAGCTTATGCCCCGGGGACATCGCCCATACCATACATGCCCCTGGGGCATATTTATGCCTTCTTTTGAGTAGGCCTACTACTTGACTATGCTGTAATTCATTTCTAACAGACCATGGCATTATCAACATATAATCCTGGGGGCCTAATCTGTTTCCCCCAATACAGATTAAAATCGGCTATATTCCCTGAGGGCATGCTGTAGTGATGTCCCAAGGGCATGTCTTTGTTTAAAAGCCGTCTGTTTATGCCCTGGGGGCTAGCATTTGTTATAACCACGGAAGGAAGAAATATGCCCTAGAGGCATAGATGACACTGGTGTTACCCTACATGTGCATGTTTTTTGTCATCCCAGGACTTGTACATCAAAGAAATATGCCCTTAGGGCCAATACACGATGTCCTAAGGGCATTCACTAGATTGGTCAATTGTTGATTTGTAGAAGGCCAGCAATATGCCCTAAGGGCATGCTCAATCCCGCACGGCAGTCCCGAAAATGTACACGTCACAACAAGGGCGGTGGTGTATCCCCCAGGGCATAGACCGACGTAACAAGTTGTATCCTTACAGTTGGCAGACAGTTTTGTGGTGGCACCTGGTGAGAAAGTGGAGCAAGTGCAGCTGAAGGTTACATGGACGTAAATGCTGCCCTCTCGTGAGTCATATGGTATTCAGGCCTGCACTGAAGGTGATCTGGGTGCTGATTGGCTTAGAAATTATATGCAAGAAATATTGGTAAAATTATGAGAAAAAATCACAAGTGACCCCAAATAGTTCCTAAATGGAACAGTAGATGAGTTTTTATATTATGCCAAGGTTTGGGGATTTTATCAGGTCTGCAAATGTTCATCTGGCCAATGGAGCTTTTGAGGCCCAAAATAGGGTAGAATGGCACTTGCTGTACGTATCGCTCCCTTAGTTAAGATTTTCAGGGTTAAGCCTATCCTATATTCTAACACATTGTGTGTGAGAGACGGTTTAATCTTGCTACGGTCGAAAATATTACCAACGAACATTACGGGGGGCTGTTTTTGTGTGTTATGCTATATAGAAACATAGAGGAAATGGAATAAGTTTCACGTAACCTATAGGATGATTGGACATTTGACCTGCCTATTTCAAATGCCCTTTTAATGTCATTTGTCTGTTACAGCAAGGATGGTTTTACAGGAATCTGGCCAAATTAGTCACAGAAATCGTGTGTAAATAAAAAAAATAGGAAAACCTTGCTTGCAGAGGTAGGGTAATTCACTAAATATTGCAGTTTCTATGAATCTCCCAAAACATAACTTTTTCTGGACATAAACCACCTACAGGGTGAAATTCTCAGCAGAAAATGACATTTTAGCCTCATTTTAATCTTCCTAGGGTTATTGATACACAGATATCCATGTAGGGCCTACCATAGGGTCCATTGGAAGTTTGATTGGGTTTGCGCTGTTTCGTCAAATTTTCAGTGAGAGCGCAATTATCTAATTAACCAGGGTGGGAACCACCAGTTACAGGATGCTGGAACCAGCAACTACTTGGTGTGGAACCATCAGTCATTGTGTGAGGGAACCGATAGCTACCCAGTAGTTGCTGGTATATACTTTGTTCATATAGAAAGACATAGAGTGCATCATGCAATGCTAAAAGATAGCTGTCACAAGTTGGTTTTTATGAGTTGACACCTTGACAGTTTGACAGCAATAAAATGAAATTGACTTTGAACATTGATTTTGGTTTTGGACTCTAACATTTTTGTGAAAGTCAACTCTTTGCTTCAACTTCAATTTGACCTTTGTGGGCCACTGTAGTACAACATTTAGAAATGTGTTTCAACAAGTGGTAATGTCTTTTAGTTTTTTTAGTTTTTTTTCACCATCCTTTTTTTTAGGGAAGAGGAAGTTTTAGGAACAAAGACCAAAGTTTTCCAAGGGGTGGTAATGCTGTTCCTTACTCTAAGCTCGTTAGGTGTGGCCTGTTTAAAGTCCAGGAGGATATATGAATGTTTCTCCCAAGTTTCTAAGTTATGTACCTCCGTCAGAAAGGATTTCTGACCAGGGTAGGCTTGTTTGCTGATGTGTCCTATTTGACTTATGTCTCTAGGGTTCTTAAAAACCACAAGGTAGTGAGCGTTCAAGCTCAATGTTCTGTAGGCAGGGTTGTTGAAAAATAAGTTTTGAGTTATGAAAATTACACTTAAACTTCGATGGTGTGATCCCACAGTGAAAAGCTTCATGACAGTAGGAACGTACTCCAAATCAATGAGGTTGTCTATGATTATGAGGCCGTGTCTTTTTACACCCTCAGGACAGGCCTTTGTGGAACTGAACTCCTATCTTGAACATTTCTTCAAAGTCATCTTGCCATTGACTGTAGCAGTGGTAAACATCGTGTATACGTGGAGTAACTAAATCGTTTAAGCCTCTTATTAACTAGAAGACAAGTTGACTATTGCCACAAGAAGTAGGTCCCGCCATTATCATAGTGAAGGGACTTTGAAAACGTGGGTCAAAAGTTACCTCCTCTAACTTTTGATCCATAGTGAATGAAAGCTTAAACCAAACTGACCAAAGGTATGCCAGTCAAGTCTTTTAAGTCAGAAGAAATCTCTTTCAATCCTTCCACGTAAAAAGCTACCTCGAAGAAACCCATGTTGTTTAAAGCTGCAATAAGACAGCTGGGATGGGATATTTCTCTGTGTTTCCACACCATGAGAACTTTGAAAACAGGGTTTGTCATTTCATGGTTCAAGGGAACTGGGGTAGATTAAGCTTATGCAAACTTAACCCCAGTCTTATGCCAAAATTCTTCCAGTCCACAGACAACTTTTCTCCTAGCTCAACAAACAAGGTTTCTACTTTCCAAGCCTCTGGAGGTATTTCGCAATGCTCCACCATGTTGTAGTAATCCATGAACCATCTGCAGTGATGACTTAAATCATAACGACCTATGTCACTTAGAGCGTGTCTGCCCATAGAAGAAAGGGTAGTTCCACTTTTCATGTACTCCATTATACTCATTCTTAGTCCTAAATGAACCCCTAGACGAGTGTAGTTTTCCATAGGAACTTTTTTAACTGACTTTCATCAACAAGTCGTCCAAAAGGTAACGATCCCTGATTTAACCTGGTAGGTAGGTAGGCAGCCAGGATATGACAAACTACATGTAGAAAGAACATATAGGGTAGGTAGGTTAGGGGGGTGGGTTAGGTGGGTGGGTGGGTAGGTTGGCCCCCTATAGCCCCCTATACTTGAGGGGTGCCCCCACCCCCAACCCCAACCCTACCCTACTTAACCCTACTTTACCCTACCCTACCCCCTATCCTACCCTGTCTTATTTTTGTTTAGTCATATTCAATCCGTTTTGTTCTGTTATCCTGTTATGGGTGAGGCGAGACAATTGTGGTGGAAACAGTGAGCAAGGGAGGTTAGCTTGATGCACCACACAGAGAGATAACGCCACACTTTTTTCCTCTCCTCCACACTAAAACGTTCCAGGCATGTCAGTGAGATGTTTAACATGGGGGATGGACCAAACAAAGTTTTGGTTTTTAAGCTGTGAGCCAGAACCTCCAAAAGAGACATGAGAAAATTAAGACGAGGATAAACCCACGGGGTATTTTCCTTGGCGTGGTGATTCTGTGCAGCTTTCCAAGCTTCCAGGTGATGGGGGTTTTTAAGTGGTGTATTTCTTTTTCTCCCCTTCATGAGGGCATATACCAGGGTTTCCACAGCTGAAAACTTATCGTGAAGTAAAACCATTTTCCTCAAACCTTTTCTGTCTCTCACTTTCAAAGTCTTTTCCACTAACAAAAAAACAAAGTAGATTCTTTTTCTGTGAAGAACAGTTTGTCTTAAATGATTACACACATATTTGAAACATGTAGAAGAGCAACACACCACTTCATTTCTTTGCCTGACATATTTCAAAACTTTAGTGTTGTCTGGGTGACGTTGTTCAAGAACACGCTGCAGGGAGTAACGAGGCATGGCAGGCTGTTTCATCAAATGAGCACTTAGTTACCCGTTTAACCTTTTAAAGCGATGTGTCACTTATCTCACTTTTCAAAAAAATGATTTATCACCCAACGTCCAGAAAGACATAAGGGGGAGGAGCTGGGATTGAGCAAGAGCAGGGGAAACTAAGTGAAGGGTGGGTATAGCCCTGGGGCTTACCCGGAGGAACATCGATTTATTTCAGTTTCATTTATAGGTGGACCAAAAGTTAGAGACGGGGTAGGCTGTAACTACTTTGAGTTGGGGTTGTCCCTTGGAAGAAATCATTTCTGTTATGACTCTTACTACATGACAACACCCTTCATAGTTATGACCAATTTCTGTCCTGAAACCTCTTTCATGAAAAATCTTGAAGTTCAAGGAGTGAGTAACCTTGTCGGGGTGCAGTAAAGTAGCCTTGACTAAAGCTTTCACCAAAGTGGAATCGATGAGTTTCCCCACCCTGCACCAAACGGTTGTTGCCTTAAAAAATTTTCTTTTGTCTTTCGAAAGAAAATTTTTTGGAGCTTCCCAAAGAAACAGAATGCCTTGACATCAGGTGTATCATTGCACCCTGCCCCAAAGAGACAAAAGTTTCCCCATTTTCTGTGAGAAGTTTTTTAACAGAGGGTCCACAGGGAAGCAATGGAGTAGTTTGGTTGTGAAGAAAACACTCCCTGTAATTATAGTTAGGGGGGATGTAGAGGTCTTGACAACTGGTTTCAGGACAGAAATGCCACACAGCCCACACCTTACCTTCTTCTACGCCCTCCTTATGTCTGAAATAAATACCTCCTGACGTCTTTTGTGACCAATGGTCAAGGTGAAAGGCAAAGCAGAACCTTGAGCCATGTCTACTCGAGAGATGCTCATTTTAAAATGACGAACGGTCTGCATTTATCAAAAGAGTGGTTACAGACATGCTCATGTTACATGCTGAACGATTAGGGAGCCCTGTCACAGTTTTTTCCCGAGAGACTGTATCAATGTGAAACACAGAATGAAGGGAAAAAAGTGTTAGTATGACCGACCAACGTGGTTATACATTATCTGAACGAAAGGGGAGCGTCCCAGGATCGTATGAGAAAGACTACTATAAAGTAGGGGCGAGCTGCTCATAGAATACCTGCTTCGATGGTCTGCCACTCGTCTCCAACCTGCTGCATCTTTTTCTCCTGAAAGGACCTTCTGCTGGTAGAATGCCTGGGCGTATGAAGACTGGACCTATCAGAAGGGTGGCTGCCAAGAAACTTTCTCCGCTCATCATACCTAAGTCCAAGTTGGTTGTGTCGTCGGGCACAGCCCCTCCTCCCAACTCCCCTGCTTTTGCACCTGCGACACCTGCCCGGTCGGTGACTGAAGCTCCTGATGCAGGAGAACAGGAAAGTGCTCTTGCAGCTCTTCATGGCAAAATCACTGATTTTCTGGATAGGGTACGGGATCGGACTCCTAATGAAGAGGATGATGCGAACTTTGACATCAGCGAGTTCATTAATCCACCTGCGCCTGACAACTACCAACCTCCAGAAGAAACGGTGGCAACTACCTCACCTGTAGGGGCATCATTTTCACAGGTCACCCCTGTAGTGATTGACCTGACTCAAGACTCTCCTTCACCTGCAGTGCATCAGATAGATGTAGTCGACCTTACTCGAAAAACTCCTCTGTCTGCGGCGCATGCCTTTCCGGGGGAACAGGTGATTGATCTCACCTCTCCCTACATTGAAGAGCAGAAAGAAGGGGAACAACCAAAGAAAAACTGGCCTGAAAAAACTGCTTAATATGGTGTGATACAACCTGATTCTCTTCAAATTCCAGTCTCGGTAGTGGACCTGCAGCAGACACCTCCTGAAAAAAGACCGTCCTGAGGGTGAAAAAGGGGTGCCTAAAAAAACGGACCTACAACAAGAAAACCCCTGCCCCTCCTTCCCAAGGGGCTTCTGAAGACACCATGAGGAAAGTGGAAGGTCCTCCCAAGTTGACTTTCGGACAAGTTTCAACCTCCGTAAAAGAAAGCAGCCAGCGTGTCAGTAAGCTTCTGGGGTTTAGACTGGTACCCCTTGTGGGAAAGAAATGGCCTCCTCGTTTCGGATTTGAGAAGAACACTCCAGTGCCAACCCAAGTTTGCTATCCAGAAGGAGACAACAACGCACAGATAGAGGTGTACAGAGAACCAAGCATCAGTGGGGTGTGCCTCAGATCGTACCTGAATATGAACGCTGCATTAATTTGCACGCAAGCGAGTTCAGGGAACTTGTCAATCAAGTCGACCGTGTGCTTGATCACTATAGTGTCGTCTAGCTTCCGATTGCCCACATCTGCCACATAGTGTGGTCACACCATGTCTCCATTTATTTTGGAGGACATTAAGACACGTGTGGGCCCTTTTTGGAAGAGTCGACAGATTTTTACAGTCGTTAGAGGGTAAGTGGTCAACTTTTTTGTGTCTGGTCAAAAGCTCCTCCTTATAGTTTCATTATATACATATATGTTCAGTTAAAGGTTTTCATATACATAAGGTTTAGTTGGTTAGGCTTAAGCACCACAAAGGAGTAAAGTGAGAAAAAGTAAAAAAAGAGAGATATTACAAAAGCAAAATGCATAGCAAAAAAAAAGAAAAAAAAGTTTATACAGTAAACTGTCCCATGTGTAACACACCTAGACCCCCACGTTTGGTTACAGTTGAAAACAGTGGTAAAACACTATGTAACTCCGCCTCTTGTAAAAGAGAAATTTTTACTGAAAGCACCTTCCTTCTAGAAAAAAAATTCTTCTTACAAAAATAACTACCGTGACATCTTTAAGTCTATAGCCTTGGGTTTGGCGGTCCTGGGAAAAGTTCAATCCATCTTCAATGTGAGAATGACAAGTTTGGACAAAGACTTGGGTGCAAAACAGGTGATAGATGCTTTAACATCTATTCTTGAAAATCAAGTTTTGTCCTACAAAGTGGCTGTCTCTTTCGGAAGAATATTAACTTCCTTAGACGATGGAGAAGAGAAGGTCATGTACTTCCATGCTTCTGCCAACAGCTCGTCTTTGTTTTACGACAGTGACACACATCGCGACCCTTACGTTTTGATTCAAAACAATCAAGACTTTGCAGAGTGTGTAGATTTAATAAAAAATGTCATAAAAGAAGACACTTACAGAGCCTCCACTAAATGGAGGGTGGTAGGCAACGTAAATGCCAATATAACCCTCTTAAGGGTGTCTGGAGGTGACCTTCTCTTAGGTCGAATGTTAACTGTTCCTCCAGGTTTAAGACAGAGAGGTATGTTGCACTTTCACAGAGACATCTCTAGCAAAAGAGCATACTAAGACAACTTGTGCTTCTTCAGATGTCTGTCTCACTTCCTGTATCGATCTTTAAACAAAACTCAAGAGGTTCTCCTTAAAGCCTACCCAGGTGCCAACGAGGAAACTTTTGAGGGAGTTAACTTTGAAGACTTAGATAGGTTAGAAAAGGTGTTTGAAGTTAACATAAGAATCTTTTCCCTTCAAACTCTAGGAGACAGAAAAGGTCGGGTTAAAATCATAAGGTCAAAAATGTGTTCAGGAAAAAACATAATGAACTTAAACCTATACAGGAACCATCTAAGTTTGATAACAAACTTGGGACTGTACGGCAGGTTTTACCCCTGAGCTAGGAGAAAAGGTGAAGAAAACGTGGACTGCAAAATCCTTTCAGATCTTTACAAGCTGCTGGGAAATGGTTCATATGGTAAAACCATATGCAACAAGCAAAACTTTGTTCAAACAAAGTATGTGTCCCCCTCTAAGGCAAGAAGGTTAGCCTTGCACTGGTCAGTTCAAGATGCACAAGACTTAAGTGACAACGCGGTAGAACTTTCTTGTCTACCCGCCTTCATCACCTACGACCTTCCTGTTCAGATAGGTTTCATGGTGTATCAATATGCCAAACTTAAAATGTTGAATATATAGATGAAAAAGACTTTGAAATGTGTGAAATGGACACCGACAGCTTCTACTTTGCTTTGAGTGCAGAGAACATAGAAGATGTCATCATTCCTGAAAAACGTGAGGCTTTTTTTAGAGAACGTCACAAATGCTTGCCCTCTGAATCTTGTGAAAATTCTCACCACAGAGAAACCTACATTCAAACCAAAGCATCGGGCAACTTATGGTTGCCTCAACTCTGCTGCCAGAGATGTCTGGTGTTTGATAAAAGAACCCCGGGATTGTTCAAAGTAGAGTGGGAAGGGGATGAAATGACAGCCTTAAACTCCAAATGTTACATAGGCACCGGTGAAAAAGTGCCCGTTAAAATAAGTTGCAAAGGTGTAATTCAAAAACAAAACACCTTAACAAATGAAAAGTTTAAGAAAGTCCTAGAGAGTGAAAATGTTTTCATGGTAGTTAACAAAGGATTTAAAGTAGTTAACCACAGCATTACTACCTACTCTAAAAAAAAAACAAGGGTTAAGCTATCAGTATATAAAAAGAAAGGTATGTGAAGATGGAGTAAGCACCTTACCCCTTTCTATTTGATAAATGGCCTTTGCTTGTCTTTGTATCCCTCTAGTTTTCTTTTTCTCACTTTAGTTAAAGATGTACATTTTTAAATAAAAAAGTTGGTTTTTTTAAAACATTTTTGTTCGTTTTTTAAAAAAAAATTCTTTAATAAAAACAAACATTTTTGTGTAAAAAAAACAACTTTTCTTCCCATAAAAACATGTGTTAAAGTATAAAAAAGTGCAAGGAAAATGAACATTTTATGCAAAAAAAACCAAACATTTTTATGAAAAAAACGAACATTTATCAAAAAAAAACTTATAAACATTTTACAAAGTTAACGCAAAAGTGAACTTAATCACCCAAAAAAACAAAAAAAGACTTGAAAACAGTGAAACCTATACAAATTCACAACAAAAAATAAAATCCGGCGCTAAAGAAAACTACTTGGGTGTATTTGACAAAAAAAACTACAAGGTTTATTCTTTGCGTCAACTTCACCAGATTATATATTTAAAGGTAATCTTTAAATTGACCTGTATTTAGACTAGCTTGCTTTTGCCACTTGGTACCCAACATTTGCAGATAGATGCCTTTGGCCAGTGTTGTGTGGGCACTTGAGATACCATTTTACCTAAGAAGTAGATAGGATGAGACAGAAATAGCTGCAGCATATGTTTCAGCTATCCATCAGTTATGGTTAGTCGCTTATGCTGGATTTAAAATGACTTGCTTTATCTTCAAATAAGTTACCACTCACAAATCTATGACGTCATAAGCTATGTGAATGCTATCAGGATTTAGCACAGTCCATGACAGGGGCAGGCATTGGCAACAAATATGCAGAAGAATTCATGGTTTAGGGTATTATGGTGTGCAGGAAATTGACATACGCCTATGTTTCATCTTGTTGTTGAGAATAAAATGTTTCCCTTTTCTAAGTAACTGAGTACTTGTATAAGCAAATATATGTATGTTACACATGCCATACTCAAACATTCCTAGTAAAGTGGTCCTAAGATAAATGCACAGTCAACTTGCAATAATCAGTGAGAGAGTGGTTGGAAGTTGGATCGAGTGGCAGTTTGAAGGTTGGAGAGATGGTTGGGGTGGGAGGAAAGGGTTTTGGGGCGAGGGTTAGCTATGGCAGATTAGGAAAATAATGTTCAACAGTGTCTACACTGCTAAAGGGGTCTAATAACAGTGACAAAGGAGTTCTGCCATCCAATAAAAATAGTGACCTGTGGGTGGTAAACCATACAAAAAGGCTCATAGTGAGATGCTTGTTGGAAGTTTCTTGATTTCCAAGGCAGGTGAGGTTAAAGCAATACCCAATTAAGATGATGAGGGTGGGGATTGCTGACTGGGGTTGCCCTAAGAGTACTGTGCCAGTATGCTAGTATCTGTCTGGATACCCGTGTTCCTTGCCCCAGTCTACCATGTAACAGATTCTTTCTTTGGTAATCATTACAAACTACTGACATTTGTCTTATCTAATAGGAAAGCCTGTGACATATAAACATAGATATAGGTGACATTGACTATGTGCATTGTTCTACAATAGTAAACCAAGTAGCTACCATAAGCCACACCCTAGGGTAAAAGTGTAAGCTAGGCTTTATCCTGTTAATTTCTAGCCAGTTAAGTCTCTAATTTCTGACCCTGAAATCTCTCTAGCTGCATCACTAAGTAACATTCTGATGTTGAATAGACAGACTGTTTTCCCAAATTCACCGGCTGCGACTGGGACCCAAACAACTGGATTATCAGTGTCAGTTGTAATGGTATGAAAACCATTCCCAGTGAACCCTGACTGTAATGTGAGGGACAGAATTGTCACAGGCTGGATTATTGTTTCACCATTCTAGCTAAGAATGATGCTGTGATAGTCTTATTTAGACCTTATTCAAGACAACAAAAGATGGTTGGTATGCCCAATATAATGCAATTAAAGGGCTCAAAGGCTACCAAACAAAGATAGAAGAATACAAAAAATTCCCCAATTATATTCATTGATCCTGAATGTGGATGTAGACTCAATGTGAAAAGGATTTAAGAAAAATGACCCTATCATGTCCCTAGATCTTGAGAATGTCGACACAGACAATGAGTGTCAATCAGCCTTGATAACATGAAATAGTAAAAGTAGGCTTCCTTGTCCAGGCTAATGATAGGTTGATAGAAATACATAATAGAGGAAGAACAATGCTTCTATTGTATTCCTTGACCCTGAAAATGGGGATATAGCCACACTGTATGAATGCTTATCTGTCTTATTGGCAAAATTATTGCAAAAATTGTGAATTTCAGTAATGGCGACCAGAAATAGACCTATAATAGGCTTAGTGTACTTCTGAGTAAAATCAAAATGTTAGCAATGAGTTCCTAGACCCTGAAAATCAACTTTTTGGCATGCTATAAAATACTAAAATGACCAAATCTTTGAGTCCTTTTTCATGGTTCCAACAATGTTGACCTTAGACAAGGTCAAGATCATCCTTTTCAAGGTCAAACATCATTAACATCAGCGGGGAAATTAAATTTATGACCATAAAATTGCTTTAAATTCACTGTATGCCATGCTTTGAAATACTAAAGTGGTTTACTTGTTGAGTGCCTTTTCAAGGTCATAACATGGTTGACCTTGGTCAAGGTCAAGGCCATCCATCTTTTTCAAGGTCAAACACCCTCAATTCAGCTGAAATTAGCAAAAGAATCCTGTTTATGGCCATAAATTTGGCTGAAATTAAGTTTTTAACATCTGTCTGAAAACCAAAAACGGTTTTCCCTTTGAATACTTTTTCAAGGTTCCAACATTGTTTACCTTAGCCAAGGCCAAGCTCATCTTTTTCAAGGTCAAACACTGCCTTTTCAAGGTCATGACATATAAAGGCACAAATCACAGTTTAAAAATTCAGAGGTGTTACCAAAGGTGTTCGCAAAGGATGATCTTGACCTAGGCTGAGGTCAACAATGTTAGAACTTTGAAAAAGTATTAAAAAAGGACCATTTTGACACATCCTTAGAATCTAAGGGGTAGGCCACAGAGAAAAGAGTATTAAAAAATGACATCAAGAGCTTTCATTTCATATAATACACATTAATAAGAACATGGGAAGTATATTGAAACCATTGTTGAAAGATATTATGCTGAAGTTAAAGGTAAGGTTCCGGTCCTATATTCACAAAACTAATCAATTTCAGGAAAATCAATCAGTTACTATGGTAATCACACTGATATACTTTGTTATATCTGAACGTACTGTTTTGATAGTTCACATCTTCTGAAAGCTGTTGGAGTGGCATTTTCAATACAATATAAAGAAAATTCCAAATTTGGTTACCATGGCAACCTGAAATTCTCTGTTTGTTGTCATTGGTCCCATCCAGCAGGATATATGATGACCTTACACTATTCAGAGTGAGAATCTACCTAAAAATGTTAAGTTAATGATTCAGTAAATTGACATCCATTCTAACAAAGTATGAGACAAATTGGACAAAACAGGATTTTTACCTTTAAATGGCCTGTTTCTGTGTTCTCAAAAATGTAACTTTTCCCCCAATTCTTTTAAGGATGAGCTGCTAATAACCAGCCAATTTGAGGTGTTTAACCTTGAAAAGGATGACCTTGACCTTGACCAAGGTTAACTGTGTTATGACCTCGAAAAGGCACTCAACAAGTAGACCAAGTATTTCAAAGCATGGCATAAAGTGAATTTAAACCAATGTTATGGGCATAAATTTAATTTCCCAGCTGATTTCAACAATGTTTTACCTTGAAAAGGATGACCTTGACCTTGTCTAAGGTCAACATTGTTGGAACTATGAAAAAAGGACTCAAAGATGTGGCTGTTTTAGTATTTTACAGCATGCCGAAAAGTTAATTAAAGCCAAACTTATATCCATAAACATGATTTCCTTGCTAATTTCTGCCAAATTTAGGTGTTTGACCTTGAAACGGGTGACCTTGACCTTGGCCAAGGTTGAATGTGTCCTGACCTTGTACTCAAGGAGTAGCTAATCTTTGGATTTCAAGGTGTGTCAAAAATTTGACCAACTTAGAATTTTAAAGCTAGAAATGGCTTGACTCGTAACACAGGTCACCAGTAACGGAGGTCACTTTTTTTTTCAGTATTTCCTCTCTAGAAAATTAGATATACCATCAATCAATCTGATTTTTGGTATACAGTTCCTTTTTGTCAATATCTTTGGACTAGTATTGGTTATTTTTGTTTCCGCCTTAACTATACATGCTTAACCATGGTAATGGAGGCAAGAATAGTATAGGTTCTCTAGGATATGTTACTCCATAGAGTCCTATAGTGCATGCCACCCCCCTCTACCCCCCCCACCCTTGAAGGTAGGCTACCTTTTGCGTTCAGTACTATGTCCTATGTAAGATAAGGGGGTTTATGGAGATGTCAGGAATCTTTATCAGAGTGATATCAAATGGAAACAAGGGGCCACCTATACCAAAAAATCCTTCTGAATCCAAAATTTGTGGTCTTGATTCTCAAAACTTGGCCAAAAGTACCTAAAAGTGAGGTTTGATGATGAGAATATTTTAAAAATGTAAAAAAGTTATATTGAAAATGATTGGAACATTTTATAGATGCAACATGCTAATCAAAGTCAGTACCTCAATATACATATATATCCCAATGTTTGCCTATCCTAACTTGACAAGTACTCTGCCTGCGTATGGCTCTGCCTCTCCGACATACTGCCTATCCCTTAGTCTGCCTATCACTCATACTACCTATCCCCTGAAAAATCTAGAGTTTAATTAGGTTTTCCCTCAAATGGCTTAAAGGATTAAAGTTTACCCCTCACCTTTGTACCTAATTTTCTCTGTATATTCTTACCATTAGTCTACCTATCCTCAATCTGCCTATCATTCACCTTACCTATCCCTCATGGTGACTATCCCTGAACTCTGCACATTCCTCATATTTGACTGGCACATCTGTGATATTACCTAGCACCAATGTATCTTTTGAATATACTCACCTTACAAGGTACCCTCTGTGCCTATCTCTTAAACTGTTTATTACCTATCCTCCTTGCTACCCATCCTCTTCAATACCTGTCCCTCATGCTCACTTTATAGCTTTCCTACCTATCACAGCTTGATCATCTGGGATAGATCACATCCAACCTTTATTATGATCTCTTAGTCAACCTATCCCCTAAAGAACAAATCCAACAGTCTACCGCAAGCATACATCTATTAATCACTCATGCTATATATTCTTGAGGTTACCTATTCTTCAGGCTGCCTATCCTTCATTTTTTCTTACATGAATTTAAACCAATGTTATGGCTCATTATGTGATATCCTGGATTTCTCATTTTGTTTGAGCTGGTTGCCATGGCAACGTGGTTGCCATGGCAACCAGCCTTGCCAGGAAAAAAGTATGCCAATTTATAAGATGGGTCCCATGGGATTTTTCGATAAGAAGGGAGAAAATAATTGTATAGGAAAAATGTCCAATCTCCATGCCAGTTGCCTGAGGGGGGGCTGAAATTGGATTGCTCAATCTGTAATCGAGGGCTAATATTTTGATAACTAGGAAACATTTATATTCACTTCTTTTTTTCGGAAGTATCAGGATGACTTCAAGTTTTTGTTGGTCCCTCACACTTACCTCTGTGAATATATCCAATTTTAGACATTTTCTCTCCCTATTTGCAAGACTCAACTTGGAATGTACCATATAGAGATTATGTTCATGAACATAATCTGTAAAATTAACCAAGTACATTATTTTATTTATTCAGCTGAGTTATCAGTATTGGATCGTATGAATTTACATCACTTTCACGTAAAACTAAAGAGTTTTACGTATAGTCAGGGCCAAGATCTCAGAAAGAGCCCTCTACAAAGGAGTGTAAGACAGTTCTGAGAGTTGAATTAGGGTAATTTGAATCCAAAATCTGCTTGATGCCATTTGATATTCTCATTTTTACCCTCGAAATTTATAAAACAAAATGGCTTCCATTTTTAGCTTGAAATCTTCAGATGTGAGTAGATATAACAGTATAAGGTAATTTGGACTGTGGGAAATGGTCACAAAAGACTGAAAATGCACATGCTAAGTCCTCGGCAGTCATCTATAATATCTGTGTTATTAAATTTTTGAAATCCAAGATGGCGGCCATTTTTCAAGATGGCCGCCTTAATCAGAAGGCTAAACTTATTTCTTGCATAGCAACTGATAGTTCTTCAATTAACTTGCTCCTGGTGTCAATATCTATGTTTCCAAACCTGCTGAGGCTGATTATGTAGCCTATAATCACGTAGGGGAAGTTCACTAATATGTAAATGGGTGTTTGACACATAATTTTCTAATAGATTACATATGAAATTGTGAGTTTATCATAAGCTTGCGGCATGCTAAAGCATTTTTTCTGCTGCTTAACAATTGATATGATAGATACTTCTCAAGGTTCATTTGAGATTTAGAAAAAACAAGATGACAGCCATTTTCCAAGATGGCAACCAGTTTTAAAGATGGCTGCCAACCTACACCACCTTCTAATGGTGTTTGATAAGAATGGATGTAATAGACCCGTAACACAGTTCTCAAGTGCAACCCAGTAAGGTATTGTGTATGTGAGAGGGGAGCGAAGCAGGGCTGGATTATTGTTCACATATATAGATGCTCCCCCTTAGCTAGGCAATTTACTATAAATAGAACTGTACAGATCCTTTTATTTCTTAACTGACTAAAGTGGATTTGGCTTTTGTATAATGTTTTAGAATAATTTTCTAAAGTACATGCCTAATTTGTTTATTTTAAAATGTTCTATTTTGCAGGAGTAGACACTAGCAAAAGCATAACAGATATCCAAAATTGACATCACATCCTTGATGCTTTATTTTCTTATCCCAATACTAGAAAGGAAATCAGCAATAAGGTCACTTTTTCTAGTACATTGCCTTTTCAACTTGACACTTTGCCATTTCCTTAGCGACCAGAGTTCCCTTGTATACTGTTGTCTGACATTAGAACTGGAATCATTCAAGTATTTATCTTTTTTATCAACCCCATGTGGGTGACTGGCCACTACTATGTGGATTATATCACATTAGTGTATCTGAACTTGGATCACTCTATGCAATACTAAGACCAACAATGATAAGGACTAGACCCTCCACTGCCAGGCTTATTCTTTTCTTTTGTTTCTAAGGCTAAATCAGATTCGAACAGACTGCACCCAGTTTGGTTGTATATAGGGTAACTTTTAAATCTTTACAGATAGGTATCTTTTTCCTAAGCCTTGATCAACTTGCATAGCAAGTGTTGTCCCAAAGCTCTTCACAATTGAGTCTTTGAACTGTCTCTGCTCCTTATCTGTTTATTATGACATTGTATAGGATACTGCCCACTATTACATACTGAGAGGAAAACCTAATCACACATAGTCCTGAAGGGCATTTCACAGCCACTGCACCTCATTACTACCTTTCATCGCATAGAACATTTGTACCAAGTGGGCTCTAACTATTGTGCACAGGGTGTGATACACTGTACGCTATGGAGTCATTACAATTTCTCTGAAAGATTAGGTTGTGATCTAGTCCTATACAGGGTACTTCTGGTACAACTTGAATAGTTGCACCGCTTGTTAATTACAACCAGCAAAACCCTACTCGTTCTGAGTTATGTATTGATTAATAGCTATAAATACTGAATATTGTTGGCCTCTGCATTGTGAAATTAGGATCATATCCAAGATAGGGGGATGAATTATCAACCAATGAAATAATTCCCCCTATTCATTGTGGAATTCCTATCAGTAACCAGCTCCAGCAATGGATGTGCCCATTGGACATCCCGCAACATCGGTATACACCTACCTGTACATTATGTTCTGTGATCCTCTCAGGGGACAGTTGGTACCCATCTGATAGATGTTATTAGGGATTACTGCTGTTAATCAGTTTAAGCAATGGCAGACCCCATAGGTCAATCTGCTACCTTGGCATAGACAGCCATGACAGGTATACGCAATTTAAAAAGAATGGAACAAAATGATTTTTCATATTTTTTGTGTTTTCATTTCTTTAATTTTCAAGTATAATAGTGGCCATCATCTGCTCGGACTAGATCCATCAACCTTCTGATCATACAGCGAAATCAGCTTCCTGAGCTAGCCCATGTGGGCCCTAGCTTGCTGCCCTGACATTAGTAACTTTAACCCATCTGGGCAAGCCCAGAAGGCCCGGAGGAATCCAATCTGGGGCCCATGTGGACGTGCTGGCTGGGTAGGATGAGTAAAGGAGAAAATGGAAATTCTTGTTTAGCGTTGGTTCCACTACCGTTGGTTGGGCGAATTTTCACTAATCTGATTTTTTTGTTTTTGCAAACGTTGTCTTTAATTTTGGAGTATCAAATGTTTAAAGAACACTAGAACATGTTTAAAACGTTTTTCAATGTAAGAAAAAAGTTTTTCAAAAACGTTTTTTCACCCAAGCATAACAGAACTTTTCCAAATTTTAAAGATACGTCTTTGGGTAAAAGTGAGTCGCGTCTTCATATTTATATACTTATGGTTGGGTAATTGAGAAAAGTATACCAATACCTAAATAATACTCTTTAAATGATGTGAATCAATCTATCTATAGGCCTACAACATTAGGTGCCGGCCGATAGGTTTCTGTTGGCTGGCGACCTGCCTCTATATTGGTGACATGATACAGACAGGCCATTCCTGAGAAGTTACCAGTCAATCATCTTCTGTTTCGACCCTTACACATGAGGGGTGTAACAGTTTACCTGTCTCTCCTTTACAGATATTTGGAAACAGTGAATGGAGATCTCAAACTCTCATCTAGTGGAGTTCCAGTGAACTTTTCTCCAGGAACTTGGGGAAAAAGTGACATGGCCTGTGAATATATGTAACATTATGCCCTCAATTCCTGTTGGGTACTAGGGAAATTTCTGAACCTGTAGGCCCATGGCTGAAAAAGCACCTAATTACATGTCAATGAACTGTTGCTTTTGATACAATGTTTGCATACATATATATGCTAACTCACCAATATCTATCATAATTTGTACATATTTGCCTAGCAACACAGTGGTGAGCTTGTCTAATTCAATTTTTATTTGCCCTTTCCATCCACAAAATCAAATTCAGCATCAGGAAAATATTTACAGAAGTTTCTGTTTCTCTGACCTCTAGTTTACATCTTTACATTTCTATAACATATGTACTGCCACCTGGCATTAGTTCATGAATATCACATATACTGACTTAGCGGGATTGATTATCGAGCAATGTAATAATCCAAACTATTCACTGTGAGCCCCTTGCGGAGCAGGTGGAACCCACCTTCAACAATGGCAGCACCCAATGAATATCCACTACCTTGGTATAATCATAACAGATTATCACAATATGATGCAACAGCTGTTAGATATGATTTATATCACCAGGAGTGTAAGGTGGCGGAGGCGTTTCATCAACGAGCTCCTCATATTTTGGAGGAAGGTCATTGAAAGGATTCCTCAGTCTGTGACCTTGATTTGACCTTGGCCTCTGACTTTGGGTTGCTTGACCTTGATTTGATCTAGCTCTTTGACCTCGACTTCTCCGACCTTGATTTGTTGTTTGACCTCGGGTCCTACTTTGATTTGAGGTTGAAGATTTGTGACGACATCTTGCACTTATGATGATGGTAAGCAAAATCCCGAAGAGCAATGGAGCAAGGCCAAATAAAACAATGTACATTGATAATCTAGCATCACAGTCCACAGACAAGGTGGTCCTAAAATTGTTTGTATAATTTGCGCTGTAAACAAGTGTTGGTTTTGCCTCTAGTGTGACATCTACAACACATGATATGTCTACATTTCCACCACATTTTATGGTTTGTTGTTTTTCCGTGTAATCATAATTTGTATGGTTAATGTCAAACTTAATATCAACTATTGTCGCAAATGATGTAGTATAATAGAAATAGTAGTCATCCTGCTGGTTGATTGTATATGTAAATGTGCGGCCACAACTACTGAATATGTAGTCATACTTAATATAGCCACCATATCCTTTATTGACCCAATCCTGAAGCATCTTCTTTCCTTTTAGGAAATATTGACGTATTCCCTTTGAGTTTCCGCATGGAGTGACCTTGACAATGCTACCCGGCAGTAGATAAAAGCCCCAGTAAACATACCCATTATTCCACAGATATTGACTAACATCAGTTTTATATGGCGTAACAGCTGTTTTGTCAACATGGGGATAGTCAGGAAAGGTTGTTATATAGAAAGGCTCATTTGACTGAAACCACGCTGCTTGACAGAAGATGCCATATCCAGGATGAGTAACAACACGGACATCATAGGGAGATGTATCATAGGTCTGCTGCCTGAAGGCAACAAATTTTACCGAACATCCAACACTGACAGAAATAATAACCATCCATAGCCAGACTGCCACCAGTCTCTGCTTGTAACTATGGTAACAAGGACAAATAAGGAGAGCAAGGAGAGCAAAGATGGGTGTACAGCAGTTGTCGTCATCATCATTATCACCCGAGCGTCGAGAATTATGATGAATTATGGTAGACGATGATGTTGATGTCAAGCATGATGCTCCTGAGGAGGAATGGACACCTGTGCCAAATGTCATGCTTTCCAAAGTCTCTCCCTGTAGCAGGATTTAGTTGTCACTTTAGGAAGTGTTCTGGAAGTAGAAAAAGAAAACATGAGGGGAACAGCTACACTAAGATCAGTTAGGAAACACAAAGTGTTAATTTTTTCTAAATCTCTCTTAATACCTATTGAAGGGAAGTGATTTTTTGAGCAGGGGAATGCCAGAAGAGAACATATACTTTTATATGGGAATGACAATTTCTTTCAATTAGCCTAAAATATATAATTTTAAGTTTGATGAACACAGTAACACCTCTGCTGCTACACATAATACATGAAATAAAATTCCCAACTGGGCTTAAAGGAAAGATTATATTGTTTTCTTTTTTGGCCAGTTATTTTATGCTCATCAGGGTGATTTTGGGGTTTCAATGCAGCCAAAACTTTCAAAGAAAATTGGAAATAGTGATTTATTTCTTTAAATTTTGGGATTCCCCTACTATATATGTGCACAATATTTCTCACGCGGGAAATATTGGTATATATTGATCCAACTAGAGGTCGCTTGTGTCGTTGTATTACTACGCCCTGCCTTATATATAACAGGGACTATTTCCATTTTCCGCCATTATTTAAACATTCCCACGTCGCCAGGTTCAAATTTTTCTTCTTGCCATCATGCCTAAAGTTTGTGGAGTATGCAAGGAGGAGTATGATGGTCGCAAGAATGAATGCCCTTACTGCAAGGATGACCAAGATTATATATCAAGACGGAATGAGCGACGTGCAAGTGTGCGAAATGAGGTAACACAAACTCAGACTTCTGGTGCGGTGGGAACTAGTGCCAGTGTGGCAGGTGATCTTGATGACAGTATTACAGAATTGGTGGATATGTCCTCAGTCATCAGAGAATTTAATAGACTGTCTGTTAATTTAAATGACAGAATGAACAATATTGAGAATCTGATCCATGATATTGGGAGACGGTTACCTGTTGCGCAAAACACACAAGATGGCGTAAGCGGTGGGGGTGTTACCGGTACTCAAGGTAGCAGCCATGTTAATCCGATCATGAATCACCGCTTCAACTTCAGCGCTACACCTGATAATGATGCAGTTCATGTTGAGCCAGCTGTACAAGCTGGTAATCCTTCAGTTGGGAATAATGCTTCCACTTCCAGTCGCCAAAATTTGGGTAGAGGAGAACCGTCCTTAGAGCCGGTTCGTCAAGCACATACCCAAAGCTTGGATGGTGGTGCTCGTGGAGGCCCTTCTGCAGATTCATTAGCTGATGGTGCTGAGTCCGAGAGGGATGATCCAAATGCCCTGAGTAAGTTTGATTTGCGCAGATTTATATATATATATATTTATATATATTTTTATATATATTTTTATATATATTTTTATATATATTTTTATATATATATTTATATATATATATATTCATATATATATATATATCCCAGCAAATTGTCGTTATCTGTCGCCATGATTGGTCATCAATGATGACTCCTTTCTGAGTGATAACTCACTGCATCATCTTTCGCCACTGTGTGTCAGTCTCACATGGCATTATGATTTATCACAACAGTCGCCAACATGATCTCACTCACTGCGTGAGTATGTGCTACCCCTTGTCATCCCTCACTCAGAATGGCGACTTATCACCAACATTGCTAATATGGATCTCACTCCCTGCGTGATTATGCGCCACTCCCAGTCAACTCTCACTCAGAATGGCAGCTTATCACCACCATTGCCAACATGGATCTCACTCACTCCATCAATATGTGCCACTGTCTGTCAACTCTCATTCAGAATGGCAACTTTTCACCTGCATTGCCACATGGCTCTCACTCACTGAGTTTGTGTCACCCCTAGTTAATCTTCTCTCAAAATGGCGACTTATCACCACCATCGCTGACATGGATGTCACTCGCTGTGTGAGTGTGTGCCACTGTCATCAACTCTCACACAAAATGGTGACTTATCAACACCATTGCCAACATTGGCAATCACTCCAAGTCAATGCTCTCTGAGGATTGCATCATCTGTCACTCACTCTCACTCACAGTGGCAACTTATCACCACCATTGCCAAAGTTGTTTAGACAGCACCACTGTCAGTATGTAGCCTATCTAGGAAGTGTGGGCATGAAGTATAAGTCCCATACATATCAAATGTGTTTTGTTTCACACTGATTTCCATGTAATACTTCAGAGTTGAATCAAACAAGATTAAATAGAGAGAATATCAATTGAATTTAGATAGAGGTATCTCTAAAATGAAAGCAACTATCCATAAACACCTTTTTTTCTGGTTATAGGAAAAAAACATAGGGAAATATCTACATGAACACCTTGTCTGTGGTTAGAGGGAAGATAAATATGGCAACACCTTCTCTGGCAAAACATACTTTGATCTGGCGGAAGTGAGGCTGCATGATTACCAATGTCGATGATCATGAGCTTTTCATCTAACAAGGTGAGTGATCACTAGCATCGCCATCCATGGTGAACCTGCGCTATGATGTGGTGGGCGTTTCATCTAGCGAGGTGAGTGATCAACCGCCTTGCCATCCCTGGTGAGTGTGAGCCATCATATTCCTCGCCAACCATGGTGAACATACTCTATGGCATGGTGTGCGTTTCATCTAGAGAGGTGAGTCATCACTCGTGTTGCCATCCCTGGTGGGTGTGGGTGATCAAGATCCTCACGATCTGTGGTGAACCTGTGCTATCGCAAGGTATGTGTCTAGGGAGGTTAGTGATCACAATCCTTGCCATCCATGGTGAATGTTCGTTATGATGTGGTGTGCGTCTCATCTAGCGAAGTGAGTGATCACTCATGTCGCCATCCCTGGTGAGGATGAGTGATCACTCATGTCACCATCCCTAGTGAGGATGAGTGATCACGATCCTCACCATCCCTGGTGAACATGCGCTATGATGAGGTGCGTGTATCATCTAGCAAGGTGAGTGATCACCCGCGTCACCATCCCTGGTGAGTCTGAATGATCACCATTCGCGCCATCTGAGGTGAGGCCATGTGATCACCAACATTGCTATTCCTGGTGATCTTGTGCTATAGCGACGTCGTGTTCCATCTAGCGACATGTGTGAGCCACTTCACACAGGTTGATGAGGAGTCACGACAATTTGCTGGGATGTAGTGAAATAGGCTATTTCCGCGGAAACCCTATTTTCGCTCGCCACTTCGGCGCCTAAAACTACCCCTTAGAATAAGAGTTTCCCTTCTAAACTTCAGCAACCATTAGTATACATGTATATCTAGCTACCCTGTAAATATGGATCCTAAGCTATGTCTAGTTATTGAATAATTAGCACTTTTGTCAGAAAGTCTGAGACTCCATCCTGGATTATGACATCATCAGTGATGTCATAACTAGCAGTGCACTATGGGATTGAACAATCAGATTGCTTGTTCATATCTCATAATTAATGAGGCTTAACTGTTAGAACTTTTTAGGGGTCTTGCTTGAAACTACTTAACAAACTCCACATCTGAAAAAGGTTAGTACCAAACTGTACTCAAATCTTTTTGGTGGTATCATCTTTATTGAGACCTTAGCTAGACCAGATATATTTGTGACAGAATTGTATATTATTGACTGTATCTGTGATATTTCCCAGAATACAAATATTTTTATGTCTGGCTGATACGAACGTCACTATAGATTAGTACTAGAACTGCCGTATTCAATGGGGGGCATTGAATACAATGTGTCCATATTCAATGGATCTTGGATTTTGAACAGATCTGAGCTCTTGGATTTTGAACAGATCTGAGCTGTTTTTCTTTATTTAAAGGCAAAATGACCCCCTAGGCCATGACATAAATGCAAATGTCCATTCCAGGGAATAAATTTGTATCGTATTCACCGAGGTGAGGCTTTCCGTATTCAACGACGCCTTATATTCCATTCCCTGGAATGGACATTTGCAAATTTATTCCCTGGTCATGGACATTTCCTTATATCTTTGTTAACTGAAATTCCAGTGACTTTGTTTTCCTTGCCATTCCTGATATTTACATAGATATTTATTCAGGAGCTTAATTCAAAAGATCCTGGGATTGCACCACCAGCGATCTTAGGAAGAAATCAGCCTTATCCTATTAAGCGATCTTAAGAGTAGACTGGTTTCACATATCATAGCCAGCACTAAAATCGCATCGATCTTAGCCTCAGCCCTCCTTCCCTATTCCAAGAATAACTCACTAGGCACAGGGGTAAGACTCCCAAAATAAAGGAATAGCTGTGGAGTCACTCTTCTTCACAAGAGTGCTTATACCATCGTTCCCCGTCAACATATGGTCTAATAAAAGAGCACAGGGTGCAGTTGACCCCGTACAGTAATCAAGGGTTGTTCAAGTGAACAGATTAAGATCTGTACTTGACAAGGAAGGGTCAGGCAAGCAGAAAAGGCCTGTACATGGACAGTCAGACAGGACGTTTTTGCAGGTAAGCAACCTATAAGCAGACACATTTACATGAAATTTCTTTGGGTTTTGCGAATATCTTTTCTTGTTAAATGAGGTTCATAAAATTTCCAATCTATTTTTATTTCTAGGCCATGCAGTCTTTAAAGTGCGATTTGTAATGAGAATAGAGATTATAAGCCTATATGAATTTTCAATCGGGAGTATATGTCTGGCTATAATAGGGTTTATTCGGGTAACCTCTTCAGAAATATATATCTTCCATTCCTTGTCTTATTCGTTTCAATATACCCAGTTCACCTACTTGTAGCAAGAGGATACCAAAGGGAGTGGAGTAGGCCTTCACTTCACAACTAAAGAAGGAACAATTACCTTTGAGTGGCCTTAACGCATGAGTAGGCCTAAGGGCCCTCAAGGTCCCCTGTTTATGTAATCAGCAGGCTGTTCCCTCTTTCGATCTGGAGTGTTGCCTGTAAGTGCACTTGTACTCAGGTCAAACCACTATGCTTTTCTTTCACTAAGATCGCAGTGATCTTAGTGGTGGAAATGGAATAGTGGAGTGATCCCAGGACTAGCTATTCTGGACAGGCCTGCAACCACTGCATTACATAGGGTAGACCAGCCAGGTCTTATGATATGTGCCTACACTAAGATCGCTGGGGTCGGGATCCCAGGATCTTTTGAATTAAGCTCCAGACAAAGTCCCAAGGGATTTCGTTACAATTGGTGTCAGAAATAGCATTTCCGCGGAAATAGCCTATTTAGCAACATATATATATATATATATATATATATATATATATATATATATATATATGTGTGTGTGTGTGTAGGCCTACTCTTATAGAGCATAGTGTTGAATCAGGAGCTTAATTCAAAACATCCTGGTATCCCAACCCCAGCGATCTTAGTGTAGGCACATATCATAAGACCTGGCTGGTCTACCCTATGTAATGCAGTGGTTGCAGGCCTGTCCAGAATAGCTAGTCCTGGGATCACTTCACTATTCCATTTCCACCGCTAAGATCACTGCGATCTTAGTGAAAGAAATGCATAGTGGTTTCACCTGAGTACAAGAGCACTTACAGGGAACACTCCTGATCGAAAGAGTGAATAGCCTGCTGCATACATAAATAGGGGAGGGAGGACATTTGCTGAGTGTCCTTGAGGGCTCTTAGGGCTACTCATGCGTTAAGTGCACTGTAAGGTAATTCTTCCCTTCTCTCTCTTTGTCCTGGGGGGAGGGCACAATGCTTCTAATAGGCAAGCATAAATCATACATTCATGGGAACAACTCTTGAATACTGTACAGGGGTCAACTGCACCCTGGAGCTTAATTCAAAAGATCCTGGGATCCCAACCCCAGCGATCTTAGTGTAGGCACATATCATAAGACCTGGCTGGTCTACGATATGTAATGCAGTGGTTGCAGGCCTGTCCAGAATAGCTAGTCCTGGGATCACTTTACTATTCCATTTCCACCACTATGATCACTGCGATCTTAGTGAAAGAAATGCATAGTGGTTTCACCAGGGTACAAGAGCACTTACAGGGAACACTCCTGATTGAAAGAGTGAATAGCCTGCTGCATACATAAAGAGGGGAGGGAGGACATTTGCTGAGTGTCCTTGAGGGCTCTTAGGGCTACTCATGCGTTAAGTGCACTGCAAGGTAATTCTTCCCTTCTCTCTCTTTGTCCTGGGGGGAGGGCACAATGCTTCTAATAGGCAAGCACAACTCATACATTCATGGGAACGATTCTTGAATACTGTATGGGGGTCAACTGCACCCTGTGCTCTTTTGTTAGCCCATATGGGGACAGGAAACGATGGTATAAGCACTCTTGTGAAGAAGAGTGACTCCACAGCTATTCCTTTATTTTGGGACTCTTACCCCTGTGCCTAGTCAGTACTTCTAGGAATAGTGTAGGAGGGCTGAGGCTAAGATCAATGCGATCTTAGTGCTGGCTAGGATATGTGAACCCAGTCAACTCTTAAGATCGCTTAATAGGATAAGGCTGATTTATTCCTAAGATCGCTGGGGTCATGATCCCAGGATCTTTTGAATTAAGCTCCTGTGCTCTTTTGTTAGCCCATATGGGGACGGGGAACGATGGTATAAGCACTCTTGTGAAGAAGAGTGACTCCACAGCTATTCGTTTATTTTGGGACTCTTACCCCCGTGCCTAGTCAGTTCTTCTTGGAATAGTGTAGGAGGGCTGAGGCTAAGATCGATGCGATCTTAGTGCTGGCTAGGATATGTGAACCCAGTCAACTCTTAAGATCGCTTAATAGGATAAGGCTGATTTATTCCTAAGATCGCTGGGGTCATGATCCCAGGATGTTTTGAATTAAGCTCCAGAGGTTTTGTCATATTGTTTCGCTAAGAGTGTTTGCCTAAATACAGCCTGAATTGAGACTTTCACAATTGTAATCAAACTTCATCATAGACTCATCATAGAATTGGTACCAAAAAGATTTCTGACAACAAAACCACTTTTTCAGTCCATTCCCTATGACAAAAACCAAAGATGTTAGATATCATTGTTCGAAATGGGGACAAGAAATGTGGCGGATTTCGTTGTTACAAATTCTCTTGCCCTGTGGACACACGACCTTATAGGCCAGCTTGTTGTGATGATAAGGGTAGAGCCTCCCCCGAGGAGGTGGATGTGTCGGCCCTAATATAAAACTGATAAATCAGCTATGTATATACACTTATTCAGGAGGCATAGGTCTGATAGGTTACAACTGTTAAATAGTCTAGAAACTCTGCTTAGGGGCTGTGTACAAATGATGTCATGCAGGAGGGGGGGGAGGGGGGTCCCACTTGCCATGACCAAGCATGACAAGGGGGGGAGGGGGGGTCATGGGCTGCATGACATCATGTCATCAAGAAATCACAATATGCTTTGGTTTTGGCAAGAACAAAAACTTTTGTAAAAAGATTTTTAAAGGTGGGACCTCCCCCGAACTTACTCTCCACATCTTTGTCTGAATGGAACTCTAACGGACTCAACTTATTTGCAGATTCTAGAGTAAAATGCTGAGGTGACTCGATTGCTTTGTAAGATCACAAATTGGAACTATGATTGCAATCGATGGTCTCCTGAGAATTTGTGATGCTTTCTGAGTTTTTTTTTTCTATTAGGCCACTCACTAAGTTCAGAGTGTTCTCCCTGAAACCTATTTCTAGTACACTTGTATATGGTTCAAGTTACAGATTAAATCAATACAATCAATATATCAATACATTCAAGCTCTTGAACTATATGATCATTAATAATAACTGTTCTTGATTTTCTCTTCGCTGACCAGTGTACAACTTTCACTGTAAAGAAGGCAGACTATTAACTGTATTGGACTATTGATCTAGACAGTTTTTAAGCCCTTTTGTGACAGGAAATACTTGTGTATGATCACTACCATAGTACTCCGTGTATAACTATGTAATGGTTTGAGTTCTTATATAACTTCGGTTTAATTCGAGATATGTCAATATCAAGTAAAACCAGACAAGTTAGCTTGGGTTAGTGCAACGGGCACATAGCGGCCAGAGATCGAAGTGACCTCTGGTCCTACCGGTGGTAACCGCACCGATCGACCCACCCTCTTGAAAAGGGAGCTAACACTATATATAACGCTCCATGAGCCCCTACAACTACAAGGCACGGAAATGGTACATCCTGCATATAGGGACCCATACATTATATAAGCTGACAGTGTTTGGCATGTTTCTCTGTTCATTTGTTGATCAGTGCTAGTTCTTTTTTCACTTTGCATGCATGTTATCCTTATTGTCAATTCACACCCACTATATGTCCCTTTGAACCATTTTAATTTGTTTATAGCCTATAGGCCTTCACTATTCATGCACATTTTGGGGGGGGTATCTCTCTGCATGACGTCATGCTGAGGGGGGGTCAAGTGTTGTATGACGAAACATGACAAGGGGGGAGGGGGGTCAAAAATGGTCCAAAAATGCATGACGTCATTTGTACACAGCCCCTTATAAGTTATATGCTGCATCCAAACCTCTGGCTGATCTCATGAGCTGCAACTAACCACTCAAATAGTTTACAGGCCATGGCGTATATCGTCGCCTCAGTGCAACAAAGTTGTAACTGACAACTCTGTCTATGATATGTGTGCCTACATGCCCCAGTGCAATAAGGTTGTGTCCACCTGGTGCTATAGTAACTGTAACAATTCGTTTGCCCCTCCTGCAAAACTTGAAAAATGCAGCTGCAACCTTGTTCCACTGAGGGGACGATATGTGGGTTTATGCAAGTACTAAAATAAAATATATAAAAGCTAATAGCCATTATAAACCTACCTTTAGTTTTCCATCCAACAGCAACAACTAGTAGCACACATGTATGTCCCTGTGTTATATAAACATCATGTGGTCAGTATTGACAGTGATGATTATTGAGCATATGACAAGATAAGGCTACCACAAGTCATGTTATCATAAGTTCCAGAATCAATGCATATCACATGATAAATATATTAGAGTTTACATAGCAGATAGGGGGTGATTACAAATCACGGGAAATTTATCATTAAACCTGGGGTGTTGCTTATATATGCTAAATAGAGCTGGGAGTAGGTGCCCTCTTTTCCAAAGAAGTTAAACTCTGCTTCATCATTCAACTTCTTAAAACAAGAAGTCTGAAAAGGCAGCTGCCTTGCTTAAAAGTAGTGTGTGCTGCACTATGAGATACCTACTTTTGTCACACACTCTTTCAAGTACTCTTGTGTTGACCACTTGTGTGCAACACAAAAAAAAAGTTAGGTCTACAAAGATAGGTACTGCTGCAGGTGAGGCAGTTCTCAGGCAAAACTACCTTTTCCCATAAGAGCAATATCCTCCTGTTACCCTAATACTGTACATTATAAGGTGCGGCTGTGCCTTGCAGAATCTGGAGGGTGTTGTACATTGGGGAAAAGGTAGTTTTATGTATGAAGTGCCTCGCCTGCAGCAATCTCTTTTTTTGTCAGTCAGGTACATACAAGTACCTTTCAATGAAGGTGATGTAAAAACATAAGCACTTAGAAGAGAGTCACACAGTAAGGTACCTGCTTGTGTAATGCACACTATTTTTAAACAAGGCAGTTGGCCTTTCAGTCTAATGTCGTGAGTATAAGTTGATTTTGAAGCAGAGCGTAACCTTTTTACATGACAGGGTAGTGCTCTCTTAAACATATGAGCAACAGCCTCCTGGTGCCGAGGTGACCTTATGTACTATAGTTATAGGTTAGATAAAATTACATTATTAGTAGCAAACTTCGTTAAAGTAAGTCCCAGTTGAGCCCTATATCTCCCAATTTAGAGTATACTATGGGTGTGCCTTACATCAGGAGGGCGATTTATAAAAAAAAACAAAAAAACGACGACCATACCAGGTATACTGGTCGTCGGTTTTTACGAATTGCCTTGCAGAGGGAACAAATTCAAAACATGATGTCATTTACTGTACACTGTAAAAAAAAAAAGCTAAGGATGGAATGCCAAAGTTGCCAGTGACCTTTGTAATTTTCACAGAGATTCCTTGTACCACCGTTCTGCCACCTGGGGCTTCTTGTGAGAATTACACTGGTTCACTTGCTGTATAATTACACTGATTCATTGTTTACTTTGACAAGGATCCCTGGTTCAGTTTTACAGTGTATAAAAGTTAAAAAAGCACCACCCCATGGCTTAGAGCATAACATAAGGACCAATACATGAATCTACTTACATAATCATATTGTTGAAACGATGCTAAATAAAAACTACACCATTAACATATAAGTTCAAACAACATCGATTTATTACTGTCAATGTTCAGATTATAGATATGCTCCTCCTCTAGAAGATATAGATACGCATGTACATGGGTTTTCTTACAAGAGCAAAGTATACTTTTCATGTAAAACTAGTAAATATTGCATTTAGAACTAAACATCGCCACTTCTGCATTTGTCCCTTTTGTTGGGAACCCTGACAATGAATTAAGATGAAAATAGTCACAATTAGAAATAAATGTATAAAATGTATATATGTTGGACCCTTTGGAAAGGGTTTGGCCAAGAATAAATGTTTGTAAACCCGTTTTCCCCACTGCCAAAAATGTTTTAAAATTGATATGTGTCAGAAACATTTATTCAAACATTTTTTGGTATGTTTTATGTGAAAAAGCTTAACCTGTAGAAATAGAAATTTCAGAATGTAAAAATTAGATATCATTTACATCAGTTGGAGTGTAAGGTGGTAGGGATGGTTCATTAACAAGCTCCTCATACTTTTGGGGGAGCGTATTGAAGGGATTCCTTCGTTTTTGGTTTTGGAATCCTTGACCCTGATTTGAAATTGCTCTCTGACCTTGATTTGACCTTGGTTTTTGACCTTGGGTTGTTTGAACCTGATTTGATCTGGCTCTTTGGCCTTGAGGTCTGTGACCATGATTTCTTCTCCAACCTTGAGTTGCTCTACCTTGATTTGATGTATGTTTGTCCCTGCATTTTAGAAGTCAGCGACAATGTCCCCCGGCAATGTCCTTACCTGCTTCAAAACTGAGCTCAATCTTGAACCATATCTGCTAAGCCTTAACAAAAAATACTCAGGCCCCTTGTGTAGATTTCAGTGTGGGAATCACCATCTCCCAATGGTAAATGGGAGATACACTGGTATTGAGTATTCCCAAAGAAAGTGCCCCCTATGTAAGAGTAATGACATTGGGGACGAATTTCATTATATTTTTCATTGTCCAGTTTTTGACACTAAGTGAGCATTACTTCTTGCCAATTACATACCACCCCATCCAGGTATGGTGGCTATGGTGGATCTTTTTAATAACAAAAATCCCATTGTTCTTACACACTTATCCAAATTTTGTGTAATCATCATGGAAAAATTCGAACCCACAAAGGGGATGGCCCCAGCAAAAAAGAACAATAAAAAAAGAGCAAGAAGAAAAAAGTCTACGCAATAATAGCCCATAGCATAATGTAACTGTTTTCATCGCCTAGTCACCTGCCATGATAAATATAAGTTGGATAGCTAGAGTTCAGTGAAGCCATTGTAACTGTCGGCTAGAGCTGATTTATTCTCTTGTTTCCTTTCCTTTAGCTCTAACGAGGATGTGAATAAACTAAATTGTAAATTGTAATTGCTTATGTTGTTAGCCTATTGGTGTTGTACTCTTCCTTGTCTGTGAGATACATTTTGTGGCCTGTTGTTGCGGTTTCTCCCAGGGGGTTCTTGTGGATATTACTTTATAGTAGTCTCCTCTGGTTGTACAGAGCCCTGGGTACAGAGCAACTTTCAAGGTTTTGTGATGCAGTCTTGTGATCAGTCTCGGGCTCAGATGCTTCAGTCTCAGACTGGCTCGAGGCTGTCTTGTGATGTGATGACTCACCATCTCTCACGTGACCGGTGCTGGAGCATAAGAAGTGATCATGTGACCAGCCAAGATGGCGGATATGTTTACACTGAGCTAACTGCTCGTATGTGGGCACACAAAACCGCCGATATCTTTAAGTTAGAGTTAAGTTTTAGGATTTACCAAGTTGAATACTGATGTATTACTCAAGATATTTATCTAACAATTTGTCACTGTCATGTCCAGATTTCTAAAAAAGAACACTGAGTAACCAAAGCGGCACCACCGCCCCATACTGGGGCCGCGTAGGCAACACGCCAGTCAGAGTCTGCCTGTCATAGATCTACTCGGATTGTACCGGATTGGCTGAGATAGCCTGAGAATTCGAACTGAGGTTAGATTGTCTGCCTCAGAAAGGCTGGGGGGGGGGGGCTTCCATTAATTATGTACCCTTGTACATACTATGATGAGGTGGTAGTGGGGGTGGGTGGGGTCAAGCCAAATTCATACTATATTAGGCACTCACCTATTTTTCAAAACTTTATTCTTTGGATTTTATCTATTAAGCAATGGAAAGATCTGATAAAAAGAAGTGGATTTGCCTTTTAAATGAAGTCTTTATGTTAATTTAAAGGGGAATTATGACCAGTTAAAGATGCCAAATCGAACCCATAATTCTGCCATTGTGAGCAAGCCAGTTGAATACAGGAGAATGTAGTTCACTTATATCACTATTTTTGATGATTTTCTTTTGTGAGATGCAAGATTATGCCTAATATTAAGGATATTGATGCATATTATCTTAGTACACTAATTCAAAATTGTTTATTTGGATTCAAATTTTCCTCCCATTTTAGCAGTCATCAAGAATAGCGGAGGAATTGTGGGGTACTTTCTGAGAGCTTTGACTGGTCATAATTTCCCTTTAAATTAACATAAAGACTTCCTTCAAAAAGCAAATCCCCTTCTTTTTATCATCCCTATCAATTGCACAACAGATAGACTGCATTGAGTATTGGAAAACTCCCAAACAATGGAAGCTGGATCAAATCTTTGAGTGAAGCACATGTCATAATTTTAGGGCTGTCTGTCAAACATCTGGGCGCCCTATAGAAATAAAAAATCTAAACATTTTCTAGACCATTTTTAACCAGAGAATGCATGCAAACAATTCTTTTTTATGTGCTATGCCATATTCATATCATGATATGCTTTTAAAGTTTTGGTTCAAGGTAAGTGTGGAGAATGGTTTTGTTCTCTGTACTTGATCTTAAATTGAAAATATGCATCCGATAGATCCCATCAAGCCCTTTAAAATAGTACATTGGTTGTCCAGCTACTCCTATCAGTAGCTTCAAAATCAATTTTGAAAGACAAGTGAGGTTATAGCTGTGCATCATCACAGCTTTCACGACTCCACAGGGCAGAACCGCACACAGCAGATAGGTCAGTGCCTAACTATATCATAGTAATTCATAGGCCTATTAATATACAAATGCACACAGGGAGGGTATAGAAATAGTAAAAATGCAAGTTCAGCAAAGATCACAATTTCTAGCAAGGAAGCATGGAGTGGGGAAAGGTCCTAAAGAGTGGTAGTTAAAATCCATTACATTCTCCATGCTTAATCGGCCATGATATATAAAGTACAATAAAAGAATATATATTGCATTTTCTGATTTTTTTTTTTTTTTTGGGAGGCAGGTTATTATATAAGTATGTACGTTCATATGGGGGGGTGGATAGGGGGGTGGATCGGGGGGTATAATGGTAGAAGGACGTATCACACTGAGTACTTGAATTGCCCATATAATTTATGGAGGGTTATTGGGTTTTGCCCCCAACCAAGGGGCTCGTTTTGGAAAATTACTGTGACATATTAGTAGTATAGTGTGTATAAGAACGGGACTATAGTTAAGTCCTGTTTTTTACTCAATCAACCTGCAGCCAATCAGAGGGCTCCATTTGGTCAAGTGACCTCCACGTGACCTACTGACCTACTTAAGTGATCACGTGATCAGCATGTGACCTAGTTAGGTGACCACGTGATCACCATATGACCTAGTTAGGTGACCACATGACCATGTGACCTAGTTAGGTGGTCATGTGACCTGACCTACTTATGTGGTCATGTGACCTCATTTGCATAATAGACCACCCTCCTTGATTACTTAGGTTTGAGTTCTTTTTTTGAGAAAAAATATTTAAGTGTTGATAGATTTTAATGTGAATTGATATACTTTTATTGATTTGTTTACTAAGTTATTGTTTTTTTCTATAAAAAAAACTTGCCTAAAAAATAAAATTTGGGGTATTTAGTTTGAGTAAGCTAAAAGCTTGCCTTAAAAAAATTGGGGGGCCTTTATTTAGTTTGAGCAAGCTAAAAGCTTGCCTTAAAAAAAACAAAAAAAAACACCCCTGTTTCTTTTGAAACAGGGTGTGTGTTTTTACTGGGTGTGTTTTACTAAGTGTGTTTTACTGGCTGTAAAATTTTTTTATATTAAAAGGATGATAATGGAGAGGATGTCGCAGGTTTGAAAATTACCCTTTCCAGAAAACATAGTCTGTAGAGTTGTTGGTGTTTTCATGATTAAAGTGTCAAATGAAGTGTGAGGGAACAAAATTTTATTTTTCCTTATACACCCGTCCAAGAGGTAAGCCTCTTAACTGAGGTTTTAAGTTGATCAAAGACTTAAAAGAGATTTAATCCATTTTACAGAGACCTTCGCCTGGTAGGCTATCTGTTTGTTTTTGATTTCCCCGTATTGTTTTGATGAAGGTATGGATCCTTAGATCATTAAGTGTGGTTGGTCCCAGAGGGAAAAGATAAAAGACTTTAAGCCTTGATTTCATAGACACCCCTCCATTAACTGTAGGAGGCTTTTGAAAGAAAAGTTATTACATCATCAAAGAGTGTAATTTTTTCCATTCATAGACATAGAATGGTAACCTACACTTTAGGTTGACGACAAAAGGAGGAGTAAAAGAGGGATTAACTTATTAACTGATCTGTTATACTAAATCTGCTTACTATACGTGCACGTTTGTAGTCACAAAAGTAGGTACGTACAAAGGGAACCACATACAAAGGTAGGCGGGGAGGTGCCAGGGCACGTGTCCGCCATTTTTGTTGTACACCCCAGGTAGCCCCATACCTTTGGTAGTGAGTAATCTAATTAAAGCTGCAATAAATGTTGGAATAACCTTCTTTAATATTTATTTCAGACAATTTTATGGGTAGAGCTGAGTAGTTAGGTTTCCAATGTAGACCAATTTTAACCCCTAGAATACCAGGCTAATTTTTAATAACAGATGGAGCTACTGAGCTGGTCTAATTAGGTGTGTGTTAACATTGATAAAACGCTGGAAGCATTTTTTATTTTGAAACATTTGTATTTTTTGGAATTAGCAAGGTTAGAGCTCACAAATCCAAAATAGGATTTAACCACCACACTTACGATAAAAGAAAATGGGGAAATGAAAAATACATTTATTTTTAAGTATGTAGCCGCTTTAAAACACTTTGACTTTGATTGTACAAGATTAATATTTTTCCCTTGTTGTTAATCACCCCCTGTAGTTTTTGTATACAGACTTTGAACACCTTAAGCTCCTAATGAACCATAAGCCTCTTATACATGTAAAAAGCATTAAAGTCATTATCACAGCTTTTACACCGGTTATCCCACTTTGATATGCTTAATCCAGGGGTGGAAGGGTCCAGGTGAAAATGGGATTACATCACTCTCTCAACTATATAAAGAGCCCTGATTTTTTTGGAAGGACAGGTCACGTTTTGACAGCATCAGCGACAGTGGGGGCAGCAGAAGTAGGAGCATGAGCAAGTGCAGCGACAGCACCAGCAGAGCATACATGTGCATTGGGAGGCGCAAGTGCAATGACAACACCAGCGGCAGTAGGGGTAACAGAGGCAGGAGCATGAGCAAGTGCAGCGACAGCATCAGTAGAGTATGTGTAGCAGGACCATGTGCATGTGTAGCAAGTGCAATGACAGCACCAGCAGCAGAGTATGTGCAGCGACAGCACCAGCAGAGTATGTGTAGTAGGAGTATGTGCATGTGCAGCAGAAGTAGCAGCAGCAGTAGTAGCAGCAGTAGCAACAGCAGCAGAAGCAGAAAAATGTGGGAATCACAGAGCAGGAGTAAATTGTGAGCAAACAGTATAAGGTAGGTGGGTTGTGTTCTCTTTGTATCTTTTAAAAGACCAAGTACCTTTATAGTTATTTAGCTTTTTTGGTGATTTTTATCCACTATAGAAATATGTCAAAATTGACTAGGGCGTCTATGGTACTATGACATAGGGAGCTGACTGGTATTTGACCTATAAAAATACAGCTTTCCAGAAGTGTGGAACCTCCAGGGGAAAAAAATTACAGCATGGTGACAACCTTCCCTCTTTAGAGACAAAGGTTACCCGGTACACAAAAGTAACCTGGTGACATGAATTGAAATGCATCAATTGTTCTATTTTAATGATGGCTTTGATACTTTTTTTTTGCAAAATACCACCACACAATATAATTCATCTTCTATTTATAGCACAGAGATTGTCTATATACTGACATGTAGGGTAGACCCCCATTTATGTAACTGATCGCCATAAGTCTATTAGTTAAGCCTTTTTTTTAGCCCAACACTTGTTACTAAAGACCCAGAGGTTGTAATAATAGGTGTCCATGTGGTTCATACAGATGTATGAAAGTTTAAACGTTCTCAGTCAAAAGGACGAGTACAAAAAACAACCACCAAGAAATAGAGCTAAAACTTCCATTGTAGTTTAGAGCTACCTATAGTATTTGTGTGTTCCCAAAATTTTAGTTGCCGTTGTGCTTTTTTTATTCTCTAACCAGGTTTAGTGTAAGTGTATCGCTTCTAAATGAGGATTTGTGTGCTTGAAGAGTGCCTGCATGCTTGACTGATCCTTGAACTGTGCACAATTGATTAACAGTCACATGATATCCACTCACACACTCCTCAACCACATATCTTACCTTCTCTACTGAATGTTTTAAACTAAGGAATCTGCTGAATACTGACTGATGTCAGAATGAACTTTTAAACTGGGGGACATGACAAACCTGAGGATATTGGATTAATTTGGTCTCAAAAGTCAGACAAAATACCTTTGTTTGTTATTTGCACACAGGGTACACTGAAAGATGTACCACCTATTGAATGGTAAAGAAAATATAGAATTACATGCATATTTTTTTTATAACTTTTAGCATTTAGTAATCTCAGTCTCAATTTACCAATATTGAAACGATACTCAGTCAAGTTGTGAGCGAATGGTCTAAAATTGAGGTAGGTGGGTTGTGTGTTTTTTTTATCTTTTTAAAAAAAGACCAAGTATTCCCGGGACAAAATCCAATGGTAAAACAGTGTGTTACCAGGAGTGTACCCCAGAAGTGGTCCGTAAGTGGTAAAACAGTGTGGTATACAGTGATACTGCAGTGATCCTGCAGTTATTTTTCACTAATTGTATTTAGACCATAGTTTTAAAGAAGACACAATGCAGTGCCTGAGCGCTGTAAGGGTAGTTACTAGGATAGAAAGGGGGAAAAAAGGGAAAAAAAGATTTTAATTTCCATCTAATAATTCCCATGTCCGAATATATGTCTGTCTATGTAATCAGTATTCTAAATTACTTCTCATTTTGACTTCAAGTTACTCAAAAGCTGAGAAAATTTAATGTGAAAGGTTGGATGTATTTGTTTTGGGTACACTAGTTTACAGTGTGAATTGTCCCTGAATCTGTGTATTGGGACTTGGTGTCTGCCAGCAGTCTAACTAGTCTTCAGAAGTGTGGGTAATAACAACAAGCAGTGCACAGTACAGGTAAAAGTGTAGAGGTTTGTTGGCCTACAAAGAACTCTAAATAAAATTGGTCATGGAAGTCTTTTCTGTACCACACTATGAATAGAATCAATCAACCTGCAGCTAACTAAACCCATATTTTAAAGACTATACTTTGTTAAAGTGACATCAATGTCTTGTATGCATCTTGGAAGAACTTAAAAGGGGCTTACAAACACTAAACTTTGTGATTATACACTAATTATATAGACCCTTTAAATAAACTACCTTTCCAAGACCCATCCTTTATAGTTTTTACATAGGAAATCTCACAAGTTGGCTAGGTTTAGTCAAACATTGGAAGTAATAAACCTATTTTAAGCAGAAACTTCTTGGGGTTATCTGATACCCCTTAATTTCATCTCTAAACTGGTATCACTATAACACCACTTTGACACATAGGAGGTGCACAAATGGGGACTTGTCACTTCTTGGTGAGCACTTGGAGATCCCCTGCTCGCACTTTTGAGTGCACTGTATAACTGGTGCTGCCCCAAACGGTCTCTCCCCTTTTTAACTAGGAAGTCACAAAACAACCTGTTTAAAATATACAAAATAAGGTAACAGTGGTAATTCAACCAGTATCCATAGAGCATAACTGCAGTATCACTACTCAGGACAGGGCGCTTCAGTGGTACTCGAGTATGGTAGGATTTTTGCCTCAATCTATGGGTCTTTTACCACTTTTAATCACTCATGTATTACTGTATAGTGACCCTACGTTTTCATTTGCCCCTGTGGGACTGGAACTTGTGATATTTAGATTACTGACCCAAGGCTTTAACCAACTGATCTTCTTTCCATTCTTTATGTTAAGGCATAATCCAATGCAGCAACACTTAACAGTTATCAAACCCCACAGGTATAGCATGCACTTAAAAAACCTCTCCAAAAGTGGGGCTTTCCAAAAATGTGTGAAAAAAAAATCACAGTATGGTGACGTCCTTCCCTTCACAGTTTCAGTTTAACTCCTTGGTTAATTTCCTCCCCTTTTAAAGACAAATACTACCTGGTACATAGAAGTCACCTGGTGACATAAATCAAAATACATCAATGGAATATATTGCAACTGTGGAATTATCATTGATCTCTGTCAGTAAAAACAGACCTAATCCTAGAGAGCCTACCTGGTTGATTCTCTCAATAAGAAGTACCCATATACTGACCAAAATGACCATCCTTAAATTTCCCAAATTGTGTACATTGCCCCCTGGTTTATGTGCACAAGTACAAATAAAAAATACAACCTTTTCTATAATATCAGTACCACATCAGTCGACTAACGTCTGTGTACATTCTAATTTTGGGTCTATAGAAATACACCAGAATGCACCAAATGTGTTCTAAAATTAAATTTTTTCTTGGGAAAATGACCCCAAAATTTTCCTCCCTTAGTCACTAGCAACGAAATATGACGTATCATCAGAAAAAGTCAGACATGGGAAATATGCTGCTTTTTTGAATTTTTCAAAAAGACCAAGTATTTCCATAGTTATTCAGTTTTGATGATTTTATCCACTATAGAAATATGGCAAAATTAAGTGGGATGTCTATCGAGCTATAACATAGGGGGCTGCCTGGCAGATGGACTATGAAAATATACCTCTCCAAAAGTGGGGTCTTCCAGAAAAAAGGGCATTACAGCATGGTAACGGTCTCCCCCTTTATAGTCTCAGTTAGACTCCTTCATTAAGACCCTACCTTTTTATCTTTTAGTCCAGATTTACTGCCTTTTTTCTTCTAAATGATGAATGCTCAACTTATTAATGGCTCAATGCACCCAGTGAGAATATTTATTAATTCTATACCCTTTTTCCACTATCACAGACTTGAGGCTCATTACCTAACTCTGATACTATGCAAATGCCACCACACAATATAATTCACCTTTGATTTTCTACAACCTTTACTTATAGCACAGAGATTGTCTATATACTGACATGTAGGGTAAACCCCCCATTTATGTAACTGACTATAAGTTTATTAGCTAATTGCCTTTTTTTAGCCCAGTACTTGTTGCTAAAAACCCAGGGGTTGTAATAATAGGGGGCCATGATTCCCACTACTATATACACAAACCTCAGGTTACCCACCCTTATACATAAAGTAAAGTGTACCACCTGTCGTTCTCAGTCAAAAGGGTCAAGTAAATAAGGGATACTGGGTACTAGTGTGTGTTCCAGTAATATTATCTACAATTGTGTAAGAGAATTGTTCAACACCGGTACCCATACTGGACTCACTAAACTCCTATTGGAAGGTACGCTTCCTCTAAAATCTAATTTCCATAAGGCAATAACCTCAACAAACTATCAGACGCACATCACTCCTCAAACTTGTCTGGTTTTAGAGCTCTTACCTGGTTTCCTCTAAACTATGAGAATACCCCTATACTGATTAACATTATCTAGAAACCTCCCTTTTTTTCTTGTGTGTGTGTATGTGATTATCATTGTTCTCTGTCAGTAAAACAGACCTATTTCTAGAGATTCTACCAGGTTGATTCTCTCAATAAGAAGTACCCATATACTGACCAAAACGACCATCTTTAAATTTCCCAGATTGTGCACATTGCCCCCTGATTTATGTCTACAAATAAGTAAGTACAAATAAAAGATACAACCTTCTCTATACACTCATTTCACTATGCTAGAGGGGTAAGCCTGAACTCCACCCCCAGGTTCCCATAGGTTTACTATAGAAGAAAAAGACACCTTTCACAATCATACCATTTTGTTAGAGAAGATATACTCTGATCTCTGAGAAAAACTAAATACACAGAGAGAAAATGTTGGCAAACCTGTCTTAGTGATACCCTGTTGATATTTTCATGTCAAAAAGTGTTATTTAAACTTTTTACATGACTGTACATGAGTTGAAAACTAACTAGATTCACATGAGTAAAGAGGCCAAAATAGGGATGTCAAATAAGGGAGGGTATCTGGCTCATTAAAACCTACTGAGGCTACCAGATGGGGGGGCAGTCACTAATTAGATTAACAGACGTCTATCTTACTCATAGCGATATACATGGGTTGAGTTTAACCACACTCTTGACATCAGTCTAATTAAAATGCACTTTTGTCAGTGTATGGTAGACTGTTTATCCTCAAATGACCTGCCCTTTTTTGGTACAGATTTTCACTGCCACCGATGACCAATATCTACCCCTGTAAACCAGGGGTATTTTGAAAACTGACACTAGCGTCCTCTGTAGTATAGGTTTGATGAACTGAATATATAGTATCAATACCACGTCTGTGTACATGTTAAATTCTCATTTTGGGTCTAAAAATACACCAGAATGCACCAAATGTGTTGTAGAATTAGAGTTTTTCTTGGTACTTATGCTAAAGGATGCTCCATGAGGTAGTTTTTTAATATTGTCCACAAACTCAATAAGATTTCCTTGAGTTTTTTCACCATGGTTAAAACTCGTTGTCACTAATTTCAGTTGTCCTTTGCTGTGTGCTCACGTGACATGTGCGTGTTGATATATCATGTGACCGTTGATACCCCAAAAGTTCGTCCTAAAAATCCACTCCACTGGTGGGAGCACCTCTATTAGGCCTAGTTTTCATTTTTTTTTTTACAGCAGGATTCTCTAAATCTAAACCAGCTCCATCGTAGCTCCAAAGTTGACTCCTCCACGATTGTTGATCACACTTGTCGGTCACCATTTCGGCGCGGAACGAAGAAAATGCTCCCAAGGAAATGAAACTTCTCAATCCACCATAGGATAAATATCTGTTGTATCCTACACTGGTTGAGAGGATCACTGATACTTGACAAGTTTTTTTTTACATAAATCCAAGAGCTAATTAGTTGTGATGATCGTCCTTGGTTCTGCGTGGGATACAACAGCAACAGTAGCACCGGATAAGTCTGTGGGTGATCACATGTTGACGTTGTGTAAGGGGAAAACCTGCGCGGAATAACCCCCTCCCCTTTCACAATACTAGTTAGCTAGCCCCCTTTAGGATTTCCCCTTTCACCCGTGTACACCCCCGAAAACTATAAGATAACATATCAGTTCACCCTGTAACCACTCATTTGCCCAACCCATGATAACATCAAGTAAGTAACAAGAGGAGATAACTTCAGCTAAAAGGTTACGCATCGTTACTTATCCAAACAACAACGGCTGCAGCACCTGGTTAAACTTTTCCCACCAGTCATGTTAGCCCGGCGACATCTTGAATACGCATCAATGTATCGAAATCGACGTCCGTCACATGCTTCACCTTGGTGACCGACCATTTGGTGACGCACTAAACCATGACGCATGTCATAACAACAACATTAACACGTGTTAACATAACTTTTACTTAGTAAACTGTCACCACTGATACCGTTGTCAAATTGGATTTCTATATTGAAGTCCATGGTGGTGATGATAATCCTCTGATGACACATAAACTTAAATAAGAAAAAAGCCGACTTGCCCTTTTATAGTGCACTGACCCGTGGATTGCACTCCGAACTTTCGGAGTATTTTTTTACTTTTTTTTTCTCGAAATTTAATCTTTTCTACCGCATTTTCAAAGATCAATAGTCATACAGTACCCAAAGTTGGAGCAATTCTGAACAACACGGATAGCTTATAAATCATAAATAGATACACGATCTCACCATAACGGTACAGCACCAGCACAGTATCGCCGCCTGGTGTGTTACCCATGAACTAACCAAAGCAGCAGCCAGCTTCCCTGGTAACCACCAATCTCGCCCCTTGTCTAGGTTTATACAACTTTATGCATTGTGTTTTTGTCGAGTTAATTAAATATCTTGTTGTCTTTTCTGTATCGTCCAACCAAGGTCAACCTTGTGTGAACCATATCAAGTGGGGTGTTCTACGCTAAGAGCCAACCTCTGTTCTGTTTTGTTATCTTTTATCACAGGTCTACTTAAGACGATGAAACACCACTTTTTTTTTTTTACTCTCTTTTCTCCAACACCATCGTTACATAGTTGTACTTTGTAGACCTTCCTAGAGGGTTCTAACAAGCTTCCATAGACCTCTAAGGGTTCTAGCAAGCTTCCATCAACACTTTCCCCAATGTATATCCAAAAGGTGATTTTCAAACCTGCGACATCATCTCCATTATCATCCTTTTAATATTAAAAAAACTTTACAGCCAATAAAACACACTTAGTACTGCAACATCATCTCCATTATCATCCTTTTAATATTAAAAAAATTTACAGCCAATAAAACATACCCAGTAAAAACACACACCTTTTAAGGCAAGCTTTTAGCTTGCTCAAAGTAAATAAAGGCCCCCATAATTTTTTTAAGGCAAGCTTTTAGCTTGCTCAAACTAAATACCCTAAATATTTTTTCTCAAAAAAAAAACTGAAACCTTTTATAAGTATTCCAGGGGCGTGGTCTATTATTCAAATGAGGCCACATGACCACATAAGTAGGTCAGGTCACATGTCCACCCAACTAGGTCACATGGTCAGATGGTCACCTAACTAGGTCACATGGTGATCACGTGGTCACCTAACTAGGTCACATGCTGATCACGTGATCACCTAAGTAGGTCAGTATGACCAAATGGAGCCGTCTGATTGGCTGCAGGTCAATTGAGTAATAAACAGTACTTAACTATAGTCCCGTTCTGATACACACTATACTACTAATATGTCACAGTAATTTGAAAAATTCATTTATACATAGTAAAAGTTTTACATGCGTAGAACAATGGTGATGATAATTATAAGTGGTTGCAGATTGTGATTAACATTTCGGCTATAGTTGGCCTTCATAAGATCTTATGAAAATGAGATACTATGAAAGTCTTTGCTTTGTCTCTGAAGTTCCTACCTTAAGGACATTCCAAAAAAACATGTTCCTCATCTCCGGCCTCTTCAGAAAAATCGTCTTTTGAGAATTTTTTAAAACATTTTTGGATAGAGTTTTCTGATGTTAAAAAACTGACAAAGGTAGTCAAACGTGGTATCAAATTAAGGGTCAGGGCCTCAGCAACGCAGCTAGCTATGAATATGACTATTCTCATTCTTTTTAGATGTTGATGATAACTTTACTTTTAAAAGGCATTTTTTTTCTAACCCACAGACAACCACGACGCATAGGGTTCAATCTTTATCAACTGCTTATCCAAAAAAAATTAAATAAAGTATTCCCTTGTCACTTTTTTTCATCATTTGGTGTTGAGAAACAACTTATTTTTTGGCACTCAATATATTTCCCTCCTTGTCCTCATGCATCATATCATGGAAGATCATTACTCTTAGCTCTGTGCATCATAATGTTCACTATAGGTGGAATGCTAGCCCCGATGATGACGACAATACATCCGAGTACCTCGACCCAGTTATAGTTACCCGGCTGTACTGAATACATGATCGTGTACTGGTAGATGGTCATAAACACCATCTGGAGGCTGAAGACGGCTGATAGAGTCGGACCCGCGATATAGTGTGCTGCCTGAGCAAACAGAAAGCTGATGAGGACAGATAGTAGGCCGTGTCCTAACATCAACATTAACTGGGTCGTGCTCATCATCAATACTGGATCCTCCATATAAAACATGAGGCTCACTGATCCTATAACAGATAGCATTGATCCATAGATGTGATTTTGACAATGGGCTTTAGATCCTTAAGGATTATACCGTTTATGTCGAACATCATACCCAAAGCAGCTTCTCCTATTGCACTCAGTATGTAACCCAAAATTACTTCTCTTTTCTTATTTTCATTTGCATAATGACTTATTTGCTTAGTGCCCTGAGAAAAGTTCTCAAAAACAGGATGCCACACTTCAGCAGTCTGCACCTTTTGACCAAACAACCATGGCGGCTGGGCTATCAGTGGAATATCAGCAGTGAGATTATTTTGCTCCTCATTATTGGAATATGGAAAACCAGTCTTGAATGTAAGATTGCACCGACTTTTTGTACTATGACAATTACACCGAATGCTTCTGTTAGAGGCAAGTATGTGTAAGAACCATAGAATCCCACATTATATAATAACTTTCCACCAATGATGTAAAAGATCGCTTGCACCAGAGAACGTGCAGCCGAAAGCTCAAAGTCTGGCACGAATCCCTGCAGGGCTTGGGTACATGATGCAGATGTAGAAACAATCATATTCCCAAAGACTGATAAATAGCCAATCACAAGCTGGGTACCAGATGAAGCAGCCATGTTGCTGATGGCAAGTGGATATTTGTTAACTCTGGAGACTTGCTTTTTTCCTGAACCTAGATGTCACTTTGAAAATCTGAAATTAGAAAAAAAAGTATGGACAAATTGTATTATTCAAATAGTACTCCGGCTTAACTCTAGAGTCTATCTAGGCCTATTGCTATTTCACATAGAGAAGTCATAGCTAGACTGATTATTTTAACTACCCCTTTGCTTTGTAGCATAAAAATACTCTGTCAATTGTCTAATGTAAATCTAACGACCACACCTTATATCCCTGTATCACATCATAAGACCCCACAAATTATATCATTTAATGATAAGAATAATTGTGATTACATAATAATCGCTGGGCAGGAGAGGAAAGGGCTGGGCTGGAGGCTGGGAGGGACGGCGGCATGTGGTCATGCTATCTCAAGAAATGGCCACGTTGTCAATGGACCATTCTGGGTATTATTAATATTTTTCATATTTACTTATTTCTTCGCCATATAAAGCCTAAGCTCTGCCCATGGTCTACACTCAATAATCTCCTGTATTCCCAAACAGGAACCAGGATCCATTAGTCATCACAAACACACTTCCTCCATGACACTCTGTGACATAAGGTACACGGATGTAATAACATTCCAATCATATCTACACCCACACAGCCCCGCTGGAGGAAGTGCGATCCACCTGTGGTGCCATATTTGGAATGAGAGGATATTTCACAATCTCCTCTCAATTCTCATTAACATGATTTACCCAAAGGTGGCAATCTCTCTCTATGACACGTGTCTCTATTTTATTGAACCATGTGTATAGAATATTTCGCAATACTGTGAGCTGCTCAAGCCATTAATATAAAAGGCAGCTTGAGCAGCTCCCAATCATCTCTCCCAACTTACACCTTACACCTATACCTAGAACCTGCGACAGGTTGAGCTATAGGATCAGAGGCAGAGCTTGGATATTGGCGAGTGTTATCATTGTTACCATCTTTATGAAAGACTCATGTCAGCTATGCAATAAAAGGATCAAATGAACTTCTCTGGATTCCGTGTATATTCACTTCACCACTTGTAACGGTCCGTTGACACGATGGTGGATGAACCCTCCAAGAATATCCCACTACCAACCTCTCATTAAACATGAGCAATAGTGAGACATCACCCAAGGAGCCAGCTTCAGAATAACGCACCTTCACATCACCTGGGCTGGACGCGCCCAACCACCCCACAAGTGCTACTACACATCACTTCCAGAGGCAAACTTCATCTCCAGATGCATTGACATTGGATCCAGTTTTACCTATAGCACTACAGGCCCATGTATTACAACCTGTGAGTACCAGCATTGAACAATTTTCCTCTACAATAGTGGACCACAATACTGGAGCACACACAAGTACACCAGTATCACTACCTGCACCAGGATTAGACCTCACCCTACCTGGTTACTCACAAGTAAATTCACCGCCACCAAGACTTTCTGGTATAAATAGCCCAGCCTCTGAAGTACCAGTGGACAACACACAAAACCACTTGTACCTTGACCCACACCTGGAGGACAGACCACCAGAGCTTCAAGCCACCCTCCAGGATATCACACCTCCACAACCCACCACACCTAGTGTGTCTGTATCTACAGACCCGAACAACTCAGGTGTGACATCACATAAACCCTTGGTTTGTGAAGAGCCAGTGGTTGTGGACACAGACTCTGACACTTCCCTAGACGCTGATTACTGGAGAGACAGAATTGGATCAGCAGTTTCTAGGTGGAGAGCAGCCTATGAAAACGGTATAGGCAGGGTTTCCAATAACAACTCTGGACACCAGGTAGGAGACAATCCAAACTTCTCACTCAACATCAACAGACTATTGGATGAGTGGCTTGACCCTACCGTTACCTAGCCTAACCAATACCAATCCACTTCTGAAGAGGAGGACCTGTACCCCCCACCTGTGTATACACCCACACAGCCACTTAGGACCAGGTCAGTTGACTCACCATCCAGACAAGGCTCTAGATTTAGAAGGAGGGCCCAATCAAGTACACCTCTTAGAAGAAGGACCCCCACTGGTTACAAACTACTGAGAAGTGTAGACGGAGCTACCAGCAGATCCCACCTCGTAGCCACAACTCCACTACTCAATAGAGGTAATAGAACGCCTTACAACTCACCTCACCTTATCAGTTTACCTGGGGAAGATACTGAAGTAACCTTTCCCCACCGACCCGATATGGCAATGTCCCGAGGTCAGCCCCCTCAGTATGACCATGAAGATATGAGGAGAAGTCTCGTCAGGGACTGTACTAACGCTGTCAGTGAATCTTTCTCTGAGCTGCTAGCCAAACATGTGAGCGCCCTATCCACTGAAATTAAACATCATGGACAGGAACACTCAGGTCAATTGGCTAGGGTACACCTCAGGTTGGATGACATGGAACGCTGGAAGGAGCATATGGAGAGTAACACCGCTCACAACTTCAAGCAGGCAGAACAAGGCAATATGGAAGTTCTCAGAAGATCTGAAGATTTCACATACCAGATGACTGACCAGCTTAGCAGAAACATGGACTCAATGAGGCTTGACCTCATGAGAGCTATTCAGAGCCAGTCTACCAATGCCAACGCCACCAGCTCCAACCAAACTGCCACTAGCACCCAAGGTGATTCAGGACCCATGCAGTCCACCCCTCCCTACCCCACGGCACCTAGCTACAGCCCCAGCCATAATGACATGACAGGAACAAGACTGAGCCCACCACATGCCTTAATGGACAGCAGTAACCAGAACACAGCCGCCGCCCCTTCCACCTCCCATGCACTACACCAGTCTCCAGCAGCTAGTGCACCAAACACCCACCAGGGGGCGACAGCATCATATAACACAGCGCCTAATCCAAACCAACATTGTGGCCATGTGGTTAATGGTGTTTACAGTCCCCAGGGACAGGCAGACAACCACTCTGGGCTACCATATCCCCCTAGGTATTCCCACATAGCACACTCCACACTGGTAGTGCACCAGGGAGGATACCATGGCACTGAGTACACCAGACTTTCCCCTAGTGGATTAGACGACGACAAGCTCACATCTGCCCAGTTAGGTTCATTCAACAAGCCTGAACCCTTTGACAAACCGACACCCTACAGGTCTGCAGCAAAATTTCTGACTGAATTCAAATTTTTCATAAGAAATGTGCATGCCAAGAGGCCCGACCTACATGCAACATGCCTGTACACCTTTCTCAAAGGGAGGGCAGCCCAGTGGTTCTTCAGCAATATAATGGACAAGCCAATCATGCAGAACAAGGAGACAGTCTACGAAGCTTTCTTGGCAAGATTTGGCAACCCCGACCTCAGTACCATCCTCAAAGGGTACAGAGCCAGGAAACAGAAACCAAATGAAACCACTGAGGACTATCTTGCAGACATGACCATGTTGCTGTCCAACAGCAGCCTGGATGAGGCCTCACAGGTGGACTACCTTGTAAATGGCCTCAGACCCGAGCTGAAGAATGTCATCGTAGCTAAATCTCCCAAGACCTTGCTGGAAGCTGAGCAGTTAGCCATAAATCAGGAATTGAACCTTGAGGCAATAAAAATTGCTCAGATCAGCTCTGCAGAGTTATGTGCAGTAGGCTACAACAAGGACGACAACAGATCCAGAAAGGATAAATATCAGCGTGACCACAAGAAAGAAGACAGACTGCCCAGTAGTTATTACGGCAAGCAGTATGAAAATAAATTCAAAAACAGCTACAGAGGAAGGTCCAAGTCTTCAGACAGGTCCAATCCCAAGGACTACAGATCCAACTCCAAAAATAGATCTGACTATGAGTCCCCAGGAAGAGACAGATCAGGTGACAGGTCAGAACAAAGATCAAGATCCTCTGAGAGCAACAAGAGTTTTGTCTTCATACCAGTTGCTGGGCAGCCAAACAACAACAAAAATGTCTCCTTCATGGTCCCAGCTGACTTCACCATCCCAGACAATTGGGAACAACAGTCATTTAAGAAGTCCAGAGATCCAACCCCAGGCAGGAATTACTCCAGGAGCCGTTCAGGATCTCAGTCTGACGCCGACAATGACAATCTCAACAACATACAGGATGAATAGGGATCAGGGGAAGGCACTCCAGCACCTAGTGACCCCGACCCCACCCGGAACACGACCATTGGATTATCCAAGGACACTTCTCGAAATGCTGATGCAGAAATGAATTCAGTAGACTCTCAATCATCCAGCTCCAGTTACACCAATTTTCTGAACACCAATGAGGACTCAGACTCCAGTGATAACGAGCACGAGTACGAGCACCAGAGCCAGAGGACTTCAATCCTGAGACTGAGGATCAAATCTGAGCAATATGGGCAGCAAGGTAAGGCCATTTACGTTGATACAGAATTAACCAAAGGTGCAGTTTCTGTAGACATAAATAACCACTTGTATAGAGCTCTTGTTGATTCTGGCGCCTCACTCTCTTTTATTAGCCAAAAAATGGCTGACAGAATCGCAAACACACCAAATTTTAGACATGGTAGACGCGCGCGACTGACAGTTTTATTAGCTGATAAAACCCCCATCCAAGTAAATCACTCCATGACCGTAACATTCCTCATTGGTGGCCATGAATTCAGATCCAGATTCCATGTGGTACCTGAACTGAACCATCCCCTAATTTTAGGAGTAAATTTCATGACCAAATATAAGGCAAAAATTTCCTTTGGACCCACTCCCCCATCACCCAATTACATCAGGGCAAACAAAAATGTTGATATTCCACCAAACACTGAAGCCACTTTCAATGCTGTTGTGGTAGGGAATAGCAACATTGTGGGAGAAACTGGATTGACTGAGAACTCAGGTTCTACTCTACCGGTACTTATTAAGCATGCCATAGTTAAACCTAGGTCTGACCTTAAAATAGTACCAGTAACAGTAGCTAACCCAAATGATTTCCCCATCAAGATAAAAAGGCACATGAACCTTAGTGTATTTAGGCTTTTTAACATCAAAAAGGCTGTACCCATTGGCACACTCAATAGCGCCCACTCACTCAACAGTGTAACAACAGAAAAGGATTTATTTCCCATTAATTACGGAGAGGACCCCATGGACCAACTCCCCAAAGGAGATGAACCTTTGAAGTATAAAATCTGTGACAAGCTCTCTGAAGCTCAAAGACAACAGATTAAAAACATTGTTGAGGGCAACAGGCAGGCTTTTGTCCTAAATGAGAGCGCTATAGGTCTCAATGTAGAAAATGAAGTCAAATTGGAATTAAAGCAAGACTTCAAACCTTGCAACAGACCGTCCTATAGAATGTCCCCTCACAAAGAAATTTTTCAAAGGGAACTTCTAAAGAAACACTTAGAACAAGGAGTAATAGAAGAGTGTACCAAACCCTGTGAGTGGAACTCACCTGCCTTTTTAGTGCCAAAACCACAAGGTGACAGGTCAGTAGCCTCTGGTTGGAGGATTGTAGTTGACTACAGATGGGTAAATGAGAATTTAAAAACCTTCTCCTACTCATTCCCCAGAGCTGACGACCTCATGCAGCAGATAGGCAGGACAGGCGCCAAATATTTTTCTAAATTGGACGTCCACAGCGCCTATCACCAGATCCCCCTAGTAGAAGAATCTAGGCCACTTACCACCTTCTCTGCCAATGGCACGAGATACATGGCCAAAGTTCTCCCTATGGGACTCAAAACTTCAGGCCTATCCTTCATGAATGTAATGGAACAACTCCTCATGAAATGCAAGTATAAAAATGCTGTAGCATATGTGGACAATGTAGCCATTTACAGCCCCACATGGGAAAGGCACTTACAAGACCTAGATGAGGTTTTGAAACTTTTTATCAAGGGAAATATCAAACTGAAATCAGAAAAATGCGAATTTGGGACTACCAAAATGGAATTTTTGGGTTTCAATGTAGACCGGCATGGATTGTCCCCATCCCCAGACAAAATAGGACCTGTCAAAACTTTCCCCCCACCTAAAAACATCCATGATCTTAGATGTTTCAATGGTATGGCGCAGTTTTACAAGAGGTTCATCAGAGGTTTTGCTCATGTCATGAAGCCCCTTTATGAGGCGACAAAGAGCACCTTTAAATGGACCACTGAATGTCAGAGAGCCTTTGAGAAAATTAAAGCTGCAATCTGTACTGAAGCTGTGCTAAAATTCCCGGACTATAACAGACCTTTTGTCATTTTTACTGACTCTAGCAACTACAGCTTAGGAGCTGTAATCACTCAGGTAGATGACTATGGTTTCTATAGACCAATTGAATTTGCAGGGAGAGGTTTGACACCTCAAGAATCTAGGTATGGGATAACTGATAAAGAACTGTTGGGAATAGTTTTTGCAGTCAAAAAGTTCCACCATTATGTGGATGGAACTCACTTCAAAGTATACTCAGATCACACCGCCCTGGTTTCCCTTTTCAATAAAAAGGAAAATATAACCAATAGAAAGGTTGACACAGTCATGTCCTATGATTTTGAAGTTAGATACCTGCAAGGCAGAGCCAATATTGTGGCAGATTTTCTTTCCAGAAGGAAATACTTGCCCGGCTCTGATGACCCAATTCCCATCAGGTCTTAATACTCCCTCCTAAATCAGTTAAATTCTCTGACATTACCATGACCAAAGTCTTCAAATCAAATGACCCAGTTCCCAAAAATCCAGTCCTCATGGGACCACCTAGGTCCATACTAAAAGGAGGACAGATTTGGGGTAGCACCTCAAAGAAGCCAAAGGGTGTGATTGCCAAGAAAGGTAGCTCTGAGAGAGAAAAACTCAGCTCCATTCAAGTTGAGCCCGAGCTGTGCATTTTAACTCTATCTAAAGCCAAGTTACCAGACGCGGCCACACCCCCTCAGCCCAGCAAATCAACCAGAAGTAAACAGATCCGCCCCCCTAAGGTCAAGGCCACCAAGACCAAGCCCAGGGGCCGCCCACCCAAATCCAGGTCACCCAGAGTATCAGTGAAATTAGCTAACACCAGAAGGGCTAAGCTATCACACAAAGTGCTACCCATGGCTGAGCGAGCGATAAACCAGCTATGTAAACACCACTCCCTGACCCCATCTAGGGAGACTCTAATACAGGCACAGCAGGATGATGTTTTCTCAAACTCCATGTTGTCATACATCAATAAGGGTGATTTACCAGAAGACCCCAGCCTTAGCAAACAGGTACTGCTAAACCATGACCAGTTCATGATTTTAGACGAAGTTCTATTCAGGATCACCATATCAACCTATGGAGACAGTTTAGAGCCTACACTACAAATAGTGATGCCAGAAAAATGGGCAGAGTCACTAATTGAGGCCACACACTGCTCGCCACTAGGAGGACACCTTGGTCCCACTAAAACATATGCAGCAATCAGATCCAGGTATTATTGGCGTTCCATGTTCAAACAAGTCTTTGACTACTGTGGCACTTGCCATACATGTCTCACAACAAAGAAAAGACCAAAACACTTGAGAACCCCAATGACTCTAAGGGACCCTGTTTTAACAGCCTACACCCACCTCACCATGGATACCATTGGTCCTTTCACACCTGCTGTGGATGGATCCTCATTTATTCATGTTGTCACAGACCATGCTACCAGGCACATCACTGTTTGGTCCACAAAGCTTAACACCAGCGCTGAAGTAGCGCTAGGATTTTTCCAAAGGGTTATTTGTGTTTTTGGGACCCCCTCAGTCCTGAACACAGATAATGCACAACAGTATGTGTCCAAATACTTCACATCTTGAAGTGCACATTGGTCAAAATCACAAGGTCTATGTGAGCGTCAACATCAGACAATAGAATCTTCATTCAGAGCCTTTGTCTCCAAATCACAAAAACATTGGTCAACCTTCCTACAGGCTATAGCATTCAGCATAAACAACACTGTATGCAGCGTGTTAGGATACTCACCCAATCTTTTAGTATTTGGAAGGCAAACACATCTCCCAACTGAGTCCTCCCTCTCCTTGGTCCAACAAACTGAAGAGGTCAAAGACAAGGAAAAATTGGTCACCGCCTTACTCAGTTTAAGGGATGACATCCAGCTTAAGGCAGCTGAGAGCATGGTTAAATACCATAAAAAGATGAAAGCCAGATATGACGCCACTGCTTCTCCATGCACCTATGACACAGGTCAGCTTGTGTATTTACACATACCTAACCTGCTGGTCAAGCAAACGAGCAAGAAGCTGCAGCCCACCTACAGTGGACCATACATCATCATGAAAATGACTTCACCAGTAACTGCAAAATTAAAAAGGCTACAGGATGGTAAAGTATTGAAGAAATCAATACATGTATCTAGGTTAAGGAGACCAATCACCAAGGCTAGCGCCAAGGCTGTAATCAAAAGACTGCTGTCTGGGCCAGTTAGTTCCTTGTATGACCCTGATCTAGATTTCACCCACACTGGTGAACCAGAATCCCCCGCAGTCAAAAAGAAAAGAGGATGACCTGCAAAGAAAGGACTTGTCACCTTTGCCCCTTCTCCAATAAAGAAGGCAAAGAAAAAGTCCAAGAAAAAGAAATAGATTTTCAGAACACACAAAATTTTTCCCTTTCCATCCCCCCACCCCCCACACTCACACACATACCTCTCTACCTTTTGTCCCCACCCAGTGACAGTTTTGGTCACATGTTACTTCGTGCAATGATGTTTTTCCCCTCACAAATTAATTTTTTTTTCTTTCCATTATTTTTTTTTATTATCAAAATCATATAGAAATTCCCTATGACTTTCAAAATTTTTACACAAAACCCCAAAAGCTTTCTAGCTTATTTTTACTGATAGGACATTGTCAAGAATTTTATCTAGAGTTTGAAACTCAGACAGTCATATAATGATTGATTAAGGTTGGCACGCCACATAAATTACCCAAGGTCACAGCGTATTCTCGGTTCGTGGATCCTAATATCAGGAACACGCATGCGCCGGTTTGTTACAAGCTCAGGGCTCCACTATACCCTAAGGTATTACCAAATGACCGACTTTCGTAGGAGAGCAGCACCTAGACATCCTGATCCGTGTTTATGCCTCTGTTTACCATCAGTACTGGAATGTTTGGTGAGACACTTAATCAAATAATTCAGCACGGTTCCCTGCTGTGTTAGCACAACAGGAACAAGTGCACCCCTGGTAAGCTGACTAATCTCAGCGCCACAGCCATTACCCCCCCTATTCATACTACAATATTCAGATCATCCTATGATCATCCGTACCTCGGCCAAGGTCACTTAAATTTGCATATCACACATTACTCATATGCAAACCAACCAATAGCTAGGCCTCGTGCCATTAATGGGTGAGACATATCTCATCGGGAGGCATGTAATGAGGAATTAGCCAACCTCATGAAGTGCTTATAAGCCTCACACTACCCCCAATCTTAACCACTCTCATCAAATACACCAAACTCACCACATCCAACTGCTATGGAGCAAGCATGCGGAGACCACAGGACCCAAGTGTCGGGACTGCCATGCAACAAGCCCAGGTAGGATTTGTCTTATGTGCCCATTAGTAGCGTCATCAATCGTTCTAGCATGACAATGATGGAATCTACCATCATGTTGCCCAGATACCCATTACATGCCAATGGTAGTGTGCACCCAGAGTGCTTTGTAAAATGCAATAGTTGAATTTGCAGTCCTTTCTCAAAACCATGTATTGCAGCCTGATTTTTCACAATTTTATTTATCAACCTCTTGACAACCCCCCCATCGACCCATTCATCTACCTTAGTCTAACCACAAACCTCTCAAATCATTTATTCACACAGCCTTAGTGCCCCAGAGATTAGACATGGAGCCAACTCAGGGTGGACCATCCACAGTCTTTTAGGCCCAAACGGCATCAAAAGTAAGGCCATGGATCTGTTCGAGATCAGACTAACTATCATGGAACAAAGACACATGATCAGACATATATCCAGCAACGACCTAGGTGTATACCTAAACAATAAAACAGTTCAAAGGGAGCTCACCCTACAAGACCCCATTGTGTTATCGGCCACCAAGGCCATGATATTCGACTTATGCAAAGACTTCCCCACAGTCCCATTATCGGATAGATTCAGTGAGGAAACATCAAGCTACATTGCACTTCTATGTGCTAGAACTCTGATTACCTCAGAGAAGCCACTAAATGAGCTACCAAGATATGAAACAGGTATTGGCAGACATAACGTCATAATCCAAACCACAAATCTTCAGACTCAGCTGGCAGTGTTTGAAATGGTCAAATACGCTCCTTACATAGTCAAAAGCTCTCAACCCTGTATTGACCCATTTTCCCCTATACTTTCACAATGTGAAGAAACAATTACTTTTTTTAAATTCCTTTTTTTTTCTTTCTTCTCATGTCAATTTTTTTTATGACTAAGCTAGAGGCATCCTTGTTAGTTAAGATATCAGCCTAGCAACCTGATAACCTTTTAAGTAACACACCCCAAAGTGCCACAATCACATTGCACACACCCAACGCGACCCCCCCCCCACACATGTATAGGACGCCCACCGTGCAAACAACACAAACACACCTCACACAAAGCCAACTCCCCAACCCAAACCTCTTAAAGACCCGCCCCATGCCAACCATACAGTCTTATCTCAGTTTTATTTGAATCATTTCTCATAAGCTTATCTAAATTTCTATTTTTAGGATAGCAGCCTCCCTGGCAGCACTCTTCCTTATTACATGCGTCCAGACCCAACAGTCAGGAGCACAGGATTTTGTAACCAAAATAGAGACCATCTTCAGACCAAATTATGGTGTTTTGTTCACTAAAATGTCCCAGAAAATGATCTCAGGATATATGGATTACCCATTAGTTTTCGCTTTAGACCTATCCTTTAATCAAACCCTGCAGCGACCTGACAGATTAAACACCCTAATCAGCAGAAATGCCCCAAGTTTCATCTTAGAGACCGCCCAGTCTTTGGATCTAATTTTGGCAAACCTTCATCAGAAATCACAGACCTCTCAATAAAAATTTTTTAGAGCACCCCCAAACCAGAATACCCAGAGGCGGCCCAGGACAGATCATAGGTGATATTTTGAGAGCGTCAATTGGCTTGAGCACGCAACCTGAAGTAGATTTGTTGAATTCTGAAATGTTGGACTTAGAAAGAACCCTAGCTACTAAAATGCATGTGGTAGAATTATCCATGCATTTTCTACTGAACATTTCTGAGTTTAATTACCAATCTCTGAGCGTTTTCTCCAGTGTACAAAATAACACGGATGACGCCCAGTCTTTACTCAGCTCTAACCTCCAGCTATTGAGTAATAATGTATCAAATATCTTATTCAACCTGGAACAACAAAGCAGACGGGACACCTATTATTCAATGTTATTTACTGCAGCTAACTCTCAAATTGAAGCGCTAATGAATCTGCAGAATGATTTAGACACACTTCTAGACTCACTAACCTCTTTAATGGAAGGTGAGCTACCCCCAAAATTAATTCCCCATAAAGTCATGGAAGATGGACTTAATAACCTATCAAACTCCTTGTATGAAGCCCATAAAGGTATCACAATTCTAAATGTACCCATCAGTTTCTACTACAAGAGGAGAGTGCACGTGCACTGGCAGAACCAAAACAAACTTTACATCACAATACCTATACCCATAGGACTAGGAGACAACATCTACTCCATCTATAGGGCGGAAGCTTTCCCAGTCCCATTTGATACCACCAATGTAAACACTACTGGATTTACACAAGTACAGTCCTTGCCTGACTACATAGCTGTGTCAGTGTCCCAGTCACACTACATTGAACTTGACCACACCGACTTAGATCTATGTGATGTAAATGTTTTTATTACCTGTAATCTGCCCTTGCCCATGTTATCTCCCAGGTACCCCACCTGCAGCTTATCTCTATTTTTAGACCTACCAGACGCTGTACATCACACCTGCAATTTCCAGGCCCATATGACAGCACAAATTCCCAACATTATTAAGCCCATCTCCCAAAGCTCCTACATGCTGATCACTAGCACTTCACCATCAATAATGCAATGCTCTAACTCAGGCCAAATCAAAATAAAAAATGCAGCCTACTCTATTATTTCAGTGCCATGCCTCTGCTCACTTAAAAACAAAGGCATGATAATGATTAATTCCAATTTGTCCTGCGCCCAAAACTTTACTTTAGAACCTATTGCCAAGGTGCCCGTCAACTTGCCACTGTGGCGGCATTTTGGTAACCCACCAAACAATATATCAGGGGTAACCATAGCAACCACCCCGACCCATTTGGACCTACCAAATTTTCTGCGCCTTAAGCGCCTTCACAACCAAAAATTCCTACCCCTATTTAAAGACATTTTAAACTTAAAGGGCGCTGCCACCAAAATTCATGATAAATCATCCATCCTGAGCACCAACTCACTTATACATCTAGGATATCACCTGGAGTTTTCCCCTTGGTTACACCTGTTGTCGCCAGCCATCGCTATCTTGTGCTGCTTGATCACGTGTCGTGTGCACATGCGCGTGGCATACTTAGCATAATTAATCACCATTCACAGTCGAGCAACGATGGCTGACGCAGCGTCTTGGAATAAGCTAAAGGAAATGATCAAGAACACCAACCAAAATTGGCCCACGCGGACCACACCCCAGGACATAACAACACCTGACTGGATTCAAATGCCAGGAAGGTATGATTCTATGATCGCCTTCCTGGGCGTCATCCTCATGCTGCTACTCATCAGGGCTGCAGGGAGACGCTGTCTTAGGCATTGGCCTTACGGCAGACAGGACCCCGCCCCCGGCACCCCAAGATTCGTGCTAAAAATCCACTCTGGAGGGTGTACCTACGCCTTTCCAGTTGGATTGATGGTATATGGACGAAACCTTTGGCCAGCCTCCATCTTGGCACCCAAACTAACACCACCCAGGTTGACTTTCCCTTTAGCCCATCATCTTGATGCGCATTGGAAATCAGAGGTCAGCATGATCATTGGTGGAAGACTGAGGATGGTGAAGCCCAGTTGCCCTTTGCTCTGGTGCATTCCCCTCTCAATTGTCCTTAGATCCAAACCCCACACCGTTACCTTGGCTATTGTACAAGAGAGCCAACCTGATTTCCAACTCAAACCAAGTGATTACGGACTTTCGGCCAGTTTCAACCCAGTGCCACCTATCACACGGAGGAAGGACCTACCCAGGCGAGGAGCCCCTAAAGCCTCCACCAGCAGGACAACTCCGGCAGAGATGGCTCTGTTACAGTTCAGGGAAACCCAACCCCCCAAGGATCTGTATTTATTCGACCCTACACTGGCTAAGAGGGCCATTGACACCGTAAATGGTAGGTTTCTCATGTTTTATACCGTCAGTTTCGGCTGATGTGGGGATTGTTGGGGACGCTCAGCATCCTCAACGACCACCACCGGCCACCCCCGAGGTTCCCCCAAAATGGACTTTCCCCGGCGCCCACAGGCTTGACACTACAACACTAGACGGTACCACCACCCTTATACATGTGGGGATGGCAGGTGCTTAAACACGTGTTGCATAGCACACCGGATAGCCATGTGAGACGCTGATGTGGGGATCCCCCTCCTATCTGCCAAACCCCCCGAGACCCCCCAAGGAGCCCCCCATAGGGCCCCATCTCGGCCTATAACCTAAACCATGCCCACAATGGCAAAACCCTGCCATCGCTTCACATTAACCTCATAAAATTTTATCAATGACGACGCACAACCGTTTTTACAACCTATAGACGTACCAATAGCGTCTGCACAAAATTTCGCGCCAGTCGCGACCCGGCGTCGCCATTTTTAAAGGGCCTTGCAAATGCAAATGATGGTTAGTTTCGGTCACATGATCGTTCTGACTTGATACACAAGCTGAAAACAACAACATCAACATGTGCACATAACCTGAGCATCATAGTTAAAGGGATTACTCACATTTCCTAAAAGCCGTTTATTACCGGCACCTGAGGTGCCAGCAGCAAATACATAACATGATAAATCCTGAAAGATAAGAAATCCAAAATTGAGTTACCTAGGACTCGCACACAAATCCTCTCAATCGAAATCCCAGAGAAAAATTTCACACAGCCACCTATTTAAAGTTACTTACGACCCATCCTCATTTATGTAGACGGTCACTAAAAGTCCCCGGCCGTCGGGAAGGTACAGGACACCCTGTACGACCTCCATCTTGCGTAACTACTGATAAGATAGCCGGCACCCATCCTTTATATAGGGCCAAGGCTATAGGCATCAAAACTCAAAATTTAATTTGAAATTTTCCAATTTTTACCTTTAAACTTCAAGTAACAAATTTTATTCTAGAATGTCAAAACTCAACCCGTTTTCAATCTCTTTCGACCAATTTCTGGAACTTTAAGCCGCTGTTTGAAATATTTTTTTTCAGAGTTTTATCTGGATAATCAGGTTCGGCACGGTGAAGCGACAGCGCGGTACCGCCACCTAGCGTAATACAAATAAACCAACTAAGCATGCTTAGTTATACTTACCGCGTTCTATTCTCACAATCAAGTTGAGCTCTGTCAGTTAATGTTATGTGTCAAATAGCAGAAACTTATTGCACTTATTGGTTATCCTGTATTGACAAGGCCACAAGCTGACCCAAGCAGGATTTTACACCTCTGTTAATGGCTTGTTTTCACTGCTCTCTTCCCTACAGACCCCACCTCTGGAGACCTGGTAGCCCCACCATCCGTCGGCCCTCCAGCCCCGAAGTCCACAGACGAGCCAGGGCAATCGTCATCAAGGAAGGGAACAGAAGAAAGAAGCAGGAGGGAACAGGACAGCCAAAATCAAACCCTACCAGCCGCAGACCCCAAGCCCCAGCAGCAACCTCCACCAACCAATGGAGGGAATCAAACAACAAGCCCCCTCTAACACCCAGGGGATCCTACGTGTCGGCAGCCTGTAGGCCTGGCACACCTATGCCACCAACCTACAAACACAACAACACCTACTGCCGCCACATCAATGGGCAGGTATCTGCTGCCAGACTGTGCATACCCTGCTACCACCAACCAAATGGGTTCCTATGCCCTTGTGCTTACGATGACAGGCTTAAACCAAGCGGCAACAGACATGGACCTACACCCAAAACCATGTGGAGGACCATGCCAGTTAAGCCCACCACCCCTCCAGAGTCTGAATCTAACTCAGACAGCGGTTCAGATGTGGCCACGGCTGGTGACTTAGCATCAGTGTACTTGGATTTTTCTGACATTACAATCTCAAAATTCAGGCCGATCAGATCCAGGACCCATCGTAAAGCTGAGGGCAGGTTCAAGAATTTCAATATTAAGGAACATCAAAACCTACCTCCCAACAGTATACACCCACATCGACACTTCAGGACGCATAAATAGACACTTTTCAGAACCAATTGTTGTATAACCATGTTTTAAATCCAAATCGCTGAGACACGATGCTAAACGCAGGACGCAACTTCTCGACCCGGACTATGCCCCCGGGGCATCCCGCGCGCCACTACACGTGTGTCAAGGGTGCCTGCTGTGCCGTGCTGTGTCAACACTGCACCCTTCCGCCCTAGCAACATAGTTCTTCTATTTTGGTGTACATTATAACATTCTGGTCCTTTACTACATTAGATAGGCATGAAGATGTATTCATTTAGAACAAATACAGCGTAAATATGTAAGCTTATAGCTTGAATTAGTGCTCGATTCAAAACACAAACAGACCACCGTCTGCTGACCTAGATTCACAATATGATGCCCCCGGGGCATGTCACTGGTACTCCTTTGCCCCAAATGCGTGAATAAAATTGAATTGAATTGAATTGTGGCACAGGGGGCAAAACCATAAAGTTCCCATAGGCTACATGCCAACATTCCCAAATTGGCTGCAGGGAGACTCCTGGATCCTTTGGGTACAAAATCTGTCAAAAGAGGTACCGATATATCTTTTTTGGGCCCTGCTATATAAGTGGTACCAAGTGAACTGTGGTGTATGCACATGGTTACTATAGGACATATAGGAAGTGAGAGAGACGAGTTTTCATCTAAACATGTGAATGTTTTTTAAGCCCCCCCTCAGCGGAGGTCAATATTTTGTGCTCCCCCATGCCAGATGCATGAACAATTTTTATGCCACTCTTTGATCGGTCAAGAGGGGCCAAAGTTTTACAACCCCACCCCAAACCCACCATGCCCTCCTGTTGATAAATAATGACCACTCCCAGGTGATGCCCAGGGGCATCGGTGGCGTTTGCAATGCCCCTAGGGCATGCAAGGTGAGGACAATGCCCCGGGCCTGCTTATGCGGAGTCATACAATGCCCTGGGGGCATCCGTGGTGTGGGTGATGCCCCCAAGGCATACACGGACAGGTTAAGAAGGTTGGTCTATGCCCCCAGGGCACCCATGGTATATACAATACCCCCAGGGTAGGCATTGTATGGATTATGCCCCCAGGGTATGTATATAAAGTCTTTTATATGCAGGACATTAAACAATGCCCCCAGGGCATCCGTAGTAGAGACCATGCCCCAGGGCCTTTATATAGACAGCCTAACATAGGGAGGGGATATGACAATTTATAGGTAGCCTTACATACAGAGGAGGTAGGAAAATACCCCCAGGGCATTGAGGTAAGAATGATGCCCCAGGGGCATGCATAGGTATCATTACATACAGGGGAGGTAGGACAATGTCCCAAGGTCATAGTCATTTGTAGCTTACAGATGTAGGGAATGCCTCAGGGGCATTAATCATGATGGCTCCACTGATGCCCCTGGGGCATGCCACTTTGAATCGTTTCTAATCTAAAGAGGTAGGCGATCATGATCTGCTGCCCTGGGGGCATCGATGTCCCCCACTGATGCCCATGGGTCATGCCACTGTCATCTCCAACCAGTAGGCCTATCACTGTATGCCCTGGGGGCATCGTCCATATTATGGATGCCCTCGGGGCATTGTCCAACCTACTATACATGTGAGACTCCCAACAGTGCATCTTTTATATCTGTAGGTTAGAAATAACAGCAGCATGCAGATTGTCGTCTATAGAAGTATAGGCTATGCCGCAGGGGCATTTGTGGAGTGTGTGATTCCCCCAGGGCATGCCTCACTAGATTGTAGTCTATAGAAGTATAGGCTATGCCCCAGGGGCATTTGTGATTTGGGTGATTCCCCGGGTCATGCCTCTCTAGATTGTAGTCGATAGAAGTATAGGCTATGCCCCAGGGGCATTTGTGACGTGGGCAATGCCCTCGGGGCATGCCTCACTAAATTGTAATCTATAGAAGTATAGGCTATGCCCCAGGGGCATTTGTGATTTGGGTGATTCCCCCGGGGCATGCCTCACTGAATTGTAATCTATAGAGGTATAGGCTATGCCAGACATTTCACTGTATAAGTATTGAAGTCTTAAACATCTGCTTGAAGCTGACAGTCTCTCCCATGCTGGGAGAGTGATGTGCGGAACTTACGCGTCAGGCCGCACCTGCTGCAACTACTTCAGAATCCATACGCGCGGCAGACGCGATGCCCTGGGGGCATAGTCCGGGTCGAGAAGTTGCGTCCTGCATTGTAAACAGCCCCCCCCATACCTATACATATTACCTATTTTCTGAAAATGTCAAATTTTTTTTTCTCGTATGTCAAATCCTTTTCACTGGATTCTTTAAGCCTGTTTTTCTTAGGCCAATGTATATATTAGTTTAAGATTTCTTTTGATGAACTTTATGAGAGACAGACCAAATAGCCTTCTGGCTTGCCTCTCTAGGCGCTATAAAATTCATTACCTTCGCCACTGTTTTTCAAACTCAGCTATGACATGTATTTATGAGTTTTAGTCAAATTAGTTACTAGTTTTAGGTTATAGCGATAAGTTTTATATATATCCCATTTAACCTCTCCTTTGACCAACATATTGTATATCTTTATAAAAATTACCATGTTCTAGTCAACAGTAACACTGAATACTACCTTGACTAGTTTATTGTAAATGTATTTTTGAATCAACACCAAGTTCTAGTCGACAGTAAACACTGAATACTACCTTGACTTATACCCAACTGTGTAGCAAACCCTACACAACTTCAGCTGTGAGCCTTGGTAGTGTGGAGCCAAAACTCATCACCCTTGTGTTGATTGATTGACCCCACGGTACCAAGAATCACAAAACTTGGTTAATTTTCATCTGTATATATCCCATTGTATATTAATGTATAAAACCAAACATGTTATCAAACCAGGAAAATTTTCATTTTCCCACAATAACGAACCGGTACATATATATTTTAAGCATTGTGCATATCCCTGCATTTATAACCTGTGTATATAGATTAAGTCACTTGATCCACACAAACTTTATTTTTGTAATTCCATAAAGGAACTATATCTTTATACCGCATATGATGTCAAACTCATCAGGTTTTCACAAAAACCTGTATTTGTATTATAATACCCATAATTGTCAATGGACTTGGCAAAGCCTTATTTTCCTACATATTTTTCTCCCTTTACACTCGTGCAGAGACGAGTAGGAATGTGGGGATTTGTCAATGGACCATTCTGGGTATTATTAATATTTTTCATATTTACTAATTTCTTCGCCATATAAAGCCTAAGCTCTGCTCACGATCCACACTCAATAATCTCCTGTGTCCCCAACAGGAACCAGGATCCATAAGTTATCATGAACCCTACTTCCTCCATGAGACTCTGTGACATAAGGTATACGGATGTAATAACATTCCAATCATATCTACACCCACACAGCCCCGCTGGAGGAAGTGCAATCCACCTGTGGTGCCATATTTGGAATGAGAGGATATTTCACAATCTCCTCTCAATTCTCATTAACATGATTTACCCACAGGTGTTAATCTCTCTCTATGACACGTGTCTCTATTTTATTGAACCACGTGTATAGAATATTTCACAATACTGTGAGCTGCTCAATCCATTAATATAAAAGGCAGCTTGAGCAGCTCCCAATCATCTCTCCCAACTTACACCTTACACCTATACCTAGAACCTATGACAGGTTGAGCTATAGGATCAGAGGCAGAGCTTGGATATTGGCGAGTGTTATCATTGTTACCATCTTTATGAAACACTCATGTCAGCTATGCAATAAAAGGATCAAATGAACTTCTCTGGATTCCGTGTATATTCACTTCACCACTTGTAACGGTCCGTTGACAACGTCACCATGTCCAATTTAAGGAGTGGTCGTTATTTATTAACATGGGGGTTGTGGGTTTTTGCGCGGACATGGAAAATTTTTTTAGGCCCCCTCGGCGGCAGTAAATTTTCTTTGCAACCCCCCAGCACCGGAGGCGCAGAGAATTTTCACACCCCTCTTTGAGCTAAAGTAGTGTGCGGGCTTCTTTGCTAAAAAGAGGTAAATTTCTTATGCCCTTCCTCAAGAGGAGTCAAAATCTTTTAAGCTCCCCCCCTCAGGAGGGGTCTGAAAATTTTACACCCCCCTCCTCAACCCCCCCCCCCCGTTGATAAATAATGAGCACTCCCTTAGAAGTGGTCATTATTTTGTGCATCCTATGATATAGAGATGCCCACAGTCACCGTTCACACCTATTTCATAGGATGCACGAAGTTAAATGAGGTGCAGAGACCTCCTCTAATTGATGTTGCCCTTAGCCCTAAATAAAAGTGAAAGACCTAGATGTTAGAATCTAACCTTATGATGAATCTGTGATGTATGGGCAAGAAAAAGAGCACTACTGGTGCTGCCCTCTAGGGGGAGAGAATGTAAATAAATAAACAAGACTTCAAGTGAACTAAAATAAACCTGTACTTCCGGTCTGACAAAGCAACCAGGCCACAATGTTCTGGCACAATCTGAAGAAGTTTATGTCAACTTTACCCTCCATCAAGGATGGCTTCCATCCTGCTAGGTAATGGGACGAGACAATTGTATTTTGATGGAGATGAGAGCAGTTCTGAACTTTGGGAAGCCAGATTTTTGAGTCATTACAGAAAATTCAAATTACTTGATGTTATTGCTGGTAATGGAATAGAAGCTGCAGACAAAAAGGCTGAGGACTATGCTGAAATTGTTCAGTTTTTGGATGACAGGATCTTATCTCTTATTGATCCTTAGAGATGCTACCCTGAACTAACATCACTGAGAAAAGGTACTGATGAGTGTATCACCGACTATGTCATCCGTGCTGAGACCGCTTCAAATGCACTGAAAGAAGCAGGGGAAGATGTGAGTGACAGTTTACTTATTTCTATAGTTCTGAAAGGTCTTCCAGCTGATTATAATACTTTAGGAACTGTTATCACCCAAAAGGATGACCATAGGTTGAGTGACTTTAAAGTGACACTTAGAAATTTTAAGGAGACAGAAAAGTGCCGGTCGAGTGATGCAGAGTCCAAACAGGACAATGTGATGAAAACTGTGTCGGATCCCGGGAAGAGCAACAGCCCCAGCAAACCCAGTTTTATGTGTTATGCGTGTGGTAAACAAGGACACAGATCTTTTGAGTGCAAAAATTAAAAGCAGAGTAACAAGTGGTGCAATAACTGTAAAACCAAAACTCAGTACACAAATCAACGTAGAAAGAAACACTCAGCTAAGGTAGCCAGCGACGATAGTTCATTTGCGTTCAAGGTTAGTGTAGATTAAGCTGATGTTTGCAATCATACTAGCCTGTACTGTTTGTTGGTTGATTGTGGTGTGACTACCCATATTGTTACTGAAAAATCCAAATTTGTACAATTTGATGAAAGTTTCATTCCAGAGAAGCACTACATAGAGTTGGCAGATGGCAGCCGTACAAACAGTGTTGTGGCAGGTAAAGGTAGAGCCAGTGTACTAGTTGAGGACAGTAAAGGTAGGCCACACAACATTCTTTTGGAGAATGCCCTCTATGTCCCATCTTATAAACAGGATATATTTTCGGTGCAAGCGGTGACTGAAAAAGGTGCGAATGTTAAGTTCAGTCCTGACTCAGCTGAATTAAATGCTCCAGACGGTACTCGGTTTGAAATAGAGAAACATGTTAGATTGTATTTTCTCGACAAAACTGTTAAATCTAGTGTTCGATCCCATACAGTGGAAGAGTGGTATAAAATTCTAGGTCACTGTAATGTAGAAGATTGCATTAATCTCGAATTGATCAGTTGTTGATGGTATGAAAATCATCAATAAGAACAAGTTTGATTGTGATACCTGTGTTAAAAGTAAAATGTCTCAATTCAGAAATCATGACCCCGATAAACATGCAGAAGCCCTGCTTGATGTTGTATATTGTGATCTCACAGGCCCAATTGACCCTACAGCAAAAAATGGTTTCAAGTATGCCTTATCTTTTGGAGATGACTTTTCAGGGGTAAACATGGTCTATTTTCTGAAGCAGAAGAACGACACCGTAACAACGACAGAGAAGTTCCTTGCTGACTGTGTTCCATATGGTAAGGTGAAATGTATTCCTTCTGACAATGGGGGAGAATTTACTAGTGAAAATTTCGAAATCTATTGATCAAAAGTCAGATCAAACATGAGAAAACAGCTCCCTATTCAGCTCACCAAAATGGTACAGTAGAAAGATCATGGCGCACAATATTTGAAATGGCAAGATGTTTGTTGTTAGAAGCCAAATTACCTAAAGAAATGTGGGCTCATGCTGTTATGTGTAGTGTCTACATCAGAACCTGAAGATTACCCAGCTCCGGATGTAGCTGATGATGTTTCTGCTCAAAATGTGGTAGGTGTTGAACTTGATTAAAACCTGCAGGACAATAGGGACAATGCCAGGTATCCCCGCAGAGGACGTAACCCACCTGGTTATTTGCAGGATTATATCACCACTACTGTTGACTATTGCTACCACAGGGCACATATCCCAAATACATATACCAATGCTATGAACTCTGACAATGCGCAAAAATGGCAGATGGGGGGTAGATGGGTGTATGCTATGAAAATGGGACAAAGCGCTGACGAACAGTACAAGGTCCAGTTTGTGGCCAAAGGTTATTCTCATGTCCCAAACTTTGACTATCATGAGACTTTTTCACCCACTGCCTGTATCACATCAATTCGCATGCTTATGCAATTGGCCATCCAAGAGGACATGGTTGTTTATCAGATGGATGTTAAGACAGCCTATCTGAATAGACTGTGAACTTAATATAAAACAACCAGAAGGCTATGAGTTGAAAGGTAAAAATGGTGAGAAATTGTATTGCAAGAAATCTCTATATTGTTTAAAGCAAAGTGGTAGGAACTAGAACAACATGTTGGACACCTACCTGAAGGAGGAAGGTTTCCAACAGTCTGAGACTGATTCTTGTGTGTACACTAAGTTCGAACATAATTCCAAAACTATTGTAGTAGTTTGGGTTGATGATATTATTGCAGCAAGCGATGAGAAGACACTCAACACAGTGAAACAGTCGCTGTCCACCAGATTCAAAATGAAAGATCTTGGTAAGTTATCTTGGTTCCTAGGTATTGAGTTCAAGTGTGAAAGTGGACCAAACCAAATATTATTTGTTATTGAAAAGGTTCAAAATGCAAGATTGTAAACCCAGATCAACTCCTTGTGATACAAGCTCCAATACTACAAGGGATGAGGATTCTGAAGTGCTAGCTGATGCTAAGCTATACCGGGAAATTGTGGGAAGCCTCATCTTTTGTATGTCAATCACAAGACCTGATCTGTGTTATGTTGTAACAAAGCTATCTCAACATATGTGACAGGATCTGCGAAAAAGGCCCTTAGCGCAAGGTGCATTAAAGGCCCTATTCCCAGTACATGTCACATATGGTGAATCCCACCAAAGCTGATCTTGGTAGAGCCAAGCAGGTACTTAGATACATCAAAGGTACACTTCATTATGAATTAAAATTCCTAAAATCTGATGCTGAGTTAGAACTCAGTGATTTTGTGATGCTGATTGGGGAGCATCTGATGACAGAAAGAGCATAACTGGTTATACATTCAGGTTGACCTACAATGGTCCACTCATTTGATACAAAAGTAGAAAGCAACAGACAGTTGCATTATTCACTTGTGAAGCTGATTATATGGCTCTGTCAGCTGCTACCCAAGAGGTAAGGGAGTGTTCATTTTTTAACAACAGGGGGGTATTGGTGAGTTTTAGTTTGGACCCCTGAAATTTTTTTCTGCCACCCCCTCGAGATGTACCAAAATCTTTTCCGCCACCCCTTCAGGAGGGTTTAAAATCTTTTTCACCACCCCCAAACATTGCTTCCATTGTAGAGCATCATGTCACATTCATTTTTAATATCTTACTGAGGTATGAGTTAAATCGATCACCTCACAGGGTGATTATCTTACATGGCAATGCATGAAATTGAAAAGGGGGTGTTATGCTTCACTTTAGCTACATGACACATATTGTCCACATCACATTTCTTCACAATACATCCACAACGGCCCAGCACAAGGTGTAAAAAAAATGTACTGTCCCCAGACTATTTTCACAGAGTGTCCATAATATACAATTTGTCCACACCCAACAATGACAATGTATCCCAAAAATACACTCTGTCCACAACCTATCATCACAAAACACACTCTGTCCACATACTTTCATCACAAAATGTCCAAAACCACTTTTAGTCCACAAGATTTTATCACAGAGTATCCACAAAAAACACACTGTCCACATTCAACTTGAACAAAATGTCCACAAATTATGAATTGTCCACAATCTATCATGCCAAATTGTCTACAAACACATTTTGACCACAAGTTCTGATCGCAAAGTATCCACACAACACGTTCTGTCCACAGTGTATGGTCACATATTGGCTACAAAATTCATCTAATCCACAAGATATATACACAAAGTGTGGACATTTTGTAGCACATTGAGTGGACATTTTTTATGTCAACACCCTGTGGTGCCTGGCAAGAATGTGAAAAATTTGTGATGGTTTGCTGTTGACATGGGGTGTGTTTAAGATATTTTTAGGTACAAAAAGGACACATAGTGGGTACTTGGTGATTCTTAATAGTGAGACCACCCTGATTATGTATCTAAATGTTGCCAAGCTGGCATTGCTGGGCTTATTTCATACAGCATGATTTTCTTAAAGGAGTTGTAAGGGGGAGATTCCACAAAATCAATTTTTCATGAAAAACAAACCTGTACATATTATGTCAAGGTTGGAAGCATAATTAGTGCCTCTATCAATTTCCTTCCACCCTGTAACATTTTGTTGTCTATGGAATGTAAATGGAACCAAACGTTCTTTTTTAGCTTCTTTTGCTATGAACATCATTACAGGATGGAAATTTCTTATATATATGTTACTTCTGATGAGTTCAGATTACTTTTGGAGGGATTTCGGATGGCACTTTTTTTCTTTTGTTGATACTCCAATTATTAAGGTCTACAGAGCTGTTCAAAGTTGGGTTGTCATTCAAAAAGTGCAATTTTTACCTGTTTTCACCCATTTTCCCATGAAATTTACATGGCTGAACAGGTAAGTGTCTAGCCCCATAAAAATAGCCAGGAAGTTCACCTTATGTGCTTGGTTTTATGATAGTCACAGTGCAATGGGCAGGTTTAACTGATATAGTTGGGCAAAGGATACTTTTCTATACATTTGCTGTATACAAATTGTTGAATTAGCAAAGAATTGCCCAACCAGCATTAATGGAACCAGTTCTTCAGGACCCTGAAAAAATAATACTTTCTGAAAGCATCCACACTATACGCTACTGATCCCAAAACGACCAACATTCACATTTAATTTCTCAGCCTCTGAGAATTACTAGAGAGGCAAGGGTTTGCATATGTAGTAGATGATCAGGATAAAATTACTTAGCATTCTGGGTAATAAGTCTTGGAAAAGGTGTGTTTACACTGAAAAGCAATTATTGAAGAAGAAAAAAATTCTATGTACCGAATGATATTTTTCATAGAATTTATAAAACTTACATGAAACACCTGTTTTAACTACTACAGATTCCATACATCATGTTACTTTTGTTAGCTGAGAGAAGACACTATCATCAAGGATGGTCCTTGCTATCATGCCAGAATTATCCAAAATACAAAGATTTTCAACAAAGTTTGATGGACTAATTTTAAAATATCTATACTGAACTTTATGTCAGAAATCTCTGTTGAACAATTGTGGAATGTCTGAAATGTTGAGGAAAGATCTATTGAAAACTTAAGTTGAAGATGAGGGAAAGCTTCATAACAATATATATGCTTTAAAGCCAGTTTTATTATGAAGCTAGAGTAGTCGTGGCACCTTAAGGGCATTTCATCCCCGGTGGCTTTACAATGAAAATTTTTTTTTTAAATTTCTTTTTACATGTTAACAAAGGAAGGTCTTTTACACATTACCCATGGGGTATAAGGGAGCATTCATTATGTATGGCGGGGGTGGGGTTGAGCATTTGGCGAAAGAGAATAGGTAAAAAATAAAAAGCCCCCCCTAAAGAATACGTCCAAAGTTTTTGGCCCCCCTTCAAGAATAGGTTGAAAATAAATGGCCCCCCTCAAGAATAGTGTAGGGGCCGGCAGCGTTGTATGTATATTAGTGCGGTTCATCCGAGAAACGTGCTCGTGTGGTACTCCTTCCTACTATGCCAACCAGGTGTTGCTTCGCGATACCCGTTTGGTACAAGAGGGGGCAGCACCATGCCTCGCGTCCAGCTTCTACTAAGAAGCCGGACAATCCGCAGAAGGGGACTGGACCTGGTCCAGTCAAGACGTATACCTGGCACAGAAAGTACGTGAATAAAAGGCCTACCCGAGCGGTAGGGGTGATCTGGGGCTTTGCCCAACCCGAATCTCTCGTGTTGTGTTGGTACCTTTAGTGATAAGCGAGCCAACGAGCCACTCAACATTTAAGTCAATACGAACCACTACACTGGTGCCGTGACCAGTTGGTTCGGGGTTGGAGCGCGGCCAAACGGCCGAAAGCCTTGGAGAACCCAATGCGGATCCCTCAAGCCTTGGGCTGGAGGGATTCGAAGAGGATGACTTTACATCCCAGCACTTGTTGTTAGACAGGAAACTGGGTCAACAACATGTGTTCAACCCGGAAGGTGTCCAGACTGTTTTCTCGACACCCAGTCTAACAGACGGTGCCACCAGAAATGGGGATGGTATCGTTAAGTTGTACCCAGGCACACCTCAACAAGTTGCTGCGGATACAGGATTATTCAGTGGGGTACTTAAACCCGCAAATCTGAACTTGAGCGATTGGTCCCAAGTATTGACTAGCAGACGACAACTGGGACCCAAGATCCCAGCAAGGGTGTCTCGGCTAGTATCTTGGATACTCCAAAAGCCCAAGGCCCAATGCAGCGTACCGCGACCCCTACGGGCGCTGCTGTAGATGGGGCAACCGGGGTGGCCCCACTAATGACATCGTCCGATCATGATAGCGACGATGGTAAGGATGAAGAAAACCCGAAGGGTTCTTCAACCTCGTTGAAGGATAGGCCTCGAGATACATTGCCGAGAAGCTCGGAAATGCATTCTCTAGGACTGTGCTTAGATGAAGGCTTGTCTGACTCCATGTTTAACCCTGGAGGCAGCCGCAAGTCGAGGTACGGACGTCGGATGGGCCCCGGGTATAAGACTACCGTGGCCTATTTGAAAGCCAAAGAGCAGGTAGAGCTACAGGCTAAGAGGCAGCATGAACAATTCATAGCCGCCCAAAAGAAAATTGAAGAGGAAACGAAGGAACGGATCAGAAAGCTCCGTTCTGTTGAACAGGAGGCGATTCTAAAGGAATCCGACCTCAAGTATCGGTTGTCCTCATTAGCCCATCGTTTGGAGCTAAAAGAGACGAGAAGGAAAAAGACAGTAAGTTGGCTGACCTTGAACTCGAGGAAGCCAATAGAAGCAAAGCAAAGAAGTTGCTAAGGCCAGAGATGTAAACAGATTACAATCCGAGTTGCATGCCATGGAGGAAAAGCTAAAGAGACTTCAGCTCCGTAAAGCGGAGACGGAAGCCAAGTTGGTCTCGGAACAAGCCGAGATCCAAAGAGAGACCAGTGAATACCAAAGGTCTCAAAAGGAAAAAGGTGAGAAGTATCGCTTATTGAAGGATACTTTGAAAAGGGAGGCAGTTGCCGCCCAAGAAGAATGGAACCGAGCTGTGGCAGATAACGAAAAGATCCGATCCGAGATCTTATCCGAAAATGCGCAGCTAAGAGAGGAGCAGAGGAATTTAACCACTGATGCGGCCACCCTCACAATAAATAAGTCTGCCATGGAAAGTTATTTACAGGAACAGGAGCATGCGAATGTTCCTCCGGCGAGTAAGGATCAAAATCCGAACTCGACTTTTGTCAAACAAGGAGACCCAGTTTCCTGTTCGACTCCGAAGCATCTGGCGTATAATCCATTTGTAAATGATAATGCGACACGGAATGTAAATCAAGGGGGAGTATATATAAGAACCCAAGATAAGCATGGCCGAACTGGTAGAGTTCGAATCAGCTAGGTCCCAATAGTCCATAATTTGGACCCAGACTTTGTGTCTAGGGACTGTTCTGACACTAGTGTGGAGACAAGTGGGTTCCACATACATGTGGATCAGACAGATAATGTCGGGTTGGGAGCAGGTAATACCAGCAACCAACAGAACCCACCAAGCAGTGACAGCCAACCGAATCAGGCTGGTCCGCCGCCCAATGACGGTAGTCAAGGCGGTGCTAATCAATCGAATACACAGGGCGGGGATGGTGCTCCTGGTACCGGCCACAATGCAGGTGGCGATGGTACCTCGGGTGCCGGTCCCAACCAAGGGGGTGGAGGTTATACAAACTACAGTGGTTCACAGTGGACGTACAACCAACCACCACCACCACCACCACCAAACAATACAAGTTTTGGTGGTATAGGAGGCAATCGAACCTTGAACGAAATCAAGGCGATTGAATGGAGTAAACAGGAATGCACTAGATTGATGTATGCTCATAATTCAGCCCGAAGGGTTGCCGTCATACCAAAGGAGTACGACGGTACTCGGCCATGGAAGGAATGGTTTGAAGACTTCATTGATGTGATGAATTGTAATGGATGGACCCCGTACGAGGCCAAGCCGCATCTTGTAAGATGCCTAAAGGGTGGACCGGGTTGCATGGCCATAGAGCAATGGCGGACCTGGTATGGTCTCGTTGGGAGCTTTGAGCAGTTAGTAGAATCTGCTAGTGGACTGTTGTGTAACATGGTCAAGGAGGATCCGATGGTTCGTTTTAAGAAACGGACCCAAAAACCAAACGAAGCTTTCAGAGCATACGGTATGGAATTGCATGCTCTGTTAAGTAAGGCCAGACCCTGTACAGAAAACCAGGACTGGTATATGGACGATTTAATTACCCAATTCGTCAAGGGTCTGAGAGACCGAGACGAGCAGATTGCTGCTAGAGATGCCTGGAAAGAAGGCATATTTAACGGTATAGATATGGCTGTGAAGAAACGAACGATGTTAGCTGGAGACATTCCGGACACCACGGGTTCGACTCCAGTATCGTCTGTAGTTCAGCGATCCGAGGTAGAAAATACCCCGGACGACTTTGAGCTTATTGACATCGAGCAGGAGGACGGCACCTATTGCTCGATGCAACTTAGGAAAAACACTTCTGGCAGGAAGTACATTCCAAGGAAGGCGTTTAGTAAACAGAAGGATACTAAACTATCATCCGAAGTCAGGGGTGACTCGAAAGCTGGTAACAAGGCTTATAAGCCCTCTGATGGCGCTGATAAGGCGAGGGGTCAATCTCCGGATATGACCAAATTAATGGAGGAAATGTGTAAAAAGATTACAGATGCCCTCCAAGCCAACCGGCAGAGACCCAGGGTGGACCGCCAAACGGTTAAGTGTTTCAGGTGTCAGTGCATGGGACATTATTCCTCTGAGTGTACCGCTGCAAACCGGTAATGGCGGCTTTCTATGAAGCCGAGGACAATGGCGAGGAAAGCCAGAATGCTACGGATTCCACTGATGCAGTGGGAAACTAGTGGGGGTTGTATCCACGGCATTGGGTATAACCCCAGGAGTGAACGAATGCCAAAATGCTACCGGGGGTAATCCGCTGGAGGCCGGGTGTCTGTGGGTGCGCACCCCTGCATTACGGCCGGGGCCAGGGACCCTAGTGCTTATGTGTATGGAGGCGGGCATATGGAGGCGAATGGCCGCACTGGGGGAGTGGAAGGATGGATCAAAGAGTTGATTCGAGTGTGTAGGACACGCCTTCCCCCAAGTCATCCGTGTCTGGAGTTTTTGAGAGGACTCGGATTGAATCTTGGTGATTCGGGAGACTTTCACCAGTTTACCAGCAACCCATCACCCTTGGGAGGGAGACGGTGGTATGTACCCATATCTGTGGAAGGCCGGGTAGGAGAATTCTTAGTGGATACTGGAGCTAGCCATTCCTGTGTGTCCAAAAGATTCTTCGACTCGGTGGCCAGCAGTCATGAGAACCTCAAAACGGGGGTAAATGCTTGCACGGCCGACGGAAGCAGTATGAGGATGTTTTGGTAGGAAGTTTATGCCTATCCGTATAGGTGGCAAAGAAATTGTTCTTTCGCCAACTATAGCAGAGGTTAGTGATGACGGAATCCTCGGATTGGATTTTGCAAGCTTGTACGGGGCCGTCTTGGACCCGAGGGATGGTATGATGAGTATTCGGAACCCGTATGACTTGCACGTCCAGTGCGTTTTGAGACAGGTGTCTTCGGTAGCATCGGTTATACACACGGTGAAGATCCCTCCGGGTACCACTTGTGATGTCCTTTTTTTTTTTTTGGACTTGCTCATTGCATTAATGAACTGCTATGTTCATTTAAATAATGCTATAGAGCAGACCAAGTTTTATTGATTTTTCAAAGGAAAGTCACAAATGAAACAATACAATAACTTCATGAATCTTGACAAATGTCAATATGAACACAATCAGCAGATGGAAAAATAGGGACTGGCAATATTCACTCAATAGGTTATTTACATAGAAAGTACAGACAAACAAATTAAAAGCAAAAAGAGATAGATAGTAAATAATATGTCATACATAGAGATTTGTGTGTCTACACATTATTTCAGTACATCATGATTACAGCTAAATACACCTTGTCTTTAGTTCAAATAAGTGATAATTAGAGTTGGTAGTATATGCTGTTATATGCATATGGGAACATCAGCAATATCAATATGGATGTAAACATGAAAAAGGATATGAATGTGAGTATGAATATGAATATGAAGCGGCGCAGTTTCCACACCTGCTTCTCATTATCAATTATAAGCCAATTTCAGGTTCAACCTTATATTTTCTATCTTCATCACACCCTCTTTGAATTTTACCTTTGTCGAGCTTTCTAAATCTCCTCAGGTAGAGTATTCCAGAGAGCCACCCCTCTGTACCATGGCGATCTTTTATAGTGTCTAGTAATAACCCTAGGTAGTTCAAAAACAATCTTCTTTTGAGACCTTGTATTATAAGATTGTGGTCTATTTAACACAGTCTTTGATTTCTTATACATTAAGCATAATAATAGCATGTCAAATCTTTTCTCTAACACTGGAACCTTACAAATTTCATGCAACTCCTTCACACTATACCGTCTAATATTGCATTTCAGACAAACTCTAAGAGCTCTATTTTGCAGTCGTTGTAATGCTGCAAGACCATCCTCATTACAACTAGTACTTATAAATGAACAATATTCTATAATTGGTCTGATTGTACAACAGTATATCTTTACACTTTGCTCTTGTGTTAAAAACTTTCTTAACTTAGCAAACCTAAATAGTTTATTGCATACATTTCTTTTAATAATTTTAATATGTTTATCAAAACTAAGTTTACTGTCAATATGTACACCTAGATATGGAAAGAAGGTGACAGTTTGCACAGTGCTGCCATTGAAGTCTATAGTAGAATCTGGACATCTTTTTAATTTATGAGCACTACAAAACCACATAAATTTAGTTTTAGTTGGATTTACTGTTAGTCTGTTTTCGATAACCCAACGCTTAAAGTTAATTACATCTTCATTCAAATTCTCATTAACCAAGTCTACATCTTTGTTAGAACTATAAATCACAATGTCATCAGCATACAGTTTAATCTTGCATTTTTTTAAGACCTTAACAACATCATCAATATATAGGACAAACAACAGGGGACCTAAAACGGATCCTTGAGGGACACCGTAATCAATATCTTGGTTTGAGGACAATTTATTACCATAGCTAGTTCGTTGTTTTCTATTTTCCAGGTAACTTTTAAACCATAGAAAATTAGATTTACTCAAACCAAGTTTACTGAGTTTAATTAGCAATTTTGAATGTAATACACTGTCAAATGCTTTAGTGAAGTCTATAAATAGAGCCCCTGTTATCAGACCATTGTTTCTACATTCATAAAGCTCATTAACAAAGTCAAAAGTGGCATCACCAGTACCTGTCCCTTTTTTGTAACCATATTGGTTTTCACAAAAAGTACCATTTTTCTTCATACTTTCACATAAGTAATAATACATAATTTTCTCAATGACTTTAGACGGCATTGGTAGTATTGATATGGGTCGCCAATTTTTTACCATTGCCAAATCCCCATCCTTAGGTAATGGTCTTACAACTGCCATTGCCCAACATTTTGGAAAATACCCCTGTCCAAACTAATTTGTATCAGATGAGTGAATTGATTTATCAACAACAATAATGCACAATGTAGTATATCTCCCCTTATTCCGTCTATGCCTGATGACTTATTTTTATCAATTTCTTTTAGAGCAATTTCTTTTTGTGGCGGATCAATGGCCCAGAAGGGTGAGGCAGGAGTCTTTGAACCCGACACGGTATATTTATCTAGTATCGGGTTGGACTCAGCAGATACCTTAGTGGCTAATGCAGCATGGTCTGTATTACCCATAACTAACCGGACTGGTTCAGTGGTTTACTTGAAACGAGGTGACAGTGTGGGGGAGATGAGTTCGGTAGAACACGTCGCCGAGGCCAGGTTTAATAAACCACTAAACCCTGTTAGTAAGCATCCTTTGGATGATGAATTTCAGAAACTGATTGAAAAATCAGATTTACAGAATATGGAGGATAAGGATTGCCTGGCGAAACTCCTGCGAAGGTACGAAAGTGCTTTCGGAAGGGAAGGTGGACCCGTAGGCAGATCCGATAAGGTGTTGCACACTATAGATGTGGGCGACGAGAAACCCTGTAAGATCCCATATTGTAGACTTCCTCTTAAGAAGAAGTTAATCTGTGAACAGGAAATACAAAAGCAGCTGGACCTAGGGGTCATCGTGCCGAGCTCGAGTCCCTGGTCCAGTCCTGTTTGTATGACCACCAAGAAATACGGTACAATCTGCTTTTGCGTCGACTACCGAAAATTAAGCGGAAAAACTCGTATCCTCTGCCTAGGATAGACGAGACTTTAGATAGCTTGGGTGGGAACCAATGGTTCTGTACCTTGGATTTGCAATCCGGGTATTGGCAGATACCGATGCACCCCGATGACATAGAGAAAACAGCGTTCTCTAGTCATATGGGGCTATTCGAGTATAATGTCTTGCCCTTCGGATTGTGTAACGCCCCGGCTACATTCGAGGCCATGATGGAATCCCTGTTGAGTGATCTTCTGTGGAAGAAGTGCTTGGTCTACCTGGACGACGTTGTCGTGTTCGGCAAGTCGTTTAAGGAATGCCACGCGAATCTGCAGCTGGTACTCGACTGGATACTATCCAACGGTCTAAAACTTAAACCCAAGAAATGTAATCTGTTTAAGAAAACAATTACATATCTGGGAAGGATCATCACCCCTGACGGCATGAGTGCGGATCCGGAGAAGCTGGAAGCTGTGGAAAATCGGGAACGGCCCACGAGTGCTAAGGAGGTGAGATCATTTCTAGGATTTTGCTCATATTACCGTGATTTCATACCAAATTACTCTCGTGTAAGCTTCCCAATGCAATGCTTAGCTCACTGGACCCCGGGTAGGGCACGGGACCCATTCCCATGGACCAGCGAGCAAGAAGGATTTGTTTAGAGGCACACCCGTATTGAAATATCCCACTCCCGAGGGACATTTCATATTAGACACTGATGCGAGCAATGATGCCATTGGGGCAGCACTCTCTCAGGTCCAGAATGGAGTCGAGGTCACATTGGCCTTCGCTAGCAACTCGCTAAGCAAGACCCAGCGTAATTATTGTATCACTAAACGAGAGCTCCTCGCGGTAGTGGTGTATACGAAGAAGTTTAAGCATTTCCTATGGGGAACTGACTTTACTTTGCGAACCGACCATTCATCTCTGAGGTGGCTCCTTAACTTCAAGGACGCCGAAGGGATGATTGGAAGATGGTTAGCTCATCTATCCGAGTTCGGATTAGAGCATAAACAAATAGAGCACCGGCCTGGTGCTAAACATATCAATGCGGATGCCTTGTCGAGGTGACCCGTCCGAAAGTGCCAGAATGCCACTTGTGAAGACTGCGGGGCCCACAATGCTGTGGTCTCTGGGTTGGTATTTAATTATACCACCCCCTGAATCCCCTGGGAGGAGGCTGTATGCAGCTATCTCGATTGGTCCCCGGAGACCATCAAGAAGTTTCAACAGTCTGACCCCACCACTGCGCGCATAATGGAATACCTACGGACAGGTATTAAGCCGGCAAGGCCGATGTTATCCCTAGAAGATAGGGAAACGAGGCGATTGATAGCTCAATGGACCGAGCTGGAAATCCGAGATGGCGTACTGTGTAGGTGGAAGACCACTTCCACCAACGGTAGACTGTTACAAATAGTGATACCCACCTCGATGAGAAGGGATATCATGTATTATTGCCACGGCCACCAAACCAGTGGTCATTTCGGGAAGAAAAGATCAATAGAGCGTCTGCAGAGACGTTACTATTGGCCCGGAATGAGAGGCGACCTACTTCGGTGGATCGCCACTTGCCCGGATTGTTGTAAAAACAAGCCGGGACCCGGCCGTCATAACCGACTACTATACAAAGTATAGTCGGGTGTTTCCTCTTCCCAATCACAAAGCCGCCACATGTGCCGAGGCGTTTGTGAAAGGCTGGGTGCTACATCTGGGTGTCCCCTTAATGATGCACAGTGACCAAGGAAGAGAGTTCGAGTCAAAGCTATGGCAGGAAATGTGTCATTACCTAGCCATCTGCAAGACCCGAACCAACCCATACCGAACACAGTTGGATGGTCAGGTGGAAAGGTTCAATAGAACCTTGATACAAGTGCTAAAGCCCCTGGTTAATACCCACCAGGACGACTGGGATGAGCAGTGTGAGTTTGTGGTACACGCCTACAACAACACTGTCCATTCATCCACTAATTGCACCCCAAACATGCTAGTGTTCGGCGAGGACATAATTATGCCTACCGACCTGGTGTATGGAGTGGTTGGGATAGACCCAGAGGCGCCCTGCACTGTGTTGTTTGTGGAGTCATTAAGGGACAGGTTCAAACAAGCATACGAGGCCGTTCGTAAAGAACTGCTGAAAAGTGCAAAATGGCAGAAGGTGGGCTATGACACCAATGCTAAAAGAATTCGTTTTAATGTTGGGGACAAAGTACTAAGGTATTACGAGCCACTCGAACGTTTGAAGCTCGTAACGCCTTGGGAAGGTCCATTTAAAATTATACGCATCATCTCTGAGTCCACGGTGATGATGGAAGACTGCCTTACTAGTAGGAAATGGAAGACGAATGTTGGAAAGCTTCGGCCCTGGAAAGGACGCGAAGAGGCGGAGAGGGAGTTCGGTTACCATCCACCTGAGCCTGCGCCGAGTAGGCCCAGCATGGTGGTACCCGAGGAATGCCCTAGAGGCCGGCCGAGGAAAGTGCCGGAAGCAGGAGGTGTTATTAAAAAGAAGACGACGGCCAGGAAACGGCCTAATCGTAAGAAATGGAAGAAAGTCTCGCTGAGTGAAGGCATTACGTATGGGAAGGGTCTCGCCTTGGCTAGGCGTGACCCGGAGAAGGCCGTACATAGAGCCGGGAAGAATAAAATGCTAACCGAAGGCGTTAGACGCAGTCCCCGGTTGAGGTCCGCCGTTACCTAACTCAGTACACAACGAGCTGCTGCGTGTTGTCCGCCGTAGGCGAATAACATACGTTCCACAGCTAGGGATGTCGAACGCGCGTTCCCCGGGTAGCTGTATCCCGTGAGCGGCGGATGGATTAAGCGGTACATTCACTTTATAGCGTTGTATATACCGCCAAGCTCCAGCCGATAGCACTCGGGTAGCAACCCGCGTCTCACATGTCGAGTCGAATGTTAGTTCGGATCTAGACCGCTAGGTGCGCCGCGGGTGCAGCGGGAAAGCGCAGAACTAGGTCACCGGATAGCCCATTGTGGGATCTCGCGAGACGAGAGGTCTGACGTCATTTTGGTCATAACTAGAGCGGACTCGTGGTGGTAAGACGTCACCTGTTTTGCTCCAGTTATTGTTTGGCCTCCAGCGGCCTTTAGCTGCGTGGTTAGCCCCCCTACACCTCCACTTTTTGTTGGACGAATCCTTCGGGAGGAGTCCAACACAGTTGCCAATTTTTTAAATTGGAAGATCGTCCGACTGTGATGGCACAGGGGACGATTGACGCCGCGCCGGCTCGTTTACCACTCACTGGCGCCGGGACATGGCTCTGCATTTGCAGAAAGTTCATGGTACCGGCCTGGAGAAGACCCGGAAACGAGCCGTTAAGTGTTTCAACGAGCTCCTGGCTAACTGCGCAGTGTTGAGCATTAAGGAAGTCAAGGAGCAGGCGTTCGAGTCCGAATTCTGCTCATGGAGGAGTGCCAACCTCATGGTGTACTTCGCCGTAAACTTCTCACCCACCAAGTTCGGGATGCCCACCGAGGTGCACCTGAAGGTGAAGAAGTGGCGGGGCGATGACAAACGGGAGAAAGGCAAAGCCCATTCGAAGGGGACCAATGGAGGTTCGGCTACGGCCACCAGTGCCTCCAAAAGGACCCGCGCGGACCGATCCGTAAGCCCTTCGGGTAATAAGGATCAGCCAAGACCAGCTAACCCAGCTGATCGTCGCCAGTTGGGACAACAAGTCTCGGCTTTGGACATGCCTGGCAACCAGACCCATCGGGTGGTTAGCCAGGCAGCTGCTCCAACACCACCTCCAGCATCTACAGAGCACCCCCGAGTGAAGCCACTGGCAGTCGGGATGACTGGAGCACCTACTTTGGTGCCCCATCCGGACACAGTGCATGGTGGGCCAGTGAAGGATCATCCGGCAAGCGCCCCACGTACAATGAATACGCAGCGAAGTTCCCTGCAATGGGACCAGCGGGACCCGAATCACAGGTCCTAACCCCTTTGGGCAGAGCCAAGGCTCGGGGTAGAGGCCGTGGTGGCATAGAGTCCACCCGAGTTCCCCCGGGCGGCGGCCGAGGCCGAGGAAGCACCACTGTTGAGGGTCCCTCAGTCCCTTCAGCAGGCGCTCCGCCTGTCACTGTGCAGGCTGCTGCACCCCCTCCAGCTATAGTCCCACCAGCGGCCCCTCGGGTGCCCGTTATGGGACTAATAGCCAGCACCCTGTCAGGTCTTCAGGATCCGAATACGTTCGTCGACCACCGCGACGTCCATACTGCCTAGATCCAGAATGACCTGATGGCAGAATGGCAGGCACTCCACCACCAGAAGTCTATTGACTACTACTGGCTGAGTATGACTGAAGCCACCTTCAATCTGGTTTACAAAATCCAGAAGAGGGAGGAAGAGAAGATCCGGGAGCAGGAGTTGAAGAGAGTCGAGGGGGCTCTCCTATCCTGCCGGAGACAGCAGAGGGAAGCTGAAAAGCTTAAGGAGTTCCACCGCACTGAGAATGCCGGGTACATCCATAAGTACAAGGAGTTTTTCCTCTGCTTCGGTAAGCACCTGGACGAATGGGACGGCTCTGCGTCGTCCCTCTCCATCGCTTCGGGTGCCCCTGCCGAGGCAGTAGACAGTCCCTCTGAGGGGATGGGTGCGCTGAGCTTGGCCAGCGACACCTTCACCGAGACCCCTAAGCTGCTAACTACCAGTAGCAGCAGCAGCATGGCTCCTACCGCAGATGGACCCTGATCCCGAGGATCTTTAAGTGTCCATCTGACGGAGTTATATTGTACTCAAGGGTAAAGGCACATATGATGCCAGAGGTTTATATCCTCGAATTGGACCCGACGGACTGGAACTAACACCTGTAGCCAAGATGGACGCTACCCGAAACACCAATTGGATTACCTTCTACACCAAACCGGGGCTCCATCTTCCCATCTTCATCAGGGCACATCATAACAGCAACGTGGCTTGCCAACACTCGTATGTCGCCGGGTGGAGCTGCAGAAACCAGTAGTTCCAGGTTCACCGGAAGTCCAGTATATTGTTAGGGTGATCCTGCTACCCTGGTAGGACACCCATTTATTTAATATTATATCGTATGTAAATTATTTTTCTATATGAAGCATATTTTTGTTAAATAATCTAACAAAAATTTCTTTCTCGGGTTATCTACCCCCTTCGGGTCACGTATTTCCCATTGTAAATATTACTACTGATATATCATTCCATGTACGCCTCCGTATTTTTAATACGTCATTAACTATAATAACATTGTAACATTGTTACATATTAATATACCACCATAGGTCGATGGTGCATAAGGCACCACTTCCTATAATTATTATTATTTAGTTACTTTGGATTATATGCGACGATGCCTACTACTATGTACATATTATTTATAATGCCCCTTTAATGTTATATATTCTATATGAACATATCGTTATAGATTTACCTATGTATATTTACTGTATAATGTTAACAATAGGTATTCTTAACACCAACCCTAGGTAAACTGTAGTGGGGGTGGTGTAGGGGCCGGCATCGTTGTATATATATTAGTGCGGTTCATCCGAGAGACGTGCTCTTGTGGTACTTGTTCCTTCTATGCCAACCAGGTGTCGCTTCGCAATACCCGTTTGGTACAAGAGGGGGCAGCACCATGCCTCGCTTCCAGCTTCTACTAAGAAGCCGGACGATCCGCAGAAGGGGACTGGACCTGGTCCAGTCAAGACGTATACCTGGCACAGAAAGTACGTGAATAAAAGGCCTACCCGAGCGGTAGGGGTGATCTGGGGCTTTGCCCAACCTGAATATGTTGTGTTGGTACCTTTAGTGATAAGCGAGCCAACGAGCCACCCAACATTTAAGTCAATACAAACCACTACAATAGGTTGAGAATAAAGTGCACCCCCCAATAACGATCATCCATGAATATTCTTTTTATCTAACATAAATGCCCAAACCATGCCTATACATTGTGTGATACATATAATTATACCTCTCTTTTAGCTATAATTCATGGGAGTATTACTTCAATCTTTTAATGATTAGCATTGACTATAGTCAACACCGTGGTGGGTCTAGCGTCGACTATAGTTGACACCATGTAGGCCTAATGTTCATTTTAGCCCTCCTTAAACATAGGAATTGTGCAGGGACTATGAATACATATTCATTCTAATAACCGCACCGGTGCTGAAAATTAATCATTAGATGGTCGAAACCTTAATACAAAAAATCATTTCCGAAAGGCACACCCCTAAAGTCTAAAAACCATTGATTTTGCTCTAAAAAAACTTTACGTTAACATTAGCATGATTTGACACCAGGGGTGTGTGCTTACAGCCCAAAAGGTGAGGGGTGCAGTTATTAGTGCAGGTGCATTTAATAGAAGGTAGGCCCTTACTCCTAGGAAATTTAAAGGCTGCCCCCATGGCCAGATAACTCATGTGTCTTCTGCCCTTAATGGGTTAATACACCTGTAGGGGTTCGTTCCCCCATCGGGTGCGCAGAGCCTTCAGAGGGACTGTTCACTTGATTGTGTCACTCCCCCTATGTATACCATACTGATCCAGGGTAGTTGGAAGGTAGAGAATGTCAGGCCAGGGGAAATAGCTCAGAGGAAGAGCAGCCGCTTCGAAGTTGGAGGGTCCCGGGTTCGAGTCCCGGTTTCTCCATGACATTTTCCGCTGACCACTACAGTGGTGGAGAAACCGAGTGGTCCTGCCTCGCAAGGGGGGCCTTTAGAGAGCTCGGTACCTGGGCCGGTATAGTATAGACAAGCGCTTCAACTTGCTAGTGCTGGGAGACTTGGAAACAGGTGGCACCCACAGTAGCACCTGGGAACAGGAGTTACCAAACGCTGTGTGTTACTCAGTACTGGTACCGTTCAGACTGGACTGGAGGACCGGTTCTGGCGGGATACGGTTGAAGCTGGTTGGGAGGAGTGTAGGGGATAGTTCCCCCGTCGGGTGCGCAGAGCCTTCAGAGGGACTGTTCACTTGATTGTGTCACTCCCCCTATGTATACCATACCGATCCAGGGTAGTTGGAAGGTAGAGAATGTCAGGCCAGGGGAAATAGGTCAGAGGAGGAGCAGCCGCTTCGAAGTTGGAGGGTCCCGGGTTCGAGTCCCGGTTTCTCCATGACATTTTCCGCTGACCACTACACACCCAAGGGATAGGTGATAGAATTGGTCTCAACTGAGATACACCTTATAGACAAGGTATTTTTGTGTAGAATAGTAGACCTACTACTGTAAAAACTTATGCATAAGGTGGAGATTATACATGAGGATAGCTCTTTCAGTCAGGCCCATAAAGAATCCTCCTAAAGTCAGGGTGTGCTAGGATATCATATTGCAGAACAGTACTTAATTTTCCAACTTTCACCCAATCTGTGCCTCACTCACTTTTAAATCCCAACATTTGCCAATTGGGTTTTACCTTGACCCGGAGCTTACGGTTGGCCCTTGCTTCCTCGACCCTTTAATTCCTCAGATCCCTCATTACCCTCATAACAGATGGTCTTCAACTATCTCTATGTTTTCTATTATATTTGGACTTACATCCTTGGATAATTTGTTTCCCCAGACATTTTTCCTTGCATTTTTCAAATCTTATGAAGCAACGGTCGACTGTATACCCACATGAGATGTGCCTTATAACATGTCCTTACACATTCAGGTGGTCTTGTATCTTACATTACCTTCACACAAGTTGGATGTTCCAAAAGTTATTTGAAAAACTTTCACATCTTTCAGTACTTGCTCGCAAGCCTAAAGCCAAATTTATTTCTATACTTCATACACTCTGGACTACAGTAAATCCTCATATAGAGGACACACCTTTAATAGAGGAAACACCTTTGGTTGATGGAAATGATTTAAGACCCATCTGAGATTAAGTTTTGCTCATTGTAGTACTGTTCTATGGTATGAAATCCTTACCTATAAGCTGCACCCTGATTACTAAACCAGTACTAAATCTTCAAAAATCACCCCCCCATGTGCCTTATAAGATTTCCTTCAAGTCAGGGTGTTTCTTATATGTGAGGTGTGCCTTATATGCAGGAGATAACAGTAACATGTTTTCTCTCCATGAACCTTTACGGCATGATTTGCAGGAGATTTAAGTGGGATGAATTTATGCAGTTATTCTCCTGGGAAACATGTAAGATCACCAGCATGATATGTCTTGTTGTTCATAAGAGAGACTTAGATTCTTTGGAAGATGGTGCATACTATGTATCATCTCTATTAGAATAAGAGACTTCTAGATGAAATAGGTTAAAAATCAGCTGTAGCCGCATGTCATTGACAAGAAATGCACATTGGTATTGATCAATTGAAAATGTTTCTGAATATAGTTCCATCCCATTAGATATCACTGAACTGGATCAATTTGATTACCTTTAGTCATTCAAAAGGAGTCTCTGATACATTAAAAGACATTTTATGGTGACAGAATTCACGGCATTTTGGAAAAATACCCTAAAAATAAATGGCCCCCTCTAAGAATAGGTAAAAAACAAACAGCCCCCCTCTAAGAATACCCTGAAAATATTTGCCCCCCCAAGAATACCCTGAAAAATAAATGGCCCCCCCTCAATTTTCTCACCCCCACCCCTGCCATAAATAATAAATGCTCCCTAAGAGAACATTGACTGCAATATATTTGATTAGTTGATCGTTACTGGCATAGATGAATGTATTCCTGGCACCCATAACCTTAGCCATTGTATTGCCATTTTATGAGGCACCTGTGTCATAACTACCATAAAGAGGATCTGCCAATCTATTTTTATATCTAGATTGAGATAAAGGTAGCCCAAAAAATTCTAAAAACAGTCGCTAATGCCATCCAAAGGTGTTAGGAGTTGTTGAATATTCTGGAAACTGCCAAGATCAAAATTCATTTTCCTACAACTGATTTCATGAGACCAGTGCAAGATACATAAATTGAGGACAATGATCAATTATAGCAGCTTTTGAGTTACATTAAACAGCCTACACACACACACACACACACACACACACACACACATACATATATATATATATATATATATATATATATATATATATATATATATATTGGCCATTATCTCAATCATGAGAGTGACCTAGGTTCTAATACAGAATCAATTACACACCAACCTGCTCAAAGATGTGTTTATAACACAGCTGTTGGGCATCTATTCATAAATATATTGATTGAAGAAAATCCACAAAACCACACATTGATCCTAGTGAGGGAGAAGACAGGGACAAGATAGCCACTTGGGCCTGCACGAATACGCCCGCCTATTTATTAAACAACTTAAACAAACAAAAAGAGAAAGAAAAAAAACCAGAACTGAACTGAACTGTCTCTGCACTGATGACTTGACTGAATGACTGTGTCGGCCTGCCTGTGCAGGTAGGTGGAGAGTGAGGTGACAGGTAGAACTCGGTCACCCTGGTTGGAACACAGGTGGGAGGCCCTAAGTACCAATACCCCCGAACAGTGAGTATGACTACTGTTCAATACCATTGTTCCTAGTGAGGTAGAAGACAGGGACAAGATAGCCACTTGGGCCTGCGCGAATACGCCGGCAACTCCCAACTAGGAATTAATTGTTCATACTTGTAGATTGGTACTGAGGCACTTAGACACAATGAGGTCCGTGTCCACCCGGAGATGGTAAGGTTTTGTCAGATAAATTAGGGCAGCAATACTGTTCCAGTGTCCTGCTTGACGGATGTCCTCCAGGGTGAGACCAAGACTGTACATATAGAGTGCTCCTGCCCGTCTTAAGGGGTGCATCCACTGCGACGGATAGACCATCCGTCTCCCTTCATCCGTCATTTTCTCCATAGAAATCAATGATGAATGATACGGATGAGACCGACGGATGGTCCATCCGTCGGCAGTGGACGCACCCCTTTAGGGAGTGCATGCCCGTCCTTTGTGGGTTCATGCCTGCCGAGGTCATAAGTTTTTTGAGGTACCCCAACAGCATAGGGTAGGTCCAGGTGATCCCGTACCAAGGAAGCTGCACAAAGGGGTGAACCCCGACTAAAGGTTATTGGTATCTTGTGAACTGTCTGAGATAAACAGCTCTATGCCCCACTGTGTGAGACCTATTGCTCCACGCTGAAGATAGTGACCCACTGGGTTCAACGCCAAATCAGTGACGATGTTTGATTTCCGTAGCAGGTCCCGAAATGAGATGGCTATACAAGTCCACAAGACTCTATCCTCCACCCGATCCCAGTTAACACAGTCTGATAACAATAATAAGTCCCGTAGGGTAAAGGAAAGACGAGTCGGTTCCGGGTCACCAAGCTTACAGCGTATACCCGCCAGGGTGGCGATCAACTCAAACTCTGATCCAACATGTTTAATGTCATAACCGGAATAACTATTCAGAGATATCACTGCACTGATATAGTTCTGACTGCGTAGCAGTACATGAGAGTCGTGTCTGTGGGTACTGCTGGGCATCGAATTGATGCACAGAACTTGATATATTTGCGCCACTGAGATGCTTTAGTCTTCCAGGTACTCGGCGCCCACCCCAGGCTGCGAAGCTCCCCTGCGGTGTAGTCCAATTCCCAGATCCGCTGACGGGCCTCTGCAACACAAAAATACCGGTAACTCGTTGATGAGGGTAGCTCTGGAGAGAGTATCCGCTACCAGGTTGTCCTTGCCTGGTAGATACACTCCCACCAGGTGGCAGTTGAACATCACTGTCAGCCAGAATATTGAGCGGAGGAGATGCATTGAAGCTGAGTTTCCACTCCTACCGGTGATTATAGCCGCCACCACTTGCGTATTGTCAGTAACGCATTCTACCCGGTGGTCCACCCACATGTGGCCCCATCTGGTGAGGGCCTCAAGAATCGGGTACAGTTTTCTAACATTAATATTGAAGGGTACATCCTGTACCGGTTGGGGTACACAGTGGTTGTGGCGGTCTCCTTTCATCTCAAAGTCCTCCTGCCATGTACCGCACAACCAATCCATGCCAGAGTACGCTCCGAATCCAGTACCAGATGCATCCGTGCCATAGACGTATCAACATGAGGCTGGATTATTTTCACTGTGCTGTTGAACCAGGCAGCGAAGTCCCCCCACCAGGCCAGATCTAGGTGAAAGGGCTTTCGACAATGTGATGTACCTTTTCCTTGGAGTGAAACAACTCAATATTGCGATCACACGATGGGAGAAAGTGCGACCCCCTGAACCAAAGTTGCGCAATGTGCCAGACTCAACACAGTTTCTGAAGTTGCTTTTTCGTCATCCTGCGACGACCACTGAAAAAGTCCAACTCCATCTGAAGTTTGTGCAATTTGTCTGCGGGTAGTCTCAGCTGCATTTTTATTGAATCAATTTCCACTCCCAGATAAGACTGAATCTGACTGGGGGAGCGCACTTTATTGTAGGAAATGTAGAACCCTAAGGAGCGCAATGTTTTGTGGAGAAAGAGCTGTGCTTCCCAACAGGCTTCAAAGCTATCCACCATAACCAACATGTCGTCTAGGTAGTTGACACAGAAAATACTGTGTGCCATAAGGTACCGCGCTACCGAGTCTGTAATGATGTTGAACACGTAGGGTGCAACGCGGGTACCGAATGACAAGAAGTTGTCCTGAATAAACCTAGACTCCAAAGAAAGACCCTGTCTAGCTCTGTTGCACTCCCGGACCATGATTGAGCGGTAAGCTGCCGTAACGTCAGTCACTGCCATATACGAGCCTGGCTTTAAAGTTGATGAAATGGGGTAATCACAACCTAAGGGCAACAAAAAGATTTTGCAGAGATATTAATACACTTTAGAAATTAATTTAAAGGGGGCACACAGAACCATGTGCAACATTATCTATTTTAAACATGCTGTTATCAATTCCACGTACATCTATCCCTAATATATCTGTTATGGGCCAAAAGCAGGAAAGTTGATGAAATGGGGTAATCGCTACCAAAAAGGCAACCACAACCAAGAAGATTTTGCAGATATATTGATGCATCGTATCCTCTATTTTGAAGAGGGCACACAGAGAAACATGTGCAATATGACCTATTTTAAACAGTCTGTTATCAATGCCACTTTCATCCATCCCTAATGTATCTGCTATGGGCCACAATCAGGAAAGTTGATGAAGTGGGGTAATCGCTACCCAAGGGCAACCACCACCAAAATGATTTTGCAGAGATATTAATGCACTTTAGAATTTAATTTAAAAGGGGGCACACAGAGAAACATGTGCAATATGATCTATTTTAAACATTTTGTTATCAATTCTATTTACATCTATACCTTATATATCTATTAGGGGCAACAATGAGGAAAGTTGATGAAATGGGCTAATCGCTACCCAAGGGCAACCACCATCAAAAAGATTTTGCAGATATATTGATGCATCATATACTCTATTTTAAAGGGGGCACACAGATAAACATGTGCAATTTGATCTATTTAAAACATTCTGTTATCAATTCCACTGATATCTATCTTTAATGTATCTGTTATGGTCTAGAATCAGGAAAGTTGATGAAATGGGGTAATTGCTACCTAAGGGCAACCACCACCACAAAGATTTTGAAGATATATTGATGCATTTTAGATTCCATTTTAAAGGGGGCACACAGAGAAACATGTGCAATATGGTCTATTTCAAACATTCTCTGGTCAATTCCAGTTAAATTTGTGTGCATTACTACAAAATGTTGAGACTTTGTTATGAAATGGGGTATTTGAGACCCATTCAGGGGTCTTCGCTACCTGAGATGAATATTGTGAAAATAGTTGTAATTTGGATTATTTCCTCAAACACATGAATGGAAATGATAGCAAATGGGCCTAACAATGCATGTCATTTGTTTTCTCTGTCTCTGTGATAAGTAAAGGGGATAGAAAAATGAAAATTATTTTTGAGTTTTCATTCGGTCATCGGTATGACATACCTTATAGATATAATAGGATTTGTCTTAATTTTCTGAGGAAGTTTTTAAACCTAGATTTTAAATGGAGAGGCAAGGAAAGGTATTTGGAGCAGCACTTATCATGCCCTATGCTTGGTAAAGTGTGCTGTGAATAAAATCTTGATAGCATTTATTTGTGTAACTATGGCCAGGTAGCGAATACCCCATTTCACCACATTCAAATCTGCAAAATTGGTATGATATATTCATTACTCAGTAAAGCCATTTTGCATATCTATAGTGCAAATGTGACGGTAGATGTTGTCCAAATCATCTGAATGATACATAAAAACAATGTTGAGAAAGGTGTTAACAATGTCCCCAGGTAGCAAAAATGGGGTCCGAACACCATGTATGTGGGGGTGGTGGTGGTAGTGGTGTTGCTACTGTTGCTGGTGGTGGTGGTGGTGGTGCTGCTGCTGTTGCAACTACTTGCACAAACACTGATGGTTACAGTGACACACATTATTATGTGGAGACCCAGAAGGTGCTAGAGGATGAGGAGGAGGAGGAGGAGGGGAGGATGATGATGAGGCGGCGGCGGAGGAGGAGAATGATGAGGCGGCGGATGATGAGGAAACAGAGGAGGAGACGATGCTTTCTCCAGCGGTGGCTCAAAGATCACCCCATCTACTCACCACCGCTATCGCGAACTCTCTATCAACCAACGGGTACTGCTATTCACCAGCAGGCACCGACGTCGAGCAGAGTCGGAGTTTTTTTTTACCCCCTCGACTTCCACGACCCACGGCGTATGGTTATCTTCTTCTAAGAAGACACGAGATAGCGATGCGGGCCCTCCTCCTGTTGTTGGTTCTGCTGTTGATTCAGCTCTCACTGATGGTCCTCCTCTTTCTTCTTTGAAACCCTGTATGTAGAGGAGGTTTACCAAGAGTGGTAAGGACCGGGCATCCAAGAAGAAAAAATCGGTAGTGAAAAGTGAACTACCACCACCACTACCAATATTTCACCACTGTCCCAAATTGGAGTTCTTCGTCAACAGTTTGAAGCTAGAGGTCTGGTGAAACTGTCCAAAGAACGCAACAGCGCCATAAAGGGTACCTCGACACCCACCAGGGAAGTAAAGTTCACCCCTAGCTACTCAGCTAATAGGGTCCCAATAACAACACATGGTTCATCGTCCTGGACGAGGAAAATGAGACGTATGTAGGGGTCAGCTACTACAAGGGTAAGAACGTCATCCACGTGCACAGATACGAAGGTACCCAGAAAACCCTGACACAGGACTTTTTCCCCCAAGGGGCTAAAAGAACTAGGTGACAAAAAGAAATTATCCTTGAATTTCTTAACAGCGTTAGGTTAGAGTGAGACTGTGTGTAGGTGTGTATATACATTGTGTAGATACAGGTAGATAGACAGACGGAAAAAAGTAAGATAAACAGACCTCGTTTCTCTTCACGTATAAGTAACTCAGTGAAAATGGTTCAATATATGTGTGAAAAGTGTTTCAATATTTTCAAGAGGGTGTACAATTACGAGAGACACGTGAAAAGATGTAATGTTATTCCTAAATTTTGTCCTCTGTGCGGCGAAGGATATTGCAAAAAAATCACCTGTCGACGGGAATCTCTGGACGGCATGACTATTCCTCCCATAATACGCACTATACCGCAGGGTGAGGAAATGTTCACCCAAAATTGCCCACTATACAAACCAGAGTCAGGGCCCACGGGGCTCGCGTGAGGGTAACAAACTTAAGACTACCAACTGGTGAGTTGAGTGACGCTGTAGATACCATGCGTCAGATTCACATGGCGCAAAGATCATATACAAAGTGGGCTTGTCAGTAGGGTTAATATTACAACACAGGGAAAACAGAGACAAACTACGCTACTTTCACGCCTCTCAAAACAACGCGACTCTTTTACAACCCCTCCCCACCATAACTAATTCAGAAACTCTGGAAGACTTCCTCTCTCTCATGAAAAACACTATCATTTCCGAAGAAGTACAGAAACTTTGCGACTCTGACACCAAGTGGAAAGTTCTTTTTCCCACCAATATGAACGATTGCTTTTACATGGGGCCCAGAGAATTCGCCATAGGGGGCATGGTTACCCATTCGGGTCGGCTGACAAAAGAGGGGGTGTGTTAGATTTTCCCGACAGGGACAAGTTAAGCGTCTTTCGCTGCATATCCTTTCACTTATACAAGACGGGCAAACACGCTTTGAAATTGTTACGTCAGTTCCACTACGCAAACCCGAAACCTTTCCAACATTAGAGAGTTTGTTCGACGTACAAATAGCGGTTTACACCACCCGTAAAGTGAGAGGTCAGAACCTGAAGAACCGAGTTGTCCTGATCAGACACCTTTGACCACCCCAGGTAAAGTCAACCTTCACCTGTCCGCGAAACATGGTCTACAGATATCCCTCATCATGGATTTCAATGAATAAGCCGGCATCTACGAATGTCCCCAGTGTGAGTCAGACTTTACGACTAAGTTCTTACTGAAAAGACACAGGAACCAGCTTTTTCGAAGCGCTAGCAGATTTTTCCATTTTTCCTCTCGACGGTTATTTGAGAATGTACCCTTACAAAATCAAAGCTTTCTTCCCCAACATCCGTCGACCGAACACGTGACAGTCCTGTGGGAACACGCGCCTCTGTCGGCTAGCGTCGCATCCGACTTTCCAGGACACGAAGGTCCGGTCTGCTTCGTGAGAGAGTCTAACACAACTTCCGACCCCTTGTTTTGAATTACATCAATGACACCGCCAAGGTCATCAGGGAAGGAACCCTGAAACTTTACAGACCGACGTTAGCAAAGTTAGACGAGAGGATAGACGAAGCTCTTCGCCTAGAGGAGGCGTTGTTGAGTCCTTTAGTCCAACTGAAGAAGATACTTCTGAGATATCTCCGGCAAGTTCCGGATGTAGGCTTCAACACAGGGCATTACGACTTAAATCTGATCAAAGTACAGCTTCACTCGTTCTTCTCCTCCAAAGACCAAAAGAACGAAGAATTCAGCGTCATAAAGAGAAGTGACCAATACTTGGCGATTTACACTCGGCACACTGTTTTCTTGGACGTAGTCAACTATTTGGCACCTGGTTATAACTACGCGAATTATTTGCTAGCTTTCACCAGATATGAGCACAAAGGTCACTTTCCTTACAAATGGATGACATCTACCAGGAAACTAAAAAACAGAACTCTTCCACCGAGATCTGCTTTCTTCAGCAAACTTACTGGCACCAAGATGTCTGAATCTGACTACGCCAAATGTGAAAAAGTTTGGTCCGACGAAAAGATGCAAACTTTCAGAGATTACTTGATCTACTACAACATCAAAGATGTGAAACCCTTCATAGAGGCACTGAATAATCACTCTAAATTTTTCAGGGATTGCAACATCAACATGTTCAAAGATGGAATTTCCCTTCCAGGTTTGACTTTACAGTTCCTTTTTCAAAGCAAAGAAACTCCGTTCGTAACCTTTTACCAGTTTGACCTCCACTCTTTGATAAAAAAAAAAAATCTGGTCGGGGGACCTTCCATAATTTTCCATAGATTTCATGAAAAGGGTACCAAGCTGATAAGGGAACACAAGTACAGCAAAAAAGCGAGAACGTGCGAGCACATCCTAGGTGTAGACATTAACTCTCTGTACTTGCGGTGCATGAGTGAAGCACACTACACAGGTTATTACGTGGTGAGACAACCCGACACGGAGTTCAGACCGAAAATCAGACAAAGACAGTCTAAGAGCGCTTTAGAGTGGCTACACTACGTGGAGCACGCCCGCAGCGTGAAACTTCGCCACGCTTTCAATGGAAGGGAGGTGTTGCCAAAAAATTAGCCTAGATGGGTTTCACCCACCCTCTAATACCGTTTTCCAATTTCACGGGTGTTGGTACCACGCTCACGAGTGCATACCACCGCGCAGATATTCATGTGCTTCAGACAGGAGCGAGAGACATGAGAGAAGAGCTAGAGTAAGTGCTTACTTGAAAGCTATAGGTCACAAGTTGATCGTCGTATGGGAGTGTGAATGGAGGAAAATGAAACGTCAGGATCCGCAGGTTACGACTTCTGAACAACACTTGAGTGTCGCCGACTTGAAAGTGCATTGAAACCCCATGACAGAGCGTGACATTATATCCTCTGTGAAAAATGGAAAAATGTTCGGTTTGATTTAGGTGGACATTACCACCCCACCTCACCTACGTGAATACTTCGAGGAAATGACTCCTATATTCAAGAACGTGACCATTTCAAAATCGGACATAGGAACTCACATGTAAGACTTTGCGAACAAAGAAAACGTGTTAAACGCTCCTCAGATATCCTTGATAGGTAGTTACCATAGAAACAAATTCCCTTGGGAACACCTCTCCTTAAGTGGTCTCTGGATCATGGTTTGATAGTCACCTAAGTGCACATGTTGATAGAATACTTTCCTAGACGACCCTTCGCCGATTTCACAGACAAAGAAACCGCGGCACAAAGACGTGGAGATGTAAACGCAGAGGAGCAAATTCTCTCAGACTGTTACAAGTAAATGGGAAACAGCGCGTACGGTAAAACAATTTGCAACAAAGAAAAAAATCACCACAGTTTAAATACTCTAGTGGTCGAAACTTCGAATTATTGACCAATTCGTGGCAATTCAAAAAGGGTGCCAAGTTGACCCCAGATCTCTTTGAAGTCGAACTGCAACCGAAAACAGTCAAAAACAACATACCTCTTCAAATAGGGTTCATGGTGTACCAGTACGCCAAGTTGAAAATGTTAGAGTTCACGTTCGACTTTCTGGATAAATTTATCAATCAGCGTGATTACGCTCTTTGTCATATGGACACTGACAGTCTTTACATGGCTCTCATAGGGAAAATGTTGGACGAACTCGTGAAACCCGACCCGAGAGAGTCATACTTTAGAGAGAAGCGAAACTGGATTCTGACAGAGGTGTGCGATGATCACGTGAAAACAAAAACCGAAGGCATGCAAGAATGGGTCCCCCTTGCTTGTTGTCAGAGTCGTTATGTTCATGACAAAAGAACTCCCGGTCTTTTCAAATCCGAGTGGGAGGGTGACGGAATTCTAAGTCTCAACTCCAAGACTTACATTTGCTACGACAAACACTCGGCAGGTGAAAGAAAATAAAAAAAATGGAGTGCAAAGGGTGTTATGAAAAAACAAAACGTTCAAGAACCCAAACACTTCTTGGATGTTCTTTTAAATCGAAAAACTATCCGTACTGTTAACACAAATTTCAAAGTAATAGAAAACAAAATGCACACTTACCCTATAGAGAAAAATTGTCTGAGTTACTTATATGTGAAGCGTCGCGAACATTCTGACGGTGTAATGACGAGTCCATTGAAATTATGAAATAAATGAAAAAAAAATATATATTAAAAAAAATAATAAAAAAGATAAAAGTAGACAAGCCGGTGAGATAATACCCTTTCATTGTTGTATTAACTTGATATACTACGTTCACCGGCTTACTACTGCTACTGCTACTACTGTACGTCCTCGTGTATCGGTGTTGAAAAAAAAACAACAACAAAAAAACAATGTGTAGTTGAGATCCCATTTTCACTTGGGAATTAATAGATGCATCAGATATGTTGTTCTTTAAGGCGCCGTTGTTAAACCAAGGTGTTCATAAAGTGTTTGTTTCAATGAGTGTGTGTTTCAATAAGTGGCTAGTACCACCAGAGACAGAGCTATAGCGGTATATCAATTTCATGTCGAGAACACATGTACTTTCGTGAAAAGACGGTATACGTTAGAGTCGGTCGACGCGTTGTTTTCTATTCTAGAAGAGAACTCAGACTTCTTTAGAAAGTTGTGTCATTGCTCAAAGGAAACATTTGACTCCTTTTGTCAAGAGTGTGTCGACCGAATGTTGTGTAGTAAAGCAGCTTTATACCCCGGTGTAGAAGCTGCTCGACTGAGAATTATCATGTCCAGACAAACTGAATGGAGTACTTGGTATAGTTCTTCAGTGGATTCCACTTGTGATATCGATGAGTTGTGGATGGGAAATATGGCTTGCAACTATCCCTCATTTCAAAAGGACACTTGCTCCAAAGTTGTACACCAAGATTACACCATATACAGTCTAAATTATGAGAAACAAAAGTTGAATGTACACATCTCAATGTGTAGGTTTTGTCGTGTTCCTCTCCGATATTCAACTATGTTATGTAGAGAGTGTCAACTTGAATTCCCCGACTTGTCATTATAATTTAACGAAATGAAAAATATGAAAATAACAAATAAAGTGAAATGTGTACATAAAAATAAAGAAATAAAAAAAAGTGAAAATGAGTAATGTGGTTTCTGTTGTATTCCTTACCTTATTATGTAAGTTTTTTTGTTTTTTTTCCAATAGACCCGCCCCTGTTTCAAGGGGCGGTTCTTTTGTTTAATTTGTTTTTTAAACCCCAAAAAATACCCCAAAGGACCCTCCACCCAAAGGGCCCCCCAATATTTTTTCTCTCTCTCTTTTTTTTTTTTTTTTTTGGCAAGTTATCAACTTGCCTTTTTTTTATCTATAAAAAAATATCTCACTATAAGTTACACTCTCATCTACATAATAAACCACACCTCTTTATGCTAATTTCAAATTTCCCACCAAAATGATAACCTCTGACTGGTCCACTCAAATTAGGGTCATGTGACCGTATTTGCATAATAGAGGTCACATGACCTAAACAGCCAGCCAATTAGAGGGCATCATTTTGGCGGCAAACCACAGGGGGTAAGGGTCACGTGACCATTTTAAATTTCCCGCCAAAAGGAAGGGCTCTGATTGGTCCATTTTGGCACCACACCACCGGGGTCTAGGTCACATGACCCCCCATTTGAATTTCCCGCCAAAAGGGAGCCCTCTCATTGGCTGCATGTCGAGTGAGTTATATCCTGTAGTTAGTTATAGTCCTGTTCCGATACATACTATACTACTGTGTAGGAATATCAGTAATATGCAACTTATTTCTGGGTGTTTTTCAACACAGGTTCTAATGGCCTTGATGTTGGTCATTTAGTAGCAAAATAATGATTCAAATAGTGCAATTTGATAAAAAAAAAAAATCAATGTTCACTTGTTTGCTAAATTTCCCAGATTAGAAATTTGACCAATTTGAAGGTGTTTTTTAATTTGATGAATATCACCACTTGGTATTTTGCAAAATTATTTTTACAACATCATTTGGTTCAAATGTTTACATTATTTATTTGTTTGAATTGGACCATCCAGTGATAAAAGAGCTGTTTTGAATCCTCGAGATATTAATGTTAGAGACATTATTTTCACTGGGTGACAAAAGGTATATTCACTGAAATAATGCTCATATATTTCTAAATGACTTTTTCATTATGTACACTTGTCTGTTGATCTGTTGATCTGAAACCATATGTACCATTTACAAGAATGTCCTGATGTCAGTTAAAAAATGTTTCATCCATCCATACTTTTGGTTTGAGACCTACTTCAAATAAAATGTAGGCATCAATGCATACTTACTTTGATATGGGCAGCTATGGTTTCCTCAGTCTTTGTGATCGGATGTTCTATTGGGCGGTAGTTTTCAAAGCCAAACTGGACCTTAACTGAAGAAGTCAAGCTTTTTCTAACCTGTCTGTGGCATCTTGATGCTATGGCGCCTCACCTTTTCCTAGTCTTTGTCCCCTCTAACCCTTAGGTTACGAAATTCAGTGAGAGTCTTGGTCTTCCAATATACCTTTAAAGAATATCAAAAGCATTAAATATATATTTGCATTCCTAATAATTATATTCATATCATGTGATTTTGCACCTGCCACATAATTTCTAACACAAGATGTATACTCTCTAACCAGAGCTAGGTTGCTGCTGGTACCTGTGAGTCCTGCTGGGGCTCCTGATCAGTCAACCATGAAGGCATGGCATCACTAGGGTTCCCCAATAATGCTGGTCACTCTCTGCAGGACAGACAGTGGAGTAACCAGCTGAGCTTATTTATAGACCAGGGAAACCCAGACTACAATTACAGTAACCTATGGTGGGGTGGCTACTGTGGTTGGTCAGCTATGCAGCAACCTGTATGGTTCTGTATTGATTCTTAGCAAGTTTTGGACTGAGGGCAGTTGCAACCATTGCCACAAATTAATCACATGGAATTATTTCTATGGATGACAGGAAGTAATGTTTCTCTGGTGAAGGAGCATGAATATAGGTGGCTAAGGTGCACTACAACATATAGAGAAATAGCATAATATGCTGGGGTACTTACTGATGCTCTCTCCCTGTATTGTCCTGAATGAGTGTTGTTGTCCATGTGGAAAAAGACAGCATAGAGCACCCTTTGCGGCCATCCCCTGCTACCAGCTGCAACTCTTGGATTTAACTCTTCATCATGATGAGTTGGCTCATCTCTATCATGAGCATACTCGTTACTAAAAGGTTTTGCAAACCTTTTGCAAACCTTTTAGGTTTTGGGTATGGGTGGATGTGACAGACCGGCTCCAGGCTCAGGTTGTGGAGGTGTCAAGTCAACTGTCAAAGTCTGGACTACAACATCAGATTTCTTCATGTTCCTTGCCACTTCTCTCACTACTGTACTATCAGACAGAAGTGTAATATTATATTCATTCCATCCTTTAAATATAACCTCGGTTACAGCACCTGTTATCCACTCCTCTCCTATTTTCACATCGACAAAATCATTCTCTTCAAAGAGAGACATCAAAGGTTGCATCGCCATGATTGCAAAGGCGAAGCCAACAGGTAGAACTCTCTCCTCCTGGAGGTTGGATTAGTGGTTTGTATTCATACGCCACCCGTGTCCACTATGCCTGGCAGTGATATGTCAACGTAACATTTTGTATATAGGATGCAGCGACTGAGGAAGACGACAAAACAAAATTGCGGAGACCACCTTCCGTTTCGATCAAAATCAACTCATTCAAGTCTAATCATTATATATTACATTCCAGTCACCCTGGCTTGTCCTCAATGGTAGAGCGTGGTTCATATGCCTTGTATAGCATGAGTTACAGTTAGGTCACAGGGTGGTTAGCTGCAGGCAAACATTGCCTAAACATGGTTAGGTGGATACACCATGAGTAGAAGCCCCTCAAAATATCAGAATGTATACATGATATAGGACATTGTTAATTGACTATGTGAAATATCCCTACACATTTTATATGCCATTGGTAAGTAAGTTACATGGTTTAGCATGTAGAATAGGACATAAAGAGAGAATTCCAGTGTGTATATAGTTTTCAGTTGAGTGAGACATAAACACCTTACCCAAAGGTCAAGTCAGTGCATTGGTTTGTTTGCCCGCAGACACTGATAAATAGTAACAATCAGTAACTGTAACACACCCTATTGTGGTCCCTGCCGGGTCCTCCACAGTCATCGTACACATGATAAGCCTAACTATAATATACCGATTCGACCTGGGAAGTGGGGTCCCTGATTTAAACCTGGCATGTGGGTTCCCAGTAAAATAATGAAGTCACATGAAAAATAAATGTATATTTGTAGACCTGAAAATACACAGAAATAATGTATGACATGAAATTTTGAAATTTGTTACTTTAAGCTTGTGGGATCTTCTTGTGGGGTTCTGCCTGACCTTGACCCATGACCCCTAGTTAGTACCCCCCCCTCCACAACCACTGCTACAACCCTCCTACACTATGAGGCCATATCCTGTGCCATTCTACTGAGGCAATGCAACTCAAATTAGGTGCTACTTTAGGGAGTGGTCATTACTCAACTGCAGAGAGGGGGTGTGTGTTAAAAATGATCACTGTCTTAGCTATGTAGCTTTGTTGTCATGTCCATTTTCATATGGGGAAACTGTGAAAAGATTGTTGGAAATGGAAAATTGACAGCTTGAAGTTGTTATTTGAGATTTGCTGATCATTGACATTGAGATGTCATGCATGTTGTTTGCATGTGTTTTCAAAACTGTCAGGTTGAGAGGATAGGTGGTGCAGCATGAAGCAGGATTCCATTGCCTTCGATTTCATTGCCTTCGATTTGCCCAAGATGAAGCAAATCGGTAAAGCGGTTGCTGAGATATGTCACTTTTAATTTTATTTGCAGTACAGTTGCATAGTAAATACATGCCACAGAGACCAGTGGGCCAGTGTAGGAATTCTGTACTAAAACTATTGGTCAGAACTTTGCCAATTTGTTTCTCGAGAACCGTTAGAGACACAGACTTGGGACTTGGTGCGTTGGAAAGCTGTGCTTCCTGTCTATTTTATCATCATTTTTAGAAGGATGAAGCAGTGAGACATGTACCTCTACCAATCTTGATTCCCAATTGAGCTACACTGCTCTTGAAGATAGTTGTGCCCAAACACTGGGCTCTAGGTTTTTGAAAATTCAGATATACTTGTGTTCTGCGATACTGTGTTCTCTTTTTAAAGCCTGAGAGCCCTATATTTAGGTGTTGAGGTTGAGAAAAATGAAAGAAAAATTGTAAAATTTGCTCCAGCTCTGTATTGCCTGGGACTTTCCTAACGAATTTTCAGGGCAGATGCTGAAGCAATCTATCTTTTAGATGCCACCTATGACATTTAAAAAGACTGAGAACTCACTGATTGAGAGCAATTCTTGCGACGCACGACACAATTTTGCTTGGATGGCTTAGCCAATAAACTCAAATGAAAGCCCTTGATTTTCTGAGCATCTTAGACCTGTGATGTTCGACTGTCTATTGGTTCGGAAAGGATCACAAATACAAGGATGTCCGGTTCAGAAGGCAACAAGATTTATTCAGTATCCTACTATACAGTAAGCTAAGGGTATTCCGAATAGGTGTGTGATCGTTTGGATAGCTCTGATTTATGACTACCAGGTAAGGCTTCGGAGTCAGGGAGATCTTAAGGTGTTCGTACAGAATCCGGGAGGATTCTGTCTCTTTAGGTTCCGACCCTGGTATTATATAGCCACAGGGGTTGGGTGGCGACCCCTCGTGTTCGACCCGGGAAGCCTGAAGGGCAGTGCTGCCACCACCCACCAGGCGTACCAGGTCCCAACCCGAAGGACCGCTCTGTTCAGAAACTAGTTAACCCGTAAGCCATGGACGCTACTACTAAACCGTGCCCCTAAACTACCCCCACCAAGACTATCACAAGGTGTTACATAATGGGTAGTAACTAAGTTATAGTATTTACAACAATAATATATTAAACAGGGCGCACGGCTGGCTTACAGGTTGCCTGACTCAAATATAAGAATAAATAGGGATATATGATGAATACCGGTACGGTTTTTAAACATATGTACACTATAGTATATAAGTCTTATGTGAAAAATGCATCATTCAGGAGGTCGTATCGTAAGTAGTGTTTGCTACATTATACACATACACCTATAGTAATAATTTATGATACCATACACCACAGTAGTGGAAGACAGTCAATGTCATTCTGTATATCCCATATTAACCTAGAATAACCTTAGTCAATAATCCGAATAGGATTATCATGTAAGTATAGTCCTTAGGATGATTCCCAATAGAATACCAAGAATAGTATATGGCTTCAACCTCAATTAGGAATGAAAGTTACCTTAAAAACACCAATACAGACTCCAATGATTAGATCATGTCTATTATATTGATACAAGTGTATCTAAATGAGTCTGATATATATATTTTTACATTAACAACATCTCAGGTATTTATACAATCATAGCACCGGAAAAAAAATTACAATTAAGAACACGGAATGGTATGGTAGATCTGGGCTTAACAATATGCCAGATATATATATCTAAACTATTAGTAACCTACCAGGGTAGTAGGAAACTAAATGTGTTTTATATCACCTCGGGGAGTTTCCTGTTGTCTGTCGAAGAGTTCCACCATCCCGAAGTCGTAAGATCCTCTGGTGAGTGTGGTTCGTCATGGGCTGGTAATAGCTCAGGGCCTCTTGGGACCTTTCAGAGTCAAATTACAAATAGGATAGTTCATCTCCCTGGCGTCCGGAATGTTAATTGTGCTAGTAGTAACTGCTCAACAATCGTAAATTCCAGGTAGCGTATTCATTATCTTCCCATCATTATCTTCCCTATCCAGATTAGTTAATCAATATATTCATACGTCCATCTTATTTAGTTTCAGGATTTAGTTTTTTTTTTATTCTAGTCCATAAGTAGCAATCTGATCTTCCAATAGTTCTTTAGCCTCAAGGTGAGTACCGTCCCAATCAGATAATCTCTATCCGAAGGCTTCAAAACATTTCTGATTGAGGAAGTCAACTTTGCTCCTAGCTTTAGAAAATTCCACAGTCTAAAATTTCTGCTGATTTCTTCTGACATACCTCCTGGGCTTCCAATTGCTTCATTTTCTCCTTATGCTCCACATCCCTTTCTGACTCAATCCGAGTGATTTCCAATGACTGAATCTTCTGTGTCAGATATACTACCGAACCCACAACTTCCTGAAGGCATTCCACAGAGAGTGCATGATGGCGTTGCTGCCAGTCGGTCATGCAACTCTGCTGGACCTGAAAACTTTCCAGAGGAATATTACTGATATCATATCTGGCCGGGTCCTTCACGTATGGGACACGGGTGGGCAGTGGCTCACGTTCGGCATGATCCGAAGATCCAGAATGCTTCCTACGTCTTGGATTTTTGGATAGCCTTTCCGAAGCTACAGATGAGTTCATCACATCACCCTGTGGAGTAGATATGGTCACTCCCCTACTGTTTGTGGAGGGGCCACTATGGCCCAATTCCCAATGGTTCTACTTCCTGATGATCCTGATTTATAGGCCCAATCCCGGTTGCCTTATTCCTACTTTGCTGGTTCAGGGTCTGGCTCTCGGGTCCAGATGGTCCCATTTGGGGAAAGTCCTTATCCTTATTTACGTAAAAAAACAGGGGGAGGGGTGCCTCTCAGACCAGACAGAGGGGACCCTCTCTCCAGACTTCTATCCCGAATGCTGCGGTCTGGTGCTGGCCGTTGAATCCCACGGTTCAGGGTCTGGAGTTTTTGGAGTTGGCATGCGTCTCAACTTCACAAAGTCAGCTCACTTTAGAACTCAAACCTTTGAAGTTTGTCTTCTTCCAGGAGTCCCACTTATCAATCAGAAGCTTGTGCAGATCCAGAGCTGCCTTCAAAGCTGATTTCACACCGACCTGATGTTCCTCCTTAAGATGCCTGACCAGCTCACTCTTTCTGAACGTGGAGAGTCCCAAACAGATAGAGCTATTCCTACCCTTGTTCATATAGCACATGTATATGGGATGATGATGCATATGCTCCTCAACGATATGTCGAATAAATCTCATGTGAGAGCTGAACTTCTCAGGTTCGTCACACCCATGAGCAGATGATAAACGGACATGTGGTGTTGGTTTCCTTATCCCAACTATCGATGGCCCACTTGATCTTACAGTAGGCATCAAAGTCCTAATAATCCCGATTCCGGTTATCTATGGTCTGTTCGACCCAATTAACATAGAAGTAATTTGGATTCCAGTCCTGACGGGTATACCGCATCCACTCTTCGTCATCTTCTTCCCCATCTATATTTATAAACGGAGGGCAGCTGTAATAATTTGTATTACGCTTACACTCCTCCAGACATTTGGGAATGATTTGCATGAACCCACTCCTGACATTATCCCAGATTTTCTTCTCATTGGGTGTTGGTGCACCTTCATCATCATATTGCTCGGGATAATCTATGTCCTTAGACCAATCCCAAGTAACAGACTCTGGTGTTTCATTGGAGCCAGAAGCCCCAGGTTTCGGACCACCACCTGGCTTCGGAACATCTACAGACAAGGTCGGAATCACTTACTAACCAGCCTGTTCCTCCTTCTTCTTATCCATTTTCTCCCTCTTCTTAAGCCTCTTTTTTTCTTCCTTTTCCTTTTTCTTAACCAAGGCTTTCACCTTCTTACTGAGGTTTTGTTTCCAACTGTCTTTTTCCTCAACCGTACCTTTAGTAGTCACCCTAGCCTGCATCCGAGCCTTTGCGTCATCTACTGACGCCGACAGCCCAGCGCTTAGCTGTGACAACTGTTCTCGTTGGCTTCTTTATACCTCCTCCTGTTGTTCCAATTTCTCTTCTGATTCTGAATGCATCCTTATGTTCTCTTTCTCAATTCTATCATCCTCAGGCTGCAACTCGGTCTCCGATAACGTTTCAGCTGAAGTAGAGGCTTCCTGAGAGACAGACCTGACATTTGCCTCCCCCCCAAGTTCTCCTTCCTTGTCAATTCGGAATCAATCTTAATAGGGCTCCGGGGATTCCTGGATGGCTGCATCCCATACCAGTACAATGATGTACACTCATCGATAGTGGCATCAGGGTGTTCCCGGTCCCATTTGTCTTTAGCGTAAGCTACTGTCCGGTAGAATTCCTGATTAACGCTCATACCGGTGGCTAAATCCATATAGTTTAGCAACCATATATCTGGAACAGATAAATCTTCCGGAATGGCTTTCTTAATTAGGTCCCTCCATTTCTTTGGAACCTTTTCAGGTTTAGATGTCTTCGGATTCCAGATATTGTCCTTTTCGAGGAATATGGTGTCCCCGTTCAGCCATACAATGCTACAGACAGAATAATCGATTTTACCATGGATCTCCGGTGGATCCACCATGTGTGCCATCAATCCTGATTTACCCTATGCTGCAGGCGACTGAGGTGGAGGCATTTCCAATGCATCCGCCCCTCCTGTACCCTTATCCAGACATATCAGCATGTCCACTGCTTCCCTATCTGTCAGAGCCGCCTCCTCCTCGGGGTGAACAGGGCTCAGTCCGGAAAGGTCTTTGGTGTCGACCTCCATACTCCCTTCAGACAACATCCTTTCCGCCATTATAGCAAAACTCCCGTTACTACAACTTGTCCCAACAATACTTCAACGTACTTTCTCTCTTCCTGAGGGCAATAAGGGTTCATATCTATTGGAATTCTCTACTATTTTGCAGTTAAAGCAACTAAGGTAAACCAAGCACGTCGAGTTTCCCCGGCTTACATGCTTGATTTAACAAGATGGTGGCCAGTCGCTCGAGAAACCCCAAACCCGTGTCAAAGGTCAGTAACCCTTGTTACAGGTAATTGGGTCATGTTGTTCAAGCTTTTGTAAACAAAACGATCTGTCAGAGTACATATTGTCTTCTTGACTCGATATCATCGGGAGTACACATGGAGAATAAGTATAGCATTTCGCTGATACATCGGATTAATCCATCCACTACCCACAGGAATCTCAAGGAATCAACAACAGAGCAGGTAAAAGTGGTTTCATTTCGTATTGATGTGTATCCCGAAGATGCTGTCAACATCGTTGACACCCTCTGCTATCATAACATTGAACACCACAAACGTATAATTGTGCAAACATACATCGGACAGGACAATACATCATTGTGTTTAGGAATCGGTACTTTTTAGAATCTATAGTCGGGCTGATTTAGGTAACACCACTTCTCTGAGCAATCCTAGCACTACGGCAAACGACCTCCTTATTAGTTTTATTTTTAGTACCGGGGGACTCCGCTCTGTTTCAGAGATCTAACACAGCCTTCAGGTTCTCGGTACGCTTTGTCCTCCTTACTCCTGCCGAGACTTTTTTATTCTTAATTTCCTTTTTAATTGATTCTACTGCGTTCCTTTTCCGTTTCCTTCTCTAGCATAGGCATCTTTCTCAGCTTTTTCTTTCTCTTTTCAGATACCTCGTCCGGAACCGTTCCCGAGTCATCTTTCCAATCCTCCATGTCAGGTGAGTGATCTAACTCAGGTAAGTCTACAATATCCGGTAATTCCATAACATTCGTACCTATTCCATGCATTTCTTCCACTAGTTTTCTACCCCTGTATGGTCTTAATACCTTCACGAGACATCTTCTTACATTGCCATACAAGTCCTTTATGAAGCAAGTAGTTTCCGAAATAATCTGAGTTATGACATGCGGGCCATCCCAACTAGACACCACTTTCAATCTGTCAAGGGGTTTATAGAACCGAAGGACTCTATCTCCCACCCTGAAAAATCTAGGTTTCAGTCCAGTGTCGTATCCCACCTTCTGTGATCTCGCTGATTTTTCTAATTGATTCCTGACCAGTTCATAAGCTTTCTTAAAATTATCCCTCAGGGACTCCACAAACATAATAGAAAATGGAGTTTCAGGACTGATTCCGATTACGTCAAACACTAAATCTGCTGGCATTATGACGTCTTCACCATAAACCAACATATTCGGAGTGCAATTAGTAGAAGCATGCACCGTACTATTATATGCATGCACCACAAAATCACACTGAATATCCCAATCTTCCTGATATTTGTTTACCAATGGTTTCAGAACTTGCAGCAAGGTTCGGTTGAACCTCTCTACTAACCCGTCCGACTGAGGATGTTACAGATTTGTATGCGTCTTGCAGATAGCCTAGTAATTGCACATTTCCTGAAACAATTCCGATTCGAATTCCCTTCCCTGATCACTCTGAAGCATTAGAGGAACCCCATATTGCAACACCCAGCCTCTTACAAACATCTTCGTATATTTTGTATAGTAGTCGCACACGACCATCATACATGTGTTATCTCTAGGTTGTTTTTTTTTAAAGTGGTTTATTGGGTACAAAGAAAACAGTTACAAAGTAAAAGTGATCTTAACCTAGCTTCTACGCTTTGTAGTGCTTCCGCTAGGGCCCATACAAGTTTCCCATCATGAAACAGATATTGTATGTGGTATTGAGGAAAAATCGAGTATGACAGTTATACATGATATCTAATGTCTTTTAGAATAAGTGAGTATGTATGTGGTATAACATTTAACTCATTGTATAATGAAACAGATTAATGGATGTGATGAGATGTGATGATATTTCAATTACAATTCCAATAAAAAAATGAGGTCTAACTACATAAAACAGTCGTTATTTTCTTTTTTCACTCTCTCTTTAAAAACATATATATCGTCAATAAGGGTATACTCGGGCTTCAGTTGATTCCATCTACATATTGCTCTATACAGGCAGCTACATAAGAAGATAGGTTTTAGGGAGTGTGGTACTTTTAATCTTTTACCAGCATGAAAGCGTGTAGGGATATTGGGATTATCTACATTATTATTGTCATTTGCTAACATAAAACCATAATACAATAGATGCATATCTCTCCTTAGTTTGAGGTCTGTACAGTTACTGGCCGTCTGTATCTCTTTAGTGGTCATAATAGGATGTTCCTCTAATTTAACCTTATATACCATTCTAAGGGCCTTATTTTGTATATACTGCAGCTCTTTATTTCCGCCTGCATATTCTCTGTCCCAAATAAAATCACAATAGTCAAAGACAGGCAATATCATGGATTTAAACACACTTAGAGCAGCAGGTATATCAATATATTTCCTAATTCGTCCGAGCTGGATGATCTTGTACCGTAATTTCTGCATTGTTAAGGCTCTATGCTGTACAAACTTCAACTCAGTATCCATGGTAAGACCTAAGTATGGGAAATCAAACACTCTCTCAAGCGGAATATTATTAATCTTAAAGCTATACATGTTCCTTGAATTATCATTAAAAAGCATCCATTTTGTTTTCCTTTCATTAATAGTTAGGCTATTATTAATACACCACATAGCAATTGACTGTAGACAAGCTTTCATATCTAACTCAGACCTAGTCGAAATCACAGCATCATCAGCATAAAGGGTTACATCACAATCACATATTCTCGGTAAAGAGTTGATATATATAGAAAAAAGCACAGGACCCAGCACCGAGCCCTGGGGGACCCCATAAATCACCTGCAGTGATTTAGATAGATTGTCATTTGCTAATGTTCGTTGTGTTCTGTTATCTAAATAATTTTTCAAAAAAGTGCAAGTATTTTTACTAAGTCCAATTTCCTGTAATTTTGCTAAAGTAAGGGGATGTGAAACAGTGTCGAAAGCCTTTTTAAAGTCTAGAAATAGGCAAAATAATTTTGAATGATTTATAGATGTATCAATAATAGTCTTAAGATGTTCAGTAATGGCTGTCTGGGTTGAGTGCTTCTTTCTATACCCATGCTGGTGTGGGCACATAAGTCCTCGCTCTTCCGTATAACATTGTAGTCTTCTACATACATAGGGAGCAATACGTTATCGGGGCTAAAAGGTCTGTGTTCTGTACTGGTAGACCATACGGTGGTGGTTGGTGTATTCTTTCCTCACCAGGTGGTAGCACCCTTGCTAACTTCTCTCCAATAGTGGAGAAGAAGGAATTTATGTATTCTGAACATTCAGCTGGTGGGATTATTAGATTGGTGGTATTATTTCTCAGTTTAATCAAGGTCGCTGTAGTTTTGTTTGGCAACAGCCTTTTAATTCCTTTCAAAATTTAGCTGGGTCATCCCATCTGTGTACAATCAATTTCCCTAATTCCATCCTTTTACTTTTAAAAATAGCATAATCAACCTTATGTTTGAAAAAGTTGGAAATTCGCCAATCGTCCTTTTGCATAGAATTTTTTGCTCTCCTGTATAAATAGTCTCTTTCTCTCATTAACTCTATGATTGGGGCAGTCAGCCATTCTGGCGTATACTCTGGGACAACAATCCTATTGATGGGGCACATGGTATTCAGACATTCCTCTAAAACCTGTATAATGTGAAGCCACATATTATTAGAGTCCCTTATTAGTGCAATATCATCCCAGTTGTAATTTACCAAATAATTCTTCAGTGTTAGGAAATCATATCTCCTGTATGTCTGCGCATTTACACACTTCTTCTTAATTTTATTTCGTTCACACTTTAGTATCATATAAATAGGACAATGGTCAGATATATAGAAGTCAATACAGCCAGATTCAGCGACATTATGGACATTGGTGTATATATGGTCAAGTAATGTGCCAGATCTAGGGCGAGTCATTTCATTTATAATTTGAAAAACTTGATTATCTGTACAAAAATTGTCTACCTTGTCCTCCTCTACTATTTTTTTATCAAAAAGATTTACATTAAAGTCTCCCATATATATAATTTTCTATTTTTTGAGACCCCCTCCCTTAACTGTTGTAGCTTTTTATATATGGCATTCTTGTCTACACCAGCATCTGGTGGTCGATAACATACATAGATTTTGTATTTAATAACTCCTACCAACAACATCAACACATAAGATTTCGTATTCTTTATTAATGCAAGAAGATTCAACATCAACAGTGGCTATATAACTATTACGTAAGTATAACATTAGGCCTCCAGCATCTTTATCCCTATGTGGATACCGGTCAAAGCGTATGTATTGATATTCAGGTACCATAAGATTAACATCTTTATGTGTCTAGTTCAACCAACTTTCCACTATGCCTATTACATCAGCACTTGATATTAATTTGAAAACATTTGTTCTTTTACCATACATTGCTCTAGTATTTGTACATATAAACCTGAGCCCCTTTTTTTTGGGTATGTCTTCAAGAAAAACCATTGTGATGTTCATAGACAGTTATGATGATGTGATATGAAGTGATACCTAGTATGAAAATGACCGTTGTAATGCATTCTGACATGGGATTCATTGTACGGCGCATTATTGAGGCAGCACACTCCGAGCTAGATTGTTTTAATATGTCTAGACATTACCAGATGTCTAGACATTACCAGATTATTTACTATGTACAAATTAAATTAATAAAATATGTATTATGTTGAGGGGGAATATAGTAGCATTGTACTCGCTCTTTTGACTCATTGGGTCCTATAGCGGATCAGCTGTTCCCTGGACTAGACACTTGACCTACTGACATGGTATATGATGATTGTCATTATATAACATGGTGCACCTAATGTGTTGGTGTATATTACGTGAGTGGTTGACTTAGGGCTATCATCTCAGTGTCTAGGATAGCATAGCTCTCTACATTTACATACTCCATGCTAATAACAATACATTTACATCTTAGTGAAGAAAGCAAACTAACACACACAGGTAGCTATCATATCGCGAGGCCATTTATAGCATATCATTCAATATGACTAATTATATATCAATTTGGACATATTAGACTACCTTAGATAGACTTTTAGGGTGTCTAGTCAACTCAGTTCAATACCATTATTATTTTGATGGAGAAAAGTAACTTAGTATTCTCTGCTGTAAGTTGTGCGAGTCCTGGCTCTTGGGCTTATCTTTATTCTTCTCTTTCTTGTCCTTATCTTTACTTTTACGACCTTTGGTTTCAGTGTTTGCGGCTTGTGGGGATGTCACGGTAGGCTTGACATGCACAGGTGTGCTCAATGCAGATGCTGGGATACTACCAGCTTCATATTGTTCTTGTTGTAGCTGTGTAATAGTGACGGGGGTGGTGGTAGTCATACTATTCTTCATTTTGGGACCAGCATCAGTGGGTGAAATTATGGGGGTGGCAGTAGTTGCCACAGTAGTCACTGGAGCTGGAGTAGTGGTTGCTATGCTGGTAGTCCCAGTGGTGCTGTGAGATACGGGTGTGGTTGTAGTCGTCACTGTTACAGTAACAGCTTCTGTCGCGGGTGTGTTTGGTGCAGCATCAGTCACAGTTGTTACGGTAGGAGAGTCTGCTATAGTGGTATGGCTAGAGGGTCCTGAGGAGTGGGTTGAGCAGTTATGGTAGTGGGTGTGGTTGGGGTAGGTTGGTCTTGTCCACCTGTGGTGCCTGCAGCAGCCGTAGTGGGTGGGGCTGTGGTCCGTGCATCCTGTACTCTATTGGTATATGGAAGTGGGGCTTGTGGTGTGGCGCCCGGGTGGTATTTCGCCATAAGCTCTTGTCTAACCTCCATTAGTATTTCACCCCCTCTGTTTTTTCCTTTGAAAAAAACCCTCTCGTACAGCTTTTGATCGTATGGTTGCTCCAGTTAGGCACTGAAATACCTCCACTGTGTGAGTCTGCTGCAGGAGAGGTGTGAAACTGTGATAAAGCTGAAACTGGGTAGTGTTAAACTCTCCTTTCTTTGCAAGCTTATTCTGAAGCTATTTACTGGAGGATCTTTACAAACAAGGGCTCATTTTAACAGGCTTGGCTAGACCTTTAAAATGATTATTTTTTGTACAATGTTGAATGCAGGGAATTTTGCCTTTGACCCCATCAAAGTTCAACTAAAAGTTTAGAACCATTTTATTATGAGAAGATCATTGAGCACCTAAAAATAAATGGTTCCCACCTGTTCTATGGTTAAAAATGATCTAGAAAATGTTTTCATTTTCTTTTTCTAAGGGGCTGCAGTATGTTTGACAGACCCTGCAAACTTCTTGAGCAAGATTATCTCTGGACACTTATCCCAACCTCCCCAATGTTGGGCACTTACCTATCAATTAAGACCTTATTGTATGTATTTTATATGGTGGGAAATTGATAGCTATGATAAAAATAAGTAGTTTTGCTTTTTAGATGAAGTTATTATGTCAATTTAAATGGAAGTTATGATCATTCAAACGTCCTGAGTCAAAGACGATATTCTGCCGTGGTTCTGTCAGAGCGCACAGTTCAAGGGAAAAGATGACATCAAAAAATTGCTTTTACATTGTTTGATTATGATAAAATGTATCATTATTTACATTCTTGAGGGTATATCTTGCTTATCTGAAAAGAAAATTGCCCAAAATAATCATTTTAGTGATCTAGTATACCTTGGATTCATCTTGCTTGATCACAAAATTAGATCCAAATTAAACTCTTAACTATGGCAGAATTCTGGGTCTGATTTGGTACCTTTGACCGGTCATAATTCCACTTAAAATTGACATAGAGACTTCATTTAAAAAGCAAATCCACTTCTTTTCTCAAGATCCATCCATTGATCATTAGATAGGTTTAATGGGATAAAGTCTTGAAATATTAGGTAAGTGCCTACTCCAGTCCCCCACACCATTGAATTTGTACATTCCAATAATCTATGAGAGCATGTGCTCATTAATATTTCCCTTAGTTTATTATCCTGCTCAAATTTCAGAGTGTCCAGTTGCTTAAGTTCACCCTCCTCCCTCTCTTTTCAGCCGTCAGCATTAAAACTTTTGGCAATGTTCTTTGCATCTATTAGGGTATAGGTCTCCATGATCGTTCAGCTTTGTCGAGTCTCCCAGCATATATAGCCTTTTTGTATGACAGTGCCTGTTCTACACTAATGAATGTTTTGCCCTCAGTCACAATTGAACAGGGGAAAAAGTTACTCAATGGAGCCAGCTCTGAGTGATATCCTACAAATTCATCTGTGACTAAAGTCCTTGCATTTGCCAGTCGGAGTTCAGGTGGCAAATCATTTAAGGCATGGTGGGGGTAAAATCTCCCACTGTATACTAGTCCTCTGCCCTTGGCTTGGACCGTTAGGCCAGCATCTATGCCCAGTTTTACAATAGAGCTTATCTCAGATTTTTGCTTCTTGATTGTTACATTGGCATCTTCAGAGATGAAGACAGTTTTGTACCTTAATGAGTCTTGTAGTGCATTTTTCTTGGATAGGATATTGTCCCTGGCTTCAGCTTTGGTTAATACAATTATCATCGTTCTTATTTTCTCTCGAGGGGACCCCTGTCTGTAGGCTATATCTACATCGTGCCAATCCAGAGTGTTGTCTATAGCTGTGAGCAATTGGTATGCAACTAGCTTGGTATTCTCACCTTGATTAAATACAAGTCCATCCACTACTAAATTCCTACGACGAAGGGCATGGTCCAGAACTGCGATTTTTTGCGTTCTCCTGCGTTTTAGTAAACCCACTAATGATATCAATCGCAATTCTGGCAAAGCGCACTCCAAATAATTCCTGAACCAATGGATTTTTTCCTAACCCTTCCCCGGGTTTATTCTTACAACAGTCGGGACAACTGGCAATCCACCTTAGTAAATCTCCACTCATTCCTGGCCAATAGTATCTCCGGGAAAGTCTTTCCAGAGATCTACTCTTGCACTCGGGATGACAATCTGAAGAATCTTATTAGTTGGACTAGTCTTCCACCTACATAAGATTTCTTCCCTGACTTCTAGTTCGGCCTCCTCATTTCCCTATTCTCATACTAATAGAAGGGTGAATAGGTTTAATTCCGGATGGAACTATTTCCAGGAGTTTCTTGGTGATAGGATCCTTACTTTGGAACTGACGAATGATCTCAGGTGACCACTCTATCAAAGTTCACGGATAGTCCCTATATGGCATATGCGCATCAGCAATCACTGTGTTATGCTGTCTGCAATCTCCACAACTCTCCCAGCCACATTTCCGGATTGGTTTCCTAGATAGGGCATCCACTTTGGTATGCTTAGCTCCTGAACTATGTTGGATCTGGCTGTGCTCCAACCCGAATTCCGAAAGATGCGCCAACCATGTGCCTATCATTCTTTCAGCATCCTTAAAATTAAGGAGCCAGCAGAAAGATGAATGGTTGGTCCTTAGTGTGAAATCAGAACCCCATAAAAAATGTTTAAATTTCTTAGTGTACTCCACCACAGCCAAGAGTTCCCTCTTAGTGGTGCAATAATTCCTTTGGGCCTTATTCAGGGTATTGCTAGCAAAAGCGATCAGAACCTCCACACCATCCTGGACCTGAGAGAGTGCGGCTCCAATGCTATCATTACTAGCATCCGTATCCAATATAAAATGATCTGATAGGGTCAGGTATTTCAACACCGGGGTATCCGTAAATAGAGCTTTTAATTTCTTAAAAAGCTCCTGATCACTCCCCCATGGGAATGGTTCCCGTACTCTTCCAGGTGTCCAGTGTGCGATACTCTGTAGAGGAAAGCTCACTCGAGAGTATCCCAGGATGAAATCCCTGTAGTAGCTACAGAAACCAAGGAAGGACCATACTTGCTTAGCAGTTACCAGTCTCTCCCAATCTCGGACACTTTCCACCTTTTCAGGATCAGCCTTGATCTCTTCCATGGATATAATCCTGACTAGGTACGTAATTGATTTCTTAAACAATTCGTATTTCTTTGGTTTCAGATGTAACCTATTTGATACTATCCTTTTCATCACCGCTTCCAGATTGTGCAGGCACTCCCGGAATGTCTTTCCGAAGACAATAACGTCATCCAAATACACCAAACATTTCTTCCACAGTAGATCACTCAATCATGGCCTCAAATGTAGCAGGTGCATTACATAACCCAAAGGGCATTACCGTATATTCAAACAGTCCCAGACGGCTAGAGAACGCTGTCTTTTCTATATCACCAGGGTCCATTCCGATCTGCCAGTACCCGGATTGGAGATCCAGGGTACAGAACCAATTGTTCCCCCCAGGGCATCCAGAGTTTCATCAACCCTCAGGAGAGGATTCGAATTCTTCTTAGTCAATCCATTCAATTTCCTATAATCCACACAAAACCGGATACTCCCGTCCTTCTTAGTGGTCATGACAACAGGGCTAGACCAAGGACTGGTACTAGGTACTCCCTTTTCCAACTGATCAAATATCTCATTTTCACATATGATCTTCTTAAGTGGTAACCGGCGGTATGGGATCTTAAAGGGTTTCGGCCTCTCCGGTATTGATATGGTGTAGCACCTTATCATTCGGGCCTAAGGGACCCCCAGAGTAGCCGAATGCATCCTCGTATTTCTGTATTAGATTCAGAACCTCCATCTTCTGACAGTTGTTCTCTAGAGAAGAATCATCCACCAGTTTATCTAATTCCATATTCATCTTTTCTTTCCCTGACAGTTTAATCTCAGATCTCTGTATATCCTCCTGTACTTCATTTACCAATGTCATGGACCCAATCTCGGATCCTTTCTGTAGGTAGATGGTTTTATTGCCCCGATTCATAACCGGCAATACGTTCCAGAATGGATTTCCTACCAAAGTGTCTACTGATTCCAGTCCGATACTAGCTAATTGAACCAATTCAGGTTTAAATATTCCCTCCTGGCCTTCCAATATCCAATCCGGAGTACACAACACATCACAGGAGACACCCGGAGTTACCTTTACTGTATCTACCAAGCTGGCAACTGCACTTATTTGTCTTAACACACACTTCACTTGGATGTCATAGGGCTTCCGGATCCTTAGCACCCCACTACAAGGATTTAGCTCAGCCTCGAACAGACTCGCGAAGTCCAACCCAAGTATCCCTTCATCATTCATATTAGCTATGGTGGGTGAGAGTACAAACTCCTTTCCACCAACTGACACGTCCATAAATGTTCTACCAAGAACTTGCATACGGGTCCCATCGGCCGTACAAGGGTTTACCCCCGTTATGAGGTTCTCACTCTTGTCCGGCAAAAGGCTGTAGAATTTATTGGAGATCATTGAGTGACTGGCCCCAGTATCAACCAAAAACTCCCCAGTCCTACCTTGGGTCGTAACAGATACATACCATCTTCTGCCTCTTAAAGGAGAGGGGTTTCCGGTAAACCTATCAAAATCTTCTGAAATGCCGAGATCCAATCCATGGTCTTTCAGATGCTCCAGACATGGATGGTTCGGGGGAAGGTGTGCCACACATACACATGTGAATAGCTCTATCCACCCTTCCTCTTCTCCAACGTGAGTACTTTAATCTTCTACTGACTTAGTTTTCTTCCTTATGTTGGAGTCCCCGGCCATAGGAGGGGCGAGGAGATCAATCTCCGATCCCTTCTCCCCAGGTGTATTCATTTCGGATTCATCAGACAGCTAATCAGGGACAGTATTCCGGCATACATTAGGTTTCCGGGTTGAGCAGTCTGTCACATCCTCAACCCTTCTTAATTTTCCGACTCGGGTTCAATCTCCTCGACAGCTGACATATTCCGGGGAATGGGCTCATCGGTTCTACATTCCTAAGGTACATGTCCCATCTTCTGGCAACGGTAACACCTGATCCTGGAGTTATCAAACCTGGGTCTACTGTATCGATGACTTTCAATGTCCTCCCGGAAAGACCTTAACATACTTTCCATCATACTTTTCGTATCCATGTTTCCAGATGGTTTACCCTCGTCCTTCTTAACCACAGTCTATTTAGATTCAGAACTGACTTTGTCTCTGCTTTCGGAATTGCCTCGTCTTGGCTGAGTGGTCAAACTCCTCCTGGGAATAAATTTCTTAGAATTCTTCAGGAATCTCAGCGCAGAGATTGATCCATCTTCTTCTTCATATTCCACTACTTCATATTCAGTTTCACCCCAGTTGGTTTCAGAGTGGGTAGTACCATACCCCGTTTCCTGTGGGACAAATCCGGAAAGGAAAGTCTTTTTCTTATTCAAGTTAGCTATTGCATCACATAGCGTCTTCATATTCGCACCTGGACTCCATGCCCTGTAAGCACAGTCCTGATGGTCTTTTTTTCTGGTAATCCCCTTACAAAATGTAAAATTAATTCATCACTTATATAGTCATCATCCATTACCAAATTAGGCCTAGCCTTTCGTAATAGTATCTGAGTTCTAAACCATATACTTGAACTGATTCACCTGGCTTCTGAACTCTTTTCCTATATTGTGTCATCGGATCCTTGGATACTATACTTCCGAGGTAGGAACTACAGATTTCAACCAATTGGGTGTACGTTCCCCTACTCTTGTACTGCTCCCTCCAATGGTCCACAGCAATCCTACCCAGTCCCTTCTTCAGGCATCTTACCAATATAGGTAAGGACTCTTCTTCATCATACCCGTCTACTTCATGGTCGTCCGTGAAATCCGAGAACCAATCTCTCCATGGTTCGGAACAATCGAAAGGCTTAGTCTCAATCTGACTTTTCTTTGCCGAACTTTCCCTACTTTTCAATTTGGTACATTGTTCCAGACTCCAATCCAATATCTTCTGATCTTTACTTTTCTTACCACCCCCACCGGATCCATTCGATCCCGGACCACTTGATCCCGAATGGTTATTATTCGTATTGTTCCAGAAGGTAAATCCATACCCCGTATTCATACCTGGTTGGAACCCTGGATCCCCAGTAGTGTTAGTACTGCTAGGGTGAGTCCCACTTCTACTAGGGGTAGTATTATTATTCTGATCGGTACTGGGTAGGTCGCACTTCTGATTTTCCACCCTATAGGTCTGATTGTTTGGAATAGACTGACCGATGTCTTCCACCTGATCAGATATATCCCCTAGCCCCTCAGCGCCCCCTGGAGAGGTGTGGTCTAAACGAGTAGAGGACAGTACCTGACCCCTGCTGTCGATGTACTGATATTCGCCATCCATGGTAAAGGTGGTATCCTTCTGACCAACACTTAACCAAATGTTCTTATCACTACCGGGAACATATCTGTCCCCCACGACATTCCGGGTAGATTGGTTATTCACAAAAGGATCATATCCTTTCTTCAGAATGGGTTTCGGAGTAGAAGTGACCTGTATACTCTCTTCTTCGTCATTCCGGGGGATACGACTAAGGTCTGGCTCACCAAATTCTTCTTCTGCCTCATCCTCTTCATTCAGATCCTGATCCCCCTCATCGGAATCCTCGGATCCCTCCTGTAAGATTCTTAACTTTGTGATTACGTACATCAGATCGTCCCTTTCCTGGTACAGTTCTTGATTGTTATCCTGAACGTCAGTAATCAATCGGTCATTTTCTTGAATGTGTTGCTCCTGGAGAGCCACATGCTCCTTCTGCTGTTTCTCTATGGGTTTCTTATTTTTCTCGTAAACCTCGTGTTGGGCCTCGACTTGTTTTTCTCAGTCCGCAAGGCGAGTGCTGGCTATATCCAGCCCAGCTCGGTACTGCCCTAAGGTCTCATCTTGCTCACAAGTCTTTGTTTCCAATGTGGAAGTGGCTACACTTAATTGCAATCTCACATCCTCAACATTTCTCTCACATATTCCATATTCTGCTTTCTAACCCTGAATCCTAGCCTGAATTTCCTTGAGTCCAGCGTGATGGGTATCCACCTCTTGTTATAGGGTTTCAGCGGTTCTTTCCAATAATCCCTTATTCTTTTTCAGATCTCCGATCTCGTCCAGGAGTTCATCAATCTCCCTTTCCAGCTCTTTTACCTTATTTTGCTTTTGCTCGCCCTCTTTTTTTTGATATTCCAGTAATTTCTCACCCCTGGACTTCTCCTGATCATTCATTTGCCTCCATTCTGCATGGGCTAACATTTCTGTTTCATAACAATTTCTCTCTTCCTGGTATCTGTCCAAGCTAACCATACTCATAGGAGCCAGTTGGCTGGATCCACCAGGATTAAAAACTAATCTTGAAAGGAGGGCTGTACTTAATTGATTCAAGAATACTCCCTGGTCAGCCAAGGGCATAAGGTGGATCTGGTCCTGCCGCCGCCCTCGTGGTTCACTATTGGGTACTTAAGCAAAAATATAGGGCTACCAAAATTGCCATCTCTTAACAAGTCTGATGATCTGATGTTGGGCACGGTTTGGTTAGCCGGCACTATCGGATGGTCATCAACAGTGACGTCCAACCCTACTGTCAAGATCTCACTCTCGGAATCCGATTCTTTGGCATCATTCCGTGACGGGTCCCTATAGTCCTGATAGGCTATACCTGGGGTCTCATGGTCTCCCGGGAACTCACCTTCCAGATACTGAATCCCTTCTTGTTCAGACAGGGCTGCACACTTCTTAAAACCGAATCCTGGTCACGGCACCAGTGTAATGTTCGACTGTCGTTTGGTCCGGAAAAGATCACGAATACAAGGATGTCCAGTTCAGAAGACAACAAGATTTATTCAGTATCCTACTATACAGTAAGCTAAGGGCATGTGATCGTTCGGATAGCTCTGATTTATGACCACCAGGTAAGGCTTTGGAGTCAGGGAGATCTTAAGGTGTCAGTACAGAATCCGGGAGGATTCTGTCTCTCTAGGTTCCGACCCTGGTATTATATAGCCACAGGGGTTGGGTTAACTAGTTAACCCGTAAGCCATGGATGCTACTACTTAACTGTGCCCCTACAGACCCCTCACTTGTTTAAATCTAAAGATAATTGGCTGAGATATGGCTTTCTACTGAAGAATAGAAAACTCACTGATTTAGAGCGATTCTTGTGACGCACGACACAATTACTTGAGCGTTACAGCCCAGTAGCTGACTCCATGTTGGTGAGATGGCTTAGCCAATGAACTCAAATGAAAGCCCTTGATTTTCTGAACATCTTAGATCGCTCACTTGTTTGAATCGGATGATAATTGGCTGAGATATAGCCTCTGTGATTTGACAAACATTTCCTGTGCTTTCCATGCTCTCTGAACACCCGATAACCAGCCCTTCAGGAGCCAAAATATCATTTGTCATGGCAATCTCACTGACTCTCCTACCCAACTTTTGTTTTCCCTTTTGATATTTGACTGCTACTAAAAGAATCATCTTCTTGCTTATTATGAAATTGCTAGATTTATAGAATAGACACATAACCTGACAGACACAGACACACATTTCAGAGGGCCTGGAAGGGCAAGGGTACCAAGAATGGCCCCAAGAAGTGGCTCAAGTGTTAATTACAGCCCCCCCTCTCCAACCCAATGTCTTGGTAGATGTTATCCGTCCTATTCCCCTGTATTTTCCGCCCCTGACCCTACCCCTCCCCACCATCCCACATATTCCCTCCCATATAAATGCATCAGTTCTTATAGTGGAATGTGGGATCTTAACCTTTGTGGTTGCTCAATTATGACACTGCACATATACATCCATATACACCTTGTTTCAGTTTTATGACAGGTAGAGACACCTGAGAGTAGGCTGAGAAACTAAAAATAGGGTATATATATAGGGAAAACCTTGTGGGGTCTTCACACAAAAAATAATATTGACAACAAATGTGTCCATATCAGGGGACATGTGAGCCAGGGTACCTTGTGGGATCCTGGTGAGGTTTGCCATGACCCCACAATGTGTGTTTTAGAGTCATTAAGGATCCCACATCCCAGGACTTACTAAAGTATATATTTATATATATATATATATATATATATATATATATATATATATATATATTTATATACCTTATATATATATGTATATACCTTATATATATATATATATATATAGAGAGAGAGAGAGAGAGAGAGAGAGAAAGAGAGAGAGTTAGCGACAGAAGAGACAGAAGAGGCTAGCAGATCAACAGACAGAGACAGATAGACATAGAGACAAAAAGGGAGACAAGCACAAAGAGGGAGAGAAACAGGCAAACAGAGCACAAGACAGAGAGTGAGAGAGAGTGAGAGAGCCAGGGAAAAACGCAGACAGAGAGATAGAGGAACAGAGATATATAGACATACATACAGAGATAGACAGACAGACAGACATACAGACAGAGAGTGGAACAGAAAGAGAGAATAGGAGAGAGTGGGAGAAAGCCAGGGACAGATAGACAGACAGTTAGTGAGAGAGCAACATACATGCAGAGACTGTGTGCCCCCTCTCTCACCTTTCAGTGGTGACCCACTGCATGCCTGTAACTCATGTACACACACTGGTCATAGGCCTACAACACACACAAACACATAAACTCACCTGTATGCCTCCTGTCCCCTTCAAATCACATTCAAGGCAAAATTAATCAGAAACTAATTACTAGCGATGAGGCATCGATTAGCTTCCGTTTTGAGTGTACCTGTGACCCTTTGTCATGGTTGACCTAGATATATACCCACCCCGTCAAGAAAAAACGATGCAAAATGTTTCAGAACGTTTCCTTATTCTTACTTATCATAGCAAAACGTTTTAAAACGTTAAAAACTTTTTTTGACGTTAATAACGTCATAAGGTGGATATAATATAGCATAGTAGATACAAATGGGGGTATTCCACCGAAACCGATTCTTGGCCGAAAGTCCATCTCCGATGCATTTCCGATGCATCGGCGACAGAAATAGAGAATCGGAGATAATCGGACCCTTATCGGGTGGAAATCGGGTATCATCGGCCAAGAATCGGGTCCAGTGGAAGAGGTCGTGAAAAAAATCGGAGACCATCGGAATCACGTCGGGAACGCATCGGGAATGATCGCCGACGGTTTCACTTTGGACCCGATTTTTTCTGTTCAGACAGAAAAAATCGGCCAGGAATCGTTTCAATTTTTGTCGGCCCGGCAATTTTAGTTTCCGGGGAAGGCGGTAGGGGGGCGTACGCGTCGCCGATCACATGGAAATCACGTGACCTGCACTTCGGCCGTACTAGAGGAAAACATCCAAGATGGCTCCACGGCGTGCAACTAAGCGCAAGACGCAAAGAAAACCAGTAAATACAACAAATGACGAGGGGAATGAGGGCCAACAGCCTGAGGATACCTCGAGGAAGGGACAGGGAACACGTTTCACGGCAAGAGGTAGGCCTAGGCTTGAAATAACAAAGGAAGATGAAGAATCTGCTCGACGTCTTCACGACCGTACTACCGGTAGTAAATCTGGAGCAGTGGAGGAGTACAATGAAGACGACGACAATGATGAGCCCCAAGACCTAAGTTGCACACCTTCCTCCCGTTCCAGGGGAGGCTATTCTGACTCCAAAGGTCCCTACTCACGGCTAGGTATGGTTGGCAGCCGCCTGACCAAGAGAAAACTCATCCCCGATTACGATGAAAACAATGAAGATGAAGAGGAAGAAGGCAGTCCTCGTCCTGCCAAGTCTTTTAAGAGCCCCCCTACCTCTGCAGGTACAGAAATCATTATTGATCACGACGAGGATGATCCCTGGTATATGGACCCCGATTATGATTCACAGGAATTTTCTGTTGACAATGAAGACGAAGAAGAAGAAGAAGACGATCCCCTCCCTACCATAAAGCCACCCAAAAAGAAAAGACCTGTAGCCCCCACAAACTTTGACATGACTAAAAGAAACCAGGAGGAGGCCAAGGTCACCAAGGTCACTCCTAAGAAGACTGTTAGTCAGGTTAAAAAGAGCCAAGTTACTCCTAAAAAAACTATAGGTCAGTTAAAGTCCAGACCAGATGCCCCTGGAAGTGGCCGACAGTACTTCAAAGACAATGCGGTGTTGGAAAGGTTGTGTGAGCTATGGGAGGCTGTTCCATACCTGTATGACAAAAATCACAAGCTGTATAAGGACCCGACAGCAAGGTGGGCCGCCTTAGGAAAAATTGGCGACGACTTAGGGATACCAGGTAATTTATTCAAGATTTTCAAGAAAATATATTTTATCCTAGACCCACATATTTCAAATCGTCCTAGACAACAGAAAAAATCCAAGATAAAAAAGAGAGAAATAATTCTGATTATTAAAACAGCTTTCTTTCATTTCTACTTGCTCTTGTGTTTAAAACAAATCTGAATTACTATGAAAATAAAAAAAAATTATATTTTTCAGCCTTCTTTGTGAACACAAGGATGAATTCGCTGAGGACAGACTATCAAAAAATAGTCTCAGGCAAGGTCAAGTCGGGCTCTTCTGCAGCAGACTCCTTGTATGGGAAACTCCCATACAAGAAAGAGTTAATTAAGCGGCTTTGCTTCTTCTTGGATCCGTATTGCAAGAAGGAAGCAAGCATAACTAACTACAGGAAGGTAAGTTCTCCCCTTTCTTGATTTTTAAGGCCAATAATGCTCGCAATGGATTAAAAATCCCAAATAAAATAATCCCCAACAAAAAATTATCTGATATAAAATAATCCCCAAAAAAGAAATCCCAAATAAAATAATCACAAACAAAATACCCCAATATAAAATTTGATTATCTATTTGCCTGCTACCTTGATCAATTAATCAATCAACGACAATTATAAAGTAATGCATCTTGGATAATTTTTGCTTGCTATTACCCTGATTAATAGACTACCAGGCTATCTTCTCTGCTCATTTACTTTTCCCCCTTTCTTGTTTTTTCAAGCAAACCCAGGTAGAGGAGGAATCACCAGAACAGGAGGTCGACAACGAGGACCAGGACAAGGGCCGTAGTGAGGAGGAAAACTTGGAGCCTGATGAAGGAGGGTTGGAGGAAGCTCATGTAATCCCAGATGAATACGAAGAAGAAGCTGTTTCATCCAGGACGCGTAGTTCTCCCAACAAACAGAACATTGGTAAATCTAAGACCCCCCCCTCTTCTGGCAAGGGCAAAGGTTCAGGTAAAAGCTCTTCCAGAAAGCCAACTCCTGAGGCTACCACTAAACCCCCCCTCAGAAGGGCTGGCAGCACAGGCAGTTCGACGGTACAGCGACCCTCCTCCTCTGACGGTAGGAGGACATACAGGACAGATTACCTGGCTGACAAAGATAAATTCTATGCGAATAATGAGGAGGTTTCCAATGAATATTTCAGGAACAAGGAGCCTCAGCATCTCCGAGAGAAAAAAAACAAGACTGTCGCCGAGGTCCTTGAAAATCGAGAGCAATATTTTGAGAAGTGCACCAACTCTGTGGTAGAGCTGACCCAGCTTGCTGCAGCACGCCATGCTCAGCCCCCTCCACCTCCTCCTGTGGCAGAACCTGAGACGGAGGACTCCCACTGGAGTAAGATGATCTTGTTCCAGTGTCAGAGAATGAACCAGAGAGTACGAGAAAAGTTTAAGCTACACATGCACAGCTTGGCTTTAGACGCTGTGAATGGGGACTGGGTCCCATAAAAGACATAAAAAACTGTTTTGCTCGCGACGAATTATCCCAGATTTGTAGTTAAAAGTTATATATCCCAGACATTTTTTATAGGATCCGAGCGATGATCTCAACCAATATTCTTACTGTTAGTGCACTTGACTCAAAAAACTTGAGGATTGCTATATGTTCTGTTCTAGTGCATAAAAAAACAATATCCGACAACAATTTTTCAGGATCGCAGAGATTGAGGGAAGTGTATGATAATATTTGTTGTTGCTATTGTTGTTGCTGTCGCTGTTATTATCTATCAAGGACTGAAGACAAGGCTTGCATAACCTGCTTTGTACTTTCTTGTAGTAGGCGATTACCTCATGGAAAAGGAAAATATTTTTTTTTATTTCAAGGAGAAGTAAAAAGCCTTCTGGTTATCATGGAAACAGACTAGACGACTTTATTTCTAGTTTACTACATGGTTTTATATCAAGTTAAAAGTTGCTTCTTCTGAAAGAGATCATAAAAGTTAAAAGTTCATCCACTGTGGTGTGTTCAATAAAAAGAGGTTTCTACTTTTATAATTAATTCTTCCCTTCAATGAATTTGAAAACATTTATAATCTCCATATATATATAACAGAAACAATACATGTCGCTCATAAACCCAAAAGTCCTCTTCCCAGATTTGTTTGTCCCCAATAAAATTATCTTGGACATTTTTTGTCAGAGATTATTAGTCATCCTCCTCTTCCTCAACTTCTGCTACAGCCTCCATCCGCCTTTTGCGCATGTACTTGTCTTGCCATGGTACCTTACCGTGCCTGGAGTTGAACCAGCGGCACAGGCTTTCCCGCATGGCTTTCGCACTCTGAGGCATGTTCCTCCCATGATGAGACCTGTCAAGGCCATCCAGGCCATGATCTTCATCCCGCCACTGTCCAGGATGGACCTCGAGCTCTGGCCCTTCATAGTCGACGGATCCTGCTGGGATGTACTCTGATGGTGCTCGAGTGCGAAGGAAGTTGTGCAGGGAAACTGCTGCCATGGTTACCATTTTAACTCCCTTCGGTTCCATGTCCTGTGTACGCAGGAAGAGGCGGAATCTGGTAGCAAAAATTCCGAAAGCATTCTCAGACATGAGACGGCCTCGAGATACTCTGTAGTTGTACACTATCTGCTCATCTCCCTGGTCTTTTACCGCATACGGCTTCATGAGATTGGTTGCTAGTGAGAATGCATCATCCCCTACCATGAAGTAAGGTAGCAAGTCCCGCATGCCATTTATCTTAGACGCTGGTGGTATGTTGAGAGGGTTCGTTGGGTCATTAAGGTCAGCGTAGAGGGGCCCTTCCTTCCATATGCGGGAATCACCTGCCTTGCCTTCTGACCCTATGTCTACATATATGAACCGGTAGTAGGCGTCTACGACAGCCATTAACACTACACTAAAATACTTCTTGTAATTGTAGAAGGTGGTTCCACTCTTCCGAGGTTGGCGAATACGAATGTGCTTCCCGTCCACTGCCCCGATCATGTGAGGGACTTGCCACTCCTTTCAAAATCCATCTGCGATTTCCTTCCATTCCGCTTCGGTTTGTGGGACCTGGAGGGAGGAAAGGAAAGCATATAATAATTGAAGTAAATTATTTAATATATATTTCTTGTATATATCCCAGACTTTTTTGTAGCAGACAAGACCTTCGGCTAGGTGAAATCCAAGATTTTATATTTGAAACACTTGATAAATAGAAAAGAAAACAAAGAAACAAACCTTCAAGAAATCTTTAAGAACGGCAGTCAGGGCAATGCAGGTGTCTCTTATTATAGGGTAGACTGTTGACCCCCCCACTAAATGACCGTGGTGTAGAGTTTGACTGCTGTCTCCTACAAAATAAAAAGGAAATTAAGTCAGGTGTCTCAGATAGTTGAAATCCCAATAAAAATAAATAAAAAATACGCTATATTTAAAACACACATTTTATCATAGATATTCTACCTCTGTAAATTTCATGGGATACTTTTTATATATCATACATTTTATAGAAAATAAAACAAAAGCTCACCTAAAGCCAAATACCGTAGGGTTATGTCTAGGCGTTCCTCTGGCTTAATAGACTCTCTGAAGTTTGTGTCACGCCTGTATATCAGGGGGTAGACCTTGCTCAGGAGCTCTTTGTATTCTCCAGGGCCCATCCTCAGAGTGTGGCGAAACTCATTCACCTCGTCCATCTGAAATTATTTTATAATATTTTTATCTCTGATAAATTTTATCTTGGACAAATAAGGACTCACATCTGTTTTTTTATGACCACGAGCTGCTCTTCTCCTCTTGATCTCTTTAAAATAAGTGAAAATACCACCACCCCATAGAGCTCTACTCCTGTCAGAGGAACATGAAGCCACAGACCGGTACCCCTTGACACCTACCCCCCCAAGTAAACAAAGAAGACAGAGTAGTACTTACTTCCAGTAGGTCCCTGTGCAGTTTAGTGAAGGTGTTTCGCTGCAGATTGTCTGTCCGGTCCTTCAAGTATGGAGCCACGTGGTACTTGTGCTTCCTCTTCTTGCCCTGAAGTATGTCAGCATCTTCCTCATCCAGTTTCATGAGCATTAAAGTGGCGTGAGCGACCACGAGCACATCTGTGGGCTCCATCTTGGATTTGCTCAGTATGTAGGTCATATGGTTGATACTAGGTCATCGCCGATGAAGAGGCCTCTGGTGGAAGAGGGTGGAACCATCCGCGATGACTGTCGGCGATGACAATCCGACAATTTTGTCCTTGGTGGAAGAGTGAATTTTTTGGTGATTTTGAGACCCGATTTCACTGTCCCCGATAAAATTTGACTATCGGGCCGACAAAATTGTCGGCCCGACAGGCGCCCGACGACCGTCGCCGATAGCAAAAACCCACTATCGGGCCGACAATTCTGCCGGTTTTGGTGGAATACCCCCAAAAGCATAGCACAAACAGGTAGCCAAATTCTTTGCTTATACACCGTATGCTTTTTTCGCTTTTTCTCCCCCCGGTTGAGTGGGCATGGCTACCTACCTGTGCTATGCTTTGGATCTACTATGCTGTATTATATCCACCTTATTTACAAGCACTTCTTGGAACATTCACCTTATTGTGTGCTCCATGTAATCCTCCTACTCCTAAGTGAACGCTATAATTCTGCTGGAGCTCCTACTTGGTCCGTGTGCATGCCTCCATATTCAGGCAATATAGGAGACAGGGTCTGACTCTATTCTTTGCAAGGAGGTGAGAATATTCTCATTTTGAATGTCAAGGCAGCAAGTTTAGATGCTACAAATATCCTTTGTTGATAAAAATGATAAACCTCTGTCATCCTATCAAAATCAGACTCCACTACCCTCTGAGACCCTTATCCATAGGTCCATAAGTGAATGGTTCTGACATATCTACATATTACATTTTTGAATAGTTACTTCAACCACACATCCAGTCCCTTTTAATGTCCCTTTTAAATCAACATTGAGTAGTTATTATTTTCAATCTGATACATGAAAAGGTCCGCACCCTATAAATAATGTTGAAAAAATCATTTTCTCAAAATATTTTTGGGCACCAAAGGATTAAACATCAAAAACTTAATGATCCCTCATTGATGTCAACAGACTGTCATGTTTCCTTCATTACATCTGGATGTTAGGTGGGTGTTTCTAGACTGTGACCCAAATCCTTTGCTTACACACCATATGCTCTTTTGCGTTCTCTCTCTCTTTAGTTTATGTAAACATGATGTATGAACATGAAGATAACAGGTGATGTAAGTATTTTCTTTCACCACTTTATAAGACATGATACACCACTTGTCCACTTATTTTTGGACATCTTAATTATAGACCATATTCTGTTTCACTTTCTCCCTCTCTAGTTATATGTAAACATGATGTATAGAATAGTCAAGTATTCTTAAAGTAATCAAATTATTGCTAACCTAGGGTTGACCATTACACAATGGCTAGGCACAAGAAACTGCAGACCTCAGACATGCTCTTCATTGCTGCCCACTCTCTCCCTACCTCCACCTTGGATGGATAAGTGACGTCACCCTCCTCTCTAACTGTGTGCCCAAGGAACATCACTCTTTATAATTAGATGGTTTCACATTTAGCCCTGCTGCAATTAGTTGATATAGGACCTAGGCCCATGGATTTAGCCATGCAAGGCAGATAAATTAAAAGAATGCCTGTTGCTAAGCAAATACTGACCATAGCATGAGGGGAATAACAGAAATGAATTTCCCAGACTTGAGTTCATGGGAGTAGTAGGAGGGCAGCAGAAGCTGTCTCAGAAGTGATTTAATGCAGGGTCATTACTAATGGCTACAACTTGCTTTTCCATGTTTATGCTTATTCCACAATTTCTGGGATACTGAGTGCTTTTCGTGGATATTCCCATGCACATACCTGTCGATATTGCACACCATGATGCCTGCATCATGACTTTTGTAAGATGTGCAGTTATCCAAGGATAACATGCAACTGGTGCGGTTATCCATGGATAACCTGCACACCTTACATGTCCTTACATGTCATATGTTACATGTAAAAACCCACGAAATTTTCATGGCCAGGGTAGGGATCGAACCTGCAGTCTCAGATCCCAAATCCAACTCCCTATGCAATGCACCACAGGGACTGACGAGAAACGGTATGTGTTTGCTTGGTTAGATTGTAGAGGTAGGCGGGCCAAGTCCCGGTCCGGGTGTATATTTCTTCGCTACTGCTCGCATTCAAACCAATCTAAGCCAAGCCGGGCGCCTAGGTGTATTGCCCGGTGGTCTAGTGGTTAGTGCATTGCGCTTTTTTTCCGCCGTGTGCCCGCTGCCATAACCGCGAAACGCATTCAAAGCATGCCCAGCCGAGACGGGCGCTGTAGCTGTCCGCTGCTGGGCGACGAGGTGTATGTACCGATCGTGTACGAACACTATTTTTCGCTGTGTGCCCGCTACCATAACCGCGGGATGTATTCAAACAAAGCAATGGCTGCCGGGCTCCGAGGTGAGTGTACACACTATGGCTGGCTTCGAGTCCCGGGGAGGGGGAACAATTTTTGTTTTCAACTTGAATTTATTGATATTCTATTGATTATCTATTGGTATCATGGAATAAAATAAGTAGTCAATGGATAATTCATGACAAGTGTGTTAGCAAAGGATAATTACACTCGGGCTACGCCCTCATGTAATTGTCCTTTGCTAACACACACTCGTCATGAATTATCCATTGATTACTTGTTCAATATCTACATACATGTAGCTACGTTATCCTATACCTGAATGATCCTATCCTACCTGTAGCTATGTTACCATGTACCTACATTACCCTATCCTACCTGTAGCTACGTTATCATATACCTACATGACCCTAGAGGATATATGACATTTATTGATGCATGCCTGTAGCTATTTATCACATACCTACATGACCCTATCTTACCTGGAAATATGCCTTCATATGTATATCTAAATGATTATATCCGTCATGTAGATCTGTACATTATCATGTACGTACATGCCATATTCCAGCCAAAGCCACATTATCTCATCATGTTCCTATAGAACTTTGCCCAATTCTCATTGGCTCATGTAGAGTGATGACACAATACCTACATGTCCATTAGCTCATGTAGGGTCATGACATTATACCTACATGTCCATTAGTTAATGAAGAGTCATGACACAATACCTACATGTCCATTAGCTCATTTAGAGTCATCACATGACACCTACATGTCCATTAGTTAATGAAGAGTCATGACATGATACCTACATACCCATTAGCTCATGTAGAGTCATGACATGACATCTACATGTCCATTAGCTCATGTAGAGTCATGACACGTTACCTACATGTCCATTAGCTCATGTAGGGTCATGACATGATATCTACATGTCCATTAGCTCATGTAGACTCATGACATGATACCTACATGTCCATTAGCTCCTGTAGAGTCATGACATGATACCTACATGTCCATTTGGAGACTATAGCTGAATGCCTTCTGCCAAAACATTCCAAAACATTTTACTTTGAAGCCACTAACATTTCATTACACCTGAATACATTTTGGCATTTGTAGACTACAGCTGAATGCCTTCTGCCAAAACGTTTCAAAACGTTTTACTTTAGATGATTGTTCAGTTCAAGTAGACTTGCCAAAACGTTTAGATGTGTTTTATCCCTATCACTGGAACTTCCAGCTGAGGTCAATGTGTATTAGGCTGGGAAAATTACATTGAAAATAGAGAGAAATCCCTCACTGAATACACATTATTACTGTACGGTTCTACAAAAACTGAAAAATCCATTATGCATAATATGTTTCGGTTGTCCACCGACAGAAAGTGCTGGTATTTTGGACCCCCACTTTTACTACCCACATTAATATGTTTTGGTTGTCCACTGACAAAAAGTACTGGTATTTTGGACCCCCACTTTTACTACCAACATTAATATGTTTTGGTTGTGCACAGAAAGTACTGGCAGTCCTAAGGGTATTTTGGTATTTCTGTAGCAATGTGAATGATAAAAGGGGTGATTGTAAAAAAATAATAATAATAAATAACATAATAACATGTATGCATGTATTTCCACGAGAAGGGCATGAGCTTAAAAACACAACTGTGCCAGCTAGCTATTATAATCCAAGGTAAATCGTATGGATACCAGCAGTTGAATGCGCTCCCACACCAAGATTTAACTATGGAAAAGGCTACTACTGCTATAACCCCTGATGGGGTGATGTACCGCTCCCACCATAATAGGCTGTCAAACTTGTCCATGGATGACTTTGATATGGAACAGGTCACTTATAACAGTGCAGAGCAGGCTTACCAGTGTCAAAAAGCAATGTATTGCAAGGATTCTGATGCTGTTAAACATATTATGAGCTTGTCTTGCCCTTACCAGATTATGGACGAGGGTAAAAAAATCAAGTTAAAACCTGACTGGGCGAGAAATGCTGAGAGAGTGATGCACAGGGTGCTGAAGGCAAAATTTTCTAAACCTGCACTACTTGACCACCTATGATCTTTTGAAGGTAAAGAACTCTATGAGGCCAGTTTCAACTCGACCTGGGGGGTCAAGATGCACCTAGGACAAGCAGACATGTGTACACGAGGCAACACAAAGGGAGAGAATCTCCATGGTTACACCCTGATGAGAGTAAGAGATGAACTTCTACGATTTGAAGATGATGAGCAAGATGATGAGACAAATGATGTGGCAGGTCAAGTCCAGAGGAAGCCCCAAGAAGGTATTGAAAATCCAGAAAATGACGAGGCTGCTGGCAGTGGCCAAGAAGATAAGGAGGATCAAGAAGCTAATTTTGACAAATAATGAACTCATGTCCCCTACCCGTGGTCTAATGTGTATGTACATGACACTGGAGCATACATTAATATAATAACTAAGGTTTAACCAATAGCAACGTGGTTAATCAATGTATTATGTATGTGCTTATTTACATCCCCACACTGTCTATTATCGACTTCATATAGGGTATAGCATGATTGGCCATAAGAGATTATGCTTTTTTTGACATTTTCCATATTGGTTTTTTGCTAAGACGGGCCTCAGCCCACGCACTGTATTTCCATTGTCATATATTGTATGTTAGCTAACAACAGAATTAATTTCAGGAGAGGATTCTCTACTGTCCACTTGAATGCTAGAAGTGTAAGAAATAAAATGTCTAATATTAGAGCAGAATTAGAAAATAAAGACATAGATAGTACTTTATTCTCTGAGACATGGTTAACTGATAGTGATGATTTACTTTTCCAAGGTATAATATGTTTCGCCAAGACAGATTGAGTATTTATAGGGGAGGGGGTTTATGTGCACATGTTGACGAGGAAGTGTCTTGCTCTGTGGAATCTTTTAAACATTTAAATAGATGTGACGCTGATATAGAGGTACAATGGCTTCAGTCTATTAAAGGCATAAATAAAAAAATGTTAATATGTAATGTCTACCGTCCTCCCAGTGGCTCTCTGGTTAATTTTTGTAACACATTCAAAGCTTTGCTACTTCAAGTCGACCCTATTGATCACTTTGATATATTTATAATTGGAGATTTTAATGTCGATGTCCTGATAAATTCCAATGATAAAAGACTGTTATATGAAACAATGGATCAATTTCACCTAGTCCAGTTAGTAAAAAAGGTTATGACTACATCTGGCTCAAACACTTGTATAGATTTAATTTTCTCAAACTGTGACTCCATCATTTCATCTGGTCCCTTGAATATTCATTTTAGTGATCATCTCCCTATACATTTCATTAAGCACCAGGTAAAAAATAAAGAAAAAGTACAGGACTTTTTTAGGAAGATCATACAAAAATTTTGACATGGAAAAATATTTACAACAGGTACAAAATCATAATTGGGATTTATTTGATGCGTGTTTGAACCCTACAGAAGCATGGGCTATATTTGAAAATATTTTAAAAAGGTATCTTCATGTACAATGTCCTGTTAGAAGTTTCAAGGTTCTTGACAAGCCAAAACCATGGATGACTAATTATTTACTTGAGAGGATCAATGATAAAAATGCTTTACTGTTGGAAGCCCGCAGAGCACAGAGTGTTATAGTTTGGCATAGAGCAAGGATACTATGTAATACTGTAAATGATGAGGTTGAAAAGGCTAGAGATAATTATCATTGTGATTTATCTGAGGTATTTGCTAAAGATTCCAAGAAATTTTGGACTGTTGTAAAAGATATTATGCCTAATAGTAAGTCTTGATCAAAGCAAATAAATGTGGTCAACAATGATGGTAATGCTATACAAATGGAAAACACAGCTGAATATATAAATTCTTTCTTTGCTGACATTGGGCCAAGGTTGGCTGATGGTTATAATGCTGATTTCCAATTTTTTGGTAACCGCTGTGCCATTGATATGCCTGATTTTAACTTCACTGATGACCAGATCATACAGTGCCTTAAGGATATTGACACTTCCAAATCCTCAGCCATTGAATACTTACCTACAAATTTTTTTAAAGCTGCTGCTCTTAGAGTTCCCCAGAAATTTATAAAACTAATTACACTTTGTATAATTACCGGTACTTTCCCTGATGTATGGAAAATCGCGACTGTTACTCCCCTACCCAAGGGAGGGGATATGACCAATGTTTCTAACTATAGGCCAATAAGTGTTCTTCCACTACCTGGTAAAATTTTAGAGAGATTGATCCACACAGCTATATCCCTACACCTAGAGAAATATGACATTTTGACAAAAAATCAAGGCGGGTACCAAAAAAAGAAATCAACACTCGACACCATTTCTAAATTAGTAGATCACATACTAGGCAATAGCAATAAGGGCAATATTACTTTGGCAGCTTATATTGATATAAAAAAGGCATTTGATTCAGTTAATTACATGATTTTATTAAAAAAGTTAGAACTTTATGGAATTCGAAATAGAAATTTGACACTCATAGAAAATTATTTGTCCAGGCACCAGCAATGTTCAATAGCCAACCATGTAAGATCCAATAAAGCAGACCTAACGTGTGGTGTCCCACAGGGTTCCATTTCGGGCCCATTGTTTTTTTCTACTTTATATTAATGATTGTATTAAAACTACTGATGTACACGAGACTCTACTCTTTGCTGATAATTCTGTATTGTTTGTTTCTGGGAAGTTTCTAGATAATATATCACGTACCATGACTATGGCATTGGAGAAATTTTATCAATGGACTACAATAAATAAATTGACCATGAATGAATCTAAGACCAAAATTATGTTATTTGCCTCGTCACAAAAGATTAGCAAACTCCCAAAGCCCAAAATTAAATTAAATCGTAAGGTGTTGAAAAATGTCATATCATATAAGTATTTAGGGGTTACTCTGGATCAAGAGCTCAACTTTAATTTGTATGTTAATGCCATGTACTACGGAGCCCCTAAAAGGACATACCACAAATAATTTTTCCCCTGAAAAAATATTCTTGCGGATACTGACAAATTCTTGCGGAAACTGAACAATTCTTGCGGAAACTAAGCAATTCTTGCGGAAACTGAACAATTCTTGCGGAAACTGAACAATTCTTGCAGAAACTGAAGAATTCTTGCGCGTACTGAAGAATTCTTGCACGTACTGAAGAATTCTTGTGGATACTGAAGAATTCTTGCGGATACTGAAGAATTCTTGCGGATACTGAAGAATTCTTGCGGAAACTGAACAATTCTTGTGGATACTGAAGAATTCTTGCGGATACTGAAGAATTCTTGCGGAAACTGAAAAATTCTTGCGGATACTGAAGAATTCTTGCGGGTACTGAAGAATTCTTGTGGGTACTGAAGAATTCTTGCGGGTACTGTAGAATTCTTGCGGGTACTGAACAATTCTTGCGGATACTGAATAATTCTTGCGGATACTGAAGAATTCTTGCGGGTACTGAAGAATTCTTGCGGGTACTGAAGAATTCTTGTGGGTACTGTAGAATTCTTGTGGGTACTGAACAATTCTTGCGGATACTGAATAATTCTTGCGGGAACTGAAGAATTCTTGCGGGTACTGAACAATTCTTGCGGGTACTGAACAATTCTTGCGGGTACTGAAAAATTCTTGCGGGTACAGAAACATTCATGTTGGGGCTTGAGGGTTTATCATCATTCAGTTTCCACAAGAACAGTTTAGTATCCGCAAGAATTGTTCAGTATCCGCAAGAATTGTTCAGTATCTGCAAGAATTGTTCATTTTCTGCAAGAATTGCTCAGTTTCCGCAAGAATTGTTCAGTATCCGCAAGAATTGTTCAGTTTCCGCAAGAAATGCTCCGTTTCCGCTAGAATTGTTCAGTATCCGCAAGAATTATTTCTGTACCTGCAAGAATTATTTCTGTACCCGCAAGAATTGTTCAGTACCCGCAAGAATTGTTTCTGTACTCGCAAGAATTGTTCAGTACCTGCAAGAATTGTTCCTGTTCCCGCAAGAATGTTCCTGTTTCCGCAGGAATGTCCCTGTTTCCGCAAGAATGTTCCTGTTTCCGCAGGAATGTCTCTGTTTCCGCAAGAATGTTCCTGTTTCCGCAAGAATGTTCCTGTTTCCGCAAGAATGTTCCTGTTTCCGCAGGAATGTCTCTGTTTCCGCAAGAATGTTCCTGTTTCCGCAAGAATGTTCCTGTTTCCGCAGGAATGTCCCTGTTTACGCAGGAATGTTCCTGTACCTGCAGGAATATATTTTGCATGAAAAAAATCTTTTTATTATCCCTGCTAGCACCACTCATCCAAATGATGTCTTTTTTACGTAAATCAGATGAGTTTTCACGTAAGAATGACGTAAATTGCACGAGTTGTGCTAGCTGGGATGTTCCTGTTTCCGCAAGAATGTTCCTGTTTCCGCAAGAATGTCCCTGTTTCTGCAGGAATATATTTTGCATTAAAAGAAATCTTTTTAGTATGTCCTATTAGGGGCTCCGTAATTATCCGTAGTGTGAGATATAAGTCACTATTGTTATATAAAATAAGAAAGTGTTTGTCTGTGAAAGCTAGACTCAGAATTTATAAAACCCACATCGTGCCTATCGTTGATTATTGGGATATTCTGTATCATGGAGCCAAAGACTCCTTATTGAATGAACTTCAAAGGATGCAAAACAAGTGCATTAAGACATGTCTGGGTGTAAATATTTTAATGCCAACAGGTTTTATTCATAATGTCACATCACTCCCTTACTTGATTGATAGAAGATTATACCTTTCAAAAATTTTGGCATTCAAAAGGTCTCAAAAACCAGCATACTTGACAGACAAAATTCGAGTAACCAGATTCTCTTCAGCACCTGTTTTAAAATATGATCATATTAAATTAGTGTCTTATTCTCATAGTCCTGAGGTATTCTGTGGTCAGACTTGGAATGCCTTGTCTCCTGAATTAAGAAATATAGTTGACATTGAAGTATTTAAAGATTAGATGAAGACTGTGATGTTAGAGAGTGTGAGCTGAGGCAAAAGAAATATCGTACATTATTGTTGATGTGAGGGTTTTATATTTTGGGTTTTTAACAATTTTTTTAGATAAAAAGGGATAAATGGTACTGAAGTAATTAAATTATGAATTATTTCTGCCATACTTGCTAAAAAGTGATTGTTATTGCTATATACTTTTATATTGATGATTGTATTTTCATGTTAATGTCATAATAACAGTTTCTGATGGTGCTAACATTAACTTATCAGCCACTAGGACAGGTCTTGTTCTCCTGATTGTGATGGTTTATGATGAAGAAATAATATGTACATATGAATGATATTATATATGCCTCTAGCTGGAGACGACTGGGAATACAAGATGTATCGTTGACATGTTGATATTGGCTGAATAAAGTTTAAAGTTTGTTCAAAAAAAAAAAATTAAAGAAAAAGGGGTGTGAAGTGTGTCCTGACCATAGCAGAAGTGACGAAAAGTCTGGGATCGATTTGGTGAATTGACGACTGACTCGGAGCATCTCACGATCATGAAGGCTGTGGCCATCCAATGAATGATCTAAAGAAACCAAGGGAGTAACTGCGAAATTCCCTGGCATACAACCTTTTTCTTCTTTATCAGTGCCATATTCCTAGCTACTTCAGAGGCTGCACCAGGGACAATCGAGGAATTCCCTATTTATATAATCCCTGACAATAGTCTTGGTCTATGGTTTGCCATGATTGCACATAATGGCTTAGACCGAACACTTGAAAACTTACCTTAGGCTGCTGCCATGTCGCTCATCACAGAATATGTAGTTTTCAGGAGTTGCTGGGTTTCATGTTGACCCCAGGGACTTACTTACCTGATGGGTTAAACTACCTGAAGGACTTACTTACCCGAAGGACTTATTCACCCAGTGAAACCTGCGGACAGGAGCTGTCTTTATGTCTAGGACCCATAAAAAGAAAGAACAAATTATTCTACAAGACAATAGACTGTAACACAACATTGCCTGAGACCCTAACATTCCTCCAAACTATTTGATGAAATAGTTTGGAGGAATTGTGTCAGAAGATATGTCTGTTACACAACAACCAATATTATCCTGTCTTATGTTCTTCTACTTTCTGGTCGGATGGCATCATAGACAGAGGTATTATTCATTGACTGTCTTTACGTGCCTTGGCCGCATCAATAACATGTCAGAGTAGTATGCCCAGAGTCACGGAGACTGACTGCTCCCACTGTGATTTTAACCTTATGCTGAGATTCTGCATCGTTTTGGCTTGGGTTTTGGCGTGTTCTGACCGGCACGTCCGAAACGCCATATGAGTGGTGTAGACTATCAACAAGAGACGACTTGCTCAATAATAGACAGTTGGACAGTTGGAGATATTACCTTCATTGCATAGAGCCCTGAAGAGTGTGCATCAATTGGGCCACCAGCGGTATGAGCGGTATCAACAGCCATTCTGGTCATTGCTGGTTACTAGTGTGACTCATCACTTCATCATGGTGCTGTCGACCACTCATTGCAGCTTCTTGAATCATATCACCATCTCTCGTCTGAGGTGAAGAACTTTAATACTTCTGTCATCAAGAGATATCAAACTCTTATTTTCCCGGCTGTTTGTAAACCTCATCGATCCATTTAACACAGCCCTCGCGCTATGGTCACGATCATTTTAAACCCGTACAGTGCATGTTTTGAATCCTGCGACAAATTTGTTTCTCTAGCTTTACTCAGCTAGTGTTTAAGTCGTAGTAAGCCAATTTGGTATTTCCCAATTCTTATGACATATGAAACCGACTCTATATGAGCATTATGTGTATGGTATCAACATCATTGTGTCTGATAAAGATCCTTTTAAGTTCTCTCATTATTGCAATTGGCCGAATGAAATGACACCTTTTTGCAATATTATTTGATTTTGTGGTGTTTAAGTATCCCTAGTTTCACATGTGGATGTGTATGAATATTCATTTCTCTATTGTCTGATCGCATCTCATCCCAAGATGGTAGCATGATTAAACTCTTCCATGGTACTTTTCTTTGAGTAATTTTCACAAAGAAATAACTCATAACCAGCTTTTGTCAAAGTGTCTATGACTATGGTTCTATACCCTTCGAGTGTCAGTTTTCCTATAAACACATAAGAAAGTTACATGATATTTTTCACACTCTAGTTTAAAGCGAAAAGTATGTTTATGTATTATTATAATGTACCTGTATAGTATTTGAGGTCTTTGAAGAATGTATTATGTCTATTATGTTCAGTCACGAGACACACCTTGGTTTTGAATATATATTGTAGCACTCCGAATACCCGTCGTCTTAGCTCTATGGAAAGGATTACGAAGACTCAGTCAACTTTAGTATCAACACTGTTTATTGCCTGGCTTCAGGCCACACCATCTAAGCCATCGGTGAATATCTCTTATCTGCTTTCACAACTGGGGCAAGCCGGGCTATGAGTCTCGACCAGCACGTATCTCCTGTCTCCCTGGTCAGAGAAACGCAACCACTATATATACGCTTGCCATTCCCCCGATGCTGGCACAGTTGGCACTGTGCCAGCGGCGGTGAACATGTTCGCTCCTAACTTGACTCCGGGATCGGCGGCTTCCACGCCCCATACCAGGATGGTTTCGCTTCCACCGCCTCCCCTCGGTCTACGCCACACTCTCCCCAACTAATTAACAACTTGCGGGGTAGAAATGTCAATATTACCCTCCTGCAGATGGGTGTCCAATTTTGAATAAAACTATCACACCGGTACCCTAGGTGTCTCTGTGTTTTTTTTATATACAAGGAAAAAGTACATGATATACAGTGGTATAACAATAGATCATGCTACTCCACTCCTATGAGTGGCTTAAAAATACTAGCAACCGACTGCTGTCCCCTATGCAGCATATGTTTACAGGCGATAGCATGCTTTTAACAGTAATACGACGTCAGTGCCAACAACAACCTATGTACACCCAGCTGCTCCTCTTTCTTTGGATGGCTCCGCAGCTCCGCCGGTGCCCTCCTCCGACTCCTCCGCCGGTGGCATCCTCCCGCAGTCTCCGCTTCCACGGACCTCTCCCGACTGCAACACAAGGTGAGTAGCCCTTTTTAGTACCATCTCCCACCTTCCATGCTTTGTCTAGTTGTGTCCCCCTGCTTTAGGTGATGCTCCCCTGAAAACCTTATGCCACAACTGGCCTGTACTGGCTATACTCACCGGTGGCTAATTCATCAGTGTTTCCCCCGTCTGTACTGGCCACCTCTCTGCCCCTCTCCGACAGCAACCATTCCGACCCGGTAGCACCTCCGCATCCCCCCCTATACTGGGGGCAGCCCTCTCCCTTCGACTGAAACACGTCTTTAGGATGGACTTACCCCATTGACTGGCTGACCGGACCTCCCCGCAGTCATCTCCCGCTGGCTGCTCCTCCGCAGGTATGTCAGTCGACTCATCTTTCCCCGCCCTCTCCCTTCATGGCCAAGCTTGACCACACAGAGCGCACTGACCCGAAGGTGCAGCATCCCCGTATCTCGTCTGTGTCACTTGCACCAACTCGTAGTCCCCATTAGGTAAGCTTTGGATGGCTGCCGACATGATACCTCCGGGTACCATCTTCAGACCGGGCCCCATGGACACCGGCTGAGGCAACCGTCTGGCATACTCCCTCAGGGCTGCAGGTCCCATAAAATCCTTGTGCCAAGGCATGGTAGCCTCCACACACTCCTCCTTCCCTCTGCCCCCTTGATCTCCTCCTTCTGGCTTTGCTGTGACCCCCACTATGCCTTGTGTTGGCGCCACCCCTCCTTCCTCCATCTCCACCACCGGGGCATCAGTTACCACCACCACCCTATCCCGAGTCGGTGGTGGCAGCTCCAACTCCCTAGCCATGCTCTCCACTATGGTCTCAGTTCTGGCCGGGACTAGCACCATGGTGTCCGCCGCCTCCCCCTCCGCCACCATCTCCACTTGCAGGAGGAACTCCCCTTTTGGCGACTTAATCACCAGCCCATTCATTCCCACAGTCACAGTCCTAGGGTGCCTCACCAGCCGTGGAGATGTAACCCGGGCCCGGCCTCCCTCCTCCCCTAGTTTGGCCCGGTCCCTCGCAGCGGTCTCCTGGCCACCCTCCCCCCTAGCCGGTGGAGTCTGCCTCAAGAGTTCTTCCGTGCTCCGCCTAGCTGACCCTCCTCCTTCGGGGGAAGTCATCACCTGACTCGCAAAGCTTGTCCGTACACCTGTAGTCTCCTGCTTTCGCGTCGCCTTATGCGACGTCTTCCCCTTTCCTTTATCCTTCTTCGGGGTTTTTGGTGCTTTCCGGCTTTCCTCCTCCTGGATCTGCCTCTCTTAATCTTCCTTCAACAGCCGGGCCTTCTTCGCCTCCTCCTCCTTCTGCTTCTGGGCCCCTACCTCCCTCTGTCGGCGCTCCTCCTCCACCTTCTTCTTCCTCCCCTCCTTTATTACCTCCCTGAATCTCTCCTCCAACTCTGGGCAACCCCTGACCAGAGGGGGTATCTCTATCTCCTCCTGCTCGGTGGGGTCACTCTCAGCCGGTACAGCCCCAGCCGACTGTGGGGGATCCACCTCCTTTGGGCCCATATCCTCCTCCTTTGCTGGTGAGCGGGGGGTGGTTGCCGACCCACTTAGCTCTGGTCGCGGCTTGTCTACTGCCAGCTGAAATGGTGCCGGCTTGTCAGGGGTGCTGTCGAGTCCCCCAGTAATTTGGAATGAGTTTTCCTTAGTGAGAGAGGAATCAGGCTCCTCCTTCATTCCCCTCAGACATGTTCTCATACTGTCCCACCTTTATCAAGGAGCGGGGGATAGGCTTCCGCGCCATTATGGCCTCGTACTCCTTCTCAATACTCTGGATGTCCAATTTGTCGACCGGCAGGTCCCGTCTTAGTAGGTGTTTCTCCCTCTTCCCCAAACTTCTCCATAATCCTGTCTAACACGAATCGGAGCTTTTTATCCTCCTCTTGGGACAGCAAGTGCTTGCCGGAATCCTCCTCCCGCCCTGGGTCCATCCAGTTCTTCCCCCCTCTTTCCACAGTTTCCCCACTAGCGGTTAATTCCGGGCACTGCGATTTCCGGGGCCGTTTCTCCGGCATTCCCCCTTCACTTTCCAAGGCCCTTTTTGCCCCCTTCCCCGCACTCCTGGTCACTACCCCGGTGTCGACCAACCCCCCCCCCCCCAACATCTCCGGGCTGGGTAACCCCACCAAGCTTTCCAGAAACCATGATGCCCTGGCCACCTCCTCCACGTCCTCTGACCCCAGGCGGATACCTGGCAAGATCAGTGATGACGCCCTGCCCCACCGTAGAGGTCTCTGGCTCAGCATCCCCCTCCCGTTGCTTTGCCCCGGCGGGCTCCCCCTGGGCCGTTCCGGTGGATGGTTCTCCTGTCTCACTAGGAGTATCCTTGACTAGCCCCAACGGTAAGAGTTTCGCCTCTCTCGGCGGGCTCCATGGCCCTAGGTCTCTGTGGACCCTCTCCACGTGCCGTAACAAATCCAACAGCCTGTCCTTGGACACCATGTACTCACAGCCGGGGCACTGGTACCCTGCTTGGTATTCCACATGTGAGTTAAGATGGAGTGTCATAGCGTACTTTGTTTTGAATGCCCATCTCCTAGTCCCCCGAGGATCCTCCCTACACTTCTCACACCGGAATTGTGGTATCTCCACCCCCTCCACCACCTCCATGGGTATGGTCTTGTCTAGCTGCGCTTTAGGTCCCATTATGATGTATTCGGGTGTTGGCCAGAAACTCGTCGGAATTGACAGTCCCCACCCCTGTCCTCCGTATTTATGGGTTTCCCAGCCGTTGCTCTGCCCCTCTTTGGCTCCTCCCCCGTCTTCCTTTCGGCCAATCAGGAGAGAGTCTTTCCCCGGTGCACGTGCGCCACCGTCTCCCTTCGTGGTGGGCCGACTCCCACTCTTCCCACGGTCCTTCCCCTTCTCCGAGTTGGACCCGTGGGAACCCTCGTCTCGTCGTTTCCTGTCCCCCTCACTTCTCCGGGGGAGGCACCCCAGGTCGGGGGAACACTCCTCGGGGCACCTCCTATCACCGCTCCCATCCTTTCTGTGATCACCATCTCTCCGGTGACGGCTCCCCGACTGACTAGAGCAGGAATGCGGGGGTGAGATACCCGCCCTCTCCCTTCTTCGCCTATCTCTGCTTCTGCTCGAGCGCTCCTCAGGCCTCGGGGGTCGACTTGATGGGTCACCTCACCCTTCCCATAGGTTCCATAGGACGTAGGATCCATGTCCTTCACCGCTCTAACCCGCTTTTCCTGCCTCTTAAACTCCTTTTTTTCTTCTCTGAAGCTCTCCTTTAAGATCACCCTCCTATTGTCATCCGCCTTGGTCACCAATGGTGCTAATTTGAATTTGTGACGTCACCAGCAGTTGGGTTGCTTGGCGACGGCGTCACCAGCGGGAAGTTATCTCCCCCAGGGGGCGCCACTTTCTCGACGCCCTGCACTGTAGGGGGCGCCACCATTCCCAGCCGCCACCTCAGGGGGTCCCCCTTGTGTTGACCGCCGTCCGCAGTTGGTTCCCCGTGCCCCTTCTTCCTCTCTCAAGTGATTCTGGAAGTTCTCCTCCTGCGCTTCTTCCAGCATCTCATAAATTCTCCACCTTTCCTCGTGTTTGGCTATGATCCTCCTCCTCTCCAGGTCCTTCTGTGCCGCCTCCCTCACCGCCCTCTTTGCCGCTTTCCGCGCCCTCCTGGCGTCTGCTTCCGCGGGGTTTTCTTCCTCCCCTGAACTCTCTGAGTCATCAGTAGGTATTCCACTTATGGGGGGTTTATCATCGGGGCATATCCCATCCAGTGTGACATGGCAGCCCCTCTTTCTCTTTTCAGGAAGCTTGTGTACCAGTCGTCCCCCATTCTACTCGTATTCACGACCCCGGTATCTTGCAAGACATTGTCTACCGCACACTTCCTCTTTCCTCCCCAGAAAACCGTCCTAACTTCGCTGGTACCCTCGTCCTTAGTTTCCGCTGCAGATGACGATGCCTCTCCGTCCGATGCAGCCTCCTCCTCCTCCTCCACCAGGGCAATTTCTGTGATACTTCCCCTGTCCACCCCCAGGACCGGTTTCAAGGAGTCAAAATGCACAATCCGAACTGCCCTCCCTTTCTTTATGCGGTATACTGCCTCCCCTATCCGTCCCACCACCTCCCACGGCCCCGTCCAGTCACTTTATAGTTTAGGCGACAAACCTCTCTTCTTCAGTGGGTGATGGTAGTAGACCCTTTTTCCGACTCCTATCTCCCCTGCCTGTGCCCGGGCATCGTAGTTTCACCTCTGTCTCTCCACCGACTTCCCCAAGGTGTCCCTGGCCACTTGATAGGCTCCCGTCATAAATGCCTGCAACTCCGCCAGGTAGCCTTTTGTGCCCCTGGGCTCAGCTAGGGGATATATTAGGTCCAAGGGCACCACCGTCTCCCTAGCTAACATCATGGCATTAGGCGACACCCCTTGGAGGAGTGTGCGGAGGAGCGATAAGCTGCCATAACGAAGGGAAGCTGCCGGTCCCAATCTTTGTGGTCGGAGGCTACCAGCGTCGCCAACAGCATTTCTATGGTTCTGTTGGCTCGCTTTACCATCCCGTCACTCTGGGGCCTGAAAATGCAAGTCCTTGTCTGGCGTACTCCAAAGAGGGCGATGATTTCTCTAAATAGTCCTGACTGGAAGTTCTTTCCTTGGTCGGTATGTATTTCCACTGGGGCTCCCAGTCAGCAGATGAATTCCTCCACAAACTTCCACGCCACTGTTGGTGCCTCCTGGTTGGGTAACACATATGCTTCAGCCCACTTGGTGAAGTAGTCGGCTGCCACCAAGATAAATCAATTCCCTGTGTTGGAGATGGGTAGAGGGCCCATTACATCCAACGCCATCCTCTGTAGTGGCAGCCCCACTGCAACATGCCCCATGTTTGCCCGGTGCGGAGCTGGCGGGGGTTTCCTCCGAGCGCATGGTTCACACTGAGAGCACCAGAGGATTACATCCCATGGATAATCCGGCCAGTAATACCCTCTCTGCAGTCGTTGTAGTGTCTTATTCTGGCCCAGATTGCCGGCCAGCGGTTCCCCATGCACCATGCGTAGCACTCCGCTCCTCTCACCGGCGGGGACAGCTATCTGGAAGCATTTCTGGCCCACCCGTGTTTCCCACCAGCGCCCAATCACCCCTTTCTCTTTGGACAGTCTACCCCGTTGTGCAAACCAAGCTTGAGTTTCATAATCCCAGCATCTCCGCACTCTTTCGTCAGGTAAGTCATCATTTACCATCCATTCAGCCACCTGACTCATCAGTTTATCCTTCTCTTGCAGTTCCTCCCAGGACTCAGCCGCCGGAACCTCCGGGCCCTCCACCGCCTGTTCATCCACCCCCGACAAAGCAGATCGCTGCCCCCTGGTGACCACCTGGCAGAAGGAGGCCTCCTCCCCCTCATCTCTTCCACACTGGGAGCACGGCCGCCGGGACAGCCCATCAGCATTACCATGGAGTTTACCCGGTCAATGATGGATGACTATATCGTATGTGATGATAATCTGAAGCCATCTAGCCAGTTGCCCCTCTGGCTCCTTAAAGTCCAGCAGCCACCGCAGGGAAGCATGGTCTGTCCGTACCACCATGGGTCGCCCCACCAAGTAATGACGAAACTTCTTGAGGCCAAAGATGATGGCTAGCAACTCTCTCCGAGTGACACAATAATTCCTTTCTGGTTTGCTAAGGGTATGGCTCCCGTATGCCAAAACCCTCTCTCCCCCCTCCTGCTCCTGGCTGAGCACCACCCCTAACCCAGTGTCACTGGCGTCGGTGTCCATTATCAATTGGCCCTCCGGTCCGGGAAAGGCCAAGATTGGTGCCTTGGTCAGCCGCCGCTTTAGTTTGCTGAAGGCATCCTCACAGTCGGGGGTCCACTTAAACGTCCTGCCCTTCTCCGCTAGGGCACTCAGTGGTTTGGCGATGGAGGAGAATTCAGGGATGAATGCTCGGTAGTACCCCGCCAGCCCCAAGAAACTACATACCTCCGACACCCCTTTTGTTGTAGGCCACGACTCCATAGCTTCTATCTTCTCTGGATCTGTGCCCACCCCCGCCTGACTGACCACGTGGCCCAAGAACAGGACCCCTCGGCGGGCTAGTTGACACTTGGAGGGTTTGATTTTAAGCCCCGCTCCTTCTAATCGCTCCAAGACCTCCCCCAACCGGCGGAGGTATTCACTGAAAGTGCTGGCGAAGACCACTATATCGTCTAAATACACCAGGCATGTCCTTCACTGCAGACCCCGCAAAGCCACCTCCATGACGCGCTCAAAGGTGCCCGGGGCGTTACACAGGCCGAAAGGCATCCGTCTGAATTGAAACAGGCCCCGGTGAGTGCTAAAGGCCGTCTTCTCCCGGTCCCCCTCCTCTGTGTCCAACTGCCAATACCCGCTGGCTAAATCCATGGAGGAGAACCATGTCGCCCCCGCCATGGTATCCAAGCAGTGCTCCACTTGGGGAAGGGGGTATGCATCCTTCACCGTAGCGGCATTCAGCTTCCTATAGTCCACGCAGAACCGCATGGTTCCATCCTTCTTTTTAACCAGCACGACTGGGGATGCCCAGGGGCTAATTGACTCCTCTATCACCCCTGCCTCCAGCATTTTGTCGACCTCGAGCCCTACCATCTCCCGCCTATGGGGTGCCAGCCGGCGGGGTGGTTGCTTGATGGGTGTATGGTCTCCCGTGTCGATGCGGTGCTTCGCCAGGGTGGAATGGCCCCTGTCCTCCTTCCCTACCTGGAATGCCCCCAGGTGCTTCCCGAGAAGCTCCGCCAGTCCTTTCCGTCGGTGGGGCTTGGTGCCCTCCACCAGACCGGCTATTACCGACGTCTTCTCCGACTCCCTGGATCCCTCTACCACCCTGCACCACTGCTCGCCTTCCTGAGCCTGCTTCCTCTTATCTTCTGCAGAGCTCCTAGCATCATTTCTCTGTAAATAATGACTGGTTCTCTTCAGGGTTAAGGACCCGGACCCAGGACTCCCCTTTTAAGGGTCGCAGCAAGCTCCGTCCTACCAAGAAGGGTGGCTCCCCTTTGTGGCCCGCCATACCCTCCGCCAGTCCTTCCTCCCCTTCCTCCCATTCACGGCTCCCTCCAATATTGTCTCTTCTCCGGCGGCCAGCACCGCCGCCCTTATGCTCACTACCCTACAGACATGATCATCCCTGGTCCACACCAGTCGCTCCCTGGCCACATCAATCACCATACCACTATTTCTCAGGAAGGCTGCTCCTAATATTCCCTCGGTGCCTATGTCCCCGATCACGAAGACGGCCTCTGCCGCCCGTCCTCCCAACACTAGTTCCGCTGTCACTTCCCCTTTTAGTGCCATGGGCCTGTCATCCACCACATATACCGTCTCCCTTGTGGGCCTTTCAGCGTTTGGGTTCCCATGCCGTCGCCACCATCCTTCAGACAGCAAGTTCAGAGATGCCCCAGTGTCCACCAGTAGTTGCACTGACGCCCTATTCAGTTCCCCAGTCACTATCAACCCACGTCCGCCTCGCTTCTTCCTTGAACGATGTTACGGGGGCCATCCTCCCCGACCTGTACCCGGCCCTGGGTAGAGGTCGATATTAGTTTTCCGCCAGCGCTCCCTCCTTTTTCTGTACTGGCAGATCCTCTACTTCCTGCCCTGAGGGGGCACTCTCTCTTAAAGTGACCCTCCTGCCCACAGCCGAAGCAAGCAGTGTTGCTCCTCTTCTTCCTCTCCTCCTGCAGGGCCTCCCCTAGCCTCTTTACCAATTGTTCCACCAACTACGCTATCCTGTCCATCTTGTCGGTGTTGGTTTTCAGGTGCTCATTCACCGATGCATCTGCTGCCCTCATCTTGTGGTGGCTATCTTGCTCAACCGTCAGGTAAGCTTCTGCTCCGACCGCCGTCATAACCGCCATCTGCAAGTCCTTGGGCTGTGACTGATAGACCCACTGTCTCAGGGGGTTACTTAAACACAACAGGAACTTGTCCAGAGCCAAGGTATCAGTCGTTCGGGCGTCCGCCTCCGGATAGGCCAGCCGGGTGTACTTCATCAGGTCCTCTTGGAGCTCTTGCAACCCCTCCCCCGGTTTGCACATCCTTGTCTGGAGAACAGCCTTATATGTCTCCTCCTGGTTTGTGGGCTCAAATCTCTCTACTAGGGCCCTGCGAAGTACAGCATACCCCTCCTCCGTTGCCGGTTTCCTCCCTGTTAGCAGCCGGCGCGCTGCCCCTGTTAAGCTCAGGCCCAAGAACATTCCAGCCTCCGCCGGGCTCCAGCCGTTTACCTTTACACACAGATCGAAATGGTTGAGGTAGTCTGCCAAATCCGTCGTCCCATCATATCTTGTAGGTTTCATCACCCGTTTGCCTTAAGAACCTCCTTCCCAGTCGGCTCCACCATTTCCTTTCCACCTCCCCGATGGTTGGGAGCCCTCCTCTCTGCCGACTCCCTCCACTGGCGGGGGACACGGCATTATATCCACCGGCCGCTCAGGCTTCTTGCTTCCGGCCTGGAGAACTTCGGGTTGATGCCCCTTCCTCCTCTCATTTCGGCCAACCGTAGCCCCCACCTCCTCCTCAGGCTGAATCTCCGCCTTCTCCCATGGCCATTTGTACAGTTCCTCTCCTCCCGAGTCTGCTTCCATTTTCTCTGTTCGCACTCTGTCCTGAGGTTCCTCTTGTTGGATTGCGAGATCCTCCATTGGCCTTTCTACCCCTCTTCGCCTCATGGTAATGTCCTCATCTACTATCTCCAAGAGGCTCCCTCTAACCTTCGGTCGCTCAGCCCCCTCCAGATCCTCAAAGCCAAAGTTTGGTTCCTCCATCGGCCCCTCCATTTCCCTACGTGAGCTCGAAACACCGCTGTCACCAATGTAGCGCTCCGAATATCTGTCGTCTTAGCTCCATGGAAAGGATTATGAAGACTCCGTCAACTTTAGTATCAACACTGTTTATTGCCTGGCTTCGGGCCACACCATCTAAGCTGTCGGTGAATATCTCTTATCTGCTTTCACCACTGGGGCAAGCCGGGCTATGAGTCTCGACCAGCACGTATCTCCTATCTCCCTGGTTGGAGACATGCAACCACTATATATACGCTTGCCATTCCCCCGACGCTGGCACAGCGTCGGTGAACATTCCCCGAGCACCGCCAGGCGGTGCTCGCTCCTAACGTGACTCCGGGATCGGCGGCTTCCACGCCCCCATACCAAGATGGTTTCGCTTCCACCGCCTCCCCTCGGTCTACGCCACTATATATATATATATATATATATATATATATATATATATATATATATATATATGTATCTTTGTCAGCTAATATCTATTGTACTCCATTCCCAACATAACAATCTGAAAGTGCGATCCTTGATTCATTATATAGCATTTCTAAGGATGTTGGGAAGAACTGAAAGTCACTCATCCAGGTCCTTCATGATAATTTTTATATGCTGGTGTATAGAACCTTGGAGCGTGAGAATCCTTGAAATCAGGAAAAAACCCTGAGGACTTGCATGACTGCATGTAACTTTTGTACTTGAGGGATTTTAAATGGGTCGGATCATTTTGAAAGGTGTCGACATGTTCGTACCACACTGAGATGGTGGTAGACAGCACTGCACGACCATGGTGGACAGCTTGAACTGTGTCTATTTAATGAATTCCGGAATGAACTGACCTTTGATCACTATTAAAAATTTAAAGCTGGCAAAATGGAACTGCAGTAGTGTGAGGGCCAGCCATTATACCTGTAGCTGGTCCAACAATCATTCTTGTCCCGGTCACTTAGGGTTGTGGAACAAGTGTCCAAAGGATTGACCTGTTGAACACTCATATCTTGAAGCTCACCACCGTAGTTGAGGGATAGTAAATGACCATCACAACAAATATCAAAAACAACAGGGATCTCTGGAGCCACCATACATATTGACTTCAAAGAACATTAAGGCTCCAGTGCTCGGATGGGCTATGGGGAATGCAGGGATAACTGCAGTGAGGTATGGGGCTGTGGTCAGTGAAGCTTAATTGGTGTGGAATGTGGCTTGAAGTTTGTTTATGTTGAGGGTTAATTGGGGATGGGTTTTGGGTGAGAGGGGGGGTAAATATACATAGGTCAGTTGATAAACCTGCTTGAAAGGGGTGTGTGGTTTGGGGTTTGGGGTATTGTGAAATACACAGTAGTGGTTTCCCAATCAATTGAGCATCTATGGGACATAATAGGCTGATGGGAGTGGTTTAATAATCCCTATTGTTGTGAATAATTAGGTACTGCATTTTCCAAACTACTATTTAAAGTGAGGTACAATTTGGCTGGTTGTATACTATATCATCTTAAATGGTGTGGCCACATTACTGGTCTAGTACACGGGTTATAGTATACAGGCTGGACATGGACTATAGAGGACAAGGGGTATGTGTATCTAACTGGAGGAGGAGCAGCTCATTGAAGATGAGTTGCTAATATGAGGGTACACACACAATATAGAGAGATCATTGAGTACTGCATGAGTTCAATACAAGGGTTTCTCCATGACAAAATAGTAACCTGTGACCAGAACTGGTTTTGCAATTATGTCAGTATTAATGTGGACTTCCTACCTGTGCCTATATATGCTGTTGTGGTCAATCATCGGGTAGGACCAGTCCTTGTTGTATAGGACTGGTCCTTCTGTTCCTGCCTGACAGCATGGTGGTATAGTCTGTGGTACTGTGGTACTGGACACATCTTGAGGTGTGGAGTAGGTGGTGGTGGTGGTTGCAGGGACTAGACTCATGTCTGTGTGAGTAGACTGTTTGTACACTGCATAGTGAGAGTGACAGTTAAACACTGCAGGAGGAGGCTGGTGGTAGGTGGGTGTAAAAACCTACTAGAGGAGTCTGGTGAGGAGTCTTCTCTCTGGTGGTATTGTACTTCAAAGGCAGTGGGTTGGGCACGTCTAGCCCAGGTGATGTAAAGGTACATCCAGAAGCTGGCTCCTTGGGTGTTGTCTCACTATTATCCATGGCTCAGAGAGGTAATTATAGTGGGATGTTCAGAGGGCTTCTCCACCATTGTGTCAACGAACCGTTACATGTGAGTCCAGAGAAGTTCAGTTGATGATTCAGCTTTATTCCAGTTTGGTAGTACAGAGTGATCATAGGTGGTTCAAGATGATCAGTCACCAAGCCTATATAGCCTACAGTAGTGGGGCCTGAGCAGAGCCTATACCCTGGTATAAGGTGATGTAGATTCTAGGTGTGAGCAGTAGAAAGAGCTAGAGAGATCTCATGTGAGCTGCTCATGTGGTCTGTTAAGTACTCAGCTGAGCAGCTCATGGTATGATGAAATCTCCTCTCTGTCTGATGCACCATTGGATGTTGCAATACCAGGCAGAGAGCAGCTCAACAGGTGGACTAATGAGGGATGAAGGTATATTGCGAAATATGCCATGATCCGAAAATAGTATCCACTGGTATACAAGCAAATGTCAACGATCAGTGAATAATTTAGCATCGTATTCCCAGAGGTGCTTCTGCCCGTATTCAACGAGGCCTTATACTACCAAGGCACTTTTAAATAAGGAAAAACAATGATATTTACTGATTTTCAATGCGACGCGTCGTCCCCGTTTGTTTTGATCCACCATGACACCTTGCTCAACGAAGTAGGTCATGTGATACGCAGCTAGCCGCTGCTTTTAGTGTCGAATTAAATGTTCCTTGCACAGGGCAATATCTTCTTCTTTAACATGGCGCTAATACTTAGATATACCTTAAACAATTTATAACATATTATTTAACTAGTTCAATCATTCTTTATTTGCGGAAAACTTTTAATAACCATACCTAAATACGAAACTAATTAGCTCTGTATAAATTTCAAAATGGCGCCGCTGAATATGTGAGGATCGTATTCCACCCCCCATTTAATACGGCGTAAGTAGTACTAATCTATATTGTCGTCGATATTAGCCATATAATAAGTTGCAATACCTCTAGTGAGATGGTGATTAGGAACAAGATTGTTTGTATACTCCAGTGTTGTCCCATGGGTCCCACTGGGGGAGACAAGGTTTGTTATTGTTCACTAATGAGCAGTCTCTGCTTGTAATTGAGTAAAGGTGGGGGGGGGGTTGTAGGCTTGTAGGCAGAGCTCTGGATAAGCTTAGTGATGAAAAAGTAAATATATATCAAATAATTATAATACCCAGAATCTTCCATTGACACTGCCACTGTCAGCTGAGATGTTTGATACAGGTGTTCAGGCTCACATACTGCCAACTGACACAGGCAATCACGACCTTGCTCCATCGACCAAAGATTCCGAGCAGGCCCATGCAGTGTCACTCGAGGCATCAGATGCAGGCATTCCGCCCCCTACATCATCAAAAGCGTCTGACACTGGCGGCCAGGCCCCTACACCATTGGTTAAGGCCAATGCTACATCAAACCATCAACAGCTGCCGTAGGTGGTCAGGACCCCCGATCATCAAAAAAGGTGCCACAGGCCATCAAGTTTTGCCACTGTCTACTATCTCTGGTGGCCATGATATGCCCAACTCTGGCTATCAGGACCAGATAGCAGATCTGAGAGAGAGACTGGCAAGCCAAAACCTGGTTGTCCTGCAGTGAGATTTAGTGCTGCAGAACCCATGACAGCTGGTCAATCACAACCCAAACCACCAGTGATACTTAGACCAGTCAGGTATATCAGAGGGTGGAGGAACAAACTTTCACCTCACCACCCCTGTGAATCCTATAAATCAAAGCTCTTTAAATCCCAAGAGCACATTTATGCATATGAGAAACTACTCTATTACTCTATGGATAAGGAGGCTGAAATTGTAAAAGACAAGGCTCCTGCTGGAAAGGTCAAGAGCTATACTCACAAGATGGTTCCCTCACCAGCCCCAGAATGGGACACAAAGAAACACCAAATCATGGTTACTGCAACTGTTGCGAGAGCCATGCAGTCAAAAGATTTCCGCTAAGAACTTCTGCAGACAGGAGATGCTGTGTTAATCCACAACATGGAAAAAGATCCAGACTGGGGTTTTGGTGTAGATGGACTTGGAACCAACCATATGGGCGGTATCCTAATGTTTGTTAGAGGTCTGCTCGAGAAGGGTGAAATCCTAACAATGTCCAACTCACAGGAAACAATGTCCATCTCACAGGAAGAGAAAGTGGGGTTAGGCTCAAAGGAAGAGAAAGCTGAGATGCACACAACCAGCAACAAACAGAGGGTATTAGTCTTCACAGACTCAATGCTTGGTGACATCTGCGACAAATTAATGGAAAAGTACGATGTTTCTGTACAAAATTTTAGAGCTGCAACCTGTCAGACATACACCAAGAAACTCTGAGGGTACTGCCACATAAGAAACCTGACTATGTTATAGTTCATGGAGGCAGAAATGACCTTGAATCATCCCTGGGCATTGAGGGCATGGTCAAGACGTACCATAATTGAGGACATCACATTCTTCACCAGTGATGCAAAGGTGGTGTTGTCGGGCATCATTGAAAGGCTGGACAAAACCAACCTTAATGGAAGGTTGAACACAATCAATGACAGGCTGGAGGAAATGTGTTCTGACACGGTGATGTGCTGTGGGCACAACCATATTTTTAGAAACCTCCACAAGGTACTAAGGGACAACTTGCATCTCAATAGGGCTGGCTTAATGCAAGTTTCCACAAATCCTGCCATCACTACTGCTTTGGAAAGTCCATGCAAGTCTGGGAATCTGGCACAGCATAGTTTGCCCCAGCCTGATAACAGTACGCAAGTCAGTCAAACGGGCTCGCAAAATGCAAACAACATGGACTCCTCAAATGCTGACATTACAACACATAAGAACCTGCCAGAGCACAAAGAAACACAATCAGCTGCTTAGAATGAAGTACAGCAAGACAAGCAGACTGGACCAGTGGTGACCAGGAATAGCAAAGCTGGTCAATTCCGTAAGCCATAGTGATAAAATAAAAACAAGTCAGCACAACCGCCATGCTTTAACCAAGTTTGGAAACCATCTATGGGCCAATCATACTGAAACCAGGTGCAGCACCAGCCATCCATGGGTCAATCTCCTATTGGCCAGCAAGTGCAGCACCAGTCCACTATGGGCCAACCACCTGTGGGCCAGCAGGCACAGTACCATCCCCCTATGGCCAAACCATCTGTGGGCCAGGAAGGACAGCAGCTGCCCTCTATGAGCCAATCACCTATTTATCAGCAGGTACAGCTCCAGCCCCCTGTTCAACAAACATCTATTATCAGCCAGCAGGTGCAGCATCAGCCCCCTATGGGCCAATCACCTATTGGCCAGACAATGCAGCATCACCCCCTGATTGGTCAACCTTCTTCGGGCCAGCAGGTACTTTACCAGCCCACTAGGAACCAATCACCCATTAGCCAGCAGGTGCTGCACCAGCCCCCTATGGGCCAATCACCTATTAGCCAGCAGGTGCAGCACAGCCCCCTATTGGCCAATCAACTGTAAGCCAGCAGGTGCAGCACCAGCCTCCTATTGGTCAATCTTCTGTGGGCCAGCAGGTACCGTACCAGCACCATGTGTGCCAACCACCTGTGGGCCAGCAGGTGCACCACCTCCCTCTATGGGCCAACCACCTGGGATCAGTTTATATCTCTTCAGCAGACTCAAATTATAGCAATGGTGAAGAGTTTAACCAAATATTGGCAGATTTGATTGATCTATGCAGTAATAATAATGATGCAAAAATCTGTCATGTAGGGGACTTTAATGCACATACTGGTTCCCTAATAGACATTGTAGATATGAGCAGCAAGGAGTTGAGAGTTAATGAGCCAGAGTGGCTAGACCCCGAGACCTATCTTTACCTCAAATCCAGCAACGATATTGATATTCCGGGCAGGATGAACAAAGATACCAGGGTAAATAGTAATGGTAAAAAGCTTATTGACCTGTGCATTAGTGCCAACATGTGTATTGTCTATGGCCGTATTTGTAAAACACCAGGTGAGTTCACATTTAAGGATAGGGGCACAATCGACTTCACAATTGTTGGTCATTCTCTGTACAACAGTGTTAATGACTTTACAGTAGACAGTTTTGATGGATGCCTGTCGGATGTTCACTCACCAATCATTGTTGAATTGCCACATGCTAGTGTTTATAAATTTCATGGACAACAGTCAAAGAAGACAGGTGTAGTACTGATATGGGCAATGAACACTTCCATGCAGCTATGAACACTAATAGAGTTAACTGGGAACAGGGCAAGAAGAAAGAATTCATAGATAATCTCAACTATGTTGCAATTGAAAACGTGAACAAACATTTGTTGACCTTGTTAGATAGCAATACTAAGCCTAGTTGTCAAGAGGTAAATGAAGTCTCTAAATGTTTTATAAACATCTACAAAGATGCAGGCTGGTATTGTTAAAGAGTGTAAACCAAGCACTAATTCAGGCTTAGGCAGAAAAAAGGAAAACACCTGCAAAGCCTTGGTTTAATGATGAATGTGAAGCTAAAAGAAAAGAACTTTTTTGTGCAAAGATATCTTACAAAAATGACCCTAGCGATATAAAGAGGTTAAGCTTAAAGGTTATGCAACAACAAAGCCAGGCATGAGTACCATGCGACTGTCAACATAGAAATACATAGATTAAGAAGCACAGATCTTAAAGAGTACTGGAGTATAATGAACAGGGCATCAAACCAGTCTAAGCAAATTGGTAAAATACCCCTGACAGCCTTTGCTGACCACTTTTGCGATCTGAATGCTAACCCAGCAGAAAGCACAGACCCCTTTAATGGAGTAGACAGTACTAAATCAGATGAGGATCTACCCTTTAACAAAGCTGTAACCCTTGGAGAATTAGAATGTCTTGTCAAGAAATAAAAAAATTGGAAATCTAGTGGGATTGACTCAATTGTAAATGAATTCCTTAAGTATAGCCCAGTGGCACTGCTAAAGGCAATATGCAAATTCTTTAACCTTATTCTGGGTTCCGGGATTGTTCCCGAGGCCTGGACAGTCAGCATTATAGTTCCTTTGTATAAAAATAAGGGTAACTACAGAGGAATAACTCTTCTAAGTTGCCTAGGTAAACTATTTACTCTGCTACTTAATCATAGACTCTCCACTTATTTGGAAGACAATACTATCATTGGTGAGGAGCAGGCAGGGTTGAGAGCAGGTTTCTCTACACTCGACCACATTTCACTGTATTGTTTACCTTTTTCTTGCTAAGAAAATAAGATTGTTCTGCGCATTTGTTGATTATAAAAAAGCATTTGACTCAGCGAATAGGTCTTCCCTCTGGTATAAAATGAATATCAAGGGTAAAGTACTTAATGCCATAATGAACATGTACAAAGCAGCTAAGTCATGTGTGAGAGCAAATTTTTTCAGTGCCAGGTAGGTGTGCGCCAAGGTGAAAATTTGTCTCCCCTTCTCGTTCCTATTTACCTGAATGACTTGGAGGTGTTCCTACAGGCTCATACGACTGGTATAGAGGTAGGCAGCACCTCGGATGTAGAAACATTGCTAAAGTTGTATGTAATGTTATATGCTGATGACACAATATTGTCAAGTCAATCCATCAACAACCTTCAAGTCATGCTGGATGCACTTGTGATTTATTGTAATGAATGGAAGCTTGAGGTTAACATAGCTAAGACCAAAATTGTCGTTTTCTCAAGTGGTAAAATTAGAAAGTTATCTAAATTCTTGTATATCCTTAAAGAAGTAGAAGTACAACACAGTTATATGTATATCTAGGTACTCTGTTCAACTACAATGGCAAATTCAAGAATGCCATTGACAAACAAGTGTCACAAGCTAATAAAGCATTATTCAGTCTGCTCTGTAAAGCCAGGAAACTACAACTGACACTAAACACACAATGCCACATTTTTTATGCTTGTATAACACCGATACTGTTGTATGGTAGTGAGGTCTGGGGCTTTTCTAACTGCTCTGAAGTTAAAAGGGTACAGACATATTTCTGTAAATATATCCTTAAGCTCAGTCCAAGCACGGCCAGCTGCAAAGCCCTGGGTGAGCTTGTACGCACAAGCATGTCAACACTTGTTAAATGGGTCCTACCCCCTATAAATCAGCTTAGTAGAATACAGTGGTGCTTTTGTTTTGTTGCTAGGTGGTGTGGTTGCCCAGCAACAGTAGCTTTGCATAACAACCAAGCCTGAAAATATGCTCGAATGTGCATATCTGCATGCTTTCCTTTCAGCAACATACTCCCCTGATGTAAACTTGCATATAACTCTTCTGTGACTTCCATCATAGACTAGGAATATAGGTGATAAAAGGTTGCTAGGTTGTGTGGTTGCCTAGCAATAGCAGTTTTGCATAGCAAAAATGCCTAGATTCATACCTTTAGGCATATATACTATGTCTTGTGCATAGTGTTCCCTCAAGGATATAGTTCACTGATTTCAAATTGCATATAGCTCCATTGTGCACATCACACAGTATGAACATTGGTAGTACATGGTTTCTATGTCATGTTATTGGCTAGCAACTGCAGCTTTACATAGAACCCCATGTCCAAATTTATGCAGATAGCCACAGATAAGTGTATTGTCTCACCTCGAGAACTTGTATGTATAGCTCCCCTGTGCACATCTCAGCATATAACAGGTTGCAAGGTCATGTGGTTGAAGTTAGTCTACCTTTTAAAATCATCTAATTGACAGAGGCCAAATAATGAGATAATGCTAATATGATAAAATATTTGCTACATTTTGTATAAACATATCCATGCATATGTATCTCAGATCATCTATGATTACACAGGATTGTAATTCCTAACAACTCTTCCCTCCCCCCATATCAAATTCCTGTAACCACTGTCATGTTATCAAAATGTACCATTTCTGGTACTGATAACACACATTTAGAATACAGTAGATTGGTTCTCAGCCTCATAATGTACTGCATGCCTTATTGATTATCCCAAAAGCTTTGGCAGCCTACAATTCCCAGGATATTCTCTCATCTGTTACCTCTTCAGAGCATCAGGTCCAGTGCTATCCATCCTTACATATTGATAGCGATCTTTTAAAGTAACCCAGGGTTTAAACATTGAGCTGCTCACCACAGTGCCAAGTCATCTATTCAATCTTTTAAACAGTAATCACAGACTTGACCACTAGCTCAGTAATTCATTTTGCAGGAAGGTTTGATTGACGTGGGAGAGAAAAAAAAGCATAGCATGTTGAATGGCTGTGATGGATACATAACTGCAAATGGACAGAATACTTAATGGGGGGTCTATTGGATGTGTGACCACTGCCCATGACATCTGATAGATAGGGACAAAGGAACAAGTAGCTATTAAGATCAAGCTAGCCATTCTAGAATATTTGCAACCTGCCTGTATAATGGAGACATGATACAAGAAGTTACTAGTCAATCATCCCCTGTTTTCACCCTCACTCACAAGGGGCACCCTGTCACCCCAATGCTTTACCTGTCTCTCTTATACAGATATTTGGAATATAAAGTGTGATTGGAGATCTCAAACTCCCATCTAGTTGAGTTCAAGTGAACTATTGAAATAACCTCCCCACCCTATCTCTAACTTGAGTTGGGATAAATAAATGAATTGCAACAACAACAACCCTTACATCAGCCAAACACATCTTTACTACCTTGTTCTTATGTTATTGTGACCAATAATTTCACATAACTAGACTCATTTTCTAGGATTGATCTTCTCCTAACCCAGCCAGACTCACACTGATCACTTCAGAATCCTAATACAAAAATTATCTGTCATTTGAGGTGTGTTCAACAATCTTAGCACTCATCGTCCCCAGTAAGGGTAAGTAAGCCTGTAGTTCCTATCCAGATCTCTGTTCTTTTTAAACAATGCTCTAGCATAATCATGACTATAGAAGCACTTTACCATCAAGGTTCCTTTTCAGCAACATACTCTACTACTACTTAGATGAGACATGGGCCATTTGGACATGGGTGTGTATGTAAAGCTGCAGTTGCTAGGCAACCACATACCATAGCAACCATTTACTACCTATGTTCATACTGTGTGATGTGCACAAGGGAGCTATATGTAATTTGAAATCAGTGAAATATGTCCTTGAGGGGACACTATATACAAGACATAGTATATGCCTAAAGGAATGAATCTAGGCATTGTTGCTATGCAAAACTGCTATTGCTAGGCAACCACACAACCTAGCAACCTTTTATCACCTATATTCCTAGTCTATGATGGAAGTCACAGAAGAGTTATATGCAAGTTTACATGAGGGGAGTATGTTGCTGAAAGGAAACCATGTAGATATGCACATTCGAGCATATTTTCAGGCTTGGTTGCTATGCAAAGCTACTGTTGCTAGGCAACCACACCATCTAGTAACAAAACAAAAGCACCACTGTATTCTACTAAGCTGATTTATAGGGGGTACACTGCAAAAATGGTGTTTAGATCCTAAACACAATTCTAAACATATTCTTGCAACGTTTTTGTAATCACATTAATTTCCTAAACATGTTTAGCCAAATAATGTGCTTAGCTCAAGTGTTTAGAAATCTAGGTGTTTAGGTTAAAACTTTGTGTTTAGATATATGAATTTTTGTGTTTAGGTGTTTATGAATTTTTTTGTTTAGATGTTTAAATGATTTGATGGAGAGTTAAGGTTTGCAGACATGTATGCATTAAAAAACAGAGATATTTTTTTTTTGTGTTGTCTCATTTACTGGGAGGGGGGACATCAGCAGGTATTTACCTGTCAAAGTCTCCAAAGATGTCAGCCACAGCTATATACATGTACATGTATTACACACTGCATCAGAATGAGAGACTTGAGAAAGTACAACAGCTTGGCAGGAAGGATATTGCCTTATCTATTCCAGAATAACTTCAAATAGGTGTCAGTCATGGGGCTTATTGATTATTTTATGCTAATGATGGTGGCATAAGGTGAATCTAGTCAATTTCCTATTGCCCTTTCTATTCACATGACATTCTATGAAATGAAACCATGATAAACATGGGATTTGGAGACATTTGTCACAATAATTAATTATAACTGTGTGCAGATAGTCCATTCAAAGGTAGTGCTGCTACCTGGTGTGGATCCAACATCCAAGTATCTAAACATATTGATGTTTAAATCTAAACACCTATTATTCAACTGTCTCAACTCCAAACATCTAAACATGTTTAGCATAAATGTTTATGTAGTTAGAATAAAAGTGTTCATTTCCTAAATGTGTAGTCGATGAGACACCAAACTGACCTATATGTTTAGGTTTTAAACGTGTTTAGACCTAAACATGTTTAAAATCTAAATACCATTTTTGCAGTGTAGGACCCACCAGATACTTTCTAGACTGCACATATATGTAATTCAAAGTGACATTTGAATCTATTGTCGCCTATTTTGATTTTCAGCCATATACAGCCTCAACATTAAATTTTATGAAGTAGAAACACATATATTCCTAATCAGGACCCTTTTTTACATAAGAGTCAGGAGAATTGATAAAGATTTAGCATGGAAAACATCCATTTAGATAAAGAGGGAGATTATTGAAATGGAAAAGCATCGTATTGGCTCAAGGTAGTGTCTTTGCTTCCAAGGCAATAACGTGGGTCATAGTCAACAAGGAATGCTGGCAAATGTCTCATATTACTCAGAAAGGTCTGGCCTACATAAGTCATATTAGATATTGTGGTTAGATGGGGATAAGAGCAAGTTTTATACATGTATCAAAAATGGGAACTTTGTGATTTCAATCTTCCGTCTTCCCCACCGTCAGGTACACTCAAACCTGAGTTTAAAAACATGTATTAGGGCTTAATGAAAAAATACCTGTCGCATTGGGATGTGGGGGGGGGTGCATGGTGGACCCTATCAGCCCCCTGCCTATAGTACCCTGCCTCACAATCACCTGTCACTCTGGCATTAAATTCTAGCCCTATATTTTCCAGGAAGGCAGACGCTAGCATCTGAAATGTATCAGAGAAGGTAATAAAAATATGATTAAAAAAAGAAATCATATCCTCATGTCCAAGAAAGATGACATGGTTTATAAACCATATCATCTTTGGTTTTTATAAGCACTTGTCTCAAATAAGTCTGGGGTTGAAGGGGTGTTGTAATAATTGAAAATAGAAATCTTTTGTATACGGGCTGAGAGAGCAGCTATTAGCATATCTTAACAACTCTTAATGTTTTCACTGCCAGGGGCTGATTTCTCTTCTTCCGGACATTTCCTTGGTGCAGCATTTCCTGTTGGACAATATGAGTTGGCTGGACAGCAGAAACTGCGGTATATAGGTAAGGCTGCCTGCTGGACAATAGTACCCACTTGAGCAAGAACCAGATGGAGATGAGTGACCAGGGCTTGAGCAATAATAGCCAGGAGTGCATGGCTTGCACACCTTTGAACTCTCTTCAGTCAACTGCGATGGTTGGACATTTGATGCAATCCGTGCCATTAATGTGTATGTGCCAGGGGGACAGCCCTCATCTTGCGCTGCAACTTCAAAGAAGGAGAAAATAAAATCAATGTGAATTTAACAACCACCACCATGCTACTATCCATACTATAATAACCGGTTCATAAGCTGATCTCTGTCATAAGCCAGGGCAGACTTTAAAGAAATGCTACAAGCTGATTTTGGGGCCTAATCTTAACTATTTTCTGTACTAATTGTAATAAAAGCCCGGTTATTAGGCAGGGTTAGACATTAGGAAGAATTTAGAAGCTGATTCTGATCCAAAATAGCAACAACAAAAAAAGAGAAAAGAAAAAGAAAAAAAGATTGGTAAAGTTTCTAATCTTGTAGATCTTTTGATTCTCAGGGATCTTCACATTGCATGTTATTGTAAAGTGAAAGCCACAAAGAAGTGAGAAATTCTAAATAGGTTTAACCCTTATTGTGACCAATCTGAGTCCTCCTTTTTTGTTTCATAAATCACAACATTGTTTGAATCAATGCTATACATGTACTTATCTACATTCAGACAAATGGAATATGTTTCCCATATGCCTGTACATCATTTGTAGGACTTTCTGTTAGTGTGGAGTGCATTGTTTGCAAAATGAAAATAATATGTTCAGTGGTAGACATAAGCAATGTTTGATCCCTGAAGCCAAATCAATGACTAATATCTCCACATAATGACATTAAAGTGGAGTTTTATAGAACAAAATGTGAATGGGTATAAATCCTGGCAGGACACACCACAATCGTTATCTCCACCTTATAACCTTAACCCTTTAAGGGCAACTGATGCATTAATGCACCATGCTCATTAGTTGTTATGGTGCACCAATGAAGTGCTGGCGTGACTGCTTTCCAGCACACCATTGGAACACATGTACTTGTATGTTGATACATGTACTTGCCAACCCTCTGGAAGTACATGTATTAACCCTGTAGGGTCGGCGTGATGCTTCAATGAAGTGCTGCTGAGCAGAGGTGCATCATGACGACCAATGTGCATGATGCACTCCTGCACCAGCGGCCTTTAAAGGGTTAGTGGTAGATTGAGTCAGCTTGGAGGGCACAGATATTCTAAGTTTAGGTAAAGAGTACAATCTGTGCTACTTTTTTAGCACACCCTGTGAGGTCTGTTCAGTGCTTCATCCTAACAGTGTAGGAGGGTGTTGCCAAAAGACGATGAGGAATACACTAGATGTGGAAATAGATGTGGATTTAACAGAAAATATGTGTAGCCCTCGTTATATTTCTATCAGCAATGGTTATTTCAAGCAATATGACAATATAGCCTAAATTTAACACCAGCATATGTTTATTGGTAGTCACCTGAGCATGTTTTTACTTTCTGGTCCTGTGAGAATGGCTTTGGCAATACAATATTTCTTTTACATTTACAATGTTACTTCTCATTTCCCCTCCAGGTCAATAGTAGTCTTCTTCTACCACTAGACACTTCCTGCTCACTTATATTAATTTCCATCTTATCTTGGTTAAATACAATTGTGTACTGTAGAATATCCTCTTCTCACTTTGAGTGTTAAACCAAACACACTAGACATTTGTGATATCTAATCTACATGACTCTATGTGGCCCAGTGCTCATGTTCAAATCCTCAAGGGCCACAAGTAGTATATACATGCAAACTGAGCGCAATGGATTAGCTACTAACTAGGTCATGACCTACTGGTAGACCGGAAGTGACCTAGTTTTAACCAATCAGATGGCTGGATTTGACAGGAAGTGACGTCATAAGGTCATGACCTAGTTTTTTCGACCAATCAGAGAGCTGGATTCCATTTGACCTAGTGACCTGACCTAGATGCATAAATTAAAAGAATTGTGCAATACCTAGAGCTGACCTACTTGCAAACCGGAAGTGACCTACTAACCTACTTGCAAAAACGTATGACCTACGTATGAGGGTGTATTGTGCAATCCTTGAAAGAAATTACACAATAACCATGACTCATTTTCTGATGCAATTTTCCTATGGATTTACGCAATACTTATGACTCATTATTTTGATATGAGATTAAATGCAACAAAGACACAACTCGGTTTTTTAATTCAATCTTTTTTATTTTTTCTTCCTATCAGAGTACATGCTAGGTATGAATCATTATAATCAGATATGCTTGCAAGCAGAGTACATGGATATTATATGGAAAATGAATTCTTGTTGCAGTACCAACTGCACCCGGTCTTGGCTGGAGTAGGACTTTGACTACGGTCCTCTAAGGCCCGCATTCTCTCCATTAAATCCTTCAAGGCCTTTCTTCCTATGTCGTTCTCCTCCAGGGCTACCACTTTGTCCATTAACTCGGCCATGATCATGAGAATCTTGTCTATTACTTCCGCCGTGCTCTGAAGCCCGTCTATCACGTCCAGTTCACGTTTAACTTTCCCTTTCACCAAAAGATTGCTCACGTCTGCTTTGACTGCTACTTCTTCTGGACTCATCTCGAAATTCATTGCCTCTTCTTCTCTCTTTTTCTCAGCAAGGGCCTGACTATTTTGTCCATTAAGTTGAAGGGGACCTGAGAAAACCTTTTCACAGTGTGGTGTGGGTCCTTGGTCCGACATGTTTCTATGAGGAAGTTAATGCAGTGGGCTCCACACGTTTTAGCGTAAAAGTTTTGCACTTGTTTTCTGCTGAACGACCCGTGACCATCTGACGACTTTTGCATGAACCTCTGGTGATATATAGTAAATGGAGGTAAGCCATAGGGATCAAAGTAGAATACATTCCCGTTATGAGAAACGTAAAATGCCACCCAGTGCTGACCAGGTTTAGAGCTTGGATCTGTGTTACTGACGAAACATGTAGAGGGAATTGGTTTTTTAGGACATTGATTACTGGCAAAAGTTCCCAGGTAGAAACGCCTTGTGTGTGGATGGTTTCCCAGTGCACCTGTTATGTCTGAAGTTCTCATTTTTTTTCTCAGTTCATGTGGTAGTCTGTGACAGGAAGACAGTCAGCCGTTAGTTGGATGTTGTTGTCGTAGAAGGAACACAAGACGGCAGATATGGCATGAGTAGTCGGGGCGGCAAACCTAAGGGAAATGCCCAGCTTTCCTTGCTTGATGAGATTTATACGACTGTCTTCAGGTGCTCTGTCTGGGGTGAGGTCGAAAACAAAGAAGGAATACCCATCTTTGAAATCTTCCAAAGTTATGCCACAGTCTTGCCCCAAAGTCGACAGCCCACTGTCTATGAACATTTGACTGTAGGCTCTGATGCAGTTGCCTGTTTCGAAGTCGGTCTTCAACTCAAACTTTTGATCGTCATATCTCACGCATATTTCCTTCACGTTGAAATGCCTGCAGTTGAAAGGATTTTCTGTCTTAGTCCCAGCAGCTGCTGTTTCCTTTATCATACACAAGACTATCCTGGTGGGGATCTGAGTAGTGTCAGGTTGAGTCCAACTGTAGTCTTGTGAGCCGCCGTCCAAAGTGTGTTTAGTTACTTTACACCTGGCTATGTGATAGTTGAAAGGGCCCCAATGTGGATTCCTGACACTGCTCACATGAGTTTTCACCACCTCGTCGTCGACACATTTTTGGAGAAGTGTCATTTCAGCTTTGGTGATTTTGACCCAGTAGTTTTGATCGGCTGCTTGCATCATGTAGTAATTGGGCTGATTTTTTTCGAATATGAACTTGATTTCACAGTTCGGAGGCAGCACCTTGCACTGTTTAATTAAATCCAGGTGCGGCTTCATTACTAAGGCATGTTTGTTGCGGGCACTGAACTCTGCTCTCCGTGCCGTCCATCCAGCATTTTCGCCCGCTCTGGCTTCCATGTGACCACAGGTGTCTTTCATGTACTTTTGACACCCTTTCAACCGAGTCTCTTTGTCTTCTTTGTTGCAACAAATTGTGTCCAAAATGTAGGCCTTGAGACCATAGTCTTCATTGTTGCCGGTGACTTTCTCCCCATTTATCAGCAACTGACAGGAAGCAAAGAGAGCGTGTGCCAAGTTGTTGACTGGAGCAGCTTCTATGCCGACGGCAAGGTGAGTTGTTCCGTCTGCCGCCACGGCTTCCAGTTCCATGTACAGCTCAGTTTCTGAGAGGTCTGTGTACAGGTTGCTTGGTTCAAAGGTGAAGTCAAATGATTCAGTGTGTGGAGTCAGGGCATTGTTGGTAGTTTTGGTTATTTTTTGACACTTTAATATGTCCTTTTGAGTGACAGGCAAGGCGTGTAGGTCTAGTTCACCTACTGCACATACCTGACCCTTGGGATGAAGGAGACTCATGACTAGAACAAGGTCCTTCCTCTAGCTTGTCCTCTACCTCTGCCGCGTTGCCCCTTACGTCCTCCGCGCTTGCCGGTTGCTCGTCGTTTGACTGGAGGAGGTCCAGATGTACCTCTTATGTATCCTTGAGCAGAAGAAGCAGCCCTTTTGAGTAAGTTCTTCCCTGTTGCTTTACTTCTCCTAACTACACTTTTCTTGAAGCCTTTTCCTGATACCACGTCGGACAAGACTCCAGCTCCTGTAGTAAGCAAGGCTTTGCCTGCAGATTTGGCAGCTGAGCGTCCTATTTTACTTAAGAGGGGAACAGCTCCTCTCAGTAAACCACATATCAACGAACCAAGTCCGTGCCCTCTTTGTCTGCCCCTGCCACCGTACGCTGGTAAAGCACCGTTCCCAAACTGTGATTTTCTGTAGTATTCAGTGTACTGACCCCTAGGGGCCAGGTATGGAGGTGTTCCATAGTAGTGAAGCATGGTAATATACTCCTATCCTTGAAGAGGTCTGAAGGCAAGTACCACCGACACTGATCCGCTTTCAAATGGTATCGGTTCCCCAGTCTTGTCTCTTAAGTATATCCCTATCTGTCTGAAGGTGGTTTTAGTGACTGGCAGATATATCAAGTTCTGGAAACTTATGGTTTGCATGTCACCATTGTAGCGATTTATGTTGATTTGCCTCAGAAGGGGTGCTTTAGAGTCACCCACAAGACTGTGCTTGACTATGTCAGAGTACACGAAAGCACATCGACTTTTGTACTGAAGGTCTACCACGTAGGGGCTTTGTGTTTTTCCACTTAGGAAAACACTTCCGTCGAAACCTAATTGTTTCCCTAAGTTTTCTGGGAGTTGCATGACCACACCAGGAGGCAAGGAAACTACACTTTTCATTGTGTATTTGTTGTAGTGAAACACGGTGGCTTTGTTGTTTTTCCTGTAGTTTCTTAGTTTTCTCACCAACATGCTCTGTAGTTTATTTATCGTCCTGTTCAAGTATCCTATCAACTCTGAGTTGCTTTCCAGGTTCACACCTTCTAAGGCAAACATATTGTAGATACTACCTTCCTTGAAGTAATACTTAGACAGGTATCTGCTAATTTCCTTGAAGCGTGTACATATTTTCACAGCCTGTAACTGACTGGGAGAGAGAGGAGAAACATTAGCAGAGTCTGTGAAGACGGCCTTTTCTTCAAAAAAAGAAAGAGACCTTTTTTCCCTGTCATCCATAGACATCACTTCAGCCACAGCCGACGATATTTCCCTTTTCTCTCTGCCTGCCGTGTCACGCTCCCCCTCATCCTCCTCCTCTTCCTTTTCCTCCTTCTCTGGCGTGGGTTGGTTAGAAGTGAATCCTCCAGATGGCGTCTCAGTCGCAGCAGCAGGAGTTGGTGGACTTTCACTTTCAGGACCAGCAGGAGGAATGGTTTCAGTCGATCCCACAGGGTTGACATGACGTAGGTTTTTTGTTATTTTTACTCCTCTCTTCAAAGCAGATTGGGCTGATAGATTTGATGTAGAGCTTGAAGCTCTACTGAAGACACTATGGGCTCCTGGTTTTTCCAGAGGAAAAAATTCTCTTCTGCGTTTGTTTAATAAAGCTACTACAGAGCGGAGGTTGTTTGTCAGGTCGTTTTCTCCCTGTACCAAGAGAATGGGTTCTTCTTTGACGTTGTACCACGTGGTAGGACAGGTTATTTCTTGAAGAGCACACTCTAACTGAGTAGGAGAGTTAATGTATTCTGCCAAAATTGTATTGTAACTAGTTAAAGTGTTGTCAGGAAAAACGTTCATAGATGAGTTACTAGGTAAAGTTAAGGTAAACGCCATTTGTTTATGTTCTTGACAGGTTCCCAAGAGTTAAACTTGTCTCCATAACCCTTCCACTTGATCAAGGCTTCTCTTTTTTTGCCTTTTCCTCTGTATTTTACTATTTTTTCTATGTTGTAGCGTCTTCCGTGACGGACTTGCACCTTCTGAACTTCAGGTTCGTAGAAGCTTCCTTTTATCTCTTCTCCAAGGAGATCTTTCAGGTTGTACCCTTTGGGTGATATGTTGTCGACTGTGTATATTTCCTCAGTCCAGTTAGGTTCGTACCCTCTGTTAAATGTTTTCTTTGTTTTCAACATTCGCACTTGATTTTTTCTCTTCAACTGAAGGACAGGAACTTTTTTCTTTTGAGGTTGATCGTACAACCTGTAGAACAAGACTTCAGAGTTGTCTTTATTTATGTCTGAAGGGGCAGCTCCTAAGGTTTTGTGGTAAGTCAAATTGTAGGACTTAACCAAGTCGGGCAGCAAGTCAACCCATTTGTAGTTATTGAAATGCAAGAAACATCTCCACATTTTTCCTTGTATAGTAGAGTTGAACCTTTCGGCTAAGGCACACTTCACGTCGTCGTTCTCTCCTGTGAAAAAATTGATTTTTTGATCTTCACAGTGTTTTTTGAAAATTTTGTTGACAAACTCTTTGCCCTTGTCAGTTTGAATTTGTTGAGGTTTTCTTTCTTTGCTCATTTTTTTGAAAGCCTCTGTCACGTCATCAGCTCTCTTACTTTTCACAGGTTGTCCAAAACCATACCTTGAAAAAACATCTATTCCCGCTAGAATGTACTGGTATCCTTTGTTTTCCTTTGAAAATTCTCGCATGTCTATGAGGTCAATTGCCACTGTTTGTCTATCCCCCATGTTTGTGTTTTTCTTCTTGGAAATCTTCTCTTGTAAGGTTTGTGTCTGGTGTAAGCGTCTACATCTTCCAAAGCTTGTTCTATGTTTTTTTTCTTTGTTTTCTTGAAGTGATGACGTTGAAGTTTAGATACACTGGTGAAACTTCCAGGTTGTTCAGGATCTGTGTAAAACCTGAGGACATCTTTTTTCAAAGCCTTGTGCGCCATATAAACTTACGTCCAGTTCCTTTTTGACTTACTTTCCTCTTCTTTATAGGGGAAGCTCTTTTCAAGGGACTGGCAGCAAAGGAAGGACTGTGCCCTGCAAAAGCCGACTTGTTTTTGACAAATTTTAAGGTGGGGTTCAGCCTTTTAACTGCTCTCATGAAAACCTGGCTTCCTTTAGGTTGGTCCTTTTTCAAAGACTTTGGTCAGGCAGCAAAAGCTAACAAATCTGTTATGTCAGTTCCAGGCACACGTTCCCCGTTAACATATATTTCTCCGTCTCTGTTCCAATTCAAAATTTGACTTCCGTGACGAGATAATTCTCTGTAGAGATTTTTAGCAGTCGTTCTGTAAGTTGCGGGTATTGTTTCTTTGATGTCGGCGTCCATACCCTCTGTGTTGTCTCTTGCACGAGGTTTAAATTTTTTCTCCCCTTTGAACTCGTCTACACTCTCTCCATCTGAATCATCAGGAAATGGTGGATCGTCTCTAGTCTCTGTGAAAGTGTCGTCATCGTCGTCGCCGTCGTCAGTGTCTTCTAAAGAATTGTTCACACCCCTAGCTGCTGCTGCTCCTGCAGGGCCTTGTCCTACTGCTCGACCAGGATAGGGACCTTCCCTACGTTGTCCTAAGGCCTTGGCTTTTTTAGTTAAAATTCCCGACTTTATCATAAGTTGATTGTACTGTCTTAACTTTTCCTTCAGTTTGAGGTTAGGAGAGTTAAGCACCTCATGTGCTTTACTTTGAAGGTGGTTCAGGACTTGAACCAGGCTGGAATCAGGAGTTAAACCTTCTCTTAAAAGTTGAGTGCTGTAGTACTGGTCTTGAACACTAGGTCCAGGCTGGGGAGGAGAGGAAGGACTAACAAAAGAAGGGCTTTTTTCTCGGGGAACAAGATCCGCCCTTACGAGGGCCATCCTTGAATAAGACATGATTTTTATCGACGTGCTCCTATGAGACCTGTTATCAGGGGTAAGGCCAGACCCAAAATGGTTCCCAAAAATCCACCCTTTTGCTCAAAGGTTTTCCTCTTCTGCTTAACGGTAGCCTTGTGCCTTGTGACTGACTTGAGTTCTTTCTTGTAGGGTGATAAACGTTTGACTGCGTCTGACTCGTTACGCAACAGGTTTTTGTTCATTACGTTGACGCAAATTTGACTCATCAACCTAATGACCTCATCGCTGAGACCTTTGATAATGTGGGAACACTCTGCCGAGGAACACTTGGATATGTGTTTCAACAAGTGGTAATGTTTCCTTATTGTTTTAAATTTTCCTCCAGAAGCAGATCTTTTGGTCACCATTCTATCTTTTTCTTTTCGAAGCTGAAGCTTGAGGAATGAAAACCAAGGTGTTCCAAGGAGTTGTTATGCTGTTCCTTACCCTAAGCTCGTTAGGTGTGCTCTGCTTAAAGTCCAATAGGATGTATGAATGTTTCTCTTTGGTTTCTGAGTTATATACCTCCGTCAAAAAGGATTTCTGTCCTGGAAAGGCCTGTTTGCTGATGTGCCCTATTTGACTCATGTCTCTAGGGTTTTTAAAAACAACTAGGTAGTGTGCATTTAAGCTCAAGGTTCTGAAGGCAGGATTGTTGAAAAACAAGTTTTGAGTAATAAAAATTACACTTAAACTGCGATGGTGAGAGCCCACAGTGAAAAGTTTCATTATGGTGGGAACGTACTCGGGATTCATGAGATCGTCTATAACGACCAGTCCATGTTTAGTCACGTCTCTTTTATCCTCGAACAAAAAGTCTTCTGAAAGAAGACCTTTGTTGAACTTAACCCCCAACTTCACCATTTCGTCGAATCCATCTTGCCATTGACTGTAGCAGTAGTATATGTCGTGTATTTTTGGAGTTACAAGCTCGTCTACACCTTTAATCAACTTGAAAACAAGTTGACTTTTTCCACAAGAAGTAGGTCCAGCTATGATCATTGTGAAGGGGCTTTGTAGACGTGGGTCAAAAATGATCTCCTTTTCCTTGTGATCCATGTTGGACGATATCTTAAACCAAAGTGACCAAAGGAGCAACCTCGTCCTCTTTTAAACCAGTAGAACCCTCGTTCAAACCTTCCACGTAAAAAGCTACATCAGAAAGTCCCATGTTGTATAGACTGGCTATAAGGCAGCTTGGATGAGATATTTCTCTATGTTTCCAAACCATCAGAACTTCGAAAACAGGATTTGTGACACCTTTTTTCCCTGGAACAGGGGTGGAAATGAGGTCAAGTTCGTGGTCGCTCAATCCAAGTTGAGTTCCCAGTTTCCTCCAGTCGAGCATTTTTAACTTGTCTGCCAGGTTGACGAACAAAGTATCAACTTTCCACTGTTCTGGAGGTATTTCACAATGGTCCACTACGTTGTAATATCCCATGTACCATCTACAATAATCAGTTAGATCGTAACGACCTATGTCACTTAATGCATGTCTCAATACCATCCACTTGCAACGCATGTTCTTTCTGCTCCATGAAATAAGCATTTCTCTCCCCATAGAACGAAGAGACGGTGTTTTTTCCATGTAATCCATTAAACTTAGTCTAAGTCCTAAGTAAACCCCTAATCGAGGGTAGTCTTTTTCCGATATTTTTTCACTGATCTTGAATAACAACTCGTCCGAAAGGTGAAACTCCATAGCAACCAAAAAAAAGGTGTTCAGCAAGTAAGGTAGGCAGGTAGGAAGGCAGGTAGGTTATGACAGGCTAGAAAGCATACAGTTAACTTATATAGGGTAGGGTAGGGTAGGGTAGGGTAGGGTAGGGTAGGGTAGGGTAGGTGGGTAGGTGGTTTAGGTGGGTGGGTGGGTGGGTTAGGTGGGTTATTTGGGCGGCCAGCCCGGGCCAACAAGCCCCAAACCCCCCATACTTGAGGGGTGCCCCCACCCCCCCACCCCATAGTTTTTTAAACCCACCCCCACCCATTCCTACCCTACCCTACCCTACCCTACCCTATATTATCCTACCCTATTCTATATATCTCTTCCATTCCCTTCCCCCATGTTTAGGTAAGCCTGTTACATCGTTCTTCGTTCGTTTAAATTTGTTATGATGTTGAGTGTAAAGCGAGCTGATTGTGGTGAAAACAGTGAGTAAGGGAGATAAGCTGGGTGCACCACATAGCCAGATAAAACCAAACTTTTTCTTTCTCCTCTACACTGAAACGATCCAGGGACGATGATGGGATGTGAAATATGGGGCAGGAGGAAAACAAAGTTTTGGTTTCTAAGCACTCAGCTAGAAGTTCCAAAATAGACATGAAGAAATGAAGACACTGGTTAAGTAGGCGGGGATTTTCTTTGGCGTGATGCTCTTCTGCCGCTTTCAATGCTTCCAAATGGAAGGGGTTTTTCAGTGGGCCCTTTCCCTTTCTTCCATGCTTCAGGGCATAACCCAAGGTTTCCACCGCTGAAAATTTCGACAAGTTATGACTCAAAACCATTTTCCTCAAGGTTTTTCTGTCTTTGGATGTAAAACTTGATTCCACTGAAGAAAAAACTAAGTATAATTTTTTCCGGTGAAGAACACATTCTTTCAAGTATTTGCACACGTACCTGAAACAAATTAAAGAGCAACATATAATTTCATTTCTTTCCCTCACGTACGTCAGAACTTGAGTGTCGTCGGGGTGACGTTGTTCTAATACACGCTGCAGGGAGTAACGCGACATAGTAGGGCGAAGGTTGTTGTGTCAAATAATGATGGTTTAGTCCCCGTTTAACCTTTATAGGAAACCTGTCAGTTTTTCCTTATCGCACTTTCCTGAAATGATTTATTGCTCAAGGACGAAACAAACGTCAGGGTCAGTGCCTGAGCGTTTTGAAAAGAGGGGAAAAAATGTGGAAGGGTGGGTTTGGCCCAGGGACCTTACCCGGAGGATCATCGTTTATTTTTTTCAGTTTCATTAGGAGGACCAAAAATTAGATACGGGGTAGGCTGTTACCACCTTCAGCTGACCTTTTTCATGGGAGGTAGTTATTTCAGTTATAACTCTCACAACATGACAGCATCCATGGTAATTGTGTCCAATCTCTGTCCTGAATCCTCTTTCATAGAAAATTTTTGAACCTAAAGAGTGTGTAATTTTGTCTGGGTGAAGTAAAGTGGCTTTAATTAAAGCCTTCACCATAGTAGAATCGATGAAAACTGAATTACCAGGCCCTCCCCCCAAAGGTTGATCCCTTAGAAAAAAGGGTTTTTGTCTGTCTGAAATGAATTTTTTTGAACTTCCAGAGGAAATGGAATGTCTCGACATCAAGTGTACCATGGCACCATGTCCCAAAAGAACACCTGAAAAAAAACTTTCCCCATTTTCTGAGATAAGTTTTTTCACAGAGAGTCCACTAGGAACCAATGCAGTGGTTTGGTTGTGCAAGAAGCATTGTTTGAAGTTACAGTTAGGAGGGATGTAAAGATCCCTGTTCAAATTTTCAGGACAGAATTTCCACACAGCCCACACCTTACCTTCTTCTACGCCCCTCCTGATGTCTGAAATAAACACCTCCTGACGCCTTTTGTGACCTACGGTCAAAGACAAAGGCAAAGGACAAAAGTTAGCCATGTCTGCTTGAGAGAAGCTAGTTCTGATAAATGACGAATGGTCTGCGTTAATCACAGAATGGTAACAACAAGATTCGTTTTACAAGCCTCACCCTGAACGTTGACTGAGCGTTATCACGTTTTTTTTATTTGAGTTAAGCTTTTTACTTTTTTTCCAAAACAACACTGTCGAAGTGCAAAACATACTATGAATGGAAAAGCACGGTTATCTACGACTCATGGACGTGGTTGTACGTTATCTGAACGACAAGGGAACGTCCCAGCATCGTATCAGGATAGTTACTATAAAGAAGGCTTGAGCTGCTCGATCTTCATCAAACCTTTTCTGACGTTTGTCTGCTGTTCGCCGTCCTGCTCCTGCACCTTCCAGCCCTGCCACCCTTTCATCTTCAAGGAGAACAATGCCTGGTCGCATGAAGACGGGACTTAGTGTCAGGAGAGGAGGAGCTAAAAAACTGGCTCCACTGACTTTTACTACTTCTAAACAGACAGTGGAAAAGGCGTCGGGCATCGCCCCTCCTCCTACCTCTCCAGCCTCAGCTGATAAACCACCTGCAACTCCTGCTCGGCTTCCAACTGAAGTGCCTGATGCAGGAGAACAGGAAGCCGCTCTTGCAGCTCTTCATGGCGAAATCACTGATTTCCTGGATCGCGTCCGGGATCGCTCTCCTCAGGAAGCTGGCGACGGCGATTTTGACATCGGGGAATACATCAATCCCCCGGCACCTTTGAACTACCAACCCCCCCACTGAAGCACCTACGTCCGCCTCTTACTCACCCGTGACTCCGGCGGAACCTTCTCCCCAGGTCAGTCCAATAAAGGTTATAGACCTTACAACCTCATCACCGGCAGTCAACCCCATAGAAGTGGTGGACTTAACACAAGGGACACCTTCACCTGCTCACCGCGGGGGGTATTCACAGGTAGAGGTTATAGATTTGACCGGCCCTTCTCCTCTGTACTCTCTCCCGGTTCCGGTAGAGGAGCTGCTTCTTAAAAGCCCGCCGGAAAAAAGAAGCTGTTCCAGTGAGAGAGAAGGGGAGCCTAAGAAAAAAAGACAGAAGCGCGCCTACCACAAGAAAACCCCTGTCTCTACCCCTGCTTCAGTTTCCTCAGCGACTTCATCCTATGGTGCCGAGCCAATTGGTTCTGTCCCAGGTGTTCCTTCTTCTAAAGACAAGTCACACAGGCAAAAGTTTGGGGAGGGCACGGTCCCCAGTTCTTCCAGCAAGCTTGTGGGCTTTAGGTCAGTGCCTTTGGTGGCAAAAAAATGGCCTGCTCGATTTGGTTTCCAAGAAAAGTCACCTGCCCCCGACCAAGTTTTTTATCCGGAAGGGGATAACAATGCCTGCATAGAAATATACAGGGAACCTAGCATCAGGGGAGTATGCTTGAGGACCTACCTGGACAAACCTTACGAGCGGTGCTTAAACCTAGAGGCGCGTGAATTCAGGAACTTAGTGGACCAGATAGAGTGCATCCTAGGAAAGTACAAGGAGTTACACCGCCTAGCTGCCCTTGGAGAGAGGAAGGTGGAAAATCTTTTGTTGTCCTTGAACCAAGACTGCACCGACCCCAGTGGAGGCCGGGCTATGATCCTGGTAAACTTGTACAAGGGAACTCCTAAAGTTCACATAGGAACAACCAGCTACGTGGAGGAGATGAACGCCTCGGTGTCTTCCAGCTTCAGGATGCCCCCCTCAGCCACACACTGCGGACACACTGTGTCCCCCTTCATTCTGGAGGACATAAAATCACGAGTTGGTCCCTTCCTAGACGAAACCACCGATTTCTACTCTGGGTAAGTGGTCAACTTTGTATAGTGTCTGGTCAACAGCTCCTTGTTCAGTGCTTTTACATTATCATGTATATCAGCTAATTTGTAGTTAGATTTAAATGTACTCCGTCTTCAGTCAACATAGCCCAGCGTAGGTTTAAGTTCTATATGTACTCCATGTATACTTAGGTTAGGTTTTAGTTATAAGTTTGTATATTGAACATAAAGTGAAACAAGAAAAAGAAACCTTAAAAAAAATGCCGCCCAAAAAGGTAAAACAACTTTACACCGTCAACTGTCCAATGTGTAACACCCCTAGACCTCCACGTTTGGTCACTATAGAAAACAGTGGAAAAACTTTATGTAACTCAGATTCTTGTAGAAGAGAAACTTTTTCCGACAGCTTAGAACTTCCAAAAGAAATAGAAAAAAATTCTTTGCATAAAAGCAGTTACCGTGACAACTTCAAGTCCATAGCTTCAGGTTTGGCTGTGCTTGGTAAGCTTCAGTCCATTTTCAACGTCAGAATGACAAGTTTCAACAAAGACTTGGGAGCCAAACAGGTAATAGAGGCGCTTACCTCTATTCATAGAAATCAAGTTATGGCTTACAAAGTGGCTGTCTCTTTTGGAAGGTTGTTGTCTTCCTCTAAGGAGGAAGAAGAAGAGAAAGTCATGTACTTTCATGCTTCTGCCAACAACTCGTCTTTGTTCTATGACAGTGAAAGTCATAGAGACCCTTACATTTTTATAAGGGACGACAAAGACTTTGCAGAGTGTTTAGATTTAATAGAAAACAACATTAAAGAAGACACTCAAAGACCCTCTACTAAATGGAGTGTAATAGGCAACGTGAACGCCAACATTACACTCATAAGGGCTACTGGAGGAGAATATCTTTTAGGTAAAATGAAAACTGTTCCACCAGGTTTAAGACAAAGAGGAATGCAACACTTTCACAGAGACCCTAAAACCAAAAGGGCGTACAAGGACAACTTGTGTTTCTTTAGATGTCTGTCTTTCTTCCTGTATGAATCTTTAGAAAAAACTCAAGAGCTTTTCCTTGAAGCCTATCCAGGGGTGAACAAGGAGACTTTTGAGGGTGTTTACATAAAAGATTTAGACAGGTTAGAAAAAATGTTTGAAGTTAACATAAGAATTTTTTACCTTCCCTCTTTTGGTAAAAGAAAGGGGCGACCTAAAATTATAAGGTCAAACATGTGTTCATCCAAAAAAATCATGAACTTGAACTTACACAGAAACCATGTAAGTTTAATAACTAACATGGGACTGTATGGTAAAATGTACCCCTGTGAAAAGTGTCATAAAGTTTTCACTCGTAGCTTCCTTTTGAAACAACACAATGGGGTGAAAAAAGATTGCACCAAAGTCAGCTTCAGGTACAAAGGTGGAGCATACAATCCATCCAAAACAGTTTTTCAAGTTTTAGAGGAACTGGGAATAGTTTGTTCATCTGAGAAAAAAATATACCCCTATAAAATTGTTTTTGACTTTGAAAGCTATTTCGTCCAACCTGAAAATTCGTCCCCAAAAAATGCTAACACTGTGATAGAAAAAACTCACATACCCCTTTCTGCCAGTGTAGCTTCTGATTTTCCTGGGCATACAGAACCAGTGTGCTTTGTCAGAAATTCGAACAGGGACGACGATCCTTTGGTTAAAAATGTGTTGGAACACATAAACAACTTGGGGCAGTTGATAGGAGAACAGGTGAAAGAGAATTTTAGAGATGTTTTAGACGAACTAGACTCTCTAGAAGAAAAACAAAAGGAACTAGAACATAAAGCTAGCAAAGTTTTTCCAGCAAAGAACAAAAAAAATCCAAAAAAAAAAAATCTCCCATGTTCTTGAAGTGAAGGAAAAACTTCTTACCTACATAGAAAGAGTCCCTGTTCTAGGTTTCAACTCTGGAAAGTATGACATTAATTTAATAAAAAAGGAATTTCATTCTTTTTTTATAGACACAGACAAGACAGAAATGAAAACCATAAAAAAATGCAACAAGTACATAGCAGTGTACACAGACCATCTTCTTTTCCTTGACATGTTCAACTATTTGGCACCAGGTTATTCCTACGCAAACTACCTGAAAGCCTTTCTGAAAGGGAAAGCTGAAAAAGGTTTTTTTCCCTACGAGTGGATGGACAACATAAGAAAACTGAACAACAAAGCTCTTCCTCCACGCCACTGCTTCTACAGTTCTTTGTCGGGTGGTGGAATAAGCAAAGAAGATTATCTTGAATGTAAAAAGGTCTGGACAGAAAACAAAATGAAAACTATGAAGGACTACTTGATATATTACAACAACCTGGACGTTAAACCCTTTGTTTTAGCCATAAACGAGCACACAAAATTTTTTATAGATCGTGGGGTAGACATGTTCAAAGACGGTTTAACTTTGCCAGGTTTAACCTTGAAGTTTCTTTTCAACAACACTGCACCTAATGCCACTCCTTACATTCTTTTTGGTGAGAAAGAAAAGGATGTTCACTCCTTGCTCAGACGCAACTTAGTAGGGGGTCCCTCTATTATTTTTCACAGACATCACAAAAGTGGAGAAACAAGAATAAGACAAAAAAAATACGGGTCACAAAGCAAAGTATGCAGACACATAGTAGGGGTAGATGCTAACAGCTTGTACCTCAAGTGCATGGGTGAAGAACACTGCACAGGTTATTATGTGGTGCGCAGGAAAGAAAACGATTTTCAAGCTGTCTGCAGTCAACAAATTAGCTACTCAGCCACAGAATGGTTGCGATACAAAACTGTGACAGACAAAGTGAAGATATTACACCAATACAACTACGGGGAAGTAGTATTGGGTTCAAGGAAAATAAAAGTGGACGGCTATGATCCAGCTTCAAAAAAAGTATACCAGTTTCACGGGTGCTACTGGCATGGTCACATATGTCACCTCACTAAATCAGTTTTGAGAGACCCCAATGGAAAGGCATGGTTAGAAGAAAAAAACCAAAATACCATTTTGACTACCCTATATCTTCAGTCGTTAGGTTACCAAGTAGAGGAAAAGTATGAGTGTATGTGGCTGAAAGAAAAAACTGAAAACTCGTGCAGAGAAACAAAAAGTGAATGGGAAATTAAAAGACCATCGTGCCAAGGCAGAAAAAGTCAGGATGAAATACTGAGAGGGGTTTCTAAAGGAACAACTTTTGGACTTATCCAGGTAGACATAGAAACACCTGAATCTTTGAAAGAAAAATTCAGTGAAATGACACCTATTTTCAAAAACTGTTTAGTAGGAAAAAAAGACGTAGGTGAACATATGAAACGTTACCTGGAAGCAGCAGGTAAGCTGAAACAACCGCAACGCCAACTTATAGGCAGCTACCACGCAGAGGGAATTTTGTTGGGAACTCCTCTCTTGAAGTGGTACCTGGAGAAAGGTTTGGTAGTTACGACAGTACACCTTCTCGTAGAATACACACCAGAACAGACTTTTTTACCCTTCATGGACGAAGTGACCAAAGCTAGGAGGAAGGGAGATGAAAACATAGACTGTAAGATTCTGTCAGATCTGTACAAACTTTTGGGAAATGGTTCATACGGAAAAACCATATGCAACAAACAAAACTTTGTTCAAACAAAGTATCTTCACCCCTCTAAGGCAAGACGTTTGGCCATGCACTGGTCAGTGCAAGATGTGCAAGACATAAGTGACAACACGGTAGAACTGTCCTGTTTGCCCACCTCCATCACCTACGACCTCCCAGTTCAAATAGGGTTCATGGTATACCAATATGCCAAACTTAAAATGTTGGCTTTCTATTACGACTTTCTCCTTGAATACATAGACGAGAAAGATTTTGAAATGTGTGAAATGGACACTGACAGTTTTTACTTTGCTTTAAGTGCAGAGAACATAGAAGACGTAATTATTCCTGAAAAACGTGAAGCTTTCTTCAGAGAACGTCACAAATGGTTGCCCTCTGAATCATGTGACAACAGTCACCACAGAGAGACCTATGTTCAGACCAAAGTTTTGGGTGAGCTGTGGCTGCCTCAACCATGCTGTAAGAGCCGTCTGGCGTTTGACAAGAGAACCCCCGGGTTATTCAAAGTGGAGTGGGAAGGTGATGAAATGACTGCCTTGAACTCCAAATGTTACACAGGCACAGGAGTAAATGTGCCCGTTAAAATGAGTTGCAAAGGTGTAATTCAAAAACAAAACCCCCTGACCACTGACAAGTACAAAGAAGTACTGGACAGTGAAAATGTTGTCACGGTAGTCAACAAAGGATTTAAAGTAGTTAACCACAGCGTTACGACTTACTCTCAAAGGAAACAAGGTCTAACCTATCAGTACATAAAGAGACAAGTATGTGAAGACGGTGTAAGCACCCTACCCCTTTCTATATAAAAAATGGTTTCTTTTTCTAGTTTCACTTCCAGTTGTACATTTCGTGGAAAGAAAAATTTTTAAACAAATTTTTCAAATGAACAAATTTCCTTCATAGAAAACAGTGTTAAAATGAAAAATGTTCATTTAAACAATTGTTCAAACGAACATTTGTTTAAATGAACATTTTTCCCCATAGAAAACAGTGTTAAACTGAAAAATGTTCATTTGAACAATTGTTCAAACGAACATTTGTTCAAATGAACATTTTTCCCCATAGAAAAAAGTGTTAAAATGAAAAATGTTCATTTGAACACTTGTTCAAACGAACATTTGTTCAAATGAACATTTTTCCCCATAGAAAACAGTGTTAAAATGGAAAATGTTCATTTGAACAATTGTTCAAACGAACATTTGTTCAAATGAACATTTTTTCTGATAGAAAACAGTGTTAAAATGGAAAATGTTCATTTGAACAATTGTTCAAACGAACATTTGTTCAAATGAACATTTTTTTCCATAGAAAACAGTGTTAAACTGGAAAATATTTTTTGTTCAAATGAACATTTTTCAAATAAAAAAAAGGTAAAAAATGTGTATTGTATCATGAAAAAAACTGACAAAAAAGTAAGAAAAGTGAACTGTATCACTCAAAAAATAAAAAAACTTTTCACAAAAGTGAACGCTGTACATGTTCACGACAAAAAATAAAAAATCCGGCGCTGAAGAAATTAAGTTGGAACAGAAAAAAAAGTGGTACCAGATTTCTTGACTCATAGCGTCACGTTCACCAGATTATTAGTATCTGGTTAGATTTAAGCAACCATTTTAACATGGAAAGTTTAGAAGCTATGCTTGTGGAGCAAACCACAGAAACTCCACCTTATGACTATTACATGCGTCCAGTTTTACAAAGTGTTGCTTCATATAATCAAGCTTCTTCTATAACACCTGACAATGATATAAGTTCTGTAGCATGTGGATGTTCAGAGAATTTCTTTTGGGAAATAATACCTGCAGAAAACATTGGTTATTTTAGAGGAGCTGAACCAGACACTGTTGACCACTGTATAACTAGTGTTAAAATGTACAAATATTTCTCTTCAGCTTTTTGGGACGCCTACAGAAACTGCATGTACTATTGTCGAGTGAAAAAAGTTAACTTGATAATGCATGATTGGTGTATAGGAGTATATCAATTGCACACTGAACCTGGCTGCCCAAGACACTACACAAGGTACACTTTAGGAAGTGTAAGAAAGTTTGCTCTTACTCTCCAAGAGTTAGAATGTAATCCCATAGTAGGAGTGTTTTGTCAGTGTAATTGTAAACTGGAAGTATCTGCTATTGCTAAAACTATTTGTTTCACATGTCTGCAGGTCTCACTGGAACTTCATGCCTTAAGTATACCTGGAGTGAAAAATCATTTCTCCTTCGAGGTAAACTTTAAGGATGGTTTTTTATCTGGTCTTTTACCTGGACCCAAAAACAGTCAAACTTACTTCCTGGCCCAGGCTTTGTTCGAGCATGCTATATCTAACATAGCCAAACTTAACAGTTATTGTTTCCACAACACATGGAAAACTAGTCTCACTGGGCAAAGCTGGTATCAAGCAAGTAAATTCACACACAACAAATGTTTTTGTAGTATATGTGCACGCCCCGGAAATGGAAAATCTGTCTTCATCTGTAAATATTGTGTCTAATAAAAATATAATCTGTTATGTGAAATAAATGAGTTGTGTTTTATTTTAATGCATGAAATGAAGAGACATAACAAAATGAGTCATAAGTATTGCGTAAATCCATAAAAGTATTGCATCAGAACATTGTGTAAATTCTTACAAGCATTGCGCAATGCACCCTCATACGTAGGTCATACGTTTTTGCAAGTAGGTTAGTAGGTCACTTCCGGTTTGCAAGTAGGTCAGCTCTAGGTATTGCACAATTCTTTTAATTTATGCATCTAGGTCAGGTCACTAGGTCAAATGGAATCCAGCTCTCTGATTGGTCGAAAAAACTAGGTCATGACCTTATGACGTCACTTCCTGTCAAATCCAGCCCTCTGATTGGCTGAAACTAGGTCACTTCCGGTCTACCAGTAGGTCATGACCTAGTTAGTAGCTAATCCATTGCGCTCAGTTTGCATGTATATACTACTGCCACACAAGGCCCTTTGATCCATAGGGAGCCGAAATATTAACTGTGGGATACAATATAGCAGAAAAATACCTTTGGGCAGTGCCATTCAGAAGTTAGTCACAGTATCGAGAGATGGGGTAAAATTTTTGAAATATTTTCATCGCCATATTATTCCTCTTTTTTGGGTGAATTTTGGAAAATCACGAGTCAGCATATCAATTCTATACACCTGACCCATTTTTGAAAACTGAACAGATATTTTTGCGGAATTTTCAAGTAGGTTAGAACTCTTCAGCATTGTGACCTATTTTAGCTGGCAAGGTAATAGAATGCCATTGTCTGAGGCTGAAAATATAGCTCCCAGAAACAACTATGTAGGGGTTAAAACAGGAGATGATTGACTGCTAACTTCTTAGACATGGCCTGCCTCTATGATGTCCCCAACATAGAGGCAGGTCGCCAGCCAAGGGGTATGGTATATCATATATAATTACACTTGGTATTTGTATGCCTGTGGGACTGAGCCCTGGGTCTCTGAGTGTGATGGAGGGATTTGGATGTAGGTGGCAGCAGCTGCACTCGGGTTCATTTTCATCACACCAGAGGGGCGCACACTCATCTGTCACATGTCACATGACAGGTCTGAGCCGGTTCAGGAGTTCCGCAGGCTTTTTCACTATAAATAAGGCTCATCGCACCCTTATCAACCAGTAGTTTCCAGTAGAGCAGGGGGAGAGTCAACCGCTACCTGCCACCAGGTGTCAAATTAAAGAACTACCCTATCTATCCAGTTAGCCAGTATGTTACTGGTGAAAATACAGCACAGTAGAGACATGGTGTGAGTAATGTGGGAACTAGTTCTCATTGTCCACCATTCAGCTCTATACCAGTGTAGGGGCCGGCATCGTTGTATATATATTAGTGCCGTTCATCCAAGAGACGTGTTCGTGTGGTGCTCGTTCCTTCTATGCCAGCTAGGTGTCGCTTTGCGATACCCCGTTGGTACAAGAGGGGGCAGCACCATGCCTCGCGTCCAGCTTCTACTAAGAAGCCGGACGAGCGACAGAAGGGGACTGGACATGGTCCAGTCAAGACGCTTAGTTGTTACCTACTGAATATTGAATAAAGTCCTACCCGAGAGGTAGGGGTATCCGGGGCTTTGCCCAACCCGAACTACTCGTGTTGTGTTGGTATCTCTAGTGATAAGCGAGCCAACGAGCCACCCAACATATAAGTCGATACGAACCATTACACTGGTGCCGTGACCAGTTGGTTCGGGGGTGGAGCGCGGCCACATTGGGAAACCCGATGCGGATCCCTCCAGCCCTGGGCTAGAGGGATTCGAAGAGGATGGCTTTACATCCCAGCATCTGTTGTTAGACTGGAAGCCCGGTCAACAACAAATGTTCAACCCAGAGGGTGTCCAGACTGTTTTCTCGACACCCGGTCTAATAGACGGGGCCACCAGTAATGGAGGTGGCATCGTTAGATTGTATCCGGGTACACCTCAAACGGTGGCACCGGACACAGGACCTTTTAGGGGGGTATTAAGATCCCCAACTTTGGACTTGGGCGATTGGTCCCGAGTTATAAACTAGCAGGCGCCAGCTGGGTCCTATTATACCAGCAGGCTCGGCTAGCAACTTGGGTACCCCAATAGCACAAAGCCCTATGCAGCGTACCGCGACCCCCCCGGGAGTGGTACCAGAGGGGGCAAACGGAGTAGCCCCACTGATGACATCGTCGGATCATGATAGCGACGATAGTAAAGCTATAAAGGACCCAATGGTTCCTAAAGCAACCCCGAAGACTAAGCCTCGGGATGCCAAACCGAGGAGCTCGGAAAAGCATTACCTAGACCTATCTTTGGATGAAGGCTTGTCTGACTCCATGTTCAACCCTGGAGGCAGCCGCAAGTCAATATACGGACGTCGGATGGGCCCTGGGTATAAAACTACTTCGGCCTATTTGAAAGCCAAGGAACAGGTAGAGCTACAGGCTAAGAGGCAGCATGAACAATTCATGGCAGCCCAATTGAAAATAGAAGAGGAGACTAAATCTCGGATCGGCAAATTACGATCCGTTGAACAGGAGGCGATTCTAAAAGAATCAGACCTAAAATATCGCCTAACTTCTGTAGCCCATCGATTGGAGCGAAAGGAGAAAGACGAGAGGGAAAAAGAGAAAAGATTGGCCGAGCTGGAGCTCGAAGAAGCCAATAAACTCAGAGCAATCGAAAAGGCTAGAGCTGAGGAGGTTGCTAAGGCCCGGGATGTAAACAGACTACAATCCGAGTTGCATGCCATGGAGGAGAAGTTAAAGAAACTTCAACTCCGAAAGGCAGAGACGGAAGCCAAGTTGGTCTCGGAACAATCCGAGATCAGGAGGGAGACCAATGAATATCAGCGGTCTCAGAAGGAGAAAGGTGAAAAGTACCGTCTGCTGAAGGATACTTTTAAGCGGGAGGCATTAGCCGCCCAGGAGGAGCGTAACCGAGCAGTTGCAGAAAACGAGAAGATTCGATCCGAGATCTTATCGGAAAATGCACAGCTAAGGGAGGAGCAGCGAAATCTCACTACGGATGTAGCTACCCTTACAATAAATAAGTCTGCTATGGAGAGTTATTTACAGGAGCAAGAGCAGGCGAATGCTCCTCCTGCGAGTAAGGACTTAAACCCGAACTCGACGTTTGTTAAACAAGGGGACCCAGTTTCCTGTTCTACACCTAAGCATCCGCAATACAATCCTTTTGTCAATGACAATGCGACGCGGAATGTAGATCAAGGGGGAGTTTATATCAGAACCCAAGATAAGCACGGCCGAACTAGTAGAGTCTGGATAAGTGAGGTCCCTATAGTCCACAACTTAGACCCGGACTATGTACCTCGAGATGCCTCCGACAGTAGCGCAGAAACTAGTGGCTTCCACATACATGTGGATCAGACAGAAAATGTTGGATTGGGAGCTGGTAATGACAGCGGCCAACAAGCTCCATCAAACGATGGTAGTCAACCGACAGGGAACCAGCCATCCGATGGCGGCCACCAAAGTACACAAGGGGGGGGGGCGGTGCTACGGGTACTACAGGTAGCAATAGTACCTCGGGTACCGGCCCTAACCAAGATGGTGGAGGCTATACGAATCACAGTGGTTCACAGTGGACGTATAGCCAACCGCCACCACCGCCTCCACCGGGCAACACAAGCTTTGGTGGAATGGGAGGCAATCGAACCTTGAACGAAACCAAGGTGATTGAGTGGAGCAAACAACAATGCACTAGATTGATGTATGCCCATAATTCCGCCCGAAGGGTAGCCGTGATTCCTAAGGAATACGACGGTACTCGGCCATGGAAAGAGTGGTTCGACGATTTCATCGATGTGATGAATTGTAATGGTTGGACCCCATACGAGGCCAAGCTGCATCTGGTGAGATGCTTGAAAGGCGGGCCGGGTCGCATGGCTGTAGAGCAATGGCGAAACTGGTACGGTCTCGTAGGAAGTTTCGAGCAGTTAGTTGAATCTGCTAGTGGACTGTTATGTAACATGGTCAAGGAGGATCCGATGGTCCGCTTTAAGAAACGCACGTAGAAGCCTAACGAAGCTTTCAGAGCATACGGTATGGAGCTCCATGCCCTGCTAAGCAAGGCCAGGCCCGGTACTGAAAACCAGGACTGGTACATGGACGATTTAATTACACAATTCGTTAAGGGTCTGAGAGACCGAGACGAGCAAATTGCTGCTAGAGATGCCTGGAAGGAAGGCATAACATTGCACGGCATATTTAATGGTATAGATATGGCCGTGAAGAAGCGGACCATGTTAGCCGGGGACATACCGAATGCCACTGGCTCGGCTCCCCTAGCATCGGTAGTTCAGCGGTCTGAGGTAGATAGTACCTCGGATGACTTTGAACTAATTGAAATCGAGCAGGAGGACGGCACCTTCTGTTCGATGCAGCTAAGGAAAAATACTTCAGGTAGGAAGTATATTCCGAGGAAGGCGTTTAACAAACCAAGGGATTCTAGACCGTCATCCGAGGTCAGGAGTGACCCGAAAGTTGGTGAGAAGGCGATTAAGCCTCTTGAAAGCACTGATAAAGCGAAGGGTCAGTCTCCAGACATGACCAAACTTATGGAGGATATGTGTAAGAAAATTACAGATGCCCTCCAAGCCAGTCGGCAAAGACCCAGAGTGGATCGCTGGACGGTTAAGTGTTTCAGGTGCCAGCGCATGGGACACTACTCCTCTGAATGTACCGCTGCTAAGCCGGTAATGGCTGCCTTCTATGAAGCCGAAGATAACGGCGAAGGCGGGGAGAACGCTACGGGTTCCGCTGATGTGGAAAACTAGTGGGGGTTGTATCCACGGCATTGGGTATAACCCCTGAGAGGAACGATTGCCAAAATGCTACCGGGGGTGACCTGGTGGAAGATTTCGAATCAAATTCACCTGGAGGTCGGGTGGCTGTGGGTGCGCACCCCTGCACCTTGGCCGGGGCCAGGGACCCTGGTGCTTATGTGTACGGTAGTGAACATATAGAGGCGAGTGGCCGCACTGGGGGAGAGGAAGGATGGATCAAGGAGTTGATTCGAGTGTGTGGGACACACCTTCCCCCAAGTCATCCGTGTCTGGAATTTTTGAGAGGACTCGGATTGAACCTTGGTGATTCGGGAGACTTTCACCAGTTTACCAGTAACCCCTCTCCTTTAGGGGGGAGACGGTGGTATGTACCCATATCTGTGGAAGGCCGGGTAGGTGAATTCTTGGTGGATACTGGAGCCAGCCACTCCTGTGTGTCCAAAAGATTCTTCGACTCGGTGGCCGGCAGCCATGAGAACCTCAAAACGGGGGTAAATGCTTGCACAGCCGACGGAAGCAGTATGCATACTTTTGGTAGGACATGTATGCCTATCCGTATAGGAGGCAAAGAATTTGTTCTTTCGCCGACTATAGCAGAGGTTAGTGATGACGGAATCCTCGGATTGGATTTTGCAAGCTTATATGGGGCCGTCTTGGACCCCAGGGATGGTATGATGAGTATACGGAACCCGTATGGCTTGCATGTCCAATGCGTATTGAGACAGGTGTCTTCGGTTGCATCAGTGATACATACGGTGAAGATCCCACCGGGTACCACTTGCGATGTCCTTTGTGGCGGATCGATGGCCCAGAGGAATGAAACTGGAGTCTATGAACCCGACACGGTATATTTATCAAGTATCGGGTTGGACTCAGTGGATACATTAGTGGCTAATGCAGCTTGGACTGTATTACCCATGACTAACCGAAGTGGTTCAGTAGTTTACTTGAAGCGAGGCGACAGTGTGGGTGTGATGAGTTCGGTTGAACACGTCGCCGAGGCTAGGTTCAATAAACCACTAAACCCTGTTAGTAAGCATCCATTGGATGAAGAGTTTCAAAAGCTGATTGACCAATCAGATTTACAGAATACGGAGGATAAGGAGTGCCTAGCGAAACTCCTACAAAAGTACGAGAGTGCTTTTGGTAGGGAAGGGGGACCGGTGGGCAGATCCGACAAGGTGTTACACACCATAGATGTGGGCAATGAGAAACCTTTTAAAATCCCGTATCGCAGACTTCCTCTTAAGAAGAAGTTAATTTGCGAACAGGAAATACAAAAACAGTTGGACCTAGGGGTCATCGTGCCGAGCTCGAGTCCCTGGTCCAGTCCTGTTTGTATGACCACTAAGAAAGACGGTACAATCCGCTTTTGTGTCGACTACCGAAAACTGAACGGTATGACAAAGAAGAACTCGTATCCTTTACCAAGGATAGACGAGACATTAGATAGCTTAGGTGGGAACCAATGGTTCTGTACCTTGGATTTACAATCCGGGTATTGGCAGATACCGATGCACCCCGATGACATGGAGAAAACAGCGTTCTCTAGTCATATGGGGCAATTCGAGTATAATGTCTTACCCTTCGGATTGTGTAACGCCCCCGCTACATTCGAGGCTATGATGGAATCCTTGTTGAGTGACCTTTTGTGGAAGAAATGTTTGGTCTACTTGGACGACGTTGTCGTGTTCGGCAAGTCGTTTAAGGAATGCCATGCAAATCTGCAATTGGTACTCGACCGGATACTATCCAACGGTCTAAAACTCAAACCCAAGAAATGTAACCTGTTTAAGAAAACAATTACATACCTGGGAAGGATCATCACCCCCAGCGGAGTGAGCGCAGATCCGGAGAAATTAGAAGCTGTAGAGAATTGGGAAAGACCCACGAGTGCTAAGGAGGTGAGATCATTTCTAGGATTTTGTTCCTACTACCGTGATTTCATACCGAATTACTCTCGTGTCAGCTTTCCTATGCAGTGCTTAGCTCACTGGACCCCGGGTAGGGCACGGGACCCATTCCCATGGACCAGCGAGCAAGAAGAATCTTTTAATAAAATAAAAGATTTGTTTAGAAACACACCCGTATTGAAATATCCCACTCCCGAGGGACATTTCATATTAGACACGGATGCGAGCAATGATGCAATAGGGGCGGCTCTCCCTCAGGTCCAAGACGGAGTCGAAGTCCCAATAGCATTCGCTAGCAACACGCTAAGCAAGACCCAGCGTAATTATTGTACCACCAAACAGGAACTCCTCGCGGTAGTGGTGTATACGAAGAAGTTTAAGCATTTTCTCTGGGGAAGTGACTTTACTTTACGAACCGACCATTCATCTCTTAGGTGGCTCCTTAACTTTAAGGATGCCAAGGGGATGATCGGACGAAGGTTAGCTCATCTATCCGAGTTTGGATTAGAGCATAAACAAATAGAGCACCGACCCGGTGCTAAACATATCAATGCGGATGCCTTGTCAAGGCGACCTATCCGAAAGTGCCAGAATGCCACTTGTGAAGACTGCGGGGCCCACAATGCTGTGGTAGCTGGGTTGGTATTTGATTATACCACCCCCCGTATCCCCTGGGAAGAGGCTGTATGTAGCTACCTTGATTGGTCCCCGGAGACCATCAAGAAGTTCCAACAGTCGGATCCCACCACTGCGCGCATAATGGAATACCTACGGACAGGTATTAAACCGGCAAGGCCGCTAGTATCCCTAGAAGATTGCGATTGCTAGTTCAATGGACCGAGCTAGAAATCCGAGACAGCATACTGTGTAGGTGGAAGACTACTCCCACCAACGGTAGGCTGTTACAAATAGTGATCCCCACCCCGATGAGGAGGGATATCATGTATTATTGCCATGGCCACCAAACTAGCGGCCATTTCGGCAAGAAGAGGTCAATAGAGCGCCTACAAAGGCGTTACTACTGGCCTGGAATGAGAGGCGACCTACTCCGGTGGATCGCCACTTGCCCGGATTGTTGTAAAAACAAGCCGGGACCTGGCCGGGGAAAGCAACCCTTATCCCAGGAATTGTTTGGTGTCAGGTTCGCTTGAGTGGCGATAGACATCATCAGCGGGATCAAAACGACGCCCCGGGACAATACTTGCATGATGGTCCTAACCGACTATTACACCAAGTACACCCGGGTGTTCCCTCTTCCTAATCACAAAGCCGCCACATGCGCTGAAGCGTTTGTAAAAGGCTGGGTGCTTCATTTGGGTGTTCCCCTTATGATGCACAGCGACCAAGGGAGAGAGTTCGAGTCAGAGCTGTGGCAGGAAATGTGTCATTACCTAGCTATTTGCAAGACCCGAACAAACCCATACCGACCACAGTCGGATGGACAGGTAGAGCGGTTCAACAGAACCCTGATACAAGTGCTAAAGCCCCTGGTTAATACCCACCAGGACGACTGGGATGAACAGTGTGAGTTTGTAGTACATGCTTACAACAACACTGTCCATTCATCTACTAATTGCACTCCAAACATGCTAGTGTTCGGCGAGGACATCATAATGCCCGCCGACTTAGTGTATGGAGTGGTTGGGATAGACCCGGAGGCGCCCTGCACCGTGTTGTTTGTGGAGTCATTAAGGGATAGGTTCAAACAGGCATACGAGGCCGTTCGGAAAGAGCTGCTGAAGAGTGCGAAGTGGCAAAAGGTGGGTTATGACACCAATGCCAAAAGAATTCATTTTAATGTTGTGGACAAAGTACTAATGTACTACGAGCCGCTAGAACGGCTAAAGCTCGTAATGCCCTGGGAATGATTTAAAATCATTCGCATCATCTCCGAGTCCACGGTGATGATGGAGGACTGCCTAACTGGTAGGAAATGGAAGACAAATGTTGGAAAACTTCGGCCCTGGAAGGGACTCGAAGAGGCGGAGAGGGAGTTCGGTTACCAACCACCTGAGTCTGTCCCTAGCGGACCTAGCGTGGTAGTACCGGTGAAACGCCCTAGAGGCCGGCCGAGATAAATGCCGGAAGATGAGGTAATAGTCAAAAAGAAGACGAAGGCCAGGAAACGACCTAATCGTAAGAAAAGGAAGAATGTCTTGCTGAGTGAAGGCATACGTATGGGAAAGGTCTCACCATGGCTAAGCGGAACCCAGAGAAGGCCGTACGTAAAGCCGGGAAGAATAAGAAGCTAACCGAAGGCATTAGACGGTTGAGGTCTGCTGTAACCTAACTCAGTACACAACGAGCTGCTGCGTGTTGTCCGCCGTAGGCGGATAACATACGTTCCACGGCTAGAGATGCCGAACGTGCCCCCCCGGGTAGCTGTATCCCGTGAGTGGCGGACGGATTAACCGGTACATTCGCTTTGAAGCGTTGTATACACCACCAAGCTCCAGATGATAGCACTCGGGTAGGAGGCCGCGTCCCGCATGTCGAGTCGAATGTTAGTTCGGATCTAGTCCCCTAGGTGGCGCCGCGGGTGCGGTGGGAAAGCGCAGAACTAGGTCACCGGATAGCCCTTGTGGGATCTCGCGAGACAAGAGGTTTGACGCCATATTGTTCATAACTAGGGCGGACTCGTGGCGGTAAATTCCTGTGCGAGTTGAAAAAGGCTTTGTTGAGATGCTCATAAAAGAAATAAATGTTAACAAAACTTCCGGAATCGATGGTATTAGATGTGATATTTTGAAAACAGCACTGTTATTTTTGTTAGATCCTGTTACTAGGTTGTACGAACTGAGCTTCACCAGTGGCATATTTCCTGAAAAATGGAAAAGGGCAAGGGTGAATCCAATACCCAAGCCCGGTAATATAAAGTTAATCACCAATTGGCGGCCGATATCACTATTACCTGTACCTTCCAAAATTGCGGAAAAAATAATGTATTGCCATCTAAATGAAATTCTAAATAAGAAAAATGTTATTTCTGCAAAACAATTTGGTTATCGATCAGGACTGGGGACTGCAGATGCAGTCTTCAGACTCCTGAGTGATATCTATGAAAATAGAGATAGAGGCCATTTGACTGGAGTTTGTTATCTTGACCTACGTAAGGCGTTTGATTGTGTTAATCATGCCTATCTTGTTGAAATTTTAGGACAACTTGGTTTACATGATACAACACTCAATTGGCTAATGAGTTACTTAACTGGGAGAAGCCAGTATACTAAAATTGGTTCCTTTGTTTCTAATGAAGCCCCAGTACGATTTGGTGTCCCGCAAGGGTCTGTATTGGGACCGCTCTTGTTCATACTATATATAAATGATGTCAGTGATGTTCTTGCTGATTGGAAACATTATCTTTATGCAGACGACTTGGTAATATACAGCTCAAACAACAAAATTGAAACTATAACCAATAGGTTACAAACGGCATTAAATCGATTACAATCCTGGTTTGTAACCAAGAGGCTTACTGCTAACACGGATAAATCCAAAGTTGTGTGGTATGGTTCATGCAAAAAGTTACCAAAGTCCAGGGGCCAAAAACTATATTTGTATAACAAAGAACTTGAAACCCTGAATAACTACTGCTACTTAGGACTAAAGTTAGACAGTCTATTGAGTTTTGAACCTGCGCTAAAGGATTTAAATAATAAAATTAACCACCGTCTTTTTAGATTCAGTAAATTCAGAAACATGTTATCTGAAAAAGTTGCTGTAACAGTCTATAAAACCACCATAATGTCTGTTTTTGATTACGCTTGTTTTGCCTACGAGGGGGCTAATGAAGGCCTGTTAAAAAAGTTGGACAGAATGCAGAAGAGAGGCCTTAAAATTTGTTTCAGAGGTTTGGATCTTAATGAAGAAGAGCTCCATGAACGGGCTAATATTCCACTCCTGATGAGGAGACGACAAGAATTATTGCTTAGCTTCATGTACAAATTATCAAGAAATCCAGATTGGGTCGATGAGGAAATCAGAAGGCCAGGTATGAGGTCCGAATCAAAGATCAAGATAGTCATTCCCAGAGCACGTAACATGGGATTCAACAACTCGCCGCTATATAGAGGAGTTGAGTTATGGAACAATCTCCGAGCTGATGTCCAACACAGTGAAAGTAAACTTAAATTTAAAGCAAGAATTAGGCAGATACAAGACTTGTCCAAGATGATGTTAATGGGTGATGAGCTGAATGAGCTGGATGAGTAATATGAAAAAAGATACAGGTTAGGGAGCTGTTGAAAGACTACACCTTATCCTGATTGAGTAGAGGGAGCTGTTGTTTGCTGACTACACCCTCTACTAGAATTTATTCATGTGGAACTGTTGAAAGACTACACTGCATGAATTTCATCCATGAGCTCACAGTGACTATACTCTCATACTGTATATCTGCTGATCATCTGTTTAAGATATGTTTTGTACCTACTGATCTGTCCATATATATCCTATTGATATAGTGTAATACATGCTAGTATAAAACTTGTTGATAGTAACAAACTGGTGTACCATGCCTGCTGCCCTTCTTTTTGAAATTTTATTGTAAGATTATAGAGGTTGCTATTTGTGTACATATTATATACTGTTTGTTATATAGATTTTATTTTTTCTGTTTATATTATTGTTCTCATCCTTCATTGTATAAATTCCCATCTTTATTCATTGAACTATGTGCAAACAACCACTTAATGTAATAACTGAACGAGGATTCACATTATTGTCTAATTTTACCACTTTCTGTATGAATAGTGACTTGACAATAAAACATTTTCAAACCTCAAAAAGACCCCACCCTTTTCGCTCTGGTTAGTGTTGGCGGTTGGCAGCCTATAGCTGTTCAGTTAGCTTGCCTAACTACTCCCCTTTTGTTGGACGAATCCTTCGGGAGGAGTCCAACACATTTGCCAATTTATAAATTGGAAGTCGCCCTCAGTGCCATGGCACAGGGGATGACAGGGAGAGGATGCCACCTCCACCACCACCGCGCCCGGAGCCCACGTCTACAGCGACGGCTTCGGGTGGTAGCATTGATGTCCTGGACATTCCGCTGTATCCCCAGGGATACAGAACTCGCATCGAGCGTATGGCTCATGTGGATGACGAGGCCGGTGTCGTGTACACCTCTTGGGGGACCTACATCCCCATGCACCCCTCCATGTTCGGGTACGGACCGCTTGCGGTGAAACCAGGCGTGCCCGAGGCCATTCCAGACGACTTCAAGACTCTGGTCATGGACTCGTGCAGCGACGAGTTGGCTGACAGTATGCCAGTCTCTTGGCTCCGGAACTACCGAAAGTTGGCGGAGAAGATGGCGGTCAACGAAAGCTTGGCCCGAGCTGTATTGATCTCCGAAGGCATTACCCGGAAGGCCGCGGAGCTAAGAGAGTCTGAATCCGATATGGATACAGACTCCACCGTCACCCAGTCGTCGGTGGAAACCGAACGGGTCAAGCGGTTGACCCGTAAGCCTGCACCAAAGGGTCCTCTCACCGAGAGTGACCTGGAGGTTGAAGACCTCAGGATCGCCATCGAGAGGTCCACGTCCGAGAAGGAACCGGGTGCCGACATACCGGAGGCGCCTGGCGAGATCTCGGAAGAGGACATCTCGCGTCAGCAGGCTGCTGTTGAAGCCAAGCGAGCCGAGCTCGCCAACAGCAGAAGGAGCTTACCGCTGCTCGTCGGGCCCACCGGAAACAGCAGGCCCAAAGTAAGGCGAAGGCTTCCTCCAACTCTGACTCCCCGGTCAGTGGTAGGAGGAGCCCTCGTTCAAAGGACAAGGATCCACGTCAGTCGGATTCTAGTCCCGAGGTGCCGGCGCAGCCACCCAAGGCCGTGCGTCGGAAAAAGAAGAATGGAGCGAAAGCGTCTCCGGCGGAGCCCACGCCCCCCACCAGGTCGAGGGGTAAGGGCGACCCGAAGACGCCCGCCTTCAAAACACCAACAACCACAGTAGCCACCTCGGTTACTGCAGCGTCCTCTGCCAGCACCAGCGGGGCGAGCGCCAAGTCCTCTACCAAGGCTTCGTCTGGTACTACTACCACCAGCCGAGCTAGCCGTAGAGGGGAGGGCATTTACACGGACAGTGAGGGAAGCGAGAGCGACCCAGAGCTGCCCGAGTCAGCCAAATCTGATTTGGAGTCTGTGACAACGTGGGAAGAGATGACCACGGATGTCCCAAAAGACGAAAATCAGAAATGGATGTGGAAGAATGCAGCCGAGGGGTTCAAAGAACGGACTCCCCGCTGCTTCGCGGACTGTGCTTACGACACAGTCCACTACATGTGCCCGGGGGCCGTCAATAAGGACGGTGATAGCGATGACGAGGAGTGGATGAAGTCCGGCCCCTCGGATACGCCAGTGGGTAAATTCTACCTCATTTGGATTGACCAGCTCAAATCCAAATTGGGGTCGATTTACAGCTATGAGGCCCGGACGAAAGTTCAATGGGCTATGACCCAATGGGGACCATCCGGCAACCGCCGGAGGTGCCCATTCGAATCTTGCCAGCTGGCTCTCACTGGAGAGAAGGTGTTTGAGACGAAGCCTCGCTTCGGCTGAGAAGATGGACACTGATCCGGAGGATCTTTAAGTGTCCATCTGATGGTGTTTTGTGGTACCCGAGGGTAAAGGCATTTATCATGCCAGAGGTACTTATCCTTACACTGGACTCGCCGATCTGGGACCGAACCTGCAGCGAAGGTGGACACTAACCCAAAACACAAAGAGGATTACCACACCTAACCGGGGCTCCATCTTCCCACCTTCATCAGGGCACATCATAACAGCAACGTGGCTTGCCACCACATATATGTCGCCGGGTGGAGCTGCAGAAACCAGTCGTTCCAGATTCGCCGGAAGTCTGGTATTTTGTAAGGGCGATCCTGCTACCCTGGTAGGACTTCTATTATTACCAGTATTAAAATTTTGTGTAAAGCTATTTTTATATAATATTTATATTCTTGTAATCAAACCAAACAAAATTTTTCTCGGGTTATTTACCCCACCTCGGGTCGGTTATTTACTACTGTAAAACATTGTTAATACCATTTCACGACATATCTACCACTTTTTATCGCGTCTTTAACACTATAATAACACTGTAACATTGTTACCATCTACTACCTTAGGTCGATGGTGCATAAGGCACCACTTCCTAATTGTTATTATTAGTTACTTCGGGTTATATGCGACGATGCCTCATCATGTACATATTATTTATAATGCCCCTCAATGTTCTATAATCTATACGAATACTTGTGTATAGACTTACCTATGTATGTATAACTTATTATTGTATAAAGTCAACAATAGGTATTTATTAAATACACCCAACCCTAGGTATAGTCTAGTGGGGGTGGTGTAGGGGCCGGCATCGTTGTATATATATTAGTGCCGTTCATCCGAGAGACGTGTTCATGTGGTGCTCGTTCCTTCTATGCCATCTAGGTGTCGCTTTGCGATACCCCGTTGGTACAAGAGGGGGCAGCACCATGCCTCGCGTCCAGCTTCTACTAAGAAGCCGGACGAGCGACAGAAGGGGACTGGACATGGTCCAGTCAAGACGCTTAGTTGTTACCTACTGAATATTGAATATTGCCCAACTACTCGTGTTGTGTTGGTATCTCTAGTGATAAGCGAGCCAACGAGCCACCCAACATATAAGTCGATACGAACCATTACACCAGATTGACTTCACAGACTCCAAAATAGGGTTGTTTTAGGAATATTTTTCACCCACTAGAGGTGGGTCTCTAACGATCTCTACTGTACTCTCGTGTACATTTCATACTGATATAGATATGACCAATGGTCTTTATGTTAGAACTCAACTCAATGATTTATGAAGAATTTACAAATTTGGTCAATTCTAGGTTTTCAGAAGAACTCAAAGTAAGCCAAATGGGATAAATGTCTTCCTTCTTACACAATGTCAAGCCCATTAAATGCAGCCAACACAAAGCCCAATGTATTTTTGAGGTAGATGTATCATTGAATGATTGTCATATTTTGTAGTATATTTGCATTATGGAATTTCCCTGGCCAGACATGCTGGTATTAGTTCTTGAATTTGCCACCAGATGTTCTCTATATTGCGCGGTAGGATCCCCCCTGCCAGTAGTGGTACCTGATCGTTATCTTTATTTATACCACGATTTCTGGCTTACACAGTGCTTTTTGGGGTCTATTCCCATCCACATATCTGTCGATATTGCACACCCTGTAGACTGTAACATCAATTTTGGAAGGCGTGCGGTTATCCTGGATAACAGCACACCTTACATGGATAACAACATGCCTTACATGGATAACAGCACGCCTTACATGGATAACAGCACGCCTTCCAAATCATATATTACATGTTAAAACCCACGAAATTTTCCAGGCCAGGGTAGGGATCGAACCTGCAGTCTCACATCCCAAATCCAACTCCCTATGCACTGCGCCACAGGGACTGACGAGATACGCTCGGTTCGAACCAAATCTGGATATGATACAAAGCCGTGTGCGCTGTCGCTGTCCGCTGCCGGGCGAGGAGGTGTAGTATACATACATATAACAGCGAGACGCTGTGAGTGGAGCAGGCGCGGTGGCCTAGCGGTTAGCGCTTTGCGCTCAGCCGTCAGAGGTACATGGATCGCGCCCCGGTCCGGGCGCATCTTTTTTCGCCGTGTGCGCTGTCGCTGTCCGCTGCCGGGCGAGGAGGTGTATGTTATACACAAACATAGCCGCGAGAAGCTTTTTTCGCCGTGTGCCCTGCCGCTGTCCGCTGCCGGGCGAGGAGGTGTATGTTAAACACAAACATAGCCGCGAGAAGCTTTTTTCGCCGTGTGCCCTGCCGCTGTCCGCTGCCGGGCGAGGAGGTGTATGTACCTGTGTACACACACTGTCATGGCTGGCTGCGATCGAGTCCCGGGGAGGGGGAATAATTTTTATTTTCAACTTGAATTTATTGGTATAATATTGATTATTTATTGGTTTCGTGGTATAAAATAAGTAGACAATGGATAACTCATGACTCGTGGGTGTTATCGACGATAATAACACTCGGCCTACGGCCTCGTGTCATTATTCGTCGATAACACCCACTCGTCATGAGTTATCCATTGGTTACTTGTTCAGTAACCAAACACAGGACTAATGTGAGAAAGTTTATCGACCATAGGGACATTCAAGCACTGTGACACCCGATGGGCATAATGCTCTCCTGCATAAACAAAATATTCAACATTTGCCTTCTTGGTACCTATTGTGATGTATAGCAAGTGGGGGAAAAAACAAAATACCAATTCATATGCAAAGTAGTCCTTTATTTGAATTTCAAGATTCAACAAATATGTGACAATTAGCATGAGGCAGACCCTTGAGGTGATTCCTTGCCATCAGTATATGGGATGGCTGCTCCACTCCCCTCAGGACAGTAGTGATCAGCTGGGCAGATGATAACCTGGAAGTTTCCACTAGCTTTAGGGCAGAAGAACCCGACCGAGCATTTCCCTTCATGAAATCTCTGTGGAGCCTGAAGGACAGTATGCGCCTGCAGGACATGCATTTATGCAGGAGTCAACCCCAGCCCTATCGCTGACAGATTTCTAGTACCCTCCGAGGCAAATCTTACAACTTCCTCCTTCAGCATACTTTCCCACAGGGCATCGGGGAGGCACTGCAAGAGAATAGTACACATAAAGGTATATATAATATAGAAAACAATGCTTTAGATAGTATCCATATATCCTTGGCTATATTAGTGTTAGGACAGCCCTAGCTATATCTTAAGGAATCTAAATGAACTCACAACTTTTACACTGTGAAAAATGCTATCAAATTAATGGCAGTTCTCTGGCAAATTTTGGACAAAGACTTTTTGGCAGCGATTCCTTGCAGGACAGTGCCTAACTGTACTGCCATCTGGGGCTTCATCGTAGAAACGACACTCCTTCCATATATTGCAATTGTGATGGTTTACCGTTCAACTTAATGAGGATACCTGGCAGTTATTTGGTGTATACATATTTTTATGATGGAACGAGCACATTTTAATTTGGAATCACATGTGCAAGTTCTATATATACTTGAGGGAGGGGGTGCAAAAACCTTTGACCCCTTCTAAGAGGGTGTTAAAACTTTTGACCCCTCTTGAGGGAGGCGTAAAAGATTTACCCTCTTTTTAGCAAATGGCGTGCATGCTACTATATATCAAAGAGAGGCAGGAAAATTCTCTGCACCTTAAGAGTAAAAAAACAAAAAAAAACTTTTCTTATAGAGTGAATTTAAGTCATATAATATGGTAATAGTTACCACTTCCGCTGCAGTTGGAGGAGGAGTCCGAACCTGCATAGGATCTATAACTTGAGTGTGAACATTGTGTCGGGTAATCAGGAGGCCGTTGCGAAAAGATTTGGGATTGATTCTTTCGAAGGTGCTATTCCCAAAATGGAACTCACTCACCTCAGGGAATTGATTCCCTTGTGTGTTGCAAAAAAGGATTTGGTCAGAGGAGTGGTATAGGAGTGGTCCAGACTCAGGGTGTAATTCTCAAATAGGAATCACTTCTCTGGGGAAGTCGATTCTCAGGGTGGGGAAGAGCAGAAAATCGGAACATCAAATAGCCACAGTGAGAATCAGTCCCAATTCTTTTTGCAACAGCCTCCTGATCCTTGAGGGCAGTAGTAGTTCTCTGGAACACATAGTCTGTGAGGGACAATAGTAGCCCCCAGGACACTTTTTGTGCTCAGTGTTTGCTAAACCTGAACAATAAAAACCAGATGGACATGTCAGACATGCACTGTAACTCCCTCCCTCCCCCAGTCCTTACACATTCCTTCCGGACACGGCACACAGCATGTTCCATTCTGGTAGTAGTCATTGCTGCAACCAGCTTCTTCTGGAAGTGAGATCAAAATGTTCATGTTTAGGTTTTCAAGGCTGATATGCTCCTGATTTTTTGAGCAATTCTTATACTGAAAAAAAAGACTGATTTCATTGAAAGTTGTTGAGAAATCATAGTCTGGCAGAATTGTAGCTTGACCTGGACTCATCGGTTATAGACTAGGAACAACTTTTAAAGAAATCTTTTCATAGAGTCTTTTGGCTTCAAATCAGAGTAAACTGGGCCCGATCATTTTCAATTGCCTCTTCTTGAATAAAGGCTTTAAGATTTCCCCACAGCTGATCTGTGATCGGTACTGGTGGTTGAAAAAGGGTGAAGGCATTGCCTTATTGACTCCCAAAAATGCTATAAAAGTTTTCCTTTCAAAGAGCCTGAAATTCTCAGACAGCCAATACCATATCATTGTGTTTAAATGTCAGGTTTTGAAAAGATACCGATCTGGTATAAGCAAGAATAGTATAGGTTCCCTAGGATATGTTACTCCATAGAGTCCTATAGTGCAAGCCACCCCCCTCTACCCCCCCCCTTAAAAGTAGGCTACCTTTTGTGTTCAGTACTGAGTCCTATGTAAGATAAGGGGGTTTATGGAGATGTCAGGAATCTTTATCAGAGTGATATCAAATGGAAACAAGGAGCCACCTATACCAAAAAATCCTGCGGAATCCAAAATTTGTGGTCTTGATTCTCAAAATTTGGCCAAAGGTACCTAAAAATGAGGTTTGATGATGAGAATATTTTAAAAATGTAAAAAGTTATATTGAAAATGATTGGAACTTTTTATAGATGCTAATCAAAGTCAGTACCTCAATCTACACATCCCAATGTTTGCCTATCCCAACCTGACAAGTACTCTGCCTGCGTATGGCTCTGCCTATCCCACATACTGCCTATCCCTTAGTCTGCCTATCACTCATACTACCTATCCCTTAAAACATCTAGAGTTTAATTAGGTTTTCCCTCAAATGGCTTAAAGGATTAAAGTTTACCCCTCACCTTTGTACCTAGTTTTCTCTGTACATTCTTACCATTAGTGTACCTATCCTCAATCTGCCTATCATTCACTTTACCTATCCCTCATGGTGACTATCCCCCAACTCTGCACATCCCTCATATTTGACTGGCACATCTGTGATATTACCTAGCACCAATGTATCTTTTGAATATGCTCACCATACAAGGTACCCTCTGTCCTATCTCTTAAACTGTTCATTACCTATCCTCCTTGCTACCCATCCTCTTCAATACCTATCCCTTAAGCTCACTTTATAGCTTTCCTACCTATCACAGCTTGATCAGCTGGGATAGCTCACATCCAACCTTCATTATGATCTCTTAGTCAACCTATCCCCTAAAGAACAAATCCAACAGTCTACCTCAAGCATACATCTACTGATCACTCATGCTATATATCCTTGAGGTTACCTATCCTTTAAGCTGCCTATCCTTCATGGTATATAGCCCTCAGTTTTTTAACCTTAAAAAAATATTTTGTTGTCAAGTGGGATAGCATGAGTGATATGCAGCATGGAGGATAGGAAGAGGGGAATAAACAACATACATGTAGGATAGGAAGCTAGCTAGTCTAATGATAGCGATGGTGAGGCATTTTAGAAAAGCATGATAATTCAATGGGCTGAGGGATATGTAAAGTAAACATGAGTGATATGCAGAGTTGTGGATAGGTACAATGAGCGATAGGTGTATTTCACAAGGCATTGCCCAGGTCACAATATTGGCAGATGTAGGAGCCTTTACCATTACTCCATTCAGGCCGGTAGGTGCCAGTAGGGCAGTCCTCACATTAATTCATTGTCACTGTTTGTGTATGTTCCTGGACCACAGTTAACCTCTGGAGGTTAATTCAAAACGTCCTGGGATCGCAACCTCAGCGATCTCTGGAATTATCCTACCTTATCATATTTAGTGATCTTAAGATTAGACTGCGTTCACATTTCCTAGCCAGCACTAAGATCACATCGATCTTAACCTCAGCCCTCCTACACTATTCCAAGAAGTACTGACTGGGCACAGGGGTAAGAGTCCTAAAATAAAGGAATAGCTGTGGAGCCACTCTTCTTCAAAACAGTGTTTATACCATCGTTCCCCGTCCCCATATGGGCTAACAAAAGAGCACAGGGTGCAGTTGACCCCCGTACAGTATTCAAGAGTTGTTCCCATGAATGTATTATTTATGCTTGCCTATTAGAAGCATTGTGCCCTCCCCCCAGCACAATGAGAGAGAAGGGAAGAATTACCTTACAGTGCACTTAACGCATGAGTAGCCCTAAGAGCCCTCAAGGACACTCAGCAAACGTCTTCCCTTCCCTCTATATGTATGCAGCAGGCTATCCACTCTTTCGATCAGGAGTGTTCCCTGTAAGTGCTCTTGAAGAGGCATTTCTGAATAGAAATGTGAGAGTTGCATGAGAGTACCAAAGTATACTGATGGATCAAAGCATAATTGGCCCTGCAAGGTGTAGAGACAACTCATTCACTTTCTTACAAAATCCACATACAATGCTATTCAAATAATTACAACCAACTGTGGGACAAAGCTTTGAAGTCGAACAATATAAGTATTTAGGTGTAATTTTAGATCAAGCTTTAAATTATCAAAAGTTTATTGACACTCAGTTAAGAACAGTGAATTTTCGTATATATCAATTGACAAGAATGAACAGATATATTTACATAAACACCATTGTTTTGATATATAAGACCTTTATACTGCCTATACTTAAATATGGAGACATACTTTTATATGAATGTAATGAAACTCACTTGACAAGAATGCAAAGAGCACAAAATAGGGCATTAAAATTGCACTAAGAAGGAATTTAATGGAACCTACAGACATTATACACTATGATGTGAATATTAATAAATTGGAAACGAGAATGGTGGCACATATTCTTTTAGCTGCTTATAACAGGTCTAGACAACAAAAGTATGTTAATCAGAGGAGGTTGCAGACCAGGGCTTGGGATGCACCAATTCTTAAGTGTTACACCCCTCATGCCAAATCATACACAAGAAGTATGGAATGGAACATTGCTTTTCAATGGAACAATTTAGACCCTGAAGATAGAAATTCTCCCATCTTTAAGTCCTTTAAATATGAAGTTAAGAAATTTCTACTGAACAACGTGCCAGGTAAAAATCAAAATGACAAAAACTAAAATTGTCTTGTCCCTCCACTCTCATCTCCCATATATCCCAATTATGTTCGAAAAAGGTTACATTCTATTCTTTCTTTATCCAATTACAAACACGGTTCTAAATATTACAGGTGTTTTCCACAATACCTGTAATCATTCTAATCATGGTGATAATTGTACTAGATCTTAGACTGACGTTTTGCACAATGTCAATCTAATCTAAACTAATACAGTGTATGATAATATGTGTACAACTTTATTGTCAAGTTATATTGTAAGGAAGATAATCACAGATAGCTTTACAGTTAGGTTAATCTGTTATAACTTTATTTTGTGATAACATGTATACATTATTGTTAAAATAAATTTATATATGACATAAATGTCCCTCCATCTTATAAATGACTTTTCCTATGAATAGATCAGTGTAAGGGTTGCCAACTTAAATATTAGTCTCCCATAGACTAAGCGGCGACCCATCTTTATTGCTATATATTATTCACAAAGAATTGATCTACCGTTATATATTAACTTATGCGATAAAGAAAAATTCAAATTCAATTCAAATTCAATTCAAATTCACCATTATTTTAATTGGGATTCCTTGTGACAAAGCACCCTACTGTATTGCTCTATTTTCTGGCTCTCCATGGGAGAAATCACTTACAGTATACCGCGATTCAACAGTCATTCTTTGAGTGAAAACTACCTTTTATTCTGCAGCCGGCCTCAGATGTTTCTCCCTTCTGTGATGACAAACCATTAGGACGTGGAACTGGAGCTGCGCTCTTCGTTGGACAATAATGGTTCTCAGGACACACTATTGAGTTTCCCATAGTGGATCTCTCTGGACAGTAGTACCCAGCATCACAAGACCCTGTCACTATAATACTAGAATTGAGTATTGGCAATATTGTTCTTATGGGAGATAGGGTTCTGATTATTTGGCAGCATATTAAGCTGACCGCAGATGGGCCCGACTGAGTCGGCCAATCCTGACGATCGGGAGCATCTGCATGGACGTCCGATAGAGTCTGAGAATATCAAACATGTTTGATGTCCCCGATCCAATCGGGACTATAGTCTAGATACTGATCGAGTCTGGCTCGCCTGGGGTTGCCTTTAGATTTTCCCTTTTTTTAAATGGAAGCACACACAGGAGGACCCACACATTTTAGTGAATTGAAAACCATAATAACTCCTAAATCCAACCGGTTCTGTGATGTTCAGCTATTATGTTATTTTCTCTGGGTGAAACCCTAACATTCCTGGAGTATAATAGCAAAGAAATGTGCTGCATCCTTCGAAAATCTAGGGTATTTGGTTTGGCTTTCTGAAAGAGAAATTCATTGACTATGGCCTTAGAAGTACCCTAGAATTCCTTTGCAACTAAGAAACTCTTGTTGAATTTCTGAATTACTGCGGTCCTCAAAGCACATGGCTAGCTGCAGATCACTTCTGGGTCATTTTCTATAAGTTACTCACCAGAATGGTTGACAATTTTTTCAGATTTGATTGCTATGGGTCTAGACCCTTAGGTGACATGGCCTTTCGTTAAAATGGACATGTGACATCGTGCTTAGTGACAGGGACATGGGGAAGTGAAATGTTAGTGACATGTGACATGGTCTTTTTTATAATCAACATGTGACATGGACCTTTTAGGGCCAAAATTGCAACAATTTGAACACCACTCAGCCATGCAGTGTTCATTTGGACTCACAAAGAATACCTAACATATGTAATTTATTCTCATAAATCACAATGGCCTCATGTAGAAATTTCTGTTGTGATTCATGTACAAAATGGTTTAATCATGAACTGAAGCAGAACATAGTTAACTGAATAACCAACAGAGGGTAGCAATAAGTGTCACACACTTGTTCTCTATATCCATCACCTATCTGTTTAGAGATTGTATTAATTGCAGGGTGACAGGTTTGTTTATATAACCGTTGTATTAAAGTATTAGGTTTACATTTTGCATAAGTATGACTTATTACCTACATAATAGCACATTACATTTTGCCATATGGCCTATCATGTTAGTTTCCCTTATCATTACTACGATAATGATGTTTAACAATTTTATTTGTGTTGCTTTGGTACGACCATTTGTTAACCTGGTTATAGTCATGTCATGTGATCTAATATGTGGTAAAAGATAGTTGATCTTTGTAAATGTGCTTTTGGTGCAGATGGCACCATCACATTGGTATTATTTTCTCAATACTTTCAAAAATAATTGCTCCACGCAGGGAGTTATGTGATAAGTAGAGAACTTGACCGCTTTTACGTTATCACTATATTGTACATTATACTACCATCCATTATCACTCATTACACTGTAGTCACCTATAATGTATGCTGTAGTACCACACCCTACTGCTAGGGGTGGTACACCTGATGGACATTGTGTATATACAGCCAGGTGCTAGTACACTTGCCAGCATTACCACCTAGCTACTCACTGGGTTACCATCTAACCAGCATGTACTTTGTACAATAAAACTATCAGCAATTATCCACTAATCGCCAACTTATTGTTATCACTATGTCCATGTACTTGGCTACATTACCCCATAGCTAGATATGACAATATCTTGATGGTCTAATAATGCTATCAAGAATGCATGAGGAAAAGGACAAGACCTCATATCAGCTAGCAGTAGAGGTGTATTTATTCCAGCATATTGTACAGAGTCTTTAAGTGTAGGTGTCCATGCTGGTCTAAGCAACGTATAGGATGCAGTGTATACATAGGGTAGAGACTGGGGTGACCCCTAGTATTGGTATATATAAATATGCTGTGCAAAGGTAGTGGTTGTATATACATAGTACATTAACATTGATTATTCAGTGTACAGCGATAGAAATAAGTGCATGGTAAATAGATGTGTGTAGATAACAATTCCAATTCCGAGATAACTCCACTAGGGGCGCCACTGCTGATGTTTGCCAACTAAATGCCAATGGATATCTGGGGAACAATAGGGGTGTAGATGTGTACCTGAGGTACAGTAGGGGGCAGATTGGGTATTACCTTAAACTGAAATCTATTTGTAATGCACTACGGCCCACCCACAAAAAAATCTCAAATTCTCAAAAGAATTTACAAGAAATCTATAGCTCTATACTCCATTGTCGTGTTATCTCCTGCTTTTTGTGCTACTAATCATTTTTGATTAACTCTCTTTCGTTAAAATGCAAGTTAAAAAACAAGTACTTGAAGTAGGGAAATCTAACATCAGCTATGCTGAAGTACCCTCCTTACTTGTTTGGCAATGTATTTTCTTGATCCCTCACTCTTAGATCAACCTGTCTCAATGATTCATGTATACAACTTGCTTAGTCTGCACTTGATGAATGTGGTAAAATGTATAATCATTCCCGGCTAAGGTCAAAGAGAATGAATGTGTAGGGGCTCGTGGAGTGTCGTATATGGTTTTAGCTCCCTTAGTGCTGGCTGTGAAAAGGCAAGACAGTCTGGCCCACCAACAAAAAGTCTCAGCCCAAGTAATAATGAATTTTCTCAAAAGAATTTACAAGAAATCTATAGCTCTATACTCCATCTTCGTGTTATGTTCCTGCTTTTTGTGCTACTTATCATTTTTGATTAAATTTCTTTCCTTAAATTCCTAACAAGTACTTGAAGTAGGGATATCTAACATCAGCTATGCTGAAGTACCCTCCTTACTTGTTTGGCAATGTATTTTCTTGATCCCTCACTCCTAGATCAACCTGTCTCAATGATTCATGTATACAACTTGCTTAGTCTGTACTTGATGATTGTGGTAAAATGTATAATCATTCCCGCCTAAGGTCGAAGAGAATGAATGTAACGTCAAATCAGTGAGAATGCCAAAGAAAGTCAAAGTGTTCCTTAAAAGGATATGAGACAGAGGCCTGCCATATTGTCTATCACATTTGCTGCCACCTCCACCAGCACGTCCCGACCTGTGATTGGTCAGTTTCCTTGTCTCCCCTTAGTAGAATACTAATGTGCTGCTGCTTGTCTACCTTATGCAATGAACAATGGTCAGGCTGCGTGTTGACCTAAATCTGAGTTCAGTGTAGGCTGTTTTATGCTAGGACCTGTCCATAAATATTTGACATGGCAGACGGTGGTTCTCAAAGTGCTACTCTGTTATAATACATTATCTCACGATTCTGGCCTCTACAGTGCTTTTTTGGTCATAACCCCGTTCCGTTATCGGGGTATAACCGCACTCTCAGAGTCCATTTTGTTTTCTAAGACGATCTTGGTTAGAACCTGAGCAAGTTAATAAATTGGAGAAGGATATGAAGCCACCCTCGCCATAGTTTTCCAGTTAAAACCGTTAAGGTTCAACGGGGAATCGATCCCCGGCCGCTGGGGCAGGAGGCGAGCTCGCTGTCCACTATACCAAGCCGACCGGTGGTAGAACCAAATACACATGGAAGATATGAAAAATTTTTCCCACATACCTGATGTTTGCAGACCTCGTTAGCATAGATTTCAATGGAGCCTGGTGGAGTTATTAACAAAGAACCATCCTTAGATATCCTAGATGAACATGCCATGCCAAATTCCTCCATTTTCTTCGAAATAAATAAGAATCCATTGATTTTCCACATCGATACGAGTCGGGACCCGCCCCGTCCGGCCATTCCTTGCTCGACACGTGGCTGACCTAGTTTTTACATCCGGGCACCTACCCGCTCTGTCAACAAGAAGCAATGGCCGTGTACCGGGCCGTGTGCGTTGGATCGGTATGGAAAATCAATGGATTCTTATTTATTTTGAAGAAAATGGATACAAAATGTAGGCGAACACCAGCTAGAGATCGTATATTTGGCATTGCTAGAAGAACAGGGCTTGACACGCTTGGATTATACCCGAAAAGATGTTGGAAAGACGAGGGTATGACGGGTGGAGTAAAAACAATGGCTACGCTGGCTTGGCAAACCGAGCGGATCGCATGCACTTACAAAATGTCTTCTCATGGATTAATTCTGGGGTTATAAGGTAAGAAATTAATACATAATGTATGAATAAGTGCGATAAACGCATTAATGCATTGATATTCTAGGACTCGGTGACGTTAGCTTGAAATATTCACCCTCCCGCTCCGCGGTCGGGTGAATATTTCAAGCAAACATCACCTTGTCCTAGAATATCAATACATTAATAGCTTAATATTCACTGCCAGACCTTCTGTATTCTTTCAATTAAGCGCACCTGTTCTGACTAGGGCACCCCTCTTTCTTGGGGCCCTAAGCGTACCCCCTGGTGTCAGATCACTCAAATAAAGAGAGTACGACAAATCTTCAAATTGTATTTTTATTACTGTAAACCTCTGTCCAAAGCCTCTGAGAGAGGTTTTATGGCAGTATTTCAATCTTCAATACAAAGAATAATGAATAGAAAGGGTGGGTTGGGGTGGCGTAGAATCGATTTTTGTTATAGGTTTTGAGCATATCAAAAGTAATTTTCCTCACCAGTGTGGTTATTAGAAGGAATACGGTACCTGAAATACAAAAATCAATAGAAAGCTATCAAGATGATATCTCAAGGTTGCACTTTTCAGTGCTTGTACCAAGGCATTTTTATTTTTGCACATTTGAAAAGCAGTTCTTTATAAAACTTCTGAATATTCGAATGCGTTAAATGTACAAGAACGTTTGGTTCATGAATTACCTTAGTTCAGACAAATTATTTACCACAAACACAAGGCCCGGCTCAAGAATATGCTTTATATTGGGTTTGATGAATGTGGGTGCCCTATAGTGAAAGGTACATTTTAGCACAGTATGTGTGTCAAAGTGGAAATTTATTTAATTGGATGATAAATCTATAATCCTCAAGGAATTGCGACATAATCAAATATCCATTATGACTGCCAACTATATTCAGAAATAGGATGAATCCAGAATTTCTAGACAACATAAATGCATATTGAGAACAATAATCATGTTCTATGTTGGTGATTGCCAGAAATCCTACAGCCAGCCAGTTTCATAAAGTTTTAACCATTAAAAGATAAGTCATATCAAATCAGCCATATAACTACAATGATGACCTCACTAAAGATTCAAAATGACTGCCTCCTATATCTATAAATATATCATAGATATGAATTCCCTGACTTTATAAATATGTATTTAAAACTTTAAGTCATCTTTCTATGTTGATAACGACCAGAAAGGTCTACAGTCAGCCAGTTTTAAGCAGGTATGTGCTATGAGACATTGAATCTTGTCACATCAGCCATATGATTAGATACTCAAAATGGTTCCCATCTACTTTTTGATGATAAAATTTAATCCCTCATCCTCAGAAATAGATGTATTATGTCGCTCAAAATTAGTATACATACCTACTGAATCAGATTATCCTCAAATATTTGCAACGATTTTGACAGTGACCTCATTAGAAATTCAAAAAAGCTGCCACCTACATTCATGAAAATGATTAAAATTTAATATAAATCCCTTTACTTCATGAAAGTATGTTTATAACTTTAAATCATCTTTCTATGTTGATGATTATCAGAGATAGATAAAATTCTAGTAATCTCTGGTAATTCTGATATTCTGGCGGCCATGTTGGATACCCACCTGAAAAATGGCATACCCCTCTGAATCATTTCCTATACTTTTAATATGATGCAAAGACATGTCCAAGGACTCAAAAAAATCATGGTAGGAAACTGATCTAATTTATGGTGGGTTGAGCCCTTTTTTGCAGTGGATTGACTGGACTAAAAGAACAGTGATTGTGAAAGGGTGTTCACCCTCCAGGCTCTCTTTATGGAAGCTATTGAAATCAATTTTGTTAATATTGGTTAAAAATAGGAATATCAAACAATAGTTGTTAGATTGTGAAGCTTTGAACATACCATCCCATTATGTATTAATTTAAAAAAAAAAGGAATTTCCCTTAGTGTTATGATTTGCAACATTCCATCACATATCTCAAGTTAAATACATCAGGCCTATAGTTTTATGCTTGTACCTAACTCTGGCGCACCCATATATAGAAAAGACGTGGAATTGCCTTGTTCAGATCCATGGTCTATTCTTTTGGGCAAAAGTTGGCCAGTAGCATATAAACATTATAGGGCTATCAAAAAAGTAAAGTCATATAATGTAATGCTGAGTTGGTCATCTTGACCCCCTGACACCCAAAGGTGGGACTATTGAGAATAACGACCCATATAGAACTGTTAAGGACAACTCTCAGTGACCTCATGGTCCAATGACCATAAACAATTAAGGACAACAACCTCACAGACCCTGCCAGGCCACCAAATATGGACAATAGGCACTAAGTGACTCATGCTGTGAACCTTGCATTGTGCCTGGGCCAATGTGCATTAAGCCACTGCACAGAATGGCACAAGGATATAAAGGTTAGCTCACGCCACAATGCCTGTGCTTAATCCAGTGTCAAAAGACCTGTTATTAATGATGCTATGCCCTGGAGAGTCTTTTTAACTCTGAAGCCAGTGCAGTGCCAGAAGTGTAGGCGATCTGCACAATACCCTTGCATGTGAAAGTTTACTTTTTCAGTTACCTGCACACTAAGTTAAAATGATGCACGCCAATGCCCAACTGAGTTATAAATGCGCAGCTGAACTTGGTAGATGCACCAATGGCGACGAGCGATGGGGCACCTGCTGGGCTCATAGGGGCCCATACAAACACCATGACATGCTCAGTCATGCCAACTGCCAACTGACTTATGGCCGCAAAACACTAATTATAATGACAAGCAGTTATGGTCTTTTCTCAAAGAAAAAATGGACACAGGGCTAAGAGATTTGACATGCTGATTGCTAAAGGACACCATGTGAGGCACTGAGTGTGTTTTTCTCGGCCGATGATATACGAACGAGCTCCTCGTGCATATAGTGGCACTATATGCACGAGGAAAAGGATGTCACAGGACAACATGATGCAGGGGTGGTCACAGGACAACATGAGGGGGTGGTTACAGGACAACAGGAGGCAGGGGTGGTCACAGGACAACATGAGGCAGGGGTGGTTACAGGACAATGTGAGGAAAGGGTGGTCACAGGACAAGGTGAGGAAAGGCTGGTCACAGGACTGCACATGAAAAGGCTGGTCACAGGACTGCAAGGAAAATGGGTGGTTACAGGACAACTGGGGGAAGGGGTGGTCATAGGACAACACAAGGAATTGTGTGTCCTGTAACCACCCTTCCTCGTTCTGTCCTGTAACCACTCTCACTATAGCGTTGTCCTGTGACCACCCTCTCATGTTACTGTCCTGTAACCATCCTTCCCTCATGCTGTCATGTAACCACCCTCCCCTCATGCAGTCCTGTAACCACCCGCCCCTCATGCAGTCCTGTAATCACCTTTTCCTTGTCCTGTCCTGTGACCACCCTCCCCTTGTGCTGTCCTGTGACCACCTTTTCCTCGTGCTGTCCTGTGACCACCTTTTCCCTGTGCTGTCCTGTGACCACCCTTCCCTCGTGCTGTCCTGTGACCACCTTTACCTTGTGCTGTCCTGTGACCACCTTTTCCTTGTGCTGTCCTGTGACCACCCTTCCCTTGTGCTGTCCTGTGACCACCTTTTCCTTGTGCGTATAGTGCCACTTTACGCATGAGGCCTTCGTTCGTATATCGCTTCCCGTTTTTCTCTCTAGGTGCTATAAAAAAATACAAAATTTTGGGTAAAATGTATGAAAAATCCTCGGAAATATAATGTTATAAAGGAAAATATTCAACAAAATGCATCTTTACTCCATATGCAATGGCATAAAACATCCTATTTACACATTATTCAAGTCCCCCTATGTAAGGATGAAAAAATAAACCAGATATGGTGAATACAAGGACATTTTATGAAGTGTCAGTAGACATTCATTGGCTGTATAGGCCGGGGAGATGCATGAAAAGGCCTCCAATAGAGCACTGAGCTTGATAGAACTAGATGGAAACAGCTGAGGAGGTAACTTTCAGGTCATTCTGATCCTTAAAATCAACGCTAATAAATTTGCGAGAAATCACTCCGAGGCCAAAATGCTAATAACATGAATTTTGCTATTTTTTCTGTGATTATACCAACTTTCTTGACATTTCTCTCCATAACATTGCTAATCTGACTTACCCCATGGAGAATAAACACATTTTAGTGAGATTTAGTGGATTTGGTAAAAGACCCTGTATTGCCTGTAGAGGCTGCAAAACACTAATCATTTTTCCACTGTTGGCCTATATAGCATATTGGCAAAAATAAAATATTCATGCACATTTCTGGGCTTAGCCACTATTATTTTCTTGTAGGCACACATCTTTCCCATTTATTTAGGGCCATGAGATGTGGTACAATGTAATTAACTTTTCCGCTATCGGGGGTTTTGCAGTGAATGATTTCAATAAATTCTCTAATTAAATAGAGTGCACCCCCCTCAACATACCATCAAATATCAGCCTGAATAACACTCAAATCGATTAATATACACCCTAAGGATTAATTTGATGCCTGGTTTGCCTACCCACTGTCAGATTTTAGACCAATAATCTTTGTACAACACACTTCAGTGCGGAGCTAAAAAGTGTCTCCTGCTGCCACCTCCTGTCAATTGGTGTACTGCAACCTTATGAACAATGGCAAACAGCCCCACGCATTCAAGCCTACTGGTGCCAAGGAGTCTGGAGGTCAGCCTCTCCTCTTTAGTGTCTATGTAATCACTCATATGACGTTTACATGATTATTGTTGATGACATATCATATTTAGAAGCACATAACTTATAGCTCCTCCAACATTTCTCAGTTTCTTCTTTGACTTTGCATCTTTCTCCATTAGTTCATGATAATGAGAACCATCCTTCGTGGCAAACTCCATACTGACAGCTATATCATATGCCTTCACGACTGGTACTCCAATTTTCTTCATGTTCCAGTTTACTAGATCGTTCATGGCAGCGATGATGTTGTTTTCTCTGAACCGTAGATGCACTGACCTGATGTAGGACACTGGCGTAGTCTCTATCCAGATAAACTTTAGCATGTCTGTATGTTCTTTAAGAATCTTAATGAGTTTGAAGACCTCCATCATGTCTGAAATGTAGGAAAGTAGTTCAACATAGACAAGTGACCAATGAGCTGAGTTCATTATTATTGCTGTAGGTTGATTGAAATATTTCAGATTTGATTTGAGTTTTTTCAACTCAAGCAGCAAATGGCCTGAAGTGGTCACAAAGGTGAATTTTATATTCCAGCGAAAGTATTTGTTAAAGGCTTCATTTCTAAATCGCATATGCGAGTCACCCAACATGACAAGCCTCGTCCTATTCAGGCATCTATGAAGATATGAGTCCAAACTGAAGGGATAAACACATTTATAACTTGACCAGTGCCAGATATCTTCCCGTCTAATCCAAAAACCCGGAATATGTTCAGTTGTGGTAGATGGGCATAGAGGCAAGGCATGTATCCTTTCACCATGAGGAACATGTAGGGTGTTAACTTGTGTTTCTCTACAAATCTCTAGAACATGAGATTTCATCTCCTGTCTTTTGCATCTTCTGATATATGTTGAACCAGTATTGAAAGATGATTTGATTGTAACTGTAAACATATCCTCAAATAGGGGACAACTCAGAACATATCTGGTCATGTTTGATCTATGTAGATTAATAAAGGATTCAGTCTTGCAGCTGGCTATTGTTCTCTGGGTGGTCACAGTGCCATAGATATCAGAGTAGGGTAAGGTCATAGGTATCTTCTGAAACACAGTTTCATTAACATGGAAAAGAGCCTTGACTGGCCATTCAGAAACATCATATCCTTGAGAGCTGGTGACATACTTGGCAATTTTTTTTAAGTTGAGGCTACATGATCTCTTCAATTCTGATTTGTTTGGGGGACCAAACAAGATGTTCTGTGTATACCAAGGCTTGGGTAGTAATTCTCGTCTGAACTTCCTAACCTTAGCCATAACCTTAGTGTAGGGTCCTCTGTTATCAGGATTCTTTAGGAAGTAGTTAGTTTTGAATAGTCCTGCAAGTTTAGAAAAGTCATATATGTGCCAATGTAGATGAACCTGTCTGTTGTACCAATTGGATTTGGTCAACGCTTCCCTAAACCGGCAGAGGTAGTAGTGTCCATGGCAAACATCATTCAGCTTTGACTTTGAGTGATGGCTGTAGATGGGTTGTAATCTGTCTTGTCCTTTGAGTTCACATACACTTAGGAATGTTAGGAGTGATATACCAACAAGCACCAGAGAAAAAATGGCTTTAAGTAGCCCCCATTTCATCCTGCAAGGAGCATAGGTGTAATTGATTACTATGCAGAATATAGGTACCATGATGAAAAAAATAAGGGAGTATATCAAGTATTGGTTTAATAGATTCATATTTCAAGGGCCTATGGCGCATGCATATGAAGACATCAGTTTCAGTCTTACCCCATCCAACTTGAATGGTCATACATGCAAACGAGTGTGAATACATTTCCTCATTCTAAGCATATCAATACACATTATTTGAGAATTATCATTATTTATTTACTTTATCTTGTTGTTTTTTTTTAATTGTTTTTTTTTTAGATTTATGGTGTTATAGCCTTTATCAGACTATCAATTTCCAATCTTACCTAGAATCCAGCTGCTCGAGTGTAATCATAGCTGTATCTCTCTCCAACCATATGTACATGCATACAAAGTGGGTGGTTTAATTGACTCCGATGAGGCTGTGGGTGCGCACAGTGTGGGTAGTCTAAAGTAAAGTAAATTCACGATGAAAATAATTAAAATGAAGGAGTGGCATTAGTGCTGACTCAATTCTCACTACGGCAAGAAAGGGTGACTTTTCAGAGAAGTTGTTGATAAAGTTTTGGACTTTTCTTAAGGAAATCTATTGAGAATGCAAACTGTCCTTGTTAGGCCTGCCATGTAATACCCATTATCTGAAGAATAATTGCCTTGTGAATCCCTTGGTGTAAGTTATTTGCACATCTGGTCAATACAAGTAAAGTTATGAGCATTCCAGCAAAATTGACACAACTTTATTCATGAAAGAGTTACCCTTTCTTGCTGCATGGATCTCTAGTGACCAGTGGTTAATTAATTATAACTGCTGAAATGATTGTCAGTCACATCTCAGTTGGACAGACCTGCATGCAGGGCAGTATGTACCCTAATAACCCACGTATAAGGCACACCCCATGTTTAAGACACATCCAGACTTTGTAGATCTGATAGAAAAATAATTCTAATCAATAAACCTTCAAAATTCAAAGACCTTGTGCCATTTCATGGCTTCCCCAATCCCACTTTAACCATTCTGTTATAGGGGAGTGTTGGGGAAAATTTTAGAGAAAAACCTCCTCCCCCCACTTTCCCTGCTTCAATAAGGTGCATCCTAAAGAAGCAGGGAGAGTGGGGGGAGGAGGGTTTTCTCTAGTATGAGGGATATTACAGGAGGTTATGAATACCGTCATATTGTGTTCCACACACCCAGCAGAGCATGACGTGTTTATTGACCGATACTCATGTAGACAGTGAACACATTCTACTGTAACAGTCAGGAAAGTATTTAAGGTTATATACATAATTTACAGATAACAGTATGTTGTCATTACATGCAAGTTCTAAATATATATTTTTGGGGTCAAGCTGCCAGCTATATTGAATTTCTAATGACATCAGTGCTATATCAACATAATTTATTGACACATACTTCATTTCTTGATCTGATAAAGGTAAAAATTTCATCAAAGGCACCCATTTTATATTCATATGGTCAGGGGACTTCAATATACCCATTTTAGACAAAGTAGATGGCAGCCATTTTCAAAATCTATAAAAATTCAAAATGGCTGCCCCCCATGTTATTAGTGATGACAAATATGAATTTGTTGACCCCATAAATATATATTTAGAACTTGAAATCATGTTTCCATGTTGATTAGAAGCAAAGATAAATGCTTTTTAAAAGAAATATCGACATATTTTGGCCATAATTCAAATCGCTCAAGGGTGACACTTCCACACCCGCCTGGAAATGATTATAGGGACCCTGTAGATGAATAATCAAGAGAGAAAAAACTATAACTGACGAGTCCGGGTCCAGCTACAATTCTGCTAGACTACATAGGTGAAACAATTGCACACGAATGCGCCCTTTTAACCTTTAATAACGAGCTGGATTTTTCACTGAAAACACTTGAAATTGTTTTGACCCCCGCCCCTGTTCACTCCCTTATGTAAACCCTGCACCAGGAAGCTAAATTCAGCCAGTGAGAGCATATTAAGATGGTTACATAATAACTTTAACCCTTTAAGGACAGCTAATGCTGCTTTTTAAAAAAACAAATGCATTATGTTTATCACATGCTGACCCGGTTGGAGTGAATGAATACCTTTATGCAGGCTTGATGCATGAACAAAGCCCTGGTGAGTTACTCACTAGCACTGCATTCATGCATCATGATGACCAAAATGTGGCATTAATGTATTATTGGCCTTTAAAGGGTTTGACGTGGAAGTTAAAAGATCTTTGGCCTTTGTGTTATAAAAGTTATAAAAAAATTATATGAGCAATATACATTGCTTCTGACAGGCTTCTCGGCTCCTGTTCCTAGGTCTAAAATGCACCAATGCATCATCAGCACTGCATTGGTGCATTGAATGTATGTGTTGCCCAGTGGCTTAACCACCAGATCTACATTTTATAGATTATACTAAGAAATCAACAGAATGTTGAGCAATGTGCATAGTGCTGGTATAGTGCCATAATGCCTTCTGGTAAGCTTTAAGTAGACAATGCGGCCATAATGGCCATCAGGTTCCTGCACTTTGGTTAGTTTTAGACAATGCGGCCATAATGGCCCTCCGGTTCCCACACTTTGGGTAGTTTTAGACAATGCGGCCATAATGGCCATCAGGTTCCCACACTTTGGGTAGTTTTAGACAATGCGGCCATAATAGCCATCAGGTTCCCACACTTTGGGTAGTTTTAGACAATGCGGCCATAACAGCCATCAGGTTCCCACACTTTGGTTAGTTTTAGACAATACAGCCATAATGGCCATCAGGTTCCCGCACTTTGGTAAGTTTTAGACAATGCGGCCATAATGGCCATCAGGTTCCCACACTTTGGTTAGTTTTAGACAATGCGGCCATAATGGCTATTAGGTTCCAACACTTTGGTTATCTTTAAATAGACAATGTGGCCATAATGGCCATCAGGTCCTAACACTTTGGCTAGCTTTGAATAGACAATGCGGCCATAATCCCTATCGGGTCCCAACACTTTGGTTAGCTTTAAATAGACAATGCGGCCATAATGGCTATTAGGTTGAGTCGTGACAGGGTAAGTGCATGAGCTGGAAACGACATCTCCAGGTGAAGATGGTGGTGGTTGTGTGAAAAACAAAACACACTACAGTCACTCAGCACAGAGATAATATTGGTATTGAGATGTGTTTTGAAGGGGACAGGAGGCATACAGGTGAGTTTCTGTGTTTCTGTGTGTTGTAAGCCTATGACCATTGTGTGTACATGAGTTGCAGGCAGGCAGTGGGCCACCACAGAAGGGTTGGAAAGGGAGCACGCAGTGACATTGTGTTCTGGTGTGGGTGCTTTGTAGGGTTAGAGGCAGTGTGATGCTAGTGTGTATACATTGCAATATACAAGTAAACTGTGCATTTGAGGTGATATTTGTGATGTGAGATGTTGTCTGTTGTGTTGATCTATACATCTATAGATCTAGTCATGCTATGTCATAGGCTAGGTGATGTGTTTTTGTCTCACAAATGCCATATTTGGTGTTCTATTCAGTGTGATGTGTATTATTAATATGTTATGTAGAAGAGCTCTGCAGTTTAAGGGGTGGTAGCTTCTTAGCTCTCCTTTTCAGTTTGCTTGGCATGACTGTGGAAATGGTGGTGGTGGTGTAGTGAAGCTGTAGTAGGTGCGATTGCAGCAGCAGCGGTAGCAGTTACAGTGCTCGTCTGATGGTCAGTGAGCCGCTCACCACTCCATTGTTTTCCCCCTCCCTCCAGTATCAGCCTTATGAGCCTGTATATGCAACCCTGTTTTGTTTATGTTAGACCGCCCACCAAGTTGCCACCATGTGCAGTGCGTTGAGCAGCTATTTTCCTCCCACCCCCTTTTTCCCAGTATGTATTACCCCCACTTAAACTGACCACCGACTTGCCACTGTGAGCATTGACGGTGCAATGGTCACTCACTGCTCAGCTGATCATGACTCCTGCTTCACTTCCTCTGAGCTTATCCACTTCTCACAAAAGATAAACAGAGGTTTTTATTTCAGACATAAGGGGTGGTGTAGAACAAGATAAGCTGTTTCAACTGTGGCTGTATTGTCCTGAACATCATCCTTCAGACACGTTTATTCCTCCCAATTTAAATATTAGAGAGTGTTTCCTTCAAAAGAACACAGCACCTTTGATAAAGAACGACAAACACTCCTTTTGTCCATCCATAAAAAAATTGATCACAAAAAGTAAAAATTGGCAGGTAGCAGGGATTGAGCTTACTCACAATGTTGTAATGCACATTATGAGACATCACGCTATACCCTGTGCATCCTCAATCTCTTTCACGCGCGAAAGGCAGTAAACTTTGTTTCTAAAAAAAAGTACAAAGGGTGGTAATTCAGTTTTTATTGATCCCACTTTGGTAGAAGCGTTGATAAAAACAATGCAATTTCAGGCGGACAAAATTACGTTATCCCCCCTTATCACAGATGTCAAATAGTGAGGGTGGTAAATATCTGCTGAATGTTGCAAAGTTATCACAGCTTATAAATCCTGTTAACCATTACCCCCTACTGAAGAAAAAAAGACCAAAATTCCTCTTGGGTTCTCTTTTTTTACCCACAATTTAACAAAGAATAAGTTTTTAAAAAATTTTGTTTAAAAAAAGGAAGTTTAACAGCGCAGTTTTCCTTTTTGAAAAAAAGAAAATGTCCTTCTCACTGAACATCATTTTACATGGCACTCAATTAAAAAAAAAATTCCCATTCAGCATGTTGAAAACTAGTAGTTAACACCCAACCCTGTTTACATGCTGCACCACTGCCATTGCCATCTGTCCTCCAGGATCAAAAGTGTGGATTCCATCCCACTCATCATAACATTTTCCCACCACAACCCCCACAACAACAACAACCACTGCACGCTGGTCCGTGCTTGTATGTTTGAGCTAACATGAAGGTTGGTAAAAGCAGGCATGTGTCTGACCAGGCATGACACAGAATGTGCTGGATTGGATTTCACTCTCCTGTTACAAGCTGTTCAAGACCATCTGTGCTACAAGTCTATGGCGCGCGCTGCATATTTTGCCCCTATGTTGACTCTATAGTTAGCGCTCCGTCATTATTAACATGTTCAAACTTATGGAATACACCCTGTTTGCATAATAAACAATTCCATGTATAAACTGAAAAAAAAATATCTGGCAAGCCATGCCTATGCCACATGCTCCACAATCACGTTGCATTTTACCTCCTGGTTCATTTATCGTAACTTTCTCCATGAATGAACCTATCAACATGTTCCAATTAGCCCATGGTACACCCTGCCATGGCACTCGTGCCATATGTTTTAGGATCAAAGGGAAACCTCCAGTCCAATTCATCATAACATTCTCCCACCACAACTCGCCAGCATCAAGCACCAATTAACCTTTTACATGCTGCACCCTACCATGACATGCATACCCCTCATCATAACATTTTCCCCACCACCACCATCTCCGCAGCCTCGACCAGCATCTATTGACAAAAGTTCAATAGCCTGGGATCAGGCTTAAGTTTTATGGTCTATAATGACACTTTTAAAGGGAAGAGGATGGCCTCCTCCAGTATACAGTTGTAGGTGTAAAAATCTCCCACTAATGAATGTGTTAATCACGCACAGTCAGGGGGGCACACCTTTAGATAAGAATCTAATTGATCTGGAATGTGTATTCACTCTTGCAGCTCATGTTAAGTCACTCACTATATATAAAGCATCTGCTGGGAAGACTAGCTAGCCGCCTGAGCGACGATGACGAGTCAGATAAAGGGACGCGCCCAGCCTGTAGTGTGTAAAGGGTTGGGGAGGGCAAGCCTGCCACCGCCGCTGTCACCACCTCCACCACCACCGTCACCACTGCGACTGCACACACCCCATTGCTTGTCACTGGTTCACAGTTTTGTTTTTAGTTCACTTTTCTTTGGTTAATATGACTACTTTGTACATCTGTACATCAAATATGTGTGGCAGAATTACATTGGGATCATTAATTTGGCCACAACAAGGCCTAAATTGCAGAAATGATTTTTCGTCGCAGATGCCTCGAACTGAAATGAAATTCCGCTCCTGTAATTTTGAAAAGCATCACATATGCAATGTCTATTCTTTTTAGACTATAACACATTTTGTCCAATGTCCTGACCCAAAATAATTACATTTCAAGCACTTTTGTTAAAAATTTATTGCACATTTAGTTTATGACGCAGAAGCCTCATTTCATCATTTTCCCCCCAAAAAAATATTTTCAGTCCACATAACCAACAAATACTTTACCACAAGATGCCCCTACCCTGAGCCCGTTTTGGTGCACAGTAGCTTTGCAATTGCTAAAAATTTCTTTTGGGAGTCCCTTCCCATGGTGTGAAATGTGGGTTTTTCTCAGTTTTTTTCAGCTCCACATACATTTGACACTAAATGGTACAAAATTGGTTTTAGTGAGGCTTCTACTTTTTTATTTCCCAAACACTAGACATAATGAGGATTTATTAGAGCAATGTTGGAGCTGATCAGGGCCTTATTGACAGAATTAAAATAAAGTTGATGGTTTGAAGACAAAATTTTTCAAGTTTTCAGCATTTCGATAATCAGCCTGGACTTTTGTAAGGCCAATGAAAGAGGTGGTCTACTAATTTCTTTTCACTCTTGTTAAAACTATATATGACTTTGAAATCTACGGATTTCATTTGTCTCTTTTCTGTTATTTTTTTATGTCTAATAATTGATGAAATTTTCAGAAGGAAAAAAAAAGATTTGTGCAGGGGCATTGTTATTTTAAATACAGTAGCTGAAAAAAATCAACTTTCCTTTGGTGTACCCTTAGTAATGTAGACCATCCCTTTCCAGCACCCATTTCCATTCAGCAGCAATGTTAACTCTGTGATCACCTTTAATGATTGGTTATAATTGCGTATTTCAGAATTCCATGCCAATTAGAAATTGGAACTGCTTGGTGAAAGGTTCAGTACTGGTCAATGATATTTGAGGTTAAGACCATGTTTACATACTGCCAACGTATATATATTTATGGGATTAATATTTTAAGTTCTGATAAATTTTACAGTCATGGCAAAATAAATCTCCACAGCAAGGACCGACAGATGATGTCACGGGCATGGACTGGTTTCCAGGTTTAGTCTGTGCAGGTGTTATCCATATGCTATAGAAGGGTGAGAAACTAAAGGGAACAGTGCTGCCCTCTGGTGCTTTTATTTGCTATGCACAGACCTTGATTACGGAGGTGAGGGGTTACTTTGGCAAAGTCACCACTCACCTCCGGTCTGTGCATAGCAAATAAAAGCACCAGAGGGCAGCACTGTTCCCTTCAGTTTCTCACCCTTCTATAGCATATATGGGTAACACTTACACAGACTAAACCTGGTAACCAGTCCACGCCCATGGATGATGTAGTGGGATCCTGTCCCCATAACCTCTGCACAGTACTAACTCCGGAATTACAGTTCCCTGTTAAAACCATTTAATTTGGCAACCCATAATAATGCCCACCACTTTTTTTTCTGAAAGGAAAAAAGTCAAATGACAGTCCACCTTTTGTTAGCCCACTCTAAAAAAGCTTTCCTGGTGATGAAGGAATTTCCCATATGAATATGACAAATAGACAAGGTTCGCAAGTACCTTCATATCTTCGAACCTTTGTATTTATTATATGGTTTTATCGAAAAATCCTTGCAAACATATATTTGATTACCCCCAAAAAAAGCTATTTTGGAAGCTACTAAAGGCCGTGGAATATGAGAGAGGGTTATTCTAGGGGGGAAGGAATACGGAGCTCTAAGGTTAAATCTATGGGACTACCGTATTTTACTGCTTCCACCATGAATTAATGATTGATAAAATATCTGGTTATAAAATAACCCCTACCCGGTAGTGTGCCTTATAAAAGCATCCACTGTTAGCAGTGGCAATGCATCCAAAGTTAGCGGTGGGTCTTATATTCAAGGAATAACATAAAGAACAGTATTATAATGTCCCAGATTTTCCACAGATACACCTTATAAGATGTTCCCCAACTCTGGTTGCGTCTTATACTTGGGTTGCACCTTATGTGAGGGGTATTATAATGTAGCTAGGGATGGATTATTTTTTAACAATAGGTGGGGGGGGCTGGTGGGTTTGAGGGTGGGGGCTCAGAAATTCTTTTGACCCCTTGACCGGGGATGGGGTTAAAATTTCTTCATCTATAATAATTCATCTATTTTCAGTGAAAAATCCAATGCATTACTAAAGGTTAAATGGGCGTGTCTGCGCTTGATTTTCGTGCCCTATGGGAGGGGTAAAAAAAATTGACCCTTGAGAGACCCACCAAGACCCCCCTTGTTGTTAAAAAAATATCACTCCCCTAGTATAATTTAGCTAGTATTAACAGCCCCTCTCTGGTTTGAAGCTTTCACATAATCAACCTTCACCATGCTACATTTATCTCTGAGCACATGACACCTGCCTACAATTGACAAACTTGGGTCTGAATGTTAACAGTGTAAAGGCCAATCGTGCATTTAAACATCATGCCCATCGGTCATTGTGGTACATGGATGCAGCCCTGGTGGGCAATCATCAGGGCTGCATTCATGTATCATGCCAACCCTCTATGATTGATACACTTCCCTTAAGGGTAGGCATGATGCACCAATGCGTCATGATGCGGCCCCTAAAGTGCTGACAAGCAGATTTACTGGAGCTTCATTTGCGTACCATGCCAATCGATGGACATGATGCAATCTTGCAGTGTGGTAAGAAGATCAAATCTGCAGGAGCAGGAGGATATGTTTGAGGATGGGGTTGGGCCAGTATTGGTTTAAGAAATGTACGGATAAGGTTTTTTTTTTACTCTAAATGGGTTGTGTATTTGAACGATTTGGGCATCCGAGCAAAGTTAGGGATTTTACCATGGAATTCGCATAGTCTATAGGGAATTTCAGCCTTTATTTTTCGCACCCTGAGTTCAAAGTCCCCCTCTCTATTTAGCCCATCCAGAGGTGTCAAATATCTCTGCCAGGGCCCCCTCGATTCTTTTGAAACAGTTTTCACAGAGAATTCCATCTGCTGTGACTTTTTCAAGCAGCTACGTATGAGAAGACATCTAGTGGTAGGAAAATGAACCAGGGTAACCATTTCCCTGACACAAAGTCAGTAGCAAGCTTCAATGTCAGATGGCAGTACTGTATAGCTGCAGGCTCACAAGCTTTCTAGACTCATTCATTGTTGAGAACGAAAGGTTCCATTATTTGGGGTTCAGGGAATGAGGGATCCTAAATTGTTCATGTTTTCAACTTCATTGCGCGGGTGTGTGTGGGCGGGGGTAGGGCATAAACCATATTACATGTATAATTATGAGTTTGTCCACGATTTTACCCCCTGCTGCTAAATGTTGATCATATCCTAAAATATTATAAACGCGTTTATGCCAACACTAAAACAGGCCTTTCTTGCAGCACAGGTTTTTGCTATAGGGCAAAAATTGAAATTAAAAAAGAAATCATGTGTTCAAATAATTAGCCATTAAAGTATAGGTGCGACAATCAAACTGTTGCTATGTACTAATCATCCTTACAAAATTATTTAAGACTATATCCTTTGTAAGAGATGAAGAGAGGGTGTCTTTCCCGACCCCACACTGTAAAAAATTACTCAGGCCTAGGTCAGTTGTATCTGAAACCTCCCCAGCCGGGAGGTTGATGTGGGCAGAGGCAGTGGGGCTCTAAACCTCTGAGGAAATTCTCTCCCATTTTCTACTACCCAAAGTCACAAAGTAATTGATAAGTTATAAGAAAAATTTACAGAAAATCTAAAACAAATCAGGAAATGACTTGATGAAATTTAGAAAAAAAAAACAGCCTATTTAGTAATAGAAATTACCTCTTAAAGAAAAAAAACAGAGAGATTTGTAAACCAGGGGCCATGAGTAGAAGGCCTCAATTGGACCCTTCTCTTATCTCTTATCTCTGATCTTCTCAAAACTACTCCCGACTGACCACCAACTGTACTTGTCGAATCTCTCAGGGATCCTTATAAAACTGAACAGTAGACCACCGCAATTGAATAGCATTGAACCAGTTTAGCTTTTACAAAAGCCCCAAGTGGTTGGTACACAAATGTATCTAGGAAAATAAAGACAGATCTCTGGCAACTCTGGGAGGAGTATTACACCGTTATTTTTACAAGTATTTTTTTACAGTGCAGCCAAACATTGTAAGTCTAGGATCAAGTGATCTTATGTACCAGCGTTTTCCCCCATGCCCCAATGGTATTATACTTTATTAAACTCGCTAACAATTGAAATCTGTTTTCCCTGAGTTTTTATATAAGAGTAAATATAAAAGTTATTTGTATGGGCGTATGGGATGCAGAAGCATACCAAACAATCGACTTGTATGAATATTAATGAGGGGATTCTGTTTTTGGCATTAATCGACCACGCGTTTCACAATGTCGTAATGGCGCTTGAATAAAATATAAGTTTTTTGTTGAAATTGAATTAATTCTTGCCTTAATCCTTTTTATATTAATTAATCAAACATAACAAATGCCCTTAAACTGGTTAAAAAATTCATTTTCAAAAAAAATCGATTGCAGGAGGGAACTATTTTGTCAGTGCCAAAGGTGTTGTACATCTTTGACAATAAAAACTAACATGGCGGAGATTGGAGCCGATTCAAGCAAGGAGGGCTAAGAAAAGGTGAATAAAATGGCGTTTCTTTATTATTTAGCGGGTATTTAGCCTTGGGCATACTGTTTGATCCCGTATAACTCGCATGCTTGGGCATACTGTTTGATCTCGTATATAACTCGCATGCCTCTCGAGCCATCCGTCCCGTACTCATCATGTTCGTTCAATACTGGCTATGTCCTAAGGTATCTAGTGGTGTTTGATTGTGCTACGTCTATTTTTCTTTGTCATAATGCATGTAATCTAACCCTGGTGGGTAACTCGCCAAAGCAGCAATTATCAGTGTGATTGATGCACCATTGCAGCACTGGTGAGTTACTTGCATACGGCTGTGTGGGTGCATCATGGTGCTAAACAATACCTCAAGCCCTTTACGGGCCTATAGTGAATTTCTTCATCATACCTTTTGGTCTACATTATGTATGAATGCTTCCCTGGTGAGTAACTCACCAACGCGAGGCTACATGCATGCATCGAGGCTGCGTTCACACATCATGTCCTTTGGTCGTCATGATTCATCAATGAAGTGCTGGTGAGACTGCTTGCCAGCACTTCATTGATGCATCATGACGACCAAAGGACATGATGCATTAATGCATCAGCGGCCCTTAAAGTGTTAAAGGGCGAAGCACACTAAATGATGAAACAGTAGATCTAATGATGACTGCCCTGGTTGGTAACTCACCAGAGCAGGAATCATCAGTGCAATTGGTGTACCATAACAGCAGTGGTGAGCTACCCATGAAGGTTGCATGGGTGCATCATGATGCAAAACACTGCTTTTAGTCCTCATGATGCATGTCGTCATGATGCATGATTGCATCCCTTGCAAGTAAGTCACCAAGGCTGCATTCATGCATCAAGCTGACCCAATGAGATAATGGTAAAGGTGAATGATAATCAGTTTGAGCTGACCGTTTGAGCATCTCCAGCCTGTTCTGCGGCTGGACACGAGTGAAGAAGGCTCAAACTGGTCAGAGTTCATCTTTACATTTATGTCAAGGTGTTTCCAGCCATAGATGTTCAATTTCTTTCAAAATACACTCACATTTCATCATAGAACACGCAAATTGCTTTGCGATGCCATCTTGGATGTTTACGTTTTACCGAGGTCACATGACGGTGCGGAATTAGCACAGGTTATTCAACGCTGGGGTGCAATATGGGGGCTTAGTACATTATCTATGGGACATCGATATTCACCTTGACATAATGATACAATCCCGGATGATCAGCATGATACATCGATGAAGGGCTGGCGAGCATTCTCATCAGCACGTCATTAGTGCATCATGCCGACCAATGTGTATGTTGCACTCCTGTATCAGCAGCCTTGAATGGTTAAGGGGCATGATGATGTTTTGCCTCTTCCATGCATGCAATAAGTAATGGTGATGGGCCTGGTGGGTAACTCGCCAGATCAGCACTATGTGTCTGATGCACCATTGCAGCATTGGTGAAAACTTCATGGGTGCATCATGATGCTAAACCTTGCCATTAGGCAATTTGTCTTTCTCACAGGGTTAAGGGCCGTTTTCCACCAAACGATATGGTCGTCCAATCGGCCGACAGGTACACCACACCACCCCCTCAGTCAACTGGGCTGCCATAAGGTGAGGCTCCACTACGCGATTTTTTTTCACAGAATTGCAGCTATTCTCACAAAATGGGACACAAACACAGACCTAAAGTGGTATTTGTTGTCATTGGAAGGTAGAAATTGTCTTCTGAGGGAGCTATTTGTTTATTTGGGGATGTAATTGTGTGTGATCTCAGGCATGCCTGTGTTGTTAAAAAGATGTTTTTGTTTACTAAATCAAGCTGATATTATGTAAATATTGAATACTTTCACATTGGGGAGTCTGCAATTCAATATCAAACAGGTTTGGTTTGTACAGGGCAGGACCCTGCGATCTGATATTGTTATTTATATCATACTGAATTATTGTTTATACAGCAGAGGAGGATCACCAACCTCAACTTGATCTGTGTGACTTCTCAGTCTCAGGTTTGGAGTAAATGTAAACAGAACTTTAGGTAAACACACTCCCTGTTGCCACAAGTGACCCCTCAAATCTCTTGTTTTAAATTTTAGATCTCATGTTTACAAGTTAGCACTGTCAACATCCTATACCTTAGACACTCTCTGGGTAACAGTTTGTGAGAATGTTGCAAAAAATCGTGTTGTGGAGCCTCCACTATAGGGTTCAATGGAGGTGGAAGGGATCTGTCGCCAACAGTAGCATATTCAATGTGAGTCTATCGGCTGATAGAGGGGCCATATCGGGTGGTGGAAAATGGGCCTAAAGCGTTGGTTCCACAGCCATACAATCGGTCGGAATAGCCCTAATCCGACGATTTATAATATATCAAAAGTATAGAAAAAAATCGGTCGGATTAGTGCTAATCCGACCGATTTATGCCTGTGGAACCAGCGCTTAAGCAGGGCTATATCCTATACTTAACCTCTATACACAGACTGCAGCCTGGGGCTGGATTGAGGATAATCCATCCCCTGTAGACTTATTAATATGGATGAGACTATTATGGCTGAGCCACAACTCTCAATAACTTTAGCCTACACCTTTGCACCTTTAAGATAAATGAAACGAATTCCCCACATCTTTTCAGGATTGACCTAAAGATTATAGAAAATAACCAAAATTTATAGATCTCCATCCCCTACACTTTTTTTGGCTGCTCCGCCCCCACTGCTCAAGTGTTGACTGCTCGCCAGCATTGGAGAATAGTTCCAACCCTCTGGGACACTATCACCCCCATAGGATCAGAATGATACACGAATGTAGCTCTGGAAGGTTACTGACCTGGAGCTTCATTCATGCATCATAACGACCCCTCCCACTGTCCCCATGCATAGCCATGCACAGAATTAGTGTATGCACTCCCAGAGTGTCGTCATGATGCACCAGTGAAGTGTCAACTGCTCACCAGCACTTCATTGGAGCATCATACCAACCCTTTTAAAGGGTTAAAGGTTAAACCCTGTAAGATTTCCCTGTGTCTTGTAGATTGGGGATGGTGGCCGCAGACCCCTTCCACTGACCCCCATACCTTGACCCTGCACCGTGATGGCCTAAGGAGACACATAAATCGGTAGTGGTAAATTGATAAACTGCCCAATGGATCAGAAAGGGCCAATCACCCTGCCCCATCAGGCCTGCCGGCAGTGGGGGCTGCCCCTCCCCCTTCACACCCCCCTCTCTCTCCCTTCCCACCCCCCCCCCTCTCCCTTCCCACCCCCCCCCCCCTCTCCCCCCTTCCCACCCCCCCCCCCTTCCTACCAACCACTACCATTTTGTGACCACTTGTTGTGGACATTGGTCTAACTGAATCAAGACCTACACAGTATGAGAATCCCTGAAAAAGGGGCACATCACCGTTCTGTCAATTACGGTGTTTCACCATAAAACTTTACATGATTTCCAAACTAGATTAAGGGGTTTTCTTAACAGTGTACTGTCCTGTCTTTCAAGAGTCTTGACACATTATGGCTATACTAGTCCATAAAGACTGAATATTCCACAGTCCAAGAAATTCAATCATCCTACTAGGGTTAAAGTATGTATGAAATTGGGGCTACTTCTTCATTAACAGTATTCAGATTTAAAATACTAGTTCTCCAACTCCTGCTAATAAATATTTCACTCCCTTGAATTTTCCTTTTGTAAATAAAACATTGCTTAATTCCATTTTCTATCTTTTATCTGTTCTAATTTTTTTGTTTCTTTTGAAATGTGAGACAAACCGAGGTCAAGCAATTTCCTATAACTCACAATCATGTTAGACTTGGTCATATCATAACCAAAGATTATAATGGTAGGCTTCGATAGCCCTACATGGACGGGTGTTGCGAAAAAACTAGATTTTGAATTCTCACTGTAGCTAACTCACCTTCTACTTCCCCGCTCTTCTCCACCATGACAAGCGACTTCCCACCTAATACTGTAATGGAATTGATTTCTTCTTTTGAATTAGACAGTGGTGGGAAAAGTGGGGGAAGTGTTTCCATGATTGGTCACATCTGAATGCTTCAGGGTTCAAATTATATATTATTAGGCCAGGGACTTGGAGGAAGGAACTAGCCAGGAATGGATTCTTACTTGGAAAGTACAAACTGGTTGTGGACCATTCCTAAACCACGTCTCTCAACAAAATTTTACCTTTTGGCAAGACAACAGATAATCAATTCCCTGGGGTGAGTCAGTTCCGTTTTGGGAATAGCATCTCAAATCCAATCTTTTAGAAACACCCTCCTCTCCCCTGTCAGTAATTATTTCCTCCAGCGTCCTTTAGGGGCAATGACTCAGCTATTTCTGATGGAGAGACCAGGCCTAAGGAAGTCAACCAAGCGTAAAGGTGGCTTTAGGGGAAGCCATGCAGGCCTAAATAAGTCCTCTGTGGGGTACGTGTTTCAGAAGCAGGTAATGTTTACAACCGGTCATAACGAGATATGATAGCAGTTTTAATAGTGATGGTAGGCTTATAACTGCATGTGTTTCTAAAGTATTACCATTATCTTACTGTGTCTATAACTATATGACTGGTGAGAGTTGATAATGGTTGCAGCTGTAAGTTTAGAATCTAACAGTTTTAGAAACAGATATTTAATGTTCATTATCATGTCCGGCTTCTTAAACACCCCACTGTGGGGATGTGGACACAAAGGGAGAGCAACCCCTTAAAGGGGGGCTAGCATGGACTTTAAACAACATGGGTACCTGACCAAAGATCGTTGATAAATTCGCGGAAACCAGCGGAAAATTTCCGATGATCTAATTGGTCGAGGGGTGGTCACGTGATTTTTTTTTTAATGTGGGCGTGCATTAGCATGCTAGTCGCCCTTTAAGGATGCAGGATGTCTTGTGGCTTTCTATAAGACTGTAGGGATTTCCCGATGGGGGCTGCCATCTTTCCTCTACTGGAGGTTGCCATCTTGTCCCCTGATGCCACCATCTTGTTCTTGCTAAGATACTAGGGGTATGTTTCAGAACAAAATGGCCCTACAACCACCACTTTCAGATTCTGATAGAAAGTAGGCCCTATGGACGATCACCAGCAAATCACCAACAAATCAAATTGTACTTGTAAAGTGATTTTACAAATATGCCAACAGAATGATTTATTCTGTAGTTGTAGATAGTCTGTGGCCTTGCCCATGGCATCTATACGATTTTGTTTCGTGAATCTGAGTCAAACAATGATCAATGCTCATCTCGACAGGTACCATATCAAGCAATGTCGGCTGCCCATAGGGGTCATGCAAATGAGAAATTTTAGCTGCCCAATACACCCCTATATAACAACAGAAGGATATTGGGGGTTGAATGGGATAGGGATAAGGTCAGTGTTCTGGACATAAAGGGTACAGGAGGGATTCACTGAATTACCCCCTCACAGACCCCTACATAACCCCAACAGACCCCTGCTGATAGGGGAATGACTGGTCAGGGGCATGGAGTGCTGTCCTGTGGGGCTCAGTTCAAATCTATTAAGTTGACACACTGAAATCAAAATGCTGTCAAAATAATGATGCAATGCTCCTCCGAAAGTTGCCAGAGATCTGTGAATCTATTTTCACAAAAAGTGGATAATGACAATAAAGGTGATTCCTCATCCAATTCATCTGTTTCAAATCTAGTTATTTTCACATTATGACATCTATGAATGTATATGATGAAATGAGGTCAAACAGGTAAAGAAAATATGTATTATGTACAAAAAATACAAGACTACCATAGGACTTTATGGTCACACAACAGTGACACAGCGGATAACAAGATATAAACGGGCTCGAACACATGCATAATTACATTTAGTATAGAGTACAATGCAAGATATGAAGTATGTAGTTATTAAGTGACTCCGGCAAATAAGCAATAAAGATTATCAATGGGTGTAGTCGTTAAAACAGCTCCCACAAACAATGACATTGCAGCACACGATAAGGCAACCATTACTAGATTTCCAAGATTAGGCAACATACTCAGTGTCCAGTAAGAGTAGTCATTACAACAGCTCCCTCAGAAAAACATATCGATCATCCATGTTAACAGGATTCTTACTGACTTTAGTCAGGTCAGTTATGCCAGATAATCTCTTCTTAAATATAAACTTATCTTTACTGTGCTGATACCAGCTCTATTTGCTATGTATAGACCTTGATTATGGATGTGAGGTGGTACTTTGGCAAAGTACCTCCTCACCTCTGTAATCAAGGTCAACTGTATGGGAATAGTTCACAGGGTATCTGGCAGAGGGCAGCACTTGTCCTTTAGTTTCCTACCCTTATTATAGCATATGGATAACACCTACGCACTCGACATGGTAACCAGTCCACGCCCATGAGCCCAAGGATAACTTCTTAATGGCTGAAAATGCTTATATGCATCATGTCCATTTGTCATCATGATGCAAACAATTCTTTTACATTGTGGTTACTTCAATGCAGCATACACTGTGAAAAATAACAGTTGAATCTACCAGCTATCGTAAAACTGAACGGTGAACCACATTAATTGTATAGCACACTCTCTGCCCCAATGGCAAGTGGGCCATACTGGGCTAAGACCACTGTACTGGGTACAACATAACCTACATCGGGGCTTTGGATATGTACTGACAGCAGTAGTATAGTATGTATCGGAACGGGACTATAGTTAAGTACTGTTTATTAATCCCTCGACCTGCAGCCAATCAGAGGGCTGCACGTAACCCCTTGCCATCGTAACGTGACCTAATTAGGGGATTAGTGACCACCTTTCAGCCAATCAAAGGCCAGCATTTTGGTAACCATGGTAATGTGACCTAATATGGGGATTAGCAGGTAACGTGGGACCTATCAACCATTTTTTTTTTTTTTTTTTTGGACTAGCTCATTGCGTTAATGAACTGTCAGGTTCATTTATGTAACGCTATAGAGCCGACCATTTTTATTTATATTTCAAACAGATACCAAACAGTTGAAGTAAATATAGACTCCACATAATCAAACATATGTCATTATGTACAATAACAGTAAGGAAGCAGGCAAGTGTATCAAATCAATCACATAGTATTTGTTGAGATATATATCGATATGACACAAGAAACACAAAATACAATCAAATGATCATCAATGATATAATATTATATGATGATGAAAATATGCTGATCACATAAATAATATTTGGAGCGGCGCGGTGACTACACCGTCTCCATCAACCTTTGTTCCTTAGTTATATCCAACCTTTAGCCTTGATCTGAGATTTTTTAACTTTTTAACCTCATTCTTAAATTTAACTTTTGTGGTAGCCCTCTGAACCTCCTCAGATAGTAGGTCCCAGAGGACTACACCCCTGTACCATGGCGATCTTTTGTAATGGCGAGATATACTTCTTGGCAATTTAAAACATATCTTATTTTGCGATCTTGTATTATATGCATGACCATGATTTATCTGATCTTTGGATTTCTTATACATCAAACTTAAAAGTAACATATCAAATCTTTGTTCCAATTTTTCCACTTTACAGATGACATGTAACTCATTAACACTATATTTAACAATATTACATCTAAGGCAAATTCTCAAAGCTCTATTCTGTAAACATTGTAATGCCTTTAAACCTTCCTCATTACAACTAGTACTTATAAAAGAGCAATATTCAATAATCGGCCGAATGGTACAACAATATATTTTTATGCTTTCTTCTTGTGTGAGATATTTCCTTAATTTAGCAAATCTAAATAATTTATTACAAATGTTTCTTTTAATAAGCTTAATTTGTTTGTCAAAACTTAACTTACTGTCTACTGTAACTCCTAGGTAGGGGAAAAAACTTACAGTTTCTACTCTGGTACCATTTATTACAATATCTGTATCTGGACAATTTTTCAATTTGTGAGCACTACAAAACCACATAAATTTTGTTTTCTTTGGATTAACAGTCAACCTGTTGTGAGATACCCATGTCTTAAAGCGTTCAAGATCCTCATTTAACACTCTCATTACATCTTGGGGTGTTTTCGCTGCATAATATAAAACAATGTCATCTGCATACATTTTAATTTTGCACTCGTTCAACTCTTTAATCACATCATCTATGTATAAAACAAACAACAGGGGGCCTAAAACAGACCCTTGTGGGACACCATATTTGATTTCAGATTCTTGAGAGACATTATTGCCATAACTAGTACTTTGTTTGCGGTTTTTTAGATAACTATTAAACCAGAGAAAGTTATTTTTGCTGAAACCTAATTTGCTAATTTTTTCCAGAAGTCTAACATGAATTACACTGTCAAACGCTTTAGTAAAGTCAATAAATAGGGCCCCTGTTATTAAACCATCATTACGATACTCATATAGATCATTAACAAAGTCAAAGGTGGCATCACCTGTACCACTACCTTTCTTGTAACCATATTGCTCATCTGAAAAATTATCGTGATCTTTCATGGCACAACTTAAATGATAATACATTATTTTTTCAATAATTTTTGAGGGCATTGGCAATAGCGAAATAGGCCTCCAATTCTTAACTTGTGATAAATCTCCGTCTTTGGGTAATGGCTTGACCAATGCAGAAGCCCATTTGACAGGAAAACCACCACTATCAAAACTTCTCTGAACAAGAAAAGTAAATTGATCTAGCAGGCATATTATTGCACATTGTAGTATATCACCTCTGATCCCCTCTATTCCGGATGATTTATTTTTATCAATCTCTTTTACTGTATAATAGATATCCCAGGAATTAATCTTTATATTCGATTCAGAGAAAATTCCACCCTGAATGATTTCCTGTATACTCACATTATTATCCATATCACACTGTACTTTACCAACAGAGGCCACATGTAAGTCTTTTCCAATATTGCAAAAGTATTGATTAATATATTCACAAGCAGTTTCGGATGGGACCTTAACACCATCTTCATGGTGCTTCATATCTGGATATATCTCAGACCCATTACCCTTAAACATGTTATTAATATATTTCCAAAAACTCTTAGGATTTCCTCTACATTCATGTAATTCTTGCATAATACCACCAATTTGATTAGCTTTTATTTTTTTCCTAATTTTTCTCCTGCAATCTTTAATAGCTTGCTTCTCTTCATCACTTTTATTCACCTTATACAACCTTAACCACCCTTCCCTCTCAAAAACAAGATCCATTACTTCGTCATCTATCCAACTTTTTCTTGTTTTTTTAACTAATCTCTCAACAAAGGGATGATATTTATCCAGATACTGATTAATAGGTGTTAGAAACATGTCCCACAGCACATCACTACTCAAATTTTTATCATAATACAATGTCCAATCACAAGATTGCAGGAAATCTTTGAAATTACTTTCTTTAAAATTCCTATAATCACGGCACGAATAAGTTGTTTTAGTATACTTGTAATTCTCACGGCCCTTACAGCCAAATACAGGAATGTGATCAGAAATGAATGCTTCTACCGTACCTGCATCAGTAATGTTAACACAATTTGATAATACATTGTCGATACAAGTACCACTAAAGGGACGAGTAACCTCATGTACCAGAATTTTCCATCCTAAATCTTTACATAATGACCTAAAACTCTCACAGCTTGCATCAGTATCATCAAACATATTTAGATTAATATCACCTAATACCCAAGTCTCATGTCTCCCTTGATTATCATTATATTCAAATCCAGCTACCTTCTTTAGAAAAGTAAGAAAATTTGGTACATTGGTATTTGGTATTCTATAAATAGATACTATGAGCTGTTCTTTCTCACCCGGTAGACATAGCATAATAGCAATACTTTCAAAATCAATCGATTGAATAGTCAAATCATTTACAATGCTAATATATCGACATAAACCAGATCTACAACTAAGGCCTACTCCACCACAATTTTTACCAATTCGATCATTTCTATACAAAATACGATCAGGTATATTTATAATTCCCTATGGTGAAGCAGGCTTAAGCCAGGTTTCACATAAACAAATTATATCACTACGTTTCAATAACTTGTATATCTCTTCATGTTTGTCTTCAAAACTACGACAATTAATGAGACGCCAGCATTTTGGTAGCCATGGTAACGTGACCTAATTAGGGGATTAGTAGCCACCATTATGACCTAATTAGGGGATTAGTCACGCGACCCCTAAGGGGTGAGGCTAATTATGCAAATAAGGTTTTGTATATTTTTTTTTGTGTCATAACATATGTAGGAAATAAAAACACAATGAAATAAGTTAATTCATTTGTTTTTCTATTTTTCATGAAACAGCATTTTAATCAAACATTTTACTTTTTTGCTCAACCTTTCAGCAAACCGCAAAGTCGCACTTTGTCAGTGCACCCACAGTCGACCTTTTCCAACATACTTTGCACTAGTTTGGATAAATCCAACACCATTTTGGCCAGACATAGGATATTTGTCTGCATGACTTGCACATGTTTCCAGCACCCTTCTTCCGTCTTCACATCATCGTCATCATCGCGAGCCTTTGACTCACTGACCGGTCGCTTAGTTTTGGGTTTCTGCTCATTTGCATGACGCTCTTTCTTGGGTGTCTTGTTCGACATGCTTCGATCAGGAAATGCATGCAATGAGGTCCACAGGTGTCAGCAGAAGTGTCTTGGAGTTGAATATGATTTCTTTGCCTCTTGAACGGAGCAGAACGTCTCAGGAAAGATAAGAACTCTGCGCTCAGCGGAGGTAAACCAAATGAATCAAAGTAGTACGCCTCTCCTGTCCTAGACAAGTAAAACGCCACCCAATGTTGACCTGGTAAATGTTGAGGATCCGTGTTACTCATGAAACAAGTGTCCTTGACAGGGTGCTTGGGGATAGTGTCACAAGAGAAAACACCTAGGAAATGATGTTTTTTGTGAACATTTTCCTTAAACACTCTGTATATTTCGACTGTATTTATGCACTACTCTCTCGTCTTCAGTTCATATGGTAGTCTGGGATGGGATGTCGATCTCTGGTCAGCTCGACAACGTTGTTGTACACCAAGTACAGGAGCACCGTTGTCGTCTCCGCCAGCGCCGCGCCAAAACTGAGCTCTACCATCAGTTGACCCGCTTTTATAAGGTTCACTCTACACCCGTCATGTGACCTGTCCGGAGTAAATCCAACGGGAACAGCGTGTACCCGTTCAGGAAATGCCGCAGGAGCGCGAACCCTCGTACATCCCTGTTTCCATGTGTATTGCCAGGTACTCTCTCACCACTTCCTTTTTGGCAAAGTTGGGCACGTAGGCGTCGTTCGGCACCGTCTGGTCATTCACTATCACTAGAAGCGAGTTGACGTTGCAATGTTTCAGTTTGAACGGGTTCTTGGCGTAACTTCCGTTGAAGACGTCGTGGTCCAGGAAACAAATCATCATGGACTTGGGCAGTTGACCTGTGTTGGAGTGTGTGTAGGTGTGATCTCTGTTACCTGCAGGGATGGCGTAGCTCGTCACCTCCACTCTGTTGACTGGGTAGTCTAAGGGACCCTGTTCTATCACAGCCTTATCGTGCGTTTCCACCACAGCATCAGCTACCAGTGCGTGATGCACATAGAGCTTAGCTTTGTGGATCTTGAGTTTGTATGCCATGTCGCCTTCGCTCATCAGATAGAAACTAGGGGAAGCTTGTTTCAGAATCAGATTGATTTCCGTCTCTCCAGCTATGAGCTTTGGTTGATGAGCCAGGTCAAAGTGGAGTCTCGCCATCAGCGGAAAGTGCCCATTGGAGATGAGTTATTTGCGCGCCTTGAACCCCGGGTTTCGAATTTACCAGCCGTGTCTTGGTGCCAGCCTTGGATGCTCATGATGTTGTCCTTCACCCCTTTCTCGTAGCTGAGTAAACCTTCCAGGTAAGCTCTGAAAATGTCTCAGTGTTGCCAGACACTTTGAAACCTCCAATGGAGACTTGGACATCCTTGAAGAGCAAGTGAGCCAAGTTGTTCACAGGAACCACCTTGTCGTCGGCGTCCAGAGCGTCACCGTTTGGTTTCAGGACCTCGCATTCTAGATGAAGGTAGTTTTCGTTCAGATCCGTGTACTCTAGCGACTTACTGATAGTGAAATTTATGTTACTCCCGTCTCCCAAAGAGTTTTTCATCTCGACTTCAGGATAGTGGTCTTCACGTCGGTGGTAGACTGACGCCAGTGACCGCTAGTCCTTTTTATTTATAGGTCGGTTGCCTAGCGATCGGAAATGTCACTGTCATCTTTTACAGGAACCTCCGCCCGTCTGAGAAGCAGGAGAGCGCCTCCGACGTTTGGTCGCCGCTTTTTTCCCGGAGAGAGCACTTTACCTGCCAGACTCTTCAGAGCACCTACCCCTCTTTCTTTCACACTGTTCTTGAAAGTCCCTCCTGCCATCATGTCCTTGGCCACACCCACGCCAGCGCAGAACAGTGTTTTTCCCACGGTCTTCAAAAGCGGTGTGGCCGAGCGCATGAGACCCAAGAGCGCACCACCGAAACCGTGACCGTTCTGGAAAGGTCGTCCGCTGTATACGTCGATACCGCCACTGAACTGAGCATTGTAGTAATCGCTGTACCCCTGTCCTCTGGCGGTACGCTTCGACGACGAAAAGTACAGTGCTCGTTTGCGTATCATGTCTGCACCTCTTCAATTAATGCTCGACGGGTCTCAAATGAAGTGTCACCGTCACCTCGCCTCTCATGAATGGTATGGGGCGGCCGGTTCTGTCTCTTAAGTACTACGATCTCGTCCAACCATCTGGATTTCAAGGGAAAATAATTCGAATGTGGAAAACTGCCAGCTCGTGTTCCCCCTATTTGCTTTCCGCTTTTGTCAACTGCGACGCAGCATAACATAGGCATGTGCATGTCACCCACGGGTCTCTCTTGAATGGCGTCGGTGTACACATGCACAGAGTACATGTCTCCGAAGGGGTCCATGATGTAGAGGGCGGTGGTCGGCGTGATGAAATAAGTCCTCTTCCCGAATCCTAGAATGTGCGCCAGATGATCGGTGATGATCACGACTGTGAATCGGGGCACGTTAATGGTGACACCCCTTGTCAGCGAGTTGTAAGAGAAGATTTCTTTGAACCCCCGCACTAGGAAGTTGTCACCTCCTAGCGGGTCTTTCGTGAGACTGTTCAAGAACCCGACGAACTGAGCGTTGGTCGCTGTGAAAACGGGTGGCACGGGAAATATGTTCAGGTTGAATGTTTGTACCTTTGTTGTTCGCTCCATTTTCAGAACCAAGTTTTCCGCCAGCAGACTCCTCATTCTCTGCCTTTTCTGGGAAGTCAACAAGTAGACTTTGAACTGCGATTTTTCCCGTGTCAACGTGACATGCTTCGACTTCTTCCCAGGTTTCAATATCTGGTCCGCCAACTCTTTTTCTAAGAGCTCCATCGTTGGGTTCTCGCCAGAAAAGTTCTCCTCCGCTTCATTCAGAGGATTAGTGCTGTTGAGGATTTTCTTCAGGTTGATCAGCCTGTTCACCTTTGCCCAGTCCACCGTCATCAGTTTCATATGCGGGACATCGTCGTTTTAGTCTCTTTTCAAAACTTTTCTCGCCTCATCCAGCAAGTTCGCTGTGCACAGAGGAACGACCATGATCATGTTGTCGTCTCGCATGTTGCTCCATTCTGTCGGGAGGATGATTTCACTGAGAGCCACTTCATTGTCCTCTGCCAGAAGGAGCGGCGAGTCGAAGCGCGTTCGGAAAGTGGTCAAGGTGTTGTCAAGGGTAATAGTCCATAGAACTGTTCCTAGGTAGGGTGATGATCATTTTTTTTTCTCCTACGTAATTTGCTTGACAGGAATCCACTTGTTGAACTTGTCGCCGTAACCCTTCCAACGCACAAAAGCTAAGCGTTTACCCTTGGGGGTCTTGTAGCACAGCACCTCGTCTATCAGTATCAGGTACCTGCTCTTGGCGTAACGACTCTTGTATACCTTCTGAACCCCCTCCGGATAGAAGACCCCTTTTATCTCCTCCCCGGTGTCGTCTTTCAGCTCGAACCCTCTACTACCCAACGTCTTAGCAACGTTGACCACTTCCTCCCTCCAATTTCCCTCGTACCCTTTGTCGAAGGCACCTTTAGCTCTCAACATTCTCACTCTGTCACCTGGAGCTATGACATTGGTGTCTGAGCGGAGAGCGTCCGTTTCTCTTTTTTTTTCATATTGCCTTGATTCGTTTCTTAGTAGGGAGGTTGTGTCTGTAGAAAATAGTTTCGCTGTTTTCTGAGGTGACGTCAGCAGGCGGCATTTTCAACGTTTTGTGGTGAGTGTGATTGTAAGAAGACACCACCTGGTCCAATACATCTAGGTAGCGATATGTACGCTTGTGTGTGAAATAGCGCCACAGCTTCTCCTTCAGACTTCGATTCAAACGCTCCACTAGACTAGCTTTGATGTCGTCTTTTTCGCTAGTGAAAAACTCTATGTCTTTGCTCTTCATGTGATCTTGGAAGGTCTTGTTGAGAAACTATTTTCCCTTGTCATTCTGAATGGAGCGCAGGTGTCTCTCGGTAGAAACTGGAGGGTGCCTTCACGTCGGTGTATTTAGCCACCACGCGTCTCTTTTCTTTTTCCTTTTTGGTCAGTCTTTTAGACCTAGCCATTGCGGGGTGGCAAGATTGCGCGATCTCCTTTTCTTTCCTTGGGTGCTTTTCCTGAAGGAGTCAGGTCAAGGCATTCTTTTACCGGCAGTCAGAGTTATGTAAATTTCGTCCTTGTCGTCACTGCCCCCCTTATGACGGGAAAAACGGGGAGAAAAGGAGGAGGCACATACAAGGAGAGTGTTGTCTCCATCGTAATAGTTTTCGTCGAAGTTGTCGTCGTCTTCCTCGTTGGTGCTCGGTCACTTCCTCCCTCTGCCGAGAGGTGTACTGTGCAAAGCTCTGGCACCACTGGTTGTTTTAAAGAGCTGGTTTCCAATCAAGGAACCGGTGGGATATTTCACCCTCAGCACTTGCTTGAACAGTGTGTACCCCTGGGGTCTCGTCGTCACCATTTTCCTCATCCTGGCGGAGTCGTTCAGTAAGTCCACTATGCTTATTCAGTCATCTGGATTCATTTTCTCACCCATTATTTTGCTCACCGAGCTGTTGTCGTTCCACCTGACCAAGTCGGATTTCTGCAGTTTCTGGAAGAGTTTGGTGGTGGTTTTGCGTTTCCTCTTTGGAACTTGTTCGAGCAACCCCTCGAGGAGAGAGGGAGGTTTCTCAGGCAGCAGTCTGACATGAGCAAAAGCAGGAATCGTGTGGTTGTTTAGAACTGGCGAGGAAAAATTGTAACCTGTTCAAAAGTTTCTTGTATTTCAGCAATTTTTTGCGTGATTTCAAAGTGGGGTCGTTCAACACTAGGTCCAAGTCCCTGTTGACAAACTGTAAGACCTGGTGTAATGCTGCGTTGGGATGTAGTGCTTGTTCCACCTGTCTGTAATAATAAGCCATGTTATTGAGGGATGGGGATACGGCGGCGGTGTCGGAAGCAGAGGGACGGTTGTTTTCACGCTCAGCAGGAGGTACACCAACACCAGCAGCAACACCAGCACCAGCACCATCACTATCACCAGCAACAGCAGCAGCAACAGGAACAGCAACTGTGGGGGCGACATCAGGAACTCCTCGTGATTTCGAGAGGGTCTTAGGACCGACGAGAGCCAAGCGCTTGTAGTGTTGCTCCTCTGGGTCCGTCATCGTCGAGGTAGGCGGCGGTGGTGGAGAGGTGTCGAATGACAAGCTCTATATGCGGAGAATCCTTTTTATAAGGGGTAAGGAAGGCCATGCCTATCAGAGAGGGAATTAGAAAACCGCCCCTTTGAACCAAGACGTTTCTCTTTCTTTTGACGGACGTAGCTTTTTTGCTCACTGTCCTCGAGACGTCAGCAGATTCTCGAAGACTTTCTAATTGGTCCTCGGTGAGCGGAATGTTTCCCTCCAGTAAATTCTGACAGATTTCACTCAACGTCATGATCAAATCATCGCTTCCAGAGCCTATTAAATGCTCACAATCCTCCGCGAACACTTTGCCAAGTGTTTAAGGGTGTGGTAATGTCTTTTGAGGCGATGAGTAGCCATTACTTTCTCTTTTTCTTATTGGCTAGCGTAACGAACACGATCTGGTTGTCTATGGATGTCAGGGAGGAGCGTATTCTCAGATCAGTGTTGTCTGCTTGAAGTCCAGAAGTAGGTATGAGTGAGGACACTTGAGTTCACAGGTAAATATACTCGAGACGGCCGTTGCCCTGGAGAGAAACACCTGACGAGAGGGAGTACCTATCTGTCCCATGTTGCGAGGGTTCTTGAAAATGATCATGTAGTGAGCGTTCAGACTCATAGTTCGAAATTCGGGTGATTTCTGGAACAGGTTCTGAGTGATATATATGACGCTCATGTTCCAGTGATGGGAATATTTGGTGAAGATGTCAGCTAACACTTGCTGATTGGAACTGCTCATCAGATCGTCTAATATCAGTAGAGTGTGCGGTCGAAGAGTGGTGGTAGACGTCGACGATGATTCTTCGTTTCCTGCTATGTCTTCTCTGCTGGGAAGACCTTCTCTGAATTCCACTCCGTAGTGTTTTTGCATTTTTTCAAAGAGGGGCTGCCACTCACCGTAATGGTAAAAGATCTTTTTTCTACCGGCGGTGGGACCAAGTTGTTAACGTTGCTCAGAAATCGATTCACCAAGTGCAATTTTCCACAACCGGACGGACCGCTGATGAATGGTCCTTGTAATTGGGGATCAAAATCTATTTCGGAGAAGGGTGTGATTTTACCGCTCGTCATTTTTCAGGTGGTCGTTATAATGGGGAACGTCACAGTAGTAGTAGTAGTAGTCGAGTGGTGGTGGTGGTGGTGGTGGTGGTGACCTCGGTTGGTGGTCCTCAGTTGAATGCTCGGTGACGAGTGGTTGTCAGGAAAGAAAAAAAATAAAATAAAAGAAGGGGGGGGCCTCTTCTTTTAACTATTTGGTCAAAGCTTGTCACTTTGCCTACTTATTCTCTTAAACATAACTGTATTAAAAAAAACTATCAGGCGTAACAGCACAGTGGTGACAAACACAAATGGGAATGTAATCTTGAAAGTAGTATGTTCCCTTTTTTTCAGTTCGGCCGCATTGTAATACGCCGGATAACAGGTGACAACTTCAAATCGATTCCAGATCGTGTTCACGTCGGCCACCACGCGCACCCACCGAGTGGGAGCGGCGGTTACCCCCAAAAATCCAATGTCCTCGTCGAATTTTTCATAGCACTTATTCTAACCATATTTGAAGACCCTTTACTTTCATGAAACGCCCAACGAGTGGGTGCACTGAGGGTGGTTATCAAACAGTAATGGAGCAAGTTCTTTTCTTTAAAGACAGCTTTTGGCCATATTCCTACTTTTTCTTTTTTTACTACTTCTTCTACTGCTTTTGCTGTTGCAACTGCTGCTGCTTCTACTGCAGCTGCTACAGTTGCTACTGCTGCTACTGTTGATGAAAAGATCTACTACTTGTACTACTTGTACTTCTACTACTTGTACTTCTACTACTTGTACTACTACTACTACTACTACTACTACTACTGCTGCTGCTGCTGCTGCTACTGCTGCTGCTACTACTACTCTTACTACTTTCCCTGGTCTTGCTACTTGTTCTCCTTCTACTACTTCGACTGCTCCTACTACTGCTTTCGCTATTTCTATCACTGCTGGTGTTGCTGCTAAAGCTTCTACAAAAGGTCTCACCTTTGCTTTTGACGAGATTATTCATTGCCTTAAAAGAGGTGTGAGACTGAAATATGTGCTGCTGTCTATGTTCTGATAAAAAAAAAGATGGGGTTTCCCTGATCGTTCTTTTAAAATCTCGATCCATCTCAAGTGGAATAGAGTGAAATAAAATAAAAAAAGCTCAAAAAATAAAAAAAAAGTAAAAGAGAGTGATGGACGGGTGACGGCGGTGGCTGTGGTGGTGGCGGCGGCAGGTGACGACAGTCGTTTGTGGTAGCAGCAGCAATCAAGCAAGCAGTAGTAGAAGTGGTGGTGGTAGTGGCACCAATGGTGGTGGTGGTGGTGGTGTCAAAGGCGACGGCGGATGTAATGTACCCTTCCAAGAAAAAAGATGGGTCCTTATATAGTGGAGGGAATGCTCTAATCTCGTTTTCACCTGGATCCTCCCACCCTTTTGGGGATAAGCCTGTCAGGTGGGATAACGGGTGTAACAACTGTGATAATTACCTTAATGTGTCTTACATGTCTAAGAGAATTATGGTTTGTAAGGAGCTTAAGGTGTTCAAAGTCTACATACAAAAACTACAGGGGGTGGTTAACAAAAGGTAGGGTGATTTAATTGGATTACTCCCTACCAAAAGGTGTGGGGTGCGCCGCGAACTTCATCTCAATGTATATTAGAGTACAGGGATTTCACAGGGATACCCCAGGGTGCCATGTCTGTCTGCCTCTCTCTCTGTGACTACAAAACGTGTGCGTGTGATAAGCAGCTTAAGTCTAACAAATCAACAAAGTTTAAACCTCCTCTTGTTGCCAACTTGGAGTGTTGGTGACCCTCTATGTCTGTGACAACACTTTGATGATCTAAGACTCCTGTAGTGAAAGGTGGGGGGACACAAACAACAGGTACCCTTTGTGACTATGCGATCAGATCCTTCAAGTCTTTTATCTTTTCCCTCTGGGACCAACCGCGCTTCATGATCTAAGGGATCCATGCTTACAGGGACCAGCAGGTGAATAATCAAAAAAAAAGAGAAATACCCTACCAAGCAAAGGTCTCTGTGAAAAATGGGCTTAAATGTCTTTTAAGTCTTTGATCGATTGAAACCTGCAGTAAAGAGGTTTATCTCAGACAGGGTGCAAGAACTGTTACAGCATCACCATATCCCCCCAAGGCAATGGACTTGTATGCTTTTCTGTTCGAAGATGACGCTCATGCAGCCAAAGATCATATCAACCCGTGTCTATGGTTTAACAACGTTGCTGATGAAGGTGCTACTACTGGTGGTGGTGGTGGTGGTGGTGGTGGTGGTGGTGGTGATGATGACGGTGGTGCTACTACCTACTTCACCACTCTACAGACTGTCAACTTTGAGAATCCAAAGAAGTGTTACATCATCATCATATCCCTCCATGGTAATGGATGTGGATGATTTTCTGTTGACAGATTACGCTGCTGATGCTGCCGAAGATTATATGGACCCGTCTGAATGGTTTAATCTTTCTGATATAGGTGCTATTGCTGGTGGTGATGATGGTACTACTGGGGGTGTTGCTCTATAGCCTGTCAACTTTGAGAACCCAACAACTGTTACATCATCAGCATATCCACCCATGGTAATGGATGTGGACGATATTATGATGACAGATTACGCTGCTGATGCCCCCGAAGATTATATGGACCCGTCTGAATGATTTAATCTTGCTGATTTAGGTACCATTACTGGTGGTACTACTGGTGCTCACGCTAACGAGGACTTTTATATCGATGCGTACGGATGGTTGAAAGCTGCTGAAGCTGGTGCTGCTGCTACTACTGCTGCTGTTGCTGCTGCTGCTGGTGGTGCTGCTGCTACTGCTGCTGCTACTGCTACTGCTGCTGCTGCTACTGCTACTGATGGTTCTGATGCTGGTGCTGGTGCTGATGGTGCTGATGCTACTACTACTACCACTTCTACTACTACTACTACTGCTGCTGCTGCTGCTGACGAATACACACCCCTTGTTACATCTGAACGTACAGACATCGCAGCCACTAAAATAGGTAAACTCACCGACTATCAAGACAGTTTGATTAATTTCTTGTGTCACCACTACTGCTTGTAGGGTTGTACAAGATCGTCGTACGTTGTTCTAACGTTCAAGGTAGTACTATTACCTTACCTACTCGTATATTGTTTAAGGAAGAAAAAATGTGTACTTGCGACCTGTCTTACACATGGGAAATAATCAATGCAACAGATGTGTTGTTTTTTAAAGCATCATTGTTAAAACAACATGTACGCAAAGGCCTCGTTTCTAATCAGTCATTCGATTCGTTGAAAGAGTGTTTCAACAATGTTTTCTGGAAAGGTACTGATGTCTCCGCAGATAGATCGATAGGAGTATATCAATTTCACAATCAGGAAACCTGTCCTCTCATCAAAAGATGTTATACGTTAGAATCTACCGATGCTTTCATATTTCTTCTCGAGAAAAACTCAGACCTTTTACGGCACCTGTGTTGTCAACACTTTCTGTCAAGAGTGTTTAGATTGTGTGCTCTGTAGCGAGTTTTATTTTGAAAATATACAGAATGCTCTGCTAAGAAGTGTCATGTTCGCACAAGTGAATGGAATACTTGGTATTATACTTCAGTAGATTTCTATTGTAATTTAGATGAATTGTGGGTAGGAAGAATGACTTACACCATTCCTGCATTTCGAAAGAATCCTCACATGAAAACCGTATACAAAGATTACACTATGTACAGTCTGAATTATGATTGAAAATCAATGTATATACGTGTAAATATATTTCTCAAATAAAAATATAAAAATTGAAAAAATGATTTTTGGTATATCTCATTTGCATAACCCCGCCCACGTGACCACGTGAGCACCCACTAATCCCTTAATTAGGTCATGTTACCATGGTTACCAAAATGCTGTAACCCAAGGTTACAGTACGGTGGTACAAGGAATCGCTGTGAAAAAAAACAATGGATCTCTGGCAAACTTTGGGATGAAGATTCTGTCGTCATCTTGACAACATTCTTTTTACAATGTATTGTTGATCCATCAGGACTGACATGATGCATGGATGCAGTTCTTCTGATTAACCCTTTGAGTGTCACACTACTTCGAGTGTCACACTAATGTATTTTTGCATCCTCCCATAGATGGCGATGATGCACCAATAAAGGGCCTGCATGTCTGCTCACCTCCATCTTATTATTTCAGCATGTGGAATTACTGGGGTTTTATGTCTTGGCTGATACGAACGTCACTAAAGAACAGTACTAGACACGCTGTATCCAATGGGGGGATGGAATACAATGTGGCCGTATTCAATGGGAGGTATGGGTGGCAGCCATTCCGGATTTTGAACAGTTCTGAGCCATTTTTCTTTATTTAAAAGCAAAATAACCCCTAGGCCATGACATAAATGCAAATGTCCACTTCGATGGGATTTTTTACATCGTATTCCCCTCTGTGGGACTGGTCGTACAGAGGGGAATATGATGTAAAAATATCCCATGGTCGTGGACATTTGCTAATGTATCAACCCTGTAGTTTGTGGCACGTTACCAGGGCTGCATCATTCTAGTACCATGGAAACTAACGAGAATGATATATGTTCAAGCACTAGATGAATTCAAAGGACTAGACTCATCAGGAAAACATTCACACAATCAATGGACATGGTGCATCTATGTAGTGAAAGGGTTAAACTCACGCACTGCATGAAGTTTGGACATTACATTGCCTTTACCACTAGTGTAATGTCTGTATTTACAGACCTTTACAGGAAATTACAGACTTTTACAGGGAAATTTCCATTATCTGTAAAGCTGATGAAGATCACTCTTTGCATGTGATTTACTGCCAGATCAAAGGTCGTAATAGCTGTATTTTACCTGATGTAAGGCCCACTAAAACCTATGTAAATACTAGAATTACACATAAGATAAGGTCCAGTAAGCCCCATGTAAATTCCAAAATTACACATGATGTAAGACCCAGTAAAACCCATGTAAACTCCAAAATTACACATGATGTAAGACCCAGTAAAACCCATGTAAACTCCAAAATTACACATGATGTAAGACCCAATAAAACCCATGTAAACTCCAAAAGTACACATGGTGTAAGGTTTAGTAAACCTTTGTAAATTCCAAAATTACACATGATGTAAGACCCAGTAAAACCCATGTAAACTCCAAAATTACACATGATGTAAGACCCAGTAAAACCCATGTAAACTCCAAAAGTACACATGGTGTAAGGTTTAGTAAACCTTTGTAAATACCAAAATTACACATGATGTAAGACCCAGTAAAACCCATGTAAATGCCAAAATTACACATGATGTAAGACTCAGTAAAACCCATGTAAATGCCAAAATTACACATGGTGTAAGACCCAGTAAAACCCATGTAAATTCCCAAATTACACATGATGTAAGACCCAGTAAAACCCATGTAAATCCCCAAATTACACATGATCTATGACCCAGTAAAACCCATGTAAATTCCCAAATTACACATGATGTAAGACCCCAGTAAAACCCATGTAAATTCCAATATTACACATGATGTAAGACCCCACTAGATACATGTATGTCCCATAACAAATGATACATGGGCCTGTAAACTCCATGTAAATCCCTGTAAAAGACACAACATTATGTGACTCTGAAGGATAGAAACCTTGAAGAATATTGAGGGGTTCATCAATGAAGGGAACTGGGGATATAGTGATACCACATTTTTCTTTATTTCAATCACTTGAAACATCATTTTTTTAGACATAGATAGACGTTTGCATGTTCAGTATTTGGGTACTCTTGCATGTCATCTGTGTCCTTGGTTCTGAAAACCTTAAAAGTATAGAAAAAAGTAAATAACCCCCTGTTCCCTCTCCTCGCCTATATCCTTCTATCCCCGCCATTAGAAGGACTAGAACCCGTGCATATGGTCCCTGAGACCCCTGCTCCCTCTCCCGGCGTCTACTTCTATTCCCGCAATTAGAAGGACTAGAACCTAGGTATATGGTAACTGAGACTCCTGCTTCCTCTCCCGGCCTACACCCTTTTTACCCCCGCCATAAGAAGGTCTAGAACCCATGTATATGGTCCCTGAGACCCCTGCTCCCTCCCCCGGCCTATATCCCTTCTATCCCCGCCATTAGAAGGTCTAGAACCCGTGTATATGGTCCCTGAGACCCCTGCTCCCTCCCCTGGCCTATATCCCTTCTATCCCCGCCATTAGAAGGTCTAGAACCCATTATTTAGTCCCTGAGGCCATAGACTAAAAGCTGTAGAACCTGTTTGTATGGGCCTCGTAAGTCCTAGGTCATAGTTCCTATATATGCCTATGATATCCAAAGACAACTGGGCACCAGCTTTCACCTGCAAAGGTATAACATAGATATGATTATAAAAGATAGCATGTATACACATTAATACCTCTGTGATGAAATGCAAATAAATGAAAATCACTACATTTAAATAGTTCAGGAATAGACAAGGAGTTAACTTCATTATAAAGATAATAAGCTTTTTGGTTTCTACAGTACATAGACTGTGAGTATGATCTGTACAATAATATCCATGTGTACTGGTCAAACTGTTTTAAAATAACCCTGACACCTGCAGCAACTCAGGCTAATCCCCTAGACAATGGGGTGTGAGAGTGGGTTGGGCAGACTGGGAGGGGGGGCTGATTTAGGCAGTGGTGTGTGCAGCAGCATTATATGCTGGCATATTGTTCTCACCTGTCAATCATCCTTTATAACATGGTTATCAAGTTTAGGCACTGATTTCAGTTCATAAAATGGATAATATGAGTTCTCATATCTAGCGATATAGAACCATTGCGTTTGTCAACATGACCTCTCATGCCATCTGGTGTATAGGCTATCAACTAGCCACGGGTATTAACTTAATAGAAGAGGAACCATAGCGAACCCGTATAAAGCAATGCTACTACACTCCCTTCTGTATGTTCCCACTGCGAGTAAGTTTACGCCCGTGAAAGTGGCGCAGCCTGGTGTATAGTGATTGAACTCATATCAACATGAAACCAATATGGCGGAGGGCCGTCTTGTCGACTCGCAAAAGAAAACAATGGATTCATTCGATTTTAAAGGTAAATACTTAGAATTAATGGTGGAAACCATGTTATAAATGCAATATGTAATGAATAGACTTGCACTCGTTGGCTTCAGGGGTTTGAAGCCAACGAGTCTTCGGCTCATGCTTCTATCACCCCCTGAAGCCAACTAGTGCAAGTCTATTCATTATATATTACATTCCTACTTGGGGTTCCACACCAGACACCTGTCTGCATGTACATAATGCCCACCTGTAGTTTGGTGTAAACATGTGTACTTGTGGTAGCAACAGTAACATTTAACATTAAAGGTAGCCACTCTTGAGTACCAATTAGGAAGCAGAAATAATGGATCCTTAAGATTATAAGATTAGTACTGAACAGTAATACATGAAGTATGAAAAGAGAGTCTTGGAGAGAGTCAAAGTTCTGTTAATCCATGCAGTTCTCCATGGATAATAATTTGATATTATGTGAGTTAATTTGCTGTGGCAATATCAAATGATATGTGCAACAGAATACAAATGCTAAACTTTCTATCCCATCATTAAAAGGTTTAGAACCCGTGTGTATGCACCCTGAGACCCCCTACTCCCTATCCCGGCCTTTACCACTTATATCCCCATGATTAAAAGCTCTAGAATCCATGTATATGGACCCTGAGACCCCCTACTCCCTGTCCCAGCCTTTACCTCTTATATCCCCATGATTAAAAGGTCTAGAATCCGTGTATATGGACCCTGAGACCCCCTACTCCCTGTCCCAGACTTAACCTCTTATATCCCCATGATTAAAATGTCTAGAACCCGTGGAAATGACCCTCTCTATTCCAATCATTAGACACTTTGGAACCTGCATACATAGTCCCTGATACTGCTCAATGAGAATTACACACATTTACACAAGCTTTATTCGGGATCTACAGAAAGGGTAATACCATGGAATATAAAGAGTAAAGCTCAATGAGAATTACACACATTTACAAGAGTTTGACTTGGCATTTATAGATGGGGTAAAGCCCTGGGAAAAGAAGAGTAAAGCTCAATAAAAAATACACACATTTACTTGAACTTTAACTGGGATTGAAAGATGGGGTAAAATCCTGGGAAAAGAAGATTAAAGCTCAATGAGAATTACACAGATTTACATTAGCTTTACTTGGCATTGACAGATGGGGTAAAACCCTGGTAAATTGAGTGCAGGTTTGATGGCATTTACCTAGCATTTATGTGACTCTTAGATCTAAATTACAGACCTTGTAAATGTCTGTAAATATCAATTGATGTAAATGTCAGGTAAGTGCTGTGTAAATCTTCAGCTGCATCTTTACACAGAATCTGATTGAAAATTGAACACCATTACATGGCACAATGTAAATTTCAAAGTTCATGCAGTGACGAATTCATGGATAAAACATGGGCGTGGAAAGCAGGGGGACAGGGGGGACATGTCCCCCCCCTTTTGGCCAACTCCTCAAAAGGTCAAAACTAAAAGGTCAAGCATAGGGAGGTCAAAAATTGCAGAAAACCCCCTGGTCCCACCCACTCTGAAACTGCTTCCCACGCCCCTGTAAAAATATGACAAAAGATGCATGGCACTTTTATGTACTATACATACTCTTCAAGGACTGCTAATCTATCGATGCATCATGTCGAGTCATGGCCATTGGTCATCTTGATTGATCAATGCACCGGGCCGATCCTACAGTGTTGATACACTCCCGGAGGTTTGGTATGATGTGCCAATGAAGCGCTGGTGAGCAGTCTCGCCAGCACTTCAGGTGAGCCTGTTCGGCAGCACTTTATTGGAGCATCATGCCGACCCTCCTGGAATGTATCGATCCCAGTAGGGTTGGCATGATGCATCAATGTAGTACTGGCGACCAATGGGCATGATGCATAATGCATCAGCGGTCCTTAAAGGGTAGAAGGGTTAAGGTCCAAATGCTGACAGGGTACATGATGTATTGTCAGTGTAGTGTGTCCTATAGGGAGGTGAACTATACACTGATAAGGCTGGTATTACACCCTAGAGGGAGCAACAAGTCCACATAAATATAAATGCATAAAGCCCCCATATCCCCAAGGAGAGGGCATTATTCACTTTCTTTATTCACTTATTCTCCTCCAGGTCCTTTGTCCTTATTAACCTTTTGAGTCTTTTTATGTGATATAATCTTGATAAATATTAGCATTAAAAAAGTCCCCAAAAGACCAATACCCCAGTAAACAAAACTATCAAAACTGAATTACTATAAAAGGCTTACGGTGCACCCTGCATACAAGACGCACCCTCAGTTCAGCAACATTTTTGAAATAAGAATCGAGCATTCAAGACTATACATGTATATCTTCACTGATCTGCTATAATCTGCTTTTTATGATAAGAATCAAGGGTATACAGGCACATTGGAATCTAGTGCATGGGTGATTATAAGTATAGTGACTATATATATAGTACCCTCCATTCGTTTCCCATCTTATAGACTGTGAGCAGGTGAGGACTGACCAGTTTCTTAGTAAGCCCTAGGAATGAATAGTGGTCCTTAGATGATGGTGTGTACTAAGAACATAGTCCACTTATATTCATCTTCAAATTTCTCCTATTTACAGACCAAAATACATTCTTTTTAAGCCACCATAGTAATCAGGGTGCTTTATTTCATATATGCACCTTTTTGCAGAATACTCTCAGAGAAATAGCTTAATTTACATATTTTGATCTAGTATTGGTAGAGTAAAACCCATTGGCGAATTTTCTCTTTAATTTGCTTATAAAAATAAACTCATAGGGAGAAAGGATAGAGTAATGCCTACAAAATGATGTTTTCCTTTTAACTAAATGGTGTTTAATAAGGAAGTAAATGTTTCATTTAATGTAATTATAAGTACCAAATGGAGGAGTGGTTTCCATAATCCCACTAATGTATGCACAGGTTAGAGTCATGGTCCAGTGACCACAGGTAAGGTGAATCCTATTGGCTGTGATTCGCCCAGATACCTGCATAACTCATGGTCATGGTTGAGTGCACCCATCATGGTACTTAGATCTCAGTACAGCTATGGTAAAAGAATCTTAGTACAGACTAGCATCGGAATGATCCTGGTTACATTTACTTTTAAGGTTATGGTCCGGGGTATGACGTCACAAGCTGGGTGTTACATCATTAGGGTGTATGCTGGCCCCAAGTCGCACATGGGCAGAGAGCTTTGTGAAGACTGTGCTGCAGCTTAGAATCGACCATGTTTGGAATCAGGCTATGGTTTCCCATCACATTTTTTTAAGAAACCGGAAGTGATATGAAGAAAATAAACAATTCCAAATGACAATTTAGAGGGAAATGATTAATTGTAAAACTTTCCGTCGATTCAGAATTTTGATTAGAAGTCTCAAATTGAAGTTTTTGGTGCATTTTTGATGCATCATGATGGGTTTGTTTACATTTTTCGGCCGAGTTTGTTGATGTTTTTCAGCCGAATTTGTTGACATTTTTCTACAGTCTACAGCACTGACAAATGTTTGGCTGACAGTGTCAGTGACGATGGAATTGCCAGGGAGTGGTCATTTTCTGACACTGTCACTCATTCTGATGTGTTTTTGACAGTGTCAGTGATGACTGATTTGCCAGAGAGTGGTCATTTTCTAAGAATCTAACATTGTCACTGACTCTGATATGTAGATGACAAAGTCAATGTGAACTGACAGGGAGTGCAAGTGTGGAGTAAAAGTGGTCTGCAGAAGACTTAAATGTGAGAAGTGGGGTGAGTGGAGGGTGCCAGAGTGAAACGCAGTGAGCCACGGGTGGGGGGAGGGTGTCAGAGTAAGACGCAGGGTCTGCGGAAGGCTTAAATGTGTGACGCAGGCCGAGGGGAGGGTGTCAGAGTGAGACACAGGGTCTGGAGAAGACGCGGGCTGGGGGGAGTGTGTCAGAGTGTCTTCGGAAGGCATAAAAGTGAGCTGCAGGGTTGGGGGAGGGTGTCGGAGTGAGACACAGGGCAGGGTCTGCGGAATGCGTAACAGTAAGACACGGGCTGGGGGGAGAGTGTTAGAGTGAGATGCAGGGTCTGCGGAAGGCTTAAATGGGAGACGCTGGGTGAGGGGAGGGTGTTAGACAGGGTCTGCAGAAGGCGTAAATGTGAGGTGTGGGGTGAGGGGAGGGTGTCGGAGTGAGTATGTGCATGTAGGACACAAGTTGTATAGAAGATGTACCGTAAATCCTCGCATATAGGACGCCCTCAGATATAGAACGCACCCTGATTTAGGCCAAATCAAATAGAACACATCTGGGGTCAAATTCTGAACATTTTAGTACTATTCTATAGTGTAAAATCCTCGCATATAGGATCTACCCTGACTTGAGCTAAATCCTATAGGATACACATGATGTGATTATGGTGTATAAGCCAAGTCCCCACTTACACCTGATTTTGCAAAATGACCCCCCCCGCCACCAAATTGGATATGCATGTGGAATGACACATTGCGATCGGTATTTGAATTGCCCATATTTAGTTTTGGCCCCCCTCAGTGTTAAGTTTTTATGGGGTTTTGCCCCCCCCCACCAAGGGACTCTTTTTCAAAATGACCCCACCCCCATATCTAACATGCCCCCCACCCCCACCTGGCAATAAATTACTCGTCCCTAAAGACCACTCCCTCATTCCTGTGCATCCATAAACCCAGCACCGAAGGCAACACATCCCCGTCCTCAACCTGGTGAGTAGAGAGGACTAAGGTAATGCTTGGAGAGCAGCTCTACACTAATTATCTACATCCGGGCATTATTTGTCAACCGTAAGTAGACAATTGACCATCCAGTCTGACGTTGATGACGTCCCTAGAGGACGCTGTGACGTCACACACGTCAGCGTCCTCTGTGTGACGTCACGGGGAGGAGGTTGATGGACTGAGGTAGGGGTACATATATAAGATCATCTATGGCATAAATATCCATGGGGGCTGGAATATAGGGAAGACAGTGGGGGGAGTGCTCATCATCTAACAAGGCGGGGTGTGGATTTTTCGGACAGAATAGAGACGTTGCCCCCCCCCCCCCACTTTTGTGAGGGATTAAATATTTTGTCTGGCTCCCAGGTGGCATGGTGGAAATTGACACAGTCAACCCTATGTTCTAGAGGTGTATTAAAATTGATATATGTGTACACTTTACTAACCTTTATACAATGATCAGAGATAATGCATTAATGTAAGCCATAGGATAGGATATAATGATGTTGATATACGGTATGCTATATTTCTGTCTTGGGTTCTACCCAGGGTTGTACAAACAGCCTGTTAATGCATTAGGGTGCACTGTAAGAAATAACTGTTGAATGTACCATTGATCCCCATAAAGCTGAACAGTGAACCACCGAACCAGTGTAGTTTTCACAAGAATTCCCAGGTGGCAGTATGGTGGTACACAAATGTACAAGGAATCTTTATGAAAATAACAATGGATCACTTGCAACTTTGGTACGAGGATTCCATCGTTATTTTATTTTTTAACAGTGTACTTATATAGAGGAGAACATGAGGTATGGACTGATGACGTATTTCCCCTGGGATATGTGGGTATATATCAGCAATAATGAGAGTGATGAGGGAAACAAATTGTTATGCACACATTGTGGTGATGGGAATTGTCTTGATGGAATTGTGATTAGCCCTTTCCCTTCCACAAATACAGAAAAGTGGGTTCCAGTGTTAATGACGCTCTCCAGCGTTGCACATATCATGAAAGCAAATAACAAAGGGTAAATTTGAAACCCCCATAATGCTGTTTGGCACTATAATGCAACATTCACAATAACCCTTGATGCCCGAAGGAGGTGGCGTCAATCTTAAGCACTGCATCCACTGCCCACATATGGACCATCCGTCTCCTTTCATCCATTTTTTCTCTCCATAGAAAACAATGATAAATATAATAAAACAGACAAAGCCGATGGATGGTCCATCCGTTGGCGGTGGATGTGGCCCTTTAATTGTGTAATCATAAAAATAAAACTCAATTCATTGACAGTTGAAATAAAAAAGACAAAGAAATAGTTATTATACTTTGTACAGATTACTCTTTAATCTACCAGGGACCTCCTAAAACTGAAGGGTGAACCACTGTAATTGTAGTGCAGTGAACCAACATAGTCTTTACAGGAAGCCCCAGGTGGCAGTATGGTGGTACAAGGAATCTTGATGACAGATCTTTGCCAACTTTGGGACAAGGATTCTGCCGTTATTCAAGACATATTTACATTGTGTATGATAACAAAGCTTGCATGTAGTGTTTTAATGGCTACACATGCAGAATTTTGACATTTTGTCCTCCAGTGTCCTCAGGGTCATAGGTTGGTGGGGTACACTTATCATTTAACCCTATAAGGGCTGCTGATGCAGAAGTGCATCATGCCCATTGGTCGCCATGATGCACCAATGAAATGCTGGCAACTTCATTGGAGCATCATGCTGAACCTCCAGGACTTTCTCAGCCCTGTAAGATTTGCATGAATGCAGCCCTGGTGAGTTTGATTCTTTGACCCTTTACTGGTAAGATGAAACAAAAATGTGGAAAGGTAGGCTCCAAATGCTAAAATTAATCAAAGGTCTACAATGTGGCTTGAGTGAGAGACACTGATTGAATTTAAAGCAGGCGATTGATGGTGAAGATAATAGAAAATAATAGAAGACGCTCACAAGGCATGTATAGGAAGCCATGGGAATGTGGACATTTGGGTAATGGTGCAGAAGTGAGGGGTAGAATGTAGAATTGCCCCAAAGAAATGACTTGAGACTCTGAATCACCCTTAAACACATTCAATGTGGCAGCATTGGGAGCCTATCAACAAATTTCATAGTACATTTTAGTCTCATTAGCTGGCCAAAGGCTATTTTCATTCAGTTTGAAAGAAGCCATCTTAGAGAAGGAATAATTATACTACCAAGCTGGTAAACCGATGGCAAAGACTGGTTTGAATTTCGAAATTTTAGGACTGGTTCATGTGTGTGGGGGGGCTGCTGCCTCTTTCATGGTCGGTACCAACTGTGAAACTACAGCACACCGTTTAAGCCATTTTATATCCCCCTGTCAAGCAGCTCAATTTTCACAGCCCCCTATTTTCAATCAAGTCATATAACAGCCCCCCTTTTGGGGCCTTCTTCTATGTAAGATAAGGTTAGTATTTTGGAATTTCGCAGCATATATCATGATTATAATATGCAATATTTGGATTGGTCTTCATGATGCGTCAATGCCAACCCTCCATGGGTTACCAACACAGTAGGGTTGGCATGGTACCTGAATGGTGTGGTTACCCAGGCGGGGGGGGGCACTTGCCCATGAAATGGATATTCACTGCAGCCCGACTCTTGAGAGCAGTGGTGGTGGATTCCCACACGATCCCGAAAAAGGGGGGTGGTAGATTCCCATCAGATCTCTAATAGCAAGGTGGGGGAATTCAATTTGATCCCAAAAGGACTGTATTGTTTATACACCATACATATGAGGGCATGAAAGTGATAAAAATACACAGTGGTGGACAATTAAAAATTCTGATCCATACAATTACATGAGTATAATAGGGTGTAGGGGGGCGGTCCAGTCAATATTTGGGATTGTCAAAAAAAGGGGGCAGTCCATGTCTAGCTTATCAGTCAAGTAGGACGGTCAGATTTCAAGATCTCTGGGAGATAGGGCGGTAGGGTGGCAGTTGAGAGTGACCTACATATTATCATATACATTTTAATAATGCCATAAATTGTAACATCTGATTGTATTAATGCATATAATATGAGACATTAATACATATAACTCCATATGAGCGTTCACAGTCCACTGACCACCAGCTATATGAATATATATATATATATATATATATATATATATATATATATATATATATATATATATATATAATGTAAAGGACCAAAGCAACTGATCTCATGGTTCACTGACCATGGACAATACTATATAAAATGCTTTGAGGTCCAAAAGGTCCAACCTCATGGTTCACTGACCATGGACAATAGTGTATATACAGGCCACTGACCACCATACACTAACAATAGGCTTTAAAGGTGATGGTGTTGTGAATTTCCGATGGTGCTAACGCCATCTCATGGACATCATGGCCAAAATAATGGACATAGCCCAGATGCACCCGGACAAGACGCATCTCATGGTTTTAATCTGGTATCAAAAGACTTATTAATAAGGGAGCTACGCCACCAAGAGGGTTTGGAGCTCTTGGTGTGCAACAGACAAACCAGCGCACCCTGTGTGGGGAGCAGTTTTGGGAGCTGACAGGTACCCCTCCCCACATGCACAGTTACAAGTATGCAGTTGCACAAATGGCTGAGTTACAGGCTGTCGAACATGCCAATTTGAGCGGGACAATGGGGGCGCCACACTGATGATGGGGGCGTCCTATGTACCCCCATGGGTATGAAAGACTCAGCATTGATGGACAATAGCAATGGCAGTTGCTGTTGGCTCCAGCTAGACTAGAGGGAGGAAGATAGGGTGGTCATATAAGCTCAACCCTACCCTCCATCCAGACAGTATCCAGAGAACCACCTCAGAGACATCATCTCCAGTCCAGCTCCCCTCAGCCTGCTATGCATCTGCCACAAGAACACTCAGCTGGGTTAGACTATGTCAGACAGACATAGGACTAAACCCCATTTGTGGCCAGAGGCTATCTTCTACCATCTATCTACAAGAGAGTAAAGTTGCTATATTTTATATTATCCCTCTATCGGCAGGCCAGGAGCTAGGTTGTGGGAACCCACCTAGACAATGTATTATTTCTATTATACATATGAATGGAACACTTATGTTATGTTTACTGTGTGTGAATTACCTGTGTATTGACATTTGCATTACTAATACATAAGTTCTGCCTAAACTATGAATAAACCAGTGATAACTGGAATACATAATAAGAGCTTGATATTCTTACTCCTTATAACCACTAGCCATATGATATTTCTCATATGACAACTTGATCATAGACATATCCCTAGTATGACAATATAGTCAGTGCCCCCCCCCCGGGGGTGACCACTGGGCATGATGCACCAATGCATCATGCCCAGTGGTCACATATGGACCATCCCCTCTCGGGGATCAATTTTCTTTACCACGTCCATAGGGAACAAAAAGGGGACGCACCCTTTTAACCTATAGTAACGCACAGGCTTTTTCACTGAAAATTGATGAAATTATTTTGACCCCCCCTCAGAGAGGTTGAACAAATTTTGACCCCCCTGCTCAAGGGATCAAAAACATTCTGACCCCCCTCAAACCTACCAGCACCCCTTTTCCTGGTTGTTTAAAAATGGTCACTCCCTTAAATGGTTACTACACCATCGTGTGGGAATGTCTTTGAGGGCAAGCCTGAATCTTGTCCCAGAGAAGAGGGAATTGACTTTTATGACATCTTTTTCTCCGGCTTTGTCCAGACCCCGGCACCATGACTGATAATTATACATACTCTCTACTCACTACCGCCCCAAGGGGACTGCTCTGTAGTCCCCCACATATGGTTGAACTCAGTTGGTAGAGCATAAGACTTACAAATGTAAGGTTGTGGGTTAAAGGCTAAAAGTCTGGCCCTGTGCTTGCCTGAATTTCCACCAACAATGGCAATGGGAAACAATTAAACAGCCTAAGAAAGGCTGTCCGTTTATGACTATACATATGTAGAACTGGGCATTAAAGATACACTGCGCCGGTAAATGTGTAGGGGCATGCTTTCTAATTTTGTTCACCTCATAGATTTGATCACCATCACTGCTCTTGAAAAGACCTCAGCTGTCATATAAGCTTAAGGTGGTTTCAGATATATATATTTTTCCACTCTTCATTATTCATCCACAACGTCTCTATGGACATTGATTTTGCAGAAGGGTGTGTGGATGTCACCATTGAAAATTATAAATTATTCAAGATGATCACTAGAATGTCAAAAAAAAACTCTTAAGAATGACAATAATATTCAGAATGGCAATAATATTCAGAAATTTCACAACCATGGAGTGATTACATGGAAAATTCAAATCACTTCCGATCCATGCAAGCTATAACAGGTGTTAGCAACCCCGAATCTAAAGATGTAATTCAGCCAACAGTTCTCCCCTCAATCACGAGCCGACAGCCACCTCTCGGTGGGGTTGGTACCACAGTCGGTACCCAAACCAAGGACAAGTCCCCCCCCCCCGGGCTTGCCTCCCCCCATCCCACCACCCCCATCCCCTGTCCCTGTGGACCGCCTCGTACAGCTTATGGAAATGTAGGAGACCTTTTACAACCTTAAAGGTCCCTCGAGGAATCTGCAGTGTCAGCATATCTGGTCTGAAGGAATGTCTGGTGACTTGACGGAAAGCAGAACTGTAATAATACAGGTATATTTGCTGATATTTGATCTGATATTTGTCCTGACAACCCTGCCTTATCCTGGCCCTCGGGCATGATTCGCACCAAGGTCTTCTGTAAATGAATGTGTGTTATTACTTTTAACAAGATTCCTTGTATTACTACAGACGTTGATGGTGGGTGCCAATGGTATAACAGGATGGAATCTGTATGATTGGCTGGACACTTTGCTGCTGATTTTTGTCTGATCTTCATCAAATTCCGAATTAGGTCAGAGAGTTTATTCTTGTACTAGCCAGACCTCAATTCATATAGATTCATGCAAAGCCAGTCTGTACATGCCCATATTCAAGATAGCCTGGTAGTTGTATAATTCAATTGCCTGCTTTTTGGGAGCTGAGTAAAAATATCTTAGTCTTCCTGCCTGCTGATGAGACTAAATGGACATTGAAATGGGTTGACAGGCTCCCAATGCCATCAGATTAATTGTGTTTAAGGGCGATTCCACGGGCGCAGAACTAGTCTGCTACCAGATTCTTTGTGTTGTTCATGGTATAGGTCCAGGGTCTGCCACTGACCATGTACCGTCTCTCCCCTGTGGATAAAAGTAACCCTTCTCCTCTGGGTCAACATGACTGCGGTCCTCAAAGCACATGGCTATGGCTATAATTAGCTGCATAGGTCCCAACCTGCCAGCTCACCACTGATGTTACACTGGGGCTCTTGATGGGGGGTCCCAATGTCATACATAGGATTTTAAGAAATGCACATGTCCCATATCAAGAGCAATTCCCAGTGTCACCAGCATAGCTAATCCAAGAAGAGTACCAGTATGATGATGTGGATTCCCTTTTTTGTCTAGATCATGGCCCTATCCAGTGAAATACCTATTTTCATTATGAACTCAGTACTCTTTATTTTGAGTAAACTTATTCTGACAAAATCTGTAATACATCTGCAACCATAAAAGCAGGCATTCATCTTATATACCCCAAAAACTTCTTTTGGTGACCTCTCTATGTATAAAAAAAACCTCCCCTTTCCTTTATACCCCTTACTAAAATAAGTAATATGCCCATTTCATATGTCGAATTTAAAAAATGGCCCTGCCACATGTTACTAGCATAGCCATATCCCATGCCAATTTTAAGAAATGGCCATGTCAACATGTTGATTTTAGTGGTGTAGGGCCACAACACTAGCTTGGCAGGCACTGGCAGTAGTCAATTGGACTTAAGGCTGCACCCAGAGAGGGTGCAGTTTTGGAAATTGGTCTAGAATAAACGGAAGCTGTAAAATTATGAAAGCCTTACAAATAATTCCCATAAATCAAAATACTTGCATATAAAAATTTCTGATATATTTTAGAGACCGGAGGATTTTACTCATGAGACAAGGCAGAAAATAGTTTACTAGAGTTCTGATAGATGGCAGCAATAGGAAAATGACTAGTGTCACACACTGGGCTCTCTACACCACCTCTCAGCTTGGCGATTGCACTGACTTAGTTCTTGCACGTAAGCGATTCAGAGTCTCAAGTATTTTCTTTGGAGCAATTCTAAATTCTATCCCTGACTCCTCCACCATTACCCAAATGTCCACATTTCTATGACTTTCTTCATGCGTTGCGAACATCTCTTATTTTGCTTCACCAATTGCCTGCCTTAAATTCAATCAATGCGCTTTGCTAACCAGGTCTAGCAGGCTTATGGTTAAATAATCTTGAGTTGGCTTTGCTGCCAAATTATTTAAACTTTTAGTAGAGCACTTAAGTACAGTTGCCTCATTGGCTTGTAAAAGCGCCAGGGTGCTTATCAATTTTGACCAGGCAATACCCCTGGCCCTGGTTCAATACTTAACTGATAGTGAATTTTGCATTTTAATATCCCTATACACTGCAAAAAAGGTGTTTAAAGATACACACCAAATTTTCTCAACACCTGCATTTTAACACCTAAACACTTGAAGTGTTTAGGTGTTTAGCTTTTGCACACTGGTACTTAAACATCTAAACACTGAAGTGTTTAGCATTTAAACACTTGGTTAAACACTTTGTAGTTAAACGCGTTTAAAATTGAACGCGTTTAGCACTAAAGAAGCGTTTAGAAAAGTGGGACAAATTAGTGTTTAAACAAGTGTTTAAGTCTTAAACACTGATGTTCAATCCCTAAACACTGTTTTTACAGTGTACCCCTGGGGCTTATCTAAGACCAGGAGGGTGTTGCTCCTATAGTAAAAGGAAGAGCTGGCTAAAATGCCCTCGTTTCCAGTCCTTTCTTTTCATGTAGCTATAACTTGTCCCTTTTGTTGCTCACAAGTGGTCATTCAAGTACGGTGCTAAAAAAGGGGGATTTGAGTAGGTACCTAGTTGGGTAGGTACCTAGTCAGTATAATAAACTATAGAGCGTGTGACATAAGTAGGTACCTGGTAGTGCAGCTCTCTATTTTAAACAAGGCAGGTGACTTTTCAGACTAATGTGGTGAGTGCAAGTTGAATGGTGAAGCAGTGCACGACTTGTTTAAAACAGAGGGCACATACTCCCAGCTCTTTTTACAATAGGAGCAACACACTCCTGTGCTTTTTTAAAGACCCAGAACTTACAATACAAAAAGAAATATGGTAATTATCTAATCAATCTATTATTTTGCTGGTTGGTGGCCTCTAATGGCTGTTTGGTCAATCAGTTCAAATTATCTTCCACCTCTAACCATCTAACATGTTGTTGATGCATCAATGCATCATGCAAATTGGTCGTCATGTTGCATGAATGCAGCCCTGGCAGATCCAGGATTTGAAAAGGGGGGGGGGCGCCTCTCATTTAGCCCATAATTTTGGCTAGATTCTAGGGTAAAAAGAGTTAGATTAAGTATAGGGAAAAAAAGGGCGGTGAACGCCCCCGCGCCCTCTAAATCCGCCACCACTGTAACCTGCTGGGCTGCATCATGCCTACCCTTCAGGGTCTATATATATAGATCTATACACCTGGAGGGTCTGCATGATGCTCCAATGAAGTGCTGGCGGGCAGTCTCGTCAGCACTTCATTGGTGCATCATGACGGCGAATGGCCATGATGCACCCCTGCATCAGCAACCCTTAAATGGTTAAGGTTTTTTTTATGATGCACGGATGCAGCATCAACATATTTCTTACCAGGGTTCATTCAGATAGAAATAACCAATACATCATTTCACGCACCATGCAGCCCTTAAAATATCAGATTCGCCAAGTTATGGCTGAAGACAGAGAACAGACAAAAGGCAATCAAATCTACACTTCACACTAATTGGGCGCTCTGCGGGTACTTAATACTGTCTGTGAACACATTTGTATTTTAGTTGTGCTCATTGGCCAATAGAGGAATGGGTTTAATTGAACCATAGAAACTGAAATAAGTAGGATACTTAAATTTGATTACATATATTTCTCGGACAAGGACGGAATTCAATTTCAACATTAGAGAGGCCTATTAAAATTCCTCATGAGTAGATCTGTCCTTGATCATCAGCCATCTTGGAATCTTCTGAAGTCAAGATATGGCCTGAGCAGCAGATAAGGGCCGAGTCATTTTTTGGGGAGAGACATTTTGAAAACGAACCTCCTTGGTGGGGGGAGGCTAAAGCCCAGTAAACCTTCACAATGGGGGGGGGGGTCAAAACTAAACATGTGATTCAAGTAATCATTACGACGCATCATATGTGGGGGAGGGGATCTTACTTTTATCATATAGGCAGAGGGGTTGGTAAAGAATTTGCTAGTCCGCAAAAATCCATCAGTCCCCCAACTCCCTGCCACTTTGGCAATTATTGACTCAGCCCTAATCTTTTGAAAATAGGAGGACACATTCCTCAATCTTTGATGCAGTTAGTGGTGAATTAATAGGGCAGTGGAGGCCACTCTATGTGGGTTCCTTATTCATTCCCAGAGTTGGTAGAACAGACGCGTTGGGGCACAGTAACCACTGAACATCTTTAAAACAAACCACGTATTGTTCCTGCGTGGAACATCTCAGTGCTATAAATGTTAGCATTACTTTCACCACTCAGGTGACAAGGTCACAGAAAAGGTCAAACCGTTGACGCCTAGGTCATGACCTTCTCATCACAGATCGCGTCATGTCTCCAATAACAGCCCAACAGCTGTCAAATAAAGACATCAACATCATATCTCTACTAAGACTACAGTTACTACAGCTCTTGGTAAAATAAAATCGGCAAAGGTCTGGACATAGCAGTCTACTCATGAACTATGGGTCTGTGAAGAGGGGGTCCCTAGCTTAGAAAGGGAGCGGGAGGAAGGGGGGGGGGTTACCAATACATGTACTAAAAAGGCTAGAGGTTGACATTTAATTGTGTATTCCAGGTAATTGTTATATTGTCCTCTTTGATAAAGATAGGAATCTGAATGAAGTGGGATGTGTATTTGGCCCTGTCCTGGCTGTATAGTGTGCAATACACAAATTTGCATCACTCCCTGGAGTTTATCAAATTGAGACCACCTAGTAGACCACCCTAAGGGAGTGTTCATTTTTTCACAACAGGGGGGGTTGGTGAGTTTTCGTTTTTACCCCTGAAAATATTTTCCGCCCCCCCCCTTTGAGAGGTGCCAAAATATTTTTGGCCCCCCCCCCTCAGGAGGGGTCAAAATATTTTGCGCCCCCCCAATATCCAGTTGTGTTGCACCACATTGTACAGCATCATATCACACTCAATTGTATTGTTTTACTGAAGTATAAGGTAAAAGGATCACTTCCAAGAGTTATTATCATCAATTTATTATTTTTCTATTGGAATGCAAGAAATTGAAAAGAGGGTTCCACTTCTCAAGACCAATTTCATCAGTAGCTGCAGTGCGAGTCACACACTACTTAGCCTTATGTCTTTTGTTTAACAAGCAGCCAGGACAAGCTAAGTATAGGGTGGTCTGGGGGCATCACCTGTCCCAGTCAAACAGTTTTATAAATCTAGAGCCTAAATTTATGCATTCTGGTGGTTTTTGAGGTTTCCCTATACCCTCTGTTTAAAATTCTACTATAGGGACCCTTCATACAAAATGTTTGAATGGGATCTCATCCCATGGATCTGGATGAATCACAAGATTGATTTCTGTGGTCTTAGTTTAAAGCAAGCAAGCAAACTGTATTTGAAGGATCTTTTAAGTCTGAACCAACTTGCTGCAGACACACATGGGCGTTTATGACTCTAAACTATAGGGAATGGGAGATGGGCTGTTTTAGCACAGCCTTTGAAAATTTTGTTTGGGGGAGAGGGGTAACCAAAGCAATCCAAACCTGCAAGTCAAAAGCTTTACCATTTACATGGGTTGGGGGTTTGGGTTTCTGAAAACGTCTGACCCCTTTATGTATGATGGATATCTTGCTATCCTAATGGAAATTTGAACCCTGGATACCAGAAGACTGCCAAGACATGAATTGATGTGCCCCTAGCCTTTCAGTTACTTGATTCTGCTGTAAAGTACTATCTGCAGATTTGTTCCCCAGGGAAATTTGGAAAATCTAGACAAGAATATCATGTATTCTCAGGTCAATTTGTGAGCGAATGGCCAGGCCAACTCTAAGTATGTGCATACTGCTTTCCAAGAAAAATGTTTAAAACTCTTGGGCATGTTTTTTTTTATTGTTAGTGTGATTAATGTGTGATAGAGAGTAAGAATCAGAGGGGGGTATGGGGTATGTCCTCCAGGAAAATTTTGAATATTGAGAAGTCAAATGGTGCATTTTGGTGACATATGACTGGATGGTGCAGGGGGGCACACACCCCATTGACCCCAAGGTTTTACTACACCTGCATCATATACACTGTTTTTGGCTCAGGGAGCCTAGGGGTATATGGAGATGTCCCCCAGAAAAAATCTGAATATCGAGAAGTCAAATGGTGCAATTTGCTGATGTATTACTGGATTGTGCAGGGGGCACACATCCCACCTGACCCCAAGGTTTTACTACCCCTGCATCATCAATACACTGTTTTTGGCTCAGGGAGCCTATGGGTATATGGAGATGTCCCCCAGGAAAATTTTGAATATCGAGAAGTCAAATGGTGCATTTTGTTGAGGTATGACTGGATGACCCGACTGGATGGGTCGGGTTTATTCCCTGTCGAGTCCATCTCGTATGGGTCTGTATGGTCTGGTTCTGTTCAGTCTGGATCCATCTGATTCTGTCCGGTCTGGTCTGGGTCCCATTGAAGTCTTGACTGGGTCTGTTGTGGTAGGTTCAGTCCAGATCCATTTGGTCCAAGTCCATTTGGTCCAGGTATTTCCAGTCCAGGTCTGGGTCTGTCAGGGTGGATCCATCCAGGGTGAGGCTGGGGGCAGTCCAGGTAGATCTGTCTGGTCCGGGTCAGTCCGGTCTGTGTGAGTCTGTCCAGATGGATCTGTCCAGGGGCAGTCTGGGTGGGTACAGGTCAGGCCATCCGGGTGAGGCCATCCAGGTCAGGTCAGGTATGTCTTGCTAGGCCCACTGCAGATGAGGGGAGAGATTTGGGGAAAGGTTAGGGGAAGAGGAGATGGGAGGAAAGGCTAGGGAGAGAGAGAACAGACCATGACATATATGCAAATTCCGAATGCGAAAAAAATCGAGGCATTAAAGTAAAGACTTTTCTTTGATTTGCCATTGATAGGTTAAAATGGGGGGGTCTGGGGGTATCTCGCCCAGGACAATTTTGAACATTGAGATGTCAATTGGTGCATTTTGGTGCTTTTTCAGGGTGGCTGATGCCCTTGTATCCAAATCTTTCTAAGACCCCACCATATATATAAAATGGTAAAATGATATCTCATGGGATCTGGACAAAGATTGACCCTGAGAGATCCTAGAATAATGGAGAAAACTGAAAAAAATGAGGATTTTGCTCACATGTATACATGCATGAGCCATCTGTAATAGGCATCACACATACCACAGAGCTCTCATGTTCTAATGGAGCCAAACAGTGAGACTTTTCCCTGAAGCTTGGAATTTTCTAGATTTCCGAGATGCATTGAAATAAATGCAGTTCCAGGGGGTCTGGGGGTATGCCCCCAAGAAAATTTGGAGAAATGTGGAAGTTCATTTGTTGATTTTTAGAGCATTTTGCTACATTAAACCGAGGATAGATACTCAAGTTCACTATATAAGTATATACTGAAATTACAAAGTCTAAAATGAGAAACAGGCTCCTTAGCGCGAGAGAGTGAGACAACCCCCAAATGTGTGAGAATCACGCCAGATGCGTGAGATTCATGCCAGATGCTTGAGTGTTGAGAGCTCTGCATACAATCTTGTTGGAAGTATGATTCCCCTGAAAAATTTTGAAATTTTAGAAAGAAAATGGTGCATTCTGATGCATTGTAAAATTATCAGTATAAACTTTCTCCTTCTGCAAGTGATATATTGAGAAATTATCCCCACTACAAATTGGGTATTTATGGCAAGCCACGTAAATTCGTGCCTCATTGAGAAGGGTCTAAAATTTTTACGCCCCCCCCTCAAGAGCAGTTGAAATATTTTTCGCCCCCCCCCCTCAGGAGAGGTCAAAATATTTTATGCCCCCCCCCTCAAACTCACCAACCTCCCCCCCCCCTGTTGTTAAAAAATGAACACTCCCTAAGAGCCCCTGTCCACCATTCCCACGTTCTCTGACTCAGAAATAAACTGGCTGCAGTCCCTGAGCTCTCCTCCCAACCCCACTATACCCCCTCCATGCCTCTCCTCCTCTGCTGGGCTCAGAAATAGATTCACTAGAAATGTTTTCAATTTTAATTTCCCCATTATATTTCAATTATATCATAATAAAATCAATGGACTGCAGCCAGTCTAACTCAGAAACTACCACCCCTGTAACCACCGGCTGGCGGTGTATCCTGAAAGATGGCCGTGAGAATGTTGGTTGTCATGACAACATGTATCAACAGACGTGTCCACTTAGTCCACTAGAGTCTGTGCCCATTTGTCATTATGATCTGACTCGTAACTTCTTCCAGCAACTTCACAACATACACACCCGAGCTAGTGTAGGGGTTCGTTCCCCCGTCGGGTGCGCAGAGCCTTCAGAGGGACTGTTCACTTGGTTGTGTCACTCCCCCTATGTATACCATACCGATCCAGGGTAGTTGGAAGGTGGAAATGTCAGTGGGGCCGTGTTGGTGACAGGGTATGTCAGGCCAGGGGATGTAGCTCAGCGGTAGAGCACTCGACTTGCAAGCGAGAGACCCGGGTTCGAATTCCGGTGTCTCCAGAGACGTTTTCACTGACCACTACACTAGTATTAAAAGAATAAATAAATAAATTCAAGTCTGTTTGCGATACTGTGGAGAATCTGGTAACATCAAGGATCTGCCATCATCAAATACAGAAATGGTCACTCCAAAACGAGTGGCAGGAAGGCTGTGGGGGCGATGTGGGGGGTTTGAGGTTTCACTATAGCTTATATTGAGATAATGGTAAAGGTGAATGAGTATTAGTTTACACTGACCATTACTCCATGAAGGGGTTTGGGCTGATCCGCATGAGGCTGATAGGCTGAGTGCTGAGTGGCGCAAACCCCCGAATGACTGATCAGAGTTCACCTTTACATTTATGTCAAAGTGGATATTTACTCTTTTAATTAGACAAAAAAACCACTTTAAGGATCCTCAATGTTGTTTTTAATCCAACAGACGCCATCTTGGGTTTGAAACATATGGCGTGGATGCGTGGTGGGCCTATGATGTCATCGTGCAGAATTTGCGCCGGATATTTCACGCTGGGCTACAATACGGGTGTGCAGTGCTTTGTCTACGGAGCCTCAATATTCACCTTGATAATAGTAAGATTTACACAGCTCATTTATGCCATGGCTAATACCGACGACATTATAGAGTAGTACTACTTACTCCATATTCAATGGGGGGATGGAATACAACCCTTGCATATTCAGTGGCGCCATTTTGAAATCTATACAGAGTTAGTTAGTTTCGTATTTAGGTATGGTTATTAGAAGTTTTACGAAAAAAGAATGATTGAACTAGTTAAGTAATATGATGTTATGAATTGTTTATGTAATATAAGAGAATGACCATGTTTAAAATGGAAAAATCCCTGTGCGTAAGACTTAATGACTCAACGCATTGAAAACCAGTAAATATTGTTAAATTCCTTTACTTAAAAGCGATTTAAACCCGTAGGTCGTGTCATAAATGCAAATGTCTTTGCTTATATACACCACACTTTTATAGTTGCCCCACCCCACTAAAAGCAACATTATTTATAAGTAATCCATAAAAGAGGAGGGAATGTGGTGTGACAGCTTGGTACTACATGAACCATTTAACCCTTTAAGGATAACATGGTGCTTTAACCATTTTACTAGTTTTCGGGAGGACAGTTGAACAGACATGGTGCTTTAACCCTTTACAGGAGGACAGTTAGTGAGAAGAGAAAACAGGTGGAAGAGAAGAAAAGACAACAGGAAGAGAAAACAGTCAGAGACCAAAGAGAACAGTTAGAGAGAAAAGAGGACAATGGGGAGAAAGGAGAACAGTTGGGGATAATCAAAGGCAGTCGGAGAAGAATGTATTGTTGAGCCATCGGCCAATCACAGACCAGTATTCAGGTCATGTGACCTCTTGTGAATAAATAATGAGTTTGAGTCCAGCAGCCATTTTGGTTCAGTGTTGCGTGTGTATCTCCAGGAGTTAAATTCATGGATTATTCAGGTCATAGCCCATAGAACATTACAAAGAAGACAGTTGAAGAGAGAAGAGAAGACAATCAGAGTGAAGAGAGGGCATGCAGAAAGAAGAGGATCGGCCAAAGTGAAAAGAGTCAGTCAGAGTGAAGAGAGGACAGCTGGAGAGAAGAGAGGATAGCCAGAGGGTGTTGCACTTAGGGGAAAGGTAGTTTTGTCTCACCTGTAGTAGTCACTTTCTTTTCAGTCCTGACCTTTATTTGGTGTTACACAGAGGTGCTCATGTCAGTGAGGTACCTTTCGATGATGATGATAGCTTCTCAAAACAAGAGCCCTAAAAAGGGGGTCACACAGTAAGGTACCTGCTTGTGCAATACACACTATTTTTAAACATTGAGGCAGTTGGCTTTTCAGTCTAATATGGTGAGTACAAGTTGAATGTTGAAGCAGAGCGTGACTTTTTAACTCAGTTACCTACTTAGCTCTCTCTTATTCTTATAACTTATCTGCTTATGTGCAACAGCCTCCAGAGGGGTGACAGCAGACAGTCGGAGGTTGTAGCTGTGCATGTATACGTGTGTACTTGACAGGTCAATGACTACTTGTGCCCAGACCACCCATCCATCACTCCCGGAGACAATTGTCCTCTGGTAGACGAGACCTAATTTACTACTAATCACTGGGCCTGCATATAGATGCTGTATATACTAACTGACTGTCTATTTATAGGTATATCCTATTAGTGCTTTACCTAATAGCAATGCAGTGTCTGTGCCAATAGGTCTGCCTATTTGTCAAAGGGAAAAGAGGGGGGGGGGGCAGAATGGGGAGAGATGGGCTGCTCCTTCATAAACTTGTCTGTGCCCACCCCCATCAAAATCACATTGCATGCTTCTCTCCAATTAAATTGCTCCCTATGCCCATGCATGAATTATAATAAAGGCATAAATAACAAATAGAGGTTCACGAGTTGATTCTAGGGGGAGATAAGAAGCACAAGGCCGTAGGCCGAGTGCATTCTTATCTAACCCCCTAGAATCAACGAGTGAACCTCTATTTGTTATGTATGACGTTTATACCATGGTTTCCTCCATTTTCTTAAGTAATTACCTTATAAAATGAAGAAATAAAAATCCAAGCGATACGTCTTGTTCAATCTCCTCCGCCATCTTGGTTTCTCGGCGAGACGAGAAAGCCGGTTGGACGCAAAGTGTTACCTCGGCGTGTGTCCTACAGGCATTTTCATAGTAGAACCGCTGGTAAGGACTGCGCGCGACAGCCAGAATACCCATAGAGCATATGCCAACGTCACAACTTGTGTCTCGCCGCGGTAAATAATCCGTGCGCTACGCAGTCAACATGACGGAGAAATTTCGCTCGATTCAATTTTTATATCTTCAATCCTGTTACATATACAGGTCAAATCATGGCGAATTAAAGGTAGGTGATAGATTATAATATCTACTTTCATCCTCTATACGGATTAAGGTGTTATTGCTATAGTTTTTTTAATATCGAATTAAAATGGTCACTGTCAACTTGCTGTCTTCTCGTTTCAATCCAAGTGTCAACATCCGTTCACTTAGCGCGTACTATTCGAACGTCATTATCCGCTCCCGGCACCGTCAAATCGTTCAAGAACGTGATAACCATGGTATAACCAATAATAACACCATTCCCATTCCCACCGCCACCCACCGCTCTGACCCCACATTACATACGTGTATGTCACCGTTTTAAAATACACTACCTTTCCTTTTCTTAATCATTTCCCTTTTCTAGAATGTCTTGTAGATACAACCCTCTTTTTCTATCATACTGAAAGTTCGTACAACCCTGCTTTGTCGTTATTCTCAATAATTGACATGAACCCTTTAAGTGCCGCTGATGCATTCATGCATCATGCCTGTTGGTCGTCATGATGCATGAATTTAGCCCTGGCGAGTACTAGTAACATCATCATGCATCGTGTCAACCTACAGGGCTGATACACTCCTGGAGGGTCGGCATGATGCACCAATGAGGTGCATCATGACGACCATGATGCATTCTTGCAGCCTTTAAAGTGCTAAGATTGTTTCCCATACCTCAACCCAGTACTCATTGCCCCTGGTTCCTTTTATATTGGACATTTCTAGCCATGGGCATGGACTGGTTACCATGTTTGGTCTGTGTAGGTGTTATCCATATGCTATAGAAGGGTGAGAAACTAAAGGGAACAGTGCTACTTTGGCAAAGTAACCCCTCACCTCCATAATCAAGGTCTGTGCATAGCAAATAAAGGCACCAGAGGGCAGCACTGTTGCCTTTAGTTTCTCACCCTTCTATAGCATATGGATACCACCTACACAGACTAAATCTGGTAACCAGTCCACGCCCATGTTTCTAGCATCCCTCACAAACTGATATAGGATCTGTCCACCCTGAAATCGTGTCAAGTAGTTAGACCCTTAATCCTTTAAGATTTAAGTTAAAGGTTGAGTCATTTATTTGGATGGAAGGCCTGTCAGATATAGGTGGTCATTTTGAAAAAGAGCTGATTGGTGGGGCAGGGGGGGGGGACTCAGTAAACCTTCACATGGGAAGTGTCAAAAATAAATATGGGCCTCATTGCGAGGCATCACTCCACACAATCAGTTCTTTGTGGGGATGGGGGGGGGGGGGGGTCTTCCTTACCCTTATCAAATAGGTGGGGAATTAGAAAAAAGAAATTGCAGTTCCGCAAAAAATCCACCAAGCCCCCCCCCCCCCCACCCCTGCTGCCAATACCTGACTTGGGTCACGTTCTACAGGTTATTCCAAAGTAGTGCTACTTTTCCACTAATTTGAAATCCTCCTGCAGCATGCATGGGTCGTGCTGAGCCACAATAATGCAGTCCTGGTGAGTCAAAATCCCAGAGGCGCATTGATGCATCATGCCGACCCGTTTGGAGTCTGACAATGGCTGGGCCTTCTAGGGTATATATAGCATTCAAAAGCAGTGCCAAAGTTGTGGTTCAGATCATGGGCACTGCGGTTTCCCTCAATATCAACAAAATCACTGCTTCAGACAGGAGTGTCTTGCCAAAAAAAAAGTGAACCGAGAGAGAAAACGTGCACGTTTCTGTCTTGCTAAATAATTGTTTTATTTTCACTTGTCGAAACGAGTTTACCATAGATTCTGAGGTAATTCTTTTTTGTCAATGGTATGAAAACGAGTTAGGCCATACACGTTTTCGTCAGCACTCTCTGAAAAAATTTACAGAACTTCATCCTCGTTATCTTTTGGCAAGACCCTCCTGGCAACTTTCTGCGGGATCACTGCCTTTAGGCCTCTGCACATACACATTGGCAAGATTGGTCGCTATAGGCGCTGCCACACTGTCAGCCCACCCACGTAAATAGACAGTATAATGCTTTTTATTCTTCTATACAGTATTACATTGTGTAGGCATTAAAGTACATACTAGATGTGCATTGTGCTGTAGTTACAGATGGTTCTACTGCCTACTCACAGGAGTATTCAAAGCCGATTTACAATTGGGGATTAGAGTGCAGCTGAAGGGGCATTATCATGCTTCATTATATTAGTGGCTCTTTAAAGTAGGGATTTCATTGATACCCCAAGTATCGATGTATCAGTATTTTTGGAATTCCGAATATCGAATCGACAATAATGTTTATATATTTTTTTTTCTTTTTCCTTTTAAAAAGACGATAAATTATCAGAATTTTAGTAAATACCAATGCTCGATAAAACGAGAACCAAGAGAATAAAACGTGCACGTTTTGGTGTTGCTAAAATAAAATCATAAACTCGTTTTGATGAAACGTGCACACTACCTTTATAACTCCAAAAGTGTTTTCCATGCATTCTAATATAGAATTATTTGTCAATACAATAAAAACGAGTTAGCCCATGCAAGTTTCTATCAGTGCTGTGTTTAAAAGATTTAATAGCAGGTTCTGCCTCGTTTTCTTTTGGCAAGACCCTCAGTAAGAGGCCACTCATGATGCAGTCACTAAGAGTGGTGACTGTGACAATGTCAGTGACAGTGTCAGACCCTGCACACTGTCACACCCACGGGCGTGGACTGGTTACCAGATTTAGTCTGTGTAGGTGTTATCCATATGCTATAGAAGGGTGAGAAACTAAAGGTAACAGTGCTACTTTGGCAAAGTAACCCCTCACCTCCATAATCAAGGTCTGTGCATAGCAAATAAAGGCACCAGAGGGCAGCACTGTTCCCTTTAGTTTCTCACCCTTCTATAGCATATGGATAACACCTACACAGACTAAATCTGGTAACCAGTCCACGCCCATGGCCACACCCACCGTCCAGCCATCCTTAGAAAAGAGGCATGTTCTCTACACACCCTGCATGAGACATGTGTAAGGATGTGAAGACTAATTCTGCCCCTATCCTGTTCATGATTCCTATTTTACATTGAGATATCGAATGGATTTATACAATTCAAGAATCAGGATAAAAGGGAAAGGAAAGAAAATAAGAAGTGATAATGGAAGAAAGGTACAATCTAACTTTAAAATATTCTGATTGAAATATAGGAATTAGACACTGATCATCTCAGACATAATGCCAAATTAATCCTTTTCGATAATGCAGTGTAGTGCTGCTGGATAAATTCCCTGCACTGCATTGCTCAGTGGCGGATCCAGCATCTGGGAAAGGAGGGGGTACGGCCCAAAAGGAGGGTGCATCCCTATTTTTGAGCAAGTATACTGGCCCATGACACAGAAACAAACCTTCTCCTGTGAGGTCCTCAAAGAAGAACTCAAAGAAATTCCTTTCTTTTTCTTCTTCAGGATGGTCCTCATGCTAAGAATTGGTGTACATTGGAGAGACAATTTCAGCGTCTTCATGGCTTATTGCTTTGTAGAAGTAGACAGGGGTGTGGACAATTGCTCTAAACCCTCTTAGGGTAGCATAGTGCCTTATATATTGATATACCGTAAATGTACTTTCAAGCACCTGGATCCTTATTAATTCCAATATCTCTGTTTAAATGCGGCCCTTATTTGAGACTGGCACTTGTTTGAATATCTGTTTTTAGTTCTTAAAGTGGGATAGTCCAGTGGTTAGGGCCAAAAATATATTGTAAAAAAGGCCCTAACTTTCGCCAAAGTTCAACCTACTGCCGAAAATAATGTGGCAGGATCTAGCCATATTATATACCATTAGAAAGAGGGAAATCTTAGGAAGGCACTCAGTTGCATTGATTTCAATTAATACAAAATCGAGCATAGAAAAGACCCAATTTGTCATTTATTTCCAAACGTCTACTTGATTTTCTGCTATATTTTCTATACCAAGTATAGGGCCAGGAGGCCGTTTCACCGCATTTAATACAATAAACACGGACGTCCATATTTTAAATACGGACGTCCGTGTATCAGATTTATGTCAATATTTGAACACCTACTGCCCCCTCCCCCCTCCGCATTTACAATATGAAGTATATTTCAAATACGGAGGGGGAAGGGGGCAGTAGGTGTTCAAATATGGACAGAAATTTGAAACACGGATGTCCGTATTTTAAATACGGACGTCCATATTTATTGTATTAAATGCGGTGAAACGGTCTCCAGCCTAGATCTTCCAAGGAGACATCCCAAGAACATTCTTGTATATATTTATATATATATATATATATATATATATATATATATATATATATATATATATATACATATATATATATATATATATTCTAGAATGTTTTTGTAATGCTGCATGTAGAGGAGCATGCTTTTATAAGATTTATAAACCAATCAATCTCATTTAAGGGCAATTTTCCACCACCCGATTTGGTAGTCATATTGGCCGATACAGGTGTCCATCGACCGACAGAGACCCACACCCCACCATTGAATCCTATGGCAGCCCCAGCAGCCGACGGCACTGGTCTAGAGTTCTATCGGGACCAAATCGGGTGGTGGAAAACCAGCTGACCCATTATCATCATATACTGTTAACTTTGGTTCCGTCTTCAATTAAAATGAGAGGAAATGCCTGTAAATCGTGTATAAAGTACCACTTTAACCCAATCTGATTCATAGCAAACCATCTATAATTAATGTCCACTGATGGTAAAGGTAATCCTGGTGAATTAACAACATCCTCCAGTGGTGCAGTCTGGAAGTAATCAACACAAAGAAATATGGAGCTGGATTCATCCCGAAGCCCTTATAAAAGCCCTTCAAGGGCCACAAATGAACTGACGCATTATGCCTATTGGTCATCGTGATACATGAATGCAGCCCTGGGGAGTAACTCACGGGGGGCTGCATTCATAATCATGCCGACCCTACAGGGTTGATACAGTACTGAAGGGTCAGAGAGCAGACTCGCCAGCACTTCATTAGGGACAAGTCATTTACCAGCTGGGGGGGGGCTAGATGGATTTTGGCGGATCAGCAGATTTTTTACCGACCCCCCACCACTCTGACAAAAATGATTGTGACCCCCCCACTAAGAACTAGTTTTGCAAAATGACCCACCAAAAATCGGATATATGTGTGGAATGACGCATCACGATGGATATTTGAATTGCCTATGTTTTAACCCCCCCCAGTGTAAAGGTTTATTGGGATTTTTGCCCCCCCCCACCAAGGGGCTCTTATTTTCAAAATGTCACCCCTATATCCAACAAGCCCCCCCCCCCACCTGGCAATAAATGACTTGACCCTTAATGCATCATTGCAAGCAATGGGCATGAAGCATTAATGCATCAGGAGTCAAGATTTATAAAACAATCAATCTCATTTAAGGGCAATTTTCCACCACCCGATTTGGTAGTCATATTGGCCGATACAGGTGTCCATCGACCGACAGAGACCCACACCCCACCATTGAATCCTATGGCAGCCCCAGCGGCCGACGGCACTGGTCTAGAGTTCTATCGGGACCAAATCGGGTGGTGGAAAACCAGCTGACCCATTATCATCATATACTGTTAACTTTGGTTCCGGCTTCAATTAAAATGAGAGGAAATGCCTGTAAATCGTGTATAAAGTACCACTTTAACCCAATCTGATTCATAGCAAACCATCTATAATTAATGTCCACTGATGGTAAAGGTAATCCTGGTGAATTAACAACATCCTCCAGTGGTGCAGTCTGGAAGTAATCAACACAAAGAAATATGGAGCTGGATTCATCCCGAAGCCCTTATAAAAGCCCTTCAAGGGCCACAAATGAACTGACGCATTATGCCTATTGGTCATCGTGATACATGAATGCAGCCCTGGGGAGTAACTCACGGGGGGCTGCATTCATAATCATGCCGACCCTACAGGGTTGATACAGTACTGAAGGGTCAGAGAGCAGACTCGCCAGCACTTCATTAGGGACAAGTCATTTACCAGCTGGGGGGGGGGCTAGATGGATTTTGGCGGATCAGCAGATTTTTTACCGACCCCCCACCACTCTGACAAAAATGATTGTGACCCCCCCACTAAGAACTAGTTTTGCCAAATGACCCACCAAAAATCGGATATATGTGTGGAATGACGCATCACGATGGATATTTGAATTGCCTATGTTTTAACCCCCCCCCCCCCAGTGTAAAGGTTTATTGGGATTTTTGCCCCCCCCCCACCAAGGGGCTCTTATTTTCAAAATGTCACCCCTATATCCAACAAGCCCCCCCCCCCCACCTGGCAATAAATGACTTGACCCTTAATGCATCATTGCAAGCAATGGGCATGAAGCATTAATGCATCAGGAGTCAAGATTTATAAAACAATCAATCTCATTTAAGGGCAATTTTCCACCACCCGATTTGGTAGTCATATTGGCCGATACAGGTGTCCATCGACCGACAGAGACCCACACCCCACCATTGAATCCTATGGCAGCCCCAGCGGCCGACGGCACTGGTCTAGAGTTCTATCGGGACCAAATCGGGTGGTGGAAAACCAGCTGACCCATTATCATCATATACTGTTAACTTTGGTTCCGGCTTCAATTAAAATGAGAGGAAATGCCTGTAAATCGTGTATAAAGTACCACTTTAACCCAATCTGATTCATAGCAAACCATCTATAATTAATGTCCACTGATGGTAAAGGTAATCCTGGTGAATTAACAAAGAAATTGGCGAAAAAAACAAAAACCTTTCACAATTTTGGCAAGAGAAAAACTTATTCCAGCGCGAGCCTAGGGTACCTATTTTGTTTGTTTTCCTTCCCCCTAATTAAGCTCATATTTGAAGGAATTGTCTGATTTTTAACCAATTTGCCACTTTTGGCATGCATGTAATAAGTCCATCTATTGGAAATACACTGTAAAATATGGCTAGGTCTATGGGACCCCCTCTCTACATTTGTACAAGTTGAAGATAACAGTAAATGGTCCACAAACACCTAAATATGGTGCTATTACAGGATTTTAAAAATGAAAAAAAAAATGTCACTATGTCACTTTAAGACTTCTTTGATAGCCCTGGATCCTCGGTGCTTATTCAGGAGTAACTTGCCAGGGTTGCATTCATGCAACATGCCATAGTGAACCTGGAGGGTGTTGCTCCTATTGTAAAAAGAGCTGTGAGCATGTGCCCTCTTTTCTAAACAAGTCGTGCACTGCTTCACCAAAGTACTTGCACTCACCACATCAGTCTGAAAAGTCACCTGCCTTGTTTAAAACAGAGAGAGCTACACTACCAGGTACCTACTGCCTATGTTTTAACCCCCCCCCCCAGTGTAAAGGTTTATTGGGATTCCCCCCCCCCCCACCAAGGGGCTCTTATTTTCAAAATATCACCCCTATATCCAACAAGCCCCCCCCCCCCACCTGGCAATAAATGACTCGACCCTTAATGCATCCTTGCAAGCAATGGGCATGAAGCATTAATACATCAGGAGTCCTTGAGGGGTTAACGTGTGAACACACTATTTGCTTTCTGACATCATCCCCTGACTTGCGGTCTTTGTGTGTTCTGCACAACTTTGGTCTTAATGAAACTTGACACCTTATTTTCTATTCATTCTGTTGTCAGGATCTAACTCTATGATGCAAGTAAAAGCTAAACATACTTTTCTTCGTATCAAATCAGTGTCAACTTCACCCACTTATTCAATTGCTTTGCTTAAACCTCAGCTCTATAGGCCTTTGACAATCATCAGGACAAACACCTAATGTTTATAGTTTTCTTAATAGCACACATGTGGGTAATATAGACAGTCTAGCATGCAAATAAGACTCGTAAAAACATGTAGTTTTTTTCAAAATCAGATGTGAGTCGTAAATGGTATTGATTAGGATGATATCTAACCAACTAGTAATAACTAAACTAATCATGATGGCAGTCAGGAAGGCATTTCTCAAGATGTTATGACTAGACGCTTTCAAGTTGTAGTGAGATCCCTCAGTTAAATGCCATTACAGCCCTTCATCTAGTGGTTACTAATTAATGCACTGCTACCACTGCCCTACCAAACTCTATGTAATTACTGCCTTACGTGCTGATCATACAGAGTAGTTGTAGTGTGTTACCTACAACCACCCACTCTGATATTGAGGGTTTCAAGTCGTACTGATTTTGTCTAGTCATTCTATCTTGAGAAATGCCTTCCAGGAGGGCAATTCTCAAGATGGTACGACTAGACACAGCCAGTACGACTTGAAACCCTCCATATCAGAGTGGCCGATCATAGGTAACACACTACTACTACTCAGCTGGAGGGTCTTGCCAAAAGAAAACGAGGAAGTGTGTCTGTAAATTCTTTCAGAGAGTGCTGAGGAAAACGAGTGTGGTCTAAATCATTTTCATAGTATTGACAAAAACTTTACAGCAGAATGCATGGGAAACTCTTTTTCATCAGTACTTGCAGAAATGATATAAACTATAGAACAACTATAGAACTATTGACATGCACAACCATATTTTATGAGAAAACATCAATTCATACTTATTGAGAGCTTGATAGTTTTATTTTTATGCTTGTGTAAACTGCTGATAAACGATTATTAATGGAATATAGCATAAATATGACAGCCCAAGGTTTGTATATTGACGAATATTGCACGAGCCGGGGTTGAGTGCAATATCGTCAATATACAAACCGTGGGCTGTCATATTTATGCCATATTGCGTTTATACCACCTTTTCCTCCATTTTGTATTAATTTCTTACCTGATATCCACAGAATATAGGCACGAGAAGACATTTTGTAAGTGCAAGCGATAATTAGCCCCAGGTCGCTCTGTGCGAAGCCATTGTTATTGTTCTTTGCCGGGAGAGGTACTGCTGTGTTTACGCACACTTTTTGTATGGAATCCAACCATAACATGTTGATATATTAAAACATACACATCCTTAGACATTCTAGATGATCCCTCCATGCTTGATATGTCCGATATATTCAGAATAAAGAAGAATCCAATGATTTTTCTATCGTAAGGGAGTCGCGGTCCGCCATTCGTGTCTGCCTCCTTGTCCGACGAAAGTGTATCAGTGGCCCGGATGTACATATAGGTCAACACGCCGCAGTTAAAAAAGACGCTGAGAATGTCGGACCGTGACTTGTTACGATGGAAAAATCATTGGATTCTTATTTATATTGAATAAAATGGAGAAAATTAGCACGCATTCCTCATCTATGGATCGAATACTTCTTGGGATTTTGATATTATAACATGACAAGGTTGGAATCAAGACGAAAACTGAGTGCAAACATAGGACTAGGACCACAGGTTAGATTTTATTTACTTTCACATTGGATTTCTTCACCGTGCAGTGTGGCACTATGCCTAAGGCTTCCGCCTACCTCCAGTGCGGCTGGGGTTCAATTCTCCTATGAGTTGGGACTATTTTTCACATTGAAACAATGGCGAGACTGAAATTGTATGTCTCCTCACTGTCCCAAAATAGTCCATCTTGACCTCGAAATAGTATATCAAAAAATCCCGAAAATGAACATGTGCGTATGTATGCTCTCATAATGCACTGGTAGGAGAGGGCATAACAGTAAGGGAGGTGGCAGAATAGTGGTATAAACTTAGACATGAGATTGACTAGCATCGCTTTCCACAATTTCTTCAGATAATTTATATATATACCCCAAGAAGGCATTTCTCAAGATGTTACGACTATACCCACTTAAAGTCGTGATGGGATCCCTTACTTTAATGCCATTAAAGCCCTGTGTCTTGTGATCACAAAGGATTGTATTGGTATGACTGCCCTACCAAACCCTGTGTAATTACTGTCTAAAGTGCTGATCATACAGAGTAGTCGTAGTGTGTTAGCTACAACCACCCACTCTGATATTGAGGGTTTCAAGTCGTAGGGGTAGTGTCTAGTTGTATCATCTTGAGAAAAGGCTTCCAGAATTCTCAACATTAAGCTATAACCATTTTCATTGTGTATGCTGGCAGAAGTGGACACTGTTGGAAATATTTGCTCATACTCAGGGGTGGGCTAATCAACATAGCGTGGATAGTCTACAGTCTTGCATTTCTATTCCTTTTGACCCTGTGGTAATATGGTCAGAATTATCACTTGAATAGACAATTCATACAGAGTTCTTCCAGTTGTTTGAATGTGTAATTCATGCTTTCCAGACTGGGTAAAGAAAGGTACAGAGAGGAGCATGCTAGGTCAAGGATGAATCTTTGCATCAAGGCTACTACTAAGAATCTACCTTGAACATGCATATGTCTTGCTTAAGGGCTGGGAGTATTCGTTGTTCTTAATGAATAATCGCCAAAACAGTGAGACTGGAAAACATGGAAAAATCGACATAATATTGTATGTCTAGCAATTTGTACTGTGTATTAGGACGATGCGAATGATCACAAATCCATAAATCCCTCTGCTTGACACCAACATTCTCTCAGGTCTTCACAAAGTGGAAGGAATCTAAATTGAATCAATCCCCCTTAGTCTGGAGGTGACCCCTCAATCTATCGATAGACATCAGCAAAAGAGTAGGGGCTTAGTGTACACACAGTTGCTACAGCTAGGCAAGTATCCTGTTTGTGTCTAGTCCTACCTAGACAGTTGCTACAACTAGGTAATGGTCCTGATGGTACCTAGTCCTACCCAGATTCCTGCCACAACTAGGTAAGGGTCCTAAGGGTGTCTAGTCCTACCCAGACAGTTGATACAATTAGGTAAGGGTCCTGATGGTGTCTAGTCCTACCCAGACAGTTGCTACAACTAGGTCAGGGTTCTGATGCTACCTTGCTTAAGATTCGTAGGTCTTGCACTATTAGGTACCTAATGGTGTCCCATTCCCTTTCAAGTGCTCTTGAGACCCATATAGTCATGCCTCACTGACATGACACAGTGCTCACGCTGAGAAGGTACTAGACTGACTGACTTCTCCAGCCCCTCTCCAGCAGCAGACTGGCACGACCACTTTTGTGCAACAAAACATGCAAGTTAGGACTACAAAGAAAGAGAGTACTGCAGGTGACTGCCTTTTCTCATAAAAGCAACACCCTCTGCGATGTCTATATGGGAGGGTATTGTAGGTATGTATGAGATTAGTACAGGAGTGTGTTGCTCCTATGGTAAAAAGAGCTGTCAGTAGGTACCCTCTTTTCAAAAGAAGTCATGCTCTGCTTCACCATTCAACTTGCACTCACCACATTAGTCTGAAAAGTCACCTGCCTTGTTTAACATAGAGAGAGCTGCACTATCAGGTACCTACTCATGTCACACACTCTATAGTATATTATACTGACCGACTTCTCCCAACTAGGCACCTACTCAAATCCCCCATTTTTAGCACTGTACTTGAATGACCACTTGTGAGTAACAAAAGGGACAAGTTATAGCTACATGAAAAGAAAGGACTGGAAACGAGGGCATTTTTAGCCAGTTCTTTCTTTTACTATAGGAGCAACACCCTCCTGACACACATCATGTTGCCAGTATGTGAACATTGTGTACCCGATAAACATCCAGGCGTGACTTGTGACAAATTAAGCAATCATGTATGTTTATAGATATTTGTTTTGAACAATAGTTTAAGAGTTCTTTCAAAACCGCCCGTGATATACACATGACAATGTTGTGCATATTGATAGGTGCTATATATATATCCACAAGCAGGTTGCGTGCATAAGTACACATTATATACACGAACAGCACAACCAAGGAGCTTCCAAGGTCCCTCTATACAGGACCACTCATAACGTGGCTTGGTGGTGCAACTAGGGAGGTTTAGCAACCACTGCGAGTCCCTTTCTCGGCAGTTACTTTTTTTGCAACATTAGAGGTGTTTCATGGGACATAAACATGAGGGTGGTTCACAGGATATAGACATGAGGGTTGTTGACGTGACATAGACATGAGGGTTGTTGACGTGACATAGACATGAGGGTTCTACATGGTACATAGACATGAGCGTTGTTGACGTGAGGTAGACATGAGGGTGGTTGATGGGACATAGACATGAGGGTTGTTGACGGGACGTAGAAGGTGGTTTACAAGACATAAACATGAGGGTTGTCCATGGGACACACTCTGAGGGCCAGTGAGGGTGGTCCATGGCAAACACCAACATATACAGAACAATGCTCTTAAAATGAAGTAGTTGGGACAAGCAAAAAGGTTTATTGTAAAAGATTTGCGTTTTATACAAATATGGTAATTTAGGAGCCTTCTGCCCATCCCCTACTGCCACAAATGCTCAATCAATGACTCGGACAGGACCCCTGTCTTGTTTGGCTAGAAGATAACAAAACCTGCATGGTATGGTGGATCAATTTCTAGTGACCTAGTAAGATGTGTTATCAATGTAAGCCAACAGTTGTGCTTGGATGGGTAGTAATACACACGACATGGTCGTGTAAATAAGACCTTCACTACTACTTTTCACCAAATAGAGTTTGCAAAGTCTGTTTGAAAAGTGTGCAAAATGCACTTACTGTAGAAATGGTTAACAACAGGCACAGGAGGGTGTTGCTCCTATTGTAAAAAGAGCTGTGAGTATGTGCCCTCTTTTCTAAATAAGTCGTGCACTGCTTCACCTAAGTACTTGCACTCACCACATTAGTCTGAAAAGTCATCTGCCTTGTTTAAAATAGAGAGAGCTGCACTACCAGGTACCTACTCATGTCACACGCGCCATAGTTTATTATACTGACTGACTTCTCCCAACTAGGCACCTACTCAAATCCCCCTTTTTTAGCACTGTACTTGAATGACCACTTGTGAGCAACAAAAGGGACAAGTTACATGAAAAGAAAGGACTGGAAATGAGGGCATTTTTAGCTAGCTCTTCCTTTTACTATAGGAACAACATCCTCCTGAGGATATATATGATATGCTGGAGGCTGTTGCACTTAAGCTAAAGGCAGCACTAATTAGGTACACTCTCACATTAAAAAGGTCACCCTCTACTTCACCTTTCAACTTGTACTCACCACTGAAAAGCGACCTGCCTTGTTTAAAAATAGCGTCTATTGCACAAGCATGTACCTTACTTTGTGACTCCTTTTAGTGCTCTTATTTTAAGTAGCTATGATCCTTATTGAAAGGCATTTTACTTGCACCTGGCTGACATGAGCACTTCTGTTCAGCTCAAAAAAGTCAGGACTGAAAAGAAAGTGACTGCTTTATGTGAGGCAGTTCTTATGCAAAACTAGCTTTTCCCCTATGTGCAACACACTCCCAACCATTTAGACAAGGAGCCTGTGAGGGTGGCTATATGGAGCAGGGGGGTTGGTAAAGGGTGTTAGTTAATGCCACTCGACAGGTGGCCAGGAAGGTCATCCACTTTGACATTTGACCAAATTGTCCTTCCTAGATCTAGAGGTGCTTATAGGAATATTAGGTGAATCTTGTCTAGTAGTCATCTCAGTAGTCAAGGTTGTTGAGGCTCCTTCATTGGTGTTCATTTCATCCGAAATATGGTTATCGTATTTGACATAATGGGCATACACCCTTTTTTTGGTCACATTTTAGACTAGGCCAGATGAAGAAAGCCTTTCGCTCCCGCTAACAGCTGACGACAAAGTCGGCTGGGCTCATAGATAACAAATAACTCAAGCAAAAATACACTATTCCCTCAGTCTCCTTCTTTAAATTCCTCACATGCCTAACATTACACTTGATTGTGCTCTTGCAATACTTAATATTTACTTTCAGTCTTGATTATCCATATTTTAGTAAAATTTAGAAAGCCAAGGCTTTTGCTGCAACTAGCAGATTTTTTAGTCGCAGTATTTGATAGTCGCATGCCTGAAATTTCAAAACCAGACATCAAGGGGAAGTATGTTTTCAATGATTCGGTACCATTGGTACTGAAAATTAAACTGCAACAAAGGGCTCGTGCTCTGCTGCTCACATAGGAAGAGTCGGTGGAGGGCTCGGCCTAATTTTAGACTATCTAGAAAAAAATCTGTGATTTTATTCAAGCGCACTTTGCGTTAATCACATCGAATACAGTACCTACAATAGATATGTTTGCTGATAGCAACCAGTTATATCCCTGAGATAAAGAAGTAATAAAACCAAATAAGCTAGTTCAATTGAAATACAGTTCAGGTACATGCAAATTTATGGTTTGAGGGTAAACAGAGCTTTTAGACAATGGTGCAGAATGACTGATAGGACACATTACCTCCATATGAGATATATAGACACCATCCCACCTCACCCCATACACTGTATATGTATAAAACAACCATAGGCGGGCCTATCTATTATTGATTTATATTCCAGCAGGAGATACCATCATATCTTCAGCACTTAGGGGATACTGTGTATATAATGGCTTTCATATAGATAACCACTTTAAATTTGATATAGGTAGAACAACCCTTCAAAGCTGTATAGTGTATTAATGTCCCTATGTTATTATAATACCAAGAAGCCTACACTGTCATTGATAGCACTGCCTTCCCGGGTAAATGAAACATTATGCCATGCATAGAGGGCTGAAACAGTAGAGACACCATATTGTATTAGTCTATTTTTGGGGCCATCCACAACTGATATCATGCTGGAGGGGGAGTGGGGGGGGGTCAGGCCCGGCATGATGGGATTAATTTTCTGTATACCCTCAGCATTGCAAAATTGGCAACAACAAAAAAGGGGAGGGGGGTCAAAAATGGCCAAATTTGCCATGACGTCATTCATGGATGGCCCCTTTCTGCATTGCTCACCTAGTACTGAGTTGGTGCATGACTGTACCAAACAGAATGGAACTCGGAACCATACATATGCAACCCTCAAACAGCCAATGTTATTTTTGTTGTATTAGATAGATCATATTCAAACAGACCTCGCAATTGGATTTTTATATTTCAATACATATAGAGTGATTTAAAGTCTTATCAGTTTAGCTGTCTTTATTTTGTAGACCCATGGCCCCTGCGGGTGTGGAAATGACATCTCATTTACAAACGATGATGGACAAGGACTAAACCAGTGTCTCCCAAGTGACACCGTGTATGATTGAGTTTGAGTTTTGAAATATTAACCACATGTGCATTAAACAGATGCTAGTACTGCATTCATATTAAAGAAGCATGGCATGATTCACCCGTGCTGGTGGGAAAACTCACCATTGGTGCATTGGTGCATCAAAACAACAAAAGAACATCGACTACACCACCCCTAAAGGCTTGACTCTTAAAAGGCCCCTAATGCATTAATTCACGTTGCCCATTGGTGTTCATAATGCGTGAATGCAGCCTTGCTCTATCAACCCCATGATGTGTGGATGAGCAGACTCTTCAGCAGTTACATTGGTGCATCACGACAACCAAGGGCATGACACACTCCTTCATTGTTGGCCTTTAACGAGTTATAAGGTCAAACTGTGATCTCCTCACTTTGGTTGCAGATATCAGTTTAGCCTTGCTCTCCAAATGAAACTCCACTATCACATACAATTCCAGGAGCCATGAGCAGCAGAGTCTGGCATCTGTCAGAAGACTGGCGAGAAGAGGTCAATAGGTGGTGCTATGGTACCACTCAACAACCAGAGATCCCCAACATATCTCAGATATTTGTGACTCTGTCCAAGCTACATGTTCTGCCAAAAGGGTAGCTGTCAATAATAATATTTTGTGCTCCGGTACTTGGGAGAAGTGATAGGCCTACCTTGTCTTTGCACTGTGCCTTATGTATACATTCATCAATGAGCCCAGCCAATGCCTGTTCAAAGTCACACCCTAGATCACTGCAGCCACTGAGGTTAGAACTCCCATCGCTGCACACACACAGCCTCTCCAATTTGCATGCTGGTTTTAAAGGTACATGACGTGTTACAATTACAGCTTTGAGCAGAAAACTATTGAGAACATGAGGAAGAGTCAAAGGAGCAGTGCAAGGCAATAGATCCTTACAGTAGCTGACGATGGTATATGGTTCCCCAGGACGGCCTAAGGAGGGGCAATTATAAATCTAATATACAGGATGCAGCGAAACCTACCAGCCAGTATTGTCAGACATAGACAGACATTATATGGATAGCTCAGTAGGCTTTTTATTTCTATTGTAAATTGTTGGTACTTATTCCTTTGTAAGCTATTCTTTCTGATGTTTTGAGTGTGCTCTATTGTATTTTAGATTCTGATATTGCCCAGTAATTAACCTATCGATGAGTCAGGAGTTCTCAGCGTTCAGTACCTCACATATGAGGAATGGCCTATACTAAAGGATAATCGTTCTTCCTGCATCCATGTATAGAACAGACACCAACACCTTTCATTGGATATGCAACACTGCCCCCAAACCCCTATGGCATCCATTCAATAAATTTTGAAATTTATTGAATGGAACAAAAGTTATGACATCTTGATCGGTTATCACATCTTGATCCTTGTTTGCCTAATGCACAAACTCTAGGTGCGCCGTAAATGTTTGTTACTCCTTGTATGCCTATGTGAGCTATCACTGTAGGCCTATATTCAAATAAAAGGAATTGGTCCATTGACAAATATAAAGATCAAAAGAAAATAATCTAAAATCTCGCACGCCATGCATTGATTGTAAAAGGGTAATCATGCAGCAGCCATATATTCTCATGCCAACATTGTTAACATTGAGTAAATGTTTGTCCAATATCAACCTCCAGTCTTTTAGCTGACAGGAACAGTTCGTTATCACCTACAGTTTGTGATTTGTCAGGGCTCATCTACCTGTGTGGGTATGCCCTAAGTGAGGGGAATGTATTGTCACCGATCCACGCTGAGGGAGGAGACAGCCCCCCCCAAGGGGTGTATCTGTGATAATGTACACCTGGGAGTTAGGTTCTGTATTTATTTCATGTTTATTTTGATTTAAAAGTGCTTAAATTCACTTAATTTAACATCTTGATATCTCACATGACCAGAGGTCTGGATCGATACATGTTACACCACTGGGGGGGGGTGGCGATTGGCCCTTCAAAGTTATGTCTATGAAGATCACAATTTCAAGTTTCAGGTATGGCTTTTAGCTTCTCCTGAAGTAGGAGTGTGGCTTACACATGGATGAACCAGTCATGTTTTACAGAATGTGTGTATATTATAGGGTGGGATAGGATAAGACATTGTCCCAGTGACAATGGTACCGCCAAATTATTTTTAAATTTTTAGATCTACTCTAACCTTTAAAAATAATTTTATTTCAAAGCAGTCTAAGGATCCCCACAGGTGAATCCGCCAGTTACTCATATTAACACACTGTTGTCAGAGTAAACATTTCCCCGGTAACCATTCCAACATGGCAACCAATGAAATGTCAGTAAATCCAGAGTTGCTCTGAGCAACTCCTGATTGGTCAATATCAGTCACATGTCAAGCACTATAAAAGGGCACAAAACTTTTTGAAACCCTCATTCAAGCAGTAACTGCGATACTGACAGCATACCCCGTATCAACCTATAAATAATAATGATGATAATATGATAGTAGTATCAACATTATTATTATGTTCCCATGTCCAGGAGGGCATTTCAAAACCATAGCTATAGATATTGTTTTGAAATGCACTGCTGATATATCTTGGTAAAACAAAATCCATGAATTGAAAATTATCCCTGAAGTATGGACCATGGTGTGGTAGACACCCTTATTGAAACATTTAGAATTTGTATAAGCCATTCCTGTTCTGTCTTCCCTTATGAATCAAGGGAAGACAGAACACATTTGGGGGCACATGGACCTTTTGCAAAAGAGGGTCTGTGTACCGTTGGGGCATAAAGAGATGGAGGGGAAGGAGCCAAGTACAACAGAAAGCAGAAATAAAATAGGATATCCTATGGCAATATATATATATATATATATATATATATATATATATATATATATATATATATATATATATATATAGGCTTAGTATAGGGAGTAAGATGAGGTTATTTGAAGGTTAATTTAAGATCATTTTGCACAAAAGTTCTTGTATTGAATCAACGTTTTCTCAACTTGGAAATGACGTTAATTTGGCGTTAAAATAACCTCAGTTTGTTACCTGGGAATACACTGCAGTGCGTTTCAAGTGTACAGAATTCATGCAGCAGAAGGCACCACCCAGGTAGCAAAAATGGTGTGGCCCGAGTCTGGGCCAGAGCGGGCTCCTGATGTGGGCCACACTGGGTTAACACAGTGGGCGCCCGATGGGTTTTGTCCTCAGCAAAGGGTCTGGGCCACACTGGGCTAACCGATTCGGGCACAGATCTGTTTGAAATTGGGCTCACCGATTTGGGCTCAAAGTGAGTTTAACATGGGTTTTTGGTGTGGCCTAAAGTGGGCTGCCCGATTTGATGAAAAATTAGTGGTGACATGTTAAAGATTCTTTTTGAGAAATCTATCCAAAATCTTTTCTTTTTTTTAAGGTCAATAAGCAACAAATCCTTGAGCTAATCTAACCCCCCCCCCCATCACCAAAGCAGTAAATGCAATATCTACCCAAGTGGAAAGGCAGAGCAGTACCATTCATTTGAATCAAACTCATTCAGCCAACACAAGGCACTTTGATTCATTAAAGTGACATTCTGGCCTCAATCTTCCCCTACTAATTCCCTATGTAGGAGTAGAGAAGAGAGCCTTCAAGTTCATAATGACTGTACCTCTGCATATCTGCTCTTGTTCCAAGTTCAGTGCAATAGAAATGGTGTTGCCATTCCACTACTACTCAGATGACCTTGATTTGCACTTTTGACTAGAAACATCTAAGTATTTCCAGACTATGAGAAAGTCTGCACATTATTACTTCATATCTGATTTAGTAGTCTATTCCAGTTGTCCTATGTCTAAAAGAAATAAGTTTGGTATGGGTAGTAGAATTCTGCCTGGAGTGCTGTGAAACCACTTTGTAGTGAGTCTGCCATGGACTGGCCTACAGGGGCAGGGGATATTTTTGGTTTCTCAATTGCCTCTATATATAGTCCTCTTATACCTGGCCAAGTGTGGGACCTGTTTGCCCCCACACCACAAATACACCTTGCAAGCCTACTAGTACAAAGAAAGACATGAATCTGTTCTTTCCAGGACTAGTCAGTGTTGCCTTTTACATGAAATATCTGGATCCCTACTATGAACCTACCTGTGTATTAATGGTATAGGGAAAGTGTCCTACAGCAGTGGTGGAGGGAAGGGAGGAGGGAGGGCAGGGCAGGGCAGGGTGAGAAGAGGGCAAGGCAGGGTGAGATGAGGGCAGGGGAGGGTGAGAGCAGGGCAGGGCATGTGAGCAAAGGAGATGCCAGGGCAGTGCAGGGTGAGAGTAGGACAGGGCAGGGTGAGAGGGCAGGGCAGGGTGAGAGCAGGGCAGGGTAAGAGCAGGGCAGGGCAGGGTGAGAGCAGGGCAGGGCAGGGCATGTGAGCGAAGGAGATGCCAGGGCAGTGCAGGGTGAGAGTAGGGCATGGCAGGGTGAGAGCTGGGCATGGCAGGGCGAGAGCAGGTCAGGGCAGGGTGAGAGCAGGGCAGGGCAAGGGTGAGAGCAGGGCAGGGCAGAGTGAGAGGAGGGCAGGGCAGGATGAGAGTAGGGCAGGGCAGGGCGAGAGCAGGGCAGGGCAGGGTGAGAGCAGGGCAGGGCAGGGTGAGAGCAGGGCAGGGCAAGGCAGGGTGAGGGCTGGGAGTGAGAGTGAGTGAGTAATAGATGTTTAACACCATTTCGACAGCTAAGGTCATATTCATGGTGAGATCCTCATTACACAAATTCACAGAAGAATGTGTCAGTGCCTGCGCATATGTGCACCACACACATCCTGAGGGGATAGGAAAGAGGAGAAAAAGACCCTTTTGAGTGGGCTAGGGAGGCCCAGGGAGGGCAGGGTGACAGAAGGGCAGGCCAGAGCGGGGTGAGAGGGGGAAAGGGCAGGGCAGGTTGAGTGGAATGAGGAGGAGATGGAAGGGGTAGGGGATGGATAGGGGAGGGACGAACAAAAAAGAGAGAGGGAGGGGGAACACTCATCACAGAGTTTAGAACAGTTCAGAAGATGAGGCTGCCCTGTCCAAACCCACTCTCACCCCAGACTGGGAAGACTTTATGCAGCTAAGTACCCATCTTGGGATGCCCATTTTGAAACCATCCTGGGCCCAATGTGGTTGCCCATTTTAAAGCTGACCAGTGCCCAAATCGGGCGGCCCAATGTGGCCCAGACCGTATGCTGAGGACAAAACCCGTTGGGAGCCCAACGGGCTCAAGTGGGTTTGCCTGATTTGGGCTGCCCTGTGTGGCCCTGACTGGAAACCCAGCATCTGCCGAACCTAAAACCCATGTACTGAATACTGCCCGCTTTGAACCACCTTATCCCAGGTAAAACCAATTTGGCCCCGAGCGGGCTTGCTACATGGGCAGTACTCAAGTCATCGGGTGTCGCGTTAGTCTGTACAGCACCCCATTCCAACTTTGCAGTAACCCATCCAGGAATGTACAAGTGTAGTGTTCTACCCCTCGAGGTTAATCGAATCTTTCGATAAACAACGAAGAAAAACTATTCAGGTTCCAGTTAAAACTGGTAGAGTTTGAACTCTAAAGCATGCTCGACACTAGAGGACTAGCTCAGTCTCCTAGTGTCTGCAGTTATTAACCCACATTTACCTTCTCTGTGCAACAGCACTGGACTGACTCTGGAGCTTAAATCAAAACATCCTGGGATCCCAACCCCAGCGATCTTAGTGTAGGCACATATCATAAGACCTGGCTGGTCTACCCTATGTAATGCAGTGGTTGCAGGCCTGTCCAGAATAGCTAGTCCTGGGATCACTTCACTATTCCATTTCCACCACTAAGATCACTGCGATCTTAGTGAAAGAAATGCATAGTGGTTTCACCAGGGTACAAGAGCACTTACAGGGAACACTCCTGATTGAAAGAGTGAATAGCCTGCTGCATACATAAAGAGGGGAGGGAGGACGTTTGCTGAGTGTCCTTGAGGGCTCTTAGGGCTACTCATGCGTTAAGTGCACTGTAAGGTAATTCTTCCCTTCTCTCTCTTTGTCCTGGAGGGAGGGTACAATGCTTCTAATAGGCAAGCATAAATCATACATTCATGGGAACAACTCTTGAATACTGTATGGGGGTCAACTGCACCCTGTGCTCTTTTGTTAGACCATATGGGGACAGGGAACGATGGTATAAACACTCTTGTGAAGAAGAGTGACTCCACAGCTATTCCTTTATTTTGGGACTCTTACCCCTGTGCCTAGTCAGTACTTCAAGGAATAGTGTAGGAGGGCTGAGGCTAAGATCGATGCGATCTTAGTGCTGGCTAGGATATGTGAACCCAGTCAACTCTTAAGATCGCTTGATAGGATAAGGCTGATTTATTCCTAAGATCGCTGGGGTCGTGATCCCAGGATCTTTTGAATTAAGCTCCAGAATAGCTAGTCCTGGGATCACTTCACTATTCCATTTCCATCACTAAGATCACTGCCATCTTAGTGAAAGAAATTCATAGTGGTTTCACCTGAGTACAAGAGCACTTACAGGGAACACTCCTGATCGAGAGAATGAATAGCCTGCTGCATACATAAAGAGGGGAGGGAGGACATTTGCTGAGTGTCCTTGAGGGCTCTTAGGGCTACTCATGCCTTAAGTGCACTGTAAGGTAATTCTTTCCTTCTCTCTCTTTGTCCTGGGGGGAGGGCACAATGCTTCTTATAGGCAAGCATAAATCATACATGCATGGGAACAACTCTTGAATACTGTACGGGGGTCAACTGCACCCTGTGCTCTTTAGTTAGCCCATATGGGGACGGGAAACGATGGTATAAGCACTCTTGTGAAGAAGAGTGACTCCACAGCTATTCCTTTATTTTGGGACTCTTACCCCTGTGCCTAGTCAGTTCTTCTTGGAATAGTGTAGGAGGGCTGAGGCTAAGATCGATGCGATCTTAGTGCTGGCTAGGATATGTGAACCCAGTCAACTCTTAAGATCGCTTGATAGGATAAGGCTGATTTATTCCTAAGATCGCTGGGGTCGTGATCCCAGGATGTTTCGAATTAAGCTCCTGAGGAAGGCCGTACAACGGCCTTATATACACCAGAGTCGAGGGCCACGTGACCAGGTGGTGACGTGGCACTGGACTCCAGCGCCCCCAGGCATCGGGTAAGAGAGGTGCTCTCGACGTCGCCCACGAGGACCACGAAGGTACCTCGAGGACGACTCGGGAGCACCACACAAGTATCCACCTAACTATTCTAAGAACAACACAACAGTATGCTGCTACTTTATAAGGTATGATAAAGACAAGTAAAATTGTTGAGAACATCCTGAAGCCTATGGTAGATTGCAGTTTGACACAGCAATGTATTGCCCCAACTAAACATAACCGAGTCTGCCAGCATCCACATGCACATGGTGGTAATCAGGCATATGCCCTGTGAAAAGCCTCATAAATCACTGAAAAGTTGCTGATATTAAACAAACAAAATCACAGAAAATTCACATTTATTTTTCAATCATTTTAAATCATCAAATTCATCCAATGTTACAGGGCTAGTAGGCCTAGTCCAAACAAAAGAATTATGTTGTTTAAAGGCTAGTGACGGAACATAATCTGTGAATGAAACAGTCAACACACAGAGTTCTACTCCCAGCATCACCTAAAAACAGCAAATGAAGCCTGAAACACTTCCAATGCCTTGCTATAGTCCCTATACTGCAATTGCTCGTTTCAGAGAAGGAGTCTCAAATGAGCATGGGTTCCATTTAAGCAGAGGGCAAGCACCCCCCTGAACAACCCAAAAAGTCTCTTTAAATGGTTTTAACCGACCAGAGGTCCAAGCACAGGAGCTACCAAGTACTTGAAATTTATAAACAGGCACACACAAAGGTCCTTGTATTGTCCAGGAACTTCCTATATGAGCCACACCAATAGTATGGAATTGTGGTAGGTGCCTGCTTTTCATACAGGTTTATAAAACATGTCACCCAGGATTAGTCTTCCTCAGTTCCTAATATGTCTTTATTATTGTTACTCCTGACAAAGAGGAATCCCTAGGTGTATCTGCACTAATTAAGTGCTCTTCACCCATACCTGTCTCAGTTCCTGTGTACCCTCCTTTTTCATCCAGTCATGTCTAGCATGTTACACGTGTGGGCATAAGCATTCGCCATTGTCCATACTGTATACTCACTATGTGTAGGCTAATTAGGCCTACCGTAGTGGCCTGTTTTGGAGCACCAGCGGTAATAAATTTCATACTATGATTTGCCCTGCGTTTATATTATGAGACCTGTGCTTATTCAAAGTATGAATTTGTATGGAATTTCAAAACTCAAAACCTCCCTCTCCCCTGTGCTATATTGAGAACTGCTAAAGTGGGCCACTACGTACATGAACCTCACAAGGCTGGCCTTTGTCTTTCGTTGTCCTGTGGAGCAGGGGCTTATTTGTGTACAAACTGACGAGCTGAATATTCACTGACAATTTGGCTAACCTACTGTAGAGGCATGCTCTCACCTTATCATGCCAGCTTGTCATTTAGCCCTGACTAAGCCTATAACCTTTTAAGGGCTATTCAACCCCCCTACCTATTGCTCCTGCCCTCTCCCTTTAGATATACAAGCACCTGCCCAAAGATAATATAGGTCCATAAACCTGGTTGCTTCATGGTGCCCTTAAAGCACAAGGTCAACATGACCTCTAACTCTGACATTGCTATCCTCCTATACATAGGCCATTATACCACACAGTGCCAAATTACAGGTCATATAGTAATAGCCTCCCAGTCAACAAAGAAAAAACGTTATTGTCAATAAACCGTTTTTAACGTTTTAAAACGCTTTGCCATGATGAGGAGCCATAGGGAAACGTTCTGAAACGTTTTGCAACGTTTTTTTGTTGACTGGGCAGGTACCCTTCTAGTAGGCCTTCCACTTTGTCATCCCTTCATGCCTACAAACTGGCCCAGGCTCCTTCTCCTCCAAGTAAAATGTTGATGTTAACCTACAATGGCTGTTGATGCTGATGCATTGTTAATACAGTCCCGGAGGGTGGGCATGATGCTACAATCAAGTGCTGTCAAGTGAACTCACCAGCACCTCATTGGTGCATCATGACTAGCAAAGGGCATGATGCAGTATTGCATTATAAAGTCTTAAACAATGTTTGTCTAAATAAGGTCTAAGCCTGTTGTCTGGGTTGTGAATCCTCCTCCACCTCCCGCTGCTGATGTTAGCCTCAAAGGTCACAGTTTGTGTTATTTCCTCCAGTGTCTATTGAGTCACGTGACGTCCTCATGTCCTAATAAGGCTCAGCTTGGACCCCTCTACACAAGGTTAAGGTCCTGATATTGTATGGCTAACTGACTAGTACAAATTCAAACTGATTAAGTATTGACTTTGAAACTTCCTGATTTTAGGCATCCTCAATCAGAAAATCCGATTCAAACGATACTACAGGTTGTTTATAGCGACTGAATGTCTGGCTGTAATCTTTCTCTGTCTACATTTTGGTTTTCATTGCTTGCAAATTAGACCATTATTAAGGTCCTTTACCGACCAAACAAAAGACATTAATGTTTGTAAGGTGTAAAGAGTCAAAGAGGTAAATGATTAAAGTATAGTGAGTAAATTCTTGCTTTTCATTATTTCTTTTCCTGATAATGATAATCTTGAAGTATTCAGTCCTGCCAAAATCAGTCTGGGCCTGAAGAACAATAAGATCTGCAGGATAGAATGGCAGGTGAGGGGAAAGGCTTTTCATAGAGACTGTGAGTTATTGCTGTCATTTATTATAAATTGGTCAGATGACTGGCATACCTATACTTGCAGTTTCCTACATTAGCCTCTTATTGTGAGTTGGCATCATTACATCGCACGATTTCTGGTTGTCAGCAACCCTAATTGATATAGTCTATATGAAAGATTTTATCCCCCCACAGGCACTTCGGTCCTGAAGATCTTTTTGTTCTGCAGGCCCAGGACTGATTTTGGCAGGACCAGATTTCTCAAGATCGTTATTGTCAAGGAAGAAATGATGAAAAACAATAATCAACTCACTATTTTAACCATTTACCCCTTTAAATCTTAATAAACAGTATTGCCTATTGTTTTAGGCTGTAAACACCTTAATAATTGCAGGCCATGAAAACCAAATTGTAGCCCAAGGTCCCAAGATTACAGCCAGACATTCGTTCGCACAATCTGCTCATTTCTGCAGGCCCGGCAGTGATTTTGACAGCAATGGCCTTGGTTCCACGAGTTTTCATATTGACTGTAAAAAATGATAATATAAGTACTTGCCAATTGAAGTAAAATATTGAAGTATATATTGAAGTAGATATGTACATGTACATATCATTTATAAGCAGGTAATTTATTCAAATTGCTTTGGGTCGTTGACATACGTTATATACACTCTGATCAGTACCAACCAAAAATCAGTAGAAAAAGCTGACAAGTTGCGTCTGTGAATAACTACCCTGTAGCCTACCTGCTGCCCTGTCTGACATCTTCACTGGACCTAATGAACCCTGGAGGAGGCACACAAAGGGCCTCAATAGTTTAGGTCCTTTCAAGGCCCTTCTAGGTGCATTAAACTACAAAAAAGGACCTGTAAGAGAGGAGGCAAATAAGCTGGTGTGGAAATACCCTCCATAGGAATAAATGGTTTGATTGATTGATTGAGTCTTTTAGTCCGCAGATTCAACCCTGGCATTGCTGTTCTCACACACACAGCTTGAATAACTGAGTATTGTGAAAATTTTCTAAAGATGAATGATTATTATCATGTGAATTGCTGATTCCTCAATATGGGCTGAAATGGTTATCTATTAAAAGCTAGTTTACCGAATGCTAGGCCTTAGGTTGGTAGAGCAGCGCAAAGGACGTCCGAAGAAAGTGTTTGAGAATATAAGGGAATTCTGAGTTTAGGTCTTAAGGGCTATAAGCCACATATTAGCCTTGAATATTGTTGGTTCATTACAGTTCCATATTACTACCTGTCTATAAACCACAAACCTTGTTTGCAGCCCTCCGTTGCATTCATACACCATGTGTTCAATTTAGAAGGGGGCATGTGTGCCTCCTCCTTTTGCCTTCTACTTAAAAGCTTATTTGCCTCTTTTAGGCCTCAAATTCAGCCACAAGACAGGTCAAGGATCTCCTCTCCTGATCCCTTGAATAAAAGTGGCCTGTTTGAGCAAGTTGTACAACAGGCCGATATTCAAGGCTGGTGCATATTCAAAACTTAATTTACAGTTTATATGTTAATATTCCTGTGCCCCTGCCGCTCATTCAAAGACCTAGCGCTTATATAGGCAACTGCTTTAAGTGTTAAGGGCCAGCTGTCAACCCACTCTAAGCCTGGTATTTTATACCTTCTCACCATCGACCACCTCTATGTGAGACACCACAGGGATGTCCCACCTCCTGGAGGAATACCAAACACGACCAGGAGGGCATTTCTCAAGATGGTATGACTAGACACAACCAGTACGACTAAATATCAGAGTGGGTGATCGTAGGTAACACACCACAACTACTCTGTACAATCAGCACTTAAGGTACCAGTGCAATTATTAGCAACCACTAGATGCAGGGCTGTAATGGCATTTAACTGAGGGGTCTCACTACAACTTGAAGGAGGTCTAGTCGTATCATCTTGAGAAATGCCTGCCAGGTGAAATAGGAAATAGTGGTTTCAATTGGCCGGAGAGGTCCTTAATTAACAGGAGATGCCCTTAGAAGGGCCTTGATGCCCCCAGAAAGGAGGCTTTACATGGAGGGCAGGGCAGGGTGGACACAGCCCTACTGCCTTAAAAACATACAAGCCTCCTTTAAAAGGATCACCTGGAGCTGGGCTGAATACTAACATGCAGCCTACATAATGAGTGGGCGATGGAAGGGTTAAAGGGGTGGGTGTGGGATGGACTATAGTATAGTCGGTAGGCGTGAGAACCTTGATGTAAATTCCCCAGTGACATGGTTAGAGTGGCTATATATATTATGTGCAAAAATATAAATAATCGGATTGAAAAAAGAATGATAGAAAAGGGGGATAGTTTTGGGGTTTCTGAACACTAGATTCCCTCCTTAACCCTGGAAAGGCCTCCAATGTATTTGCACATCATGTCCATTGGTCGGCAAGTTGCATCAATGAAGGTTCATCCATAGGGTCGGCATGAAGCATTCAATGTAGTCTCGGCGAGTTACACACTAGGACAGCATGATGCACTGATACAGTGCTGGTGAGTGACTCACCCCCCAAAGCATTGATACAAGTAGTATAGTATGTATCGGAACCGGACTATAGTTAAGTACTGTTTATTACTCACTCGACTTGCAGCCAATCAGAGGCCTCCATTTGGTCATGTGACCCGTTGCCATGGCAACGTGACCTACCTAAGGGGTCATATGACCACCTTTCAGCCAATCAAAGGCCAGCATTCTGGTAACCATGGTAACGTGACCTAATTAGGGGATTAGCAGGTAACAAGAAACCTCTCAACCAATTAGAGGCCAGCATTTTGGTAACCATGGTAACGTGACCTATTTAGGGGAATAGTAGCTACCATTATGACCTAATTAGGGGATGAGTTATGTGACCCCTAAGGGGTAGGGCTAATTATGCAAATAAGGTTTGCATAATTAATTTTTTCTATTTTTCACGAAACAACATTTCAATCAATCATTTTACTTTTTTTGCTCGACCTTTCAGCAAACTGCAAAGTCGCACTTTGTCAGTGCACCCACAGTCAACCTTTTCCAACATACTCTGCACTAGTTTGGATAAATCCAACACCATTTCGGCCAGACATAGGATATTTGTCTGCATGACTTGCACACGTTTCCAGCACCCTTCTTCCGTCTTCACATCATCGTCATCCTCGCGAGCCTTTGACTCACCGACCAATCGCTCATTTTTGGGTTTCTACTCATTTGCATGACGCTCTTTTTGGGGTGTCTCGTTAGACATGCTTCGATCAGGAAATGCATGCAATGAGGTCCACAGGTGTCAGCAGAAGTGTCTTGGAGTTGAATACGATTTCTTTGTCACTTGAACGGAGCAGAACGTCTCAGGAAATAGATAGAACTAAACGACCGTGGTGTACGAGGTGGCTGATCCACCACGAGGGGGGTGTCACCAAGGACACCAGGGGAGTTTAGTTCTATATTTATTTTATGTTTTTAGAGGTTTAAATAAGGGAAAATGATCAAAATCCGGTACCGTAGTTCCCCGTACAAGCGCCGATCCGCCATTTTGAATGTTTACATGCACCCAGAACGAGGCTGCAGTGGTGGATCGGCCGCTGTGGTGGATCGGCACACGTTACGCCACTGGGGGTGTGCGGATCGGCCCTGCAATGCTATCTCTATGGGAAGAAGTTATTGACATAAAATAAAGATAAGAACTCTGCACTCAGAGGAGGTAAACTGAATGAATCAAAGTAGTACGCCTCTCCTGTCCTCAACACGTAAAACGCCACCCAATGTTGACCTGGTAAATGTTGAGGATCCATGTTACGCACGAAACAAGTGTCCTTGACAGGGTGCTTGGGGATAGTGTCACAAGAGAAAACACCTAGGAAGTGATGTTTTGTGTGAACGTTTTCCTTCAACACTCTGTATATTTCGACTGTATTCATCCACTACTCTCTCTTATTCAGTTCATATGAACTGAGCTCCACCCTCAGTTGACCGGCTTTTATAAGGTTCACTCTACACCCGTCGTGCGACCTGTCCAGAGTTAAATCCAGCGGGAAGAGTGTGTACCCATTTAGGAAATCGTTGTAGGAAATGCCGCAGGAGCGCGAACCCTCGTACATCGCCGTTTCTGTGTGTAGTGCCAGGTACTCTCACCGCTTCCTTTTTTGCAAAGTTAGGCACGTAGGTGTCGTTCGGCACCTTCTGGTCGTTCACTATCACTTGAAGTGAGTTGACGTTGCAATGTTTCAGTTTGAACGGTTTCTTGGCGTAACTTCCGTTGAAGGCGTCATGGTCCAGGAAACAAATCATCATGGACTTGGGCAGTTGACCTGTGTTCGAGTGCGTGTAGGCTTGATCTCTGTTACCTGCAGGGATGGCATAGCTCGTCACCTCCACTCTGTTGACTGGGTAGTCGAAGGGACCCTGTTCTATCACAGCCTTTTCGTGTGTTTTCACCACAGCATCAGCTACCAGTGCGCTACGCACATAGAGCTTAGCTTTGTGGATCTTGAGTTTGTATGCTGTGTCGCTGGCGCTCATCAGATAGAAACTAGGCGAAGCTTGTTTTAGAGTCAGATTGATTTTCGTCTCTCCAGCTATGAACTTTGGTTGATGAGCCAGGTCAAAGTGGAGTCTCGCCATCAGCGGAAAGCGCCCGTTGGAGATGAGTTCTTTGCGCGCCTTGAACCCCGGGTTCTTGTCGGATAAGGTGTTGAATTTACCAGCCCTTTTTATAAGGGGTAAGGCCATGCCTACCAGAGCGGGAATTAGAAAACCACCCCTTTGAACCAAGACGTTTCTCTTTCTTTTGACGGACGTAGCTTTTTTGCTCACCGTCCTCAAGACGTCAGCAGATTCTCAAAGACTTTCTAATTGGTCCTCTGTGAGCGGAATGTTTCCCTCCAGTAAATTCTAACAGATTTCGCTCAACGTCGTGATCAAATTGTCACTTTCAGAGCCTATTAAATGCTCACAATCCTCCGGCGAACACTTTGCCAAGTGTTTAAGGGTGCCGTAATGTCTTTTGAGACGATGAGTAGCCATTACTTTCTCTTTTTCTTTTTGTCTAGCGGAACGAACATGATCTGGTTGTCTATGGACGTCAGGGAGTAGCGTATTCTAAGATCGTCTGGTGTTGTCTGCTTGAAGTCCAGAAGCAGGTATGAGTGAGGAAGCTTGAGTTCATGGGTAAATATACTCGAGAGGGCCGTCGCCCTGGAGGGAAACACCTGACGAGACAGAGTACCTATCTGTCCCATGTCGCGAGGGTTCTTGAAAATGATCATGTAGTGAGCGTTCAGACTCATAGTTCGAAATTCGGGTGATTTCTGGAACAGGTTCTGAGTGATATATATGACGCTCATGTTCCAGTGATAGGAATATTTGGTGAAGATGTCGGCTACCACTTGCTGATTGGAACTGCTCATCAGATCGTCTCATATCAGTAGAGTGCGGTCGTCGAAGAGTGGTGGTAGACGTCGACGATGATTCTTCGTTTCCCGCTATGTCTTCTTTGCTGGGAAGACCTTCTCTGAATTCCACTCCGTAGTTTTTTTTGCATTTTTTCAAAGAGGGGCTGCCACTCGCCGTAATGGTAATAGATCTTTTCCACCGGCAGTGTGACCAAGTTGTTAACGTCGCTCAGAAATCGATTCACCAAGTGCGATTTTCCACAACCGGACGGACCGCTGATGATACAACTGAAGTGTTCTTGTAATTGGGGATCAAAATCTATTTCAGAGAAGGGTGTGATTTTACCGCTCGTCATTTTTCCGGCGGTCGTCATAATGTGGAACGTCGCAGTAGTAGCAGCAGCAGCAGCAGCAGCAGCAGTAGTAGTAGTAGTAGTAGTTGGTGGTCCTCAGTCGAACGCTCAGCGACGAGTGGTAGTCAGGAAAGAGTGGTAGCGAGTTTTTTTCTCCCTCTTTACGTTTCACGACACCCGATAAGCTCAACGTGTCTCATATTTTTTTATTTTTTTCGGCAATATATTTTATTTTCACTCAATTTTGTCCATAAATTTTTTTTATCAGACTCCGGATAAAGGGGGAAAAAAAGGGGCCTCTTCTTTTTAACTATTTGGGCAGAGCTTGTTGCTTTGCCTACTTATTCTCTTAAACATAACCGTATTAAAAAAACTATCAGGGGTAACAGCACAGTGGTGACAAACACAAATGGGAATGTAATCTTGAAAGTAGTGCGTTCCCTTTTTTTTCAGTTCGGCCGCGTTGTAATACGCCGGATAACAGGTGACGACTTCAAATCGATTCCAGATCGTGTTCACGTTGGCCACCACGCGCACCTACCGAGTGGGAGCGGCGGTTACCCCCAAAAATCCAATGTCCTCGTCAAATTTTTTCATAGCACTTATTCTAACCATATTTGAAGACCCTTTATGAGTGGGTGCACTGAGGGTGGTTATCAAACAGTAATGTTCTTTTCTTTAAAGACAGCTTTTGGCCATATTCCTACTTTTTCTTTTTTTACTACTTCTTCTACTGCTTTTGCTGTTGCAACTGCTGCTGCTGCTGCTGCTTCTACTGCAGCTTCTACAGCTGCTACTGCTGCTACTGTTGCTGAAGATCTACTACTTGTACTACTACTACTACGGCTGCTGCTACTACTACTACTACTACTACTACTACTATGGCTGCTACTACTACTACTTCTACGGCGGCTGCTACTACTACTACTACTTTCCCTGGTCTTGCTACTAGTTCTCCTTCTACTACTTCGACTGCTCCTACTACTGCTGTTTTCGCTATTTCTATCACTGCTGGTGGTGTTACTGCTAAGAAAGCTTCTACGAAAGGTCTCACCTTTGCTTTTCACGAGATTATTCATAGCCTTAAAAGAGGCATGAGACCGAAATATGTGCTGCTGTCTACGTTCAGATACAAAAAATAGATGGGGTTTCCCTGATCATTCTTTTAAAATCTCGATCCATCTCGAGTGGAATAGAGTGAAATAAAATAAAAAACCTCAAAAAATAAAAGAGAGTAATGGACTCAGCTCGAATTTCCCCTCCTGGAGGGTAAAGTGTGTGTAAGGGGTGAACGGACGACGGCAGGTGACGACAGTCGTGTGCGGTAGCAGGAGCAGCAGCAGCAAGAAAGCAAACAGTAGTAGAAGTGGTGGTGGCACCAAACGTGGTGGTGATGGTGGTCGTGGTGGTCATGGTGTCAAAGGCGACGGCGAATGTAATGTACCCTTCCAAGAAAAAAGATGGGTCCTTATATAGAGGAGAGAACGCTCTAATCTCGTTTTCACCTGGATCCTCCCACCCTTTTGGGGGTAAGCGTGTCAGGTGGGATAACGGGTGTAACAACTGTGATAATTACCTTAATGTGTCTTACATGTCTAAGAGGATTATGGTTCATTAGGAGCTTAAGGTGTTCAAAGTCTACATACAAAAACTACAGGGGGTGGTCAACAAAAGGTAGGGTGATTTAATTGGATTACTCCCTACCAAAAGGTGTGGGGCGCGCCACAAACTTCATCTCAATGTATATTAGAGTACAGGGATACCCCAGGGTGCCATGTCTTTTATCTTTTCCCTCTGGGACCAACCCCGCTTAATGATCTAAAGGATCCATGCTTACAGCGACCGGCAGGTGAGAGAAAAAAAAGAAGAAGAGAAATACCCTACCGAGCGCAGGTCTCTGTGAAAATGGGTTTAAATCTCTTTTAAGTCTTTGATCGATTGAAACCTGTAGTAAAGAGGTTTATCTCGGACAGGGTACATAAGGGAGAGTGACCGCTTGTCCCCATCACACTTTCTCTGTCTCCTTCATCATGGAAACACCGACCGCTCTACAGACTGTCAACTTTGAGAACGCAAGAACTGTTACAGCATCACCATATCCCCCCACGGCAATGGACTTGTATGCTTTTCTGTTCGAAGATGACGCTCACGCCACCACCAAAGATCATATCGACCTGTGTCTATGGTTTAACAACGTTGCTGATGAAGGTGCTACTACTGGTGGTGGTGGTGGTGGTGGTGGTGGTGGTGGTGGTGGTGACGACGACGGTTGTGCTACTACCTCCTTCACCACTCTACAGACTGTCAACTTTGAGAACCCAACAACTGTTACATCATCATTATATCCCTCCATGGTAATGGATGTGGATGAGTTTCTGTTGACTGATTACGCTGCTGACGCCGCCGAAGATTATATGGATCCGTCTGAATGGTTTAATCTTTCTGATATAGGTACTATTGCTGGTGGTGATGATGGTACTACTGGGGGTGTTGCTCTACAGCCTGTCAACTTTGAGAACCCAACAACTGTTACATCATCACCATATCCCCCCATGGTAATGGATGTGGACGATATTATGATGACAGATTACGCTGCTGACATCTCCTAAGATTACATGGACCCGTCTGAATGGTTTAATCTTGCTGATTTAGGTACCACTACTGGTGGTGATGATGGTACTACTGGTGCTCACGCTAACGAGGACTTTTATATCAATGCGTACTGCGATGGTGCTGCTGCTAATGCTGCTGCTAATGCTGCTGCTAATGCTGCTGCTGGTGATGACGGTAATGATGGTGCTACTGCTGCTGCTGCTGCTACTGCTGGTAGTGATGGTGCTGATGCTGGTACTGCTGCTGCTGCTGATGGTGCTGCTGCTGATGGTGCTGCTGCTGATGGTGCTGATGTTGGTGCTGATGCTACTACTACTACTACTACTACTACTACCACTTCTGCTGCTGCTGCTGACGAATACACACCCCTTGTTACACCTGAAAGAACAGACATCGCACCCACTAAAATAGGTAAACTCACCGACTATCGAGCCAGTTTCATTAATTTCTTGTGTCCCCACTACTGCTTGTAGGGTTGTACAAGATCGTCGTACGTTGTTCTAACGTTCAAGGTAGTACTACTACCTTACCTACTCGTATATTGTTTAAGGAAGAAAAATGTGTACTTGCGGCCTGTCTTACACATGGGAAATAATCGATGCAACAGATGTGTTGTTTTTTAAAGCGTCGTTGTTAAAACAACATGTACGTAAAGGTCTCGTTTCTAATCAGTCATTCGATTCGTTGAAAGAGTGTTTCAACGATGTTTTCTGGAAAGTTACCAATGTCTTAGAGATAGATGTATAGGAGTATATCAATTTCACAATCAGGAAATCTGTCCTCTCATCAAAAGACGTTATATATTAGTATCTGCTGATGCTTTCATATTTCTTCTCGAGAAAAACTCAGACCTTTTACGACACCTGTGTTGTCATGACTCTGAGAAAATATTCAACACTTTCTGTCAAGAGTGTTTAGATCGTGTTCTCTGTAGCGAGTTTCATTTTGAAAATATACAGAACGCTCTGCTAAGAAGTGTCATGTCCGCACAAAGTGAATGGAATACTTGGTATTATACTTCAGTAGATTTCTATTGTAATTTAGATGAATTGTGGGCAGGAAAAATGACTTACACCATTCCTACATTTCGAAAGAATCCTCACATGAAAACCGTATACGAAGATTACACCATGTACAGTCAGAATTATGATTGAAAATCAATGTATTTACTTGTAAATATATTTTATCAAATAAAAATATAAAAATTGAAAAAGGTGATTTTTGGTATATCTCATTTGCATAATTAACACCGCCAACGTGACCATGTGACCACCCACTAATCCCCTAATTAGGTCACGTTACAAAGGTTACCAAGAATGCTGGTCTCTGATTGGCTGAGAGGTGGTCATGTGACCCCCTTAGTAGGTCACGTTACCATGGTTACCAGAATGCTGGCCTCTGATTGGCTGAAAGGTGGTCATGTGACTCCCTTAGTAGGTCATGTTGCCATGGCAACTGGTCACGTGACCAAATGGAGGCTTCTGATTGGCTGCAGGTCGAGTAATAAACAGTACTTAACTATAGTCCCGCTCCAATACATACTATACTACTGATACATCATGAGGTATACAGTGAAGCACCAAGCAATCAAGTGTTATCTCATTGGCTCATTTAAGAAAAAAAAGAGGTTCCTCACATATAAACACTGGTCTCAAATGGGTCACTAGGAGCGAATTCAAATTAATCTTAAGCAACTGTTAAGCACTAACGCTTAAGCACTAATCAAGCGCTGGTCTAATATAAGCACCTTTGGAACAGGAGTGACTGGGTGCTTGAACTGTACATTATAATAATGATGATATCGCCCTTAGCTACTGACCAATGATATTATCCCATTCATTAACCTCTATGCGTTAATATATACTCTACGCTAATCAATTATACGTAACCATAATATACATTAATCATTGATCCTCCATACTCAACCCCTGTGCCTCCCTGCTCACTCCCAGCTCCCTGAGTATCCATTTCCGATCTTACACACCCAGTAATAGCCCTGAGTAATTAGGTCAACTGTGACGTCATACCTCACGTCGCTGGACGTAATTGTGACGTATTATGTGTATAGTGTATAGCCATTGTGCCGTGGGACGCTTAGAGTGATGTAAGGGTGGGAGGGGGTGAATGGAACAGTGGACCTAGTACTGGGGACCAGTCAGTAATAACCTACAGACAGGTGTAACCAACCATATTGGAGTGACGTCCGGGCAGCAGTGAACCAGATAGCTGCACCAGTTTGACAATAATTACAGATTACATAACGCCCCTACAGTCCCATACCTTTGTCAGTGCTTCTAATTTACTGAACAAAAGTCAGTGATACTTGGGTGGGATACAAGAGGGTCAGTATTTGATGGAAATAAAATCAGTGATCTGGTTCACTGTTGCCCAGATTGGTGACCAGACAGCTGGGGGAGACCTAGACTACATGTAGACTGATAGGCCCAGAGCATGAAGTGGGAGTGATCTGATGGTGGTCAGGCTGGCCCTTGACAGCTGGCCTGGTTAGCTCAGGTGGTAGAGCACTGGACTTTAGATCTCTGGGTGACCAGAATGAATCCCTCACTGCCAAGGTATCTTTATAAAAACTTTTACTTCTAATTCTCTTTCTTTTAATATATAATTGGTCCAAATACTTTTTATAACTGTTTAAAACTCTATTCATGGTTTAATTCATTATTCTCTCAAAATGTCTTTGTGTTCCTAAATTGGTGTGAACATTACTAAAAAGTTTCATGCTGTTTCTTGAATCTAGTTGGTAGCCAGCCCTGGTAGTCAAGTGGATATGCTCCCTGCCTTTAACTTCAGAGGCCAGGGTTCAATCCCCCATGGTGGGTGCATTTTACTGGGCCAACTTATTTATCTTGGGTTCTTTACATCTAGGTAGGGTCACATGATCATAACAAGAGTAAAATATATGTGCAAATGAGCAGTAAAACCAGTTGCAACCAGGCTTCAAGGTCCAGTCAAATCGGGCTACAGTGTTATAGAGACAGGCCATTCCAGTCTACAGTGGACCTGTTAATGAATGGATCTGTGGTGTAAAGGTGTGCAATTCTGGCACTAGGTCACACCAGTGTTTGATGCTGCAATTGTACAGGTAGAGAGGCTAAGCCTTTTTATTGCCGGTATCTAATAATATTAGCAGTGACAACTGGTGCAGCTGAGCAATTGGAAACGAGAAGCATATCCAATATACGCCAAAGTATACTGCAAAGATTCGCAGCACCAATCAACCTCACCCTAGGTCAAAATGTCAACAAGAAAGTCAAAAGAAAAGGTTTCTCAAAGGGATGGAATTTAGACTAAGTGTCCGATTTAAACCAGAGAGTGGGGATATGCCCCATTTTGCCACTAGATTAACGTTTATTTGCATATTTCATGCCAAAATAAGACCCAGAAATTGGGATCTCCACCCTATTAAGAGAGGAAGGGGGCAGTACCCCTCATTTCTTTTAAATCCCAGGTCCGCAGCTGAGATCCCTTGATCCCTTAATGGTAATCATGCACTGGATACATTTCTTATGCCATAGTACCAGTGTCAAATGGTTAATTGTCCTAATGAGTAATGGGACTATATAGATGAGACTGGAGAATGAGTGAGTTGACAGGTAAAGTATCTCAACAATAGCACAGAACTACCCTTAACCGTCTCTATTCACTGACGATTCCACCGTCTATAGGACAAGGTGGTGGGCTAGGCTCAATGCTGGGTCAGAGGATGGATCTATTTAGATATTTTTCACATGATTTGAACACAATATTCAGTTCTAACTCCTCGAATAGGCCCCATTCGTTAGGCTTTTGGCTGATAGGAATGACCATAGACTTAGAAACCTTAGTATCTGTATCTATGGAAGAACATTGGATGTATACGTTTGCGTTGGATGTCCACGTGGTGGCTGGCTGGGAGAATACTAAAACATTTCTACAACATTGCTCAAATCCAGTTACATTCTCATATTTCCATGACTGTGTGATTGTTGTTTAGTTTATCTATGATCATTAGTTCATTTCTATCTTAATGGAATGCACCGCTGTCAAATTAGTTCAATGTTACATGCATTAACCCTAAATAGCACACTACAAGAAAGACAGATTTGAAGAAAGCAAAACAACAACAACAACAAGTGATAGGAGAGGTACAGGTATCTCAAACTCTTATCAATATTACCATTTTCTAATGAATAAAACGTTGATTTGTGAAGGTTTTGAGTGATGCTAAATGAGAATTTTCTGAATATTGTTTGATTTTGACGATAGTTTTTATGTATGTTAATGGATTATATGACTAATCCCAATGGTTTTCCGATAGACACATATCTTATGAACATATTCCAAGTATTTCTCTGGTGAAATATTCATATTCCAAAGACTAGTAAGCAAGTATGAGCTATTCTCACCATAAATCGACCACCATTTCACCCTTAAGTCGTCTATATAAATCAGGATGTGACTAAATATATACCAAGGTTCTACACCAGGTGGCAGACCTGTCCCGTTAAGGGACCTTAGGGTATCGTTCCACTATTGTTGTATGACATCACTTCCGGTAATACACTGATACATAAGGATTTCAGACATGGAGGGCCGTGATTGGCCGATATTCAACCCAAATGATATCAGCAAACTTTGAAATGAGGCATGGATAAAATCCCTGACATGTTGTGATTCAGGAAATATGAGCATCAGAATGTCACTGTTTGGTTAAGGGAACCTAAAGGGGCTTGGAATAAATTATGGAAATTGTCATTTCTGCTGCCACCAAAAATGGCCACTGCAGGGGTGAGTACAAACACAGGGTCCTAACAAAAAATTGGGTTGGTGAACTAGGTCTACCAAGGGTTCCAGGATATGGGTAAAATATGTCTCTACATGATTCTATTTAGTTTGGGTGGTTTGAAAGATCATTTAGTATTTTTATTGGTGGCTATCTTACATTAAATTATAGTGCGAAACCATTTGGTGGTCCGATACCTTAGGTAGATTAACATATTCTGTTCAGCATCATTACTGGGGTGCATTCTAGTAGGGACTGTCCAGATCCATGAGATGTTCTCAATGTTTTCTTTATTGCCACATTGTACAACACAATGGTGCCTATTTCAAGGACTTAAATGTTAAAGTCGTTAGTGGATAGAAAATTGTATAAGAAAAGATAATTGTCAGCCATCCTACTGAGACAGATAGGGGGGGGATGGAATTAGTCTCTTGCTTACTTCCCTTTCTTTATTTAACCCAAGGGCACCTCTCTGAATCATTAAACCAAAATACCTCAATTCCTCTTCTTTATGCCAAAATAAAAGCATATCTTACTGTGCTTTATAAAAGTCGACTTAAGGTAAATTTGGGTCGTCATTAGGTGGAAATTACATGATATTATCACGAAGAAAGCGATGAAATATTTAAGTATTGGATTCATACAATTGTACTGATTAGAAAATTTAGACAATTTCCTACAGTTTTGATTATTCACATATACTGATAGAATAATTATATACAGAGAAATTGAGATGTACATCTTGCTTGGAAAATCTCTGGACGGGAAGGGTCGACTTATGGTGAATCTACCTTATATACATAGGTCAACCTCCCTTAGAATTGCCAATGTGGAAACTAGATGTATCACTGGGACTTCCCCTGGGATGGTTTTGCATGTATAAGTCTATCAACCAGTCAATATGAGTAACATGCACCCAGTCAGTCTATAACGTCTGAATGTCACCTATCAGCAGCTGGCTATGACTAAACAGTCATTACATGGGTTTGTTAAATGCTGCTGTGTCAGTCATAGATAAATGTGCTTATAGTTATATTTAGCTTTTGGTAAATGCTGAGTCACAGCTGTACATTTGGTGAATAAGTAGTCAGTCTGTTGGACACCTGCATGCTCGATCATGTTGATACACCAGTCGTGATCCAATCAAGTCTGAAGGTTTTCAAGCCAGCAACCCACATATGATTAAAATTCAAACAAAAAGAAAATTTCAAGAAGGTTTTCCCTTTGACATCCATCTTTTTGACTAGTTGGTAACTCGCCATTCATACTATTCGGTGGCAGGTCCAAGCCTTTGAAAAGGAGGGGATACGGCTCAAAAGGAAGGGGCGCACCCCTTATTTGTGAGCATATTTTGCGGTCTGAAAAAACTCTAAGGTGCTGACAGGAAGGGGGGAATGTGTTCCCCCACACCCCAGGTAGCAATACAAGGATACATTAGGCCAATGTCGGCTTATATTAGGCCAATGTCGGCTTATATTGGGCCAAGCATGGACAAGCATGGCCAAATGCTCCATTGCTGATTGGGCCCCTCATCTGAATTCCCACCTGCAGGATATGGCAATGCTAGTGAGTGATCCTGCAGATTCACATTATAACCCAGGGACAAAAGGTACCCTTAAAGGGTTATTAAGGATAAGGTAAAAGCTTTGATTTCATATCAGCGGATTCACCAATAAGAGAACAATGTAGCCAACCGTCATGGTCGTACATAAATTGTGCCTCATTTGTCTGTCCACAATACTGACCACTTGTCCCACCCTCCTCCACAGTGATATATCACATCTAACAAAAGGGGGTCTCAGGGCACCCCCGACTACCCACCCCACCTTCCATAGTCTGTGAATAATGCCAGTAGGTCTAAATATAGACTCTTAATGACAGAATGATGCGTTCAGTTTCCTGTACCGTATCAGTCTGTATATGCACCCCATACATCTTGGGTCATCCTAATGTAATAGATGATTGAAGACACTTGGTCATCTAATGGAGTAAGATGACAATTACACACCTTATAACCGTTATATGCAATGTGCATATAACACACCGTATAATTATGTGCCAGGATTTCAAATAAGCGATGGTCCTGAATACGCACCACAGGTTAGACCAATACTGAAATGGTTCTTAGGCACTAAAGACTTGATCTCAAATAAGTATCAGTCTCAGCTGGTGGCTGTTGCTTAACCACTGGAAGTCACTTCTGCCAGAGGTGTACTTCCAAAAACGGAAGGCACTCATCTTTGGTAGTCTCTTCTCTATTGCATTGCCAAAAGGCACTTCCCAACAGAAGTGGTTAGTAACAACCCCTCAACTGGAAGTTGCTTCCTACACTCTGTCACATAAGTATGTAGGCGTGGGCAGTCTGGGAAGCACTCAGGAATGAACACTTTTCACAACACAGTTTGATTTGTGGCAAAGTGACTACTTCTGGACTACAGTATTGGAAGTGATTCTGAGTGGTGAAGTAGAGGAGGGATGTGGGAAGTGAGGTACCTACCCTGAAAAATAACTTCTCAATCTTTTCGCAACAGCCTCCAGAGTTCCAAGGGTATTCAAACCAATGAGTACTGGGAGCTTAAACAGCCATGATGCAAAAAAAAACAGTGCCACGAGATACTCGACCAGGAGGCTATTGTGAAAAGAATCAGAAGCAGATTCTAACTGTCGTAACTCACCTTCCAGTTCCTGGCTGTTCTGCTGCATGTTCAGAACCCACTTCTCACCCTACACTCAGAATCACACCTATTAGTGTCAGTCATACTGGGAAAAATTCCCCAATTCATGACCACTTAAGAACCAATTGCCTGAGGGTAGTCAGTTCTCATTTGGGAATAGCACCTCCGACAGAATTGAATTCCTGTACTTTCGCAACACTCTCCAGTGCTACCTCACTGCATTATTAAGACACCCTGCACTTTGGGGACCAGTGATGCACTAGAGGTATGCATGACGTTGGAGGGGGGATTTTCATTTGTTGTAATGGAGAAACTGGCCTAAAAATCAACTTGAGAAAAGATCCCCCTTCCTAGATGTCACACCACAGGCGGTTTATATATAGTCAATTGTGGTGGTCATGATGCATGAAAGTATCCATGATGATTTACCAGCTATGGCCATTCATGCGGCCCTTAAACTATGCACATATTGCAAAATCTAGTTCCTAACCCATTAAGGGCCCTTGATGCATTAATTAATGCATCAAGGGCCTGTAGCCATCAGTGAGCAGTCTTGCCAGCACTTCATTGGTGCATCATGCCGACCAGAGGCGTAGGAAGCAAATCTTCATTGGGGGGCACAGTGGGGGTCCAGCTGGGACCCCATTGTGACCACCTTGTATTGTCGGCATCATCGCGATTACACCTATACGTGTATATATGTAGATTTTGTATAGAAGTGTTATTTTTGGTGACCTTTAGGTCTAATTTGAAGCTCTAGCCTCCATTTTCCCTATCCCATTACCATATAAATCTATCCTGAAATGCAGTATTTTTGATGCTTATGGATTTTATTATGAGGTCTTGACAAATTTTTGGGGGGCCCAGAGATACTCAGGCCCCACCTGCTTTGTGGTGGTACCACCCTAAATCAGGTCACTTCCGGGTAGAATGGTAAAAGTCCTGCACTAAATACAGTCAATTTTTCACTTCTAGGGCTCTAAAATGGGTTCTAAAAAGGCTGTCTGTGTATATATTGGCATTAAAATTATCCTGGAGGCTTGGAGAATATTTTTAAAAAAAGATTGGAAAAGAATGAAAATAATTTAGATCATTTACTGCAGACCAAAGGGACCTATGATAGATGTGTAGTGACTCAGGTGGCAGACCACAAAATCACATCGGTGGATTCCATGGCGATTTGCGAAAAATCTGATTGCACTTTGTTATGACAGACCTAGTGTATGATTTCTGCCATTTCAAAAGCTACAATCTGGTATATTTGGCTTAGTTCTGAGGAAATTTTAAGTATTTGAAATATTTTGTCAAGCGTCAGCGATAGTGGATTTTTTCGGGTCGCAGCGCGTATTGAGGGTGGTACCACCTTGTGATTGGGGGGGGCCCAGGCCCCCCTGGCCCCCTTTTCCTATGCCCCTGCGACCCTCCGGGAGTATATGTATCAACCCCATAGGGTCGGCATGACGACCAATGGGCATGATGCAATCCTGAATTAGCAGCCCTTAAAGGGTTATATGGTTAAACTATGGCCCAGATCGCACAATGCACCTCTGGCGGTCGTACATCTTGTTTATCTTGACACCACAGGTCCCACATGGGACACCACGACAGGGATCGGGGGAGGGCGGGGGGGGGTCATGGGGGATGGGATGGGTGAATGTGGAGGGGAGTAGGGGAGAAGGTGGAAAAGGGGAGAAACAGAGCATGCAAGGGTCATGAAGGCAGGGGAGGAAAGGGAGGGTGAAAAGAAGGGTGAAAGGAAGGGAGAGGCTGAGGGGGAAGAGGAAGGCATGCAGCAAAAGACGGAGGGGAAGAAGGGGGAAGAGTTGAGAGGGAGGGGAGGGAGGAAGAAGGATGGAGGGAGGGGTGGAGGGACAGAGAGATGGAGGGAGGGGGTGGACAGAGAGAGAAAGAGAGACAGATATAGACAGAGATAGATAAAGAAAGCGAGAGGGAGACATAGAGAGAGACAGACAGACCAACAGACAAGAGACAAATAGACAGAGACAGAGACAAGAGACAGAGACAAATAGTGACAGACAATCAGATAGACAGAGACAGACATAAGACAAATAGGGCATGGGTGGTAGGCTTGGGGAGGGCACTGGCATTGTATGGTAGGGGAAGGGGAAAGGTGGAAGAGGAGGCCAGGGGCCTGGTGTACTAATATGTCTTTGAAATAACGATGGAATCCTCGTCAAAACGTTGCCAGAGATCCGTCACTATTTTCGAGATTCCTTGCACATTTGTGTACCACCATACTGCCACCTGGGACTTCTTGTCAAAACTACACTGGCTCACTGCTATGTAATTGTGGTGGTTCACTGATCAGTTTTGCAAGGATCCCTGGTATACTGACAGGGGCGTAGGAAAAGGGGGTCAGGGGGGCCTAGGCCCCCCCCCCAATCACAAAACAGGTGGGGCCTGAGTCTGGGCCCCCCCCCCAAAAAAAAATTGTCGAGACCTCATAATAAAATCCATAAGCATCAAAAATACTGCATTTCACGATAGATTTTTATGGTAATGGGACAGGGAAACTGGAGGCTAGAGCTTCAAATTAGACCTAAAGGTCACCACACTTCTATACAAAATTTACATAGATATGTATAGGTGTAATCACGATGATGCCAACAATACAAGGTGGTCACGATGGGGTCCCAGCTGGACCCCCCACTGGGCCACCCCCCCCCCAATGAAGATTTGCTTCCTATGCCTCTGTACTCAACAGTTATTCCTTACAGTGTAGATAGTAGGGTAGGGGAGGGGGTATGTCAGGGTGAGTCAGAACTGGTCTCAGTCAGAGATTGCCATCCTATGTTATCAGTGAAGGAGATTGAACTCCTCCATTCTACACACAAAAATACTAGGATTACTAAGGTCATCTAATCTAAGTGAGCAGTATATAGTAAACATATAAGTTATTGTTTTTGAGGATTATTTGGGTTTAAAAGAGTCCAATAAACTCTTAACTAAAGACGAAGAGTATGCGGTGTGTGCCCCCATGCCCCTGTCTAAATCCTCCAAAATCATCAGTCCTAGCACTGGGATTGACAACTTTAAAGATGGCCAGGGTTCTACCTGACGACCCTAGAGTGACAGCAGCACGGCCATGGACTGGTTACCAGGTTTAGTCTGTGTCGGTGTTATCCATATGCTATAGAAGGGTGAGAAACTAAAGGGAACAGTGCTGCCCTCTGGTGCTTGATTACGGAGGTGAGGGGTGACTTTGCCAAAGTAACCCCTCACCTCCATAATCATGGTCTGTGCATAGCAAATAAAGGCACCAGAGGGCAGCACTGTTCCCTTTAGTCTCTCACCCTTCTATAGCATATATGGATAACATCTACACAGACTAAACCTGGTAACCAGTCCACGCCCGTGGACAGCAGGGTCTGAAGCATGATCGGAGAGTTTGTGCACTGCTGATGTGTTAAATGTGACAGGTTTTGCCTTGTTTATTTTATACGGCTCAATTTGAAGACCCTACCTTTTTCACTCTATACCCTGTATAAGCTTTTCTTGTGTTGCCCCATGAGCTTTTCCAATATGTGGGTTATCCTATGAGCTGTTCTGTGCTGCCCCTTAAGGCTCTGGTATCATCAGATACATCTCCATATCAAATCTTAATCCCTTACATGCTGAGAGTTAAATCTGACAGGTTTTGCCTTATCTATCTTAGTCCTTTAAAGGCTGATGGTGCATTGAGGATGCTCCATGGCCATAGATTATCATGATGCAGGAATTCAACGCTGGTGAGTAACTCGCCAGGGCTACATCCACGCATCACACAGGAGGTTAGGGGTACTACGCCTGGTATAAATTCCCCTCTCAGTCAGTTTACTCACACCTTAGCAGCTGCGGCTTTATATTGGTGTGATAGGGGATGGTGGTAGTGGTATAGGGGTTTTGTGGTAGTGATGCTGATGGTGATTGGATAGATAACTGGGATATGCATAGAGTCCATATGGAACAATACAATATTTTCACATCTCTTCATTCTGAGAGGAAATAGACACAGAACTAAACGACCATGGCGTACATTGTGGGAGGGTAGTACAGAGCCCCTAAAAGGACATCCGTTTTCTATACACATTTTTTTTATAGAGTTTGTTTCCGCAACTTTCATTTTCGTTTTCGCAACTTTTATTTTCATTTTCACAACTTTTATTTTCGTTTTCGCGACTTTTATTTTTGTTTTCGCCACTGTTATTTTCGTTTTCGCACTTCTTTTTTCATTTCTGCAAGTTTATGGTTTTTTTTACACAACTTAATGTTTTGTTTCCACAACTTATATCTTTGTTTCCACAACTTAAAATTCACAATTAAGTGACTGTGCACGAAACAAACATATCAAGTTGTGGAGACAAAAGTACAAGTTACAAAAACGAAAATAAAAGTTGCAGAAACGAAAATAAAAGTTGCGGAAACGAAAATAAAAGTTGCGAAAACGAAAATAAAAAGTTGCGAAAACGAAAATAAAAAGTTGCACAAACGAAAATGAAAAGAAAAGTGTAGAAAACGGATGTCCTCTCCAGGACTCGGTAGTACTGGACCATAATAAATGACAAAAGTACAAGTTACAAAAACGAAAATAAAAGTTGCAGAAACGAAAATAAAAGTTGCGGAAATGAAAATAAAAGTTGCGGAAACAAAAATAAAAGTTGCGAAAACGAAAATAAAAAGTTGCAGAAACGAAAATGAAAAGAAAAGTGTAGAAAACGGATGTCCTCTCCAGGACTCGGTAGTACAGGACCATAATAAATGCCTGGGAGTTTAGTTCTGTATTTATTTCATATCATATGGATGTAAAAAAAATTAAATTCTATGGAATTAGCATGCAAATAAGTAACATGACTAGCAGTGGCGATCGAGACATGCTATGCCACTGGTGGTGTGGTGGTTGGCCCTTCAATGCTATTTCTATGGGAAGTTGTTATTTGCATGAAATAAATAGAAGTGGCCAAAGTGTTAGCCACACTGAAAAAAGTCTTCCTGACAAAGTGATATGTATACCCATGTCAACTTGATTTGACGCAGATAGCACATGTCATTGGGACATGTGCACATAATGTCACCATGACAACTGTAGGACACAGTAATCCTCATATGATTTGACATGCCTAAAAATGCCATGTCATCTGTGAGTTAAAGGCACTTGACATGTGATGGTTTGACATACATAATTGTTCTAGAATATTCCACTAGATGGGGCAAACAACCATTTTGGTACCAGAATTAATCACTACCAAGAAGTACTACCAACACTTAAGACATTTGATGTATCTGTGTCATTTTGTTTTCATGAGGAATAGATCACTAAGTTCTGTAAATACCATCAATGAATGGTAGTGAAATCTATTTTATTCTTAAATTTGCATTTGTTATTGAATATCAAAATACCCACTATCATGAATTCTTCAACTGGAGAGGTTAGACACCCTGTGTGGGGGTCAGTGAAAATACCAAAAGATTGTATGCTAACCCACAGTCTATAATCTCAGTATCTTCATTACATGGAGACAGATGGCATTACCATGCACCTCCATGCCCTTGTCTTATGGACTGCATTATACATAGAGGTCCTCAGTCAAGTAGATGTTCTGTAGATAGGAAAAAGTGTCTTAGTGTTGCAGGCCTGTGGGACTATGATATCCCATGCCTTCTATTATAGGCCTGCCCAGATTGAACCATTGGTACATAGCTATTGACTGCTCTTGACCCTTACATAATTGTCTCACAGTATTACCTAGCACTGAGGTGAATGGATCAGAAATATGTGACGTGTCTTCATTACTCATGTCAACCCAAATATGAGAGTGTCAACCTCATTCGACATGCCTTCATACATGTCATGTGGGAGACAAATTGTGACCTGTGGCAGTATGCGTCAAAGCAATCAGTGTTCTCTCTGTGTACGCGGTTAGCTAGTAATCAACAATCCCAGTAGTAGGAGGTAATAACATACAAATATGTTATGTGTTGATATTCAGGCTATAGCCTGGAGCTTAATTAAAAACATCCTGGGATCCCAACCCCAGCGATCTTAGTGTAGGCACATATCATAAGACCTGGCTGGTGTACCCTATGTAATGCAGTGGTTGCAGGCCTGTCCAGAATAGCTAGTCCTGGGATCACTTCACTATTCCATTTCCACTACTAAGATCCCTGCGATCTTAGTGAAAGAAATGCATAGTGGTTTCACCTGAGTACAAGAGCACTTACAGGGAACACTCCTGATCGAAAGAGTGAATAGCCTGCTGCATAGATAAAGAGGGGAGGGAGGACATTTGCTGAGTGTCCTTGAGGGCTCTTAGGGCTACTCATGCGTTAAGTGCACTGTAAGGTAATTCTTCCCTTCTCTCTCTTTGTCCTGGGGGGGGGGGAGGGCACAATGCTTCTAATAGGCAAGCATAAATCATACATTCATGGGAACAACTCTTGAATACTGTACAGGGGTCAACTGCACCCTGTGCTCTTTTGTTAGCCCATATGGGGACAGGGAACAATGGTATAAGCACTCTTGTGAAGAAGAGTGACTCCACAGCTATTCCTTTATTTTGGGACTCTTACCCCTGTGCCTAGTCAGTTCTTCTTGGAATAGTGTAGGAGGGCTGAGGCTAAGATCGATGAGATCTTAGTGCTGGCTAGGATATGTGAACCCAGTCAACTCTTAAGATCGCTTAATAGGATAAAGCTGATTTATTCCTAAGATCGCTGGGGTTGTGATCCCAGGATGTTTTGAATTAAGCTCCTGATCAAGGATAGAACACCTCCAATGGAAAATAAATTTTTCATACATTTTCAAACACAAATGAGTTTGAGTTGTTGTTATAGCCGTCTAGAATATGGTAGTCAACAGCTGTGTATAAATGGATAGAATTGGCGCCATAGAGGTGTATGTTGATGACAGATGGTAGCTTAAACAGGCACTTATTCATGGCTAGATGAACCCCTGCATGAACTCCACATGTTAGATATAAATGTATGCAATTATACCTTAACCCTCTGGGGCAGCATGATACACAGTTCTTGTCATGATGCGCCAAAGCAGTGCTTGTGAGTAACTCAAAAAGTATTTCAGGTTAAACATCTAGCCCAGGTGAATTGGACATCATTTTTGTATACATACTTTGTTTTCCAGACCATTACCCCCAGGGCATTTTATAATTGTTGCGATGACCAAACGTGCATAGCAGATAAAAAAAATATACAGCTCTTATATAACAGAAAGAAATATATTACCGTAAAATCTCACATATTAGTCGCATCCCCAAATTGCGAAGATCGTATAGGGTGCATCGGGTACTCATTTTTGACCAATTTAGTACTTATCTAATGTATGATATATCCTTGCCTGTATGCGGGCTTCCCTAGACCTGTCTATTTCTCCTCTTACCTATCCCCTCGGATGTGTGTGGTGCATATATGTGTGGGCTCTGACACATTCCATTGTGACATTGTGTAATGTAGTTCTCTCCATGAATATGGCATTATCTGTAAAAATGGCATTACTCACTGACTTGCCTATAAGGTGCACCCCTAACTTTGGTTGCTTCTATAAGGTACACCTGGGTCCATCCTCGCATGCATAGGCCATGCCTAACATGCTAAAAGCTAGTAAAATGGCTACTGCTATAGCCATGTATGAGCTGTGGCAGTCTACATGATTATTTGCCTGGTTTGGCCTCACACCCAGACTGTCTGGCACCTTTGGGATCAGCTGCAGTCGACCCTACTTACCTTCAGCACCCACTGAGCATGCACACTGAGGCATATATGGGTATAGTGGTGGTTTTATATGTGTGTATAATTAGTGATAAAAGTGGCAGAAGCTTTCAGGTTTATCACATTATGAAACATGTGTTGGACTGTCTCTAATGTACATATCTATTGTATGGTCTGTGAAAACTGTATAGTCGCGTTTGAGTGCTGGGTTTTCAATATGCGCTGGACTTGTATAAGTGATTAGGGTATTGGCTTCATGAAATATAGTTTAAAGTTTGAAAACTGAGCTTTGAATTAGTGCTTCACTTGAATAAATAGGCAAAGTTTCACGAGTGTGGGTCTGTGGGAGGTTTTGTTCCTTCAGGCATCGTGCAATACAGCACTGACCCTGCACATGAGATAAAGCTTCCACAGACCCACATGCATGCTCTGTTGCATTTATCTTATGGTTTATCAGGAAAATGCAGCAATATTCACTGCACAGGACGTGTAATACGCACCCTACGTATTACACACCTCCCGTGTAATACGGCGTCATAGTGCAGTATGTATGGCACCTCAGTATTTCAGCATATTTACCATGAGATAAGGGCCGGGGGTACTGCCCCCTCAAGATTTACAAGCTCTGCGCAGTTATGCACGAGACTATGGATTATGATATGCACGTGGATTATATAAGCACTGGGACACTCATTGATTTCAACCAGGGTATACCCCCAGTTCTTATTTTAAAGACTGGTGCACGTTCAAGACTTGTAGGCCGGGGGCTGATAGGGCCCACCATGCCCACCATGCACCCCCCCCCACATCCCAACGTGACGGGTATTTTAATGATCCTGAGGGTCCCCTGAACAAGATTCAAGATGTTAACATTGATTATCTTGGGATGCACTACCGGTTTTGGCTCATTATCCATGTGCGGGTTCAGACCACTTTTGGGTCAGTTTTTGTACCATGTTATTCAAGGGGTATGCTCAATCCCCAAGCTCTAAGACTATCTAACCTTGTCTGGATCCTGAAGCTATTGATCTTGTTGGAAAGAAGACATAATCAGCTTTTCATTAAGCCCTAATACATGTTTTTAAGTTCAGATTTGAGTGTACCAGACAGTCGGGAAGACGAAAGATTGAAATTACAAAGTTCCTATTTTTTTTACTGAAAATCTTAAATCCGCTCCAGATACATGTATAAAACTTGCCTTTATCCCCATCTAAGCACAATATTGTCGCTACAATATCTAATATGATTTATGTAGGAAATACCTTTCTGAGTAATATGGGACATTTTACAGAATTCCTTGATGACTATGACACACGTTATTGTCTTGGAAGCAAAGACACTACCTGGAGCCAATACGATGCTGTTCCATTTCAATAATCTCCCTCTTTATGTAAATGGATGTATTTCCATACTAAATCTTTATCCATTCTCCTGATTCTTGTGCTAAAAAGAGTGCTGATTAAGAATATGCATGTTTCTACTTCATAAAATTTATGGTGAGGCTGTATATGGCTGAAATTCAAAATGGCCGACGATAGATTCAGATGTCACTTTGAATAACATAAATGTGCAGTCTAGAAAGTATCTGGTGGGTCCTACCCCCTAAAAATCAGCTTAGTAGAATACAGTGGTGCTTTTGTTTTGTTGCTAAGTGGTGTGGTTGCCTAGCAACAGCAGCTTTGCATAGTAACCAAGCCTGAAAATATGCTAGAATGTTCATATCTGCATGGTTTCCTTTCAGCAACATATTCCTCTGATGTAAACTTGTGTATAACTCTTCTGTGACTTCCATCAAAGACTAGGAATATAGGTGATAAAAGGTTGCTAGGTTGTGTGGTGGCCTAGCAATAGCAGTTTTGCATAGCAACAATGTCTAGATTCATACCTGTATTGCATAGTCTCCCCTCAAGGACATAGTTCACTGATTTCAAATTGCATATAGCTCCCTTGTGCACATCACATAGTATGGACATAGGTAGAAATGATTGATATGTCATGTGGTTGCCTAGCAACTGCAGCTTTACATAGAACCTCATGTCCAAATCTATGCAGATAGTCACAGATAAGTGTATGGTCTCGCCTCAGGCATGTATTGCAACATACAGTTCTTAATAGAAGCGTAGCTTGGGAAAGGGAACCTTGATGGTAAAGGGCATAGTCATGATTATGCTAGAACATTGTTTAAATAGAATAAAGATCTGGATATGAACTTCAGGCTTACTTACCCTTACTGGGGATAATGAGTGCTAGGATCATTAAACAGACCTCAAATTACAGATAATTTTTTAAAGTAAACCTACAGTATTATGATTCTAAAGTGATTAGTAAGAGTCTGGCTTAGTTAAGAGATCAGATCCATCCCAGAAAATCAGTCTAGTTGTGTGAAATTGTTGGCCACAATAACACAAGTTATACCACAATGTCTGGGTTGCTCAGTGCTTTTTGCTGGATATTCCCATTCACATACCTGTCGATATTGCACACCCTGTAGGCTGTAACATCAATTTTGTAAGGCGTGCGGTTATCCATGGATAACCTGCAGTCTCACATCCCAAATCCAACTCCCTATGCACTGCGCCACAGGGACTGACGAGAAGTGGTTGGCTAGAACTAAACCAAACAAAGCAAGCCTAGCCTGGCACCGAGGTGTGTGTACCAATCATGTATACATAACCAAGGGACACGTTCAAATCAATCCAAGCCGAGATGGCCACTGAAGGAGGAGACGTGGTGGTCTAGTGGGGCGCGTCTTTTTTTCGCCGTGTGCGCTGTCGCTGTCCGCTGCTGGGCAACAAGGTGTATATCTAGTCTAACAGTTAGTAACACGGTCCGGGCTCATTTTTTTTCGCCGTGTGTGCTGTCACTGCCGGGCGACGAGGTGTATTATACATAACCGCAAGACGCATTCAAAGCAATTTTTCACCGTGTGCCGCTGCCAAGCCGAGCCGAGACAGGTGCTGTTGCTGTCCGCTGCTGGGCAACAAGGTGTATGTACCTGTGTACACACACTATGGCTGGCTTCGAGTCCCGGGGAGGGGGAATAATTTTTGTTTTCAACTTGAATTTATTGGTATTTTATTGATTATTTATTGGTTTCGTGGTATAAAATAAGTAGTCAATGGATAATTCATGACTCGTGTGTGATAGCGAAGGCTAATTACACTCGGCCTACGGCCTAGTGTAATTATCCTTCACTTGTCATGAATTATCCATTGATTACTTGTTCAGTAGTAAATGAGTGTGTGGATGATGTGAGTTTGTTGTTGTTATTCATTTATTCATCCCATGCATTCATACTCCCAAGATGGAATGTTTTACTTCATGACAGCTCAAGTTAGAGATAGGGGGTATTTTTCCCCAGATCCTGAATAGTTCACTTGAACTCCACTAGATGGAAGTTTGAGATCTCCAATCACACTTTATATTTTAAATATCTGTATAGGAGAGACAGTGAAGCATTGGGGTGATGGGGATGACTGGTAACTTCTTTTATCATGTCTCCAATATACAGGCAGGTTGCTAGCTAATTGTCAACGATGGCCAGCTTGATTTTAATTGCTACTTGTCACTTTGTGCCTATATGTCAGATGTCATTGATAGTGGTCACACATGCAATAAGCCCCCCATTAAGTATTCTGTCCATTTGCAGTTATGTATCCATCACAGTCATTCAATATACAATGTTTTCTTTCTCTCCCCTATTAATTAAACCTTCCTGAAAAAGTGAATTACAGAGTTAGTGGTCAAGTCTGTGATTGCTGTTTAAAAGATGCAATAGATGACTTGGCACTGTGGTGAGCATCTCAATGTCCAAACCCTGGGTGATTTTAAAAGATGGCTATCAATTGTCAAAGGCAGGAAGATGATCTCCATTCAAAGGATCCATGGATGGTTTGGTTTGGTTTGGTTGATTTTACATCCACTAATAGTACTTAAAAGTTAGCAGACATTTCTGTGGTTCGCGGACATCAAGTCCTTTCTTTTCTTTTTGGACAGGTTTTTAAAAGCTGCTTGTCCAAACAGCTAGACAGGTATTCATATGCTGCTTGCCCGACACAGCAGTGACCGAATCTATGAATGACCGAATCTATGAGATGAATGACCGCATCTATGAGGAGGGGTGAGGGGGAAAACCGCTACCGGGGCTTCATTCCCCTACTCTTCTCGAAGGATAGCAACTGTTCTTTCATTTGCCTGGTCCCATAGGCAGGGCCAGACAAACCACAGCCTTTGATCACTCAGACGTGGTTCACTGAAGGGGAATCCCATGGCAAAAGACAAGCATGTAGGCCCGGGCCCGCGCATATGGACACCAGCTGCCCACACGCTCACCCCAAAGCACAAGAAACCCCAAGTTTGTCGCCTTTTATGAATCTGGTATGCCAACTGGTAGAATGGAAGGAGAATTCCTTCGTGGACTCCCAATGAAGTTATTCTGCTCCTCCATGCCCTCACATGAACGTCCCCACTCCACAGGGGGGACTGCAGATTATAGTGATGGTGACAGAATCACAACAGTAGCTTCAGGTTCTTTCTAGATATGATAAGAGCAATTTGTACAATATGGATGACACTTCCCTCTTCTATAAGCTGGACCAATTGACCACCATATCCACTGTGAGTGATGTGGAGTGGTAGAAGATACTCAAGGTCTGTTTGCCAGTGGCTTTCAGTAGTTTTATTAGGGTCAACTAGTAATTCATTACACCAAATGTGTTGGGGATAATGATCTGCAACAGATCAACATGCCTTCTCAGAAGTGTCCAGCAGCATAATCACCAGCTGTTGGGATCACACTGCTATGAGAGAAGTTGAACCAGAATGTAATGTTCAGAAGGATGGATAACACTGGGCCTGATGCTCTGAAGAGGTGACAGATGAGAGAATATCCTGAGAATTGTACAATTATATTCCAATCCTTCTCTTTCATTTTCTCAATATGTGAATAAAACCAGCACTGTCTAAGGTCAATGCAAATTCCACCTTGCACCTACTTTCAGACAAGTAGGCTGCCCACGGCTTTTGAGATAATTAATTAGGCATGCAGTATATTATGAGGCTGAGAGCCAATATTCTGTATTCTAAATGTGCATTATCAGTCCTGGCATTGGTAAATCTTGATGATGTGACAGTGGTTACAGGAATTTGATATTGGGGGAGGGAGGAGGGGACAGTTGTTAGGAATTACAATGCTGTGTAATTATGGATGATCTGAGATACATGTGCATGAATATGTATATACAAAATAACACAGGGTTTGGATGTGGCAAATATCATTTTATCATTATCTCATCATATGGTCCCTGTCAATAAGATGATTTTAAAAGGTAGATTTACATCAAGTACATGACCTTGCAACATGTTATATGTGCTTCTATTTTGAGATGTGGACAGGGGAGCTATACATACAAGTTCTTGAGGCGAAACCATACACTTATCTGTGACTATCTGAATAGATTTGGACATGGGGTTCTATGTAAAGCTGCAGTTGCTAGGCAATCACATGACATAGCAATCATTTCTACCTATGTTCATACTATGTGATGTTCACAAGGGAGCTATATGCAATTTGAAATCAGTGAACTATGTCCTTGAGGGGAGACTATGCACTGCAGGTATGAATCTAGACATTGTTGCTATACAAAACTGCTATTTCTAGGCCACCACACAACCTAGCAACCTTTTATCACCTATATTCCTAGTCTATGATGGAAGTCACAGAAGAGTTATATACAAGTTAACATCAGGGGAGTATGTTGCTGAAAGGAAACCATGCAGATATGAGCATTCGAGCATATTTTCAGGCTTGGTTGCTTTGCAAAGCTGCTGTTGCTAGGCAACCACACCACTTAGCAACAAAACAAAAGCACCACTGTATTCTACTAAACTGATTTATAGGGGGTAGGACCCACCAGATACTTTCTAGACTGAACATTTATGTAATTCAAAATGACATCTGAATCTATTGTCGGCCATTTTGAATTTCAGCCATATACAGCCTCGCCATTAAATTTTATAAAGTATAAACATGCATATTCTTAATCAGCACTCTTTTTAGCACAAGAATCAGGGGAATTCATAAAGATTTAGCATTGAAAAACATCCATTTACATAAAGAGGGAGATTATTGAAATGGAACAGCATCGTATTGGCTCAAGGTAGTGTCTTTGCGTCCAAGGCAATAACATGTGTCATAGTCATCAAGGAATTCTGTAAAATGTGTCATATTACTCAGAAAGGTTTGTCCTACATGAATCATATTAGACATTGTGCTTAGATGGGGATAGGGGCAAGTTTTATACATGTATCTGGAGTGCATTTGTCCTACATAAATCATATTAGATATTGTGCTTAGATGGGGATAAGGGCAAGTTTTATACATGTATCTGGAGCGCATTTAGGATTTTCAGTAAAAAAAAGGAACTTTGTAATTTCAATCTTCCGTCTTCCCGACTGTCTGGTACACTCAAATCTGAACTTAAAAACATGTATTAGGGCTTAATGAAAAGCTGATTCTTCTTTCTGACAAGACCAATAGCTTCAGGATCCAGACAAGGTAAGATAGTCTTAGAGCTTGGGGATTGAGCATACCCCTTGAATAACATGGTACCAAAATTGACCCAAAAGTGGTCTGAACCCGCACATGGATAATGAGCCAAAACCGGTAGTGCATCCCAAGATAATTAATGTTAATCTTGAATCTTGTTCAGGGGACCCTAAGGATCGAAAAAATACCCGTCGCGTAGGGATGTGGGGGGGGGGTGCATGGTGGGCCCTATCAGCCCCCGGCCTATTGGGGTTTAGTGAATTTTACGAAACTCAATACAACTGTATCCCTGGTTCTTATTTAAGACTGTCTTTTATTCAAAGACCCGGCACTTCTACAGGCCATTCTATATGTTATAATGATCACAGGTTGTTCTTCTCTTGGTTATTATATGTTTCACAAAGGCAAGGTTGGTAACTAATTATCTGTTTTACTTCTAATTCTTTCTCTCTTTTTAAAAGAAAAGACCACCCATTTTTATATTGATTTATTCTGGTAGTCTTTGTGCTATTAAACAAGATCCTGGCATACTTAGGCAAATAGGCATCACTATAAGGGAGCCTCAGGCATCTTTGCTGCATTGTATGACGTCACAATTGACCAGCTGGTACTGCAATGATTATGTATGGAGGCTGTTATAAAATATGTTTATAACTAGAGCATTGCAATGCACCACATTATGATATCATTTAGAAACCCTCTCTCGGGTTATTTAATGCCATTTATAAAAGAAAATGAACAACCATGGTCCAAGGAAAGATATTGAGAGCATTTAGCTGTAATCTAACAGTGCTGTACAGTCACAGCTCTGCTGCATTTGGTCAATTGTCCTTATAGTAATGCATATTCTAGTGAATATGCCAAAATCTTGTTTATTAGTACAAGGACTACCAAAATAAATCAACATGAAAAAAGTGTGGTCTTCTCTTTTAAAGCTGCAATATGGGAACACCCTTCTCTAACACCTATCTCAGACACCTCCTTTCTTTAAAACCTGCACCATTCATTTTGGTGAGAGGTGAGCTGTAATGCATACAGATAAGGACTTAGGTTTCAGCTGCTCTCTTCTTTTAGTGGGAAGGGACAACACTCAGCTCAATAGTCAGCAGGAGGATGTTGCTCCTATAGTAAAAGGAAGAGCTGGCTAAATATGCCCTTGTTTCCAGTCCTTTCTTTTCATGTAGCTCTAACTTGTCCCTTTTGTTGCTCACAAGTGGTCATTCAAGTACGGTGCTAAAAAGCCACATTTGAGTAGGTACCTAGTTGGGAGAAGTCAGTCAGTATAATATACTATAGAGTGTGTTACATGAGTAGGTACCTGATAGTGCAGCTATCTCTGTTCTAAGCAAGGCAGGCGACTTCTGCTGTCCTTAAGTACCCTCTTTTCAAAAGAAGTCATGCTCTGCTTCACCATTCAACTTGCACTCACCACATTAGTCTGAAAGTTCACATGACTCCTGGGGTTAGTCTAACCCATTGCAGACACATGCAAGAGGCATGAATGCAGCCCTGACAAGCAAATCACCAGGACTGGATTTATGTATCATGCCAACCCTATATATTGTTTTGATATGCTCCATAAGAGCATCTTGATGAACCTGGAGGCCATTTCTTAACACACTACGACTGCTGTCCTTTCAATCGTAGTGAGAACCTAATAATCTGCCTATAACAGTACCATGCACTAGTAGTCCCTAATATGTATGACTGCCCTACTAAACCTTATGTAATTACTGCATAGCTGCTAATCGTAGTGAGCAGTCGTAGGGCAGTTCCTACGATAGCCTGGCTTATTCTTGGCATTTTTAAATGATAGTGGCTGTGGGCAGTCGTTGTACATTGAGAAATGGCCTCCAGTTCAGTGCTGATGCGTTACTCGCCAATACTGCACCATGATGGCACACATGAAATGAAAGCCTTGAGGGCATCACGGTGTCCTTTTAGGTTTAACAATAAAACTTAGGTAGTCCATGCTAATCAAACCTGAATTACCACCAAACATGTTATGGGGCAGTATTCAGGCCACACAGGGGGGACATAAAATGGATATAAAAGCTACAGATTAGCGCAGCAGGAGGTGTCCCAGTGCCAAGATCTTAGTTGGTCAGGTACCTCAGCCTCATTAATATTCATGAGGTGGGTGGAAATGAATATTTGATTGACTTTAACCTTAACTAATATGGTGGACCTTAGCTAATTGGTGTTAGATCGGTGGGAGGCTTATTGCCAGAGGCCATATGTGGATACTTTGGGGTGAGGGCTGTCTAAGCGTGATATGGAGGGGAGCATAGAGAGAGAGAGAGGGGGTGTGTGTCCCCTCCTTTATGTCTGTAGTTAACAGTTTATTTAAGACCCAAAAACATCCCTTCCTTTGAAGCTGCTCCCCCTCCTTTTCTAAAATCCTGGATCCGCCACTGAAAGAGAGAGTGACTCAGACTCAGACAGGCTCACAGAAGGAGAAGCAGACACAGAAAGACAAAGATGCAAAACTGGAGAGAAAAAAAATCAGACATATGTATATGGACAGAAATAAATAAACCGTACCATAGGAAGACAGTGGCCGACAGAGAAAGACAGGGAGAGGACACATGGACAAAGAGGGACAGACATAGATGAGAAATAAAGACAGACAGTGTCAGTGAGACAGAAAGGAGGAGTTAACATCGAGACAAATGGAGAGAGGGAGTGAGAGAGACAGCGAGAGGGACAGAGAGACAGACTGAGAGACAGACACAGAGTGACTGACAGAGAGAGAAAGATACAGACATAGGCAGACAGACAGCCAGAGGCAGACAGACAGAGGCAAACTGGGAGACAGAGACAGAAGAAAGATATATATATATAAATATATATATATATATATATATATATATATATATATATATATATGTATATGTGTGTGTGTGTGTGTGTGTGTGTGTGTGTGTGTGTGTGCTTGTGTGTAATTCTTTTATTTATACAGGCTAAGTAGAGAGTCATACCCTTTTTTTATATGAAGCATTTCTAGTATAGGTACATGTCTTATCAATATCAACTAAACGATCCTCAAATCAAAATCAAATCAAGGGAAGACCATAAGGATCTTTATACATGATGGTATTTGTGTGATATAGAGCAAACAACATAAAAAAGGATCATCGACTCTTCAGGGAGACACAGTTATGAGGGAGCTAAAACAGCAGCAATGTAGACAAAAGGAACTGAAGAAGACAAAGACTGAAATCTAGAGACAAAGTGTTCCATAAATATTACATGTCCTCATGCAATTTATGTTCATTATACCTGAAGTGACGGTTCCGATTCAATCAGAACATCTGTTAGAACAATTGGTCATCATTTTCAGCTGTATAATGATATAATGCATGATTGATAATGTCTGTCTGTAATAGATAGTGCCAGTTCCAAGGTATTGAATACCCAGAATGCTGCACTGTAAAAAATAACTGTTGAATCTACCAGGGGTCCTTGTAAAATGTTAACTGAACAGTAAACCACTGTAAATTTAATGGCAGGGAGCCAGTGTAGTTTTAAGCAAGAAGCCCCAGGTGGCAGTGCGGTAGTACAAGGAATCTCTGTGAAAATAACAATATCTCTGTGAAATTAACAACAGATCACTGGCAACTTTGGGACGAGGATTCCATTGTTATTTTGATGACATTTTTTACAGTGTGTCCTATATGCTGCTGTGTTCTGCCCATGTTTTTGCCACCCTGATTATTTCTGAAGTGGGAAGGGTTTACAGTCATTTTGGTTGTAATTGTACCATTTCCTCCAAGATGTATATATAGACCTTTGTGTATCTAAAGTTAACTAATGTCCAGAGGGGTTTCCAAATATTGAAAAATCTAATTTCATGTTTATCAGAGGGTTGTTGAATAATTATAATGTTTGATCAAGAACAATTTTACCAACTTCTTAATCGACAGAATTGGAAGCGCAAACTCATCTAAAACAAAATTATTTGAATAACATGATTTTAGGGTATTTTTCCCAGGGTGGTAAAGTAACCAGGGTATCAGCAGTCCACTTTACTAAAACAACACTTTCTTAAACACCATAATAACTACCTACTCTTAATATTTTTCTTAGTTCTCTTCAGTTTTTTCTACTTCTCCAAAAGGCCTGGATCTTAGGGGGCCAAAATGGTGGGAAATAACTAACAAGATCTAACGCTTCAGCTCATTTCTCCAGGGAGTCGAGCGAAGAGACTCCAAACCAGTCAGCTCTACTTTTCTACTTTTCTCCTCTTTCAATGGAACTTTCAGACCTTCAAGGGTCGCATGATGACTCATGATTTCATCTTCTTTTGTTGTCATGATGCACCAATGCAGTGCTGGTGGGAAGCACTACATTGGTGTATCATGATGATCCTTCATGCATCATACCAAGTGGTATGGTATGATGCATGAATGCAGCACTGGCGAGTTACTCACCAAGAATCCATTCATGCATCATGACGCAAAAATTGGTATCATGCAATAAACCACCATGCAATCTCTAAAGGCTTAAGAAAATAATGAAAAAGGGAAATAACTCAAACCTTAAAACATGCTCTAACAATGGTTGGGACATTTCTCAACTGAAAGTCAATTTCCTGTTTTAAGAATGCATTGCACGGCGCAGATTATTCTTATCTCTGGGTGGAATAGGAGAATTCTACCAGTTTTAATGTGGACTGATAAAAGTAGATCTATGGGCCAAATGACACCCACTGTATCCCCTGGGGGCAGGGGGCCTCCAGGGTATCAAAGCAAATCTGGGTTTATCAGTTTAGAACACTTTAAGCCTTTGAGCATAGGACATCGACTTAATATAGATTTAATGACTACAATATTAAAGTAGGTAAAAATCATGCATCGAGACACCCGGCCTGCATTAGTGCATCATGCCACATGGTTGATGGGTCAGCCCAATGAGAAGCTTTGCCAGGGCTACTTTCATTTATAGATTATATAATAGTGGATCTAGGCCATGCAGCATAAGGACTCGAAATTTCAAATACCATATTGGCCCGTATAAGTGCCAGGGCGCTCATTAATTTCAAATAGGCTCTACCATGGCACTCATATACAAGACCGGCGCTTATCCGACACTTAGATTATAGTGGATTTTGAAATTTCAACACCCCTATGCCCCCAGCACTTATTCAAGACCTGAGGTTATTCAAGACCGTACTTAATGGCTCTCTCAAATGACTTCCATTTTGGAGGGTTTTAATGGCCTGTGGAAGGGCAATGGAACTGTCTTTTTAGCTTCTTTCCATTTGAACAGCACTATGGAAAGGAAATTTTATATAAATTACAGTTTTGATAATTTGCAACTTTGAACAGCTCTGGAACATCAGAAATAGAAAAAAGGTCCCCAGGCATTGACTTCAATTATACATTCCAATTGGTAAAATCATGAGGACAAAAGGCCATAGACTTGGAGACATCAGGCAGCCCTTAAAGGATAAATAGATAGAACTAAACGACCGTGGTGTACGAGGTGGCTGATCCACCCCGAGGGGTGGATCAGCCACCTAGGACACCAGGGGAGTTTAGTTCTATATTTATTTTATGTTTTTAGATGTTTAAATAAGGAAAAATTATCAAAATCCGGTACCGTAGTTCCCCGTCAAAGCGCCGGTCCGCCATTTTGAATGTTTACATGCACCCAGAACGAGGCTGCAGTGGTGGATCGGCCGCTGTGGTGGATCGGCACACGTTACGCCACTGGGGATGTGCGGATCGGCCGCGCAATGCTATCTCTACGGGAAGAAGTTATTCACATAAAATAAGGGGCTTGGATGTTGCATGAGTAACGGGTATGGTTCTTTAGTCCTTTAAGGGCCGCTAAAGCAGGAGTGCATCATGCCCATTTGTCATCATGAAGCACCGATGAGACAACTGCAGCACTAGTTCCAGAGGCATAAATTGGTCAGATTAGCACTAACCTGCCCTATTTATTCCGATACTTTTGATGTATTAGAAATCGTCATATTAGCGACAATTTGCCCGACCGACAGCAGTGGAACCAACACTTATAACCAGCACTTCATTGTCCAGAGCATCACGCCGACCCTCCAGGAGCATGTTGCTCCTATGGTAAAAACAGCTCTCAGTAGGTATCCTCTTTTCTAATTACTTTATATAACCTTACCAAATTTATGAAGGGACATCCCTTCAGCTCAGAAAACCAAAAAATACCGACTTAGGACGTCTGATTCCATTTTTATTGCTTATTTTGTGTCATGTAACATCCGGTACCAAAATGATGAAATATGGAGGTAATTGAAGTTGCTCTCAGAATATAAGAATGTCCCATTATGTATAACAAACAAATGAAATAACAAGGTCAATATGTCTATTATTGACTTCAATTACAAAATGGAACAAAATTTGAGTTATGCATGCACAGTAGAATGCCTCTTACATGATGATAATAGTACCGGACGTTACATAACGTCCAGTACTTTTATCGGAATTATTTCACATAAGCTGCTCTCACACGGAGAGAAATGCTGATAGACACACAATTTTTTCACCAAAGTAGGGGATAATAGGGCCCTTCATATGGGTAATGACTAAGATTTTGAAGCTTCATTTTTTCCATGTTTTATAACTGATTTAGATTTAGGTATCGGATGTTACAAATTACAGATTTCTATTTTCAAAGACACATGATGAAAAATTCTCACTCAGTAACATGTCCAAACCTCATGGAAATGATACATATGATCATATGCAATACAAAAAATAACTTTGGGATGCCCTAGATGTTCTTTATTCAATAGAGGACACTTGAAAAAAATACAAAAAGTCAAAAAAGAACAAATTTGGCCATTTTTGTTCACTTGCCAGGCTATAAGTCTATGAGTTCTTAATGGATCACCACAAATTTACACCTTTCAGATAGCCCTAAGTGTCCTCTATCAAATGAGTCTATGTAAGGCAAGATCAATTCACAACTTCTTTCTCTAGAGCCACAAGAGTCCAAAATGACCCCAAAACACAAAATCTACTGCTTTCTGGTGACCTGGTCTACTCAAATCCCCCTACTTGAATGACCACTTGTGAGCAACCAAATGGACAAGTTATAGCTACATGAAAAGAAAGGACTGGAAATGAGGGCATTTTTAGCCAGCTCTTCCTTTTACTATAAGAGCAACCCCCTCCAGTATTGTATCAACCCCGTAGGGTGGGCATGATGCATGAATATAGCCTGGTTGAATAACTAGCCAGGGCTGCATTCATGCATCATGACGACCAATGGGCATGATGCATTAATCATTAGCGGCCCTCAAAGGGTTAAAGTGTTATCCAGTCCCTAGAGGGTTAAGATCACCAGCTCAGTTGTCAAGGCAATAACCTACTCCCTTCTCACAAAATAAGTTTATGAAACTAAGTCAAATGTTAGTCTGCAGAACAATTAAAATCTGAACATCAGTTTTATTAAAGTTGAAAAAGAAGTTAATGAGTTGGCTGTAAAACACTTCCATCTGATTTGCAGCCGAACTAATCTAAAGCGATCAGAGAAAGTTTCCAACGATAACTTTTTCATGGATTGAGCAATAAAGACTTGCTCCTATGGTAAAAACAGCTCTCAGTAGGTATCCTCTTTTCTAATTACTTTATATAACCTTACCAAATTTATGAAGGGACATCCCTTCAGCTCCGAAAACCAAAAAATACCGACTTAGGACGTCTGATTCCATTTTTATTGCTTATTTTGTGTCATGTAACATCCGGTACCAAAATGATGAAATATGGAGGTAATTGAAGTTGCTCTCAGAATATAAGAATGTCCCATTATGTATAACAAACAAATGAAATAACAAGGTCAATATGTCTATTATTGACTTCAATTACAAAATGGAACAAAATTTGAGTTATGCATGCACAGTAGAATGCCTCTTACATGATGATAATAGTATCGGACGTTACGTAACGTCCAGTACTTTTATCGGAATTATTTCACATAAGCTGCTCTCACACGGAGACAAATGCTGATAGACACACAATTTTTTCACCAAAGTAGGGGATACTAGGGCCCTTCATATGGGTTATGGCTAAGATTTTGAAGCTTCATTTTTTCCATGTTTTATAACTGATTTAGATTTAGGTACCGGATGTTACAAATTACAGATTTCTATTTTCAAAGACACATGATGAAAAATTCTCACTCAGTAACATGTCCAAACCTCATGGAAATGATAAATATGATCATATGCAATACAAAAAATAACTTTGGGATGCCCTAGATGTTCTTTATTCAATAGAGGACACTTGTAAAAAATACAAAAAGGCAAAAAAGAACAAATTTGGCCATTTTTGTTCACTTCCCTTGGCTATAAGTCTATGAGTTCTTAATGGATCACCACAAATTTACACCTTTCAGATAGCCCTAAGTGTCCTCTATCAAATGAGTCTATGTAAGGCAAGATCGATTCACAACTTCTTTCTCTAGAGCCACAAGAGTCCAAAATGACCCCAAAACACAAAATCTACTGCTTTCTGGTGACCTGGTCTACTCAAATCCCCCTACTTGAATGACCACTTGTGAGCAACCAAATGGACAAGTTATAGCTACATGAAAAGAAAGGACTGGAAATGAGGGCATTTTTAGCCAGCTCTTCCTTTTACTATAAGAGCAACCCCCTCCAGTATTGTATCAACCCTGTAGGGAGGGCATGATGCATGAATATAGCCTGGTTGCGTAACTAGCCAGGGCTGCATTCATGCATCATGACGACCAATGGGCATGATGCATCAATCATTAGCGGCCCTCAAAGGGTTAAAGTGTTATCCAGTCCTTAGAGGGTAAAGATCACCAGCTCGGTTGTCAAGGCAATGCGCTACTCCCTTCTCACAAAATTAGGTCATGAAACTAAGTCAAATGTTAGTCTGCAGAACAATTAAAATCTGAACATCAGTTTTATTAAAGTTGAAAAAGAAGTTAATGAGTTGGCTGTAAAACACTTCCATCTGATTTGCAGCCTAACTAATCTAAAGCGATCAGAGAAAGTTTCCAACGATAACTTTTTCATGGATTGAGCAATAAAGACTTCAACAAAAAGGAAGTGACTTGGGTTATAAATTGCAGCAGTAAGAATGGTATCTATTCTCTTATGACTTGACAGACAATGCAATAATTCAATATTAATTGGTGATTTATCATGATATGCATTATGCATGTTTAACAAAGCCTATGACAGTTACAATAGACTTACACTATATGCTCTATGGAGCATGGACAGGCATGTCTTACTCCACCCCTGGGACTGGAGTCATTTATATCCCCATATAGAAGTACAATCTTATTACAATCAATCCAGCAAAAATATGAGGCCTAGTCTTCCCCAGGGATTGGAGTTGGTTTCCCCTTCCCCTTTTGAGATTCATCCACGCATTGCTAAATGTTAGCCCTTACAGTGTTGCAGCCGCACAGAATCTTTGTGCGCTTCGCCCATAGGGGACTGTTCAACAATCATGTCACTGGTATTTAGGCATTTTTCAGGACCCACCCACCCCCTTGTCACTCTTTTTTTATTGAACATATAGAGGAACCCAAATACATGGGTCACCCTCCCCCAAGCAGTGAAGTAATTGTTGAACGTTCCATAGGGTGTCATGATGTATGAATACAGCCGTAGTGAGTAACTCGCCAGAGCTACATTTATGCATCATTCTAACACTATGGGGTTCATACAGTCCCAGAGAGTCGGCATGATGCTCCAATGAAGTGCTGGTGAGGAGTCTTGCCAGCACTTCATTGGAACATCATGCCAACTCGTTGGCATGGGCATGACGCGCTCCTGCATTAGCGGCCCTTAAAGGGTTAGACGCTTGTCGAGGAGGGTGGTAAATTACAGTGAATTGTCAGCATGAGTGGGAAGGATGCCTGGTTAATGGAGGGAGTGATTATTACCCTATATATAAAAAGGCATTGGTTCGTCGGTGGTTCCCACCCCATTGAAATAGGCTTGAATGCTTGCCAGGAACAGATAAACCAAAAGAGGCTAGTTAAAAGTATGTAATTTTTTCAAAGTTAACTCGATTTTTCTATGGAATTTCAAGAATTTTGATATTTTGAGATACCCCTATTCAATAACACTTCTCCTTATCGACCAAATCATAGGATTCAGAAGCAAATAAAAACAAAGAGCATTTACACAATGCCACAAAATTGTCATAGCTATTTTTTCCCCTAATTTCTGCCATTTTGGATCTCGATTCGAAGAGATCGGCCCCCGCCCTGATGTGAATAATAGATAAAACTGTAAATTGACTGATAAAGTAACCTCCGGGAAAATCTGCTGGGAGAGTGCAAAATTGTTTAACGTTGCTATGACATCAGTTGCTAAGATAAGCGCCTCTAAGATAAGCGCTTTTGGGGTAAGACACCAGGGGACTGCATGGAAGTACCTATTTGATTTTGGCTGCAGGGGGGGGGCAGGGGAATGGGTAGGACATATCATTATCAAAGCCTTTGCACCCACTATCTAGTGGCGAAGCCACTAGTGATTATAGAATAATGCCATTTTAGAATAATCACTTAAATGTACTAGAGTCTGGCTGGTGTTGTGATAAGTTCTACCATCAAAGAGTGGAGCTGGGCATGGTGATCCCATTGAACCCCATGTTAATAAGAAGAAGGCACTGGGCAGGTGATCTGGCCCGGGATCTTGCACTGGCAGATCACCCACCCAGTGGTAGAGATACTCTCAAACCAGGGTGATTTACTCAATACTGTCCATAGAAATAGAGATTAATGTCCCATTATATAACTCTAGGAATAGTAGAACAATGATCACTCCCTGTGTGTCCAGGGTTGAGCTGTAGGATTATTATTCCGAGGCCCGCTGGTCAATCCCGCCACACATGGTAATGATCAGTCAGTCCATAGTCCATTTACGGCTAAATGAACATCCCTTTTTAAAGAATCACTCCGGTCACTCATATTGAAAAATATGGGTCACAATTTCTATTATGTAATATCTTTAGAACGTTAATATCCCTCAACGTCTGCAGCCTTTAATGTCCATTCTGGAGGCCATTAAAGATAAGCTAGATATTCCACTAAGTTCTAAATAGCTCACTTTAAAAAGTCACGCTATTGCCTAAGAAGATGCCTTTCTGTCTGACCCTCTCTTCCCTGCTGTTATTTTGAGTAGCAACCATAGTTATGGGAAGGTACTTGACTACTCCTGAAACGTTACCTACTCATATCACTTTTTTCTGGGATGGCACTTCCTGACTGCCTTTGGGCAACATGAAAGAAGTCACCACATGAAAGAAAGTAAGCTACTCAAGGTGATGCACTTCTTAGATAAAAAACTAACTATCCCCTTATTTGCAAGACCCCCCTGAACTAAGCCTATACCAATGGCATTGCAGCCTTTTAATCATTGTCATCCTGCAATTATCTTTTTGGGAAAGGCCCAATCATAGGCACAGGCCTCAACTTGTAAAAACCCTGAGGGGTAACACAATACAACAACATGAACAGCTACTTTTAATAATAGGGTAGATTAACCAAAAGATGACCGTTCCTGTGCAGGCCTTCAATGAGAGATTTGTAGTGTGTAATATCTCTGAGAGTTTTAGGTCCTCAGACTTCCAAAAGGCATTGAATGGAAGATAATTGTTTAGGCTTTTTTACCTGCTATATCTTGAAAATCCATGTATATAATATCTATCTAGTTTATCAACCTTACTAAGAACATTCCATTTAGTTCATTTTCCCCTCGAGATGACCACTTTTCACCTTGAGACGACCACTTGATACACAGCCTTTGAATGGGGCCATTTCCATTAAGCCATAATTTCAAAAAAGAATAAGTGTCTTACATAAATATACAATATAATGTTACTGTTGATGGTGGTATATTGTAATGAAAATGTATGTTTTGCAGCAGCTAAATTGGAAGGGATATTTCAGTAAAGATTATGTTCATCATAGTTGCCATTCCCATCCAATTAGAGGTAATAATCCTAGCCCTGCATTAAAAAGGCTTTGTTTTATGATTATCTATCAATATCCACCACAGTAACATTTTGCTTGACTTAGCATTTATGTTCTTGATGTCATATGGTTCCTTTGCATACTACTCATAATAGGAAAACAGCAAAGTTTTAAACCCATGCATAGAGATATCATCTAGAGAATGCAATGTCCCGAGATATTATGGATATGAATCTTTTGATGTAATCCTTCATAATCAGTGGTTTCTACTCAATTAAAGGCATAACTCTCTCTGTGAGTGGTGATCAACTCAAGGTGAAATGGTGGTCATCTCATGGTGAAATTGGCATGCCTGGGAAAATGAGTCCTAAACTGAAAGTATTTAACATTTCTGAACATTTGTTTATGTCATCATTTACTTATGATATATATATCTATGTCTAGGATCAATATTTGGTACATGTGAACAATCTCAATGTTCAGAATCTGCAACTAAAGTTAAAGATTTCTGGAGAAATGGCCAGTTGGCCATGATAGAAACCAGTCAAACATGGGTACGTTGGTGTAGTGTTATACAATAATAACTACTCAACATCTCATAGGTGGCCAGTCCATGAGATAATATAACACCTCTATTTCAGAAATATTAGAGGTACAGCCCCATAAAGTAGATGTAAAAGTGAGGAAAACAAGGTAGCAGGTGGTCAACTCAAGGTATGTGGTCGTCTTTAGGTTAACCTACCCTATGACTCAGCTGATGGTCACAGGAATGACTACCCACCTAGCACGTCCACTAGTAAACCAGCTTGAATGAATAGCATGTTGGAAATTGCCAAATAACACTGTGTTAAATCTGTTGCTAAGGAAATCCTTTAAAAGATATGGAATAATAAACTGGAATGGTGGCTGAGAGATTTATATACCGGCATTAATGTATATGGATGTCTACTTCTATTTAGGCATGTGACTGTTGCTATGGAAAATGACAGCATACCATTGTTGCTATATGACTGCAAGTTTGTTTGTTTTTTTGTTTCGATTATATAATTATTTAGGGCACTAGTGTATCCCCAAAAAAGAATGAGTTTGAATAAATACCTTTGCCAAAAAATGTCAAATAACATTGTGCTAAGGTTGTTACTAAGGCAATCCTTTAAGGGGCTATTACTAGGCAACCAATGTTCCTTATTTGAAATAGTAAAGCCCTTGACTATGATATTAAGGAGATAAAAGTGGCAAGTTTATTATCTAAAAGATCTATAGGCCTATTATGATGCGTTACTGTCCATGGTTTTCTACTGCTGGGAAGAGATGTGACTGTTGCTATGGAAAATAAAAAACCAGCTTAAAAGAAGACCTATGCTGAAAAATGCCAAATAACATTGTGTTAAGGCCGTTGTCAGGGAAATCCTTAGAAAAGCCGATGTTGCTAAGTAACCAAGGTTTATATAAACAACCTAGAAGTAACGTAGAATCCTTGGGGGTAGGGGTGGTTGGACTCTTTAGGAAGCATTTTAGCAAATTGTTAATGTTGTCAATAAAAGTGGTTGCCATGGTAACCAGAATGGAAAGAAAAGTTCCCAACATGCTTTTTTGGACCTTAGATACCCAAGGAACAAATTTATGTATGTTGGGTAAAATTAACATCCACTTTGCACGTAACTACACGTGCCCCTGAGCCCTCTACTAAGAGGGCAACTTAGAGTTAATTCATTGTATTTGATAAAGAAAAAGAATTGCGTTATTTCTGGTATAACATAGGTTGAGGGAAGATGTGAATGCCCATAGAGTAAACAAAGCAATGTTTTCTAGGACTGCAGATTGGATGTTTGCCTCACTACAGGAGGTGTCACAGTCAATGTTTACCCCTCCCTAGCAACCAGCTGGTGTCTCAGCAACACTTCTCCCCTTGTCCACCCCTTCAAGTCCATTCTTCTAACGTTACAGATATCCATGTCACCTAATCAGCTCGCTGTCAGTGTTTTTCTGTTCCTTTTTTGCTGGAAATACAAATAACCCATTAACAGTCAGATAATGACTCAGACGCAAGGTCTATTGGTTGTCATGATGCACCAATGCAGCCCTGTCAAGTAACTGACCAGTAATGCATTGGCACATCCTGCTGCATCACAGCTATAGGGTGACCATGGTGCGTGAATGCAGACAGGGCTGAATTCATGCTTTGTAGCATGCTATGCTTCTCTTTAAGCTTTTAAGTCAGACTAGTGGCTTCGCCACTAGATAGTGGGAGCAAAGTGTACTCTCACTAATGTCACCCCCCACACACACACACACCCAACAGCTAAATTCTGCTTTTGTGCTGATATGTAACAGGAGAGGTGCATCATCAAGCAACACGTAACGTAGCAACAACGCGTAACATAGCAACATCATGTAACATAGCTACACCAAACATTTTTACACTCTCCCAGCTGAAACTCTCAGAGGTTTGAGTTTTAGGGAGTTTCCCAGGAAGTACTCATCAGATCTTAACATATGAGCTATCAAATTAAAGGTCTCTCGGAGAATGCAATCCAGATCTTCAATTGCCTCAAAGATTCCCGCATGAATAACATTGGGAGAGCTGCTGATCTCTTCGAATCGAGATCCAAGATGGCCAAAAATACAAAAAGAGTAGGCTGACAGGTTAAAGGCTATCGATTTTTTTTAATAGACCTACTATCAACCTTTTTTATGGTTGAATCTCATTACTTCTTTGAGTGGAAGAAACTACATTAAAAATTGGCTCTTGAACATGTAGATGGCAATGAGAACTTGAAGAAAAACCGAGTTAATTTTTTAAAAAAATACATGCGTTTAGATAGCCTCATTTCCCTGATCTGTTTCCTGGCAAGCACTCAACCCTGTTTCAATGAGTAGGGGTACCAGCAACATAGCAATCCCGTTTTTAATATGGGGTAATAACACATTGACGCATCATGCCCACTCCTTGGGGTTGATACACTCCTATGCTAAGGGTCGGCATGATGCTCCAACGAAGTGCTGGTGAGCATACTCACCAGTACTTCATCAGTGTATCATGACGACCTATGGGCCCAGTCCTGCAGTAGTGGTCCTTAAAGGGTTAAAAGCCTGAACATCAAAGATAGGTTTCCTCTTACCTAAATTGTTCTCCATGTCATCAATCATGTTTCCGGCCGCCATGTTGGTTTAGGGCAGACGCCGCGTTCATCAGTCACCTTGGTGACGCCTGTTGTTAGCACCAGGGGGCGTAGGGCTGTCTTTGTTGTGGGGGGAAAAGGAAAAAGTGAGCTACTACTGTAAAACATTGTATATCCACCTTTAAGCTGCACCCTGAGTCAAGGGTGACTGTATAAGCCGCACCTAGAGTCTGAAAATGTTGCCATATCTAACTATATGTATCGTAAAGGCTTGTGTAATGTCTCAAATTGGTGATTGGGGTGTAGGTGTATTGAAACTAATCTTATGCACTAAAATAGTATTCAAATAATCTTAACCACTAAAACAGTATTCATATAAGTGCCTATCTCAATTAACGGTGACTCGGTATCCCGGGCTCAGTATAAGATTCACCTAGAGTCTGAAATGGTCATATAATACTACATGTACTGTAATGGGCTATTTAGGCACCAGGGCCTCAAATAAACGCTGGTCTCAAATAACTGATGGGGTATAGGATTGTAGAGGTTGGCGGAAAACGTCTTTGGAGAAACCGGGACTCGAACCCGGGACCCTCCAACTTCGAAGCGGAAGCTCTTCCTCTGAGCTACTTCTCCTGACCTGATGTTCTCTACCTTCCACCTACGCCTGGATCGGTGTGATACCGATAGGGAACATGTGACTACCCTGGTGACCTGCCCCTGCAGGTCGGCCACCCGGGCACGGGGACTCACATAGTCATGTTCCCCTACACAGCCCCCAACCAGCTTCGACCACCGAATTAACCAGCACTGAGTCACACACAGCTTACGACTTTCCTGTTCCCAGGAATACTTGTGGGTGCCACCTGTTTCCAAGTCTCCCAGTGCTAGCAGGTCGAAGCGCTTGCCGTATCACACCAACCCAGGGACCGAGCTCCGTAGCCCCCCCTCACGCGGGTCAGGACTACTCGGTTTCTCCACCAGTGTAGAGGTCGGCGGAAAACGTCTTTTGGAGAAACCGGGACTCGAACCCAGGACCCTCCAACTTCGAAGCGGAAGCTCTTCTCTGAGCTACTTCCCCTGGCCTGACGTTCTCTACCTTCCACCTACGCCTGGATCGGTGTGATACCGATAGGGAACATGTGACTATCCGGTGACCCGCCCCTGCGGGTCGGCCAACCGGGCACGGGGAATCATGTTCCCCTACAGGATCATTGAAAACAAACTTAAGAACTAAAGCAGTACTCACATAATCTCAAATAAGGGCCCGGGTACAGAGGTATTGAAATCAATAAGCCCCCGGTACTTAAAGGGGGCAACTACGGTATACGCTGCACTTAAGGTCGTCATCCTGAAGACCTGAGTCATCAATATTACGACTCATTTTGACTACCTAAAGTTGTAGTTTTAGGTATCGTCAACTTGAGGACCTAAAGTGGTCACCTCTGACTAGTTTCGGATCTTCCATGTTTTCAGTGTGAACCCAGAGTTTAGGGCGATCCTATGAGCTGTGCCAAGGGTCTGATAAGGTCTATAAGTTGTGGCTTATATGCAGGGTTTTACGGTCTGATCTGAACAACTTTGATGTTCTTTGATGTTAAAGGCTGCTGTAATCAATAGGTGCATTTTACTTCGAGAATTTACTCTTTTTTTTTTAATAATGCACCAATCACAGTGGGTACATTATGATGATGAAATGCATAGAGGAAAAGGGGCTAATGTTTACGATTTGTGGGGCTATCTATCAAGAAGCATAATGTATGTATTTATAAGTATCAATTTAAAATTTCAGGTGGCCTTAATTTTAGCTGTTCAAATCGCCTTCATGGTATGACATTTAAATCAATAGACCTCGACAGGCGACTGAGACTAAAATGAGAAGGGATCCGCTTAACACAGTTTCTTGATAAGATTATACACAATAAGAAAACCCTTCTGTAGGCTAATTACCTACAGTTGGTACTAGATGTCACAGGGTGTGCTGTCCTTAATGGGTCCCTGAGGGATTCAGGATCTATATTTATTTTATGTGAATAACTTCTTCCCGTAGAGATAGCATTAGGGAGCCGATCCGCACACCCCCAGTGGCGTAACGTGTGTCGATCAACCACAGCGGCTGATCCACCACTGCAGCCTCGTTCTGGGTGCATGTAAACATTCAAAATGGCCATGGGCGCTCGTGCGGTGAGCTACGGTACTGGATTTTGATAATTTTTCCTTATTTAAACCCTCTAAAAACATAAAATAAATATAGAACTAACCTCCCCTGGTGCCCTCGGTGGACGATCCACCCCTCGGGAGTTGTCTCCCTCGTGGTGGATCGACCACCTCGTACACCACGGTCGTTTAGTTCTATCTATGTATGTCTGAATGCCCATTCAATATGTGTAGATTTTTAAATCAGCTGAGAATACAACCACCCTTTCAAATGTGTATGTAAAGCCGTGTGTCCACACGTCGATAGAACCACGTTTGTTGGCCGACAAAAGCACTTCCAGCATTCATTTCAAATGACAAAATTCAAACATGTTAGATATTATCGTCGAAAACAGACGATAAAAGTAATTTTGTGATCGGAAATGATCAGTTAAAGCGTTTTTGTTGTCGGCAATTTTGCTGGCACCAAATTCTATCGCCATGCATGTGGACACACGACTGAACAGGGGCATAGGAAAAGGGGTGGGCCATGGGGGCCTGGGACCCCTCAATCATAAAGGAGGGGGGTCTGAGTATGTCATACAGACATAAGACTCAACAAAAATTACTTTTTTCCAATTCTATATAAGTATATAGCTGTCATTGTGCCTGAGCCGACAGTTTAAGGTGGTTGTGATGGGGCCCATGCTGCCCCCCCCAATGAGGATTTGCTTCATACGCCTCTACTTAAGCCTAAATTTCCCTGAGCTACTCTCCTATCCATTTAAAATGCCTTAGCTGTTTTTCCCTTTCCTCTATCATGAGACGTTATATTTATTTGTCTACCCAGCAAATTGGCGTGACTCCTCGTCAACCTGTGTGAAGTGGCTCACACATGTCGCTAGATGGAACACGACGTCGCTATAGCACAAGATCACCAGGAATAGCAATGGTGGTGATCACATGGCCTCACCTCAGATGGCGAGGATGGTGATCACTCAGACTCACCAGGGATGGCGACGCGGGTGATCACTCACCTCGCTAGATGAAACACGCACCTCGTCATAGCACATGTTCACCAGGGATGGCGAGGATCGTGATCACTCATCCTCACCAGGGATGGCGACATGAGTGATCACTCATCCTCACCAGGGATGGCGACATGAGTGATCACTCACTTCGCTAGATGAGACACACACCACGTCATAATGCACATTCACCACGGATGGCAAGGATTGTGATCAGTCACCTTGCTAGATAAAACGCGTACCTCGTGATAGCACAGGTTCACCACAGATGGTGAGGATCTTGATCACCCACACTCACCAGGGATGGCGACACGAGTGATCACTCATCTCGCTTGATGAAACGCGCACCACGTCATAGCGCAGGTTCACCATGGATGGCGAGAGTGGTGATCACTCAGACTCACCAGTGATGGCGACGCTGGTGATCACTCACCTTGTTAGATGAAAAGCTCATGATCATCGACATTGGTAATCATGCAGCCTCACATCTGCCAGATCAAAGTATGTTTTGCCAGAGAAGGTATTGTCATATGTATCTTCCCTCTAACCACAGACAAGGTGTTCATGTTGATATTTCCCTATGTATTTTTCCTGTGACCAGAGAAAAGGTGTTTATGGATAGTTGCTTTCATTTTAGAGATACCTCTATCTAAATTCAATTGATATTCTCTCTATATAATCTTGTTTGATTCAACTCTGAAGTATTACATGGAAATCAGTGTGAAACAAAGCACATTTGATACATATGGGACTTATACTTCATGCCCACACTTCCTAGATAGGCTACATGTTGAACAGTGGTGCTGTCTCACCAACTTTGGCAATGGTGGTGATAAGTTGCCACTGTGAGTGAGAGTGACTGACAGATGATGCAATCCTCAGAGAGCATTGACTCGGAGTGACACAAATTCACGCATTGAGTGAGACAAAGGCTGGCAATGGTGGTGATAAGTTGTCATTCTGAGTGAGAGTGAGTGACAGATGATGCAATTCTTAGAGAGCATTGACATGGAGTGACACAAGTTCACACATTGAGTGAGACCAATGTTGGCAATGGTAGTGATAAGTCACCATTTTGTGTGAGAGTTGATGCCAGTGGCACGGGAGTGGTACATAATCACACAGTGAGTCAGATCCATGTTGGCGATGCTTGTGATAAGCCGCCATTCTGAGTGAGAGTTGACAGGCAGTGGCACATACTCACGCAGTGAGTTAGATCCATGTTGGCGATGGTGGTGATAAGTCACCATGCTTTGTGAGGGATGACAAGGGGTGGCACATACTCACGCAGTGAGTGAGATCATGTTGGTGACTGTTGTGATAAATTGCCATGCCATGTGAGACTGACACACAGTGGCGAAAGATGACGCAGTGAGTTATCACTCAGAAAGGAGTCACCATTGATGACCAATCATGGCGACAGATAACGACAATTTGCTGGGTAATATATGTCAAGGTCAATTTGACAACCTTCTTCCATAGATGATCCGCCTTTAACAAAAGATATAACTATCAATAGACAGCCAATGGAGGATTAGATAAACAAATTTCAATTTACCATGTGTTAAAAACTAACCCCTGAAGTTGTGCTTTCTTAATGTGGAGATGTGGAGATGTGGTAATTGTGTAAAGCCTTAAAAGATGACATGATAGATTAGACTAAAAACCGTGCATGCATGATCTACATAGTCTGTACATCATAGCTAACTGTACAAGGGAAGGGTGACTGTAATTGTGTAAAGCCTTAACAGATGACATGATAGATTAGACTAAAAACCGTGCATGCATGATCTACATAGTCTGTACATCATAGCTAACTGTACAAGTGAAGGGTGACTGTAATTGTGTAAAGCCTTAACAGATGACATGATAGATTAGACTAAAAACCGTGCATGCATGAACTACATAGTCTGTACATCATAGCTAACTGTACAAGGGAAGGGTGACTGTAATTGTGTAAAGCCTTAACAGATGACATGATAGATTAGACTAAAAACCGTGCATGCATGATCTACATAGTATGTACATCATAGCTAACTGTACAAGGGAAGGGTGACTGTAATTGTGTAAAGCCTTAACAGATGACATGATAGATTAGACTAAAAACCGTGCATGCATGATCTACAAGTCTGTACATCATAGCTAACTGTACAAGGGAAGGGTGACTGTAATTGTGTAAAGCCTTAACAGATGACATGATGCTCTAAGGGCTGCTACTGCATTAGTACATTGTGTCCATTTGTCGTTATGATGCATGAATGTAGCTCTGGTGAGTTTCTCGCCAGGGACAATTCACGCATCATGCCAAACTCTATAGGCCTAAGGGAGTGGTCATTTTTTTAACGACAGGGGAGGGGTGGTGGATTTTTAGGGGGCGTGTCAAAGATTTTTTGGCCCTTCCCCTTTGTGCCATACCAATGCGCGGGCTATTTCAGTAAGAAAGGGTGAAATGTGTTTCCCCCTGCCCCCGAGAGGGGTCTGAATTTTTATGCCCCTCCCCACAAAACCACCACCCCTCCCCTGTTGTTAAAAAATTACCACTTCCTAAGGGCTGCTAAATGCATTAGTACACTGTGCCCATTTGTAGTCGTAATGCATTGAATAAGCCCTGGTGGGTTACTCATCAGGGCTCTGAATACTTTTCATGCATCATGCTAAACTCTATAGGCCTAATAGACATGCAATAAGCACCTAATAAGCATGTATGTGTAAAGGTAAATTTGCCTCAAAACCATGTCGATTTCAACGATGATGACAAAATTCTGTTATTTCTATTCTAAAAAAAATGTACAGAAAAGTGGCTCGTGCACTTAGTAAAGTATGTGCATTTGTAAGACTGAGCACAGTCATTGTTTGCATTTGTCACGGCTGCATTTGTTCATTAGGACCACAAAGGAACATAAATCCGGATGCACCGCATTGTCCATAAAGGGTTAACGGTGCCCCCAGGGCCCCCATACACAACCCATGCCCTGCGTACAACTGGTGTGTTTTACTGTGTTTTAGTACACCCTAATGGTATTGGAGGCCCCCATAAAATGCCTTTATAATTCATGACAGGTGGCTTCGCGCTCATTATAACACGCTTTTATATCTGTGTTTTGTATGCATAGTATAGATGTGTATTTGATCTAATTTCATCCCATACTCATGAATATAAAGGTGTAATGGGTTATTTTGTGTAGGCAGCCATCTTGTCCCCCTGTGAGAGTAGCCATCTTGTGCCCTTTTGTAGGAAGCCATCCTGACCCTCTGTGTATTGTCCCCTCAGTGTGTAGGCAGCCATCTTGTCGCCCTGTGTGTAGGCAGCCATCTTGTCCCCTGTGTGTAGGCAGCCATCTTGTCCCCTGTGTGTAGGCAGCCATCTTGTCGCCCTGTGTGTAGGCAGCCATCTTGTCCCCTGTGTGTAGGCAGCCATCTTGTCCCCTGTGTGTAGGCAGCCATCTTGTTGCCCTATGTAGGCTGCCATCTTCACACCCTGTGTAGGCAGCCATGTTGTCCCCTGTGTGTAGGCAGCCATGTTGTCCCCTGTGTGTAGGCAGGCAACTTGTCTCCCCTGTGTAGGCAGCCATCTTGTCACCCTGTGTAGGCTGCCATCTTCTCACCCTGTGTAGGCAGCCATGTTGTCCCCTGTGTGTAGGCAGCCATATTGTCCCCTGTGTGTAGGCAGGCAACTTGTCCCCCTGTGTAGGCTGCCATCTTGTCCCCATGTGTAGGCAGCCATCTTGTCCCCTGTGTGTAGGCAACCATCTTGTCACCCTGTGTAGGCAGCCATTTTGTCCCTCCCATGTAGGCAGCCATCTTGTCCTCCTGGGTGTAGGCAGCCATCTTGTCCCTCTTGTGTAGGCAGCCCCCTTGTGTATAGGTAGCCATCTTGTTGCCCTATATACATAGCTATATTTTCCCCCTGTGTAGGCAGCCATCTTGTCCCCCCCCTATGTATGTAGCCATCTTGTTCTCCTGTGTAGGCAGCCATCCTGTCCCCCTGTACCACCCTGTCTGGATTTTGACATTGTAAAACGCCCTTCTTAAGACTCTATTAAAATGAGACCCTCGCTTATTTGAAACCCCACCAAGCTGCAGTCGACAGAGTAAACGCCTATAGATATAACTAGCAGGTGATCCTGCCTAACCCAATAGACTAATTTGCAGATGAAATTATCTCACCCCCATAACCTCTACGACAATGGTCCATTTGTCAGACCGGTCTTAATGAAATAGGGGCTCAATTAGAAAAAAAAAAGAAATTACCCATTTAGTGCACCGACACCTTACTATTGGTAAAGGTGAGACATCATTGATGTTTTTGTATACGGAAGACAGGACACACTATTTTATTGTCATATTTTAGCATTGGGGTTTTAACTAGGCCCAGCCATAAATAAGCCTCGGCGTAAGGTGGTATTGAAATAAGTATCAACCAGTGAAAATAGACTCATGAATTTAAAAATCTGTATTTTTGTGTAATTGAAAACAGAAAAAAAGCTACAATTTAGTTTGCATCTCTCTCCTTTTTTCATATACATGTATTCATATACCAGTTTTTTTCATATATTCATATACCAGGAAATGAAATGCGATTTAAGAGTCATGTCTAAACAATGAAAATAGATTCATCTATAGATGACAACATGATAACATAATGTCAGTATAGAAAAGTAGTATACTGATACATGATGTAAATGATTCAGTAGCAATAGATAAAACGCAAAATACGACTAAAAAAGGAAAAGGGGGAAAATAAATTAGTGACCTGTCTAGTTCAAATATTTGAATAGATGAATACAATATCACCCAACCAACAAGAACCCCCACCCTTTACACACCCGTCCCCTTGTCCCATTCTTCCCTATTAGCCCCCACCCACTGTGCAGTATGATAAATGGTGTCACTTAAAAGCAGGGCTACAGACAGCTAACCCTATGTAATGGGTGCATAGTGCATTAATGTATTGACTTTACCTGTCACCACGGAGTGGTCATCTTTTAAATAATGGGGGGGGGCAATAAAAAACAGACCACTATATATATATTAAGGGAGAACAGAAAAAGATTTTCCACATCTGTTCTACTATAGAATAAAAGGGGCGGATGAGATGATTTCAGACCTCTTCAAGTGTGGTACGGAAAGATTTTCGTTGTACACATGCGAAAATTTACCAACCCCCTGTTGTTAAAAATGGCTATTCTCTTAGCCCTTGTGAATAACTCTCCGCCATTTTATTCCTACAGGTTCGATACACTGCCAAAGGGTCGGCATGATGCACCAAAACAGTTCTGGTTGGTAGACTCACTAACACTGCATTGGTGCATCATGGCGACAAAGGAACATGAACCTGGAGGCATCATGTGGCCTTATAGGGTTAAGATGGTGCCACGTCTGACTCTGTGATTAGAGAGTTGTGTACAGCTATAGCGTATGAAGGATGAGTCTCCATGGACCATCTATTATAGAACTATATGCACGCTTTTGTCATATATACTACTCACCCATAGACACTAACTCTTGAACCTTCAACTCCTGGAGGGTCGCTAAGGTAGGAGCGCATCATGACCATTGGTTGTTAAACTTAAAGTCACCAGCACTTCATTGGTGCATCAAGTGGACCCTCCAGGAGTGTATCAACCCTGTAGGGTCGGCATGATGCATGAATATAGTGTAATGGTTCGTATCGACTTAAATGTTGGGTGGCTCGTTGGCTCGCTTATCACTAAAGATACCAACACAACACGAGTAGTTCGGGTTGGGCAAAGCCCCAGACTCCCCTACCGCTCGGGTAGGACTTTATTACGTACTCTCTGGTTTAGAACATACGTCTGGACTGGACTATGTCCAGTCTCCTTCTGCGGATCGTCCGGCTTCTTAGTAGAAGCTGGACGCGAAGCATGGAGCTGCCCCCTCTTGTACCAAACAGGTATCGCGAAGCGACACCTGGTTGGCATAGAAGGAACGAGCACCACACGAGCGCGTCTCTCGGATGAAGCGCACTAATATATATACAACGATGCCGGCCCCTACAATAGGTTCATGTGGTTTGATCAACGAGTTTATTTAACATGCCTGCATGCTATATGTGTCTGCATTTATTATACTACTGTGCGGTGGCACATCACTTATTAGAATATAGGGTTGGAGGACATCTCTCTGCACTCTCAGCCGCAATAGTAAATGAGCTATAAAGACCGCTGTAGTAGCCACAGCACAATCCACTTGGTTTTGTACCTGTGCAAATAGCGTATATGGGCCAAATCTTTGAATGTGGTACTTTTGGCTCTGACAAAGCAAAAACAGTGAAAGTCAAAATAAGTTAAAACAACTTTACTACATTCAAAGGGCAATGTCTTGGCTACGTAAAAACACCTGACATACGCAGCAACTCCTAGCGGGTCTGTTTTTATAAGCGTTCAAAGATAATCTGTTGTAATTTGTGTTACTCCCTGCTCAACATCTACTAGTAAGTATGTATAATGATTCAAAAAATCAATATGTTCCTTTAAAAACTTACCGAGATATCGGATATTGAACTTTTGTCATTGACTGATTTTTCTGAGAATTTTGTTCTAAAACCCCAATTTTCATCTAGCTTTGTCAAAAGTTGTCAAATAATCGCCAAAATTCATCCATATTAACTTCAATATGCATACTTTAATATGCAACTACCATCTGTTCCATATCTGGCAGTAGTTTGTGATAGAACTGGTCACAAGCTGGACCACAATTTGTCTTTTTTGAGCAGGGAGTAACACATTACTCCCTGCTCAAAATTAATTTCACCCCCCAAATAGCACAAAGTGCAAATTATATACACAAATCTACATAAATAGGTTAGGAGGACTCCATAACAAGCAAATGAAACAGTAGTAGGTGGAGTTTGATGGATATTCCTCAAAAAAATTAAAACATGTTCCTTTCAGGTGTTACTCTCTGCTCAAAATTCAAATTCCCCCATTGATTGGGTTAGTGGGGCTAAATAACTGCATGTAGGTAACATATAACACATTTTTTGAATAAGTGAGGGGTACATCTATCATAAAAACCACAAAAAAAACAGTGATTTTTACAATATTAGGGACATGAGATGTGAAATACTGCAGGAAGATGCAGGAGTGTATAATCTATCAGAAGGATATCATAAGTACACATTTTGATAACTGACGGACAGGAGAGTAAGTTTTAGCAGCAGAATCTATTCTATATATAGCAGCTACTTTTTAAATTTCATTTCTTTTGTCATCAGTTGGATCCCTATTCCGGCCCATTGGATCAGACAAAGTTATTATTAACCTAATAAGAGGGGATTTGATTTTCTCCTCGCTAATAAAGAGCACTCACGTTCCGAGAATTGAGTATAGCTCAGGGTGCGCCTTATTTGTATCTACCGGTCATTGACATTGTCATTAATCAAAAACTTGGCCTTGTTATGTACATTTATAGTTTGTAAGGTGTGGATGTCTCTCACTCACCAGCTGCCTCCTGACTATAGGTATCAGATAACACACACAGATGTACCCCCCTACCCCCCCCCATTACACTCCTACTCTCCTACCCCATCCCCAGAGAGCTATAATCACTTGTTTGTCTTCATTAATTAAACCTTTAAGGGTCACATAACATGACCTCCTGCATATAAACCACACCCTGATATAAACCACACCCTAATATAAACCACACCCTGATATAAACCACACCCTGATATAAGTCACACGCATATATAAGCCACACCCTGATATAAACTGCACCCTGATATAAGTCACACGCATATATAAGCCACACCCTGATATAAACTGCACCCTGATATAAACCACACCCTGATATAAACCACACCCTAACATAAACCGCACCCTGATATAAACCACACCCTAATATAAGCCACACCCTGATATAAACCACACCCTGATATAAGTCACACGCATATATAAGCCACACCCTGATATAAACTGCACCCTGATATAAACCTCACCCTGATATAAACCACACCCTAATATAAGCCACACCCTGATATAAACCACACCCTGATATAAGTCACACACATATATAAGCCACACCCTGATATAAACTGCACCCTGATATAAACCACACCCTGATATAAACCACACCATGATATAAGCCGCACCCTGATATAAGTCACGCGCATATATAAGCCACACCCTGATATAAACCACATCCTGATATAAACCACACCCTGATATAAACCACACCCTGATATAAACCACACCCTGATATAAGTCACACGCATATATAAGCCACACCCTGATATAAACTGCACCCTGATATAAACCGCACCCTGATATAAGCCGCACCCTGATATAAGCCACACCCTGATATAAACTGCACCCTGATATAAGTCACACGCATATATAAGCCACACCCTGATATAAACCACATCCTGATATAAGCCACACCCTGATATAAACCACACCCTGATATAAACCGCACCCTGATATAAACCACACCCTGATATAAGTCACACGCATATATAAGCCACACCCTGATATAAACCACATCCTGATATAAACCACACCCTGATATAAACCACACCCTGATATAAGCCACACCCTGATATAAGCCACAGCCTGATATGAGCTGCACCCTGATATAAGCCGCACCCTGATATAAGCCGCACCCTGATATAAACCACACCCTGATATAAGTCACATGCATATATAAGCCACACCCTGATATAAACCACACCCTGATATAAGCCGCACCCTGATATAAGTCACACGCATATATAAGCCACACCCTGATATAAACCACACCCTGATATAAACCACACCCTGATATAAACCACACCCTGATATAAGTGACATGCATATATAAACCACACCCTGATATAAGCCGCACCCTGATATAAGCCACACCCTGATATAAACCACACCCTGATATAAGCCACACCCCAATATAAGCTGCACCCTGATATAAGCCGCACCCTGATATAAACCGCACGCTGATATAAACCACACCCTATTATAAACCACACCTTGATATAAACCACACCCTGATATAAGCCACACCCCAATATAAGCTGCACCCTGATATAAGCCGCACCCTGATATAAGCCGCACCCTGATATAAACCGCATGCTGATATAAACCACACCCTATTATAAACCACACCTTGATATAAACCACACCTTGATATAAACCGCACCCTGATATAAGCCGCACGCTGATATAAACCACACCCTGATATAAACCGCACCCTGATATAAACCACACCCTGATATAAACCACACCCTGATATAAACCACACCCTGATATAAGCCAAACCCTGATATAAGTCGCACACATATATAAGCTACACCCTTTAATAAGTCGCACACATATATAAGCCACACCCTGATATAAGCCATACGCTGATATAAGCCACACCCATGTATAAGCCACACCCTGATATGAGCCGCACCCTGACTTTGAGAGAGAGTCATGATGTGCACTTGGGGCTTGGATATAGGTAGTTTAGAACTCTTTTACATAGTGAAACATATCCTCATATAAGCCGCAGCCTGACACTGCTATGTTCCCACAATAAGAATCTGGTTACAAATGAGCAATGACTTATACGCGGAGGTTATGGTTGTCCTTTTGGAACAGTTGCCTTGATGTATTAATGCATCCATCTTGAGTCTAGTCATTTGTGCCATACTGTTTCATCATGCTGACACTTCAGGAGTGCATCAGACCTCTAGGTTCAGCATGATGCATGAATGCAGCACTGGTGTGTAGACCTCTCATACTTGCAATGCAGGTATCATGCAGACTAAGGAGAACGGTGCTTTAATGCATCATGTCCATTAGTTGCCATAATGCATGAATGCAGCCCTGGCGAGTGACTCGCATCATGCCGGACTTACGGGATTGATACATAAACTCCAGGAGGGTAAGCATGATGCACCAATAGGCATGATGCACTCCCGGGATGCACTCCTGCATTAGCAGTCTTTAAAGGGTTAAACCCGCTAAAGGATTGACCATTGATGACAAATTGTCTCACCAGGTGGCACCGTGATTGGTATGTTTAATGACACCTTGGGGTGGGAGTGACCTTCTCAATTCAACATGTAACGGTCACCTTTGAAAATGGCGATTAACACAAACGAGCCAATGGAAATTATGTCGATATATATATATTCACAGGGCTTGGTCCAGAACTACCATGGATATAAGTTTTCTTTATAAAGGCAGGCCAAAATCACAGAAAGTGAAATTTATTGTGTTATAGAATAAGCAACTCATATCAAATGACATAATATATACTTTTTATTTTTGATTTGTCTTGACTGCCAATGACAGCCTGACTCTTTACCTTTTAACATTCATTTTCTCATCCTAGTGATGGAGAAAAATTAGGAAAAAAATAAAAGCTAATCAAATTGGTGGTATTATGCAAGAATTACATGAATGTAGAGGAAATCCTAAGAGTTTTTGGAAATATATTAATAACATGTTTAAGGGTAATGGGTCTGAGATTTATCCAGATATGAAGCACCATGTAGATGGTGTTAAGGTCCCATCCGAAACTGCTTGTGAATATATTAATCAATACTTTTGCTATATTGGAAAAGACTTACATGTGGCTTCTGTTGGTAAAGTACAGTGTGATATGGATAATAATGTGAGTATAGAGGAAATCATTCAGGGTGGAATTTTCTCTGAATCGAATATAAAGATTAATTCCTGGGATATCTATTATACAGTAAAAGAGATTGATAAAAATAAATCATCCGGAATAGAGGGGATCAGAGGTGATATACTACAATGTGCAATAATATGCCTGCTAGATCAATTTACTTTTCTTGTTCAGAGAAGTTTTGATAGTGGTGGTTTTCCTGTCAAATGGGCTTCTGCATTGGTCAAGCCATTACCCAAAGACGGAGATTTATCACAAGTTAAGAATTGGAGGCCTATTTCGCTATTGCCAATGCCCTCAAAAATTATTGAAAAAATAATGTATTATTATTTAAGTTGTGCCATGAAAGATCACGATAATTTTTCAGATGAGCAATATGGTTACAAGAAAGGTAGTGGTACAGGTTATGCTACCTTTGACTTTGTTAATGATCTATATGAGTATCGAAATGATGGTTTAATAACAGGGGCCCTATTTATTGACTTTACTAAAGCGTTTGACAGTGTAATTCATGTTAGACTTCTGGAAAAAATTAGCAAATTAGGTTTCAGCAAAAATAACTTTCTCTGGTTTAATAGTTATCTAAAAAACCGCAAACAAAGAACTAGTTATGGCAATAATGTCTCTCAAGAATCTGAAATCAAATATGGTGTCCCACAAGGGTCTGTTTTAGGCCCCCTGTTGTTTGTTTTATACATAGATGACGTGATTAAAAAGTTGAACGAGTGCAAAATTAAAATGTATGCAGATGACATTGTTTTATATCATGCAGCGAAAACACCCCAAGATGTAATGAGAGTGTTAAATGAGGATCTTGAACGCTTTAAGACATGGGTATTTCACAACAGGTTGACTGTTAATCCAAAGAAAACAAAATTTATGTGGTTTTGTAGTGCTCACAAATTAAAAAATTGTCCAGATACAGATATTGTAATAAATGGTACCAGAGTAGAAACTGTAAGTTTTTTCCCCTACCTAGGAGTTACAGTAGACAGTAAGTTAAGTTTTGACAAACAAATTAAGCTTATTGAAAGAAACATTTGTAATAAATTATTTAGATTTGCTAAATTAAGGAAATATCTCACACAAGAAGAAAGCATAAAAATATATTGTTGTACCATCCGGCCGATTATTGAATATTGCTCTTTTATAAGTACTAGTTGTAATGAGGAAGGTTTAAAGGCATTACAACGTTTACAGAATAGAGCTTTGAGAATTTGCCTTAGATGTAATATTGTTAAATATAGTGTTGATGAGTTACATGTCATCTGTAAAGTGGAAAAATTAGAACAAAGATTTGATATGTTACTTTTAAGTTTGATGTATAAGAAATCCAAGGATCAGATAAATCATGGTCATGCATATAATACAAGATCGCAAAATAAGATATGTTTTAAATTGCCAAGAAGTATATCTCGCCATTATAAAAGATCGCCATGGTACAGGGGTGTAGTCCTCTGGGACCTACTATCTGAGGAGGTTCAGAGGGCTACCACAAAAGTTAAATTTAAGAATGAGGTTAAAAAGTTAAAAAATCTCAGATCAAAGCTAAAGGTTGGATATAACTAAGGAACAAAGGTTGATGGAGACGGTGTAGTCACCGCGCCGCTCCAAATATTATTTATGTGATCAGCATATTTTCATCATTATATAATATCATATCATTGATGATCATTTGATTGTATTTTGTGTTTCTTGTGTCATATTGATATATATCTCAACAAATACTATGTGATTGATTTGATACACTTGCCTGCTTCCTTACTGTTATTGTACATAATGACATATGTCTGATTATGTGGAGTCTATATTTACTTCAACTGTTTGGTATCTGTTTGAAATATAAATAAAATTGGTCAGCTCTATAGCGTTACATAAATGAACCTGACAGTTCATTAACGCAATGAGCTAGTCCAAACAAAAAACAAAAAAAAAACAATATCTATGGCAAATAGGATTTAATTTACAGGATTCTAGTATCAGCTTGATACCTCTAGGTTCATATTCCTTGTCTGTCACCAATGTAGTGCTGATGAATGTACTTAGAGAATAGACAACGACCTTCTTCACATTAAGACTGTCTGTTTAGTCACTAATGTATCTAAGGTGTAGAGAAGGAGTTGTCTTTTGTTTTAAAACAGGTACCATATACCCTGTATCACAATGAATAAATGAACAAGTCTAATTAAAGGCCTCCAATATCCCACAGCAATAATGTACAAACTATGACCTTGTTCAGGTGCGCAGTACACTCCTATAGAACACTCATGGTCACCTTCATTGTGATATCCCCTGCCTTCTATTATAGGCCTTTCTTGATTGAACCATTAACTGCTCTTGACCCTTACATAGTTGTCTCACAGTATTACCTAGCACTCAGGTGAATGGATCAGAAATATGTGAAGTGTCTTCATTAAGCATGTCAAGTGGAGTTGACGAACCAAATATGAGAGCGCCAACCTCATTCGACATGCCTTCATACACGTCATGTGGGAGACCTGTGCAGTATGCATCATAGCGATCAGTGTTCTCTCTGTGCAGCAGTGCATGGACTGCATTGAAGCATCATGCACCATCTTTCTAAGTGCATAAATTGACTTGACATATTAAAGCATTGTGCGGCCATTAAGTGGTAATATATTATGGAAAGTCATACACCAGCATATGCCAGGTGAGGGGACAACAGAACAATACTGGCGCCACGTGCCATAAGGCCTTGTCTGCAGCCTCCCATACCATTACTACAACCACTGGGGCGTGACCACATAGCCCCAGGCATTTGGTATAGCAACCACAGTGGGGTGTTTCAGAAGCCGGACATGATAATGAACATTAAATATCTGTTTCTAAAACTGCTAGATTCTAAACTTACAACTGCAACCATTAATTATCATCTCTCACCAGTCATATAGTTATAGGCACAGTAAGATAATGGTAATGCTTTAGAAACACATGCTTTTATAAGCCTACAATCACTATTAAAACTGCATTAGTATCTTCTTATGACTGGTTGTAAACATTATCTGCTTCTGAAATACCCCACAGCTAACGTATGATATTTACTGTTTTTGTTTTTGTCTACTGGATAGACCTTTTAGCCATTTTGCAGTTTGTTTGTACGGCAGCATATATATGCATTCATGTACCATGTCCATTTGTCAGCATGCATGAATGCATCCCAGGGCCTACTCACCAGCCATACTATTGGTGCATAGCAGCTTATACACTCCAAAATGGGTCCCAATGATGCTCAAGGTATCTGCTAATGAGTCTATTCTCCAGTATCATGCCAATCAGTAACTTAAATGGTGTTTGAACCAACCTTTTGCCAACATCTGCTAATAAAAAACGCAATATTGGCATGCATCACTTTTTGGAGTTGCAAGCCACATGAGCGGCCGGGAGCATAGCGACTGTGCAACTCCATTATGTTTTCGGTGGTCCTTGCCACATTTTTCTTGTTCTTAATACTTTCTAAAAGCCTGTATAATTTGTACTAGGAGCCTCTAGTGTAGTCCTTACACAAAGCCCACTTTGCCTACCCTACTAACACCCACCATGGCCACCTCCAAACACCTGCCTCCGTGCTACAACTTGGAGTGAAGGGTGGTATTTACATGGTACTTGATGGGAGGGGGTTAGAGGTGGGCATAGGTTGTGTGTGTCTAGGGGGCAGGGGCAGGGTTAGCTAGGGTAAGAGTTAATACTGTAAGGGTCACTGATGCATTAATGAATCATGTTCATTGGTCGTCATGATGCACCAATGAAGTACTGGCAAGTCTGCTTGCCGGCATTTCATTGGAGCATCATGTTGACGCTCCGGGAGTATATGCATCAACCCCGTAGGGTCAGCATGATGCTCCAATGAAGTGCTGGCGAGCAGTCTCGCCAGCACTTCATTGGTGCATCATGCCATCCAATGGGCATGATGCACTCCTGCATCAGCAGCCTTTAAAGGGCTAAATACATAGGTGTGTAAGGGTTAAATACATAGGTGTCACCCACCGGTGGAAACCAAGACTCTTTCTTTGCACAGAGGGAGCGATCAGATTCTTCTTGAGGTCTTAGATGCCTTGATAATAGGAGGGCATTGTATCACCTGCCCGCACCATTACTGTACTACTAGTACTATCGTATGGGCCCCCTTAGGTGCCATGGTCTCAAATAAGGAACAGGGTGTTAAAAAGAGGGTATTAAATAAACATATAAAGCACTAAAACAGTATTCACATAAGCAATGGTCTCAAATTAGGGCTAGCGTGGAAAGGGTGAGTGAGTGAGTAATAGATGTTTAATGCCATTTCGACAGCTAAGGAATGTGGAATGTGTTGGTGCCTGCACATATATATGTGCACCACACACATCCGAGGGAATAGGAAAGAGGAGATATAGCCCCATTTAAGTGGGCTAGGGAAGCCCGCGTGGAAAGGGTATTGAAATCTATCAGTGCTGGGTGGCTATAGATGAACCCTTATGGTAACTGAGGACTTAATCTGATACCCTCTTTGTTATACCCAAAGTGTCAGTAGGTTTAATGTGACAGTGATATATGTATGTGTATTTAACCCTTCAAGGGCCGCCAATGTAAAAGTGCATCATGCCTATTGGTTGGCATGATGCACCAATGAAGTGCTGGTGAGTCTGCATTATTGGAGCATCATGCCGACCCTCCGGTACTGTATCAATCCTGGTAGGGTAGACATGATGCATAAATACACCTCTGGTGAGTAACTCACCAGAGTTGCATTCATGCATCATGACGACCAATGGGCATGGTGCAATAATGTATTAACAGCCCGTAAAGGGTTGACTGGAGTCTTACTGGTACTAGTACAATGTGAGACAAGGTAGGGGTTTATAGTGTACGGGCCGGCATCGTTGTATATATATATTAGTGCGCTTCATCCGAGGTACGCGCTCGTGTGGTGCTCGTTCCTTCTATGCCAACTAGGTGTCGCTTCACGATACCCATTTGGTACAAGAGGGGGCAGCACCATGCCTCGCGTCCAGCTTCTACTAATGAGCCGGACGATCCACAGAAGGAGACTGGACCTGGTCCAGTCCAGACTTATGTTTTGAGACAGAGAAAACTCAATAAAGTCCTACCCGAGCGGTAGGGAGTCTGGGGCTTTGCCCAACCCGAACTACTTGTGTTGTGTTGGTATCTTTAGTGATAAGCGAGCCAACAAGCCACCCAACATATAAGTCGATACGAACCATTACAATAGGATAACCATCTAGAGAGGGAACTATTAGATTCTAACTGCATGGGAGTTGAATCTGATACCTCCTTTGTGATACACCCCAGTGTCAGCAGATACTTTGACAGTGATATATGTATATGTAGATTTCAGTAAAACCATATTGGTACTAGTACAGTGTGGCAAAGAGGAGGTGGAGGGGGGGGGGGCGGTGATAGGATAATCCTCTAACCACAACCCCATCTTGGTGCAGAGGGAACTAGATTCTAACTGATAGTATCACCTGATACCCCCCTTTGTTGTACATCCTAGTGCCAATACCTATAAAGTGACAATGACATATGAATACATGTGTGGGTCTGATAGAGGGGTGTCAGGGGTGAGCAGCTGGACCCCTGCCGACAATAAATAACTTATCTGATTGGTTTAGCAGGTAATCATACAATATTATGGTAAATATAGGTTTAACTAAATACAGATTCACTCAAAGCAAAAAAGAAAAGAAAGAAAAACAATCTTTTTTTTTGCTGGTTTCTTTTTTTTTTCGTTTTTGTTCTCCTTTTTTTCTTAATGAACAACTGCAGGGTCTTATGTATAACAGATACCTATGCTTTCCATCAGTAGAGTTCATGCTTGGTTCTTAGGAATATGTGCTTATCCCAGGTAGGCTTTGGGCATAGAGGTACCACTGTATCAAGTCTATATTCCTCATTTTCTCAAGTTGATCTTCTCCAGGATTGTACATAGAAATAAAGATATGAAGTGACATTCCTCTTTTTATGTCCATTTCACAGTCAATGCGAAAACCTGCAGGATACCCGTTTTTGCAGGCAAAATCGCAGAACTTTTCCATCTTGCAAATGGAACCATTATTAAGGGTTTTACGGCCTAAAATAAAAGTCGTTACAGTTTGTCAAGTTCTAAAGAGTTGAATGATTAAAACATTTTCTGACAATAAAAATCTTGAGGTGTTCGGTCCTGCCAAGATCAATCCAGGCCTTCAGAATGTAATCTAATTGCAGAACCGAAAGACCTGCGAGGGGAAAAGGTTTTTCCGTATATGACCGTAGCTGGTTTGATTATCAGCCGATGAAATGACACCAACTATTTACTGTGGTCCTCTCGGGGGGCCAACTGGTACCCATCTGATAGGTGTTATCAGTAGAACTCGCTGATAACAAGCTTCAGTAATGGCGGCGCCCATTGGACAACCTGCTAACTCGGAATAGACTGGTATTATCTAGTAAAGGTGAGGAAGGGTAATGTCTTTGGTAGGAGAGGAGTGGGTGGGGTAGGGGAGGTTCCTAAGTATTGGGGGGTGTCATGGAGTGTTGTGAACACCTGGCCCCCTACTGGTATCCTATACCTTATCTGATGCTGTCAGTGGGTAATCTAATCACTCTATAGCCATATATAAGGCCAATTTAGTGCCTATTACAGGCTCAATTCAAGTGGAACCACAACCTTTACCAAACTGAATGTAGAAGGACTTCACTCCTTTTCGACAGACACACACACTCCTTCCCTATCCTCCCCCCTCTCTCTCTCTCTCCCTCACCCAATTAGGCAAAACACCCAACACATGACTAACATCTGACTAACATGTTAGCAGTATTGACTAACCTATTCAGGAAAGCTGACTTGACTTAGCCAAAAGAGAAGATTGGACTTTGTCTAAGGGGTAGCAGTTTTGTCTAAGGGATAGTAGTTTTCTTCCCACCAGGGGCCTGTTTCAAAACCTCTATCAGTAGACATATTAGGCAAATCTGTTTCCAAAGTTGCTATATTGGCTATGGGTGCTATATTTGATATTTTAATGTATGAAATATCAAATTATGGCATAGTGCCTAATATCTCTTTATTATAGCCAAAGTCAATCTGTTTCAGAATGGATTTAATATCACCAAAAGTTGAAATATTATATTTTTGCCTGTTTCAAAACTGGATTTCAACGTGCACCTCTGAGGTACACGTAGAATATATTGAGGAAATTAAACATCTAATTCTGATGAAATTATTCATATGGGGGTAAAGTATGTGTGTTACACATATATCCACCAGAATTCAGTGACTTAATATCTTTTAGCTCAGTAGTTATTCCAACTCATTATCATTATCAAGGTGGCAGTGTGGTTTGCATGAGGATTTTCCCAGTATATCATGTAGAAGCCCATGAATATAAAAATAATGGTGATTACAGTGACTATTAGCATGATAAGGCCTTTACAATTCAACATGACATAATAAATTAACAACCTACACCGAATAAGTTTATAAATCATGGAAGGAGGAAGGAAAGAGAATATAAAACACCTGTTTTATGGATATTCAAATATACTCATATATCTAGAATAGCCATGAAAAACTGAAAGTGACATCCTAGGGTAAAAGCTGCACCTTTAGCTAAAGAAAATGCTGATCAGTACTATTCTTTGTGTTAGAACCCTGTCTTTAAGTGTCACTCTGAGTTTAGGAATCATCTATAAATGAAAATAGTGTATGATACCTAGGGAAATTCAGGCAAGTTAGGAAATTGTCCTAATAGTTAGCTGTAAACTCCTAAGAAAATTTCAGTGGTTTGGGCACATGCAAACTCCCAACTTGGCTTTGAAAGTTAGGCATTTCAGCTAATGTTTGCCTAAGACAATTAGGTTCATTTTTTTCTGTGTAGGGTCAGTTAATCTATACCGCCCCCCCCCCGAAAGTCTTTCTCTTTCTTTTAACACTTACCTCCTCAAGAATCCTATAAGAAGTATCACCCTTTGTATACTCATATGACTAATATACAGCGTACATACAGTTGGTCTATAGTTAGGGATGCTGCAGTAAATTAGTGTATAATGGGGCCGTGTGACAGGTGCCACCACCCCCAGGGGTAGGGTTTCACTTTGTCTAATAGTCTCTGTCACCAAGCGTTTTACCATGAATCATACAATTCTGTATGTTCCAGCTTTGTTAGATTTGTGCATAATCCAACCCTTTAAGGGCCGCATTAATGAATCATGCCCGGTGTCAGTTGGTATACAATAAGACAGTGATATATAAGTATGTATGAGCCTAAGTATAAATCTGTGTATGATGACTCCATCTTCCTGGCAGCTTTTCTGAATCAACTCCATAGAGTCGGAATAACGCATGACTGCAGCCTTGGTGATAAGCGAAGGGCGTATTGCATTGAAGCACCATGAGGTTCTAAATGCGTGTTAGGGAGAGATATAAAATAACCCGCAGGAAATCCACACGATGACATCATAGGTCCACCGTGCATGTGCAGCCTTTTTGAAATGTAAACATTCAAAATGGCGGCGGTCAGCATTTCGCATTGGTGGTAGGTGAATAAGGGTTAATTTTGAAGGATAGTGATCAAATAACGAATAACTATCCACCCAAACACCTTGACATAAATGTAAAGATGATTAGTTTGAGCCTCCTGCCTCCTGTTTCTTCACTCGCGTGTCCTTGTCCTGCCCGCTCCGCACTCGGCCTACCGGCCTCGTGCGGAAAGGGCAGGACACGCTCGTGAAGAAACGGTCGGCTCAAACTAATCATCGTTCACCTTTACCATTTTATTTTCACAAAGATTCCTTGTATATTTGTGTACCACCCTCCTACCACCTGGGGCTTCTTGTTAAAACTACACTGCATTGCAATTGCTTTTCAATTATGGTGGTTCACTGTTCAGTTTTACGAGGGTCATGTATTGATGAATAATTCATTACTACACTTGTTGTGTTATACTTTTGAGATTTCTGAGAATTTTATGAACGTATATGTATTAATGAATTGGTACTGAACAAAAAAGTACAAAAAAGAAAACACCACATTATTTGCGAATACAAAAAAAAACATGGCCAGTGTATTTTCAGATCTATTTCCCATTAAAGAGAATAGAAAATAGAAAATGTTGTTCGTGCTGTTGTTGTTTTCTTTTATTTCTGTCATCAAGAACACATCACGACTGATATCCTATCAACTAAATAGTGTGATGATGTCATGGTTGATATTTTTATCAATCAAATAATGTACATACAAAGATTTGAAAAACAGGAGGCCAGCAAAATAAGATAATTTGCATATATCACAGGGTCTTTTGGACTAAATACGCCAAGGCCAAATTTACACAAAAGCATTGCACTGTTGCATCATCCGGCATATGAACCTAAACAGTATTTGAAGGGTTACATACAGCTAACCATCTAAGTAGACATAGAGATAATAATTCCCCAGTGCTTTTAAAACATCAGAGAAATTGCCCTTTCTATATAGAGAATAAAAAGCCTTCTAATGACCCTAAACACATCTATACATATATCAGACTGTCCCTATAGAAATCCTATAACAAATCTATCAATGTTACAAATGGATACCTTCATAGTTGTGACAGCCAGTTTTGTGCTTGCGTGTGTGGGAATATTCATATAATATCGCTCACTTAGTGAGGGGTAATTGGTGGCTTTGTTTTCACCGCCATGGTCGTTTCTATGGAAACTGAATGTAGGAATGTCTGCTTTTCTGTACTGTGTGGAATTATTCAATATGCAATATGGGGTGCTCCTGGAGTCCTTCAGGCTAAAACATCTGTTACACCCTTTAAGAGCCACTGATGCATTAATGCATCATGCCCATTGGTCAGCATGATGCACCAATGAATTGCTCGCGAGACTGCTCACCAGCAATTCATTGGAGCAATGATGACCAATGGGCATGATGCACTCCTGCATCAGCGGCTTAAAGGGTTAAACCCTTTGACGACTACATGGTATCTCGTTGCTTTGTGTTCATTTGTCGCCCTAACAACCCATTGCATAAATTGACAGTAACTGATCTATGCAGCAATCGGGCATCACACGGGCACATCGAGAGTGTATCAACGGTTCAGCATGATGCCTCAATTCTGTTTCATCCGTGTCCGTGCATCATGTCAATATATTTGAGCACGTCATAGTTTTTTTAAAAAAAATCACTATACTCCTCACAAAGCCCTAAATGAGAACTGACCTTGGTGCCAGAAGAGAAAGGATAGTCATAATATCTGACATTTGGATTAGGGCAGACATTAACACGGCTATTGTCATTGTAAAAGGGCCTCATTTAAAAGGCCACTGTTTGTCATAAAAGGGGAATTGAATTAAAACAATCATAAAGGTGAATTAATTTCTTCTGATGTGAATGTGTTTAATGAAAAACCCACTCATGGTAGAAGTGAGGGAAATAAGAGTAATAAGAAGAGATTAAAAAGAAATGAGAAAGGAAACAAGGTCAGAGAGGGGTAGAGATGGGAGAGGAGAGATTAAAAATATTTGAACCCTTTACAAATTGTGTGATGCCTACACTGAAAATAACTGTCGTCGAAATAACAGTGAAATCCATTTCCCAAAGTTGCCAAATATCCATCATTATTTTCACGGAGATTCCTTGTACCACAGTGTGTTCTGTACTGCTTCATTGCAGAAACTGCACTGCTTCATTGAAATGCAATTACGGTGGTCCATTGTTCAGTTGATTGAGCATCACTAGTAAAATTAAACAGTTATTTCTTAGAGTGTAAAGCTTTAAACTATTCTTTTCATTACCATACACTGCTGGTGCCATTAATACTTCGGGAATGTGTCAATCAAGGATGATAGTATTATAGTACGCATAGTATATGATGCATAAATGCAGCGCTGGCGAGTTATTCTCACCAAGACTCCATTCAAGCATCAGATAAAAAGAAAAAGCAATCACATATTTATTCTGCATCATCTAATACTTGGAAAAGAAAGGGTTAAAAGATAATTGAGTTAGGAGGATGCACAGGATGAGCAGTACTGACAGATGGCCTGTAGGGGGCGCCTTTAACCCTTTAAAGGCTGTTGATGCATAAATGCATCATGGTCATTGGTCGTCATGATGCACAAATGCAGCCCTGGCGAGTAACTCGCCAGGGCTACATCAGTGCATCATGACGAGCCTTTGGGGGTTGATACAGTCCTGGAGGGTCGGCATGATGACCCAATGAAGTGCTGGCAAGCAGACTAGGCAGAACTTAATTGGTGCATCATGTTGACCTATGGGCATGATGCACTCCTGCATCAGCGGCCCTCATAGGGTTAACACTAGGACTGAGTTGAGGGGTGTGGAGATGGGGGAAGGGGCTGCGGGGTGGAAGGGGTTACTGGCCTCTGACATCTGCTACCTGCCTCCCCCAACTGACCACTTCCCTAACGGGGAGGTCTTTTTTTATCAAAATGAAAATGGATGCATTTTATGGATTTCAGTTGTTGTTAAGGGATTATTTTCCTCTATATTCTTTTTTTTTTGGGGGGGGCACAGGTGGATGGGTGGTAGGAAGAAAGTAAATATTCATCTATTTTTATTCGAGTTGGGTTTAACATTTTTTTTTTACTTTTGAAATTAATTGGTGTTTAGCCAGGCTGTGTGTTCTATGAGGCACATGACATGGTTTATCCTCAGTAGTAACATTACAATAGTCCACAACTTCAAAGGCAACAACTGTCAGTGGCCTTTTAAGGGCCTGAGCAACAGCTTCAAAGGCTAGAACTGTCAGTGGCCATTTAAGGTCCCCTAATAGTGCTATAATGGCAGCAAGGATTCTACAGTATCTACACTCCTTGATGGCAGCGGCAAGATTCTATTGGTGGGGGGTGGGTTGGGGCTGGGGTCTCGGCTCTGGGCCACTGTTTTTGTTTGTTGTTGTTTTTTACATGGACTTATAGGCAACAAGCCGGTGCTCATGCGTCATGAGTGAGGAGTGATACACTCCTGTTAGCATGATACGCTATGTGGACTTGAAAGGTTAACAAATGGCCCTAACCTTTCATGACCAAAATCACATTACATATGGGAAGGGACTATAAATTTTATAACCCTTTGTTTTGATATAAGATAAAATCCAGATAGCACTGTTTCACCCCAGCCATTGACTGGCAAGCACTGTATTAGAGCATCACGCTGGCCCTTTTAAAGCACATATGATGCGTGAATGAAGCCCTGGCAAGTGTTACAAAATACGCATCATATCATGACAGTTGACCTTTTTAAAGTCGGCATGATGCACCAGTGAAGTGCTGATGAGATTGCTCGCTGGGTTGCTCGCCAGCACTTCATTGGTGCCGACCCTCTGGGAGTTTATGAATTGACCCCACAGGGTCGGCATGATGCTCCAATGAAGTGTTGTCGAGAAGTCTCACCAGTACTTCATTGGTGCATCATGACGACCAATGGGCATGATTCACTCCTGCATCAGCGGCCTTTAAAGGGACCTAAGAACTAATCATGAAGATACAATGAGCCTCATGTTATACGAGAAGGTCTGTATGAAAGGTTCACAAACCAGACTGTTTCCATCATATATCGCTTTATCTCTCAACCTTTGAAACATGAGATCTTATAGTTATAAAATGTACAATCTCACTCTGGCTGTGAGTCCTATCACACCCCTAGCATATCCCTTACCCCTCTGGATATACTAGACCGCAGGGACAGGTCATTCAGTGAAAGCTGCCCCTTGTGTATCGTGCTGATGTGGATTATATATAGATAGAATGGTAGGTGTGCATTCCTAGCTCAGAAGTAGAGCATCTGCTCTGAAGTCAGGAGGTCCCGGGTTCAAATCCCGGAGAATCCAAATAACATTTTTGCCATCCACTTTATTACCATCAGGACCTTTAACTTTTTGTGGAAGTATTCAATGAGCACCAACCTAATCCAGTAACTCAGACTTTCCACAATAGCCTCCTTAGCTGCCATTATCTCCCTTTGACGCCACTAAGGAGGCCCTGTGTTCAGATAAGGGTAGTTTCCTGAAAGGCCCATTTTTACCAGCTACGGTTTTTAATGCAAGAACCGGAAATGACACAAGAAGCTTATTCAACAGAAGCCCATGTTAAGAAAATTATGGGTTTTTATCTTCTTTGTTCCCTGTTCATAAGGAAGACCATCTGCTTGTTGATTATCAATAAAAAAAAAATTAAAAAAAGTTCATGTTTTAATTTCAGCTTTTTTAGCTGTTGAGTATAATCTGTTCCTCTTAAGGTGATCAAGGGATTTGAATAAAAGGAGTTGTGACTTAATTGGCAACTGTCATTAGATTAATCACCTTGATTAAAATAAATAGACGGAAAACCCCCACACTTTCTGCTGTCTGTAAGGGATATATATTTCCAGACACAGGGGTTCAAATAATCACTAAAATCTGTATTTCAATTTTAAATGTGTTATATTGACCATGAAGAAAGAGTGGTATTTGATAAATATTTTATCTATGTTTATTATATTCAATACAACTTCCTTAGATGCTTGATCATATATCTTTAGCGATAGTGATAAACTAGATATAGAATATGAATAGGCATGGCATTTTAAGCTGCTAACATATATGTTATAATCACAGGAGGACAAAGCATACACTATATATAAACTGAGCCACCATGTAATTAAAGCTTATAAAGTATTGGCCTGTATAAGCATCAGGTATTGAACCAGCGCCGGTCTTGAATAAGTGTGAGGGACAAGAGTATTTGTAATAGAAAACCTCCGCGGAGCTGGAGGATTTGCCACAAAAAAAGGTTTTGTGGCAAATCCTCCAGCTCCAAGGAGGTTTTCTTACTTATACTCCATCCACAGAAGTTCATACAACAGTAAAACCATGAATATAAGCATATTTTGACATAAAGTGTAGAGGCCTAGAAGAGGATTTGAATCTTCTATACTGGCTGTGAATCAAAGCTATGATAAATATATGGTCTTCTAGCTTACAAGCACCAGCAATCTCAATAGTATATTGGTTAGCAAGTTTAACTGTGAATCACAGAATGTGGGTTCAAGACTGTATGGGGACAATCTTTTTAACATAGCTACACATACAAAGTAAAAAGGGTATCTGTAAGAGGCCTCCCTGAAGCCCCTTTTATCCTATTAGCATTCAGGGGATATTCATTATAATACATTATTTTTAGAATCTGTTGCAAAATTGACAATGGCCAACTGAGAATGAAAATAAAATCACACCAGGGGTTTGAACTTGTGTGGTCTAGATGTCTAGTCCCAGGCCTTAACCACTATACTACATTGACTGGTCAGACTTTCAAAGTGAAAGTACCCTGTTTATCTATAATCTATTACTCAGTCATAGTGGTAGCTAATCACCATTCAGTAGATGTTCTAACACCCACAGTATCAGCTGAGGACTCATGGTGTAATGGTTAGCACATGAGACTTAGGATCCCAGCACTGTCTGCTGCGTGGGTGCGGATCCCATAGGTGACAATATTTTCTCAAGAATTTCATCTGCTCTTCAAAAATCACCTGATTCATGAAACCCCCTTCTACACTTGGCCTGTTTCACAAAAACTCCTGCCTAATTCCTGACCTAATTCACAAAACCTCCTGCCAGAACTGACCTAATTCATAAAACCTCCTGCTGGCCCTGCAAACTGTAGAATGTGGAAATAAACCTACAGTTGGAACAATGGGATGCAGAGCCAGTTGGAGTCTAAGATACTTTACTCAAATTTGGCCTTCAATAAGGTCTGGTCTTGAAAGGAAACCTGGGGTATAACATAGCTGAAATCAATTGGAGCCCAGGCATTATACATGCCAATGTGGTTACTATATGGTACGATATCTACTAATCGTCTATCACACAGTGGCATTTGCCGACAAGTTGTTCCTATAGCATACCATAACAGAGGTCTTCACTTAGCTAACATGAACCCATTAACCTCACCCCATCTAATGCTGGGGGATTAGGAAGGGTTAATTAGTGCAAAGGCAGAGTGGTTAGACTCCTCCTCTCAGGTCCTCTTCCAAGAAGGAAAGGGCCCTGATGGTGTCTAGTCCTATCTACACTCCTTCCACAAATAGGATAGGTTGCTTACTGTACCTAGTCCTACACATACACTTGCCACAGCTGGGTAAGGGTCTTGATGGTACCCAGATCTACCCAGACTTCTGCCACAACTAGGTAAGGGTCCTGATGGCACCCAATCCTACCCAGACCTCTGCCACGACTAGGTAAGGGTCCTGATGGTACCCAGTCATACCCAGACTTCTGCCACAGCTAGGTAAGGGTCCTGATGGTACCCAATCATATCCAGACTTCTGCCACAGCTAGGTAAGGGTCCCGATGGTACCTAGTCCCACACTCCTGCAACATCTAGTTAAAGGGTCCTGATGGTACCCGGTCCGAACTACACTCCTGCCAAACTAGGTAAGGGACCTGATGGTACCTATAGTCCTACCCACACTCCTGCCACAACTAAATAAGGGTCCTGATGGTACCTGGTCCTATCCAGACTCCTGCCACAACTAGGGTCCTGATAGTACTAGTCCTCATGACCCAGCCCTATCTAGGTTTATTCAACAATAAGAAAGGGTCTTGATATTACAGGTCTAGTGCCCCAGACTTCATCTAGATAAGGATCCTAGCTGGTCCACACATCACAGATCCAAACATGGACTAGATTGAAATGATGTCCCGTCTAAGGGGGAGATTCTGCAGAGGGAATCCCTCCTTAAAACTTACATGATGCAGTCTAGACCTTACACACTGTCCATCAGCATGGATGACACTGAAAGATGAACTGCTGTGTACCATTCTGACTATGGGCTATCTGCTACCTGTCAGTTATAATCAGGGGGTGGGACCAGGGCTGGGTGGTACCTAGACTTGGTGTTACCAGATTAGGGGAGATGTCCGGTTCTGATGTCACTGCCATGGTATCTGGTAATGCGATGCCTGCAGAGGGTAACACAAGTAAGGAGGAGTGGTAAGAGATAGGTAGAGACAGACGAAGTGGAAGGGGAGAGCCCGGGGGAGAGCACGGTTTGTAAAATACTGTACAATATTAGTGATACAGTGAAATTGACGGTTGGGGACAGTTTCGCAAGTTACTACTGTAATACCCAACATATAAGGCGCAGATTATACACGAGGATTTACTCCTTTTCCACCTTTGCATTAGCAGGAGTTAGGAAATCATCACCATGTCATAGAACAGCACTTTAAAAGTGCTCAAAATCAAGTGGTCGAGTTAAGGCTTTGATAACTTGAGCACTGATGGAACACTCAACCATGCGTATGACCATTGTTCTACAAGCCCCAACCACCCCCATTAAATTCCCTCTGTTGTTCTAAGTATCATCACATATGACTGCAAACAACAATCTTCTGGGGAGACATCACTCAAATCTTGAGAATCATTGGCCTAATCCCACAATAGGTCTCCATGTCCTAATTCAAAGCTGGGGATTTCTTAAGTGTAAGCCTGGTATGGAATGAAGTTGGCAATATTGAAAACACAAACAAAATTAACAAAGTGGTAAATTGAACTTATTCCAACAGTCAGGGTGTCCCAGGGCTCTGTTCTGAAGATCCTGATATCAGCAAACACCATTCCGATCCCCTCCCCCCAATGGGCCCAGACGTGGCCCCCTGAGGAGGGTATAGAACTCTTCAGTCTTCTCACCCCACTTCTCACAAATTTCTTCTATACTGTGCAAATATCCCATTAACACATTAAGGACAGCATGAGGGCGAATAATCCGCCAGGGCTACAGCGTAACAGCATTGGGTCTTGAAGAAGCACCGGTCTTGAATAAATAAGTGCTTGGGTACAGAGATATTGAAATTTGAAGATTTACTGTAAAGGCTGGGGAGAGAGCCTCAATGAAACCAATGAGCGTCCCAGCGCTTATAAATGCCAATACGCTATTCATTCATCATGCCAATGTGGGATTGTGACTCCACAGGGTTATTGTTAGATGCTTTGCCATTTGATCGTAATAGAGTCCAACCTCAAGGTTCCTGGATGCTCATAAATGATTTTATTCTCGTTTTCTCGTTGTACAATCATGATGGTAATACAGTGTGTGGCTGGTACGTGTGTGTTCGTGTTCCCTTCTCCACGGCTGCCTGAGGGTGTCTGCTGCTTCCTTGCTGATGCCTAGCCCCCCCCCCCTCCCACCAGCAATCAACATGTCTAGGTTTGTCCTACCTCGCAGCCAGCGACCCGGAGTGGCCAGCTCCAGCCCACTGGTGCTCCATATCCATCACCAACTGCACCCTGCCCACTATACTAAACCAAACCGAAAGGTTTCGAACACTCCCAAAGGGTTGGCATGATGCTCTGCTGCAATACTGGTGCTTAACTCTATATGCCAGTGCTTCCTCAGTGCTGAATGAAGATAAATTGTGCATCATACTGTCATTAATCCTGCAAGGGCTGCTGATGCATTTATGCATCATGGACATTGGTCGTCATGATGCGCCAATGAAGTGCTGGCGAGACTACTCGCCAGCACTTCATCGGAGCATCATGCCGACCCTCCAGGAGTATATGCATCAACCCCGTATGGTCGGCATGATGCTCCAATGAGCAGTCTCGCCGTCACTTCATTGGTGCATCATGATGACCAATGGGCATGATGCACTCCTGCATCAGCGGCCTTTAAAGGGTTAATCCTGCAAGGACCGTCATTATACATTTAAATGCATCATGCTAACCCTACAGGGTTGATGCTGTGCCGAAGAGTCAGTATGATGTCCAGCCTTGCCAGCACTTCATTGGTGCATCAAGACGACCTTTTAATTGGCATGATGCACTCTTGCACATTAGCCGCCCGGGGCTTCCCTAGCCCACTTAAAAGGGTATATTTCTCCTCTTTCCTTTCCTCTCGGATGTGCCCAGGCACTGACACATTCCTCTCTAAAATTGTAATGTAGTTCTCGCCTGGCGTTAAACATCTATTACTCACTCATTAGCGGTACTTAAAGGGTTAAAGGTTTAAATGAGATTAGCAGGCCTCAGTGGATTTGGCAGGAAGAATGCTGCTGATAATCACTGAGAGGCTTCGCTGATTGATAAGTATTAAATTACAGCTAAGTGAAAGACAAGGGGTGTGATGTAAGTGGTAGGGGTATTCTTATTAAGCTTTTATCTGGAGATAATTAAGACATTTATATATCAGGACCAATACCAATGCCTTTCACTATACTGAGATATCATCTCGAAGGAATTCTAGTTAATTACATTATAGGCAATAGTATGGAAATGGAATGATATTTTCTAAAAGTAGTAAGAATTGTTCTAACCCCTCTGTCTAGAGGAGTGAGGGGAGGGGATTTTTCCCAGGCATCTGAGAGAATTTCACATCAATTTCATTCTTAAATAACTAGTCACTGAGCCTGATTAGCATCATTACATTGGTAGACAAATGGGTCTGGTACCAAGGCTGGATGGAATACCAAACACACACAGTCACAGTGCCATATATAATACTAGGGTAAATTGCCCCTGACTCCACAACTAGGCATGTTATTGGTACCTTATGTCCACTACCCCAGACTAACGTAGAATTGCTAATTGATTGTACCTCATTAACTACAATAGGTGAACCTTGCATATATGCCCTAAGGGGACGCTCAACAATTACGTCACCGCTATTTAGGCATTTTTCAGGACCCACCCACCCCCCTTGTCACTGTTTTTGTATGGGACATATAGAGGAACCCAAAGACCCACCCCCTACCCCCTAAGCAGTGATGTAATTGTTGAACCCCCCCCCCTACACATTACCCATAATTTGTGAAAATAATTACCTAGGATGGATGGGCGGACGATTTAAGGTATACCAAGATGCCTAGTAGTCGAGTCAGGGCCATCATGATGCTCCGATGAAGTGCTGGTGAGCAGACTCGACAGCACTTCATTGGAGCATCATGAGGACCACTAATGCATCAGCTGCCCTTGGGTTAACACTACTAGCAGGTACTTTTTACTCTAGGTGTAGGGACGATATCAGGGAGCGTGTGAGCAATTACCTTGAGCTGCTCCATACGTCATGAGCTGCTCACTAAGCCGTGACGGTGCCTGATGGTCAGGTAGCACCACATATCAACAGCTTGTACTACCTCATCTACTACTACCCTCATCACCCGCAACCACCAACCAGATATACACAGACATCCTTGTGATCAGTGTGGGATGACGGTGCCTGGTGGTGTGAGGGTTAAACCCTTAAACGCTGCTGATGCATTGATGCAGCATGCCCATTTGGTCATCATGATACATGAATGCAGCCCTGACTAGTAACAGAGCAGGGCTACATTAATGCATCATGACGACTCTACAGGGCTGATACACTCCCAAAGAGTTAGCAATGATGCACCAATGAAGGGCTGGCGAGCAGTCTCACCAGCACTTCATTGGAGCATCATGACGACCAATGGGTATGATGCACTCCCGCCTTAGCAGCCCCTAAAGGGTTAAAGTGGTCGTGGGCGGTGACTGACACTCAACATGTATCAACACCTTCTGGTAGAGGTTCAAGTAGCTCATCAAATCTTTCATCTTTTATCTTTCACATTCCTCCATCACTCCCCCAGTAATTAGTCCACCATGATCTACATTTCGACAACCTGTCTCTTCTTTATCTGTCTCACCTCGATCTCTATCTGCCAGATTGAAATAGATTTTTTGTAAGACAATAAAGATAGATAAATTCAGTTTAAAATTGAATAAAGTCTCTGGGGCCAATACACCTCCTGAGGCTCGGCATGATGCACCAATGAATTCTTGGCGAGTCACAATAAGTGAGTCAGACCCAAAACCTTCCAATGTACACAAAATGCACTCAGAAACCTTTGCTGATTATAGCAAGCACATATGCATGCAGGAAAAGTGCACTAATCCTATGTAATGGTGAAAATGACATTCCCAAAACTCCATACCCCCCCCCTTCCCAAAACTCTATAGCCCCCCCCTTATCCTGGCAAGTGCCTATTCATGTACCCGGTACTTATAGTTATACAGGCTTGGGTATACGGTTCTTTTTTATCAAATTCTTTATTTATCCTGGTATTTTAAAGGCTCAATAGCCTGGAAATTAAACACCAGTCCTATACAATGATCAAATACAGGTAACTCGTAGGTAACACAAGTGTAGCGAAGCTAAATTATCAGAATTACCCATTTCTCAAGATGGTACAACAAAGACCCTTCAGATCATAGTGTAGTACCTTAAGAAATGCCCTCCAGAAGGTCTAAGGACACACAAGGGTTATTTATTTGTGTGTTTTGTCATATTTACCCATTAAACACAGACTGTTTATAAACAGTCTGTAGAAGTGCTAATTAATCAAGACATGGTCGTGCTCCTCAGCTGTTCTCCCTTCTCTACTGTATACCCCATACCGTAATGGCCCGTTCAAGCGCCGGGGTCTCAAATAAGAGCCGGTCTCAAATAAGCGCCAGGGATGTAGGTTTATTGAAATTACTCTTAAGCACTAAGAACAGTATTCAAATAAGCGCCTGTCTCGTATAATGGCTGGGGGTACAGGGGGCATTAAATCAATGAGCGCCCGGGCACTTATACAGGCCCCTAAGTTATCTACTCCTTTAACCCTTTAACTTAAGTAAGGCCCGCTTATGCATTATATCCGTTGGTCACATGATGCATGAATGCAGCCCTAGTGAGTAACTCACCAGGGTTGCATTCATACATCATGACGACCCTTCTGGGCGTTGATTCTATTCCGGAGGGTCAGCATGATGCTCCAATGAAGTGCTGGCGAGCAGTCTCGCAAGAATTTCATTGGTGCATCATGACGACCAATGGCCATCAGCATCAGCGGCCCTTAAAGGGTTCAGCCCCTACGTCCTAATTACCCAAAGCACCCTGGAATGTTGGAATTTGGTATTGAAACCAAATGATTATTGTCCTCAGGGGGCTTACATAAAGTATTCATGTATGCACCAATGGAGGGGAATTTAGTCTTAGTGCTGCAGCCATGACAAATACTATTGGTCTGCAATGTCACTAACCCAAGGTTCCCCATTGCGACCTGAAGGAGTCTTAGTGTATTAAGAAATGGCCCCTAGAGCTACACTGAAAATATAAGCCTTTATGAAGCTCTGTATTGATGACTTAAGGTCCCCTTTCCATGTTGATGACCCAGGGTGATCATGATGATCACCTAGGGTCTCACTTTGCTGGTGCTCTTCTGGCACCAGGGGGCCCTAGTATACAACATCATCAAAATGATGACCCAAGGTGATCATGATGATTACCCTAGGTCATCACTTTGATGATATTTTTCTGCGACCAGAGGCCCTAGTATACAACAATGGAATATACAATACCCACCCTGTGGGATATATTGATTCTTATCTTCAATCCTTTTGATCATGAGTCTTTATAAGATATAAGATGTAAAGAATGAGTTGATCATAAAAAAGATTTTGGGTAAAATTATCAAAGGCATAAGCATGTGTAATGATAGACACCTCTTTTGCCACTGAAACTATAGTTATAAGTATATGGGCTAGCTTCCATTTGTTATATAAACATCTAATATGCAGCATTAAGGCATAGGTTAGCTGTAAGTGCCCATAATAAAGACCTGGTTGTGGGAGGGAAGGGAGTCATTTTGCAATTCTTTGATAATGATGATTAAAATATGTTAATTAACGACAAAATAATCATCCACAAGCTCCTCTCTGACCTGGTCAGACAGGTACTCTGTAGTGATCACCCAGGGTGATCACATATGATCACCTTAAAGACCACAAGGTACTCTCCCCAGTCGTCATCTTCAAGATGGCAAAAAGTGATCACTACAGAGTACCTTTTTCAGCTTTATATTTTCTGTGTAGTTGCCTGTTAGACACAGGTATTATTGGATGCTAGTAGTTGATTTTTCTACATTGAATCATGTTGAGTTTTGATATTTGTATTACAAGGAATATATGGGATTATCTACAGAATTAGATTCTAATTTCTTGCAACTCAGCAAGCTATAGTTGCACTGAATGACCATTCCCCTCTTGACCTACCCAGAAATACTGCTATCAATCTCCCACTTGTTGGTCAGATGGCCTATCTGTATAATGTGGAGGACGGACGTGTCCAGCTCTATTAGGAAGATTTATCATCCTTTCGTGGCACTATCTCATAGCCATAGCTAACACCCAGGGGGGGGGCACTTACAAAATTGGGGATAGGATGCATAAAGACGATTACAAGCGAAAGGGGTCTTTTTCTGTCATCTGTAGGCACCGCTCTTGGTGTGGTGGTGCTGTTGTTTTTGATGGGGTTTTTTAAGGGTTGGTTTCTGAGGCGATTTTGAAGGAACTACAGTATGTTTTTAGATGTTAGTTTTTAATCAAGGCCTTACACGATTATGCCAAAAAGTGGACAGTTCCCGATAAATTTGTTGTCTGCTTTCCTGATTTAGGACTCATGCTTTTTTTCCCTCAAAAATTGAGTCAGAATTTTATATTGACCCCGTCATTAGGGTACCAATTCTAGGGGGTTGATTACACAGAGAAGCTGTAGAAAAGATAAGGAGTGCCCCCCCTGGGTCCCATCCCAACCCACAACCACCCCTCTTTCCCCACCCTCCCATCCCCAATTAGGCCTGATCTTGATAATCTTCTTGTGGATTGCTAGAATTCCCCGAGAATTCCCTTGGGTCCACCAACAGGTCGGAGAGGGGCAGGTATTTGGGTCGGCATGACAATCTTCACTGTAAAAAAACGTTGTCAAAATAATGGCGCATTCCTCGTCCCAAAGTTGTCAGAGTTGTCGTCATTATTTTCTCAGAGATTTCATTGTACATTTGTGTACCACCATACTGCCACCAGGGGCTTCTTGTAAAAACTACACTGGTTCAGTGCTTTTCAATTACGGTGGTCCAGTTTTACGATGATCCCTGGAAGATTCAACAGTTATTTTTTACAGTGTATCATGCTGCACTCTCATTGGTCGACACAGACATCATGATATCACTCTCCTTGCTGATCCTTTGCGTGGATAAATATGACTAGGTCATGTGGAGAATTATATCAAGATGTGCTGTGAGAGTTGACAAGATGACCTCTGGTAACTAGGTCATGACCTTTACATGGCCTGGGTCTAAGCTTGGTAAGATTTACAGAAGTGACATCACGTGGCCTCATCTGCATGCAGAGTGGCCAATCAGAGAGCAGGATGGCTTTAGGTTCGGAACTACTCTCGGCCACTGTCATGGCAGCTAAACAGGGTCATTCTGTGCGGAACGACTCGGTGGGGAATAGTTGAGGCGACGCACTACAATTGATTTAAGAACCCCACAATTTACCCAAAATAGCAACATGCTCTTTGACCCGGCACATCATCTCAGTTGACATGGGTCTTGTATTTCTTTCTTTTTTTCCATCTATGCCTTAAATCAATACATGAGCTTTCTCAATCCTTAATGCAATTTGGTGGTAGCTTTAGTTCTTAATTAGATAAGTGATTACATATTTTCTCTCAAAAATGTATGAAATCACTGCTCTTTTCTCCTGTCTGATTCAGTTCAATATAGATAGTCTCCTCTGCCTTCTTATGAAATTTACACAAAATATCGGCAGGGAAAGAAAGAGCCATGTTTCTCAGTACTGTCGTCCAAGGTCAGAATTGTTTTTAAAAGTATTGAAGATTGAATATCATTAGACGTTTCTCTTTTCTTCCAGGTAATGGGAAATATCTTCAGTGCGGAAGCCATATGATATTCTGCTCCATGCAGGTAGATATGGTTCTCAGAAATATGTCTTGGTTCTCAAGTTTGAAAATGTCACTTTGGTGGCTTCAATATCCATTTCCAAGTGTCCAGACATAGGCCTTCGTCCATCTTCTAGTACATGGACACTGTTGTATAAAAATGCCTCTTTCTGTTGATCTGAAAATCCACTCGAAGAACGATCTAATTTACTCTAATGAAATGATGATGGTAGATCCAAAAGAGGTATTTGAAAACGAATTTTATTTTAATTGTGACTACCATAATTCCTCGTGTAACAGTAGCGGTTTATTGCAGTTTATTTGCAGATAATAATAGTGCCCAGAAAATTGCTAGAATCTCGGGAGTGCACCCCTTCCTTTTGGGCTGTGCTTTTCCAAACCCTGGATCCACCACACTGAAAACCCTCCAGCTTATTTAACTCATCAGGTTGAAGACCTAAGGTCCTCAGCCAGTGTACAGAGAGGGGAGCAGCACCTTGCGGGGAGTAAAATCCCTTAGTCTACTCTCCAAAGGCTTTTAAAAAAGGTTTGTTTCCAGTTACCCGACCGACCCTAGCAAAACAGGGCCGTTCCTAGAGTTATTTATTTCAATTCTGTGAACTTTTAACATTTTTTGGCAATTTTACGCATTTTTCCGTAATTTTCACATTTTTTCATCAATTTTTTGTGGAGCTTATCTAGGTCCTCATCTATTGGTATACAATTCATAACAGTCATTCATATCTTTTTACATGTGCTTCACATTTCTTGTGTTTTTCATACTCTAAAATCATAGAATCTGCCCATACATTTCTATACAAAATAAGAAAAAAACTGAAAAAAAAATCCGACCTACTGACCCAAGATATTTGAGGCATGTAACTAGAAACACAACTCTCTTTTTTTTTTGGCCTAAGTATGAGTCTATGATACGCCTATGGCTTTAGTTTTGACCTGAAGGTCTCCACTGCTGATGACTTTAGGTGCTCAAGTTGACAATACCCAAATCTACAGCTTTGGGTAGTCTGATTGAGGACCCAAGGTATAACCACCAAGGTTGTCACTCTACATTTTGTAATCAGTTTGACTACCTTGGGTGTGTGTGTTGACCCGTTGTACTCAATCTGCAGGGCATTTCAAAACGATATCTATAGCTATGGTTTTGAAATGCCCTCCAGATGACCTAAGGTTGTAGATTTGGGTATCCTCAGCCTGATGACCTTGAGGAGTTCAGTTTATGGAAATGTAACAGTGGTGTTCAGATGGCAACCCTGTGGGGTGTTTCAGAAGCCGGACATGATAATGAACATTAAATATCTGTTTCTAAAACTGTTAGATTCTAAACTTACAACTGCAACCACTATCATCTCTCGCCAGTCATATAGTTATAGACACAGTAAGATAATGGTAATGCTTTAGAAACACATGCAGGTATAAGCCTACAATCACTATTAAGACTGCTATCATATCTCCTTATGACCGGTTATAAACATTACCTGCTTCTGAAACACCCCACTGGGGAGTTCAGAGCACTGGAGTATAAGTTGTGGCTTATGGGTGCCTTATATGATCGGCTTTAGTTTGTGCCCAATACAGAGGGTATTAAGGTAGCGATTGATTAGAAAACAGTACGAAATGATTAAGGCAAGACAACTACAGCATTTATGTTTCTCGTCAATATCTATGGTAGATCCCTATCCTGTGTTATTTTACTCCGTGATACTGAATGCTGCACCAACCAACCCCGCTTTTTTACCCCCGGTTGCGCCTACAACCACCAATAAGAATGGGAAATTATTACACTTTTATTGTGCCACGGGAAATGAAACCGGGAAATGAAACATGCACGTGCAGCAGGATAAATTCCCAAGAAACCTGTCAAGAAAAAAAACAACTGTACCCGACGAAGAATTGTATTTATCACGAGAACCCTATGAGATCCAAAATATTCATTTTTAATTCTTTTCCCTTTAACCTTCCCTTGGTGGGTACTTAATCGGGAAAAAGGGGATTCAATTAGCCGCGGAAGGAATGGGTTAAAAAGAAAAGTGACTATAAGGAGGAACTGTGACAGCCAGGGATTAGTGAAAAAGGCAGTGTTAGGGTTGTGTGGTGGTGGTGGTACTAGGTGGTATGAATGGGATGGTGTAATGGAATACCGTATTATCCCATCTAAGGAAACCCCCTACCCTGTTTCCCTGATAGTGTATTTTTGTTGGCCTTTAAGTCAAAAAGAAAGATTCTGAAATGGTTATTGAAATATCTGTCACTCCAGAGGAGAGCAGCAGGTTTATCTGATGTATCTGATGACGTCACGATTGACAAAATGCATCAGCTGACTACATGGTCTAGGCCCCCAATATATCAAAGGCTCTGCAAATCGTATGATATTTACTGATGATGCACAGGAATCAGAACCGTTTGTTAGGCTATTTACTGTTATGTCAAGGTGAATATTGAGACTCCATAGGAAACACACTAAGCCCTCGTATTGCACCCCTGCGTGAAATAACCTGCGGGAATTCCGCATGATGATGTCATACGCCCACCGTGCATGTGCAGCCCTTTTGAAACGTAAACATCCAAGATGGCGGCGGTCAGCATTTCGCGATGATGATGGGTAAATCAGAGTTAATTATGGATTATATTAATGAAATATTGATTGATTTTCCACTCAAACACCTTGACATAAATGTAAAGATGAACTCTGATTAGTTTGAGCCTCCTGTTTCTTCACCCGCAGGTCCGGGCCGCTCTGCACTCGGCCTATCGGCCTCTTGCAGAACGGCCCGGACCCTCTCGTGAAGAAACGGTCGGCTCAAACTAATCATTGTTCACCTTTACCATTATATTTGCTTACACCCTTACAGTGTTGTGCAAGCACAACTGGAATACATTTTGGCAGTTGTAACGTCTAGAGTGAAGGATATTTCAATACCTATGTAATGCCTGGAACTTTCTAACAGACTTGCAGGCCAACAAATATATTATGTAATCATGTAATATAGCGTAATGTTTTATTGCCCTGGCACTTCCCCCCCTTGTTTTATTGGAGATATCTTTACATCTGTTGATGGGTACAAACAAAAACATTCACATTTTGAAAGAAGCCCCCGGAAGGCATTTCTCAAAATGGTCTGACTAGCCCCCTTGAAATCGTAGTTGGATTCCTCACCATAATGATATCACTTTATCACTGCATCTAGTGGTCACTGATAATTGCACTGACTAGCCTAACAAACTCAATGTAATAACTGCATTAAGACATTACTACATAGGACATTACTATTACCATCCACTCTAATTTGAAGCCTTCAAATCGTAGTGGCTGTGTTCAGTCGTACCATCATGAGAAATGCCCTCCTGGCCTGTAGTCTGGCATGTGTAGGGGAGAGAGGGAGAGGCTGTGGGTGGCTTGGTATTGGGGAGGGGGAGGGAGGGGTGTGGGGGTAAGTTATAAGACAACAGGCTGATGTGACTGATTTTCCCCTGTGGGGTGGAGGAGTAAAACATGAGAAGTGCTTGCACTATATTGGGTGAGATAGGTGATGGTCCATAGCCAAAAATAAATTTCTAATTTTCAGATGACAAAAAGACCCAAATTTGGATCAAACATGTTTGATGTTTATCGCCCAAATAGGGCATCTTTTATTTAGGTCTATGAGGTAGATATATAAGTAACCCATACGCCTTGATCATCTATTCATAGTTATGAGGAGCCATATTTAACGTTGTGTGGAAACTGGACAGCTACTCCGAAAGAGCCTGGCAAATTTCCAGCTTAAGAAGCCACAATTTTTTAACCCGATTTTGACACCATTGAACACGGTCAAACTGCAATTCAATTGATTATAAAACCATGCTCATAAACCGCCCTTCCCCTACAATTTGAAAAGAAAATACTTGGTACCAAATGTAGGTTTATATCCCAAAATTTGGCCAGCTTTCAAGGAAGGTGGTACGGTACCTGTGTACCTAGTCGACCTTTAAAAAGGTATTTTCAACAACAAGAAAAGTTCCTTTGAAATTCTAGAGATAATTTTAAAAAAAAAGTTGTCTGTATGTAGAATTTAACGAAAGATTTTCTGATAATAATGATATTTTTCTCTTTATAGAGAGTTGTATGTGTATCTTGGGAGGAGGGATGAAGAGTGGGTCAGTGGGGATGGGGAAATGGTCGGGTAAAGGGGATTGGTGTTGGCTTATCGCTCCCATGAGACAGTATGATAAGGTCTAACAAATACCGCCACACAAGGTCATCTTTTATATGGGGGAGGGGACTGATTTAGAGGAAGGGAAAGGAAGAAGGGGGGAGGAGGAGAGGGGTGTACATGGGTGGGTGGAAAACGGAGGGGGAAGTGAATGACATACGGAGTGTGTGGGGGGGGTGTGCTGTGATGGGGAGCAAAGGGGAAGGAGGGTGAGGGGATCTTATACTTTCTCTGCTAAGAAAAAGATAGAATATAATGTTAGGATCATGATGTAGTATAATTATCATGATTTACCTATACCGTGCGGTTACTGTAGTTTGTCACATAGGGTTCTCGCCTCGTACAAGTACATGTACATTTGGGTCAGGTCGCCAGAAACCATCACATTTGGTGGTTTTCAGGCTCCTGTTGCCGGACAGCCCCGCATTGCTACATTGCAAATACAGTAACCACTAAGAGCATACATGTATGTCATATCTTAGTTATAATCGGCATAAAATTGCCTCAAGAAAATGTTGTTTTTTTAAACAGGATTTTGGAACACCATTGTATATCGGTACTTACGAAAATATGTTTTGCCTGCTATGTGTACATGGCAACTTGAAATGAGAGGCATATTCTGAGATTAGAAAATGTCTCTGCGTACAGCTGCTCCCATACCCCATGCATAATGGTACAGGTTTTTCTTACAGCCAGAATTGGTGAATTGCTGAAAATAGGAGTTGATTCCCAGCAGTGCCAAACGCCCATTCTTTATTCAACATGTGACAGACTCCACATCCCATAATACTCATGGTGTTATATTCGGTTCTGGATGGCGTAAAATATAAATGATCGAGAGATTGAGCAAAATGTAGTGTTGAGATATTTGGGTTATTTAGTCATCCTGAAGCTGTTTATTTTTGGTAATGAATATCGCTACGCATCAGTGATTATCAATGATCGAATGTCCTAAACTGCCTTCTCTCTCTCACACTCTCCCCCTCTCTCTCTCTCTCTCTCTCTCTCTCTCTCTCTCTCTCTCTCTCTCTCATTCTACACTCTTAATCTACCTATCACACTCCCGCCATCGCTTTCTCATCCCCCCTCCTATAGTAAAAGGAAGAGCTGGCTACACTGAAAACCTAGAAGTTCTGAAACTAGTCAGCCCTGACCACTTTAGGTCCTCAAGTTGATGATACCTAAAACTACAACTTTAGGTAGTCAAAATGACGACTTTAAGTCGTCATCCTGACGACCTGAGTCATCAATATGATGACTCTGTACTGTCAGTATTGTCATCCTGATGACTCAGGTCGTCAGGATGATGACCTAAAGTCATCATTTTGACTACCTAAAGCTGTAGTTTTAGGTATCGTCAACTTGAGGACCTAAAGTGGTCACCGCTGACTAGTTTTGGGTCTTCCATGTTTTCAGTGTAAAAATGCCCTCATTTCCAGTCCTTTCTTTTCATGTCGCTATAACTTGTCAAAATCCATTGGTTTTGTATGATACTTGTGAACCTCCATCCACTGATATGAATTCATTACAGAGTTTTGGAAAATTATTTTGTGTAACTCATTTACCTGCAGCTCCGTTTTGAAGTCCCTGGTGATCTGAAAGACAAAGGTACATTTATTTAAGTATAGGTGAATTATCCACAAATGTATGTTGAAGGGTATTCAACGACGGAGTCGCATATAGATCTAATCTGCATTTGTTTATAGAAGGTATTTGGAGTCTCTGGATGGTGTGGCCCTATAGTAAAAGGAAGAGCTGGCTAAAAATGCCATCATTTCCAGTCCTTTCTTTTCATGTAGCTATAACTTGTCCCTTTTGATGCTCACAAGTGGTCATTCAAGTATGGTGCTTATAATGGGGGATTTGAGTAGGTACCTAGTTGGGAGAAGTCAGTCAGTATAATAAACTATAGAGCGTGTGACATGAGTAGGTACCTGGTAGCGCAGCTCTATCTATTTTAAACAAGGCAGGTGACTTTTCAGACTAATGTGGTGAGTGCAAGTTGAATGGTGAAGCAGTGCATGACTTGTTTAGAAAAGTGGGCACATACTGACAGCTCCTCCCTGCCTACATCCTGCCTACATCCCTGTAAACACACTACGTCATTCCACTTAATTATGCTGGTGATACACAACATCTTTATCACCATTATTATCATCGCAAAAGTAAGCATGGGTTTGGACCATGATATCTAGAAATACTTGACAATAATGCATGCATTGCAGTTCAAACTAGTCTCAACACCCATTTGATATTGATATTTGGATATATATATATATATATATATATATATATATATATATATATATATATATATATATATATATATATATATATATGGTCAATTGCAGTTGGGGTCACACAGGGCTCACTAAGCGGTAAAAATTAAACTGCTTGGATTGTTTTGAAATTGTATGTCTAAAATACTGGCACACTGAGGCACCTACCCTGAAGATTGGGAACACTAATATTAAAAACTGCCAATTTTAAAGTCAATTCCATTATTTAGCATTAGTTTCTATGGGATTATGGTCCAAATAGACTCGTTTTTGGGGAGTCAATTTTTCCACCAACAAGTGAACACATTGACATGATATCATTTTTACATGATGCTGGACATTGCCCTTTTATGGCACGTATGGTTCCTGACATGGAAAAACTGTCATAGATTTCCATTGAGTTGTATAATTGGACTGTAATATTTACATGTAGATAGGTGCATAAGTGGTTAATCTTTATGACAATGCATCTCTAGGAAATCCCATAACTATGCACTGGAGGAATCATTTATGTGGCACATATGATCTTCTAAAACTACACCAAATCACATTGCAATTTCAAAAATGGCTATACTGAGGTATAATGTTAGGGACTACTTGCTGCTCGTAGTGATATCTATGATGTCATAGTATGACGTCATGGTAAACAGTCCTCCAGTATATAAGGGGGCACTTTAAATCAACCGTCAGTTGGCATCTCACCTGTACAGGTAACACCACGCCAGGTGTTTCCTTGGCAGGTCTAGTCTCAAAATCTGATAGTAAACCTCAGTGTATCCATTCACTTGGAGGGGTGGAAAAAATCTAATGGCAAGTTGAGACCCATAACTGACTGTAGTATGCCGGAGAAAATCTCTATTAATAACTTTATGGATACTACTAGCTCAACTTTTTCCTATAATGATTTTAGCACTGTGACTGCTCAGTTGGATAGGAATAATTTTATGAGTGTGGTTGATTTAAAGTCAGCTTACAGGTCTATAAATGTATATGGTCCCCATGCAAGGGTTCAGATGGGATTTTGGACATGGTGAGGAATACTATGTTAGTAACAGATTGACCTTTGGTCTCAAGTGCGCTCCATGTATATTTAACAGAATTTCTGATTTCATTGTGGAGGTAGCGAAGTTCTACGGTGTAAAGGAGATTGTTAATTATTTGTACGATTTTATAGTCATTGCAGACTCATATGAGGAGTGTCTCAGTCAAAGAAATTTATTGATAGAGTGTATGGAATACATGGGTTTTGTAACCTCTAAGGAAAAGGTAACCGAACCAGCACAGAAGTGCAAGTTTCTAGGTATTTTGATTAATTCTGTTGAGCTGGAATCTCTACCTAATGATAAAGTAGAAAAAATGAAAGGAATCTTATTAGACAATGTTAATAAGAAGTTCATCTCAAAAAGGAATCTTGAGAGGATTGGTGGTCTCATGTCTTTTTGTTTTCAGGTGGTAAAAGGTGGTAGAACGTTTAGTAGGAGAATTTTTGATTTGTGTGCTCGGGCTAAGCCAAGGGGTTACATTAGAGTCTCTGAATGTACCAGGCATGATATGCATTGGTGGTTGGATTTTTGTGGTACATTTAACTGTAAAAGTTTAATCCTTAATGACTTGGTTGATACCCCGATGTATTCTGACTCCTCTGTTAAGGGCTTTGGAGCCTGGATGGGCAATGATTTTCTATATTGAGATTGGACATCTTGTGATAATTCTAACCTTGGCACAGGCCATTTTACTGTCCCTCCAATACTTGATAATCTAAGAAACCACCATAGAAATATCAATGTATATGAATTGTACCCTGTTATGATGGGTTTAAAACGTTGGATTTCCAGTTATAAAAATAAAAGAATCCATTGTATAACAGATAATATGCAAGTTCTAGCCATGATCAACACGGGTAGATCAAGAAACAAGCTTTGTATGGAATGGTTGAGAGAAATTTTTTGGTTGTGTTTCATCAACAATGTAGAAATTTATGCTACTTATATTAGGTCGGAGGATAATATCCTGGCTGACCAGTTGTCGAGACTCGCTTATAAGGGTATGCCTGGTAAATGTATTACCACTCTCCAGGATAACAATATGTGCTGCTTTGATTCCAGAGTGGAAGAGGTTACAAAAAAGAAAAAAGGTATCTTTTGGACCATGGTGTATCAGAGAATACTAGGAGAACGAGGAAACAACAACTTAAAAGGTATGGAAAATTTTATAAAAATTTTAATTTACAATCTTTTCCTTGTTCTCCATCTCAAGCTTCAATATATGCAGTGTATCTGTTGGAGTACATGAAGCCTTCATCTGTAAAAAATTACTTGTCTGTAGTTTGGTACCAACAGAAATTATATGGTTTTGTTGAGCACAGTGGAAACTTCATGTTAAAGAAGATTTTAGATGGTATCGATAGACTTGATACTAATCCTGCAAAGGAAGTTCATCCTTTGACTCCTCAAGAGATGTTAAAATTAAGGTCGATTCTAGACCTATCTAACAGAGTAGATATGAAATTTTGGTTGGCTATATTAACATGTTTTAGACGTGTACTCAGGGTAGGCCATGTGGTTAGATCCCCTCACTCCTTGAGGGTAGGTGATGTTAAATTTGGGAGTGAATATGTTAGCCTACATGTTAAATCTTCTAAAACTGACCGATTTGGTAGAAGCTCTTTTTATGTATTTCTGGTTAGAAATGACAACTCCTTGCTGTGCCCATATAGGGGCTTACAACGTTTGTGTAAGGGTAGATTTAAACATGATAATTCTAGAGGTATTGCTATGGAATATCAATATGTCAACTCTAGGTTGAAGCAACTAGCCTTACAATCTGATATAAACGGTTGTGTTTCTACTCACTCTCTTAGGCACGGTGGTGCTACCTTATTGAATGATTCTGGCCTCAGTAAAGAGGATATCAAAAGGAAAGTGAATTGGAAATCCAATGCTGTGTATGGTTATGTACATAATCACAAAGATGAATTATTACAATTGGATAGGTTGTGCCAATCCCATTTGCAATGTTGATTGGTATGTGTTTACATGTGTTTGGCGTGTTTTTGTGTATTTTTTGCATGTATGGTGCTGATAGCCCCAAGGTCAGTAACCCACAAAACTCATGTGTCTGTGATTAGATCATTTATTACTAGGTAATCATAATTATATTCATCATATACCATTCACTTATATATTATATTATCGCTCGTATATTACCAGTATTATATTCTTCCCTGGCAGCAAGCTAACTCGCATATCCCTCACTATTAATCTTCACCAGGGATATCAATAATCAACAGAATAGCCAGGATATGATACCCACGTATATTATTTACAAAGATCAGCTCTTTTATTCATTCAAAATTTAATAGCACGCCCCAGCACCACCGCCCCCAGCGCACATGAACAGACTTGTAAACGTTTCACGGAGGTTAATTTATGCCAGTTTTCCAAGACATCTACCTCTTTATTTTACATAGAATCACCTCCTACAGACGAAACGTCTTTTTCCTACTCTTTAACGTTTATTCTTTACGTTTATTTTCCTTAGAATGAGGGTTATCTACGTAATCTATACCAAAACGTTCATAGGAGGAAAATAAACCTTCCCATTTGGAGGTAGAATTACGTAGAACAATTACGTTTGTTTTCCAACAAAATACGTAAATGTACCTCTGTAATACGTAATTGTGTTTACAGGGATCCTTGACCTATCCTCCTTCCTTCAATCCTTTATTTTGTGTGAATAACTTCTTCCCATAGAGATAGCATTGCGGAGCCGATTGCCACACCCACAGTGGCGTAACGTGTCTCGATCCACCACAGCGGCCAATCCACCACTGCAGTCTCGTTCCGGGCGCATGTAAACATTCAAAATGGCGGACCGCCGCTTGTACGGGGAACTACAGTACCGGATTTTGCTGATTTTTCCTTATTTAAACCTTCTAGATACATAAAATATATAGAGAACTAGACTCCCCTGGTGTCCTCAGTGCTCAATCCACCCCTTGGGAGTCGACTCCCTCATGGTGGATCGACCACCTCGTACACCACGGTCGTTTAGTTCTCTCTATTTACCCCCTGCCTCCCTCTGTCCCTCCCTCTTTACTTCCCTCCCTGCCTTGTCTTCTCTAACTGCCTTTATTCTCCCTCCACCCATCTCTCTACTCGCATTTGGCTCTCCCTCTCTTCCTGTGTCCCTTCCTCTCTGTCCCCAACCACTTACATAGGGAACGTTTAACAATTATGTCACTGTTTTTTTGGCATTTCTTTAGGACTCAGCCACCCCTTTGTCACTATTTTTGTATGGAACATATATAGCCTTGTCATCGTAACCTAAAGACGTACCCCACACCCACCTGTACTATACTTTCCTACCCGTCACATTGTCATCTCTCTCTCTCCCTCTCTCTCTCTCTCTCTCTCTCTCTCTCTCTCACTCTCTTTCTTTCCTCCTTCCTGTCCTCCTCCTTCCCTCCCTCTTTCCTTTCCTCTTACGCCTCTCCTCCTTCTCTCACCCTTCCCCCTACCCTCTCTCTTGTTATTTCTCTTTCCCTCACTCTTACCCTTCCTTTTTACCTCCTTCCATCCCTCAATCCCCCCTCTCCCCTCTCACCCTCTCCTGACGAGCCTATACAACTGCATCCTACTCTGTCTGTACTGGACCAGTATTGGGCCAATGATGGCAATGGTATCGGGCCACTACTGGCAATATGGTACTGGCCCAGTAATATGGTGTTCTTCCAGGCCACAACTGGCAAACATAACTGGCCCAGTATTGGGCTATTTAAGGTCCAGTACCGGCTTTATGCTGGCATGCCAGCACTGGCCCAGTGTTGACCCGATTCTGTATGCTAATATTATAGGTATGATATATGCAATGTTAAACTATAAATTATTATAATCGTTCAACGTGGATGTTTACACCCTACACATTCAAGGAGCCCCACGTAAAGCCTCTCTTTCACATTCTGTCCCATTGGGAGAAGAGCCAAGAGGCAGGCAGTGTGCATTAAAGTTGGCCATCTATCGCTCGCTCGAATTTTATCTCACCTCGTGCCTTCCTTACGGCCGACACTCAAGGGTGAGAGGTCCCGCGGGTTGTATCCACACCGAATTGAGATTACCCTTGTGGCGTTTTGCCCGGACCCTAGTCTAATGGGGAGGGGGGATGATGGTGACCAAATCTATGGGAAGATAGAAAGCACGCCCCTACACATTCCGAGGCAATGGTTCTTTAACATCCGTCACTACATAGGCATAGTGAGAGATGGACAGGCCTGTTTTAAGTCATTTGTCTGCCATGACCGCCGAGAAACTTTCCAGCACAGCCTAGCCAGAGCAAGGAGGAACTCAAACGACACCTTACGGCGACGTTTGGAACCACCACTGTGCTCCGGCCAGGCCGGGAACCGAACCAAAGACCGACGGATGAATATTGGGGTTAGTAAGACGGAGCAGTCCCACTGCCTCCCATAGGTTTAACGTTGTGACGGGGTTCTCGGCGCGCCAAGGTATCCAGTGTGCCGTGAGGGTGTAGCAGCGCGAGGCTCCCATAGAGCGCAATGTTAAACAACACATTTTGAAAAGTTATTTAAATATACTAATCCTTGGAATATTGGAATAATTTGACCACTGGGTGAAAGGGCAGGACTCAAAGATGCTTATTCTTAGGATTTAATATAATTTCTGTAAACCGTCTTATCGGGGGAAGCTTGGATAGGCCACAAAACTTGTGAATTTTGGGCATTTTCTACCAAAACATGCGAAAACAACCCATGTTCACCCTATCAAAATAATTATTTGTATTCCTTCCACAACTTCCATATCATAGTATATGACAGAGAATGGCCTAAATATAAATTGTATGTACTTAGATTTTTATTTATTGGCTCAGTTGAACCACACTGACAGTGGAAAGTGAAGTTACGAAACTGAGCACTCTGTGCTTCGTGAGAGGAAAGGCCTAGCACAGAGGGGTCAAATTGTCAAAAGTGTCCTTCGTTTCGGGAATGCTGATCGCTGCACATCTCATTTTTCTTTTAAATGATCTCGATACTGATTTAATTCATGTCAATAGCTATCTACAGATACCAGAATTAATTTTTAATTCCAAAGATTTCCATTTCAAAATTGCCGATCAAGTTGCGATGTTTAACATTGCGCTCTATGGGAGCCCTCGCGTTTACACCCTGGTGCAAGCTGGCCCCATCTCCTATGATTAACGCGGTTCAGGAGCTCAATCTCTCGTCACCCAATACGGCGGAGTGAGATCTCTTATACTAGATTATGCCTCTTTGACCGAACCCACGACCTTACGGCCTGTGCGCGGACGCGCTACCGACTGTGCCACGCCTCCCGGCTTGGCCATCTATCTCACAGTCTGTTGGTTTATAAGATCTGTTTCAGACACACATAAGGTGTTTGGAATGGCAGGCTCTCTGTTCTACCCCTGTTTATGCTATTTGGTTTGAAACTTTAAGCCAAGTAAGTTTCCAATGAAATTTGTTTCATGCTAAACAAGTTTGCCCTTAGCAGAGACGTTTTTATAAAGAAAGGTTATAAACCTCAATCCCAAATATTGTAATAGAAGCACTGGGGACATCTTATGGTGTGGTTGGAAACTAATCAAGCGTTTTTGGTTGATTCCGGGCCAGTACTGGCATGCCAGAAGTGAATTGCCACCATAAGTCTGGTACCGGGCCAGCACTGGTATGCCATTACAAAACCAGAACTGTGCCACTATGATTTAGGCTAAATGGCAATATAAAGGCTCGGTACTGGCAGTACTGGCCCATTACTGCCATTACATACCATTACAATGTCAGTACTGGGCCGGTAGAGGCGTGTTTGCTGGGATCCCCTCCCTTTCTCCCATTCCCATCCATTCACTCTCACTCCCCCTCTCCTACCCCCCCTCCTCTCCATTCTCCAACACGCCGTGGGGACCTTCCATCATCCTCCCTCAGTGTCAGGCTATACGTCTCACGAACGTCACCTTAAACCAACCAATTAGAGAAAACATGTTCAGAAATCAGAAGAACCCCCAAGGACCCTTCACCCCTTCCCCTCATCCCCCCCCCCTCAACGCCCCTAGATGCAGGCTTGACTTGTTTGGGGACATATATCAGATAACTCGTCCTTGGTTCTAATATATAGTCTTATTCTTTATTCGACTTCATATTGTCAATGGACCATTCTGGGTATTATAATTATTTCTCATATTTACTAATTTCTTCGCCATGTAAAACCTAAGCTCTGTTCACGATCCACACTCAACAACCTCCTGTATTCCCCAACAGGAACCAGGATCCATAAGTTATCATGACTACACTTCCTCCATGAGACTCTGTGACATAAGGTACACGGATGTAATAACATTCCAACCTTATCTATACCCACACAGCCTCACTGGAGGAAGTGTGACACACCCGTGGTGCCATATTTGGAATGGGAGGATATTTCACAATCTCCTCTCAATTCTCATCAACATGACTCACCCACAGGTGGCAATCTCTCTACATGACACATATTTCTATTTTATTGAACCACGTGCATAGAATGTTTCACAATACTGTGAGCTGCTCAAGCCCCCAATATAAAAGGCAGCTTGAGCAGCTCCCAATCATCTCTCCCAACTTACACCTTACACCTATACCTAGAACCTACGACAGGTTGAGCTATAGGATCAGGGGCAGAGCTTAGATATTGGCGAGTGTTATCATTGTTACCATCTTTATGAAACACTCATGTCAGCTACGCAATAAAAGGATCATATGAACTTCTCTGGATTCTGTGTATAATAACTTCACCACTTGTAACGGTCCGTTGACAATATGATGAAGCGATTCGCCCTCCTTCCTAAATGGCAAAAAGGTTTTGACTTGAAAAAAGTATTTTTGTCAATTTTAACATACACTCTCAGCCGCGATTGTAAATGGGCAATACATACCACTGTAGTACATACACTAGAGTCCAAATTAGGTCATAGAGATTGTACTACCAGCAACTCGCCCTTTACACCCGAATAATAAGCAATCCGCTGTAAAACTGGTGTGCTGGGCTGACAGTGTAGAATAAACAAGTTATCAAGAGATTTCTCAACTGTGTAGACCTTCATTTTCTGATATCATTTGAAGGAAGCCTTCTAATCAATTCTACTATTCTGTTCATTAATCCCAACTCTACTGCCACCTCTCCGCTAAAGTAAAAACAGCTTAATCCATTTCTCTGTGTATCCTAAGAAAGTCAAGGGGAAAATGTAGAAATATTTTGACCTCCAATATGTAGGCCTATTATGTTCTGTCAACCAAGCTAGATAATGAAAAATCAATGTATCCGTTTGCTTAACACCTACATGTACAACTCATTTTTTAACAACAGGGGGGGGCTGGTGGGTTTGCGCGCAGACGCTTGAAAAAAAATCCAACCCCCCTCTTAATGGGTCAAAATTTTTTTGGCCCCCCAAAGGGCCGAAAATCGCATGCGAATGCACCCTTTTAATATATAGTAATGCGGGCTTTTTCGCCGAAAACAGGTGAAATTATCTTGACCCCCTGGTCAAGGGGTCAAAAAAATTCTGACCCCCCTTCAAACACTCCAGGCCCCCCCCCTGTTGTTAAAAAATGATCACTTCCTTATATTGCTTTAATCCAGCATACCTACCGTATAGTAGTAGTGGTTATCTTGCATCAAGAATGTAGTTCTACAGAGATTAACTCATCAAATTCATTCATCATGCCGACCATGAGTTAAATTACTCTTGAAGAGTCGTATGGGGACTATATAAACCCACTATTCACTGTGAAAAATATGTCATCAAAATAATGACCAAATTCTTGTCCCAAAGTCACCAGAGATCCATTGCCATTTGAACAGAGATTCCTTGTTCATTTGTGTACCACCATATTGCCACCTGGGGCTTTTTGTAAAAACAACACTGGTTCATTGCCATACAACTATGAGGATTCATGGTAGATTCAACAGTTATTTTTTTTTACAGTGTAGCACTGCAGCATTACGACCTCGGAAGATATATCAAGACAGTAAGGAATGGGCTAACAGGCATCGAATTCAGTGTATCGTAGGATATCGTAATGAGTGGCCTATCGATTGTTGATTAATCATCTTTATTACACGATTAATCAATAAAAATCAATAGATAATCAATAGAATATCAATAAAAACAAGTTGAAAACAAAAATCGTTCCCCTTCCCCAGGCCTCGAAGCCTGCCATAGTGTTTGTACACACAGCGAAAAAAAAAGATCGTACTGCCTACGCTAAAAAAGATCGTACTGCAATGCGCTAACCACTAAACCACCGGGTCTCACACCTTGGCACACGGCTTGACTTGGTTTGGTTTGAACGTGTCCCGCAGTCGTCGCAGTTATGGCAACAGCGGCGAGAAACCTGGGGGGGTCACAACCCAGACTGCCGGGGATTTTCACACTTTTAATATATAGTAGTTATATGTGAGTGCCCTCCCCGGGTTGATTACGGAGGTGAGGGGTTACTTTGGCAAAGTCACCACTCACCTCCGTAACCAAGGTCTGTGCATAGCAAATAAAAGCACCAGAGGGCAGCACTGTTCCCCTTAGTTTCTCACCCTTCTATAGCATATGTGGATAACACCTACACAGAATAAAACTGGTAACCAGTCCACGCCCGTGAGCACCGTGGTCTCAACAAAGCACTGGGGGTACAGGGGTATTGAAATAAGCGCTGAAAACTGTATCTCAAATAAGGGCATGTCTTGTATGAACACCGGGAGTACGGTGGGATTGAAATCACTGAGCACCCGGCCACTTCTTCTGGGTACTGTACGGTATCACCCGACAGACAATTGGTTACTTTTCTTTCTTAAGTATATACAATGAGTGACCTGTCCTTTTATTTTTAAAGGGCCTTATCTGAGTCAGAACATATCTGAGTGTGATCACGTGATGAAAATACTAACACCACGTGTGCTTCTAGAATCACAATAGGAAGACGCCCTTCCCATTTAGCTGGAAAATCATCGCGATCGTAGGTCTCTGTCTTTGTGTTGTCAGGAGACTGTTGCGGAAAGAATTGGAAACGATTTCTCACTGTAGCTATTTGATCTTCCAATTCTCTGCTCTTCCCCTCCCTGAGAATTGACTTCCCCAGAGAACTGGTTCTTACTTGAGAATTACACCCAGACTCTGGACCACTTTAATACCACTCCTCTGACCGATTCCATTTTCGCAACGCATAAGGGAACCAATTCACTGAGGTGAGTGAGTTCCGTTTTGGGAATAGCACCTCCTACATAATCAATTCCAAGTCTTTTCGCAACAGCTTCCTGGTGATTTGTCCGGTTTTGGATTTTGATTCAAGGATTGTCAGTCGAGACTTAAATACTCGGTAAGATTTATATATTCTAGAAAGGAATAGCGAATAGTTAAACTGCTGTGTATAGATCTGTGGGTAGGTCTACTATAGATAGGCCTACAGGTCTTTCCAGCATGTATTATTATAGGTATTTGTGAATGGATTTCTCCTATCTTTGTCCTATGAAGCAAGACTATATGATACTGCTCAGATCGAACCCTGAAAATGAACCGTTCATTTTCTTAACTTTTTTTTTCAGAAAAATGTAAAAGGCCGAGGCTGGACAACGGAGAAAGAATAACAGGACCTGAGATCTCAGAACACGGGAGTACAGTGCAGATCTTCTGTTGGCAAGCCTTCAAAATTCCTAACGATGGTGAGGTACGCTGTGATGACGGAAGGCGGACGTGGGGAGACTTGGACATCCCATTGTATCCAGGATACAATGCAGAAGTAAGTGATGTTTTGCACCAACTATTAATGTATCCAGGGACATAATATGCAAATATCTAGGCACCGTGCAGTAGAATATAGTAAAATAGCTAGGGGTATTTAAGTGGGGATTAAAATCAGCCAGTCCATACATGAAAGTAATGATGCACAACTGTGAAATTCTTGCAAAGAGAAAGGATGAAACTTTTGGATTCAGAAAAACAAATTTCATTAGACGTTACTTGGTATTGATTCTAATTGGTGTTACATTGAACAGACTTGAAATAAATCTTTAGTCTTTAATTCTTTATTACAATCCAGCGGGGTCCTTCACAGGAGGTGTTACTAAAATATCATCAATTTAGCTAATTGCAGAGGACTACTTAAAACATTTTAAACATTGTTGAGTATAGATTGCTTAGGCTCATGTCTCAAAGATGTTTAAGGGTCTTGACTTTACAAAATCTGGTATGCCTCATAATGCAATCTCATGCTCAGGAGTCTGCAGCCAACCCAATATTCCACATGGATCTGTGAGTAACAGTGAAAATTTGGAAATGGAAGTGGGATCAAAAGCCACCGTAAGGTAAGTCCTGCCATTTACACCTGCATGATCCTAACTGATATTGGTCCAACCTGGAGGCCATGTGTACACAGACACGAGCCAGCTATCTCCTATTTTCTCGTGAGGATTTGACCAACCTCACATTACGTAGGCATTTGTATATTTCATGAACTAGCAGCACTAGCAACAGGAAGGCATTTCTCAAGATGGTACGACAAGAACCCCTTCAAGTCGTAGTGGGATCCCTTACTTTACTGCCATTACAGCACTGAGAAAATATTCTTGAGTCTGGATCCAGACTCAGGCAATGTCGCCAAAATGAGTATCATTTGAGACTCAGCCTGACCCTTGGATGATACTCAGGCAGAGCCAGAGTATCATCCAAGGATCAGCCTCAGGATCTACCAGAGTATCACCTCAGGATCAGGCTGAGTCTCAAAACATACTCATTTTGGCGACATTGCCTGAGTCTGGATACAGACTCATGTGAGTAAGAATATTTTCTCAGTGAGCCTTTGTCTTGTGGTCACAGAGGATTGCACTGGTACGACTGCCCTACGAAACGCTATGTAATTACTGCCTCAAGTGCTGATCATACAGAGTAGTCATAATGTGCTACCTACAATTACCCAGTCTGATATTGAGGTATTTAGGTCATAGTGGTTGTGTCTACACAGAGAAAAGAAGACTGATCGCTTTGACGCATACTGCACAGGTCACGATTGTCTCCCACATGACATGCATGAAAGGCATGTTGAATGAGGTTGACACTCTCACATTTGGTTCGTCAACTCCACTTGACATGCGTAATGAAGACACGTCACATATTTCTGATCCATTCACCTGAGTGCTAGGTAATACTGTGAGACAATTATGTAAGGGTCAAGAGCAATCAATAGCTATGTACCAATGGTTCATTCAAGGCAGGCCAATAATAGAAGACAGGTGATATCATAGCCCCACAGGCCTGCAACACTAAGGCACCTTTTCCTATCTACAGGTGGGTGTCTTTTTTGATATTCAATAACAAATGCAAATTTAACAATTACATAGAATTCACTACCATTCATTGATAGTATTTACAGACCTTAGTGATCTATTTTTCATGAAAACAAAATGACACAGATACATCAAATGTCTCAAGTGTTGGTAGTACTTCTTAGTACTGATTAATCCTGGTACCAAAATGGTTGTTTGTCCCATCTAGTGGAATATCCTAGAACAATTATATATGTCAAACCATCACATGTCAAGTGCCTTTGACATGGCTGTGACCCTAGTCAACTCACAGATGACATGGCATTTTAAGGCATGTCAAATCATATGAGGATTACTGTGTGCTACAGTTGTCATGGTGACATATGTGCACATGTCCCAATGACGTGTGCTATCTGTGTAAAATCAAGTTGACATGGGTATACATGTCACTTTGTCAGGAAGACTTTTTTCAGTGTATGTTTAGGTGTAAGGCCCTGAACCTCCTGATTGACTAGAAGTCTATTAAAAACTTGCATACGACACATAGTAATGATCATCTATCATCTAGTTTTTCTTTGCCAATCCCAGTCTATATTCCTGTTTAAAATTATGGTTGCTAAAATAATGAATGAGACAAAATGCATATGCAGTGATCAGGTTTGAGCCCTGCAATGCGTTCATAACTAAACCTTTCTTCATCATAGGGGTTTGTCATCCACCAATGGTACAGAATGCTGACCAAAGTCATGATCTACCAGACTACAAGCATGGAAGCCTGTACAAAGTACAAAGTGTTGGGAGGGCTATCATACACCGGATTCTGGACAAGTTCTGAAATGCATCCATGATAATTGGTCCTGGCTCTTCGATCCAAATGTCGGAATAGAATGTATTTTCTTATTATTTTAATCAATATCAAGCAAAAACACTGGCACATGGAAAGGAGCAGGACAGCAGACAGGGGGGGTGCAATAATGGGAAAATCCCGACATAACCCAGCAAATTGTCGTGAGTCCTCGTCAACCTGTGTGAAGTGGCTCAGACATGTCGCTAGATGGAACACGACGTCGTTATAGCACAAGATCACCAGGAATAGCAATTGCTATGCCACGTAAGTCTAACACACAGTGGTGAAAGATGACGGAATGAGTTATTACTCAAAAAGGAGTCACCATTGATGACCAATCATGGCGACAGATGACGACAATTTGCTGGGAAGCCTATATAAAAGTAAAGTGCCCTCCCCCAACTGAGTACTGTGCCCCTTCCCCAGTTCCCAAACCAAATTACTTGTCTATGCCTCTTACATACATGTAAACAGCAATATAAATGTTAAAGAAACATATGAAATGTCTTCATTACAATGGTACTGCAAGATCCAGCAGTATATACCAACCAGGAGGGTGTTGTTCCTATAGTAAATAGAGCTGTCAGTATGTGCCCTCTTTTCAAAACAAGTCATGCTCTGCTTCACCATTCAACTTGCACTTTCCACATTAGTTTAAAAGTAACTTGCCTTGTTTAAAATAGAGAGAGCTGCACTACCAGGTACCTTCTCATGTCACACGCTCTATAGTTTATTATACTGACTGACTTCTCCCAACAAGGTACCCACTCAAATCCCCCTTTTTTAGCACCGTACTTGAATGACCACTTGTGAGCAACAAAAGGGACAAGTTATAGCTACATGAAAAGAAAGGACTGGAAACAAGGGCATTTTTAGCCAGCTCTTCCTTTTACTATAGGAGCAACACCCTCCTGGGTGTACATGGTCCCTGCTGCTCTGCTGTAACCCTCACTCTGTCTGCTTCTTATAGCTGTAAGTTTGAAAATGTGGATCTGTAAATAATTGCAGAAAGGTGTATCCAAAGGTCACTCATTTTATGTAAAATTAAGACTGATTATAGAATTTTCATATCTCTCAACTCTATTCCTCGCTACTTTCCTGATTCGACAAAAATAACTTTCTTGCCTTTACCAATCTATTAAACCCTAGTAAAATCCAATCCACTCTAACAGAAGTATTTCTCCTGAAGGACTTCTCTTTAAATATATTCTAATGAATTAGAATAGAAAATGAATGGCAATAATCATTTTCTTTTGTTGTCAGCAATGTTAAACTTTGATCTCAAGTACTTCGGCTCCCCTTTCCAACTTTTCCGACCAATTGTCTTGCACTTGATTCCTGTGATCGATTATATATATATATATATATATATATATATATATATATATATATATATATATATATATATAATCATTCTTTTGAGAATTTTAGTTCGATAGCATTTCAACTATTATCCACTTGATAGGCCATACAGTTCCCTAACTGATTACATAATAGGAAAGTTAATGAATGTCATACATATTGTTAAAATGTAACCTAGTAGGATTGTATAAAGTTCACACCTATAGTAGCCAACATGTCTACCACGGGATGTTCATAAGTTGTGTTTTCTCAGAAAACTGCCACATTTCACAACCTGCTGCCTAATATCTGTGTAAACACAGACCCACTTTACTGCGCTGCATTTCTTAATCCTTTAAGGGCCGCTAATACATTAACGCATCATGCCTATTGGTAGTCATGATGCACCAATAAAGTTCTGGAAAGTCTGGTAACCAGCACTTTATTGGTCCATCATACATGCCCAGCAGGAATGTGTTTTATCTCGATTGTGGGGTCAGCATGATACATAAATGTAAACCCTTGGTGAGTGAATCGAAATAGTGCATTCATGCATGATGCCGACAGATGGGTATGATGCACTAATGCAGGAGAGGGTTTAAATGGGGGCTAGCACGGCAAACTACAATATGGGTACTGACCCAAAAATCGTTGGTAAAATCGCAGGACCCAGCGGAGCGCCCTGATTGGTCAATTGGTGGTCACGTGACCTTTTAATGCAGGCATGCATTCACCATGCCAGGGCCCCTTTAAGTAGGCATGTGTCAAAGCTCCATGTTGACCTCATTATGCGCTCAAGTATTGTGATCGCAGACACTCCTTCCTCCATCATGGCGACCCTCTGGAAGTGTATAAACCCTGTAGGGCCAGCATGATGCATGAATGCAGCCTTGGTGAGTAACTCGCCAAGGCTGCATTCATGCATCAGGATGGCTAATAGTATATTAAAGCAACAAGTAGCCCTTAAAGTATTAAGTACTTCCTACCTCTCCCAGAGGGCACTACCAGTAGTCCTCATTAAAATTGTGATTTCTTATACCCCTTTTTACATATTTATCCAATAAGTATTTACCAAACTTCTTCTTTTATGTAAATGGTACATTGAGACCGTTACAGTGGCGTGTCGCGTTACAGTGGCGTGTCACGGCACCTGGTGGAGAAGTAGAGAGCTACCATCTGCTGAGTCACGTGATACATGCAGGGTGTCTCAGTAAGAATGTCTGCTGTAATAATGTTTACCTCTGGGTGCGGTAACAGAAAAATCAGCAAAACACATTCACAAATACATACCGACATCTTGGACTCATTTGGTGGAAGGAATCTGAAACTACTAGCACCAGTTTTGTAGCTGATACATCTTTCTGACTGTATCCTTGTAGCATGTGGGTCTCTTCTTGGGGTTTTAACCTGGCCGGAAGTAGAATGACGTCACACTGGAGACAAACATTCACGCCGCCTCAGTTCCTCAGGGACGTGGTGGGACCATGCTGTCACACACTTCTGACTGTTTTCAGATGAGATCTCATCTGAATAATAATCTTCCATATAAGTTTCAGATGATCTCATCTGAATGTAATTCAAATTCAGATGAGTTCTGGCATATATCCATATAACCCCCATTTGGCCGGACACCCCGGGAACCGTGGCGGTGTCAACGTTCGTCTCCACAGAGGGCCAGATTAATTCTGCAAGAAGTGGCCCTTTTGCATCCTTGTGGGTTCTTTGTATCCACAACTTGAAACTATTTCCTTGAAGGCATTTCTTGAAATGTTGCTTGAATCCTTCCCATGCCTGCGACTGCCCATGTACTTGCTATGGAGATCTTTTCTCTCCCTCTTCTGTGTGTCATTCTGTACATTCCCTCTTTTTGTACTTTCTTTTATTTTTAGATTATAAGGGAGACATAAAGTTTCCACTCTCCATAATCAGCAATCAGGTGAGCTATATAAAGAAATTATGTTAAATATCCTGTCTCCCCCGCCTCTGTATCCCACTCCCTCCTGCTTTCTTTCTCTTTTCTATTCTGTCTAGCCAGGGAAAATAAGCCATTTTCATTTTCCATAATTAGCAACCAGTTAGAGCCATGAAAAGTAATGTGTTAAGCATTTCTCATGCTGATTAGACATGGGTCAACGGTACAACCATTGAAGAGCTTTGTTACTATTTATTCTCCTTTTCCTCTTTTCTCCTTTCTCTTTCCTCTCCCTTTCATTAGCTCGTTCCCTTCCCTCTCCATCTCTTTCTTTCTCTCTTTCTCAGCCTCCCCCTTTACTTTCCGTATTTTCATCCATGTTCCTTCACACTCCCAGTAAGCATTGCCTTCCTTCTCATTCATTTGCTCCCATTCCCCTCTTCCTTCCACCGTACCCTTCCTATACACTGCAGACCTATGGGTGTTCTGTACCTCCACAATACCCACAGGGAACAGAGTCTGATTGTAGGTCACTCTACCGACTGAACGACGGGAGATTGTGGTCACATGGGTTGTGTATGCCAACTAATAATTTAATTACTTTAATGACCCATTTTGATCTTGATAAGAATCTGATTGATCTAAGATGTGTATTATAACCACACAACTCCCCTCCCCTCCTACTACAGTCTAGTACAGATAATGACTTGATTGAAGTTCAATGTGTATTGGCTCTCCCTGACCCCAGTCTCCCGTTGTTCCGTCCATAGAGTGACCTATATACAGACTCTGTTCCCTGTGGGTATTGTGGAGGTACAGAACGCCCATAGGTATACAGTGTATACCCTTCCTCTCTCTCACCGCCCCTCCCCCCTTATAAATATACATCCTTATAACCACTCTGATACACCTGTTAGTAATACATGTACCCAACTGTGGATACCAGTGCCCTGTAAGGGTCACTAATGCAGGAATGAATCATGCATGGGAGCCAACATGATGCTCCAATGAAGTGCTGACAAACAGACTCGCCAGCACTGCATTGGTGCATCATGATGAGCCTCGGGATGTATGCAGCCCATATGATGCATGGATGCAGCCCAGGAGAGTAACTCGCCAGAGCAGCACTCACGACCAATGCACTACATCTGGCTGTTACGGGTTAATATCAACACCTGACTATAGTTACAATGGTTACTAGATCAGAGACCCCCTGCAAGGCATCCAGCAGCTACTGCCTCAGGGCGTGTCTTTGGTGGCTGCCCTATAGGATGATTTCAATATACCCCGGCACATAGACCTTTCCAGACTACTGCCACAACAGACAAGGGTCCTGCTGGTATAATCAGCTTTCTCTCCCCTTACAATAATTTTACAATGCAACCATGTAGTATATGCATAGGGTTCTGGGAAGCCAGGAGGGTGTTGCGAAAGGACAGGAATTCAATTCTGTCGGAGGTGCTATTCCCAAATGGGAACTGACTACCCCCAAGCAATGACTTCTCCCCTGTTTTGCAGCAAGGTAATAGGTTATAGAATTGATTCTCAAGTTTTCATGAATTGGGGAATGCTTTCCAGTATGACTCACATTAAGAGGATTGATTCTGAGTGTAAGGTAAGAGGTTTCCTCTGAGCAGCAGAACAGCCAGGAACTGGAAGGTGAGTTACGTCAGTGAGAATCAGATTCCGATTCTTTTCGCAATAGCCTCCTGGTAGGGGCAATCTCTCACTTCAGCCATTGCCATTTCTTGTTTGTCTCATATTGTATTGCCTTTTAATTCCCCAATGCACTTAACCACTGTTAACCATAAGATAATGAAGTTCAAACTAAACTACCCAATTCTTTTTTTTACTTTTTTCAATACATTCACGATATATCTTGTTATTCTTGTTTTATATTTGCAATTATTTTGAATGCAATAAATTCTTATGATTTATTGGAAATATTGTTGAATGGGCACATTAGAGCATGTAGTTTCTACAGGCTAAGCACCACATAACAATGGCAGAGCTTAACTGTTGAATAACTACCACTTAGTTTCTGCCCTGGAGGATGGGTGGGGTGACCTCAAGGGCCCATGTCTAATTTAACCCTATAGAGACTGCACAGAACTTTAATGTACCCATTTGAGAGAGAGACAGAGAGAGACATAGACAGAGAGAGAGGGAGGATTTGAGTCCATAGGGTTGATACACTGGCCGATACACTCCCAAAATGTGATGCTACACTGCTGTGGTATTGTGGTACCCATCAGCACTACATTGGTGCATCATGATGACAAATGAAACACTAGAGGAATGCACCGTAGTCGCACCTAACTCGGAAGAGGAGGGGTGGTTTGTGGTATCATTCAGACTCTGTCATAGTACATGTATGACATCAGCACGGCAGCTGGTTAACACACCACAAAAGGGCGGGAAAAAGGATTAACAAAGGTTTCAAAATGGAATGTGTATATTTTAACATTGTAGCAAAGAAGCGTCCCCTTACAGTGATGACAGGTATGCCTTTACTATCTCTCTGATATCTCCTTATCTAAACCAAATTCTGGTCTATATTATATACCTCTATGATCTATACATCCCAGGCTACTTCTACAGCACAAAATCTTTATCAATATACACTAGGAACACACTTTTATTTGGTGATGAATGTAAAATTTTGCTCCAATTTAAAATATCTTAATCCATGGTGGCTCCTATAACTCTTCCGAGTTATTAAATAAAACTCAGAGTGTATCATGCCGTCCTCACAGGGTTAACCCGAACCCCTCACCTGCCCCCAGGCAGTATGCTGACCTTTCTGTATGTTAGGTGGGCGTAATAGGTTTAAATATGTTTGCTATCATTTACAGCAAACTGTTATTTGTCATTCACTACAAACACTTGTATAACGCATTCATGGTTAGAAAGACAGTGTGCTTCTGATTTATTCTCACTCAGTTTCCTTTAACCATCTGGCTCTTTCCTCCCCTCTTTCCTCCTTTTCTATCTCTTTCTTTCTTTCTCTCTCTCTCTGACTCCCATTCTCTCACTCTATCCAAATTCCACTCAAAATTGATAGTAAAATGGCTATTGCTAACAAGTATTTGTACATCTTAATACGTGCATATGGAAAAGGTATTCTTCAGAAGTTTGCCATCTTATATACAACATGAAATGTTTGCTTTCTTTGAGTCATTAACAAAGATCAGAAGTGCCATAACAGACACAGCATCCCAGAGGTAATTAACCCTTTAAGGGCCGCTGATGCAGAAGTTCATCATGCCCATTGGTTGTCATGATGCACCAATGAAGTGCTGGTGAGACTGTTCCCAGCACTTCATTGGTCCGGGCGCTCATTGATTTTAATCCCACTGTACCCCTGGTGCCTTTGCAAGACACACACTTATTTGAATACTTTTTTAGTGCATAAGATCAATCTCAATACACCTGTACCCTATTCTAGACCAGCGCTTATTTGAGGCCCCGGCACTTAAACAGCCCGTTAAGGTACACATGTATAGATAGTCTTTGGCAGCTGTAGAATGTGAACATAATAAATGTTTCATTTCCTTTTCTTGTAAAACTGAACAGTGAACCACCGCAAATATATTGCAGTGAACCAGTTTCTACAAGAGGACCCAAGTGGCAGTACAGTGGTACAAGGAATCTCTGTGAAAATAACGATGAATCTCTGGTGACTTGGGATGAGGATTCCGTCGCTTTTTCGGCAACATTTATTTTACAGTGTAGGTTCATCTTGATACCTTGTGTACATCTGTCAGCTTGAGTTCCATACAGTAGTAACACTTGCCATCCTTAACTAAATCCAGCATAACAGCTGGTAAGGATAGCTGCAAGATTTGTTTTTAGGTCTGCTTTTGCTGCCTGGCTGGTGTGGGTGGATAGATTTAGAGACTGGGTATAGTTTAACTCTCTAAGGACCTCTAGTACATTTATGCATCATGTTGACCCTCCAGGAGTGTATCAACCCTGGAGTTGCTCCTATGGTAAAAAGAGCTGTCAGTAGGTACCCTCTTTTCAAAAGAAGTCAAGCTCTGCTTCACCATTTAACTCACCACATTAATCTGAAAAGTCACCTGCCTTGTTTAAAACAGAGAGAGCTGCACTATCATGTACCTACTCATGTCACACACTCTATAGCATATCATACTAGGTACCTTTCCCCCCTTTTCAGCACCATACTTGAATGACCACTTGTGAGCAACAAAAGGGACATGTTATAGCTACATGAAAAGAAAGGACTGGAAACGAGGGCATTTTTAGCCAGCTCTTCCTTTTAGTACAGGAGCAACACCCTCCTGTAGGGTTGGCATGATGCTTGAATGTAGGTCAGGTGAGTTACTCGCCAGGGCTGCATTCATCCATCATGTGCACTATCTGCATTTAATGGTCTTTAATGTTAAGTGCTGACTTAAAAAAAAAAATTATAAGATAATTCAATTTAGTGATTTGGCATAGGTTGTGTTCGAGCTGTGTCACTTCTGTCGCTTCTAAATGGTTTCTATTCTATAACAATCTTTAAAAATATCATAAGGGATACAGGGCAACTGCAACAAATAAAAGGAAAACTCGTGGGACCGAGGCCATTGCTGTCAAAATTGCTGCCGGGCCTGCAGAAATGACCAGACCATGGGATCAAATGTCTGACTGTAATTTTGGACATCGGGCTCTTGAGGAATACAGTCCTGCCAAAGTCAGTCCGGGCCTGCAGAACAATAAGATCTGCAGGACAGAATGGCCTGTGGGAGGATAAAACTTTTCATATAGACAGGACATGAGCGATGTTGACAGCTTTGGGAATTCATGTACAATAGCAGTATACCTTGTCTATAGAGCCTTCTCATATACCGTGCCGGGGTCTCAAATAACCGCTGGGGTTGATTAAGTGCTGCAGGTAAGGAGGTATAAAATCAATCTTAAGCATTGAAGCCAGTATTCAAATAAGTACCTGTCACAAAAAAGGGCTGGGTTTACTGGCGTATTGTAATCTATATAAGCGCTTGGGTGCTTAAAAGGACCAGAGTGGTAGTTGTATTCTATATTATAATAGAGATTGTGCATACCTAATGGACTTTAATGCTGCCATTAGTGGGGTAGACTATATATCAGAGTTTATGTTGGGCTGGATGCCATTATTTCAGCGTATATGACAGAAGCGGGATATTATGTAAAAGATTCATGAACATGTAGAGACAGTGATGTTTTAACCCTTTAACCCTTGAGGGCTTCATGAGGTCTCTAGACCTAATAGAGCTGCTGATGCATTAACCCTTTAAAGGCCACTGATGCAGGAATGCATCATGCCCATAGGTTGGCATGATGCACCAAAGAAGTGCTCGCCAGCACTTCATTGGAGCATCATGTCAACCCTGCAGGTATGATACACAAACTCCCAGAGGGTTGGCATGATGATCCAATGAAGTGCTGGTGAGTAGTTTTGCCAGCACTTCATTGGAGCATCATGCTGACTCTGCAGGGATGATACACAAACTCCCGGAGGGTCAACATGACAGAGAGTAGTCTCGCCAGCACTTCATTAATGGTACGTCATGATGACCAATAGGCATGATGCATTAATGTATCATCGGCCTTTAAAGGGTTAATGCTGGCCCTGATTCAAAACCACCACTTATTCAAGATTCATATTCTTCAATTTCAATGGTACTGCACTCCCAGCGCCTTTTCAAAACAGAACTAGTCCTTATATATACAGGCCACTAACCTAAATGCACCACTGGCAGGTTGCATTTTGTATTATCAGTACCTTAATGACCCGTTTGAATTACCCTACACTCATAGATTTCAATTCCCCCTACCCCTGAGACTTGATTTTACCCCCGCGAATAAGCCGCGGCTTTTAGACCATTATAAACACAGGGGAGTGGTGGGATGGTGGGGGGGGTAGTTAGCTGTATCAGCCTCTAATACCTTCCCTCAAATATTTTATAGGTATAAGAGGGTAGGGGTACACCTCATTGGCACGCTGGTTTTTAAATTTTGAAAATCCATTAGAAATTTTGAGACTCAGGTGTGGCTTATACTTGGGGTTTTACGGTAATTGGGATTGATTTAAATACCCTCCTATCCCCGTTACTTATTTGAGACCAGCGCTTATTTTAGACCCCTGCGCTTAATGGGGCCAATACGATGTATATGTTCTTCTACTAAATTTAGGTCAGGATCATCTGAGGATAAAATATTTACTACATTCTATTTTGAATTACCCCATAATTTTTAATGGCTACATCAATAAAATAGTTTTTATTATGTGGGCTGCATGGAAAGAATGGTATGTGCTATGGCTCAGCTGCAATGACACTGAATAGTTCTCCCACATCTCCCAATAAATTAATAGCTTGGTGCATCTCAATCAATGCTATCACTTTGGTTTGAAAATTCCTGAATAGGCACCGGGATACAGGGTATTGAAAGCACTGAAAAATGTTTTCAAATTCAAGGGCCTGTCTCAAATATGGGAGGCAGTTACAGATATAGTATTGAACTTAATCAGCGCTGGGTGATTAAACAGGGCACTATACGGTATATATAGTGGCATTCTGCTGCCTACACATTATCGACCTTTAAAGGGTTAAGATAACATTAGATTGCCTACCAGCATTATACCAGCCCTACCGGATGCAAACCGTATTGGCCCGTGTGAGTGCCCGTGCGCTCATTAATTCCAATATACCTTGTACCCCAGCTCTTATTTGAGACCGCCGCTTATTTGAATACTGTTTTAGTGCGTAAGAATGATTTTAGTACCCCAATACCCCGGCGCTTATTCAAGACTGGCACTTATATAAGACCCCGGCACATAAACAGCCCACTATACTACATATAGCAGCATTTGGGTGCCTACATCATCCTCAATACCCCATTCATTAGCCTACATATGACAGCAGCCATTCATATAAACTAAGTCACAAATGATTTACAGGCTTTCCATTGGTTGGTATGTTGCCTTTAAAGAATTGAAATGAGTAAACTTAAAGGTTTAAGATGACATTAGATCGCCTACGACTACCAGCCCACCCCTGCCCTGTGCATACGTATAGCATCATCCTAGTGCCTGGTCACATAAAGTCACATCTGTGTCCCTCCAGGAAGCTGAGGCAGTACCAGCCCCGAGCCTGACCCTGCACATTGATGGTCAAACTGCTGGCTTGGAGTTTGCTTGGATCAGGATGTCAGCTTGACCCGGAACCCTTTAAGGGCTGCTGATGCACTAATGCATCATGCACATGGTCATCATGATGCATGAATACAGCCCTGGTGAGTAACTCGCCAGAGCTACATTCATGCATTATGCTGAGCCAACTGTGTTGATACATGAGAGCGGTCATGATGCGCCAATGAACTGCTGGTGAACAGACTTGCCGGCACATAATTGGCGCATCATGAAGACCAATGGGAATGATGCACTCCTGCATCAGTGGCCATTAACGGGTTAACCTCTTAGGGCTGCTAATATAGGAGTGTATTATGTATTTAGGTCAGCATCATGTACCACAATGAGGTGTTGGTCAGTCAGAAGGCAGTTGCTCCTATTGTAAAAAGAGCTGTGAGTATGTGCCCTCTTTTCTAAACAAGATGTGCACTGCTTCACCAAAGTACTTGCACTCACCACATTAGTCTGAAAAGTCACCTGCCTTGTTTAAAACAGGGAGAGCTGCACTATCAGGTACCTACTCATGTCACTCTATAGTATATTATACTGACTGACTTCTCCCAACTAGGCACCTACTCAAATCCCCCTTTTTTTAGCACCATACTCGAATGACCACTTGTGAGCAACAAAAGGGACAAGTTGTAGCTACATGAAAAGAAAGGACTGGAAATGAGGGCATTTTTAGCCAGCTCTTCCTTTTACTATAGGAGCAACACCCTCCTGCTCACCAGCAATTCATTGGAGCATCATGCTGACCCTGCAGGGGTGTGACAATGGCATGATGCATGAATGCAGCCCTGGCGAGTTACTCACCAGGGCTACATTCCTTGAGAGTCGGTAGAATGCAGATTGAAATTTATAAGCGCCAGGGCAGTTAGATTTAACCGGTAGTGTGCTGCTGGCAAGTACTGCAGGATGTTCAGGTGTGGACAGATAAGTCTGGAGGGCATTTATCAATAACATTAATCAACAATTAATTGTCAAATGCCCTACTGGTGTAAAAGTCCCTCATTTCCCACTACATTTCACAAATCCTCGCCTATAAGGCATAACTTTTTCTAGCTCAATAGGGTGCAGCTGGAGTCCATCCTAGTGTATAAGCTACACCTTATAATGTGGTGCGTTACGGTTGTTCCCCAACAATACCAACCATACCAGATTTGTCTTCTATATTCATTGTCTACGCTATCTTTTGCACCAATCTGCCCATTCCCCTCCTATCACACTGCCCGTCCTATACATACAAATATGGCACTTACTTCCACCAGAGGCCACCACTGATATCCTCACCCGTGTGACCACAGCCTGGCATTCTGATTGGTCCTCACAGACCGGAAGCCATCTAATCTACCTTGCCACCTGACCCACTGGCCCTTGGTCATAAAAAGCAAGGAACAAGAAGAAATGGGACAAAAAAAAATGGGGGGAAAATGCAGATAATGGAGAGGAAGGGTCCAAACCCCTGGCTCTGTCCTATTGACCACCAGCTGGACATGACTCATAAATCTGTGTTTTCTATTCAAGATTATACAGATGTGGGATATTTAGGTATTGGTCGGCTGGGGCTGGGCCGGCTGGCATCTTGGGTGTTTTTGATAGCAGGCCTTCGGAAATTGGTTCTTAGGGTGTGTATGTGTTTTCTTGGTTTTTCTTTTCCTTTTGCTACTTTTGGCATTTTCCAGGTATGTTTTTCCTACTTTGTCTATGTATCTAGGTTATTAAGTGTGTCTTTTCTTCTGGTGTTTAGGGTCTAGACTGCTTGAACATGTGAATAAATTGATTCTATTTCTCTCTGCCTCTCAGTTACTACCCAGCAAATTGTCGTTATCTGTCGCCATGATTGGTCATCAATGGTGACTCCTTTTTGAGTGATAACTCATTCCGTCATCTTTCGCCACTGTGTGTTAGACTCACGTAGCATAGCAATTGCTATTCATGGTGATCTTGTGCTATAACGACGTCGTGTTCCATCTAGCGATATGTGTGAGCCACTTCACATAGGTTGACGAGGACTCACGACAATTTGCTGGGTACATACATGAAAAAGTCACCCTTTCTTGCCGCATGGACTTATATAGGGTCTACCAAGTGAGCATGAAATAAATGAATTAAAACCTGTAAAATCTTTCTTCTCAGTCTGGCACACTCTTGTTCTTAAGGACTTGAGATGGCCCATACAAATAGTCCCATATCCACTGTATACCTGATGACCTTTGAGAAAGAGGTCCAGGAGTTGTCAACATAAACATAGAAGTTATCAACATGAAGAGGCTGTGCAAGATATGACAATTCTAATCTGACAGGTTTTGCCTTGTTTATTTTCTGCTGTTCACAGACCCTATTTTTTGCAGTGCAGGGAAATAAAGACATACTCTACATAATCTTGGAAAAGCTGAGGGAAACACTAGTCAGCATTCAGAGTAGAAAAAGTAGGGCTTGAATATGGAACAGTGCAAAGTGGGAGATTTACATAGGAAGAAAGATTACCTTTTAGAGAATTGGTTTTGCACTTTTTTCTAGGGAAACCGATTGAAAATGCATATTTTCCTTGTCAGGCATACTATATAATACCCGTCATTTGAAAGATAGTTGTCGTATGAACTCCTAGGTGTAAGTTTTTCTTTTGGTATACGTGGTCAATGCAAGCACAGTTATTAGCACTCCGCCAAAATTAACCTCGATCTTCAACTTTATTCATGAAAAAAGTCACCCTTTTTTCGCTCAAACGGAAACTAATCAACGCCTCATCGCTATTGATTAGTTTGTGATTAGTTTTGCCTCATCTTGCACATGATGAGCGAAACTAATCAGTAATGAGCATTCAGACTCATCAAAACTTATCACAATGAATAGGTAAACCAGAGTTTTAACTGGTAACAGGTGGAGTTTAGTGGGGTTGTGTATCACCTTTTTTACATAAACAAAACAGAACAATCTATACAGTCACTCAACACAGAGATAATATAGGTATTTAGATGTGATTTGAAGGGGACAGGAGACATATAGGTGAGATTCTATATGTGTGTGTGTGGGGGGGGGGGTGTGGTGTGTGTGTGTGTGTGTGTGTGTGTGTGTGTGTGTTGTATGCCTATGGCCAGTATGTTTACATGAGTTGCAGGCAGGCAGTGGGCCACCACTGTAGGGTGGCAGAGCAGGTACACAGTGACACTGTGTTCTGGTGTGCTTTGTAGGGTTAGATGCAGTGTGAGGTTAACTAGTATGTGTACCTTGCACTGTACAAGTAAACAGTGCATTTGAGGTGACATTCAGGATGTAGGATGTTGTCTGTTGTATAGATCTATCACCTGTAGATCTAGTAATGCTATATGTCATAAGGTAGTATGAAATTTGTATTTGTACATTGTACTGTACAAGTGAAGAGTGCATTTGCAATGGCATTTATCATGTGGAATTTTGTCTGTTGTATAGATCTATCACCTAAGAAGATAGATCTAGTCATGTTATATGTCATAAGCTATGTGATATGGGTTTGTGCAATTTATGCCATATTCAATTTGCTTTCTGTATGATGCGTAAAATTGTGTTAAGTTACCCTACATTATGTCATGCTGTACTGTGTCCCATGCTGGATAATGTTGCAACTTATCATGTTATGTTGTGTGTGTTCTTTGTTTTGACATATATCATATTGATATGTAGGATGTTGCATGCCATATCATGTTGCATTATGTCATATCATATTGTGTGATGTCCTTGATATGTTGTTTCTTGTGTAATGTCATGGGATGTGTCATATTGTTTATGTATTATTGGTCTTGTTGTATGTTATGTTATGCCATGTCATCTATTTCTTTGTTGTGTTATGCATTTTGTATGTATATGGATTTGAGGTGATACTTGTAATATGTCATGATGTGTTGTGTTTTGTGTCTTCTGATGTGATGTGAAATTCATAATGTGCCATTTGTGGCATGTCATAAAACTATACATGTAGCGGCTTTCTTCATATCAGATGAGTTGCCATACTGTGTGGCTGACTATACTAATTGCATTGATTATTTGCCATGAATATGCCTTGAGCTGTCATGTCATGTGGGAGTCTTCTTGCATCATAATTTGTTGCATTTTGACATAGTATTGTGTGATATGCAATTTTTAACATATTTTACATTGTTGTGCACAGATCTTTTATGAATAGGCTTAAAACAGATATCTTAATAATTCTGCCACAGTTTTCTGTATGAAGTTATCGATACCTGTTATGTGTACTGAAGCTTTGGTCCCAGGTAAAAATTTAACATCTGATTAAGGCTCCTCTTAAGGTGTTCTCTTGTGGGTTTGAATCTCTGCCCTACCACCCTGCATCATACCGACCCCTTGGGAGTTTATTAAACCTGTTGGGTCAACATTATGCATGAATGCAGCCCCCATGGGTTGCTCACCAAGGCTACATTCATGCATTATGATGCCAAATACACTGAAAATCTGCCGCTCTTGGTAAGTCATCATATATGATGAGTTTAGGGTCGTCAGAGGGTCGTCAGGTCATTATGACTACCCTAAGTTGTCATACTGACCATATTGGCTTTACTGCTAGTGTGAGTTTGTGCCATGAGAGGGCTCCACTATGCATTTCTATAATAAAAAATCTTTCTTCTCAGTCTAGCACACTCTTGTTCTTAAGGACTTGATATAGCCCATACAGATAGTCTTATACCTGATGACCTTGGAGAAAGAGGTCCAGAAGTTGTAAACATATGCATAGAAGTTGTCAACATGAAGAGGCTGTGCGGGATATGACAATTCTAATCTGACAGGTTTTGCCTTGTTTATTTCATATTTTAATGCTGTTCACAAACCCTATTTTTTGCAGCGTAAGGAAAAAAAGACATACTCTACATAATCTTTGAAAAGCCAAGGGAAACACTAGTTAGCATTCAGAGGAGAAAAAGTAGAGTTTGAATATGGAACAGCGCAAAGTGGGAGATTTACATAGGGAATTAGGAGCTTGTAAGTTTTGGCTGCTAGTTAACTGTAGAGAGTACACTGTAAAAAATAGCTGTTGAATCTACCAGGGATCCTCGTAAAACTAAACAGTGAACCACTGTGATTGTATAGCATTGAGCCAGGTGGCAGTACGGAATATACAATATTTTTGAAAATTACGACAGATCTTTGGGACTGGCGTCTTTATTTTGACAACATTTTTTTTAGAATGTAGTAGAGTAGTTCAAAAGTGTTTAAGTAAGACAAAGTTTTTTTAGCCTGTTCAGGGTCACATAGTGTATAAATCATGGCCATAGGTCGTCATGATGCATAAACGTATATATATGGCGAGTTACTCACCAACACTGCATTGGGTCATCATACTGGTCCATTCGGGAGTGTATCAACCCAAAAGGGCCAACATGATGTCAGTCACTCACCAGGGCTGCATCCATGCATCATGACGACCAATAGGCAAAATGCATCAGTAGCCCTTAAATGGGTACAGATTTAAATTATGATGATGATGATTTCCCCTATTGCACTAGGTACCCACTGGCTGGCTGTCACAGGCTTTTGTCTATTGGTAGAGTCTGGATAATTGATAATTAAAACTTAATGTGCAGTTCATTTACACTGGCCATGAGTCTATCGCCATTATTATAAGTGATAGGACAAGCAATAAGGATGGTTCAGGAGACGGTCAATGGGCTGCCTCTGCTGTCATTACGTTATGGCTGACTAGACCGGTCTACTCTGTAGACGATGATTGCACTCTCCAACCATGAAGGTAACAGAAAATCTTTGCTGTGTCTCTGCCCAAGTGAGGTTGAAGTAAATAGATTATCTCTGACAATAACTTAGTGGGTGTTCAAAAAGTAATTAGGTACTCCTTATGTAAATGAGTTTTCGTTGGCAAACAATTTTTGATGGATTTTTCACCAACAAGTTTCCTTTTTTCTTCTCTTTTTTAACGTATCTCCTTTTTGGTAGGAGAAAAACGTAGAATAATGAATTTCTGACCAAACTGTGATGTTTGAACGTCCACGAACCAAACAGAATTATGTAGTTGCAACCTAAATTCTACATACATATACCTCCATTCAACGTTAATCTATGAATATGTGTTTGTAAACTGGGATTGCTCCACTCCCCCGGGTCCACTCCAAGACTTGGAGTATATTAGTCCTTCACGCCCAGTACTTATATAAGTCCACCTGTTGTGGAAATAAAACGATTTATCAACTTCAATAATTAACTTAGTAGTGCAGAGATACTAGTAAGAGTGTGTCAATATGAACGGAAAGAGTGATATTATTGACGTTCAGTCTTATGTTCTGCAACATGCGAAATGTAGCACGGCTAATTACCCGCATTATGCCGGGGTACCTATAGATCACATTATATGTGTTATAGGCAGCCGATCAGCAGCCATCTTGAATCAGCTGGGGCTCATTTTAACAGAATTAAGAATGATTAATCACAATTAACCACTTTAAATGTAATTTATTTTTTTGTTTCTCGTTCCCCGCCGGTGCCAATTGAGTGCCGTGCCGACTATAGCTGTATAGCCTCAAGGGACATACATGTATTTCCATGCATATTATTTTTAACCCTTTAAGGGCCGCATGATGCTTCCAGGTTTATGTACCTCTGTCTCTTTGATGCCAGAGGGTTATTGTAGCGTGTAATTCACTTTAGCTGTATCCAACAGTGGATCTGGAAAAGGAGGGGGTGCGGCCCCAAAGGAAAGGGCGCGGCCTTTCCTTTGGGGCTGTGCCCCCTATTTTTGAGCAAATTTTGGGGTGCATAATATGTAATTAAACTCTAAGTACTAGGAAAAAGGGGGGTGCACACGCCCCCACGCCCCCTCTAAATCTGCAACTGCCTAGATCCAGGCATACAGATCGGTGCATCACACAAAGGCTGCCAATGCATTAATCCTGTATATCACATATATATAGTGCTATAGTATTGCATATATATGCTGCATTGGCTGTCATGATGCATGCATTGGTGCATCATAATGACAAAGGAGTATGAACATGGAGGCAGCATGCACCCCTTGAATTGTTAGGTAATTACCTAGATTACCTATGGGTAATCACCCAGTGAGTATTGTAACCCACTAAGGGCCGCTGATGCATTAATGTGTCATGCCCATCGGGATGATGCGCCAATGAAGTGCCAGCACTTCAATGGAGCATCATCCCGACTCTCCAGGAGTAGGTATATATATATATATATATATATATATATATATATATATATATATATATATATATATATCAACCCTGGAGGGTCGGCATGATGCCCCAATGAAGTGCTGGTGAGCAGTCTCACCAGCACTTCATCGGTGCATCATGACGACCGATGTGCATGATGCACTCCTGCATCAGCGGCCTTTAAAGGGTCAATATATTCATTGACCCAGTGAGTCGTTATGGTATTACTATTAGAGCTGAATGCAGATTTGCTCTTTTCACAGTTGCCTTGGTTACTGAGGTATAAGGCACTCAATCAGCTATTTTTGGTGTGACTGACTTAGAATGGTAAAGTTTAGCACTATAGTCATCCTAATGAACACCAGATATCAAAGTTAGTCAGCATCTGATCTCCCTGCATGCAGAGAAAGCATAATTTTGGGTCAGTTCATGTCAACTCAACAAAATTTGAAAACTCTTCTTGGGTCACCCTCTCAAGTCACCTAATCATTAATTCTGGGGATGCACCCAAGTATCTTAGATACCATGTATAACTATGGCTCTCCAAATCTAGGTGCTTTTTCCAATTTTATTAATTTTGTATAAGGGATCGGGCAGATTTTATGGCTGGTTGATTTTTGGGAGTCTACTACAAACAATTTATGACAATATTTATTGTGACTTTAAATGAAATATGTATACAATGTTGATTCATAAGCAGTATTAACCTTCCTATTTTCCCTAATGGCCAACTACATTTAGAGATACCAGAACTCATTATACATTGTATGATTCTGAACAAAAAGAGATATTCACCTTTTTATTAATGCATTGAAAGCTGAGCCCCTTTAATATACTATAGAAACTTGGAGCTGAAATAAATAAAATATTCACACCTCTACAAGATGAACAGCAAAATAATATACCAATGCTTGTTTTGTGCATTCAGTTTTACATTTTTATCATAATTTACACCCTGGGGTGTCTAACAAAATGGCGGGGACACAAAGAGGGAATGGCAGAAGTTTCCTAGACATTTCAGCTGTTTTTTTTTCCTATTTTAGTTGTTTTTTGGTTGTTGTTTTTTTCAATTACCTACTAAATACAAAATAGCATGTTGCAAATAATTGGTTGATGAAAAAGAATTTGTAAGACTAAGATATGTGTCCGAAAATGTCTTTATTTGGGGAAATTGGCTTATAGATATGGAGAAGAACTCGACCCCTCCCCCCACCCTGACGGAAATACTGTAATACCTTGCATATAAGGCATGTGTTATACGTGAGGATAGACCCCAGGTGCGCCTTATAGAAGCAGCAAAAGTTGGGGGAGGTTTTTCTCTAAAATAGCTAATATATTTACCTATCCCTATACTGTGGTAAAATGGGACGTGGGGCAGTCCAAGAGGGCCATAGGTCTTTTTAAGATCCATCCATTAGAACAAATGTTATGTCACTTTTAATATTTTCTTTCCCATTCCCAAAGTCTGGGGGTGCCTTATATGCAGGGTGTGCCTTATACGCGAGGTATTATGGTAATACGTAAATGAAAAGAGAAGTAATTTCGGTAAAAATGTATTTTACCTTAAATGTTTGCTCTAGCATCTTAAAAACCATACCCAGAGGGTCGGCTTGATGTACAAATGAAGTGCTGGCGAGCAGACTTGCCAGCACTTCATTGGTGCATTATGCCGACAAATGGGCATGATGCACTCCTGCATCAGCTGACCTTAAAGGGTTGAGAGGGGGAGGGGGTTGTGAGTGGGGGGGAGGTACATGACATCTGACGCTTGTCACTTCCTGTGGAGTGATCAATCATCATAGACAATACTTGTATCTTTGAGAGTCAGAACAACAACCACAGACAACCTCATGAATAACAGACATTAAATACTTACGTGCCACATTTTGTTTTAATACATGGTCTTGATGCAATTTTGCATGTTGTAGCCTCTCTGAGTTACTCACCAGGACTGCATTCATGCATCACGCTATCCCTGCAGGGTTCATACACACCCAGAGGATCAGCATGATGTACCCATCAAGAGCATTGGTGCATCATGCCGACTAATGGGCATGATGCACTCCTGTATGAGCGGCCCTTAGAGGGTTAACCTTTTCAGAGCTTTGATGAATTAACCCTTTGCTCCTCAGGATGCATGAATGCAGTCCTGCTGCATGGGTAAATTACTAATTCACACTAGCTGTATCCATGCATCGTGCTTACCCTATGTGTCTGGGTGATTCGGATGGTGCACCAATATGTAGACTTTTAACATTAGTCCATCATTAGAACAAAGGAACTTGGAGGCAAGATGCATCTCCAAAAGCCTTTTAAAAAACAATTTACCTTCAATATTTGTTAAAAAGAGTAGTTGTAGTCAGCACACAGCATGAATCAGCCATGATGAGGTACTGACCAGAGCTGCACTTATATATTATGATGACAGGTGCATCATGATGACCAATGGGCATGATGCACTGCTGCACCAGTGGCCTTTAAAAGGTTAAAGCGTTCACCCCACCCCGTGAGGTGAGAGGGTGTACAAACATGGGATGTGTCAAGGCAACGTTTGTCTGGCCTCGTTTTCACCACTAAATATCAAAGAAAAAAAAGTAGTCGTAATCCTCCCTAATCCTTGAAAGCGGACCTAATCAGGGGTCTTTGTTGGTGATGTTTGGGTCCTCTTTTAGTATGTTCGGTAAATAGAGTCTGCCTGTATTTAACCCTCTAAGGGCCGTTGATGCAGGGGTGCATGCCCAATGGTTGGCATGATGCACCAATGAAGTGCTTGTAATTCTGCACCATGCCTAATGTATAATGATGGCACATAGTGGCAGTGGTGGATCCAGGATTTAGGAAAGGAGGGGGCGGGGCCCAAAAGGAGGGGGCGCACCCCCTATTTTTGGACTAATTTTGGGGTCCAAAATATGTATTTAAACTCTTAAGTACTGCGTAAAAGGGGGGGCCGCATACCCCCGCCCCCCTTTAAATCCGCCATAGCTTGGTGTATTTCTTCAAATTAGTGCACCGGCTCTTATAAGGGCACCCTCTCCTTTTTGGGCAATGAGCACAACCCCTCCTAGTATGTGTATCAAATAATGCAAATGATGTGCAAGAAATACAGATTTCTAGGTTAAAAACAATGATTTTTTTATGCCTCAAGGGGTGGTGTGTTTATTAAAATTAAGGCTTATTTTAGCATGAAGTTTAAGGCACCAAACCATCCTTAATGTATCATTGTGATTTAATCTATAGAATCCTTAAGGGTCACTTTTATACCCTAATGCAGTGCTGGCATGCAGGCTCGCCAGCACTACATCGGTGCATCCTATCCAAGGTTGATATATTTTGAGGTGCCATGCAACCCTATAAGAGCTAAAGTGGCTTTTTGAGGCCTTATGAGATAAAGGAAGGCTGAGTCTCCGTTTATGCTGCACCCAAAGCCTTTAATGGAGTTTGAAGGAGACGAACAGTGTGAAGGGAGCATCCAGGACAGACAGGAATAAGTAGTCTGTGTTTTGGGTCAACAACCTTAACCCTTTAATGTTGGTATAATCCATTAACCCTTTAAATCATTAAGGGCTGATGATATATGAATGCATCGGGCTCATTGGTCCCCATGATGCATGAATGCAGCCCTGGTGAGTAACTCACCATGGCTACATTCATACATCATGCACCCAGGGGGACCTAAAATGGGTGGGGAAGGGGAAGGTGTCTTTTATTGCTGTTAGCACAGACCTGCATCTAGTATTTTCATGTCTGTGCCGTTAGGAATGGGAGATCACCATGAGTGGGTGAATCACTGTTTGTAAAGGACTAGACCGTCCATTAGCACCAAATAATCGCACTCTATTATTACTTAAAATCTGGTTTGATGTGTCTGTGAAACATTGTTACTAGTCATTTCAGGAATACTTACCAAGCAATAAAAGATGTGGGTCTTCACAATTTAAGAGGAAATATTCAATGTTAATACCGTATAGTCGTATATCCCACCAAACACTTTTGAATAAGACTTCATGGCTCTTATTAGGTTATCCCGTTTGTGCAAGAATTATGTAGAGGCGTCGTACATAACCTATGTAGGATAGACAAATTATTATTTTATGATCAGCATTTCAGTTCATTGTCTGAATATGTAGGACTCACAATCTATAGCTACTCACCAGGGCTGCATTCATGAAACATGGGCATTCATGAATGCATTACTGATCTAATAAAGCAGGCCAATAAAATAAATGTACCTTAACATTTTGCCCATGTTTTCTGTTCTTAATTTGAAAAAAAACTGCTCCATTCAATAAACAATAGCCGTAATGATAATTCAAAACTATAATCCTTTATTGCTGCTCAATATGGGGTTTGATAGCTTTTGACAGGAATCATTTTCTAGAGAGAATAGGCTAGTCTATCATTGCTAAACAAAACCAAAAAAAATAGTTTATTTCTCTTGTAACATTGTCACTTTTGATTTAATGGATGCTTACCCACGCAATTAAGAGTCATAAGGACAAAAGTTCAAAATTACAATTTTTAATTGCAATTTCTCATGGAGTTGGGAGTCTTTTGACAATAGTGCTCATTGCGCATGCTTGTGAGGCGGTTTCCATTTCATGTGTGAGTGGATGAGTGTGTCAGACAATAGTTTCCCCCACAACATTAAGTATTCAATCATCCTCCCCTGTCACACATCAACTACTCTCCAACCCCCAACACCCTTCCGCTTCTACCTCCCCCTCCCCGCCTCTACCTTCCCCCAAGCTCACCCATCCCCCGCACACACACACACACACACACACACACACACAAACACACACACACACACACACACACACACAATCACACAATCAATCTCTATTCCACAACACTCAACAGAGTGTCCACACTCGCTTGCTTCAGTAAGGTGCGCATATATACATTTGTGCCAAGTTAGGCTAATTGTTCAAATCCATCTACTTTAAAATAGCTTTGTTGTATAAGGCCTATTAGTGTGAGTGACCTACTAATGGCGACCCTATAAGTGTCATTTTTAACTCAGAATAGTTATGAGTTTCTGATGCTGCAAAGGGTTAAAATAGTCTATATCTAAGTTGCAGAGTAACACAGGAAGATTCAGCTTGTAGTGTTTATTTTAGGCTGTCCACCATCACTGCACTCACGCAGGAAATCAGGGCGTCATTACCCAACTCCAAGCAGGTGATTTCACGATCACTGGCGAGCTGGAGGCGGGTTACTACACAGTCTCGCCCGGTCGGGATTCTAGGGAATACCTCTCTTGTGTATGGGGATGATGGTCCCCATTTTCTGGGGAATATTACTACGTGAGGTACCTGCCTACAAATAAGCACTACAGCAACCAGCGGAAAAAACTTCTTTTACCCACAAACGCTAGGTGCTAGAGACGACTCACACTAGTGGTCGAGCTGGAGCCAAATTCGTTACTACATAATCATTATATGTGGATACAGCTTATATGCAGGGTTTTACATTGCTTTCCCACCCAGCCCTATTATTTGAATACTGTTCTATGTAAGACCCCCGTGCTTAGACAGGTTAAATGTTCAAACTGGAGAATACATGTATAGCATTTACAATTATTTCTAAGCAAGTATGATATATTTCGGCTGTAAAATGAGGAAATCCACCATCAGGGAAATATCCACTTTCTTCGGAGAGAAGCTTATTCATGTTCTTTTGGAAAAAATACATTAAGGTGTTGTCAAGAGTGAAGCATGTGTGCGGGGTTTACAGTTGTACTTTCCCACCTTACCGCCTTCCCCTCACACACACACGGTATCAATAACTGATACAGGCAGACGACATTCAGTATGGACGCAGGGCCGTGTCTCACTGATTAATCTCCGCACGTGTGCTTTGTAAAAGTTGTTGGGGTGGACCCGGCAAGCGACACCCCTACTTCTGGTACTGCTGGTGACCGCAGGTGAGAGGCAGTGGCAAGCACACGTGGTCTGCTGGTTACTCACGAATTCTGCTGAGTCATGTTAGTACCTAGTCCTTCCAGACTCCTGCCGCAACTAAGTGAGGGTCCCAATGCAGTGGTACCCAACTAGGTAACGGTCCTGATGGTACCTAGTCCTACCCTGACTCCTGCCACAACAAAATAAGGCTCCTGATGGTACCTTGTCATATCCACAATCCTGTCACATCTAGGTAAGGGTCCTGATGCTATACCTTGCACAGTCCGCAACAAACAAGGCAGAGGAATTAACTTGAATCCCACACAAAGCATTTTTTCCATGAAGACAACGGCCATTGCTGTACCATTCTCTAGCAAAATGGCTGTGTTATATACTAGTCCCCAAACATAGCCAGTGTAAATACATGGTGTTTGCAGAAACAGTTGTCTGTAGTCTGGGCTAGCCTACACCTATTAGAATTTGAAACCGCTCTTAAAGCAGGTGGGGAGAAGAAGATAAAGAGCTGCTATTGTATCCTGAAATGTTGGCAATTTCCAACAGATTAAATTTCAGTTAGAAGGCTCTTGATTGGTTCTCTCAAGAGGATTTCCCAATATTTAGCCCTATGTGGACTATTTCTCATTGTAGCTCTCCTATCTGCGGGTGAAAAATGTTTCATCAAAAAGAAATCTCTAGATGTTTTACAAATAAAATACAACACAACTAGATTGTCGATCTGGCTTCATAGAATTGCATTCATTGAGTGAACCTTTGGTTTATTTCATGTTATTTTTATTAGGAATGTTTAAAACTATTTCGAAGTATTATGAAATGCTAATTATTTACAGGATTTATGGTCATTTTTGTGCTCTTTCTGGCCGTGAGATATGGGACTGGGTCATTACACGGGGTCGTGAGATACGGAGCTCCCAGGTAAAACCTATGGGCCTTTGCTTATGGAGTGACCATTTTTTAACAACGGGGGGGGGGGGGTTGGTGGGGTTGGGGTTGAAAAAAGTTTTGACCCCCCCCCACCTGGAGGAGGTAAAATTTTGTTGACCCCCCTAAGGGACGAAAATCCTTCGCAAACGTGCCCTTTTAACCTATAGTAATGTGCAGGGTTTTCCACTGAAAACAGGTGAAATTATTTTGACCCCCCCCCATCAAAGGGGATAAAAAATTCTGACCCCCCCCCCTCAAACCCACCACCTCCCCCCCACCCCCTGTTGTTAAGAAATGACTGGTGAATGAAAAGATGTTTGCAATATCATGTGAAGTTTCCTCGTACACAATCAATAAAAGAATAATGCTCTGTCTCCATGACAGTTTCAAAATATCATCTAGGATTATATATTTCTTTAAACTGCCTGTTGGAAGTGATCCGAAGGGCCCGAGTAGGTCAATATCCTACCATCAATACACTGTAAAAAATAACTGTTAAATCTACGAGGGATCCTTGTAAAACAGAACAGTGACCCACAGTCATTAGATAACAGGGGGCCAGTGTAGCTTTTACAAGAAGCTCCAGGTTGCAGTGCGGTGGTACAAGGAATCTCTACAAATATAACGACATCTCTGTGACAATTTTGGGACGAGGAATCCCTGTTTTTTTTTCGACAACATTTTTTTTACAGTGTATTTTAGCATTCATTTAATAATAGCCCTGCCTTTTGGTTCACTTAGTACACAGAAGTGATTCACTACATTCAAAAAAATCTGATCATGGCCCCGCCGAACACCCCTACCGCCCCCCCCCTCCCCAGGTGACTGGCTGGTGCCTAAGCTCGTCACATCCCCAATCACGCCATATTGTTCCTGCTAATGATAGCCACCGTCACTCTCATTAACCCTTTAATGGCCGCTAATGCAGGAGTGCATCACGCCCATTGGTCATCATGCTGACCCTCCGGCAGTGCATTACCCTGATGAATGAATGCATTGGCCGCTTTAAGGTGCATCACTGACATTCAATTTTCCACAACTGCATTGGTGCATCGTGTCGATACTGTAGGAGCGTCATCATGCATTAACAGTGCAGCAGTGCTTCATGGTCGGCGTAATGCAAGTCTGTAATTCATGCAGGTCGCTATACAACACTCCGCTGTGAGTAGTACACAGAGTCAGGGATGGTGAGAGGCGACAGACACCAAAAATAAGCCAAGTAATATATCTAACCAGCCGTAAGTAATTTAACATTTGGGGTTTATGTTTGGGGTCTACGTGCAGGTTTATAATGAAAGAATAGACAGAGGTTTCTTCATGAGATAGCCTCAGAGCAGTTTTCCACGTGGCAGAGCCGAGTGGAATACTGTTTTGAGGCTATCTCATGTTGCCTTGGTGGTAAATGTCCTCAAAAATTACTTTCTCGTCATGGCGTTTGAGCCTATTTTGATGCATCACAGTGGGGAATGGGGCCATAGAGAATGAGATTCAGTTTCTTAATGCCCCTGTGAGGAATGGGTGTTTCCATTCTAATCTATAGTAAGGCTTGTTCTCAACATGAAATAAAATCTCATTCTTCAGCACAGAGTAAATAATCTCTGGAGGGTGTTGCTCCTATAGTAAAAGGAAGAGCTGGCTAAAAATGCCCTCATTTCTAGTCCTTTCTTTTCATGTAGCTATAACTTGTCCCTTTTGTTGCTCACAAGTGGTCATTCAAGTACAGTGCTAAAAAAGGGGGATTTGAGTATGTACCTAGTTGGGAGAGGTCAGTCAGTATAATAAACTATAGAGTGTGTGACATGAGTAGGTACCTGGTAGTGCAGCTCTCTCTATTTTAAACAAGGCAGGTGACTTTTCAGACTAATGTGGTGAGTGCAAGTTGAATGGTGAAGCAGTGCATGACTTGTTTAGAAAAGAGGGCACATACTCACAGCTCATTTTACAATAGGAGCAACACCCTCCTGTATCACTCCATCAGACTGCCAGTCAGTGAGTGAGTCAGCGCCCAGTGATACACATGGCATGAAGTGACCAGCCGGAAGGACGGCCGCTGGTTTCCGGCGACCTGACGGAGGCTATTCATCAAGCGTGTCGGTACCAGCATCACACTGACCTACTGAGGAGTACGGGGGGCAGGGGGAGTGGGGGGGGGGCTACTTGAAGTGTGTAACCCATCTCTAGTCCCACTATCTAATTACTGCAAAGCACCTGGGTTAACTCTTCAATGGCTGCTGAATCATTGGTGCATCATGCCCATTGGGGCATCATGCCGAGCCTCCGGGAATGCATCAATTCCATAGGGTCAGCATGATGCATGAATGTAGCCTCGTGAGGATATTCACCAAGGCTGCATTCATGCATCATGACCACTCGGTGCAGCTACCGTAATGACCTGTTTAAGCGCCAGGTCTCAGTTAAGCGCCAGTCTTTAATAAGCACTGAGGGTATAGGGGTATTGAAATCTTAAGCAGTATTCAAATAAGTGCCTGTCTGATATAAGCGCTGTGATTAAAAAGAATGAGCGCCCAAGTGCTTATATCGGCCACTACGGTAATATATGCTTGTTGCGATGCATCGATGATGTTTATTGGTGCATCATGCCAACCAATGGGCATCATGCTCTGACTACAATAGCGGCCTTCAAATGGTTAAAGCAGCATGCACACTTCAAGGGTTAAAGAGCTGATTAACTACCTTGTCCTTGAACTTGAACTCTGTGACCTTCAAACTGACCTCTGTCTGGTTTTGAGCCAAAAGGTAAGAGCGCGCACAAAAGGGTATGAATTCAAATGAGACTTTTTATTTTACTTTTTTTTCTTTTCCCTTTTAAATGAAAGACACTGGATCACTGAAGAAACGGCCTTGTTTTCAACCCCTGGTAATGAACACTGAATAAAATAACAGGAGAAAATGGTGGCCATTTTTTATAAATGCAAAAGAAAAAATCATTTGTTGAAGTAGTTTTAGCTATCAAATCCCTGATATGCCCTATTCGGCATAATAAGCGCCCAGGCGCATAGAAAATTATTTCATGGCAGCAACAATTTAACTGCCTCCAAAATCGTGAGAATTAATAGTGGTGGGGGCCGCTTATTAGGGTGAGCTAGTGCCCTTAAGTCTAATACAGTAAATTAAAATTTCACCTTTTTATCTTCAAAGACTGCATGACCCAATTCAGGAAATCATTTTGTTAGATTCTGCCATGTTCTTTTGACTGGCCAGGAAGTGTAATTTCTTTAGCTATGAATCGGTTAACACACTGTAAAAATAATGGCTGAAACTACCAGTGATCCTTGTAAAACTCAATAGTGGACCACCATTATTGAATGGCACTGAACCAGTGTAATTCTTTCATTCAATTCAACTGGCAATACGGTGGTACACAAATGTACAAGGAATCTCTGAAAATAATAATGGATCTCTGGCAACTTTGGGACGAGGATGGCGCCGTGGTTTCGCCGATATTTTTTTTACAGTGCAGTTCATAGTTTATGTCAAAATTAAACATAATATTATTTACTTATTTATAAAACCACTTATTCATGACAAGCATATCTAAGTGGTACCAGGTGTCGTCTATAAGGTTGAGGGCGGAGATTAACATAAGTATGAATCCATCAGTTAGAAAAACACCATTAATGCCATCATTATAGATACTGATAAACAGAACAGTCAATCTACTTACGCGTTTTCTTGCATAGCTAAATATTGTATAATCACGTTATTAGATTCAGATTTGTAATTATGCGAACTATCACGCCTCTGGCTAAGCATGTGTCGGAGAGTGGAGTATCCTTTTCGTGTGGCTGTGCAAAAGGGAAAAGAAAATGCCTCTGATGGATGTTTGATGACTGATCTATCATTATCAATACAAAAATCATAAATTTGTGGCTGTCATAAGGAACATATGCCATGATGTGACATTTAGATACTCACCTCATCTTTTTTTTTTCTTTTTTTTTATCAATATTTCAATAATTTGGAGTGTACGGCATGATACAGCATGAAACCCCAAGTGGTCAGGTCCCTTTAATGCATGATGGTGCACCAATGATTCACACACACAAATGTAGGATAGCTAGTAAATATCAACAGTATAAAATAAATAAGTCAACATCTGTCAGATCTATCTTTATCAGCCCTGACACAGACTCTTCATGTTGACAACTTTAGGTGGCCCAGATAGATAGCCCTACCTGACCACCCTGAAGTTATCAACATAGGTGTAGAAATTTTCAATATGAGGAGTTTATGCCAGGTATTACAAGTTGAATTTTAAGGTGTTGCCTCGTTTGTATACTAACCACTTCATAGATCCTTTTTTCCTAGTGCAGTGTATAGTGTATCAGCCTGGAGGATAGGCATTGTGAAGGGTCTATATGGAAAGAAAACATATACATTGACTTCTAAACTATTAACTGCTAGTCTCACTAATATCTATACAGGTGTTTGACTGGTGGTGTGTATGGGCGGAGATGCGGGGGGGAGGGTCCAATGGGGCTCCAATGAGTATAAGGTACATCTTGCTTATAACTCTGAGGGTTAGGAGGACTATAATGATGGGAAGTAAAAGTACGTGTTGGCATCCAAAACATGTAACTGTTAGTGTAACCTGGTAACTAATATCTATGCAGCTAATTTGACTGCATGGCTTTGTGTATGGATGGAGGGTGTGTGTGTGGGCGGGGGGTCCCACTGGTTCCAGTAGTGCAAGGAGGTCCGGAGATTGAAAAAAAGACAACTGTGCAAAGTAAACATAATTATATATTGGCATCCAAAGCGAATAACTGGTAGTTTAACTCATATCTTTAAATGCAGGTGCTTTGGTGTCCGTATGTGTGTGAGTGTGTGTGTGTGTTTATGAGGGGGGGGGGTCATTGGTTCCAAGGGGGCTTCACTGAGTCACTGACACCATGCCTACATTTTAGTACATCGACCCAGAAAGTCAGGAGGTTGAATAACAAACCATGGAAAGTAAACATAATTATATTGATATCCAAAGCTAATAACTGGTAGTGTAACTAATATCTTTAAAATTAAATGCAGGTGCTTGGGTGTGTGTGTGTGTGTGGCGGATGTGGGGGGGTAATATCAATACATCCATATCGCCCTTCCAACACCTGCAGTGGTTACGGTGTGTGCCCTGGTTCCACCAGGTAACTCCCCCCCCCCCCCATTATACCTGACATCTGACATATCCCACCTGCATCTTCGCCTAGGGGTCATTATATTAGAAGCTAAATGGCTATTAAAGTGACATCCTGGTTCATTTTTAAGAAAATCAATTTTTGAGCCCCAACCATCGGACAATGCAACTTTAAGTAAACTGCAAAAAAATAAGTTGTCTAAATAATGGTGGAATCATTGACCCAAAGTTGCCAGGGCGCCATTTCTTAACAGGCTACGACTGCTTACTTTCAAATCGTTGTGGGAGCCCTTATTGTAGTGACTATACAACCCAATATGTAGTGCCTGCAGCACTATGACTGCCCTACTAAATTGAATGTGATAGCTATTAGATAAGAGCTGATCGTAGAGAGCAGTGGTATGGCATCACCTTCAATAACTGGCACTCGAATCGTAGTGGCTTTATGCAATTGTAGTACCTTAAGAATTGGTCTCCTAAGATCCGTCATTATTTTCACAGAGATTCCTTGTACCGCCATACTGCCATCTGGGGTTTATTGTAGGAACTACACTGGTTCACTGCAATATGTTAACAATGGTTCACTGTTCAGTTTTAAAACTGGATGGCCTAGTCGATTCAACAGAAGATTTCTTTTTACAGTGTATACTGTACCATTTCATGAACCCCTGTCTATTTGCGATGTTCTTTCTTGTCACAGTTGCTTCTTCGTGTTATTTTCCATTATTTTAAGAGATTAAAGTATTAATCCTGCTGGAATTGATGGTGAAATCCTGAAAAAAGTATCAGTATTTGCCTCAGGAGCTTCATTGGAGCATCATGCCGACCCTGTGGGATCGATCCATAAACCCCCGGAGGGTTGGTATGATGCTCAAATGAAGTGCTGGCAAGCAGTATCACCAGCACTTCATTGGTGCATTATGACGACAAATAGGCATGATACATCAATGCATCAGCAGTTCTTCAAGGGTTAAAGTTAATCAGGTTGGGGTATATTAGGTGTGCATAATTTATAATGGCTCAGCAATGGGCAGGTGACATCTAACGGGAATCATCTGCTATGTTATCTCTGCTATTTCTACTGTATACTTTATAATTGAACTGATAATTATAGGGACTGCAGCTATATACAAATAGTGGCATTAAGGCAGCCTATAATGGTGATGAATTCATATGAGGTATTCGATATATACGATATTAGCGTAAAGATAAAGAGGCTTTAAAATGTGCCATCCTTATATCAGCTATGTATACATTATGTATGCATTCATGCATCATGAGGACCAATGGGCATCATGCATTAATGCATCGGCGGTCCTAAAAGAGTTAAAGGCTGTTGACTGTCCATATGGGGGTTAGAAGCAGCGATATTGAGTATAATATCATGGGTACCACTTCCCTACCTGTATACCTGACCTCCCGAGGGACATCCAGGAAGGGTGCTGTCAGTGAGACTAGGATCTAGAGTGGCACAATGGGTCTATCAATGCGTCCTGCCCATTAGTCGATGCACCAATGAAGTGCTGGCGAGTTTGCTTGAAGTGCTGGCGAGTTTGCTCGCCAGCACTTCATTGGAGCATCATGCCATTCCTCCGGGGACGTATCAGTCCCCTAGGGTCGGCATGAATACAGCCCTGGCGTGTAACTTGCCAGGGTTGCATTCATGCATTATGATGACCAATGGGCACGGTGCATTAATGCATTAGCGGCCCTTAAAGGGGTGGTGATCAGTATGGGAGAGGAGGGTTGAGATTGGTAATTTCATGGGTGTTTCCTGGCCGTTACCTGATGGGACCCACTTCCCTACCTGTGTGTAACCCTGCTCTCCCCAGGGAGGGACAGGTACAGGTGTGGTCAGTGAGACTGAGAGTGGCGCGTGTCAGACAGTTTTAGTGATGTGGGGTGTGGGTTTCCTGTTTTACACCTCACTGCACCCCTCTTCCACACACACACACACACATCATGCCCATTGGTCGTTATAATGCATGACTGCAGCGAGTTACTCGCCAGGGCTGCAGTCATGCAGTAGTGGCCCATGTAATTGGCTGAGTGCTTTAATACCACCCTGTCCCCTGTTCAAGACCGACACTTATCCAATACATAGTCATATCAGCTCCTTTTTCTCTACCAATATTGAGACTGTACTGTACCGCTGGCACTTAATAGAAACAAGCGCTTTTTCAAAGTCTTGTACATTGAAGCACTCTGCCAGCTTTAAATGGTTAATGTGTGTGATACCTGCTGGACAAGGGGCATGAGATCTAAGTGCAGGTTGAGGTTTTCCTGCTTCATGCTTCACCAACTGCTATACCCCCAATACCCTGAGTCAGACAGAGTGGCACGTGGGCTGCTGAGTGACCTGTGCTAAACCCTTTAACCCTTTAAGTGCCATTGAGGTATCGATGCATCATGTCCATCGGTCGCCAAGATGCATAAATGCAGCCCTGGCGAGCAACTTGCCAGGACTGCATTTATGCCTCATGCCGACCCCATGGGAACAATATATACTCGATCCGGAGGATCGGCATGATGCACCAATGAAGTGCTGGCAGGACTGCTCACCAGCACTTCATTGGTGCATCATCATGACCAATGGGCATGATACATTAATGCATCAGCGGCCCTTAAAGGGTTAAGTTCGCTATCATGCTTAATCCACTCTGCATCATATATCTTCATGATGCAGCTATGCCCATGCATGCAGGCCTGCAGGACAGTATTGCAGATTTGTAGAATATCGATGGGTGAGCGTGATGCACAATTGATAACGCAATATTATAAATGCATCATGCCCATTGGTCGTCATGATGCACCAATAAAATGCTGGAAAGCACTTCATTGGAGCATCATACCAACCCTCCGTGAGTTTATGTATCACCCCCGTAGGGTTGGCATGATGGACAAATGAAGTGCTGGCAAGCAGTCTCACCAACACTTCATTGGTGCATCATGACGACCAATAAGCATGACGCACTCCTGCATCAGCGGCCTTTAAAGGGTTAACCATTCCCCATAGCCTGAGGCCCCATCATTGAGTACCTGTGGTGTGACTACCTGTGATTGATTGACATGACTCACCTGTGTATGTGTGTGTGGGGTGGGGGGAGTTAAGACACCTGTCAGCAAGTGTGTAGTCATCCATACCTGCTACAGGTAGCCACACACACAGGCACCACCCCTAAACCCATGACAATCTGCATCACTAAGCTATTCTAACTTAGCCCCTTTAAGGTCGCCAATGTGCCGAGTATCGGCAATCAGGGTCGTCTGAATGGGGGGAGGGGGTTGTCATAGCCCCAAAAATCCCAAAGCAGGGGGGAACAGACTATTTTTGATACCCCCTCCCCCACAAAATTTGAAAACCAATATAGATAGATGTGGTGAACTTGGTAATTTATTCACAAAGTGGCCCAAAAAAGCAGCAAGAAGTCAAAAGTGTCCTAGGGGGAATACTCCTAAACCCTTCAAAGTTCAAAGTGCTTCGCTTGCTGTGCTCAAAATTGCACCCCACATCCCACCTGACATGTTTTGCCCCCCCCCACCTCCCAAGTCACATGCTTCTGTGCTAGCAAGTCTGCTCGCCAGCATTTCATTGGTGCATCATACTGCCCCTCATACTATGGGTCTAGACCCCTAAATTCGACAGGGTGACATGGCCATTTCTTAAAATCGACATGTGACATGGAGCTTAATGACAATGACATGGAAAGGAAAAAGTTAGTGACAAGAGACAAGGCCTTTCCTTAAAATCGACATGTGACATGAAGCCTAGTGATAAGGACATGGGAAAATAGAAATTTAGTGACAAGTGACATGACCATTTCTTAAAATCGACATGTGACATGGGGACCCCCCATCTAGACTCCCCATACTCTGGGGGAGGTTACAGCTCTGTAGGCTTGGCATGATGTTTGCATGTAGCAACTCACCAGGGCTGCATTCATGCATCATGATGACTCATCAATATGATGCACGAATGTACTACCACTATTTAATGGGTTAAAGGGTTATAAGGTCTGGAGGTTAATTCAAAACAGTGATAATTTATCACTGTTTTGAATAAACCTCCTGAAAGATTAGTTCCAGTTGCTCAAAAGAATTTAATCCAACGGCTAAAGTATGGTTGGGCTGGAGGTTAATTCAATAGGCTCTGCCATCACTACCTATGCGATGTTAGTGTAGGCACATCTCTTACCATCTCATAAGACCTAGTGTTACTACAATAAAATAGCTAGTGGTGTTAGGCCAGTAACTATTAGGAAGTACTATGTAGGCCTTCACTATTCCACTTCCAGGAGGGTGTTGCTCCTATTGTAAAAAGAGCTGTGAGTATGTGCCCACTTTTCTAAACAAGTCATGCACTGCTTTGCCAAAGTACCTGCACTCACCACATCAGTCTTAGAAGTTGCCTGCCTTGTTTAGTACAGAGAGAGCTGCACTATCAGGTATCAAATCATGTCACACACTCTATAGTATATTATACTGACTTACATCTCCCAACTAGGTACCTACTCAAAGGTGGCTTTTTTAGCACCGTACTTGAATGACCACTTGTGAGCAACAAAAGGCACAAGTTATAGCTATATGAAAAGAAATGACTGTAAACAAGGGCATTTTTAGCCAGCTCTTCCAGTTTTTCCACTGCTATTTTTTTCTCTTCCACTGCTATTTTTTCTCTGTGGACCTGTTGCCACTCTGCACAGTTGATAGCTGCTTGGAATAGTGAAAGCAGGGCTGAGGAAAGGAAGGCAGGCCTACCTTACCATAGCAGTAAAGAATAAGGGAGGGAAATCACTAACATCTCATAGGTAGCGATGGCAGGGCCTTTTGAATTAACCTCCTGGTATCATTCCCAGAATTACTCTAACAATAGGTTAATCCAGGTCCAGTCATGACACTGTTTTTTTATTTTCAATCACCCACCCTCCTTCCCTTGATAAGCATTTACCCCCATACCACACACTCACACACCGACAGGAGGGTCTTGCCAAAACAAAAACGAGAACCAAAAAAATAAAACATGCACGTTTAGGTATTGCCAAAAATTATCCTAAACTTGTTTTGATGAAACGTGCACATAACCTATACAACTCCATTTTTTCCATACATTCTAATGTAAAATTATTTGGCAATACTATGAAAATGAGTTAGCCCATGCACGTTTCTATCAGTTCTGTATCTAAAAGATTTAACAGGTTCTTCTTCTTTTTCTTTTGGCAAGACCCTCCTTATGGGTAGAGTCATAACTTTGGTTCCATGTAAGTACCCTATCACCCACCCTCTTAGTCAGCGAATTAGGTAAGGGTTCTATTATGTTTACCAGTTGTTTATTTATACCAATTTTGGCGAGATAGTAGGGGCTGTTAAGGTCAATTTTGGCTGTCAAGGGAAGCTGCTGGACAAAACTTTGAAATTTGGCATATGGGCTCACTTTTACCACCTCTTTCAATCTAGACCGGGATCCAACGCGAATTTTCACCTGAACCCCCAAAATCCAAGATGACCACCTACAGGTGACTCCAAAAATAATAAATGAGGAATTTTCTTTAAACTTGCAAGTTCTTTATACCATTTGAAACCAAAATATGAAATGAAAAGTCGCAGCGCTACTTTTGCCAGGGCTGGCCAATGTATGAAGATAGCTTCACTATGGGCGAACACCTAAGAATCAGTGATTTCTGGTGAGTTTTGCTCAATAAATCCCAAAGTAGACGAGGAATCTTTTCAAAAAACTAAAGATAAGTGTAAAAGTATATAACAGTTAAATGGACACATAAAATTATATGGCTCCAGAGCTACTTTCTGCTCTGGATGGGCATGATTGAAGATGGGGTTGGATCTTAAGCATTAGGTCTATGGGCCGCATATGGAGGGGAGTAGAAGGGGTGGATTTCCTGTCTGTCTAAAAATGTTTGAAAAATACTCTTAAAGATAATTGGTCATGCAATATCTCAATAAGAAGGTATTGCACATGTATCTGAATTTTGAAGATAAAGAATGGTGCATTGTGTGCAATATCCTCTCAAATATTCATGTTACATACTTGCGCAAAGGTGAAATCGTTGCCTTAGTGCAAGAAGGTTGCAACTTCATTTTTCAGGTTTTGTGTGAGAGGTAAAAGAAGTGTTCCACTTGCAATAGCATAACGTGGAAACATCAACATTGCACTGGGGCATGTAGGCGCACATATCATAGACAGAGCTCCAACACAGTTTCATAGTAGCTAGATAAGGGTCAATTTATGGTAAAACAGAGGAAAACTCATTACTGCCAAAACCTCAATCATGATAGCCTGGTCATATCAGCATGCATCAGATGTGTCCTTTCTCTCATTGGTTAATGGCTGGATACATACATAGATAGAACTAAACGACTGTGGTGTACGAGGTGGCCGATCCACCACGAGGGGGAGACCCCCCCGAGGGGTGGATCAGCCACCGAGGACACCAGGGGAGTTTAGTTCTATATTTATTTTATGTTTTTAGAGGTTTTAATAAGGAAAAATTATCAAAATCCGGTACCGTAGTTCCCCGTAAAAGCGCCGATCCGCCATTTTGAATGTTTACATGCACCCAGAATGAGGCTGCAGTGGCGGATTGGCCGCTGTGGTGGATCGGCACACGTTACGCCTACGGTTATGTCTTCGAATCTTTAATACTCGGGATATATCTATATACGATCTCCATGTTAGAACTTACATGAAAATGCTAAAGGTTAGACGTGATAAGAACTTATTATCTATGATGTATGATGTTTCTTGTGATCCAAACTGTGTCAAACTCCCTGCCAGGAACTTGCGCGGCAATGTTAAAAAACAGTTAAAGGTATCCAGATCCAGGTGTTTGACGTATGATAAGTCACCACTGTACAGGGGGTGTGTCCTTTGGGACAAATTGGATGCAAATACTCAGCAGATAGGCAGTAAGAAAGAATTCATGAACAAAATCTGAATGTATTTGGTGTATAACCGTCACCTGATAGACTACGCAATTATTTTTGAAAGATGTAATATACATGCTGCCTGCGGATAATCGACTTGTGCAAATCATGGTGATACATACAGCCCCTAAGAGGCTTTAGTTATGTCTTTAGTAATATCGTAATGATCTACACCCAAAATGATGCCTGCCTGATGTAACTTTGTACAACCTGATTGAGCGCTACACTATTTCTTTCCTGTTGCCGTGTTTTGGCCGATCTGAAAAACGTACATGTATGATTTCTGCCAATAAACTTGTTAAAACTCAAAAACTCAACTCATATCTACAGATGTAGTACACTAATAAATAGAATTATGAAGCATCAAACATTGTCTCATATGAACCCTTGCATTTTCAAATCCCAAATAGATAGTGTTTTGTTCTCCACTGGGTCAATGTATTTTGATTCTAATTAGCTATAGTGATCAACAAATGGCTAATTATCACCTCGCAAACCTATGATTTCCATTGACAATGACTTAAATACCTAATGTCTTTGCTGTGACGTCAGACCTTAATACCAGTATTGTATTGTCTGTGCTGCAATAAGACCTCTATAGTGTAGACATAACTGGCTGAAATTGTAAGTGCATATGTGTCATATCTACAACATAAATCATACTTACAACATAAACAACCCCTGATTGGGTCAACTCCAGAGCCTGTGATGTATAACTAATTAAGTCTGGAATTAAGGCTGTTCTTAACCCTGTAAAGACCGCTGGTGCAGTAGTGCATAATGCCCATTGGTCGTCATGATGCACCAATGAAGTGCTGGTGAGACTGCTCGCCATCACTTCATTTGAGCATCATGCCAACCCTATGGGATTGATACATATATAATCCCGGAGGGTCAGCATGATGCTCCAATGAAGACCTGGTGAGCATACTCACCATTGGTGCATCATGATGACCGATGGGCATGATGCCCGACCAAGAGGGGTCAAAGGTTTCTAAGTGCCCCCCTTAAGCCCACCACCCCCCTGTTGATTCCGCCAGTAATGGCCACCTCCTAATATTGGTTGTGCACAAATTGCCTGCAGATGCTGAAACTGCAATGACTAAGCGTCAGCATTAAACATGGAAGGCTGGAGATAAATAAATAAACAAAACAGTCATATATAGATCTAGTATGACTAGACCAGCATATGACTAAACTGCCCAGTCACATAGAGCCTCCTGTGCCCCAATCAGACATGCTACCTCTAATACTAATTGCCCCCTGGTGTCCACTATACACACCATTACCCAGCATGCACCATAATCACCAGACTCACCGGCGCTGCCCAAAGTGTCTGTGACGTCACAGATCACTCTTTACACACGTGACTCTATGCATTAAACCATTAATGCTGGTGAACTGCTCTGGACGAATCCGGCCTTCGCCTTCTGCTTAGGCCAAAAAAAAAAAGGTTTGTTTCCAGGTAACCCGACCGACCTCAGCTAAAGAGGGCCGACCTCAGAACTTTTTGAAGATTTTTTCAAATTTTTCCTGATTTTTAAAGATTTTTTTTCAAAATTTTCGAAAATTCTCTTCCAAAATTGTTATTTGACATGTATGCACATATTTTCCAATGGTTCTCTAATATCCCATGCTGGAAATGAACATTTCTAACACCCACCAGTGAAAACCCAGCAAATAATGACCCTATGAGACTTGGACCTCCTCCCCCAAAAAAAAAATTAAAAAAAAAAAATCCGACCTACCGACCTCAACTTTCTGTACAATGTTACCGGAAACACAGCTCTTTTTTTTGGCCTTAGCCTTATAATGGATTTGCAGAATAGGAGCCTAGGTTTATCTCAAGGAATATTACCAGTATCGTACCATTACCGGCATTACTGTGTGTGTATTTATCATGTTCAATCTAGAATTGCATACATAACCGTCAATACATAATGTGTTATCCTTTTACCGTATTTGATTCTATTAAAGATAGTATATCCAGTGTTTGGGTCTCAAAAATATTTTTTTTCCAAATATGCAAGGATGTTCACATGGACAATATAAGTACTTCACTATATTTTTAATAACCCTTATTCTCACCTATTTCCACTTGCTTACTATTGCCACATTTAAGCCCAATGTGCATATTTTGGAGGGCAGAAATTAAGTTGCACCAATTAGAAATACACCAAAGGCCTAGATCAGTATATGATAGTTCCCTTATGTGGAGCCATATATCCCATTATTCACATTTGATCATCACTTGAAGTTTGGATATGAAGGTGCGGCAGTATAAGTTTTAGCATAGATTATAAAAATCCCATTTTCGGATTTACAAATCTCAACTGAAAATCCATATTATTAGAGAATGAAAACTGAATTTCTTCTTTGGACATGTTTATTGCAACAATGAACCATTACATACATTGAAACATTACTATCAAACAGACCTATTTTGTTGTTGTTGCTGTTGTTGTTGTTGTTGTTGCTGCTGTCTTTGTACTTAACAACACAAGTTTGAGTGTTCAGGTACACAACATTATATGTACAATCATTACATGTAGGCTGGTAATATCATAAAAAAAATATATATCAAGCTCAGACAAACCCAACATATTACAAGCCATCATAGAGTGAAATCATAATGTATACAGACAATATTTTTTATTGCGGTAAATGAAACAACAATATACACAAATCAGCGTGCATATTTGAATTTAAGGTAACCATAGCCATGAACCATAACATGCTCAATCAGTCAAACTTGATTTACTATCCATTTCCATATCGAAAAGAGATAATGCCAGCATTAAGGATCACATTAACCCTTTAACACTTTAAAGGCCACTGATGCATTAATGCATCATGCCCATTGGTCATTGTCATGATGCACCAATAAAGTGCTGGTGAGACTACTCGCCAGTACTTCATTGGTGCATCATGGCGACCCTCCAGGAGTATATGTCTTAACCCCGGAGGGTCGTCGTGATGCACCAATGAAGTACTGGCGAGTAGTCTCGCCAGCACTTCATTGGTGCATCACGACGACCAATGGGCATGATGCATTAATGCATCAGCGGCCTTTAAAGGGTCAAGGGCTGCTGATGCATTAACACTCCTCACCAGCACTTTATTGGAGCATCTGAGATTCTGGATATCAACCCTGTAGGGTCAGCATGATGCTTAAATGTAGCCCTGGCGAGTAACTCACCAGGGCTACATTCATGAATCATGACGACCAATGGGCATGATGTAAACCTGTATCAGCAGCTCTTAAAGAGTTAAGATGTTGTCCTTGAAAAGCATTGAAACAATATCATAGGTGTACTCACAAATAGATGATGAGGGGAATATAAATTATTTATAGCTGATAGGCCCATGCATAATACTACATTTCCAAATAATAATTGGTATACATAGAGGACAATATCATTATGATAATAATGTAGATGAGAATATACTTGATAACAATCATACACACCCACCTTACATGAACCTATACATCTCAAATCAATCAATTTACATTATGATTATAATCATGACCTCTATATGACCCTAACCACAATAGTGCATTAAATTTTAAAGAAAACCCATACATTTCATTAAAAAAAACAAGTTGGATATAAAAAAGTACAATTCTGAAAAGGGCTGGATAGAAAGGAATGAATATATCAGGAACATCAAGCACAACAATTATAGCTATGTATGGCGACGCAGCACGACACCAACCTCTACATTCCAGACCTTAGATTTTCTGTTTTTTGACCATTTTTGTTGTTGCTTCATGGATTCCTCAGGTGAGAGGTGCCGCAGGACCACAGCCCTATACTGGCCGAGAGGGATACATTATTGACCAATGAGATAATTCCCTTCATTCAATGCAGACTTTTAGGGTGCATTACATAACACCTGTATACCCATCATATTGGCTGTTATCAGTGCTTATCTCTCCAGGTACCGGGAGGGTGTTGCTCCTATAGTAAAAGGAAGAGCTGGCTAAAAATGCCCTCATTTTCAGTCCTTTCTTTTCATGTCGCTATAACTTGTCCCTTTTGTTGCTCACAAGTGGTCATTCAAGTATGGTGGTAAAAAAGGGGGATTTGAGTAGGTACCTAGTTGGGAGAAGTCAGTCAGTATAATAAACTATAGAGCCTGTGACATGAGTAGGTACCTGATAGTGCAGCTCTCTCTATTTTAAACAAGGCGGGTGACTTTTCAGACTAATGTGGTGAGTTCAAGTTGAATGGTGAACAGTGCACGACTTGTTTAGAAAAGAGGGCATATACTCACAGCTCTTTTTACAATAGGAGCAACACCCTCCAGACCAAGCAATGGTGCCCTTTACTAAGGAACCTGCAACCTCGGTATCCTAATATAATACCCTTCGACCTTTTGTACATCAAAGTTGAATGGTGGAGAAGAGCATGGCTTCTTAAGGAAACAGTGCACCTATTCCCAGTTCTATTTAGCATAAAAGCAACACCCTCCCCATTAAGGGGATAAAAGAAGTGCAGAGGTAGCTGAGGGCAGTAACTATACCGTGGGATACATTATTGACTAATGAGATAATTCTACTCATTCAGTACATAACAGAAAAACTGGTCCCCATCATGCTGGCTGTTATCACTACTTATCGCTCCAGATCAAGCAATAATGCCCAAACCTCGGTATAGGATTTAAGCACCAAATGTCTCAATTATTTCATTGGCATGCCTGACCATTTTAGGCATGAAAATGTGACGATAGCTGACCCGAAGCTGCATGAATCATGGCAATAATTATCAATTATCTAATAGTGTATGACGTAGCTGTACTCACTCACTACCAGATTCCAAGAGGTCGTAGCTCCAGCAGAACACCCCCTTTTACACACCCCTCTAGTAGCCACCCCACAATGCAGTGCCCTTCTTCCACTTCCTTCAAAATCAGTTGTAAACCGATCATTGATTGGTTATTGTTTCCTAGAAATGAGATCCCCCATTCCAGGGGGTGGAGGGTAATGGTGTCTCTGACTGTTACCCTCTCAAACTGTGGGAATATCTGTGGTAAATGTCTATTAGTGGCCTACAGGTCACTTGTAAATATATATAAGGACTATAAATGTAGTGTGCTCTTGGAATTATGGTTTCGAACTCATGTTCTCATCAGGTGATACAGGTAAAATAAATCTAATCGTAATTAAGCAGCCCATTGATTACCCAATGGGTTATAGTGCATTTTCGATGGAATTATTTAAACATCAATAATTATCAATTAAGTGTTTGCCAATCTTAAAGGTCATTATTTGAGCATTATAATGGATCATGATGAGCTACAAAGGATATGCAGATCAAAGGTGAGCCCAGGCAGATCTGAAACAATAGGGCCAGGTAAAAAATGTTACATGATAATTGGTCTGTCTCTTTTACAGGGGTCAGAGGGTACAGGTCATAGAGGCCAAGGTCAAGGTCTGTGGTCAGTGGCACCAGTACCAACCCCCTTCTCTGCATTCCCTCATTCCCCTAATAGTAATTACCCAGCGTCCCTAATTCCCCAGGATGATTACTGATTGGTTAAAGGCCTCCAGGTCCCTTTGTCTCAAAGAGATTACAATGGTATTAATGAACCATTGAGGGCTGCATGATGCCCCGAGGTGTATACACCATTGAATGCAGTGCTGGTGAGTAGACCTGCCAGCACAGGAGGGTGTTGCTCCTATAGTAAAAGGAAGAGCTGCCTAAAAATGCCCTCATTTCCAGTCCTTTCTTCTCATGTCGCTATAACTTGTCCCTTTTGTTGCTCACAAGTGGTCATTCAAGTACGGTGCTAAAAAAGGGGGATTTGAGTAGGTACCTAGTTGGGAGAGGTCAGTCAGTATAATATACTATAGAGTGTGTGACATGAGTAGGTACCTGGTGTGCAGCTCTCTCTATTTTAAACAAGGCAGGTGACTTTTCAGACTAATGTGGGGAGTGCAAGTACTTAGGTGTAGCAGTGCACGACTTGTTTAGAAAAGAGGGCACATACTCACAGCTCTTTTTACAATAGGAGCAACACCCTCCTGCATTGGTGTATCATGACGAGTGTATCAACCTCTAAGAGTTGGCATGATGCATCAATGCAGCAGTACTTACAAGAAGACTCATTGGGCTGCATCATGGAAACCAAATGAAAAGGAAGTTTACATTTTGTATATCTAGAAGAGTCATACCCTCCCTCCAGACCTTTCGCTTCCCTCCCCATGCACACACCCTCTATACTCACCCTCCCCAAACCCTATTGGCCACCCCCTCACCACCATCCGCCCTGTCTCCATACCCATGGCCCCCTGCCCTGTAATGGAGATTTATTTTACATCCCAGATCGATTTGACGAATTGACCATCACCAACAACCCTTTAGGGATCGCATGATGCCTCGAGGTTCATGTTCCTTTGTTGTCATGCTGCAGGCTAAGTTTACTCTACCCTAGATTGAGGCCCCTCATTGAAGCATCATGGAAACTTTTTCATAACACTGGATCAGTATAATTCCCAAATGCGGCAGTGGTGAGTAGATCCTGCAGGACTGCATCCATGCCTCAAAACGACCAAAGGACATTTATCTATTATATACCTGTATATACCTGGGGGGGACTGATTAGTATCTATATATTTTCATATTTTTCACCAAAAACCGTCCCATTGACAGATTAATGGTCGTTTTTAGCAAAAATTCCTCTCACTATTAAAAGCTCACTTTTGCAGAAAATTCCCAAGGGGAAGGGTTTTTTCAGGTCAAGCCACACACCAAAATGAAGTTCCCCCCCCCCCCCCACCCCAAGATTAACACTCTGCAGTCCATATGGGTTAACGGCCGCCTGTCACTGCTAGTTCCCGCTGTCTCTAGGTCAGATATCACAGCCCGTGAGGTACCAGCGATTGTTCCCTCCTCCCGGCATTCATAGCGTCCTCATTAATATTCATAAATGGGACGCAGGGCCCATTTCACCCAGCCTCTTTCCTATTGTGCCTTCTCCCACCTCCCCAACCTTATAACATTATGTTCTGTGTCATTGTTTGTAAGGTTTATGGGTTTGGTGTGCGAGTTGGTGTGTGTGTGGGGGGGGGGGGAGGGATTGTACTTTTAGACAGAATCGTGTGGTGTAGAATCGATGAGACGTGACTGTCCATAGATTGCCTTTGGTGTAGAACATAATTAGGATAGCAATCAATAGTACATGAACTACATAATTCTTTTTCAATTTATGGGGTGATAGCTCAGGAATATTCCTTAAAGTATTCTAAAATAGCATAACATTGGATGTGTAAAGATAATGTTCTCTATGACATAATCATATCAGGATATCTGTTTATACCCCTAGCAGAAATGTACGTCAGTTTCATGGAGGGTATATAATGAATGGCCCCCACTTAATGTTTACACACATGAAATACCATAAGCAGCAGAATAGAGGGGGGGGAGGTAATATTCATAAATTTTCTTAAACACATTCCCAATCCTTCAAAAATGCAACGATTTAAAGGTAAGAATTCCAAATTTCCCCATGGCCTACGGACAACAACAACCTGATCTATGTATTTTTCAAATCAATATCCATGGTTACCGCCCCCCCCCACAACCTCAAGCATGTTCCACCGCTCCTGAATAAGAACCAAGGTAGCACTTAGTTTAAATATGTATTGTTTATCATTTCATCACCAAGTGGTTACTTGACACCTTTTCTCATTTCCACTCTCTTCAAAATGTAGATTAATTTATACAGAACCTCCTCATGTAGCCGTCAGTTTGTTACATTCAGTACGACCACATGTCGTATCACATGGCCTGTCACGTGTGTGTCACGTGATAGGCCCTAATTAATACATCGAGTCAGTGAAGACTGCTCTAAGTTAGTCAGAACCCTTTGAGGGGCGCATCACACGTGGCAGATCCATGAATTTGAAAATGATCTTTGGCTAAATTGAAAGTATAAAGAGATAAATAAGTATAGACTATCAGCTACAGGTAAAAATGAGGGGGGGGTCACCCCCGCTTCCCTGTCTAGCCCCCCCCCCCACTCCCCCCCCCACTCCTGCATCATGACTCGCCAGCATGCATCAGGAATTCTTTCATCTTGGTGTCATGATGCACCGATGCAGTGCAGGCGATTAACTTACCAGCGTTGCATGAGTGCATCATACCAGTGGGGTGTTTCAGAAGCAGGTAATGTTTACAACTGGTCATAAGGAGATATGAAAGCAGTTTTAATAGTGATTGTAGGCTTATAACTGCATGTGTTTCTAAAGCATTACCATTATCTTACTGTGTCTATAACTATATGACTGGTGAGAGATGATAATGGTTGCAGTTGTAAGTTTAGAATGTAACAGTTTTAGAAACAGATATTTAATGTTCATTATCATGTCCGGCTTCTGAAACACCCCACTGCTGATATGTATCAACCCATAGGGCTAGTATGATATACCTACCTAGCAAAGGAAGTACAGAAAGCAAATTTTTATTGGAGGCCCTATGGTCTCGGTTAGGTGACTATATATATATATATATATATATATATATATATATATATATATATATACACATATATATATATATATATATATATATATATATTGCATAGGATTGCATAGGGGACCCTCCCATTATGAGGGGGTCAAGCCTCCCCCCCCCTCCTTTCTTCTTTCTGCACCAGTACCAGGGCTGCATGTCGACAAAGGCACATTTTGCTTTAAATCACTATGTAGCCGGCCTAGCTCTTAAGGGGTCCTGATGAATATTGTAATTCTGTAATAATGTGGATCGGGGAATATTGATTTCAAATCGCCATGCCAAGAGAGCAAAGATTTGCATACCTGATTTGCATTTAATGTGGAGCTCCATTAATTCTTGAGAAGTGTGGCTGAATTTGATACAGTCTCAATTGAGAGTAACAGAGTCAACCCGGGCTAACAATACATTTCATAGCTGCACTTCATAGATGCATATATTGTAAAAAAAAATGTCATTGTGATAACGATGCATTCCTCGTCCCACCGTACTGCCATCTGGGGCTTCTTGTAAAAACTACACTGGTGCAGTGCTTTTAATTTACAGTGGCCCACTGTTCAGATTTAAAAGAGTCCCTGGTAGATTCAACAATTATCCTTTACAGTGTAGCTGCACTTAATGCCTATGTTTCTCTATTAGTCCACATGAAAGTATTACTGTCATAGTATGGGGCTCCTATAGGCAAAGGTTCACAAGAATTGGTCCGGCTGAGGATTATCCCACAAGGTGACACCAAGGGAGATACATTTTATGTCTGCGTTATTAGCTATTTAGAATGGCATGCTGCTGGGGATGTAACTGTAAAATGAATGATCAGTGTCATAAAATAAAATAATGATACGGTTTATTCATTATGCAAACACTTCTTTCCTTTTCTTTAATATTTTATTTTTCATTTATTGAGAATGTATATACAATGACAACACAGTTTTATGAAAATTTAATGATCTTTTTAAAAAAAAAAAGCTAAAAGCTACTTGGAGGGCAGGAGTCTCTTTCAGAATGATTATCGATCACTAATAGTTATACGTTCACCAAAGTACCACTAAAGTCTGGCTAAATCGTATGATCTAACATATAAATAAAGTCCTGCACATACGCCACAGTTCATAAACCATTTCAAACCTTTGGTGTGGCTTAAACCATTACCAGGAACTCAGGGTGTGGCCTTTATGCAGTGTTTTACATATTATTATAGATAAAAGGAAGAAGTGGGGACCTTTCCAGGAGGTCGATCATTTCTTATCTCACTACGATCGCACAGAGCACTACGACTGCAAAATGCCAAGGCTATTCCTATGGGAATATTGGTGCGACTAGGAGGGTGCAGTCGTAGCCTGTTAAGAAATAGCCTCCTGAACTCTGATGCGGCTTACACCAAAGCCAGGAACTCAGGGTGTGGCTTATATGCAGTGTTGTACACATGATAGATAAAAGGAAGAAGTGGGGACCTTTCCAGACCCCTGTTGTGGCTTACACCAAAGCCATGAACTCAGGGTGTGGCTTATATGCGTATGCAGCTTATATACACTGAGTTTTATAGTATATCTTATGGTATACAGCAAATGGCTCATGATGTACATATTTCTACAATTACCCTAATTTTATTTCTACTACAAGTCTGCATTGCCTTGAGCAATTTTCCATGCTTTTTATCAATCTGTTATCATGCAATAGGCAACATAATGCTCATAGGCAAATCATAAAATAGATGATTATCTAAGACACAAAATGGGGGGGAGCAAATCATTCCTTGTTACAAAACATACCCCTGATTTAGTGTGCAGGTTTATGAGCAGGGTATGACGGTTATGCGTGGACTAATGACTCATAACATCATAGTGGGATCTCTCACTCTAATGGCATTACGGCAATATATCTAGTCGTCACTTATGATTATACCCTGGTGCGACTGCCCTACGAAACACGATGTAATTATTACATTAAGTGCTGATTGTACAGAGCAGTCGTAGTGAATTACCTACAATCACACAGTCTAATTTTGAGGGTTTCAAATTATAGTGGATGTGCGCAATCGTACAATCTTGAGAAATACTGTGGTCGTAGATATTTTCACTGGTATAAATTTTCAGGGAATTGATAAAAGGCCCTATTTCATGTGTATTTGAATTCACGGATTTTCAAAATTAGCTATTGCTATTCTATATGATAGATATATTCACTATGGACATAAATTCACGGATTTTACACTTCCGTGAAATCCGCGAAAATATGTACAGCGTGAAATAATCTATGACCACAGTACCCTCAACCAGGATCAGCGTAATGTATGAATAACGTGCTGGCAAGCAGGAGGGTGTTGCTCCTATTGTAAAAAGAGCTGTGAGTATGTGCCCTCTTTTCTAAACAAGTCGTGCACTACTTCACAAAAGTACTTGCACTCACCAGTCTGAAAAGTCACCTGCCTTGTTCAAAACAGAGAGAGCTGCACTATCAGATACCTACTCATGTCACACAATCTATAGTATATTATACTGACTGACTTCTCCCAACTAGGTACCTACTCAAATCCCCCTTTTTTTAGCACCGTACTTGAATGACCACTTGTGAGCAACAAAAGGGACAAGTAATAGCGACATGAGAAGAAAGGACTGGAAATGAGGGCATTTTTAGCCAACTCTTCCTTTTACTATAGGAGCAACACCCTCCAGACTCGCCTGTACTTCACTGGTGCATCATACAAACCAATGGGCATGATGCACCCCCGCATTAGCGGCCCTTAACCCTGTAAGGGCCGCTGGTGCTTTAATGCATCATGCCCATTGGTAGTCATGATGCACCAATGAAGTGCTGGTGAGACTGCTCACTGGAGCATCATGCCAACCCTCCTGGAGTTTATTTATCAACCCTTTAGGGTCGGCATGATGCTCTGATGAAGTGCTGGTGAGCAGACTCGGCAGCACTTTATTGATGCATCATGCCAACCAATGGGCACGCTGCACTACTGCATCAGTGGCCCTTCAAGGGTTAACCAGTTTGTGTGCGGGTTATGAGAGGTGCATGATGGTTTAACCCTTTAAAGGCCGCTGTTGCAGGAGTGCATCATGCCCATTGGTTTTCATGATCCACCAATGAAGTGCTGGCGAGACTAGCACTTCATTGGAGCATCATGACGACCCTACGGGGTTGATACATATCCTCCCTAAAGGGTTAACCAGTTTGTGTGCGGGTTATGAGAAGTGCATGATGGTTATGGTTCAAGTTATGGCCAGCAGGGTGCAGGACATGCAGGGATGGCTGGTGCCAGCATAGGGCTGGGCTGACTAGATTACAGACTAGAGGTCCCTAATTAATTCATGTCCCAGGTTGCACTATTTGTTCAGTAGGAATATATTTAAAAACACCCTGGGGCCATTATTTTGAGTGTCCCTATGAGCAGATGCCCAAGACACTGTGTCTCCACAGAAAAACAAATGTTAGAAACTTGAGGCTGTATACAGCCATTTTTGCCACCAAAATGAGTATGGTATGATCCGATACTCAACCTGATCCTTGGGGGCACACTCTGCCAGGGTCGGGCTGAGTATCTATCATACTCATTTTGGCGACATTGACTGAGTCTGGATCCACCCTGAAGTATGTTTATTTTGTTTCTCTGTGTAGTTACCGCACCGCTTTTTCCGAAAGCCAATATAGGGCTTCGGTTATCCCAGAAGGGCTGACCAACTTTGAAACCCGCTCAATTTTTATGAGTGAACAAAATGGCATTGAAGGTGTGCAAATTCAGAAGCCAAGTACTACATTTAGTTATTTAATTTACACCCAAACTGACACTGTCCTTACACCTCCTTTTTCCCCAAACTACCCCCCCCCAAAAAAAAAAAATAAAAATAAATAAAATAAGGAGAGAAAGAAAGAAAGGTAGAATAAAAAGGTACCATTAGGACCCCAACCTGTTTGTCCAAGGAGACTATGTAGGACCATGACTTGATCAGTGAAGGTACAATAAAATAGTCTGATTCACAAAGATCTAATCCTTTAAAAGCCAGTGATGCATTTATGCATCATGCCCATTGGTCCAATGGGCATGATGCATTAATGAATCAGTGGCCCTTAAAGGGTTAGGGGTAGGGGGAGGGGAGGTTGGTCTGGTCTGGGACAGTTTTTATTAGAACTACCCAGGTAAGGGAGCGATTAGCGCTTGATTAGTCTGGATAAAAGCCTGAATAGGACCTAGTGTCTATACAGACAGATGGTTGGCATGACGCACCGATGAAGTGCTGGCGAGTCTGCTTGCAAGCACTTCATTGGAGCAATATGCTGACCCTATGGGAGTATATAATATAAACTCGGTAGGGTCAGCATGATGCATTAATGTAGCCTTGGCGATTTATTATCAGGGCTGTATTGACCAAGTAAAACCCCTTCATTTCCACATGGTCACTCGCTGATCCAAGAATCCTTGCATTTTTAAAAAGATCACATTGTATTCACTCTGAGTCCTCTTGCTGGTGCCTCTTTTTAACCTCAATGAAGAACCCTGAATTATGGAACAAAAACAGAGACATCCAAATAAAAGATCACAGCTTTCAGGTTTTTGTGTGAGTAAAAGAAATTGGCGTGTGCCGATTCAGACTGATTCTGAAAAGAAAATACTAAAAAGTGAAAGTCATTCAGCTTGAGCTGATTCAGCTCTGCTCCTTACTGGTATCTCATGTTTTAGTTTGGTATCTGAGGGTTTAGTTTCGCATCCGAGGATCTCTGAGTATTATCCATACTGGACGCTCCCTTATCTCTTCACTGCAATGCATGATCCTCTTTTTAAGGAAACCTAGTCACATGATGCTAAGGGTAAATCTGATTGGTTGATGTTGTTTGTGATGTTTATAAAACATTGTGTTTGTGAGTGTAAGTCTGACACCCTCTGACAGTAGGCAACTGATTTGTACCCAGGAGGGTGTTGCTCGTATGCTAAATAGAGGTGTGTGTAGGTGCCCTCTTTTCCAAAGAAGTTACGCTCTGTTTCACCATCCAACTTCCACTCACCATATAAGTCTGAAAAGGCACCTGCTTTACTTAATATAATGTGTGCTGCACAATGAGATACCTACTTTTTGCACACACTCTTTCAAGTGCTCTTGTGTTGACCATTTGTGTGAAACACAAAAAGAAAAGGTTAGGATACAAAGAAAGAGACTGCTGCAGGTGAGGCACTTCTTAGGCAAAACTACCTTTTCTCATAGGAGCAGCACCCTCCAGGAAGAGTTTTTTTTTTTTTTTTTTGAAACATTTAAACTTTATTTAGCCTAAGATGTATTACAATTCATCCGATATATCGATGGTATGGTCATTTTCCTGGATTATGTAAGATGCATTTCGAGATACAATATAACCGGTACACATATTAATAATCTGTAACACCAGGAAACTAGTTTTAAACGAGGCTATCAAGTTAATGACTGACCATCATCCTAGGGATGTTGTCTCGGCCAAGCTATACAAAAGACTATATATACCATTCATAAGATTTATAATATATATAATAACAATATATTTGAGAACAGCAGCATTATTCTCTACTTTAAACATTATATAATAACAAATTCCCTTCCCCAATATCGAACAATTATAGTGTCAATGTCTCGTTACATGTCATGAAGTGAGGTAACAGGAGTCCAGACAATTCAGTTGATGATCCAGCTTTATTGTAAGATTGGCATGATGAGTAATTGATACAGTGTACAATATAGTACTCGCCAGTCTGACCAAGCTATATCCTAAGCCAAGGCACCTGAGTGTCGTAGGGTCTAGGTTGGAGAAGAATAAGATGCTGAGGCTTGATCCTGACTAGGTTATATAGTCAGGAGCAAGCCCAGATGACGTCGTGTCTATTTCTGTACTTTCTATTTTTAGTATAGGGAGCGACTCAAATATGCTGAGTCGGTGGTTCTGCTCAGTCCCAATCTGTGGTAGGAGGGGTGAGCTGCTCCTATTGGCTAGGTGAATCTAAAAATAGTTGAGTTCTCCAGTGGGGGATCCACAGGAGGGAGCCTGGGGATTTCCCACTGGAGGAGGGCAGGTGTGAACTCTTCACCCTGCCAAGCTAAAAATAGGTTGACCTTGGTTTGAACTAGGGGGTAGCTTGGCCAGTTTGGTTTGAGTATGTCGTTCATAATTATAATACATAGAATAGTCCATTGACATATCCCCACATTCCCACTCATCTCTGCATGAGGTTAAAGGGAGTATAATTATAAGGAATGAGAGTCTATATCAAGTCCATTGACATGCTCAAGTATAAGATGTGAAATAGGGGGCTGAAAAGATGTTCAGCGCTGGGTAAAGATTGATATTACCAAGTTTCTTGTGAAAAGGGGGTACAATATTTGGTTCTACCGGTAGTAGTTGGTACAAAACATAGGAGCTTGGATAACAACTGATATTTTTCTTAGCTAAAACTACTTGAACTTGCATCCTCTCAATTGAGGCAAACTCTGTGAACTAATTCAAAATAATCTGGCTTGAACACTACAAGAATAGATGCTAAGGGTACTAAGACTGCTCTGGCTGAGCAGGGTAGTAGGGGCATGACTAGGTCTGTCTTGTTCATCATACATTGTCAAAATACATTTTCTATATCCAGTATAAAAATATACGGTATAAAATTACAAATACATCAGCGGTATAAAAGCACAGATTGTTTGAAAGAGGTTTTAAATAAGGTGAAAATATGTACATGCTGTCCTTACATACGAGGTTTTAACAAATAAGTTAATGATTGAGCTGGGCAGTAGTGGTATCACTGCTAAGCTACATATATGGGCGAGGTGACGATCATCAGTGACATACAGTAAGATGTGACCGAAGATCTCTTTTGGACTAGCTTGTACATAAAATAATTGAAAACACAAACTTGCATGCAAGGAGAAACTGTTCACCCAGAGCCGAGAGGTTGGTGAAAATGTGAAATTTCTAAAAAAAATTTTGGATTTTTGGAAAAGGGGGCATTTGGCCCGAGGTAGTTGTCTCTTGTTACTTTTGGGGTTGAAAGGCTTGCCGAGGTGGCATTCTGTAGAATTTTAGTAGTGGAAATTACAGGCTCTGGATGTTCAACTTCTTGAGACAATAAATATTTCAAAACATTTTTCACACATGGTTTTCTACTGAGGCTAAAACCCATAAATACAATGACATGGTTGGGCTTGAAAAGAGGGATGGGGGCTCTGTGGCACCTGAAAGCTAGGGTTGATCTGCCAGCCAGGTCAACTCTAAGCTTACACAGAGTTTTTACAAGTAAATGTATGGTGGTTTATTGGTTAAGATGGTACAATATGAGTTTGGTTTTATTTTTACAATCGTGGAGAAATCGTGTGAACCTTGCAGATCGAATTAAAGGTCACATACAAATGAAAGCGGTACTGTGGTTCTTGGGGGGGGGCGTTTTAAATTGTGTCCCTACAATCGATAAATATGGAAGGAAGGTAAGAATGACACTGATTCGTAATTGAATTCGGAGGGGTTTACATGACTTTCTGAATATTAATGTTTCCATGGTTTACTGTCTCCAGCACTGACACTGGAGGGGGGTAGGTTAGGGTGGGGTCTGGGGGTTCTTATGTAGAATCTGCCTCTTGCCCACTTCCTTCTGAGTGCAGCTCTTTTAATAGGAGTGCTGGGGTCTAAATCTATGTCTCTAAAATCCTCTTCCACCGAGGCCAGGTTGCCTGGTTCGGCAGAAGTAGAGGTTGAAGAGTCAGAGTCTTCAGACTCGGAGCTATTGTCATTTTTGTTGTCCTGGTGATCTAGGTTTGAGGTGCTATTGGTGAAGGTGGTGGTGGTGTAGTGTCTCTGGGATACTAGGGGTCTGAACTTGATGCCTGTGTAGGAGCAGGGGCAGACAAAACCCTCAGGGGTGCTGGAGCACAGTCTGCATCCTGCTATTAGGCATTTTGGCCTTGCTGGGGTGCGGGGGTTGCTCCTCCAGTTGTAGCGGGCCTCTGGGATGGGGGTGTCGGCCCTTCTGCTGCGTGTATTTCCGCTGCCGCCATTAGGGTTCGTTCCTCCTGAGTATTGATGGTAACTGGTTTCCTGACCTGGGTATTTTTCGGCTGAGGAGGTGTCTGGTCTTTCGGGGCCGGCTTCGTCGGTGTTGGACTGGTCCCAGTCATCTCGCGTTGACCTGTTCAGAAAACAACATAGAGCAGAGAAAACAAGGCATTAGAGACTGTGTCAGGTTGTATGGTTCACAATCAGGTCCACAAAAATACCAAGATTAACTCATGGTGCTAAAAATTGGTTAAGTCGACACTTGGGAGTACCATACAGAAGCAAAGGTTTAGGTTTGGAGCTGGGCGGGAGGCCGTATCCAAGGACTCTATGTTAATTCCAATGCTACACACCTGGCGGCGCCAGCGGACGGTCGCTGGGCCGTACGCTGCTCCGTCTCGGATTTTAGTTCGGAAAAATAACACCGAGAGGCGCCACTGCGCCAGCGTCTGTACAGCGTTTGGTTAATGTATGGGATTTACGTTAAGGCCTATGAGTTTACGGTAAATGAGAGATGTAGACTTGCACCAACCCTTCAGGGTTGAGATGGGTCTGGGGGGGGTCTCGAAAATTTTCATGGCTGGATGGTGTGACGATGAAATCTTGAAGGATTTGCCTGGGTTTGGGTTCGAAAGTTAGGTTTGAAAAACGACTTGATTTTTCTGCGGCTAGGCCTAGTATAAAAGGCGATGAATTGCATTATGATGTCATAGGCTGTAGAAATTTTTGAAGCGGGCAGATCGTGGTTAAGATTTGAGAGATTTGGAGCTCGAAAAGAAACGCAGAAAAAGGAGACATGTTGCTGAGCGTGAGCTGGGTGGTTATGCCCTCTGGGGCTCTGTTCTGCCTGGCTGTCTACATGTGGCCGCTGGGGTGAGTACGTGGGGACTTTTCTAGAGGAATTTTTGGCTTCGATTTTTGGGGAGGAAGGTTAGTAAAGTGAGGTCTCCGTGTTTGTTTCAGCTTTGTCTATGTGTGGGTCCACGTTTTTAACGGGCCTTACCGGTGTCGGGCCTTCAAGGGAGGCGATGGCCGAGGCGGCGGGGACACCGGAGAGTGCCTGTCTGGTACTTGCTGAGTTGAGGTCAGTCTCGTGTAATTTTGAATTTCTGAATTCAGTTTGTCCAACTGGGGTGGTGGATGTTTTTGATCTAACGGGGCGAATTTTATTTTCCAGGCTGAGATGGGTCCGTGAGTTGGAAAGGTGCCTGAGGCCGGAAGATCATGACAGACGCTGAATCAGAGATCTGTGATTACCCTGTGATTTTGACTGTGATCAGAGACTGTGATCTTATTATACCCGTGGCCTGAGGAGCCTTCTGATTGTCACTGATTACTTATAATATAGCGTCTGTGATCACCAGTACTGAGTTTTGTTATAAATTTTGGGGCTTGTAAATTGGGTGCCGGTGTTGTCTGAATCAGATTGGTATAGTGATCGGGGAGTGGTAAGTCGGGGTATGTTGCAAGTCTATTGTCAATATGAACACGTGCATATGTTATTGTATTGGCGTGCACACCACGTGTGGACGTTTATTTGGTTATGCGTATTGTCATGTGAGCGTGATCACGTGCGAAAAATTTGCATTTGGTGACTGGTTTCGGTACTGGGGACGCTCGGCAACGTCATGACGCTGCGTTTGGCGCGAAAAATGCCCAGACGCAGCGTCAGCACTTGACGTTTGTGATCCGCTATGCAACATTCAAAATTGGGTCAGTGGGGCTTCTATTGTATAGGTATGTGGCGGTATGTTTGTTTTAATGGGGCTATGTTTGTTATGCTGATAAGACTGACGGGGTATGGGATGGGAGTCTGGAATGAGATGAGGCATGGCTCGGCATCGCCGGGCTGGGTTATCTGTGGGGTAGGGGGGGGGTGGGGTATCCCCACATAGGATGTGTTATCCTGTGTGTGGCTATCCGGTCGTGTGCTGTGGTATGGTTGGTCGGTTCCATTATATGAAAAAAATAGGGGTGGCCGGTGGCTGTAGAACGATTTTGGCTACGAAGACATGTGGGTATCCCCACATAAATCAAGACACGGACCTTAAGGATTTTGAACGGAAAAATAAACATACCGATTTCTGGTGGGAATTTGGTAGATATATCCTCCAGGGTGGGGTCGAACACGTACATGTCCTTAGGGGGTTGGTAGTCCTTTGGTGTGAATTTAGTTAGCTCCACCTGGCCGCTGGGATTTTGGGTACCCCTGGGCCTGGGGCTGGGGCTGCTGGGGGCCTGGATCCTGGGGATTTCTGGGATGTTGGTGTCTTCGATTGTCTCATATCCTGGGGTCAGCTGGAAATCTGGCTGGGTCTTGGATTTGATGACCAGGGTCATAACATGTGGCTTCCCATTTAGGATCCTGTAGAGGGGTAGTCTCCAGAAAAGAGGGCAGCGAGGGTATCTCTCGAGCTGCACCACTCTTAATTGAGCGCCAATTATGAAGCTGACCCTGGCCTTCCAGTTGAGATCCAGGTGGCGGCCAAAGGGCCTAGTGAGGCGGGGCTTTCCAATTTTAGGGGCCTTAATGAAGGGTGGCCATAGGTTGGAGCCGAAAATCATGGTTCCCACAACAAACTCGTATGTTCTGCCCTGGGAGTGGATGCGGAGGACAAACTGGGGCAAGCCATCGGATTCGTCTTGCCTACAGTGTGGCCAGTGTCTGCAGCATCTGGAGATGAAGAGGCGGGCCAGGTACAAGATGATCAGGACGGAGCCGATTGCCCACATCACATCGTAGCGTCCAGGAGTTTGGATAAATTCCAGGCTTTGCTCCACGGGCTGTTGTGTGGGTGTCGAGGGCCAGTTGTTGTTGGCCTTGTTGATCAGATCCTTGAGATTCTGCCAGGTCGCTGCATCCGCCATTCTGGGTGTGTTGAGTGCTAGATGGACTGTCACCAACTGAGCCAGGCGTGACACGCGCATCTGGATCTGGCATGTCATTGCACAACAGAGGATGGCAATCAGAGGGGTCACTAAGTGGAACCAGATCGAATATTCCAAATGGTAACCAAGGTGTGTTAGTGAACTTGCTGACAGAAGAGAAGGCTCATCTGACAGACCTTTGGCTGCTCGTCTGAGGGTGAGTACGCTTTTAATTAAGGGTACTATTTTTTGGTTGTGTAAGGATTTGAGACGCTGGAAGTTAGGTAGTTCCAGGGACCGTGGCACGGTTGTCATGGTAACGCCTGATATGTTAGCTGGAGGTGAACCAAAATGTCGCCATAGTGGTAAGTTTATGGGGCTCATGGCCATGGGTTCCAGTGTTATATTTTGTACGCAGGTTATATTTGAATTGATCATAACCATGCCTGCATTCTTAATAGAGCATAGGCATGGTACTGACATGACTGAGTATGCTGCATTGATCATTGGGATTTGTCCCGCATTGTGACACTGTAAGTAAAATGGCGATTTACTAGTGATCATGAGATATGTTGACCTAGAAATGGGTTTGATTAGGTTGGGTATGGGTGCAGCCATGTGTGCAGTGAAACTGCAGGTGTGGTGCACTGCATCAGGTAGGTCCAGGAGTAGGGACAGAGTGCAGGTGGGGTGTAGAGGTGATAGCAGGGGGAGGGGTAGGTTACAGCTGATGAAGGTGTCTTGTGTACATAGGTCTAAGTCTGCCTGCTGAAGCTCCATGAAATGGGCGTGGCTGGGGGACATGGCTATGTAGGGGGGTAGGGGCTGTACCAGGGTGTAACCTGTAGAGTTAACATCTGATGTGTCAAAGGGGACTGGAAAGGTTTCAGTTCTGAATAGGGTGTAAACATTATCCCCTAGTCCTATGGGTATGGGTAGTGAGATGAAGAGGGTGGAGGGGTCACTCCACTGGGCACTTACTCGTCTTTTATAGTAATGACCTATGGGTATGTCAAGGATTGATATGCCTTGGTGGGCGCTACTCAAGGCGCTGGAGAGGTTGTTTAGGCCTGACCTGAGGGTGTCATGGGAAATTAAGTTGGGAGGGAGCTCGCCCTCCATTAAGCTGTTTATGGCACTTAATAAAATGTCTAGATCCTCCTGAAGGTCGATTAGTGACTCAATTTGTGAGTTTGCTGCAGAAAATAACATGGAATAAAAGGTGTCCTGTCTGGCTTGGGATTCTAAATTTAAAATAATGTTTGAAAGGTTGGAATCTAATGTTTTTAGATTTTGGGCCAGCAGGGACAGTGCGTCGTCAGTATCATTTTGGAATTCAGATAGAATGTTTAGGGAATTGTAATTGTATTCTGAGATATTTAATAGAAAATGGGTGGCTAATTCAACCACATGCATTTTAGTGGCCAATCTTCTGTCAATGTCAGAAATGTCAGCGTTTAGAAGGTCAATTTCAGGTTGGGTTCCCAGGCCTAGGGTTGCTCTGAGAATATCGCCAATGATTTGTCCTGGGGCATTTCTGGCCTGACGGTTCCTGGGGTTGGAAATTAAATTAATCAAAAGGTCTAATGAATTTTGGGTTTTGTCAAATAGGGTGCTAATCAATGTGTCCAGATTGTTGGCTGTTTGGGTAATGTATGGTGGGGTGCCGGGCTTAAGTAGGGTTGACACTTTATCAGGTCTTTGGAGGTTGGGGGACAGGGAGATGTTCAGACTGAAAACTAGGGGGTAGTCCATGAAATTTGAGATTAGGGGCTGTGGTAACTGGGTAAACAGTGCTCCATAATTTGGTCTGAATACGATCCTTTGTGGTAACTCCTTGTCCTGTGATCCATTGGTGAGGTTGAAGAGGATACACAGCACTATTAGAGGTACTGCGGCTCTGTAAAAGAGATGTGATGGGGGGATTGAGTTTGTGAGTCATATCAGCAATTGGGTTATGTGGTGGGGGATTTTATGGTCGATTGTGTGGGAGGTGTCCTCCTGTGAAAGGGGACTGTAGGCACACCTAGGTGGGTGTAGTGTGGTTTGTTTAAACAGTGGGGGGGTGGTTGCTTGGCGAGGGTGTGGGGGGGGTATGATGGAGATGTGACTGGACCTGTGGTATTAGTAGGCTAAGACTAAATGGGGGGGTTGTGAGAGTAAAAATTTTGTAGCTTACCCTGTCAGATTTATTTCAGCAATGGGCTGTAGGTGGGAGTTTAGACAGGTTATTGGACCACATGTGGGTCTCAAGAATGGCTTTCTGAACTACTAATTCTATGGCGTCCCTGATGACCAAAGCTCTGCCCGTCCCACTAAAGTATCTGGGAAGGTCTTTTAAAGGCTGGTCAGAGACCAGAAGTGTGCGCGCGCACAGCAAGGCTATATAAGCGGCTGTTTTGGGTTTGAAGGTGCTCCAATCTGGAGAAGTTGGCATGTCACAACAGACATAAAGTAACATCCTCTTGACGAGGGTAGAGACCAACGGGTTTGATAGCGGCAGTTCCTTGTGGACTGCGGGGTCATTCAGGTAATATGCTAAATGTCTAGAAGTCATATTGAAGACCAAATTTTGGTGGTGTACAATGAGCTGCCTAAACTCAAAAATGTCTCTTCCTTCTTTCAATAATCCAACCGGTCCCAGGAGGTCGTAGATTGTCCAATTTTCACTGAAGAGAAGTTTTAATTTGAGTAAGCTACTTTTTGAATAAGCTGTAAACCATACAGAGGGGTGAGTATAGGGGCACAAACAATTGAGTCAGGTATGGGGCGCGAAGTGAACAATCAAACTTTTTACAGGTATTCTAGTACTCACACTGCCATTGGTTAATAGAGGTACCTGGGTAGCATGACATCAGATTATGTCATTGACCATATAAGAACGACTGATAAAACTAGTACTGGTTAATGGGCACATAGGACAGGCCTACCTGGGCTTATTGCACGTCGTAAACGCCATGGTGATCCCTGGTCCAGGCACTTGTTCACTTGGAACGCTGATATGGTGTGATCTGGGTGATATTGTGGAGTGGCTAAGGTGGGGGTGGGCTAAGGCTTATAAACCCATCCGTGAGGGTGGCTATTTCTCACTTTTGGATATCCCTATAGTGGTATGTCTTGCCCTAAAAAGGCTGGGCCTGATTCTATTGGATGGCTGCAGTTTGGGCATATGTCCCTTATGCAAATTTGGAACCTATACCCCGGTAATAAGCTTATAATTGGAATTCCTGGGGTCAGGTTTGAGATAAGGCGGGAGTGGAGAGGTCAGTTCACATGTCTAAAAATTTGCTGACCATGAATACATGTGTGTGAGAAACATCATGCCTGGGGTACCGAGCTGCTCTTAATTGACAGCTCATAAATATGGGGTTCTACCTGTATCAGCGCCCTCGTGCTAAACAGAGGTACAAACATGGGTGGGCATGGGGGAATACGAGCACCTACAATAGGCGTGTCAACTGGTAAATAGGAGCCCTGAAAAGCTATCTAGCCGGTGTATGCATGATTTTTCTTTAAATGAAAAACATGTACCAGAGGATACACTGCTGCCGTGGGCAATTTATGTGGCTACCTAACCATAGCTGGACAAAATTGTGTGCATATGCTGCCCTTGAGTGGTTGACAGTGCGGCTGGTTGAGGGGTTTGATCCTGGGATCAAACAGTGTATAATTGGGCTCATTGGGCCTTTGATAAATAATTTAAAGGAAAAATAAAATCGGTTTGAGAAAAACGAGATATATATAATAAAAGGATAAATATAAAAACAAAAGGCGTGCGAGGTGATAAGTTAAGAGGTGAGTGTTAGTAAATCTTCAAAGAAGAGAAAAAGGGGGTACCTGATGATATGGGGTGCCGCTGAGGGAATTTGTTATCATCAGGTCGGGGCTTTGAGGTCGGTGGTCACATGTGTAGGGTGGGTAATTGGGCCTAGGTGTGTGTGAGTGCGGGTGTCCCTGTAGATAGCAGGGGTGTGGCACGTGGCCTGAGTGTGGGCCAACAGCCCTGGTGAGTGTTAGTGTGTGTGTGTGTATGGGGGGGGGGGTCGGGGTTGAGAGGTGTTTCTGTGTGTGTGGGGGGGGGGTATTTGTGCTTTCTCTATATGTGATTTTAACGAAATTTCATTGCTTCCTTTTCTTTGCCCTTTTCTTGGGTGATGGGGCAAAGGTGATGATACCTTTCTTTGCCGGCCTTCCTCTCTTTTTCTTGAGGGGAGGGGCTGGTGTATTGGTATCAGCAATTATGCTTGAATCAGGGTCGAAGAGAGTTTGTACAGGACCAGTCTGGAGCCTTTTTATGATGGCTTTGGCGCTGGCCCTTGTAATTGGTCTTCTCAGCCTGGATACATGTACTGCCTTTTTAAAGACATGTCCATCCTGCAACCTTTTTAAAATTGCAGTCACTGATGAGGTCATCTTAACTATGATGTAAGGGCCAGAGTATGTGGGTTGCAGCTTTTTGGTGGTGTGTTTTACCAGGAGGTTAGGTATATGTAAGTACACCAACTGACCGGTATTGAAGGTGGCTACCTCTGCAGAGGCGTCATGCTTGGCCTTCATCTTTTTGTGGGCCTTTATCATGTTTTCTGCTGCCTTCATTTGAATTTCATCCCTGAGATTTAATAAATGAGTGGCTACATTTTCTTTTTGTGCCGGGTCAACATCTTCTGTTGCTGTGATCAGTGCTAATGCAGCCTCTGTGGGTAGGTGGGTTTGTTTTCCAAATACCAGGAGATTGGGTGAGTAACCCAAGGCACCGGAGACTGTGTTATTCATGCTAAAAATCACAGCTTGGAGGAAGGTTGACCAATGTTTTTGTGATTTAGACACAAAGGCTCTGAGGGATGATTCTATTGTCTGGTGTTGGCGTTCACATAGACCTTGAGATCTGGACCAGTGTGCGCTCCCTGTGACATGCTTAATACCAAATTTATTGCAGAAGAGGGCAAAGAATTTTGAAGTGTATTGTTTAGCATTGTCAGTGTTTAAAACTGAGGGAGTGCCATGGATGCAGATCACTCTCTGAAAGAAACCAAGGGCTACCTCAGCGCTTGTGTTGTCTTCTGTGCACCATGCTGTTACATGTCTAGTGGCATGATCTGTGACCACATGTATGTGGTGGGATCCATTAACGGCCTTGTTAAATGGTCCTATTGTGTCCATGGTGACGTGAGAGTAGGCTGTGAGTACAGGTTCACGGAGTGTCATTGGTGATTTTAGGTTTTTCGGCCTCTTTTTGGTGGTAAGGCATGTGTGACATGTGCCACAGTAATCAAACACCTGTTTGAACATTGAGCGCCAATAGTACCGTGACCTGATAGCTGCATATGTTTTCATTGAACCCAAGTGCCCTCCTAATGGGGAGCAGTGTGTGGATTCAATCAATGATTCTGCCCACTTTTCTGGAATCACAATTTGAAGGGAGGGGTCTAGGGATTTACCCATGACTGTGTCAGTGATTCTGAAAAGTACCTCATCTAGTATGATGAACTGATCATGATTGGCTAAAATCTGATTTGTCAAGCCTTGATCTGGTGGCAACTTTCCATCCTGAATGTAATTTAGCATTGATGAAGCAAAAAGATCTTCTTTTTGTGCTTTAATCAATACTTCTCTAGAGGGTGTGAGTGAGGGGTGCTTGCAAATTTTGGTGATAGCCCTCTCAGCCAAAGGTAACACTTTGTGTGACAGCTTGGCGCGTCTGGCATTGGCTGCCTTAACTGATACCCTGGGTGACCTAGACTTGGGAGGTCGACCTCTTGGCCTTGAACCAGCTGGCTTGACCTTTGTGGGTCGGCCTTGTTTGTTTACAGCGGTTCTGGACCGTGATTGGCTGGGGGCTGGGGGTGTGTCTTCATGGGAGTTCTGTGACTGTGCCCTGGTCAAGACGCACAGCTCCGTTGGCGCTGCTAGTGAAGCTAAGTGGTTTCTTTCAGAGCTATTTTTCTTTGCAATTACACCTTTGGGTGGTTTGCCTGTGCTTCCCCAGATTTTACCTCCTTTTAGAATTGATCTAGGGGGTCCCATCTGGATTGGGTTCTTGGGTACTGGCTCGTTGGACCTAAAGACTTTGGTCATGGAGATATCAGAGAAAGTTAATTTCTTGGGGGGAAGAATAATTTTCCCCTGGGATCTAATTGGCACTGGGTCATCAGAGCTGGGTGGGTAGGATCTCCTGGATAGGAAATCTGCCACAAAATTTGCTCTGCCTTGCAGATACTTCACCTCAAAGTCGTAAGACATGACTGTGTCTACCCACCTGGCTAGTCTCCCATTAGTAATGTTCTCTTTTTTATTAAAAAGGGAGACCAGGGCAGTGTGGTCTGAGTACACTTTGAAGTGGGCTCCATCCACATAATGGTGGAACTTTTTAACTGCAAAGACGATGCCTAGAAGTTCTTTGTCTGTTATTCCATATCTCGTCTCCTGTGGTGTCAAACCTCTACCTGCAAATTCAATTGGTCTATAGAAACCATTTTCATCTACCTGTGTGATCACAGCTCCCAAGCTATAGTTGCTTGAGTCTGTAAATATGACAAATGGCTTGCTGTAGTCAGGGAATTTGAGGACAGCTTCAGTGCAAATTGAAGCTTTAATTTTCTCAAAGGCGCGCTGGCAACTAGTGGTCCATTTAAAGGTCCCTTTGGTGGCTTCATATAGAGGTGCCATTATGTGGGCAAAACCTTTAATAAACCTTTTGTAGAATTGTGCCATGCCATTGAAACATCTAAGGTCGTGGATGTTTTTAGGTGGAGGGAAGGTTTTGACTGGCCAGATTTTGTCTGGGGAAGGTGACACACCGTGTTGATCTAGAGAAAATCCCAAGAAATCCATCTTGGTTGTGCCAAATTCACATTTTTCTGATTTCAGTTTGATATTTCCTTTGATGAAAAGTTTGAGTACCTCATCTAGGTCCTGCAGGTGTCTTTCCCAGGTGGGGCTATAAATAGCCACATCGTCAACATATGCTACTGCATTTCTGTACTTGCATTTCATGAGCAATTGCTCCATGACATTCATGAAAGACAAACCTGAGGTTTTGAGTCCCATTGGGAGAACTTTGGCCATGTATCTGGTTCCATTGGCTGAAAAGGTGGTAATAGGCCTAGATTCTTCCGCCAGGGGAATTTGATGGTAGGCACTATATACATCTAATTTTGAGAAATATTTTGCACCTGTTCTGCCAACTTGTTGCATGAGGTCGTCTGCTCTGGGGAATTGGTAGGAAAAAGATTTGAGGTTTTGATTAACCCATCTGTAATCCACTACCACTCTCCAGCCTGAGGCTACAGATCTGTCCCCCTGAGGTTTGGGTACTAAGAAAGCTGGTGAATTCCATTCACAGGGCTTGGTACATTCCTCAATGATTCCCTGTTTTAAATGTTTATTTAGGAGCTCTCTTTGGAAAATTTCTTTATGAGGGGACATTCTGTATGAGGGCCTGTTGCAGGGCTTGAAATCTGGAATTAATTCCAGCTTGACCTCATTCTCAGTGTTGGAGCCAATGGCGCTGTCATCAATCACAAAAGCCTGCCTGTTCTGTTCAACAATTTTACGTACCTGCGTTTTTTGAGTCTCAGTGAGCTGCTCACAAATTTTGTATTGTAGGGGTTCATTACCCTTGGGAAATTGCTCCAGGGGGTCTTCACCACAATTTATTGGAAAAAGTTCGCTGGCAGGTGAGACATGGTTCAGTGAATGATGAGTGTCCAGGGGGCCTATTGGTATAGCCTTTTTCATGTTGAAAGGTTTGAAAATACCTAGAGGTGTGTGTTTCTTTTTTAAATGCAAAGGAAAATCATTTGGATTTGCCACAGTTACCGGTATTAATTTTGCACTAGTCTTGGGTTTAACCAAGGCGTGCTTAATCAAGAAAGGTAGGGCTGGTTTGATATTTTCAGTGATGCCTGTCAATTTATTTAAATTTTCTGAACCATTGACAATAGCATTGAGAGTGGTTTCAGAGTTTGGTGGTATTGTGATATTTTCAGCAGGCCTGATTGTGTTTATGGAGGGAAGCTTGGGGCCAAAACTAAGCTTAGCTTTGTACTTGGTCATGAAGTTTACTCCAAGAATGATGGGGTGATTTAATTTTGGTACAACATGTAATCTTGTAACAAATTCTTTGCCTTCAATTAGGAAGCTGAGTGTAATGGCATGGTTTACCTGTACTGTGGATCTGTCTGCTAGGAGGACATTCATACGTGAGCGTCTTCCATGTTTAAAGTTTGGGGTGTGTATTACCTTATCTGCCATTTTTTGACTGATAAAAGATAAGGATGCTCCAGAGTCTACCAAAGCTCTATAGGGGTGGTCATTTATGTCGACAAAGACTGCACCTTTAGTTAACTCGGTATTAATGCGAGAGACCTTACCTTGCTGCCCATACTTATCTGACTTGATTCTCAGTTGAAGCCGTGCCACTCTGCTACTGCTGTCCTCGTAACAGTCTTCGCTGTCTGAAGAGGAGCTGTCACCAAAATCCAGGTTGTTGTCCTTGGAAAAATCCATTTTTGGCCGCTGTAGGGAGTTGATTTCTGCATCACTTTGAATATCAGTTGGGTGGTGGCTGGCGGGGGGCGTTCCAGATTTCATATCCACTGTGGTGGGGGCGGGGTGGTTTGGTGCTTTGCATCCTTCCCCTGAAACCTATTCTTCGTCATCATAGTCTGTGTCTTCATCAATGAAGTCTTCATCACCATCGTTGTGATCATGATTGTCTTCATCAATGTTATGTAGGTCAGCGTTGCCCTCAGGTTCCGTCGGATCACTTTCGTTGTTATTCCTGGGGAATCTGCTGGGTGTGGGGTCTCTGGTCCTCCTATTCTGGTAAGGGGGACTATTGCTGTTTATGATATCAGCCTCATGTGTGACCTTTTTAAAGGAAACCTGTTTATTGTTTGCTGGGGCTGTGGCCACTGTGATGACTATTTTGTTGTCATCCCTGGAGGTAGGATTTCTGGAGGCGCTTTGTGATCTAGCTCTTTGCTGAGGTGGTTTATTTCTTCCTCCAGAAGCATCCTGAGACCTTGACCTTCTGAACCTTCTGTAATTGGGGTCAGATTGGTTGCTGGAGCCGTTTTGGGTCCTGGTCTCATACTGCCTGTTGTAGTTGCCACTGGGGTACCTGTCATACTTTTTATTGTTGGAGTATTGGTTTTCCTTTCTGGGTGTGCCACTATTGTTTTTGTTGCTGTTCATGGCACAGAGGTCTGCTTGTTGGGTCCCAGCCATGGCCATTTTATGTGCTTCTATGCGCAATTCCTGTGTAAGGGCCATTTTTTCTGCATCAGCTATGGTTTTGGGCATGTCAGGGAGGATTACTGATTTAATTTGAGGCTTAAGCCCATTAATCAGGTAATCCACTTGAACTGACTCCTCCAGGTTGCTGTTTGCCAAGAGCAGGGTCATGTCTTCTAAGTACTGTTCCACTGTCTCATCTGGCTGTTGTGTCCTGTTTCTATAACCTTTGCTGATGGTTGCAGGGTCCGGGGTGCCAAAACGCTTCAGGAAGGCTGCATATACTGCCTCATTGTCATACATGATGGGCTTCTCAAAAATATTGGCGAAGAACCATTGAGCTGCCCTGCCCTTTAGGAAGGTGTATAGGCAGGAGGCGTGCAGGTGTTGGTGGCGGGGGTATACATTCCTGATCCAGAACTTAAATTCTGTGATGAATTTGGCGGCAGACCTGTACTCAGTTGGTTTGTCAAATGTCTCAGGCTTATTAAAAGAGCTGAGTTGGGCTGAGGAGAGTTTGTCATCACTCAAAGTCATTTGACCCAAACCACTGGCGATGTGAGATTGGCCTATCATTGGTATCATAGGGGTGGAGTGGTCGTATGCCTGGCGGTGTCCTGTTGGATGTGCACCTGTGCTTTGAGAATACAGGGTTTGCATGGGTATAGGCATGTTGCTGGGTGTGCGAGCATGAGCAGGGATATAGATACTACCTGCCACTGTACCTAATGTGTTAGCATTGGCCTGCACTGGGGTGGTGGCTGGAGCTGCCATCTGGCGAGTAGCGGAGACACTAGGAATATCGTCTCGGGTTGACCTGTGTGAGGTGGGCGTGGCGCCCAATAAACCAGTTGGAGTGTTGTTCTGGAAGGCGCTGGGTGGGCTTGACCTTATGTCATTGCCAGCATGTTGGAAACCTGGCATGGTAGGTGCACTGGGGGTCTGTGAGGCATGAGGTATACCCAAGTTTGCCGGTGAGGAGTGGGCAGGAGGGGGCTGGAGTGGGGGCCTGTGGCCATAAACTGAGCAAATCTCTCTCCTAACATCATCCATGTTCCTGTTGATGCGCTCAGAGATATCTGCTGCCATCATTTCAGATCTCCTCAGGACATCTGCATTATCTTCTGCAGCTCTCCTGTGTGATTGTATCAAGTCGCGCTCCATCTGAGCCCTCCAGGTGTCCATGTTGTCTAACCTGTCGTTGACCCTGTTTAGATGGCTGGTGTGCTCCTGGCCTACCCTTTGGATTTCAGCTGATAGGAGATTAATCTGGCCAGTCAGTAAATTGCTTAAGGAATCACTGACTGCCTGTGTACATTCTCTTACCAGATTCCTGGCCAGGTCGTCCTGATCATACCTGGGAGGATGTGTAGTGGGTGTCCTGCTGTCCATCCTGCCTCTGCGTAGGTGGGGGAAGGTGATTTCAGGATCGTCCTCAGAGGTTAGGCTGTCTTCTGAGGTGCAGTATGGGGTGGCTCTTCTCCTGAAGATCTGGGAGGTGGCTCCTATAGCACCTGCTACTGCTGAGTCTATGCTCCTCAATACCCTATAGTAGGGGGGTGTCTGCCTTCTAAGAGGTGAGGTAGACTGTGCCCTCCTTCTCCTGGGGCTAGGTAGGGGTGTATAGTCTGAAGAGGTGGCTCCTGTGTCCAGGTTTGGGGTATTGAGAGTGTTTGGTGGTGTTGGGGTGGCCTCAGGGGTCGGGGTATTTAGATATGACCTGAAGGGGTCACTAGATGTGGTGGCGTCAGGCCACTGCTCCTCTAGTATTCTATTAATGCGACCTAAAAATGCTGAGGGACTTTCACCACACTGTGTATTGTGAGTGTTGGGGGCTGGTGCCTCCTGAGCTCTATTTGTCCTTACTGATCTCCACCTATTGATAGCTGATCTTATCCTTTGTCTCCAGAGATCAGATTCAGGTGGTAATGTAGGGTCAGGGGGAATATAACTGTCCCAGGTGAGTTCAGAAGGGTTGGGGTGTGTAAAACCAGCTGGGGGTGAGGTGGTGTCTGTACCGGTAGCAGGCTGCCGAGGTAATGTAGGTATGCTTTCTAAGGCGGCCTGTAATCGTGGTGACCTGGGCTCTAGGTGTGAGTCTAGGTCTAAGTGGCTTGGTGAAGCTACAGGTGTAGATGATGTTTCACCTGGTAGACCAGCAAGTCTTAGGACTGGGGATTCAGCACTTGAAAAACCAGGTAAAGTCAGATTAAGTCCTGGTGCCTGTGATGTGAGTGGGGTGCTGGTCTGTGTACCGGTATTATTGTCATCAATTGTTGATGAAAAAGTTTTGTTTCTACTCACAGGTGTTGGCTTGGGTGTTAGAAATGATGGTGGTAGGATTGGATCCAACAGAAAGGCGTCAGGTGACGAGTCAGATGACGGAACAGTCTGCTGCTGGTCTGGGGCTGCTGCTGGTGCTGCTGCTGCTGCTGCTGCTGGTGGGGGCGCGTCTAGCCCTGGGGATGTAACGGCATCTTCTGTAAATGGCTCTTTGGTTGTTGTCTCACTTTGATTCATGGCTCATGAGAGGTGAAAACAATGGGACGTTACAAATAGGGTTCTCCACCATTGTCAATGTCTCGTTACATGTCATGAAGTGAGGTAACAGGAGTCCAGACAATTCAGTTGATGATCCAGCTTTATTGTAAGATTGGCATGATGAGTAATTGATACAGTGTACAATATAGTACTCGCCAGTCTGACCAAGCTATATCCTAAGCCAAGGCACCTGAGTGTCGTAGGGTCTAGGTTGGAGAAGAATAAGATGCTGAGGCTTGATCCTGACTAGGTTATATAGTCAGGAGCAAGCCCAGATGACGTCGTGTCTATTTCTGTACTTTCTATTTTTAGTATAGGGAGCGACTCAAATATGCTGAGTCGGTGGTTCTGCTCAGTCCCAATCTGTGGTAGGAGGGGTGAGCTGCTCCTATTGGCTAGGTGAATCTAAAAATAGTTGAGTTCTCCAGTGGGGGATCCACAGGAGGGAGCCTGGGGATTTCCCACTGGAGGAGGGCAGGTGTGAACTCTTCACCCTGCCAAGCTAAAAATAGGTTGACCTTGGTTTGAACTAGGGGGTAGCTTGGCCAGTTTGGTTTGAGTATGTCGTTCATAATTATAATACATAGAATAGTCCATTGACAATAGCAGCTAAATATTTACAGAGGGTATGCTGTCACACATGGCACTATACATTTCAAAATTACTTGTATTTTGTGGAGATAATTATTTTATAGTAATTCTTTTTTACACTCGAATTTAAATTTGTCCCTGTCTTTGATATTTCTTATTTCTGTAGGTAGTTTGTTCCAAGTTTGGGCACATTTGACTTCTGGTGATGTTTCATATGCTTTACAATTAATTTTTTGATATTTAAGTACTGGTGCAGCAGCTAACCGAGTCTCTCTTACCTTAGGCTCTATAAAATCGTCATTACATGATCTCTTGTGGGCTGCTATTTTAATATGATATACTCTCCTAGAAGTCAACATGGGCAGATTGGCTTTAGTGTGTACCGTATGAGTTGGTGTTAATATGTGATAATCAAAGCAAGTTTTCAGGCATTTACTTTGTAAACGCTGTAGTTCCATCAAATAATCTGACTTAGCCTCATTGTACAATATATCGCAATAATCTATTAATGGTAGTATATGCATTTTATACATTCTTAATCTTGCTTCATATGACATGTACTTACGAGTTTTATACAATATTAAAGATTTGTATTTTACATTGTTAATTACCATACGTAAATACATATTAAATTTCAATTCAGAGTCTAGGGTAACCCCTAGATATTTATAGGAAGATACATTCATAAGTACTTTATTGTTAATGATAATATTTGGTTTCCTCAGATTTTTCAGTTTTATAGAAGAGGCAAAGGTCATGATTTTTGTTTTGTTTTCATTCATAGTTAACTTATTACTAGTCGTCCAAGAATAAAACTTTTTTAAAGCATTTTCTAATTCAATTTGTAAATTTTCAATATTCTTGCCAGATACATATAAAACTGAGTCGTCTGCATATAACATAGTTTTGTGAGTATCATTATCTGAGATACAGTCATTTATATATAATAGAAAAAATAACGGACCCAAAATTGACCCTTGAGGTACACCACATGTCAAATTCCTATATCCTGATCTTACATGGTTAGCCACAGAGCACTGCTGTCTCCTAGAGAGGTAGTTTTCAATCAGTGTAAGGTTTCTGTTCCTTATACCATATTGTTCCAGCTTATTTAAGAGGATAATATGATTTACAGAATCAAAAGCTTTTTTTATATCAATAAATGCAGCTAAAGTAATATTGTTTTGGTTCCGATTTTTTAGTATATCATCCACTAGGATAGTTATTGTATCTAGAGTCGACTTGTTTTTTTAATAACCTCCTTGAAATTTTGACAAAATATTATGTAAAGTTAAATGAGAGCTGATTTTTGTATGTATCAGACGTTCCAATATTTTGCCTGGTACAGGTAATACGCTAATGGGTCTTAGATTAGATACGTTGGATGGATCTCCACCCTTAGGTAGCGGTGTGACCGTGGCTACTTTCCAGCTATCAGGTATAACACCAGTTTGTGTAATCAAATTTATAATTTTGATAAATTTATCAGAGAATTTCAACACAGCCAATTTAAAAATATTAGTAGGTAAGTATTCAATAGAGGAAGATTTTGATATATCTATATTTTCTAAACATTTAATAATTTCATCATCAGTGAAAGACATATCAGGCATATCCACTAAACATCTTTGTCCTTTAAATATAAAATCTGTATCATGAAGTTCAGCAAGCCTAGGCCCTATATCTGCAAAAAAGTTATTTATATACGTGGACGTGTGTTCTAGGGTGACTGTTTGTCCAGTATCATCTACTAGGTTAATTGTTTTAGATTTTCCTTTGTTATTGGGTAGAATTTCTTTCATAGTAGTCCAAAATTTTTTAGAATCTTTTTTGTAAACTTCTGATAGGTTATTATAGTATTCCTCTTTCGCTTGCTCAACCTCACGATTAACAACATTTCTAGTAATTCTGGCATGGTGCCAAGATATAATATCTAAGTTTCGTCTGGCTTCTTTTAAAAGTGCATTTTTGTCATTTATACGTTCCAACAATTCATTATTCATCCATGGGCTCACTTTATCTTTAATTTTAAATTTCTTTAATGGACATTGAATATCTAACATATATTTCATATGATTAACTAGAATATTCCAGCATTCTGAGGGATCATTGCTATCTTCAAAATAAGCCCAATTACAATTCGTAAGGTCTAATAAGTATTTTTCCTTATTAAAATTTCTATACGATCTTCCTAAGAAACTCCTATACCCTTGCTTAACATATTGGTTTCCTTTTAGTATATGTACAGGAAGATGATCAGAAAGGTGAATATTAAGAGGGCCAGATGAGATGATACCTGAGCAGTTTGTGAAAATTAGGTCGATGCATGTATTGGAACCTGATGACGTTGTTACTTGGTTTACTATTTGGGTTAGATGAAAATTATCAAAGGCTTCATACAATTGAGCCTTTTCCCTAGTGTTGCCCATAATATTTACATTGAAATCTCCTAGAACATAAATTTCGTATGAATCTGGATTTTCAATCTGTAAAAATAATGCTTGAATTATATTGCAAAAATTTGTCAGGTTTCCAGAGGGTGGTCTATATATATTACAGATTATTGCCTTTTTGCTTGAACCTTTTACAGAGAATAACCATTGTATTTCAATATCCTCATTTGTCCGGTTTAAAAAGCCAAATTTCTCATTTGTACATGATATGTTTTCATCTACGTGAGCACAGAGTCCGCCACCCCTAAAAATACTTATTCTATCAAGTCTGAATAGGTTATACCTCGGAAACTTATACATATCTGAACAATCTGTTGTGTTTAGCCAAGTCTCTGAGAAAAGTACAATGTCAATATTACAATCAGATAATTCTTCTTTCAAACCTGTAAATTTATTTCTTATGCTACGAGCATTAAGATGTACAATAGAGAAGCCTTTCTCAAACTTGGACTTAAGTTCCTTGTTTACCTGTATGTTTATATAATTCTGCTATTATAAACCAGGATATTAAAGAGACATATATACCGGTACAATTTTCCCAAGCATGTACATTCACCTCTGTAGTCAAAATCAAAATATCCCATCCTTTGTTATACAAAAAATAGTCTAGCCCCCCACCCATCATAGGTTTACAGCACTTATGGCTACCTACGGTATATGTTAGTACAGTTATAGCAGATATCACTAAGGGTGTTTCGTATTTTCCCAATTTTAAACATTATATTTATATTACTATATTCAAGGTTCGCACAAGAAACTTTAGTTCATTTTCCTTTGTCTGTGTGTATCAGCTCATACAGGTTGCACGTCGTCTTTTCCTACATCCTCGTTAATGATCTTATCTCGTACTCTGGTGAGGATGAAGCCTAGTAGATTTTCTCCTTTGATATTGTCTCTTTTACACATGTTGGCCTGACCGAAGTGATACTTTACGCCCCATACTGGATGATAGCTGGCTTCATATAGTGTCATACCTTTTGTAGAGACTATGTAGTCCCTCAGGTGTTTATTGGAGAATTTTGCAGTTATAATTTCCTCCATGATAGCTTCAGCTTCTTTGTTCCATTCAGGAGTAGGTTTGACTTTCTTCCCCTCATACATGATATCTATGGTATTGTCCATCTGGAGAATTTTGTCGGCTATGTCAGGTTGTTTACATGTACGAGCCTTGGTGGCTTGGTAGGCCTGTTCAGCGCTGTTATACTCTACTCCACGAAATTTCTGGCTACAGTCGTATAGGTTGGAGAGCATATGATGTTTAGATTTAAACATTAAACCGTCCGGTGTGGTAGCCTCCATAGCTTTCTGCATGGTGAGATCTTGGTAGGGCATCTGGTTTAGCTGGGAAGGATATATCGTCTTCTTTTCCAGGATGAGGAATCTCTGCCTGAGTTGAACGTTATAATTGTGTTTCTTCGCTAGGTAGTACATGGCACGGAGGTCGTTGAAGTCTTTCTGCTCGGTTTCATTCAATTCATCGCCCACAGATACGAACTTGTATAGCATTTTTCCCTTCAGGTACTTCAGATTCTTCATAATCTTAGATTTGGTGTAGATATTTCGAAAAATAACTCGTACCTGTCTGTGTCTCGGTTTGTTTACGCCTTGGTGGTCGCCATCTTGGATCAGCGTTTCCGGCCCCTCGCGACTGCAAGAATCTACACATTCCATTCCCTGATTAAATTTAATATCTCTCAGAAATTGAGCAATCTTGACCGATATGTCTTCATCCTTACTCTCTTCGAGTCCTTTTATTATCAGGATTTTTTTCTTGATATCTTGGTCCATTCTATCGAATTTCTTCGTATGCTGGAGTAGTAGGGCCGTTTGGGATTTGACACTGTCATTTTGGATTTTAATGGCGTCTCCAGTTTCCGATATTGTCTTTGACATGGCTTCCATGGTTCCTTCAGATGATGTGAGTCTACCTTTTATGCTGTCAAGGGTCTCATTGATATTAGTTGTCGTTTGGTTCAGACCATCAATGGATTCTTTAATCTCTTCAATGTTAGATTGCATGTAGGTTTGCGTTTCTTCCACTGACAGCAACCTTTTATCCATAGAGTTGACAGCTGCAATCACCTCTTTTATCGAAGCCTCTTGAGGAATTAAATCCATTGTCTTCTTCTTGGTACGGGATCTGGGTCCTTGGTTTGCCATGATATCTATAGTGCGACACTTTAACTAGTTATTTGTCCAAGTTTCATATGTTCTTCTGTCTTTGAACACTGAATAATTTAGGAAAATACGGTCCCCCTGTCGCTCACCGCTGCTAACCCAACGCCGCCATTCTCCCGTCACCAGACTGTCTTTCTGGCTCATTGTTTACATTTTACAGGTTGACAATGGACCTGGTATACAACACTCCCAAAGTAAACCATTTCTTCCTAAGATAAATAGAGTTTGTTTCATTCGTTTTTTTTTCCCCTCGGCACAGGTATCTCAGTCTGGTATCGACAGGCTACGAGAAGTTAAATGATTGCTGAAATGTTTCATCGTTAAAATACTGCTTTATATACATATCGGTATCGTTAAGACAATATAATATAAAATGGGAGAATATGAACAAGAGTAGGAAGAAGAATGATAGAAAGAGGCGTTCATTATCCACTGAATTCATCATGCTTTTGTTTCATCCATTGTGATTTATCTTTTGATCTAAATTAATGTTTTTCTGCCTGCCTTTGTACATTCCTTCTCAGACTTTCTTGTACACTGCAGAGAAGATTCAAATTTAAAATGTTGATCATTTACATTGAAATATTGGCTTATGAATACATAATTCACATTTTTAAATAGAACCACCCTAAGAACAGGAGGGAAACTACAAGAGCAAATTAAAAGAAAATTGTGAAGTATTGGAAGAAAGAGTTAAGAAGAAGGCATAGTGTTCTGATCAATGTCAGATATAAAGAGCACTCTGAACATAGGGAGACAGATGGGGCAGCTATACATGACACATGTCATGTTAATAAGACAGTAGCTACATATCAGGATGACAAGGTTATCTGTTACCCAGCTATCTACATATCTCTGTGGTCTCAGGGGACCACTTAATTCAGACTCAGTTCTGTCAATCTCTTTCTCAGTCCATATATCTGACATCCTCTCGCCCCCTTCTTTTTCTGAATCTCTCTCCCCCTATCTCCCTCTCTCTCTCTCTCTCTCTCTCTCTCTCTCTCTCTCTCTCTCTTTCCCTATGTCTCTCTTTCTCTCCCTGGCATAACCTGATTATTTTTGTCTTGGTTACTGTTGATATTTAAACATGCCCCATGTTAATCTAAATGGTCTTCTAACTTCAATCAATCTTATGCTGATATTGAGATAAGCGTAAGATAATGATATAAAAATGATCAGATATCTCTTCACAACCTCTGCACCAAATACAAGGAAAGATGACCATAGGCTCTAGTCCCATGCTGCTGTATCAAGTGAATGGGGGGAAAACTCACTGTATTACAATTCCTCTACCTTTTGTTCTTTTGAAATACCAAGGGAAAGCAACAACCTGGTACATGAATAATCAACAATTTTTCCTCGATTAGAGTGGGAGAGAACAGCCTTATTCAGTACAGTGAAGATGGTATCTGTCATCGGTGTCTGTCTAACTGGGACATGACATGACAACAACACCTGCTACAGAAACCTCTAATTGCCGATTCCCATGTCTCAAGTATACTAGGTACAGAGCACTGATAGTTAGCAGGTTGTGTTTCCTCTTATCAGCTATTGTAAAACAAAGGGGTCGTCCACCAGATGTCATGTGATGAATGCGAATGACTTAGAGCCATTAAGTTTACCCCACCCCCAATCCAATAAGATGATATTAGATTAAGTTCAATCTCACTGGGCTGGATTGGGAGACATTTGGCTACAAGTGTCCTTTTTTCAATGTTGAGATTGCTAAAGTTCTCAAGTCTCCATACTACTGCGTTTGCCCGTTATGTCGCACCTGCACTTGTTATTTTCAAGTGGCTGTTTGCCCCTGCACTTTTACAGGACGAGTGCTAATTTAAAACCATTCGAAACGACTTTTGGGGGTTCAGTGGGGATGCTAACCCTGTGCTAAATCAATACCTGCATACATTTGAGACCCGTGCACCTACTTGTGCAATTACGGTATACCCAAGCATCTCCGATGCTGCTCCTTATAGAATCTGAACCTAAAGCCAGATAGTGCATGATAGGTGAGGTAATTACAATGTAGAACAGGACTAAACTGCTCAAAGGTCCAGCCCTAGTTCTACCTTATAGCATCTACCTCAGGGTGCACCTTATACGTGAGGGGTGCATTATACACAAGACACCACAGTATATATTATAGTAAGAGGTGCGTCATCATGACCATGGAGCACGAATAGTCTGTACTTAAGCCATATATTAAAGGCATAAATAACAAATAGAGGTTCACAAGTTGATTCTAGGGGCAGAAGCACGAGGCCATAGGCCTCGTGCTTCTGCGCCTAGAATTAACTAATGATCTTATCTAGCCCCTAGAATCAATGAGTGAACCTCTATTTGTTATGTATGGTGTTTATACCAGGGTTTCCACCATTCTTTTATGTAAATACCTTATAAATTGAAGAAATAAAAATCCAGCGATACGTCTTGTTCAAGCTCCTCCGCCATCTTGGTTTCTTGGCGAGACGACAGGACTGCTGGACGCAAAGTGTTACCTCGGCGTGTGTCCTACAGGCATTTTCATAGTAGAACCGCTGGTAAGGACTGTGCGCGACAGCCAGAATACCCTTAGAGCATATATGCCAACATGACAATTTGTGTCTCGCTGAGGTAAATAATCCGTGCGCTACGCAGTCAACATGACGAAGAAATTTTTGCTCGATTTGAATTTTATATTATCAATCTTGTGAAATATAGAAGTCAAATCAGTGCAAATTAAAGGTAGGTGCTAGAAAATAATGGATACTTTCATCCTCTATACGCATTAAGGTCTTATTGCTATAGTTTTTTTTATTATCGAATTAAATTGTTCACTGTCAGCTTGCTGTCACCTTGTCTCAATCCAAGTGTCAACATGTGTTCAATTAGCGCGTACTATTCGAACGTCTTTATCCCCTCCCGGCACTGTAAAATCGTTCAAGAATGTGATAACCATGGTATACCCAATGATAATACAGGGAAGTTTCTTGATATTTCTATCAGCAAGACACCAGACCCATGGCTTCTCTCCTCTTGCACTGACTTGGGTCCGGCCTTCTTCCCAAAGCAATGTTAGCCCTCAGGGGGACCGCCATTGTAGGCTGAGACGTATTTATGTAAGGCAGGCACGTATACTGTTGTATAGTGTCTGGATCGTGTTTCAATAGTTTCCACGACAGGACACCCTCATGTCGTAGTGGGAGGTATAAGAAATGGCTCCATAGCAGTGACTACATTGTGAGCTACAGTACAGGCCTGAAAATAGGAGCTGCTATGTATTCAACTGCTGGCTTAATATATACATCACTATGAAGTCATACCTCCCAGTTGTAGGACCTGGCAACACACACTAACGGCTACATAGTGACCAGTCATACATCCCTTGTGGTCTGGTTTGCACTCCACTGTCCTAATGTGCATAGGGCTGTAGTTTCCATATTATATAGGGGATCCCACCTGGGTACAAGGGCACACACATGGTCCATTGACATGGAAAGGGATCGTAGTTTTAAAGAAGGTCAAAGATCATGATTCTGCATATTGCTTCTTTTCTATGAGCCCATATACATGATATACAAGGAGCTCACATATGATATACAGGCCACTTGATCAATCTTGTAGAATCAATGCATAGATAAAAAAATTGCATAGAATTGATTGATTCTTTATTGTGTTGAGCTAAATTTTTCTATAATATATCTTTACATGAACTCTGGTGGGAAAATCTCATTTTAAGATAACTCTAGACACTCCCATTAGGCAGCAGGTTCCTCCACTTTCCTTGTAAGATTAAAGATACATATCTCAACACCATCCTATGATTATATCAAGGGCCATCGACCTCTATGAGTGGCCTGAGGTCAGGGCATTTTGGTGATCAGTCTATTATATAGAGTACATATATATGGTTACAAATGAAAGAGCACAGATGGGGTGCATTTGAGCAAAAGAGTGCACACTGACTAAATATTCACAGAGAGGGCTGTCATACCAGGAAGGCATTTCAAAACCATAGCTATAGATGTCGTTTTGAAATGCCCTGCTGGATCCCTAATTGAGCCAGTGCTGTGTTGGCTATTTAGTCAGCAGGCAGTACGATCAGGCAGTAATGTCGCCTGCTATTTAGTCACTGACACTAAATTCCTAAGATCACCTGCTAATATTTGCCCCTTCTCAGGTCGTAGGGGCCTGAACCTGTCATAGAGACTATTGAAACAAGGTCCAGTGCTTGTAAGTGTCAGTTCAGTCTGATGATGGTGACACTTTCCTCTCCATCCCCTGCCCCCTACCTACCACTCATACAAACACATACACACGTTAACCTTGCCTACGCAGGACACCAAGGAGTAGCTTCACATCAACTAGCTGCTCAGGAGGGTGTTGCTCCTATAGTAAAAGAAAGAGCTGGCTAAAAATGCCCTCATTTCCAGTCCTTTCTTTTCATGTAGCTATAACTTGTCCCTTCTGTTGCTCACAAGTGGTCATTCAAGTACGGTGCTCAAAAAGTGGGATTTGAGTAGGTACCTAGTTGGGAGAAGTCAGTCAGTATAATAAACTATAGAGTGTGTGACATGAGTAGGTACCTGGTAGTGCAGCTCTCTCTATTTTAAACAAGGCAGGTGACTTTTCAGACTAATGAGGTGAGTGTAAGTACTTAGGTGAAGCAGTGCACAACTTGTTTAGAAAAGAGGGCACATACTCACAGCTCTTTTTACAATAGGAGCAACACCCTCCAGCTGAATTTCAATCTTAGACTCTCCCCAGTTATTGTAAAATCAACCATAGATATTGAAAGAATATCACATTAGAAAAATTACTGGCATTGTAGATTACTGTTTCCTCACTTGATATAGCAGATGGCCACGACTACATCCTTTGGGAATGGTCAGATAATGTTAAAAACAGCTTATGGTATTATGTGGCCATTTAGTGCAAAAGTATGCTTAAAATGACTATTGGTATATATATGGACATTTAGTGCTGAGTATGCTTAAAGTACTTAAACAGCTATTGGTACTTAAACAGCTATTGGTACTTAAACAGCTATTGGTACTTAAACAGCTATTGGTACTTAAACAGCTATTGGTACTTAAACAGCTATTGGTTTAAATGACCATTTGCCGCTCAGTATATGCTTTAACAGCATCGTTTATGTGGCCATTTAGCGCTGAGTTATTTCCCTTTGCTGCCCCTCACAGAACCCCTTGACATAGGTGCTGACTGTCAATTGCCCCCTGCCCAGTGCTCCACACCCATCCTGCCATCAGCATCGCCACACATTCACTTTATGTTGGCTATAGCTAGCTACATTGCAGTGGTCATAGCACAGATTGGATAGAGCACATTTGCAGTAGGGCAAATTTGAAGGGGTCCAGTCATACCACCTTCAGAAATACTTTACTGGTCTTCATGTTTAAAACCTGGTACCTAATTTTGACAGTAGTGATTTAGAAGGTGGTTGGCAGTTCTAGAAATGACTGGCTAGACCTCTACGTATGCAGCTCCGGATGGATTTGGATAATTGGATGGCACTGACTCTTGCCTATGAGTACAAGAAGAACAACAGACCTCTTCAATTCAGAACATATTACTTTTTTCTGGCATCTATATACAAATGCTTTGCTTTGACAAGTTTTATTTGAATCATAAATCAAGTATTTCTTTCATTCTGTAGTTGTTGTTTTTTGTCGTTTTTGTTGTTGTGTTTCTCTTTTTTAAGCTTTCTCTGGTAATGAGAAAATTACATATATGTATAACAAAGTCATTCTGGCTGTATGGAGTGGCTGACAAAAGTGGCACAGAGAGAGTGGCACAGAGAAATAGCAGCAGATGTTTAGGGGATCTCTCAACATGGTACGACTGCACCCAGCCAGAATTAGAGTGGGTGATCGTAGGTGATGCCGTAGAACTGCACATAGGCTAGTCATACTAGTGCAATCATTATACCGCACCTTGGGGTTAGGATGTGTGTCTGTTCGTCCCCAGACCCCCCATACTTCTGCCACATAACACCAGGTGGCCACCACCATAGAAATGCTACTGTATGGGGGGGGGCATACAACTCTCCCTCTTTTAGGTTTGCGTGAACTACAAGTTCCTCTCCTGGCCCCTAGTCTGAAATGGGGGAGCTACAGTAATGCTAAGGTGTGGTATAGGGACCATTAGATGTAGAGCTATAATGACATTAGAATGAGAGATCCCACTATGATTTGAAGGGGTTCTAGTCATACCATCTTCGGAAATGCCTTGCTGGCCTGGAACAGTTGAACACATGTATAAATGATACATATCTTTCCATACATCATATATTTAAAGCTACTTGTTCTCCACAGACAGCTCAGCAACCTTTTCAGGGCTGAGTACACTCATACAAAAACAGGAACTCCGCTTGAAGAGTCAGCATTTCCGGTTCCTGTTGACTGGAAGAGATGTATGGTGGGCGTTCTATGGCCACCATGCACCTGAAAAAAAACCTTCCCAGGATTTCCATAGTACCAGGGTATATGCATCAAAGTAGATCTACATAATTCCTCAAGTCTCATGTTAACTTGCCGCATGAACCACCAATGCAGGCCAAGCATGCATTGCTATACCATCCTGGAGGTCATTTCTCAATGTACTACGACTGCACACAGCCACTACGATTTAACTGCCCTACGACTGCTCACTACGATTAGCAGCTATGCAGTAATTACATAAGGTTTAGTAGGGCAGTGGTACTGGTGCAAACATTAGGGACTACTAGTGCATGGTACTGTTATGGCCAAATTATTAGGTTCTCACTACGATTAAAAAGGACAGCAGTCATAGTGTGTTAAGAAATGGCCTCCTGACTCCTATGGGGAATTCACGTCCCCCTGTTCCCATGAAATAGGATTTATTAATGTGTATCCCGGGGGGGTGACTCACTATATGTCACTGACAGGGGTGTACGGGAGGCAAGGCCTCTTTTTGGCCAAAATCCTTTTCACCAAGGGTCTATAATAGTTTTTTCTCAAAAATCCCTCCCACCAAGGGTCACTATAGCCCAAATCCCTCTCACCAATAAGGGTCACTTCTCTCATATTTCAACCTCACACGTGTCCAAATAAAATAAACATTTCTGCTAAATATGGTCACTTTTGGAGACAATTCCTCGCATCAGGGGTAAATTTTAAGAGAAGAACATTATGTGTACACCTTTTTACCAAAATACCTCTCACCAATGGTCACCTTTAGCCCGAAATTCCTCTTATGACAAGGGTGAGGGTTGTCAGAGCCGCACAGAAGAAATTCAAGTGCCCCCCCCTCATATGTGTATCAACTGTATGTTTCAAAGCGCAATAATGAGGAATAAGCAGATAAGAATATAGTGTTTTATCTATTTCTCTTGATTATCCTTGCCTTGTATCATACGCTTAATAACAGGCATATAATATTTATAGGCATATATGTATATTGTATACCATTAGGATAGTACCGGGATAATAGTCCATAAAGTGGTAGATAAACACCGAGTTTGGTCAAAGTATTCACCATATAGACAACAGGCTGTCTACATACTGGATACACTGCCCAACGAGGTGTTTATCTCACTTATGTCACACTTGTCACCCACTCAAAACCATTCACAAGCTGGGCAATGGGGGAGGGTGTGTGTGCTCAGTGGACCGCATCAACTTACAAAAGCTATACATGATATATTAGCTGTGCTCTTCCATTGTCTTTCCACCCAAGTGTGGTATAAATATATATATATTTATTACACGATTTCTTGGATTTTGGGTGCTTTTTCTGGATATCCCCATGCTGATACCTGTCGATATTGCACACCATGATGCATGCATCATGACTTTTGTAAGGTGTGCCTGATATCCATGGATAACAGGCACTAGTGCCTGATATCCATGGATATCAGCACACCTTACATGTCATATGTCACATGTTAAAACCCACGAAATATTCCAGGCCAGGGTAGGGATCGAACCTGCAGTCTCATATCCCAAATCCAACTCCCTATGCACTGCGCCACAGGGACTGACAAGGTATGCTTGGTTCGAACCAAATCTGGATATGATACAAAGCCGTGTGCGCTGTCGCTGTCCGCTGCCGGGCGACGAGGTGTATTCTACACAAACATAACCGTGAGACGCATTCAAAGGTTTAGCTGTCCGCTGCCGGGCGCAGAAGGAGGAGACGCGGTGGTCTAGCGGTTAGCACGTTGCGCTCAGCCGTGAGAGGTCCGTGGATCGAGCCCCGGTCTGGGCGCATCTTTTTTCGCCGTGTGCGCTGTCGCTGTCCGCTGCCGGGCGAGGAGGTGTATTTTATACACAAACATAGCCCCGAGAAGCTTTTTTCGCCGTGTGCCCTGCCGCTGTCCGCTGCCGGGCGAGAAGGTGTATTTTATACACAAACATAGCCGCGAGAAGCTTTTTTCGCCGTGTGCCCTGCCGCTGTCCGCTGCCGGGCGAGGAGGTGTATTTTATACACAAACATAGCAGCGAGAAGCTTTTTTCGCCGTGTGCCCTGTCGCTGTCCGCTGCCGGGCGAGGAGGTGTATGTACCGATCGTGTACACACAATGGCTGGCTTCGAGTCCCGGGGAAGGATTTTTGTTTTCAACTTGTTTTTATTGATATTCTATTGATTATTTATTGATTTTTTATTGATTAATCGTGTAATAAAGACAGTAAGGAATGGGCTATCGGGCACCGAGTTCAGTGTATCGTAGGATATCGTAACGAGTGGCCGTAGGCCACGAGTTACGATATCCTACGATACACTGAACTCGGTGCCCGATAGCCCATTCATTACTCTCTTAATATACGTGATTATATCATGAACGACTATATAAAGCACTAGCCTATTATCATCAATATGGATTGTGTTAACACTGTAACATTCAGTGGTACATTCCTCAAGATAATGGCAAGGAAATCCAAGAGAGGAATGCAATGACTTCATCTAATATGTACATTATGAGTCAAGGGCTTCCCTTAGCTGTAACCCTTCAAGGACCGCATGATACTTCATGCATCATGTTTGTTATCATGATGCACAAATGCATCGCATGTGAGCCATTCTATAGGCTGCATTAATGCATCATGCTGAACCTAAATTGATCAGTGTTACTTAAAACACTGTAAGGTCAGAATGATGCATGAATGCAGTAGTAAATAGTCAGTTTGGCCCTTGGCTGCACCCATGCATCATGACAAATTGGTATAATGCATTAAAAGCCCCTGCTTCCCTTACCCCTGCAATGGCCGCTGATACAGGAGTGCATCATGCTCATTTGATGTCATGATACACCAAGGAAATGCTGGCGCGTCTGCTCGCCAGCACTTCATCAGTGCATAATACCCACGCTCTGGGAGTGTATTAACCTTTTGGGCCCGTCTAGATGCACTAATGTAGCCCGCGCGAGTTACTCTCCAGGGCTGCATTTATGTATCATGACGACCAAGAGGCATGATGCATAAATGCACTCTGTATTTCTCAAAGGGCTAACCCCCCATGACAGAATTCAATCACCCTGCCTCTATAGGCTCCTCTATACCTGGGAATCGGGGGGGGAGAATGAGGGTGATTGTGGTGGGGATTGTTGGAGTGTGGTTCTTCAAACAGGACTAATGACTTAAGACGACAGAACAGGAACCCCCTCCCACTCACCCACAGCACCCTGTTCTTAACCCTTTAAGGACCGCTGATGCAGGAGTGCCTCATCCCCATTGGTTGGCATGATGCGCCAATGAAGTGCTGGCGAGACTGCTCGCCAGCACCTCATTCGAGTATTATACCAACCCTCCAGGAGTGTATTGATCCCATGGTCGGCATGGCGCTTGAATGCTTGAATGCAGCCCTGGTGAGTCAATTGCCATTCAGGGCTGCATTCATGCATCATGATGAACAATGGCCATGATGCATTCAAGCATTATCGGTCCTTAAAGGTTTAGCCCCCTCCCCCAACTACCAACCCGCCAACAGTTGTCATTCCTCTAGGAATCTCCTCCAACCCAACCAAAAACCCACATAGGGTAGTATTACCATGGGTTGGGCCAATACCATGGATTTGAAGTTTTACTTGATAATGCATCTTTTGTTCTTGATTACAGTACAATATACCATAGTCACAGATAAATGGTTGTAGATACAACTGTAATAGCAGACCAATTCATTATAATGCCCCCTATCCCCAATACTTATTCAAAACAGTGGCTGATTTATAGTTTGTTTCGCTAATTTAGGCCTGAAATTTAGCCAAAAATAAGGGCTAAATGAGGGGCGTGCCCCCTCCTTTTCAAAATCCTGGATCCACCACTTCCAAATGTGCATGTATACATTTATCTAAATGTATCCCTGATTTATGACTGGGATTCTATTGTGAAAGATTATGGAGAGAACTGTACCAATTAGTCCCTGAATTCGGCTCCTAAATCTTTTCAAAAAAGTCTACCCCAAGCTTATATAGGCTTATCAATATTAAGATGTAAATGACGACAAATTGATATGTCCTTTTCATGGTGGATTTACCCAACTCATAAAGTGGCTATTGGTGGAGGGAGGGGGGACTTTGAGAGGCACTTCTCCAATTTGTTCTTGCACAAGGCATAATTTTTTTTGTATTTTGAGGCTGGAATGTGTGCTGCTAGCCTCAGGCGATACAAAGCCAGCATTAGAATTTGAGGAAGATGAATTTTCATGTTGTGGTATGTGTTTAGAATATGACTCCTTTTGTATTGATCAAAAAGGATGCTGCCACAAGAAAGGCTCAACTATGAATAGCATTCTCAGCATTGGCATACTGTATTCTCTTAGTGAATAATTGTTGATTGCCTGAAATTGTAACCCTTGGACAAAATCACTAGTCAATTCAGGAATATATTACATCAAAGATTGTGGACATTTCCACTAGTCATTTTTATTTCTTTCCTTTCAATTATTTATCTTATATTTTCTAAGATTCTCTATATGCATGATAATGTTACCATCACATATCCTAATCATCTGTAGACACCACAGTTTCAAGCTGAAAAGCTAAATAAGCATCATGCTTCTGTCACCTGTTAATTGAAATATTGCCAAACAATTCAGTCTGGAATAAAGAATTGAATTGAATTGAAAAGGCCCTAACTGGGGCCAAGTGAAAAGAGGACCATAGGACCAATACATTGGGCCTTACGTATAAATAAACTGAACTTAAAAAAGGTGTTTTGTTGTACTGCAGAAATCAGAAAGCCACCCGACCAGCCTAATACCAACTAACCCAAAGTTGACAATCACTTCACCAGTATCAACCTCAAATAGCAATCCATTGGGTTATAGGCTTATTTTATTATCATGATTCATGAATAGTCACATCATGATACGTTGATACAGTATCTAGAAGGTAGACAGGATGCATCTAGGTATCATGTATGCAGTGTTCACTGACGCAGTATTTTGACTGCAAAAAAAGGTACAAAATGTTACCACAGTTTGACCTTTATCATGAGAAAGCTCAGCTTGGAGTATGAACTCTCATATACAGTATACATATCAATTTATTATGATTATCATATTTTACAAGTTGTCTCTATCACCTGGTCTCTATGGGAAATGGTGCATGCAACAATAGTCATTGGGTTACTTGACCCACAAAGAAATTGTAGGCCCTATACTCCATAATCCTTAGAGTTTACACCAACCTCCGACTATGCTTCTGAATCAATGTTAAAGTTCGTATATCCACAAATGGGATTATGGTATCCATATTCAAATTTGTTCCAAATACTGTGGTGATCCCATATTGAAATGGTAATTAACCCTTTAAGGGGCGCTGATGCATTAATGCATCATGCTCATTGATCGTCATGATGCAACAACGAGGTGCTGGTGAGACTGCCCCCCAGCACTTCATTGGAGCATCATGACGACCAATGAGCATGATGCACTCCTGCATCAAGTACGATCCATGTGCATTAAGGGTTGAGATACAGGGAATCATCATACACATCTATGGGCTTTCTCTAGTGTATTTCTAATGGATACTACTTAATTCCTGCCAGCCCTAGGGGGCTGATATATCCTCGGAGGGTCGACATGATACACCAATGTAGCACTGGCGAGCAGAATTGCCAGCACTTCATTGGTGCATCATGACGACCATGATACACCCTTGCATCAGTGAGCCTTAAAGAGTTAGCCCTCCAGTCTGAATAGGGTTTATGTAGCTTAAGACAGATAAGGGATATGAGGCACATGGAGGGTGCTGCACCAAGCCCTGCCTTCTCACTCATGCAGTGAGGGGGGCACTGACACTTTTAAGGTAGGTACCAACTAGAAAACTACAGCCCAACCCCTATTTGACAGCCCTTATATAGCAGCTTGATATTTACAGCCCGCTATTGAAACAGATAAAAAAAATAATTTAGGGGCCATCTTCTGTTTCAAATTTGGCCTTTGGTGATGATAATTAGGAAAATCCCGGCCCTGAAATAAATGTATGATATGTGAAGGATATTTTTCAATTAAATAAGTTATAACAGGCATCAAATTGATTGTAAACCATTATTCAGTCGACAGCCCCCCCCCCACCGGGAATCAGGTTCAAAAGGTTGGTATCGCAGTTGGTACCTATAAATGAGACTGAGTGCCCCCCAGGGCCACTGACCCACCTACTGCCTCCATAGAACAAGTGTGATAAGATCTCTACTACCACCAACCCATCCATGGGATCCCCCCATGTGCACAATGGGTACCCATGAGTGCACATAGATCTACCATTACACACATTGAGGCTTATCCCCTTTGAACTCTCATTCTGTGTCTCCATCCTTCCCAGGGCTGGGTTTCTTCCCGGGAGAAAGGTATTTCTTCTAGGACAGTGGGAAAAACCTGGAAGAAACCTATTTTGTCCAGTTTCTTCCGGAAGAAATGGAAGAAACTGTAAGAAACTCAGACCACTCTTGGAATAAAGTATATAAGCTATTGCTTTTGCTTAATTCACCTGATATGATGAAGAGACAGACCTATGGGGATCTATAAAAGCCAGACCTGACATAAGAATACATTTTTCTTGTAACTGTAACTCAATTGCTTTAGATGCTTGGATCAATTCAGTGCCCACAACATCCCTTTCAAAAGACAACTCCCATATTCTTAAAAATTTAGCTCCAGCTTGGATAAGCATATCAAATGTGCTGCTGGTTCAGTAGATAACATGATGGTGTGTCACTCTTGAACTGATTCTTACCCTTATTCTTACCCAAATTCTAACACACTAGATATCATGTGAGGATTTGGTGTGCAATGGTTTCTACTTTGTGGTAGGTTCAGGGTAATAATACAAACAATGTGGAGACCAGGTGAAAGAAGATCCTTTAAGAAATGGATTTCATCCATATCATAGCCAAAAAAGGGCAGAAGCTAAGAGAAATGTCCATGATTAAAACATAGTCAAGAATGGTATCACACAGTAGATCAAGTCTCATTCTATACAGCTTAATTACCGTAGGGGTGATTACCAGACTATAATATTCAATATCTGTATGGCTGCTCATCTTTCACATCCAGTATCAGTTTTAGTCACTGTATCTTCACCAAAGCTATGTGCCTTGAATAAAAATAGGGCACAGTTGAAGTTAGTCTCACTTTGGAAAGAACTGGAAATGTAATTTTGTCCAGGTCACAAAACAGACAATATCCAGTCATTTAGTTTCCTCCATCATGGTTTTGAAAAACTAATAACCCCCCCCCCCCCCCCACTAACAGAAATGGAAAAGATACCTCCGTAATTGTCTTTCCCAGCAAATTGTCGTTATCTGTCACCATGATTGGTCATCAATGGTGACTCCTTTTAGAGTGATAACTCACTGCGTCACCTTTCACCACTGTGTGTCAGTCTCACATGGCATGGCAATTTATCACAACAGTCGCCAACATGATCCCAGTCACTGCGTGAGTATGTGCCACCCCTTGTCTTCCCTCACAAAGCATGGTGACTTATCACCACCATCCCCAACATAGATCTAACTCACTGCGAGAGTATGTGCCACTGCCTGTCAACTCTTACTGAGAATGGCGGCTTATCACAACCGTCGCCAATGTGGATCTGACTCACTGTGTGATTATGTGCCACTCCCAGTCAGTTCTCACTCAGAATGGTGACTTACCATCGCCAACATGGATCTCACTCACACCGTCAATATGTGCCACTGTCTGTCAACTCTCACTCAGAATGGCGACATGGCTCTCACTCACTGCGTGAGTTTGTGTCACTCCTAGTTAATCTTCTCTCAAAATGGTGACTTATCACAACCATCACTGACATGGATGTCACTCGCTGTGTGAGTGTGTGCCACTGTCATCAACTCTCACAATCTCTAAAATGAAACCAACTATCCATAAACACCTTTTCTCTGGGTACAGGAAAAATACATAGGGAAATATCTACATGAACACCTTGTCTGTGGTTAGAGGGAAGATACATATGGCAATACCTTCTCTGGCAAAACATACTTTGATCTGGCAGATGTGAGGCTGCATGATTACCAATGTCGATGATCATGAGCTTTTCATCTAACAAGGTGAGTGATCACCAGCGTCGCCATCACAGGTGAGTCTGAGTGATCACCACTCTTGCCATCCATGGTGAACCTGCGCTATGACGTGGTGCGCGTTTCATCTAGCGAGGTGAGTGATCAACCGCCTTGCCATCCCTGGTGAGTGTGAGCCATCACGATCCTCGCCAACCATGGTGAACGTGCGCTATGGCATGGTGTGCGTTTCATCTAGCGAGGTGAGTGATCACTCGTGTCGCCATCCCTGGTAAGTGTGGGTGATCAAGATCCTCACCATCTGTGGTGAACCTGTGCTATCACGAGGTATGCCTTTCATCTAGCGAGGTGAGTGATCACCCGAGTGACCATCCCCCGTGAGTGATCATGATCCTTGCCATCCATGGTGAACTTGCGTTATGATGTGGTGTGCGTCTCATCTAGCAAAGTGAGTGATCACTCATGTCACCATCCCTGGTGAGGATGAGTGATCACTCATGGCGCCATCCCTGGTGAGGATGAGTGATCACGATCCTCGCCATCCCTGGTGAACATGCGCTATGACGAGGTGCATGTTTCATCTAGCGAGGTGAGTGATCACCCGCATCGCCATCCCTGGTGAGTCTGAGTGATCACTATCCTCGCCATCTGAGGTGAGGCCATGTGATCACCACCATTGCTATTCCTGGTGATCTTGTGCTATAGCGACGTTGTGTTCCATCTAGCGACATGTGTGAGCCACTTCACACAGGTTGATGAGGAGTCACGACAATTTGCTGGGTTTATTATACTTTAATTGGTATTTGGTGACAATTTTGGTTATATACTTTTTGTCTCTTACTGGTATCTCCACCTGTCATGAATTCTTTTGGGTATATTTGTTTTGTTTTTATTGTTTGTTTTGTTTTCTGCCCGAGACAAATAATCAATGAGTGGCCAAAGCCTCCAACCCCCACCACCACCCCCACCCCCGCATCCTTGAGCTTTGGTACTGTCAATCGCTTGAAATCAACAATAGTGTTTTAGATCCCTATACGTAGCAGCTGATACGTAGGAAAAGGGATCCGAGAGCCTGGATTAGCTTTAAAGGTGGGTTACAATGATTTGATATAAACTTTGGTTAAGCCCTTCTTGTGGAAACAGGATGCATGAATGCTGCACTGGGCACAAGGGCTGCATTCATGCATCATACCGTCACTATATGATATTGTTCTGGAGGCCATTTCTTAACACACTACGACTGCTGTCCTTCAAGTCGTAGTGAGAAGCCTTGAGTTAAAGCCATTACAGTATCATGCATTAGTAACCACTAATGCCTGCACCAGTACGACTGCTCTACCAAACCTATTGTAATTACTGCATAGGTGCTGATCGTACAGAGCAGTCGTAGGGCCTTACCTACGATAGCCTGACTTATTCTTGGCAGTTTTAAATCTTAGTGCATGTGTGTAGTCGTAGTAAATTAAGAAATGGCCTTCTGGAGTGCCGGCATGATGCTCCAATGAAGTGCCAGCGAACGGACTTGCCAATTAGACTTTATTGGTGCATCATGCTGACCAATGGACATGATGCACTCCTGCATTAGCACCCTTTCATTTAACATGGAGATTGGTACACCCTCCACTAAGTGTCGCGTCATTTATTGCCAGCTGGGGAGGGGAGGGGCTAGATGGAATTTTGCAAACTGGTAAAAGCTTTTCCAACCCCCACTAATATGATAGAAGTTATCATGAGCCCCCTCCCTTCCCCACTAAAAACTGATTGTGCAAAATGGCCCCCCCCCCACCCTAAAAAAAAAAAGAAGGAAGAACTCCTATACGCGAAAGAAGTAACAATGATTACTCAGATCTCCTATATTTAGTATTGACCCCGCCCCTTCCCCGTGTGAAGGTTTTTTGGGTGTTGACCCCCAACCAAAGGACTGTGCTTCAAAATGCCCCGCCTCCCTATAGGACTCAGTATGGAGGCCTAGTGGAGCCGCCATTTTGAATTTCGCTGGTTGAGGTAAACCCCACTGACAAGACCTACCATGATGGGTACCTTGTCCCTAGTTAACACCAACTTCCAGGGACATGCTGGTCCCATCTTATCAGTTCTTATCAGTGTGTGTCGCAGGAACCAGCTCTAGACCAGCTAGTGGTCAATATCTAACAACCCCACCCCCCACCTGGCTGGTTACCAGCGCCGATATGTGTGTACTGCTACACTGGGTGGATTTGGGGCACTATGTCTCACTTACACCCTACATTTATTTTCTCTTTTTTTATTTTTTTTTTTTTGCTATTTCTGCTGCTATAACCTGCCATACCTTTAAACTTATAATCTACATTTGATAGCCCTCAACCTTTGCCTTTGATAACCCTAACATCTGACTGTGTCCCGTGAATTTTCTTTTCCTTTCGGAATACCATATATGCAATTGCGATCCTTAACCCTTTAACTCCCTTAACTGCAAGTATAGAACTATAGCACTATATTTAGGAAACACAGAGAGGAACAGGGTTAACCCTATTTTAATCACCTCTGTTTTGTGGGGATTGGGAGTCTTTGGCCGATGTAGATGGGAGCGAATGGGTTAACACTACTCAATACAAAGAAAAAAAAACGATCAGGAGGCCATCTCTTAACAGCCTACGACTACACCCTCTCAGTCGTACAAAAATCATCATAGGAATAGCATTGACAGTTGTAGTCGTAGGGCTGTGAGTGATCTATTGCATACCTCAACAAATGCCCTCTAGAATCATTCAAGAATATAGCCATGAATTTCATATCAATCGTATTCATAAATCCATTTGAAGTCCTAGTTCTACTAGAGGATCGATATTTGCTTTTTCAATCTACATGTATATAAAGTCAGGGAAATTTCTTTTTTTTTTATGTTTTTCCTATTCTGCTGTCTGTATACCAACAATCTGATTTTAATCATTTTCTAATAGGATTCGAGAGAAATAATGGTTCAAATTTCACAATTTATTTTTTGTGGTAGATTTCTGATGCATTCCCTCCATATCTGGCAACATTGATTTTTTTTATTTAATTTGAGCAGAAGTGGGCGGAAATGCATGGGGAAGATGGCCGATTTGCTCCCGATTCAAAATCAGAAATGAAACGGCTTGGGTGGAACACCTGCTTAAGGGTTAAATTTTCCATGTCTTTACCTAGGTTTATCTATATGTAGTTTGGCATGTAGAAAGGTCCCTAGAGTGTGTTGCTCCTATGGTAAAAAGAGCTGTCAGTAGCTACCCTCTTTTCAAGAGAAGTCACACTCTGCTTCACCATCCAACTTGCACTCACCACATTAGTCTGAAAAGTCATCTGCCTTGTTTAAAACAGAGAGAGCTGCACTATCAGGTACCTACTCATGTCACACACTCTATAGTATATTATACTGACTGACTTCTCCCAACTAGGTACCTACTCAAATCCCCTTTTTTAGCACCGTACTTGAATGACCACTTGTGAGCAACAAAAGGGACAAGTTATAGCTACATGAAAAGAAAGGACTGGAAACGAGGGCATTTTTTAGCCAGTTCTTCCTTTTCCTATAGGAGCAACACCCTCCTGGGTGTACATGGGTAAGGGAGGGTAGTACACAGGTTGGAGAACAGAGGGCGTATGTCAGGTTGGATCAGGGAGATATGACCTACCCTGACCCCTGGATGTATGTAGACATCTGGGTGGTCCCTGGGGGTACATGGAGGTCTTTGGAGCTGGAGAAAGAGGTGTTATAGGGTTCACCCGGGATATATTATTAACCAATCAGACGATGCCCTGTATTCACTGCAGAATTTTTTGGGTACATTATGTAACACCTGGTACCCATCATGCTGGTTGTTATCAGTGGTATCTAAGGCTATAGGACTCAGTATGGAGGCCTAGTGGAGCCGCCATCTTGAATTTCGCTAGTTGAGGTAAAACCCACTGATAAGCCATATACCATGATGGGTACCTTGTCACTGGTTTACACTGGTTAACTGGTTATCAGTGTGTGTGGTGGGAACCAGCTCCAGACCAGCTAGGACCCTAGCGGGATATAATATTGACCAATGAAAAAATTCCTTTCATACAGTGCCGACTTTCCAGGGTGCTGCATTACGTAACACCTGGTACCCATCAGCTCGCTGTTATCAGTCCTTATCTCGCAAGGTATCAGCTTCAGCAGGGGTCAGCCCACTAAGGAATCCGCTAAGCGGGAATACACATGTTAGGTGGCGCGGGAAGGTTAGTGCCAGTCTGTTGGCTGAAATGTACATGCCAGTCAATGTTAGCAACCAAAGCGCTGCCCAACTCTCGTCGTGCTGTTAATTCCCGAAATGCATAATTGCTGACATACTGGGAGGTTGGTCAATTTCTCACGAGAGGATACGAGATGGCTGGCCCATGTCTGCGCCCACAGACCCTCCTGTGTTATCGCTTTGGGGTAAAATGTCTCCAAGATTATGCTGCTTGACTAATGAAATATTTTGGTCATATAAGATTTGAGTCTGTTCTGCACAGAATACGAAAGCAAAATGAAGGTTATTATCAATTGCATCTTAACGTATTAGAGTTAGAGCAAGAAAGAGCTATGAATTTGATATTCTTGATAAAAGTATGAATCAACAGGCCAATATAAAGAGCACTGTAAGAATTTATGTATGTGGGGGGAAAGGGGAGGGGGTCTCATTCATGTCCTATGGTGATAAGACGGTTTTATGTAGACCTGCATGTAAAACTGGTGGTGAATCATACTGCCTGGAACTGACTGTATCTAACTAGTATCCTGGCGGAACCGACCCTTTATAGACAGTAGGTTGAACCTTAACCCTTCAATGACCATTATAAGATGATGCAGTGACGTCAATGTTCACTATCCAATATCAATTATTCTGATTGGTTGATGGCCGTGTTTCTCTGTGGGAGGATATAGTACGCCCTTCAGTAGAGCCATTCAATAAAAGGAATGCAGGAAGGTCTTGCCAAAAAAGAGACGTGAACCAAGAATGAAAATGTGCACATTTTTGCCTTGCTAAATAATTGTTTGGACAATCGTTTAGAGAAAACATGCATGTTTTTTCACTTCTCAAAACGAGTTTCCCATAGATTCTGGGGTAACTCTTTTGTCAATGCTATGAAAACGAGTTAGGCCATACACGTTTTCCCCAGCACTCTCTAAAAGTATTTAGAGAGGTTCATCCTCTTTATCTTTTGGCAAGACCCTCTAGGGCACAATCATCATGATTATAGTGTCAGCTAGTACCTGATTGGGTAATTAACATCCACTAGTGGCAGCTGCATGACCTTGACTGAGTAGTCATAAGTACGTGTACCTGATACATTTCATCCTTTCACTTCTGTTGTTTGTGACTTGTTGTTTGTGAAAGTCGTCTGTACAATCCACACTCTAGATAGCAATACAAATTGAAGGTATTTCTATTAGTTTATCTTATTTTTACATATATCAGTGTGTTATTTGGAGAATAGGGCACCTGGTCATGGCCGAGGCTGTGCCCTCGACCGTACTCTCAATAACATTCATGGCCCATGCCCTATTCCCTAACTAATGCATTAATGCGTCATGCCCTTTGATCGTCATGATGTATGAATGCATCACTGGTAGGTAACTCACAAGGGCTGCATTAATATACCATGCCCACCCTACATAGTTGATACAATGGATACAGCGGAAGGTCGTTAAAAAGGATGTTTTAAATCAATTACTAGTGACCAGACTTGTCAGCACTTCATTGGTGCATCATGACGACCAATGGGCATGATGCACTCCTGCATCATGTGGCCCTTAAAGGTTTGACACTCTATAGGCAGCATTTTTATAACTATTTTCTTTTTGATAAGTAGGAAATAAATCTCCTTTGGTAGACCCATTGGGTCCCAGCTTGAGTCATCAGCTTGAGCATGCGAATACATAGATTTACATGGGCATAGGGGATTTATGTAGAAACGTATTTTTTGTGGCTTCTACTTCCAACCAGGCAGGCCCGCCATTTTCCCTATCCGGATAACATGTTGGTCCTATAGAGAAATTTTGTGCATTTCAGCCTGAGGTCTTGGTAAGTTTCGGGGGCCCTGACATCATATTCAGACCCCCCCCCCACCCCTCTTCTATGATGGGAGGGGAGGGGAGGCTGCTGGATGGCTTTTCAGAGCTGGCTCTCAGTGACATAGTACTCGTCCAAGGAGGTAAAGGGCCAGCTACCATCTGATAATTAGTATTAGTGATAACTCGTAGGTAAGCAGTTTCAGCGATGGCTGCGGCCATTGACCACATCCTGCAACCTCGGTATAGGGGAGACTCAGGATGGAGAAAGCTGTTCTCTAAACAATACACTACTGAAGCCCAGTGACCAGACGGGATGGAGAGCTGCTGTGTTGGACCCATTGAGTGAGTAGTACATGGAAGTGGGACCTTGGTGGTGGCGAATGCTCAGCCATTGCATGGGTGGTTTCAATACATGTACCTAACCCTTCTAAGTGAAACACTGGCTGACATCTTGTAGGGAGACATTTATCTACCAATTCTAACTGTTGCAGTGTCTAGATATCTGCTGGTGTTTTGTTATCCCTGGTCAAATAGATTTGACAAAGAGAAAGTGGTGGGGTAAAATTATAATATCAAAAAAAAGTCCGACCTACCGACCCTAGATATTTGAGGCATGTAACTGGAAACACAACTTTATTTTTTTTGGCCTGGGCACTATGGTAGCTACAGCAATCCGCCCGTAAGCGGCACAGACTAACTTTTCACGCATCAACATCCCGATTTATTGTTGCATATATACCTGACTCACTTAGTTTACCCCCCACCCATCACACACACAATCTGCAATTCACATCACACAGACTCACCCACCACTCCATGGGACCTTCATTAATATGTGACAAACTGTAACAAATACACCCTCCATCAGTACCCCCTTATCCATTAGCCCACCCCCTACAGGTTATAATAGAGTTTCCACTTGTTGGCAGGTGGCTTATATAGAAGTTAGGGTAGCTGCAAAATGATATTCTAGATACCAAATTCGGCAAAATAGGGAAAATGGTCAGATATAGCACTAGTATTATATTGTTGGTTTGAAAAGGTCCTCATGAAACTGATGAATTTGGTTAAGAAATAGCTTTAATTCAATCTTGAGAAGCCGTTTATAATTGGTCTTGCATTACAGCACAGACACACATAAATTTACCAAGCTATTGATGTCCTACTGAGGCATTCAGAGTCTGTTCTGTCTGAGGCTTCAGTCAATAGGAAAACTCGTGGGACACCGGCTTTTACCGGCCAAATCGCTGGCGGACATTTCTGGACCTTGGGCTACATTTTGGTCTTCATGGCTTGCAAATCGGACCATTATTAAACAATAGGCATTGCTGTTTGTTAAAGAGTTAAATGATTAAAATAATGAGTTAATTATTATTTTTCATTATTTTCGACAAATAATAATCCTGAGGTATTCGGTCCTACTAAAATCAATCCAGGCCTGTGGAATGATAAAATCTGCAAGACCAAATGTCCTGTGAGGGGAAAACCTTTTCGTACAGACTGCAGGCTTCAGGCTGTTCTCTCTTCGAGCATTACTGGAATTTGTAGCTAGCCCAGCCACATAGTGGGACACACACTTTAGAGCCAAAGACCAGTATCTGTGCATCTCATGCAACCTTCTCATTGGGCGAGTTTAGGGGGCGGCGGTCAGAAACGTTTAATTCTACATGCTAACGGTCCATCAGTGCATGGACTGCAACAACCAGCCAGGACAGGGAGTCTGACTCTCTAACGGATGCAGAGTGCATTCATGATGTATGGATAGAGCCCTAGTACGTCTATACATGTACTAGCTAAGCCTGGCAGTGGAACATTCAGATAGGAAGCCACAAAGGCGCGCCTCCTACCTTTTTTCTGTATTTTCTGAATATAATTATTCAATTATTCTTGACCTCACAATTTGTTCGGTTATAGGTAGTGTGTCCCTTCCTTTTAGAATGCGCTCCCTCCTCTTCCAAATCCTCGATCTGTCACTGTTGTTTGCATTTATGCATCATACCCACCCTACTGGATGGATACACTCTCAAAACGTCCGAATGATGCCTCAATGCAGTCCTGGTGTGTCGTTCACCAGGATCACGCAACATGACAACAAAAGGATGCATGGCGGCATTTAATCTTAAAGGGCCGCTAATGCATTTGTGCATCATGCCCACTGGTCGTGATGATGCACCAATGAAGTGCTGGCAAGCCTGCCCAGGTGCTGACCCTACAGGAGTGTATCAACCAAATAGAGTTAAAACAGCACACGGTCCATAAAGGGTTATTATGGGATAGACTGCATGGTGAACCTATGTGAATCTGGGTCAAGGGGAAAGTAGGGTGATAAGTCATCATAGCTGGGTGCAGGAGGGGGGAGGGAGGGGAGGGGGGGTTCTGAAGGGACTGGGACTAGGCCTGAGAATGAGCCCAGTGGGGCAATTTGGGGGTTGGGGGGTTGGGATGGGGATAGAAGTGGGGGGGGGAGACCAAAAGGAGGACTGGAGACACAGGACGGTGTTGCTCCTATGGTAAATAGAGCTGTCAGTATGTCCCCTCTTTTCAAACAATTCACACTCTGCTTCACTATTCAAATTGCCCTCACAACATTAATCTGAAAAGTCTAATCACCCTTTTCTAGCACCATACTAGCATGACCACTTGTGAGCAACACAAGTGAAAAGTTATCACTACATGGAAAGCCAGTTCTGCAGAAGAGGCACTGGAGGGTGTTGCTCCTATAGTAAAAGGAAGAGCTGACTAAAAATGTCCTTGTTTCCAGTCCTTTCTTTTCATGTAGCTATAACTTGTCCCCTTTGTTGCTCACAAGTGGTCATTCAAGTATGGTGGTAAAAAAGGGGGATTTGTGTAGGTACCTAGTTGGGAGAAGTCAGTCAGTATAAAATACTATAGAAGGTGTGACATGAGTAGGTACCTGATAGTGCAGCTCTCTCTGTTTTAAACAAGACAGGTGACTTTTCAGACTAATGTGGTGAGTGCAAGTTGAATAGTGAAGCAGAGCGTGACTTCTTTTGAAAAGAGGGTATCTACTGACAGCTCTTTTTACTATAGGAGCAACACACTCCTGCTTAGCCAGTACCTTTTCCCATAGGAGCAACTCCCTCCAGAGGCCACGGGACTGAGAGCTATGAATTGAATCATGGGATGATTTAGGACTCATATCCTTGAATATCTAGTTATAAAATCTGGAAATATAAAATTAGAGAACTGCAAGAAGATAAACCTTTTAGGACCACATACAGAATTCTGGGGGTCGTTTCTTAATGTTCTAATATAGCGCCCAGCCCTACAACTGCAAATCCCATAGCGCTGACTCGGGACCGGACTGGTTACCGGGGGCACCGCATGCATGCTGAGATCAGCAAGTTCCAGACCGGGAGGGTGTTGCTCCTATAGTAAAAGGAAGAGCTGTCTAAAAATGCCCTTGTTTCCAGTCCTTTCTTCTCATGTAGCTATAACTTGTCCCTTTTGTTGCTCACAAGTGGTCATTCTAGTACGGTGCTGAAAAAGGGGGATTTGAGTAGGTACCTAGTTGGGAGACGTCAGTCAGTATAATAAACTATAGAGTGTATGACATGAGTAGGTACCTGGTTGTACAGCTCTCTCTATTTTAAAGAAGGCAGATGACTTTTCAGACTAATGTGGTGAGTGCAAGTACTTAGGTGAAGCAGTGCATGACTTGTTTAGAAAAGAGGGCACATACTCACAGCTCTTTTTACAATAGGAGCAACACCCTCCTGATCTCACAGCCACATCTGTTCCTGGCAAGTCAGGCAGTATGGAAGTGTGGCACCCATCTGACAGAACTACATGGCCGGCATACACAATGAATATTAAACCTCGCTATTCCTGTATGCCTTGAAAAATGCAGTCGTAGTGTGTTGACAAATAACCTCCTGGCCAGGAACCCTGCAGTGGTACATTTGTGCATACCGCCAACCCTTCAGGCTAAGCAATCAGCAGGGATGCAGCAAAGAAATGCTGGTGTATCAACATTACTGTACCCCTACCCAGTAACTCAACACTGAAAACCCTCCAGATCTTTAAACTCGTCAGATTGAGGACCTATGGTCATCAGAAGAGGTGCAGAGAGAGGGCAGCACCTTACAGGGAGTGAAATCCCTTAGTCTACTCCCCAGTATGAGTCTATGGCATTCTGTTGACAATATGTAACAAATACACAAGGTGGCAGGTATGTGCCACTCATGTTTGATGATTAGGCCTTCAGTTTTCAACTGAAGGTCTTCACCGCTGAGGACTTTAGGTGCTCAAGTTGATGATACCCAAAACTACAGCTTTGGGTAGTCAGATTGAGGATCCAAGGTAGTCAGCACCAAGGTTGTCACTCTAACAACATTATGTAATCAGTTTGACTACCTTCGATGAGTGTGTTGACCTAAACCCATCAGGTTGATTACCCTGGGTGCTCAATCTGATGACCCTAGGTTGTAGATTTGGGTATCGTCAGTCTGACGACCTTGGGGCTTTCAGTGAACAAGGCTGCATTCTTGACTAATGATGACATTACTGATGGTTTAAAAGAACAATTTCTGAGGGGGAGAATAAGGTCTACTATGAGCTGGAAAAGGAGCAGAGTTGAGACTAGGAAAGAAAGCAGAGTGGTGGAGGGGTAGATCATAGCATCCATGGGTAGACCAAAGGAGCTGGAACCACAGAGGCCATTAGAAACCAGACCTGCATGTGAAATGGATTTATGGAAATGGATCTATTCATATGATCTTGGGTATTAGCAGCTAAATGGCTACTCTGCCTCATTGTGAATGGATTCTGCTCGGTGCATTTAGTACCGTGGATGTATGAATCATATTTTGCCATCATGCATGAGTAAACTGGATGGTAGATGAGAGGCATGGTTTTCCACAAAAGAAAACTTTCAATGAGGTTTGTGAGAGCAAAAAAAAAACGCTTGATCATTTCGTGCAATTCACAACATACTGTATTGAAATTTACCATGAATGTTGTTAATGATTCCAATAAAATATTTTCGTTTTAAAGAAAGTATCATTCTAACCATGAAACGACCATGCTAACCTGATCATTTCAATGAAAGAACTTTAGAGTTATGTATTAGGCCCTAGATTGGTAGCCATAATGCTGACACATCTCTAAGACACCCTCGACCTTTCCCCTGTGTCCCATCTCTGCCCTGTGGTGCCCTCAATTCCCCTATTTTGTCTGAAATCACGGTTATGCCCTCAGACGCCCTGACTTTTCACCTACTTAGCCCTAAGCTCAAGTTTGTATTCCTCAAGTACCCTCAGCTATTCCCTTGCTTGGTCCCATTTCCCACTCAATACCCTCAATTCCCCTATTTAGCCTGAAATCTCAGGTTATGCCCTAAGACATCCCCATTGTTCACCTTCTTAGACCTAAGCCCAAGTTTGAATCCCTCAAATACCCTCAGCTATTCCCTTGCTTGATCCCATTTCTCACTCAATACCCTCAATTCCTCCCATTTTGCCTGAAATCCCAGCTAGCTCTGAAGACACCATCACTGTTCACCTACCTAGCCCTATATCTTAATTCTGCCCTCCGACACACTTAGCTATTCCCCTACTTGGCCCTATGCCTCAGTGATGCCCTAGGATCTTTCCCTTTCAGTTGTTTCCCTGCTACATAAACCTAAGCCGCACATCCGCCCTCACATACCCCCAACTCCACCCCTTAATGGCCTGATATCTCAGTTCCCCAATACCCGTTGAGGTTTGGTGGGTCTGACCGGATGTCCTGTATCAGCTCAATATCTGGCCATACTTCCGCTTTATGAGGCAGCACAGATCAATGCAGGATGGAGACTGGGATAAAAACCCATCCATCAGTCCTGATTAACTCCTATATTCACTTCACATAGACTATGCTTAGCAGGAAGGTATTTCTCAAAATGGTATGACTAGGCCCCTTGAAATTGTAGTGGGATCCCTCACTCTGATACCATTAGAGCCCTGCATCTAGTAGTGACTAATGATTGTGTCAACAGGTCGTTACATGTCATGAAGTGAGGTAACAGGATTCCAGACAATTCAGTTGATGATCCAGCTTTATTGTAAGATTGACATGGGAGTAATCAATACGGTATAACAGTATGGTACTCGCCAGTCTGACCAAGCTATATCCTGGGGCCAAGGCACCTGAGTGTCGTAGGGTCTAGGTTTGGAGAAGAATAAGATGCTCTGAGTTGGTTCTGCCTGTTTATAAAGGGAGAGCCACTCAGTGTTACTCATGTGCTATTTCTGGAAGTGCACAGTGACTCAGTCTGGGGGATGAGCAGTCCCTATCTGGTTGGATCCAGTCCAATCCGGAGTAGGAGGAGGGAGCTGCTCTCAGAAGTGAGTCACCTGGGCAGGTGAGGCCAAAAATAGTGTATGATATGTCTTCCAATGGGGATCCCCAAGTGGGACCTGGGGGTGCTCACTGGAGGAGGATGGGGGTGAGTGAGTCACTCACCCTGTCAGGTTAAAAATAGGGTAGCCTTGGGTTCTACAGGGGGAAACCTGGTCAGCTTGGTTTGAATATGTCGTTGATAATTATAATACATAGAATAGCCCATTGACAATTGCATTGATATGGGTGCTCTACCAAACCCTGTGTGATTACTACAATAAGTGCTGATCATACAGAGCAGTCACAGTGCTTTAAATCTACCTACCATAAATCCTCACGTATAGGATGCCCTTTGCATATAGGACGCACTCTGACTTAGGCAAAATGATTTAGGATGCATCTGGGATCAAAATATGCTCATTTTAGTACTATTATATGTAAAAACCTTGCATATAGGACGCATCCTGTGTTTGGATTAATCCTATAGGACGCAGAGGAAGTAAATTTGCTCTATAAGCCACGTCTTATATGCGAGGGTACAGGTGTATTGAAATAAGACATTTAGTACTGAAAACTTAAATAAGCGCCTGTCTCGTATGATCATTGAGGGTACAGTTCGACTAATATCTTCTATAAGTGCCCGGGTGCTTATACGGCCACTTTGGTATATCCAGTTCACATACTATACCAAGGTTGCAGGTTCCTTTGTAGGAACTGATATAAGCACTGATAATAACCAGCATGATGGATACCAGGTGTTATGCAATGCACCCTAAAAGGTCTGCACTGAATGAAGGGAATTATCTCATTGGTCGGTATACACTCACTTCACTTACTCACACGTCCTCATCACATGAATCCATGTGTGAAAGGACTATAACTGACTTAAGACTTAAAATGTCTTTCACATCATCTAACTAATGTACCATATTCTGGTGGATCAGCAGATTGTGGACCCTTTAGACCTGGTGTTATTTGATGGTCTACATCAGTGGCTAACACTCCCCTAAAGGGAACGGTCATTTTGATCATATGGAATGTGGTGTGGAGGTGTGAGAAAATTATTTCTTGACCCTTTGAATTTGCTTATTCAAGACTGGTGCCTTTTCAAGACAAAGATTATAGTGTATTTCAATATTTCAAATCCCCTGTTCGCCCATGCTTCTTGGAGAGCGGCGCTTACCTAAGACCTGCCGCTTATAAAGGCCAGCATTGTATGCATTGCTGTTGTCAAAGGGGCGTTCACGAATGATCTTCAGACCGCTGAGGGTTGGCAGAGTTAACTTTTTATGCAACTGCACAAAAAAGACACCAATCTGTTGTGATAAAATGACCACTCCCTTGTCTGTCCCTGATGCACGGGGAGCAATTTCCACATCCACCGACTAAACAGCTGGCACATATAGTATATCAACTGTGGCCTTATTAAATCCACTATACATAACACTACCAGCAATCTGCTACCCTGGTCCTTTAATAACACTTTAAGGGCCACTGATTCAGGAGTGCATCATACCCATTGGTGCATCATGCTGGCCAAGGGACATGAGCCTGGAGACCCCAGCCCAAATGCTGGCAAGTCTGCTCACCAGCACTTCATTGGAGCAGCATGCGAACCCCCCAGGAGCGTGTCGCACCTATGGTAAAAAGAGCTGTCAGTAGGTACCCTCTTTTCAAAAGAAGTCACGCTCTGCTTCACCATTCAACTTGCACTCACCACATTAGTCTGAAAAGTCACATGCCTTGTTAAGAACAGAGAGAGCTGTACTATCAGGTACCTACTCATGTCACACACACTCTATACTATATTATACTGACTGACTTCTCCCAACTAGGTACCTACTCAAACTTAGCACCATACTTGAATGACCACATGTGAGCAACAAAAGGGACAAGTTATAGCTACATGAAAAGAAAGGACTGGAAACAGGGGCATTTTTAGCCAGCTCTTCCTTTTATTGTAGGAGCAACACCCCCCAGGGCTGCATATACCCAGTAGGGTCTGTATGATGCACCAATGAAGTGCTTACAAGTGAATCTAATAATGCCAGCCCCTCAGGGTTCATACTAGATGCTGGCAGGATGCGGCAATGACGTGCTGGAGAGTACAGACGAGTCAGCACTGCATTGGTGCATAATGCTTGCCATGGGACATGAGCCTGGAGCCCCCAGCCCTTATGGAGATAAACCCTCCTCAATTTCCAACCTCAGCAATACCAACAGGGCATCCTTGTAGACTTACAATCTAAGGATGAACCCCTACAATGTACCTTTTACCCTCTCCCAGTCCTGATTGTAGACAATCAAGTAATATGTACCTTCTACAGCAGTTCCCCTAGCTCCTAATGGGACACATAATCCCTTCCCACTTATGGTGAGTCTATACTCGTAATGACTACATAAATGTACATCGGTGGTCAAGATGCATGACTGCAGCCCGATGGGAAGACTCGCAGCACATGAATGCATTATGACCCTTTCAAGGCTGCTAATGCATAAATGCATCATGCCGATCTGTCGTCATGATGAATGAAGGCAGCCCTCTCACCAGGGCTACATTTGTGCACCATATATATATATGCTGACCCTACAGGGTTGATATTGACCTAGATGGTTGGCACGATGCACTAATGAAGTGCTGGCAAGCAGACTTGCAAGCACTTCATTAGTGCATCGTGCAAACCATTCCGAATCCACTCCTGCATCAATAGCCCTTAAAGGATTAAGGGTTCAGCTGCTGTGGTGAGGCATTCTTCTCACATCTCTACCTTTTCCATATCATCCCTTTACCTAATAAAATTGAGGTGGAATCCACCTTACTGCCTTGAACTGCCCCCTTCTTCAGCATGACCCCTCCTGATCGCTTCCCAGCCTTACCTTCTCTCTGATAGCCGTCCCTAAACCTATACCAGCTCTTTTCGAGTTGCTGATTTATTATTGGTAATGTTGCAAAATTGCAGCCCTAGTAGAACTACATTTATGCATCATGCTAATCCTACAGGGTTGATACATGCCCAGATCCTCGGCATGATGCATCAACGCAGTGCTGGTGAGTCCTCTCTTTAACGCTTCATTGGAGCATCATACGAAACCTGCAGGGGCGTAGGAAAAGTGGGGGCCAGTGGGGCCAGGGGGGGCTGGACCTGGCCCCCCCCAATAATGAGGAGGTTCCCTATATAAGCCTATATAAAAATATAGCAGCCCCCCCAGCCGAGACCCCTGGGCCCCCCCCCCTCAATAAAACTTTGTTTCCTACGTCCCTGAACCTCTTGGGGTGTATCAACCCTGCTGGATCAATAACAGCTCTGGTGAGGTGCTTACCACGGCTGCATTCATGCATTACACAACCTCCCTGGGTAGATGTACTCTCAGAAGGTTGGCATGATGCTCCAAAGAAGTGCTTATGAGCAGACTCACCAGCACTGCATCGATGCATCATGAGTTTCAGTGACTTCAACGCAGTGCTGGTGAGCACTAAATTGATGCATCATGAGACTGGTCAATATGTTGCATTAGGCAATATGGCGTCTTTATACAGGACTAAAGACAGCCTAATGTCTGTTGGGACAAGATGAGGCCATAACCTACAACATACGCCTTTAGTCTGCACTCCTACACCATACCCCTACTTGAACACAGCCACCTCTTCACCATCACCCTTAACTCTTTAAGGGTCGCTGGTGCAGGAGTGCATTATGATGTACCAATCAAGTGCTTGCCAGCACGTCATCAGAGCATCATGCCGACCCTCCAGAAATGTATCAACCCCATAGGGTCTTCAAGACCAATGGGCATGATGCATTAATTCATCAGCAGCCTTTACAATTTTAAAGATGGTATGATATCTTAAGACTTCATGTTCATTGGTCATCATGATGCATCAATGCAGCACTCCTTAGAGATGTATCAATCATGTAGGGTCAGCATGATGCATAGAAGCAGGACTGGCGAGTTACTCGCAAGATCGATGCATCATGCCCACAAGAGGACATCACATATTAAAGCAATGAGCGGTCTTCAGAGGGTTAAAAGACCAGACGCTGGTAGATGTAGAACTAGCCGATGACTACTCTCTGGGGGCTACAGGGAGGTGTGAGATGAGACTAACCGATGACTGCACCTCAGGGACCAATCCGTGTAGAGCAGCGTCTGTCTGAGTCGGCGATAAAATAAGAAAATCAAAATAAAAGGAAAATGTTGATAGCGGTCTTGGTGATGGTGGCCTTGGTCTCCCATCTTGACGCCTCTTTTCCATCTGGACACCCTCTTTCCGATTGCCACCCGTGTATCAGGGGGCGTTCGGAAACCAGTGGGTGAAATATGCTCCTTGTTATAGATTTGTCCTTGGGTGGTCCTTCATTTCTGGATGTCCCCTCAAGCAAGCATACCTGTGGATAGAAAAATCCACAGGTGGATCCATTTGTTGCATATTGGGATGATTCGGAATGGTTGCTGCACTGAAAAAAAGAAAAATGAACAGCATACAATAAATAAGTCAAATTGAGTTATTAGTAATGAAATGCTAAAGTTGAGTTATTAGTAATGAAACGCTAAATTCTTATTAATTAATCAATTCATTCAAATTCTTCTGGTTATTTGCTTACATAAGATTATATTTATTCGCATGATACTGGTGTTAACTGTCCAGGCTAATAGCCTTTTAAATGCCAAGATAAATAAAGAATATAAAAAAGGCACAACCTATCAGATTTAAATTGTCAGACCTCGCCCAGACTTGATATTCTAAAAATTTCTGAGCCTGTGTTAAGAACTTCATGGCCTATTGCTTAATGGTCATCAGATAAGGTGGTTTTCCCTAGCTCACTTAAAAGGGTCTATATCTCTTCTTTCCTATCCTCTCGAATGAGTGTGGTGCACATAAGCATGGGCACTGACACATTTCTCTGTAAAATTGTGTAATGTAGTTCCTGCCATGAATATGACCTTAGGGTTCGAAATGCGTTGAACATCTATTTCTTACTCACTCATCAGGTAAGGAAGTCTCCCTGGAGCATTCATAGTCATTAACATGAAGAGTCTGTACCAGTTTATTGCTGACTTCAGCTGCTTTTCCTAAGGTGCAACCAGGTGCCACCCTGCACTATTCCTTGGCTACTTCACTGTAGGTCTCTATTGGCCACTAGCTTGTCTGGAGCTGGTTCTGGCGACACACACTGATAAGAACCGATAATATGGGACCAGCATGTCCCTGGAAGTGGGTGTTAACCAGGGACAAGGTACCCATCATGGTATGTCTTATCAGTAGGTTTTAGCTTAACCAGAGAAATGAAAGATGGTGGCTCCACTAGGTCTCCATACTGAGTCCTATAGAGGACATTTATACCAATAGCAGGGTCTTGCCAAAACATAACGGGGAAGAACCGCTTAAATTTTTTCGAAGATTACTGAGGGAAATGTGCATGGGTAAAGTCATTTTCACAGTATTGCCAAATAACTGCTCATTAAAGGGATGTAAAGAAAATAGAGAATGGGCAAATTACTCTTCTACCCCATGTGTTATGTCTCCAAATAAAGATTTATTCAACTTAATTGCCAATACAGCTTATCTAGACACCTCCAGCACACATCTAGTTTTCATCATCCGTGCACATCTTACCAACTGAACTGACGAGAATAATTTTAGCAATACGAAAACGTGCACAATTTATTTTTTGGTTCACGTTTGTTTTTTGGTAAGACCCTGCAGGCCATGTTTGTGAATCCATCGGTTAATGATCCCCTGTTTCCACCTTTACTCATTTATAAGCACCCTATCACTCCAAAGCTCCACATGCCTCTCCAATACAGAGGTTTGAAATATAAACTGTGATTGGAGAATCAGGGGGAAAATATCTTCAAACATGGATTGCGGGTATATGCCCTCAACACCTGAGGGGAACCAGTGTAGCTGCCACTACACCGTACACCCCTTGTATCCAGAGTAAGGTAGGTAAGGTGGGTTTCCCTAGCTCACTTAAAAGGGTCTATATCTCTTCTTTCCTATCCTCTCGAATGTGTGTGGTGCACATAAGCGTGGGCACTGACACATTTCTCTGTGAAATTATGTAATGTAGTTCCTGCCATGAATATGACCTTAGGGTTCGAAATGCGTTAAACATCTATTTCTCACTCACTGATCAGGTAAGGAAGTCTCCCTGGGGCATTCATAGTCATTAACATGAAGAGTCTGTACCAGTTTATTGCTGACTTCAGCTGCTTTTCCTAAGGTGCAATCAGGCGCCACCCTGCACTATTCCTTGGCTACTTCACTGTAGGTCTCTATTGGCCACTAGCTTGTCTGGAGCTGGTTCTGGCGACACACACTGATAAGAACCGATAAGATGGGACCAGCATGTCCCTGGAAGTGGGTGTTAACCAGGGACAAGGTACCCATCATGGTATGTCTTATCAGTGGGTTTTAGCTTAACCAGCGAAATTCAAGATGGTGGCTCCACTAGGTCTCCATACTGAGTCCTATAGAGGACATTTATACCAACAGCAGGGTCTTGCCAAAACATAATGGGGAAGAACTGCTTAAATTTTTTCGAAGATTACTGAGGGAAACGTGCATGGGTAAAGTCATTTTCACAGTATTGCCAAATAACTGCTCATTAAAGGGATGTAAAGAAAATAGAGAATGGGCAAATTACTCTTCTACCCCATGTGTTATGTCTCCAAATAAGGATTTATTCAACTTAATTGCCAATACAGAGGCGTAGGAAGCAAATCTTTATTGGGGGGCCCAGCTGGTCCCCACCTTGACCACCTTGAATTGTCAACACAAGCCCAATAGCGCGCTATTTCGCGTATGCGTACATTATATAAGATTTGTATAGAAAATTAATTTTCAATGAATTTTAGATTTGGTTTGAGGCCCAGGCCCCCATTTTCCCTATCCCATTACTGTGTCAATCTAATTTGAGATGCAAAGTTTTGGCTTCTTGTTCAATTTATTATGAATCTTTGGCAAATTTTGGGGGGGGCCCAGACATACTCAGGCTCCTTTATGATTGGGGGACCCAGGCTCCCCTGGCCCCCCCCCTTTTCCTACGCCCCTGCAATACAGCTTATCTAGACACCTCCAGCACACATCTAGTTTTCATTATCCGTGCACATCTTACCAACTGAACTGACGAGAATAATTTTAGCAATACGAAAACGTGCACAATTTATTTTTGGTTCACGTTTGTTTTTTGGCAAGACCCTGCAGGCCATGTTTGTGAATCCATCGGTTAATGATCCCCTGTTTCCACCTTTACTCATTTATAAGCACCCTATCACCCCAAAGCTCCACATGCCTCTCCAATACAGAGGTTTGAAATATAAACTGTGATTGGAGAATCAGGGGGAAAATATCTTCAAACATGGATTGCGGGTATATGCCCTCAACACCTGAGGGGAACCAGTGTAGCTGCCACTACACCGTACACGCCTTGTATCCAGAGTAAGGTAGCCGAACGCCCCCACCCATGCCCTCTCCCATGTCGTGCATTAACCATGCCACCGACCCTAAAGCCGCCGACCCTAAAGCATTGTGGGCCACACCATACTCTAGTTCACCAAGCCTTTTTTTGTTATCTAGGTACATGAATGCAGCCTTGGTGAGTTTTGTTATCTAGGTACATGAATGCAGCCTTGGTGAGTTTTGGGCTTATTACAATGCCCTGGGTTGGCATTACAATTGCGGATATAGGATTTGGAGAAGGAAGGGGCGCAGTCCAAAAGGAGGGGCGCACCCTCTATTTTTGAGCAGATTTTAGGGTTCAAAAAATGCAATTAAATTCTTAAGTACTGACAAAAAGGAGGGGGCGTGTGTCCCCTCGCCCCCCCCCATCTAAATCTGCCACTGCTGGCATGATGATCATTACCCACCTATTGTATTAGTGTATCATGAAGACCAGTGGGAGGTACTATGTGTACACTAGAGGTCTTATGACTCTATATACATGCTAGGTGTCTGGTATATAAGGCTAGAACATCTGTATGCTAACTCCTGCTGAAAAGCCCCGTTTTTATACTACTCACAGGCTAATTTTGTTCACTCAGTGTATATATGCTACCGTAAGCCTCTGTAGAACTGTGCTTGAACTTAACCATTATACTCGACGTCTCCCATATCCATGTTTGAATCAATAGCACGCCTTAAAACGTTTTCTCCACAAGGGGAGACTGCTTATCTTAAAATAGTAGGAATAATACTTTGGATGTTCTGAAAATTCTGTTGAATGCATTAGAGCAAGGAGCGCTCCACAGTTTGTCTGACCTGAGTAGGGAATCAACCTGTCCCAAATTTAAGGTTTTGCCCTCCTTTTTCAATTCTCACAGCTATCCAACTTCCTCATCTTGGCCCACATTGATGCTAAATGACGTCAATTCTATTGAATGAAAGTGGAAAGTAATCTTGTTAACAGTATTTTCAACATTGTGATGACTTCGTTTTGGTCTTGCATCAAGACTAACCAAAGGGGCTGATACACCTCTGAAGGATGCACCAATTATATAAAACGGTGTATGGGAAAGCATCGTTATTTTATATGAATAACTTCTTCCCGTAGATATAGCATTGCAGGGCCAATCGTCACACCCCCAGTGGCGTAACATGTGCCGATCCACCACGGCCGATCCAGTACTGCAGGGTCCATCTGGCTGCAGGTAAACATTCAAAATGGCAGACCAGCGCTCGTACGGTCAACTACTAAAAACATAAAATAAATAGAGAACTAAACTCCCCTGGTGTCCTCGGTGGCCGATCCACCCCTCGGGGGAGACACCCCATCGTGGTGGATCGGCCACCTTGTACACCATGGTCGTTTAGTTCTCTCTCTTTCTGCCCATATAGAGTTAATCTTTTCTTAATTCATAATTCAGCATGAAACCTTAATCCAAAGCCATAGCATATAAATCACATTCCCAATATAACCCTGATACCGTTTCATAGTCTCTTCACCATAAGTAAACGCCTAAATACCCATCTATATGCATAAAATGTCAGCGTTAAGGGCACTGGGTCAGAAAAGCATATGACAATGTAACTTGATAACTGGCAAATTTAGAGTGAATACAATGAATGAAAATGTACATCTTTAATGAAATAGGTATCCATCCCCATTGCTGCAATATAGTAAATTGATTTTGAAGAAAACAATCTTACCCACACTCTGATCACCGTAGTGCCCTGGTTAAGCGCCCGGCCACTTATAAATTCCATTGCCCATGTGCTCCGCCCCGGGTGCTTTTTTGAGACTGGCCTTTATTTGAATACTATTTATAGTGCTTAAGATCAATTTTAATACCCCTATACCCCTCGTACTTAATCACGAATGGCGCTTATTTGAGACCCGGGAGCTAAATTGGGTCATTACGGTAAATCATTCTTGTTAAAACCTTTCACCAAGACCCATACATTCATCTCTACATTGGCCTACGAGTTGGGTGCAGGTTAGTGGGTCAGAAACATTTCATCCATATAAGTAAATACAGAGAAATTGACCATCACATCCATTGTAGAAGTTGAGTCAAATTTCCTCCTCATTCACCCATATTCACTTCCCCATACCAGATTGTATTGGCTCAAATAAGTGCCTGTCTTGAGTGAGTAGGGGGAAGAAGTTATTGAAATAAATCGTAAGCGCTGAAAATAATATCAAATAAGCTCTGGTCTCAAATAGCAGCCTACGGAGTATTGAAAATTATAGACATTGGGGTGATTAAACAGGCCGCTACACTATATATTCACCTCCCCATACATAAATGCCTATACCATTCATTAGGCCAGCATATGGAGGCCAGTGGGTCACAGTTTGTGAGAAATGAGCTGCAAATAAACCATGTGTGAGCAGCTCAGAAGGCCTTGTATCCCCTATGTCCATATAACTCACATCTACCCCCTCAACCTACTATCTATACTCCCCAAGCCTTTGTACTACACATGTAAACACATGGACTTTCCCACCTATACTGTATGCCACAATACTTTAAGTGTTGTATAGTGTTTTATGATGCTTTGACCATGACATCATAGTTCAGGGTAGGTCATATTTTCTCCTCAATCCTACCTTGACTATGCATGAATATAGCCCTGTTGAGTTACTCACCAGGGCTGTATTTGTGTATCATGATGACCCAATTGGGTTGATACAGAGTAAGTCGCACCGCAAGTATAAGGTGCAATACAAGCCTGATTATACCAGTCGTCTACGGAGGGTAGTAGGACACAGTTTGTGAGAAGTACATACAGAGAAATGAGCTGCTCATGCACCATACATAGATAGCATGTGTGAGCAGCTCAGAAGGCTTTGTACCCTATGTCCCAATCACTCCCCACATGTACCCCATCCCCTTCCTTTTATATCCCCCACTCTTTGTACTTCATATGTAAACGCATGGACTTTCCCACCAACTGGCCCATTGCATAGCTCTTTACTGAATTACCGTATTTCCTCGAATACAGGCCCGGGCTTATAAATAATGATTTCAAGTGACAAATTTACCAGGCTTATATTCGGGGCAGGCTTATATTTGAGGCAGGTTTATATTCATTTCACTAGAAGATTTGCTCTGTTCCTTTGCCATATTTATTAGATTTATTCCAAGATTTAAACAATTTTGCAGATATTATCTAATACTGAAACTCATATTATGACTAAACTCCCATTTAGATATGTCTAGATGACCGTTTGAGAATTAATTTGTACAGGGAATACATAGATATCTAACTTAAAAGTCAAATTCTGACTAAATAATTGGATTTCTGTCCCATGCCCAGGCTTATATTCGGGGCCCAGCATATATCACACCCGGTGCCCCTTTTGACCAGGCTTATAAATGGGGCAGGCTTATATTTGTGGAAAAACGGTATGTCTTATAGTGAGGTTTCTTGTTCATCTGCATGTGTGGCCATGACAGTTTCAATCTCAGAATTTCCCACGATATTCAGATGGGTTTCATATATCCAAACTACATGACATGCCGGGAACAGATGTGGTTGCAAGATTAGGTCCGGAATTTGCTGGTACTTCAGGAAGGTACGTCGGGAAGCAGTCCGGCCCTGTAAAGGTTGCTATACGGGTGACATGTTGCTATACGGTTGACATGATTTACTCACAAGCACTGGGAACTGGGTTGATTTGTCAGATATGTACAGGAAAATTGTAGTATACTGTAGATGATTACTCTTGTGGTAGTTAAATCTACCAGGGATCCTTTTTACAAGAAGCCCCAAGGGGCAGTACAGTGCTACACAAATGTACAAGGAATCTCTATGAAAATAACAACAGATCTCTGGCAACTTTGGGATGAGGAATGAACCGTTATTTTGGACGACATCTTTTTAGCGCCTCCCACGCCGCATAGCGGCGGTACCGCGAAGCATTATGGGAGTGCGCTATGATGATTGCATTTGCCCCATGTGATGAGGTCTCACAATACAAAATTACTGAATAGAGAAATTGATAATTGTGAAATCTTCTTTATGTCTGCTTTTATGAGACATGTCATCAAACACTGGTATACCGACATTAACGGCGGGAGGCGTTTTCACAACCGCATTTCTTTTTTTACAGTGTACACTAATAAGAAGATGACTTGGCCAAAATCTTCCTCTGGCCATAAAAGCATGCAGAGCCGTATATATCTATTGAGTCTCCCGGCCAGGCAATCAGTTGTAGCATTATCAAGATTTAAGTTGTACCAAGAGCAGTTTCTGCGAAAACTTTTCCCCCTCAAAGGCCATTCGGTCCCAAAGGTTTTATTATTCTGCAGGCCTGGATTGATCTTGTAATCTTGGCAGGACCAAGCACCCTATTATTATCACTCTTAGGAAAGAATAGAAGAATCAACTCATTAATTTAATCACTCAACTCTTTTCAATCATTACAATAGTAATGCCTTTCATTTTAGGCTGTAAAATATCAACAATGGTCTGATTTGCAAGCCATGAAAACCAAAATGTAGCCCAAGGTCCCAAGAATACAGCAGGACATTCAGTCCTGCAGTACAGCAATGTCCGTGGGCTTGGCAGTGATTTTGCTGGCAAAAGCCTGTGTCCCGCAAGTTTTCGTATTGACTGCAAGAGTCTAGACAGAGTCTATAGATTCCCATGTACACATGCATTTTTACCCCCTTACAGGACTTTGTATTCAGCCCTACCCCTTACACATACATATGCACATATGTACTTTTCCCATGTGAACCCCTTCATCTTTTATCTCTATGGGCTTGAACCCATTCTGCATTGGTTCCTCTTAGTGACAGCACTACCTGCCAACCATCAACCTTTTAACAACACTCTAGAAATAAACTGTCAAATCTACCAGGCATCCTTGTAAAATTGAAAATTGAACAATCGTTATTGTAATGCAGCTAAGCAGTGTAGGCTTTTTGCAATGAAGCCCAAGGTGGCGGTAGATTAAAGCATTGATTTGCGAGGAATCTCTGAGAAAACTTAATTCGACAACTTAATTAAACAGCGAATTTCTTTACACTGAACCACATAATGCGCTGTGTCCATGTGCTGCACATGAACACAGCCTTTAACCCTTTAAGGACCACTGATGCATTAATACAGCATGCGTGTATCAATCCCATAGGGTCGCCATGAGGCATGAATGTACCCATGGTGAGTTATTCACCAGGGCTTCATTCATGCATCATGACAACCAATGGGCATGATGCATTTATGTATCAGCGCCCCATAAAGGCTTAAGGATTAAGCAAAAGGAACTGTTGGTTACATGCAAGGTGAGGGCTTTGGTGAGTTTGTGTGTGGGGGGTGGGGTCTGGGTGAAGGTTAGGCTGAGAGGGGTGGAGGCTGGGAGAGTGTAAGGGGGGGGGAGGGTTGTAGGTGAATGTAGTAGTGAGAGTGGGGTGAGACAGGCTTGAGGTCTTGTATGGAAACCATGCACTTTGATGGTGCTTCAAGGACCCACAATCAATACCTATTGGTTTGTGCATGTTCCTCTTCCGCATTACACACACTATCTGTTCAACAGGGGCTAAGCCTTTAATGTCTATTATTGCAGGAGCGCATCGTGCCCATAGGTCGGCATGATGCTCCAAGGAAGTGTGGACGCATCTGCACGCCAGGACTTAATTGGTGCATCATGCCGACCCTCCACACTGAAAACATGGAAGATCCGCAACTAGTCAGCAGTGACCAATTTAGGTCCTCAAGTTGACGATACCTAAAAACTACAACTTTAAGTAGTCAAAATGACGACTTTAGGACCTAAGTCATCAGTGTGATGACTCTGTACTGTCAGTATTGTCATACTGATGACTCAGGTCGTCAGAATGATGACCTAAAGTCGTCATTTTGACTACCTAAAGTTATAGTTTTAGGTATCGTCAACTTGAGGACCTAAAGTGGTCACGGCTGACTAGTTTCAGATCTTCCATGTTCTCAGTGCAGGGATGTATCTGTGGGGTCGGCATGATCGTTGAATGCAGCCCTGGTGTGTTATTCATGCATCATGATGAACAATGGCCATGATGCAATACTGAACTAGATAGCCCTTAAAGATTAAGAAGGATAGCAGTAGCCCCATCTGACAGCTATAAAACACATAATTACATCTACCCATCATACTTTGCTCTACGGATGACAGATTTTTCTACACATGACATATTTTTATTTGCAACGATGCTCCATTTTAATCATGCTAATGATGATGGCTTCACGCTTCGATCACACTAATCAGACTCTAATACGTCTTCTTATAAAACTAGAGTATCATGAATTACGGTCCATTTAACACTTCAACTCCCACAGAGTGCATTAATGCCTTATTTCAATTTGTTCAGCATAATGCATGAATGCAGCCTTGGTGAGTAGTTCACCAGGGGTGCATTCATGCACCTTGCTGACCCTACAGGGTTGATACACTTCTAAAGGGCGAAAATGATGCATGCAATGAATTTGTCCATCCTAGCGACAAATGAACATAATCCAGAATATTCCGACGGCAAATTAAGCATTAAAAAATATGTCGGCCATTTTGATTCCCGATCGCTCACAGAGTTGTCTCATCTTAGAGTGATGCACCTACTCTGAGTGTCAGGGATGCTGGGTGGGTTTGGTTGGAGAATGACTGAATGGCTTATAGTGGGGATAGACAAAGCCTTACACCACATTAAACTGGAGGGTATGTTTATGATTGGGGGATCATCCTTTAAGCATGGCTGCCTACCTTTATTAAAACTGGAGGTTTGTTGTGGCATGTTAGATCCCCCTTAACTCAGGGTGCAGCTTATATAGCAGACCTTGCCGTTACTGCAGCTCCCCCAATGTTGACTAGATGGTCAGGTGAGGAACCTTTAGTTCAGGTACAACCCAAAAGAGGGAGAATCATGCGGGGGGCCTGGCAGGAGCATTTCTATAGTGGTGTCCACCTGCTGGTTTGTGATAGAAGTACGGGGGGGCCTAGGGACGAACAGACACACAACCTAACCCCAAGTTCCGCTATATGAGAGTATTTGACACCACAGAACTGTACTAGTCAATTCTTGAGCCTTGGGTGCGGGTTATAGCTTATCCACAAAGTCAGAGTGTGGCTTATAGGCCCCTACGAGTGCTTGGTTTATATTGGCTACTATATTCTAGTGTTATTATGTGTTATGCTCTTTTGCTGCAGTGATGTATGGATGCAGTCCTGGTGAGTAACTCACTAGGCCTATATTCTCTCATCATGCTGACCCAACTGGATCGACATAGTTGGATATGGAAATCTTGCAGGACTGTAAAGTACACCATAAAAAGATGTTGTCAAAACAACAGTGCATTCCTCATCCCAACGTTGTCAGATGTTTCTTGTTGTATTCCTTGTACATTTGTGTACCACTGTACTGCCACCGGGGGCTTCTTATGAAAACTATGTTGGTTCAGTGCTATTCAATTTCGGTGGTCCAATGTTCAGTTTTACGAGGATCCCTGGTAGATTCAACAGGTACTTTTCACAGTGTAGTTAGCCAGCACTGCATTGATGCCAGAATGCATCAACCCAATATGGCCCTTATTAATACAGCCCTGGCACTGAAGCCCCTAGGTCCCATCCCAAATGCATTCTTGTACATAATGCCTTGATACACTAGCACTTAATCCTTAATCCAGACTTAATCCAACAGTATTCTATTACGGTGGTGTAATGTTGAAAGTGGTGGACTCTCTCAATTATCTAGGGGTCCTTATAGATAAAGAACTGAATTTTAAGGAACATTTGGATAAGGTGAAAAAATATTTTTCAATAAAAAATGTACCAATTGAGACGGATCCGTCAGTATATTGACACTGACCTCGTTGTAAAATTGTATAAACAAATGGTGCTACCTGCTATTGAACATGCCAATTTTATACATGAATGTGGTCCTAACTCTGTGATGAATAAACTGCAGACCATGCAGAATCATTGCCTGTGATTATGTTATCGGATTAGGGACCCCTGTGATATAATGGTACATGAATTACATGTAAGGTCAAGATGTAAGCTATTACAAGTAAGAAGGAATAAAAGTCTCCTTGGCATTATGTTCGATGCCTCTAAGGACTCAGATAATGTATATGTTCCACCACATGCACTCCGCGGCAATGTTAAAGTGCAACTAAATGTTAGCCGATCTACGTGCCTTGTATTTGATATGAGTCCACTTGTCAGAGGCAAGGTGCTTTGGGATAAACTGGACACTGATGTTCAGAAATTGGAATCCAAAAAGCAATTTATGTTGAAACTTAGTTAGTAATTGAGTATTAGTATGTCATTGAATATAAGAATGCGTCTGTTGGGAGCCCACTCCGATATCAATGTATTTTATTATGAAGACTAATTGCTGGCATAATCTGGAATCACCTAGTAAGCGCCAATTGTATTCCCATTTGCAATGCATTGTGAAGTAATTTTTCCTTTGTGTATGGTTATAATTATTGTCATTTCATGGCTGATCCTGAAAAGCTTCGTGTTGTATGATGTTATTTGGCCAATAAACTTGTTAAACTCAAACTCTATTTCTTATATATATTCAAATATATTCTTATATATATATATTCAAATATGGCCAACTGTCTATATATATATGACCATGGTGTATATTGTGGTTGATCCATCCAGAAGGCCGCAGTCTCTCAGCCCCGAGGGGTGGATCGACTACAATGTATGCCTGGGAGTTCAATTCTGTATTTATTTCACGTTATTTTGATCTAAAGGTGCTTAAATTCACCTAAGTTAGCACTAAAATAAGTCCTGTGACCAGCTGGGTTGATCGAGACATGTTATGCCACTGGGGGTGTGCAATGCTATCTCAATGGGAAGTTGCTTTCACATGAAATAAATTTTAGATTTCAGGCTCCAAATGAATTATTAAGAGGCATCCCACATTAAGAAGTATCCCTACTGTGCAATGTCTCACTAGGTTGGTGTTTTACACCAGTAGTAGAAGTAGTAGTTTCATCTTCTCCGCCTCCTAGCCAAACATTCTAGACACATGCTCAATCTTGGCTGGTATCTATAACCCTTTAAGGGCGGCTGATGCATTAATGCAGTATGTCCATTAGTCGTCATGATGCATCAAAACAGTCCTGGTGAGTAACTCACCAGGGTTCACTACAATCAAACATCATGCCAACCCTACAGAATGGTTATTCTCCCAGAGGGTCTGCATGATACTCCAATGAAGTGTTGGTGAGCAGCCTCACGTGCATCATGACGACCAATGGGCATGATGCACTCCTGCATCAGTGGACCATAAAGAATTAAGGGCTGCAGGATTCTCCCCCAGGAGTCATGTGTAATGTCCCTGCTTGTCATGATGCATAAATGCAGTCCTGTGCATTCATGCATCATGCCGAATATGCTAAAATAGGGTTGATACACTTATAGAGGGTCGGCATGATGCACAAATGAAGTGCTGGTAAAAGGCCTCACCTGCGTTGTATCCTGTCAGCCAGTACATTGATGCTTTAGCGGCCCTCAAAGAGTTAGAGACTTAATTATTCTGCTTTAGAGTGAGAAGGTAGACAAAACAGCTGATTACAGCAGAATCTAGTGAGTGGTTTTAGTAATAGTGTCAGTGACAAAGCTGGGGAAGGGTTGGATTCTGGCACTCAGCTAATTCAGATTTTGTCTAAATAAAAGACAAAGAGGGCTGATTAGAAATGCCCCCTGTCAAATCTTCTATTTGGGTGTGAGAATTAACGTAATGGACTGATTTAGCAGGTGTATTCCATCCAATAAGCACATGACTCCAGTTTAAAACAGGTTAGAAGGGCCCTTTGTAATCTTGAATTCCATATATCTTTTTTTAATTGGAAATAGTGCAATAGATCATTTTGCCGCACAGGCTGATATATAAGTCAAGGTCCTTTACATCTAAGTGACCAGTTATTCATGCTGTGGGAACAATTTAGGCCAAGCGCATTTCTCTCAGTTATTTCTGAAAGTTTTTACGCAGGTTCTTCCTTGTTACCTTTTGGCAAAGGTCATTCTGGAGGCCACTGTACCTGTGGCGTAAGTAGTATATATATGTAAATTGTGCCAGTAGCCAGGACACTAAGTCTTGTATACTCAGAGTACCAAACAGTTACTGTGGTGTGAGTAGTATATGTTAATGGTGCCAGTAGTCAGGATACTTATACACTCAGAGTACCAAACAGTTACTCTGATGTTAGTAGTATATGTTAATGGTGCCAGTAGTCAGGACTCCTGTACACTCAGAGTACCAAACAGTTACTGTGGTGTGAGTAGTATATGTAAATGGTGCCAGTAGTCAGGATACTTATACACTCAGAGTACCAAACAGTTACTGTGGTGTGAGTAGTATATGTTAATGGTGCCAGTAGTCAGGATACTTATACACTTAGAGTACCAAACAGTTACTGTGGTGTGAGTAGTATATGTAAATGGTGCCAGTAGTCAGGACACTTAGTCTTGTACACTCAGAGTACCAAACAGTTACTGTGTGGCAGGTAGTATATGGAATTGGTGTCAGTAGTAAGGACTCTTGTACACTCAGAGTACCTAACAGTTACTGTTTGTTGTTAGTAGTATATGTAAATGGTGCCAGTAGCCAGGTGGGTGTTGCCCCTATGGTAAATAGAGCTGGGAGCAGGTGCCCTCTTTTCCAGAGAAGTTATGCTCTGCTTCACCATTTAACTTGATTTTACCACATTAGTCTGAAAAAGTCACCTGCCTTGTTTAAAATAGAAAGGGCTGCACTATCAGGTACCTACTTGTGTCACACACTCTATACTATACTATACTGACTGACTACTCCTGACTAGGTACCTACTCTAATCACCCTTTTCTAGCACTGTACTAGCATGACCACTTGTGAACAATACAAGTGAAAAGTCATCACTACATGGAAAGCCAGTTCTGCAGAAGAGGCACTTCTTAGCCAGTACTACCTTTTCACATAGGAGCAACGCCTTCCTGTAGTCAGTACAGTTATACACAGAGAGTACCCAATAGTTACGGTGGTGCAAATAGTATATGTAAATGGTGCCAGTAGCCAGGACAATATATATATACACTCAGAGTATACCTTGTCCACCAGACGAAATTCCTCCTGTGGGTGTCACTGATAAAGGTCCTAATCACCTCACAGGAAGGGGTCCTGCCAGGTTCTCCCAGATAACAACCAGTAATCGTGGCTGTAAGTAGAATATGGAGATGGGGTCCAGTGGATGACGTTAGGCTTACTAAGTCTTCTTTATGCTGTACTGTTGTTATGTGTGTTTTTTTTTTCTTTTCCTTTTACCTTTACCTATAAAAAAGGTGATCCAATGCTGCTTTAAGAAATTTGAAATCTACTGCTCAGTCACTTTTACGGCACTGCGATACCTTCTACTGTGTAAGTCCATGATTTAATAAACAGTTGCAAAGCACTTGACAACATAGCCAATCTGTGGCAGTGTTTTTGTGCGTGCACAGCAGATATAATGATGCATTAAATAAGATGTTCTTTGGTGACCCTGGTCGGGTAACCCTCATCATGTGACCCTGGATATTAAGAGGTCCCCTACCCTTCCTATTGTCGCCCAGGAGGGTGTTGCTCCTATTGTAAAAAGAGCTGTGAGTATGTGCCCTCTTTTCTAAACAAGTTGTGCACTGCTTCACCAAAGTACTTGCACTCACCACATTAGTCTGAAAAGTCACCTGCCTTGTTTAAAACAGAGAGAGCTGCACTATCAGGTACCTACTCATGTCACACACTCTATAGTATATTATACTGACTGACTTCTCCCAACTAGGTACCTACTCAAATCCCCCTTTTTTAGCACCATACTCGAATGACCACTTGTGAGCAACAAAAGGGACAAGTTATAGCTACATGAAAAGAAAGGACTGGAAATGAGGGCATTTTTAGCCAGCTCTTCCTTTTACTATAGGAGCAACACCCTCCAGGTCATGTGAGGTGAGCTAGGACGTGCTGGATAGTACGTGCCACATGCATGGTCATTAGCCATGTCACCTAGAGAGGCCCCTGGAGGGTGATGCTCCTATTGTAAAAAGAGCTGTGAGTATGTGCCCTCTTTTCTAAACAAGTCGTGCACTTCAAGTTGCACTCACCACATTAGTCTGAAAAGTCACCTGCCTTGTTTAAAATAGAGAGAGCTGCACTACCAGGTACCTACTCATGTCACACACTCTATAGTTTATTATACGGACTGACTTCTCCCAACTAGGTACCTACTCAAATCACCCTTTTTTAGCACTGTACTTGAATGACCACTTGTGAGCAACAAAAGGGACAAGTAATAGCGACATGAAAAGAAAGGACTGGAAATGAGGGAATTTTTAGCCAGTTCTTCCTTTTACTATAGGAGCAACACCCTCCTGATACACTCACCGTCGTGTTGCTCCCTCGGTCTATTCCCTCTACTCTCTTTCTGTCCCTGTCACTCCTGTCTTTTCACCCACCTAACCCTTCAAATTGTACTTTGCTCTCATCTTTTTCTCTTTCTTTTCATATTGTACTCTCTATCCCTCTCATGTACCCTCTCCGCCTTCTCATGTCACTTCCTTTCATCTTACACTCTGCACTTGCTTTGCCCTTTCTGCCTATTTGTCTGTTCCCATCCCACTCTCTCTCTCTCTCTCTCTCTCTCTCTCTTTCTCTCTCTCTCTGTCTATCCACCTCCCTTCCTCATTCTCTCTACCTCTTTCTCCCTTTCATTTTACCGTCATTATATCTCACCCTTTCGTTGCTTCTTTTCTATTGTTTACATGTCTCCTCGATATTTCTCTTAAACATGATCCTATTTCCTCTATTCTGTACTGTCATTACGAAATGTTAGAAAAACAAGCATGGAACATCTTTGTGCATGGGGGTATATATATAGTGGTTAATCATTAGTCGATCAGTCTGTCTCCTGTCCCTACTGGCCCTGAGGTCACACACCCCCCCCCCCATACACACACGGGCTTCCCTAGCCCACTTAAAAGGGTCCATTTCTCCTCTTTCTTTTCCCCTCCGGATGTGTGTGGTGCACATATGCACAGGCACTGACACATTCTTCTGTGAAATTGTGTAATGTAGTTCTCGCCATAAATATGACCTAAGGTGTCGAAATGGCGTTAAACATCTATTACACTCTCTCTCTCTCTCTCTCACTCTCACACACACACACACACACACACACACACATACACTTACACCTATCCCCATAGTCACAGTAGCCCTGTGGTGGTCAGAGACAGTCACGTCCAGCTAATGTCTGTCTACTAATGTCTGATGGGGCAGTAGGGAGATGTGTAGGTGATGGGGGGTGCTTCACCGACCTTGCTTCCTCATCCGGTCATGATCTGTTGCTTCAGCATTTCCTCTGCAGCAGGTTGCTACCAGTTTACCCACCCTGTCCCAATACCCACCATCTCCTTCCCCTTCTCTCTCTCTCGCTCACCCCCTCTCTCTCCTCTCTCCCCTCTATAGAGGGGAGAGAGGAGAGAGAGACTGCCCTAACAAATGCTATGTCCACTCTCCCTCCTCTCCCTTCTCCCCCTGTTCCCCCTCTGTCCTCCCTAGCCATTTTCTGCTACCCCCTCTCTCTCCCTCCTACCTCTCCCCTCCCCTTCCCTCTTCCATCTCTCCTTTTTCTGGCCCTTCCCCTACCTCCAATTCCTCCATCCCCCCTAGTGTTCTACCCCTTCTTCTCTTCTCTTCCCTCCCTCTCCACTCTCCATCTTACCCACACCCCTTAACCCTTTAAGGGCCGCTGATACATTAATGCATCATGCTTATAGGTTGCCATGATGCACCAATGAAGTGCTGGCATGGAGCATCATGACAACCAATGAGCATGATGCTCTCCTGTTTCAGCGGCCCTTAAAGGGTTAACCCTACCCATCCCCACTGGCCCCATGCTCCTACCTCCCCCTCCTCACCCCTGTAACCCCCTTGAACACAGCCCATTAGTGGCCTGTCTCCTGAGCTGCTGATGCAGCCTGTTTTTAGCTGCAGTACCGTAACATCTCACCTATAAGGTGTGGCTTACATGCAAATATAGACTTCTTAAGCAGCTTTTGACCAAAGTTAGGGGAGCGCCTTATAGGCGAGTTCATTGCACTTTTGTACATAACTAAACTCCTCAAAACGAGGCACATTGGTCATCATGATGCACCAATGAAGTGCTGGCGAGACAAATCGCCAACACTTCATTGGAGCATCATGCCAACCTTCCAGGAATTCAGTGGGAATTTGTGTATCAGTCCTGTAGGGTCAGCATTATGCGTGAATGCAGCCCTGGCGAGTTACTTGCCAGTGCTGCATTCATGCATCATGACGACCAATGGGCATGATGCATGAATGAATCAGCAGCCCTTGAAGGGATGCGCCTTACACACGAGGTACTCCGGTAGTGGTCACTATACTGGGTGAGACAGACTCCAGGTCTGCCTAATTGCTGCTGTATTGTAGGAGACCGCCCACAGCCACATATACTATAGGATTATTCCATATTTTATAAGAGATATAAATAGGCTAGATCTAAACTTCTGAGTGGGGTTAGAGAGCAGATCCATCCTTGCCATTAGCATTTGTGGATGTTGGATTTGGATAAGAAGATGGTGCAGCCTAAAATGAAGCCTCACACGCTTATTTCTTTTTTAAATTATTTAGGGTTTGATATAGGAAATAAACTCTTGGTTCTAGACAAAAAAGGGAGGAGTGCCTTCTAAATCCGCCACTGCTTGCTATCCCTATACATAGGGAATCAATATTCTATTCCTACAATAATTGTATGAGATTAGACCATAACCCTAGCACAAGTCTAGGTAATTCAGCCATGAGGACGATATGTATATGATGCATTGTGACACTGACTCGTCTTAACATCCCTCTTAGTCCGGTTTGGCAATCTCTTGTGTTTTATCAGATGTTCCAGGCAATTAATTTTATTTTTTTGGAGGTTGAGGAGCATATGTATGCCCTGTTTGTGACCGAGGGGGAGGGGGTGTCCCCGTGCCTGCCCAACCCCTTTATTCCTCTAGAGTAAAGCATAAGCTTTTCATATCCATTATTCTACTGCCTTCCCTTATCAACTTATCCGATCACAGAACAGTGCTAGCTACATAAAATGGAAAATTAGATTACTAACATAATGCCTCAAGATGGAGGGCCTTTTTATAATGAACAGCATGAAATTGGAATATCGAGTTGATGCATTAATGCATCATGCCCATTGGTCGTCATGATGCACCAATGAAGTGCTGGTGAGACTGCTCGCCAGCACTTCATAGGAGCGTCATGCTGACCCTCCGGGAGTGTATGTACCAACCCCGTAGGATAAGCATGATGCTCCAACTTCATCGGTGCATCATGACGACCAATGGGCATGATCCTGCATCAGCAGCCTTTAAAGGGTTAATATTAAATCCGTAAGGACAGCCTACATCCAGTGCATCATGGCAGCATAGTGCATTAATGTATCATGTCCATTGGTTGTCATGGTGCATGAACTTAGGGTGGTTCACTATTCAGTTTTATGAGGATCCCTTGTAGATTTAACAGTTATTTCTTACAGTGTACGGTAATACTTGGTGACCTTGGACACACATAATATATTAATTTCAGTAGACTTACACCTGCGTGTGGCCATAAATCTAGGTCTCGCGCAGCTAAATATTTATGATGCATTTACCTTGATTACCATCGGCCAATCTGAGAGGGGGGAGGGGCCATAAACCCCTCATAATTTTGACCTAATTATGATATAAGATTCAGCACCCTGTGCACTAATAATGAGTGTGCCTATTAGATTGCCTATACTTAAGCTGCTGATAGAGCCAGAGCTTTATGCATAACTGTGCATAACACTATGTAGTATGTATGGATTTAATTTTAATTGGGGACCTAAAGTCATTAGAAATTCCTAGTTAAACTGCTGGACAAGACCTGTCATGAAATATGTGTATGCTATATAGGATCTGTTATTTATGTCAAGGTGAATGTCAAGGTCCATTGACAATGCACTGAGCCCCTGTATTGCACTCTGCCATGAAATATCCTGCGCCAATTCTGCACGATGACGTCATAGACCCACAGCGCATGCACGACCTTGTTGAAACGTAAACATTCAATATGGCCGTGCCCGGCATTTTGCATTGGTGACAGGTTCATTCTTATTGATTTTGAATGATATTGATTAAATATCGATTAATTTTCCACTCAAACACCTGACATAAATGTAAAGATGAACTCTGACCAGTTTCAGGCTCCTGTTTCTTCACTCACGGGTCTTGGGGCACTTCGCACTTGGCCGATGGCCCCAGACCTGCTCGTGAAGAAACGGTCAGCTCAAACTGCTCATTGTTCACCTTGACCATTCTATTTAGATTTGTCAACACTATATTGGCTTTTCCCATGCATGATGAATGAAGTGCATGAATTTAGTGCTGCCAAGCAGACTTCCAGGATGCATCATGCCAACCTATTGATGGTGATGCATTAGGGACTGGTCATTATATTTATCAACAGGGGCTGGTGGGTTTTCGTGCAGAAGCACAGAAATTCTTCACATCCCATAGACGATGGCCAAAATTTTCTATACTCTCCACGCTGGAGGCGTGCATAATTCTTGCACCCCTCTATTATTTATAGTAGTGTGCATGCTTTTTGCTAATACGGGGTTAGATTCTTTTATGCCCCCCTCAAGATTGATCAAAAGTTTTTACGCCCCCTCAGCAGTGGTCAAAATTTATGCCCCCGCTCAAACCCACCATAATGACCACTCCCTTACAAAGAGCTGACAGTATGGGTCTTTGTCAGAAACTTGGATATCCATGTGTTTTTACTATGAGCAAATAGCAGCAGAACTAGCAAAGGATCTTGATTCAAGGCGTCCTTTAATTAAATGGATGTAAATACTGGCCTCGACCCATTGCCTCGGCTCTTTCATGACCATCATCCTTTGGAGTGCACAAAATTCAGATGGAAGTCTAGTAGTTTATAGCAATGTACCAGAAGACCCTGTGAATCAGCCGCGGCTTATGAATAGCCCTGAGATGCGGCTTATATGAATGACATTAACTGCAGGGGCGTAGGAAAAATAAAGGAGGTGGGGCCTGAGTATGTCTGGGCCCCCCAAAGAATTCATAATAAATTGAGCAAGAAGCTAACACTTTGCATCTCAGATTAGATTGATATATAATGGAATGGGAAAATGGGGGCCTGGGCCTCAAATCAGATCTAAAATTCATAAGAAATTACTTTCCTGTACAACTGTTATATAGTTATGTATTGGTGCTATTGTGCTTGAGCTGACAAATCAAGGTGGTCGAGGTGGGGCCCCCGCTGGGCCCTCCCCCAATGAAGGTTTGTTTTTAAAGGCGGGTCGGTATTACAAAACCAGCAATTTTCACCATTCAAGTGTGGCTTACAGCTTCCTCCAAAGTTGGAGAGCGGGTTATAGGCAATTGTGGCTCACGCGTGAGGTTTTACAGTTTTTGCTTTTGGAGTTCGATTCTCTCTGTAGATACAACTGGAGGCCATTTCTCAACACGCTGCGACTGCTCACATTCAAGTCGTAGTGAGGACCCTTGATTTAGTGCTATTACAGCCAGATAATAGTGGTCATGTAGTGCCTGCAGCACTATGACTGCCCTAACAAATGCTTTGTAATTACTCCATATATATGCTGATCACACAGAGCAGTCATAGGGCACTACCTACAATTACTGACACTAAGGTTTTCAGTTTCAAATCGTAGTAGCTGTGTGCAGTCATAGTGCCTTAAGGGCCGCATCCACTGCCGACAGATGGACCATCCTTCGGCTTCATCCTTTTTATTCATCATTGTTTTCTATTGAGAACAAACAGATGAGGGGAGACGGATGGTCCATATGTGGGGAGTGGATATAGCCCTTTGGGAAATGGCCTCCAGTAGATTACTGATTAGAAGGAGTGCTCGCACAGCCTTCCCCTCCTGTTTGTCCTCCTTCTACCCAAACACATCAGTTTGTACCCAACTGTTTGTGCTGTCCTCTCCCTAAGCTCTCCTATAATTTACCCAAGGCTTATTGGGAATGCACTAAACCTTACCTGCCACAAAGTGCTTATATTGGAGTACATGCATGTAAACTATGACTGTAGTCATGATCCATGGATGCATCCATGGCGAGTAACTCACAAGTGCTTCATTTGTGCATCATGCTCATCAGATAAATCATACACAGAAAAGGGTCATCGTGGTGCATCGACACAATTCTGGTGAGTTACTCACTAGTGCTGCGTTCGGTGCATCATGATGACAAAGGAATATGAACCCAGACATATAAAGTTGCCCTTTAAGGGTTAGTGTTAGAGAAGCAATGGTTTCTGGGGAGTCCAGATTAGAAAGTTGGACAGGAAAGTCTTAGACGTCAGACTGAGCTTATAAGTAAAATAGCTTGGCACATTTCCTGGACTGCAGGCCTGACTTGACTTGACTAAGGCACCATCAATAGCCTTAAAGGAATATATTCCTTGTAGATGACTCACAAGGTGTTAAATCGGTATGACCTAATGCATTAATACACCATGCACGTTGGTCAATCATACATTATTCCTACCCTTCTCTAGAAGTGCTGCTAATGCAGGAGTGCATCATGCCCATATTGGTCTTCATGATGCATCAATGAAGTCGGCTCACCAGCACTTCATTTGAGCATCAGGCCGGCCCTCCAGGACCAGTATCCATCCCGTAGGGTCGGCATGATGCATGAATGTAGCCCTGGTGAGTAACTCACCAGGGCTACATGCATCATGAAGACCAATGGGCATGATGCATTACAGTGTCCACGAAGTCAAAAAATCTTGCACAAACCAATTTGGCCGGTGTTGAAGGCCACAACACAGGACATTTTTTCCATACACCAGCCAATGTTATAAAAGTTTGTAGTATGCACGGTCGGTACTAGATACATCTGATATGCTGTAGCAAATCTAGTATGATCTGTGAGTCAGAGCCACAGGTTTTGTATTATAGAATAAGGGAAAATTCCACACTGGCCAAAATGGCCTGTGTAGAAATTGCCAGACATTTTTGTCTTACGCCCAAATTATCTGCTGTGGCAAGTGTACTTTGCGGACACTGCATGATTCAAGCATCAGCAGCACTTAAGGGGTTAGAGAGCTGTCCAAGACACGTCTACACTGACAGAAAAAAGAGGATCAGCCTGAGTTTCACCTAGTCTCTTGTGCTGTCTGAGTATCAAGAGAGCCTCTGCTAGAGGCTCTCCCCTGACATGCCATACTCATGCTGAGCCTGCTTCAATGCCACACATTGGGAAAAAGGATCAGCATGAGTATGGCACAAGGCTCAGGCATGGTGCCATACTCAGTCTGAATCTAACTGAATACTCCAGCAAAGCAGGGGTCTAGCCCTTACACTGATGTCTGAGATTATATCATATCCTAGCACCCAACACACCATGTGCCTCATTAGCTCAGTTCGTAGTGCACTGAACTCTGCATCTGAAGGTGGTGAGTTCAAGCCCCATTGAGAATTTTTGTAAAGTCATTCTCAGTAAGTCAATCTTATTGCTACAATGTGAGCATGAATATGCATTCATAATGGGGTTGTGAGAAGATTTTTCCCTATTAAGCCCCCCCCCTCACCCATTCATGCACATACTCAATATCCTTTCTATTATCCTCTAGTCCTTAGAACCATGATATCTAAGAATATAATCTTATCTATTTAGGAATTAATCACTAAAACATTTAGAGTATGATCATATCTTCGCAGTAAATGTAAAAGTAACATATGGTCCCAGTATATTTCTAATGTTTTGGGGCTTGGAAAAAAGTAGAATACCAGATTTCAACACACAGAGGGAGCAGATCATATGAGATTTCAAGTGGAGATCTTTCAGCACAGTCAAGATGGTGTAGTGGTAACATGTTTACCTTCATATGAGAAACGATTTATTTTCTTGCTATTTTCTGACTTGGCAGACGTTGAAGATTCTGTCAGTTTTCAAGCAAGCATCTATTTCAATTAGTTACAAAGTTAGGTCTTAGAAAAATACACTGTAATAGATGAGATGTTTCATATTAAACTGAAAAAAAGAAAAATGTTTCTCAGCACCACCTAGACTTGAAACTGAGACCCCTCACATGCAAAGCGAGAATCCTAACGCTGTGCCACCTCTACAACTGGTGAGCCAGGTTGCAATAGGCATATAAGTAGGACTGTGCAATACTTACTGAGGACATTGTGGACATTTGTCCTTACTATGGGCATTTTTCCTTACTATTGTCACTCCAGTCTGTGTTTCCTATTAGTCTACTGGGCCTCATATGACCAATGACATCTCACCGTAGTAGGTCTATGGTTGAAATATCATATTGATAGTGCTACTTTCAACACCTGACCTGCTAGCACATATAGGAGCACAAAGGAGTCACAATAAGGAGGTACCCGGTTCAAATCCAACCAAGGAGCAAAAAGGACACCGAAACCAGTAATGCACAAACTATTCATCGATTAATTAGACTGCCTTAGGAAGTTGAATGTTCGACCATCTGAAATCCTTGTGTGTATGAAATTATGGGCTTTTGTCAAACGGTGACCTTAATTTCTATATTTCTTTATAATGTTTAACAAACCAATTATGTGTTGGGCTTAATACACCCTACAGCTTAGTAGTTCAATAAGGGCTACAAATGTAGGGCTACATAACCATTACAATTTAGACTGTCTGTAAGCCCTACAATGCAGTGCTGATTAATAACTCTTTAAGTGGGGTTGTGCCCACTGGGTAGTGTTGCTGGACTCATTCTGAAGATAGAATCCAGTAAAGTGTGATCCTATGTATTGGGATACTCTGGCAGTGCATTACACCATAGGTAAGAAAGACTCCTGCAATGGTGGAGCCTGTTCAGGTAGGATCCAGCATTGCCTGACCCTCTTCATAGAGATACTCAGGCAATGTCCTATTCTCTTCTATTATGTTACTCCAGTTGACCCTGAGCCTGTCTCTAAAGAGACTCCTGCATTGTGAAAGTAGGGCAGTAGAGAGGGTACAGCTAGGCCATAAACAATCTAGAATAGAGTGTCAGGTATTGCTGGAGTATGCCTACACCCTAGGCTCACCCTGAGTATCAAAATATACTCATTTTGGCGACATTTGCCTGAGGCTAACATTAGGCTCCCGGTGAGTATCATTATTTTTTCTGTGTAGGCTGTAAGCTTCTTGGGAGGAGTAATTGAGCTGTAGAACCCCCACGCCTTCCTGAGCTGCGGAAAACTGCTCTGAGCTTCTCAGGGCTACTTCGACCTTCTCTGACTGTTACAGCTCTCTAATACTTTAAACTGATGCAGAAGTGTATCATGCCTATTGGTCGTCACACTCAAAATGGAAACTCATTGACGCCTCATCGCTAGTGATTAGTTTGTGATTAGTTTATGATTAGTTTTGCCTCATCTTGCACACCTTGAGCCAAACTAATCAGTAATGAGCATCCAGACTCATCGAACTGATGAGTGAAACTTATCACAATGAGTAGGTAAACAAGAGTTGTAACTGGTAACAGGTAGGGTTCAGTGGGAGTTGCGTATCACCTCTTTCACATAAACAAAACAAAACACACTACAGTCACTCAGCACAAAGATAATATTGGTATTGAGATGTATTTTGAAGGGGACAGGAGGCATACAGGTGAGTTTCTGTGTTTGTGTGTGTTGTAGGCCTATGACCAGTGTGTGTACATGAGTTGCAGGCAGGCAGTGGGCCACCACAGAAGGGTTGGAAAGGGGGCACACAGTGACATTGTGTTCTGGTGTGGGATGTTGTCTGTTGTATTGATCTATACATCTATAGATCTAGTCATGCTATGTCATAGGCTAGGTGATGTGTTTTTGTCTCACAAATGCCACATTTGATGTTCTATCCTGTGTCATGTATATTATTATTATGTTATGTTCCCTTACATTATGTCATTCTATTATTATGCACTTTTGTGTGAAGGGTTCTTTGTCTTGATTTACTATATTGAAATGTATATACCATGTCATGTTGGTAGATGTTGTATACCATATCATGTTGCATTAAGACATATCATATTTTGTGAGGAATATATATGATGGATCTTGTGTCATGCCGTGGGATGTGTTATACTTTATGTATCATACAATGTTTTGCATTGTGTCATGTTATCTTTTAGTTTGTTGTGCTATGCTCTGTTATGTTGTGCCCACTTGTGAGATCTCTGAGTATAATTTGTTTTGTATGTCAATGGATTTGAGGTGATTCTTTAAATGTGTCATGCTGTGTTGTGTTTCATGTTGCATTATGTGTCATCTGATGAGATGTGGAATTCATATATATATCATTTGTGTCATGTCATGACATTGTACATGTAGAGTGTTTCTTCTTATGTAATGAGTTGCCATATTTTGTCGGGGCTGACTATACTTATGCATTACTTTTTGCCATAAATATGACTAGAGCTCTAACGTCATGTGAGGGTCTTAATGATATATTTGGCCAATTTGAGTGGTGAGTTGGGAGAGTCTTGTACATTTTATGATGAGGCTTGACACATTTTGGGGGGCCCAGACATATTCAGGCTCCACCTCCTCTTTGATTGGGGGGGCCTGGGCCCCCCTGGTGCCCCCTTTTTCTACGCTGCTGCATTGGTGCATCGTGTCGATCCTCTGTGAGTGTATCGATCCCGTAGGGTCACATGATGTTTGAATGCCGCCCTGGCGAGTTACTTGCCAGGGCTGCATTCATGCATCATGATGACAAATGAGCATTGATGCATTACCGCCCCCTCCAACCCTCTAAGGGTTCCATCACTCCTGTGAGCCAGTCAAGGCTACTTTGAGCAGTAACTATCAAGCTCCACTAATGCAGGAGTACATCTTTCCCATTCGTCAGCACGATGCACCAATGAAGTGCTGGCAAGTCTACTTGCCAGCACTTCATTGGTGTATCATGCTGACCCTCCAGGAGTGTATTAATACACATTGCAGCCCTCTAAGGGTTCCTTCTCTGCTATGAGCAGCTCAAGGCTACTTTGAGCAGTAGCTCCAACTGCTCTATCCTGCTCTAAGTGGGTGGCAGTGAGTCATCTGGCTGTAATGGACACTAAAAGGACCAGGAGTGACAAATCCCCGCAGGATCTGTCAAAGCCAAAGCGGTCAATTGGTGGCTACAAGGGGGAGCAACACCCCGAGTCGCGTCTCATGGTTATTCAGGTCTATGTTGACCTGTGATGTGGATGGTGTATGTTGTAGGTGGCTTGGGTTCTACCTACATTCGATTTCCTCCCTTTTTCACTGACCCCCATATCCCCAGTGTCAAATAAGAGCTGGGGGTATAAGGGTCATGAAATATACCTAAAACAAGCACTAAAGTGTAGCTAAAATACCTAGCACTAAAATGTGTCTGATATACCTAGGCAAGAAAAATATACCTAAAATACCTAGCACTAAAATGTGTCTCATATACCTAGGCAGTAAAATATACCTAAGATACCTAGCACTAAAATGTGTCTGATATACCTAGGCAGTAAAATATACCTAAGATACCTAGCACTAAAATGTGTCTGATATACCTAGGCAGTAAAATACACCTAAAATCCCTAGCACTAAAATGTGTCTGATATACCTAGGCAGTAAAATATACCTAAAATACCTAGCACTAAAATGTGTCTGATATACCTAGGCAGTAAAATATACCTAAAATACCTAGCACTAAAATGTGTCTGATATACCTAGGCAGTAAAATATACCTAAAATACCTAGCACTAAAATGTGTCTGATATACCTAGGCAGTAAAATATACCTAAGATACCTAGCACTAAAATGTGTCTGATATACCTACCTAGGAATTTTTTTATAAAATCCGGGATGATTAATTCCTATAAATGCCGGAGCGGTTATTCATACCAGTACAGTACAATGTAGTAAATAGCAATTGTATAAGATTATGTCAAGTTTATAAATAGGTGAATGGAGGTTCAGCCTAGTTGAAATTAATATACAAGCAGATGTTTACACAGGCACTATAATAGTCACAGCAGTAAGGGTAGTGAGGGAAAGGGTAGCCATGGCACTATGACTGGGTCTACATCACTGTCAATGTCAATACTGGCATATATCTAATTGTGGCATATCTGGGTAATCATGTCCAAGTGACAGCTTGTCACAGTGAGACCTCACAGCAGCTGATCTGTCTGCAATTTGACTCTCCCAGAGGCTGTTGCGAAATGAATGGGAATTGGATTCTTACTGTAGCTTATCCACCCAGGGAAGCCACTTCCCCTTTTTACATCCTTTGAATCAGACTGTGTTGTGAAAAGTTGGGAGAACTGGTTCCATGATTGGTTCCACCTGAACGCTTCCCATAGTTGGTGGGCCAGGGAATTGGAGGAAGGAACTAGCCGTGAATATGTTCTTGGGAAGTATTTACTAAATAAGGACCACTCCTGAGCCACTTCTAGTGCTGGCGAGCACTTCATTGGGGCATCATGCTGACCCTCCAGACAGTATCAACCTTGTGAGGTCGGCATGATGAATGAATGTAGCCCTGGTGAGTAACTCACCAGGGCTATTCATGCATCATGACGACCAATGGGCATGAGCGGACCTTAAAGGGTTAAACACACTTGTCAGGTCTATATATCTAAATACTATGATAACCTTCACCTGATACAGTCCCAAGGGGTCAGCATGATGCACGAATGCAGCACTAGACAGATACTCAATGAGGCTGCATTTGTAGAAAAAAAAAAAACATGATACCAGAAGTACCAGACTCTAGGTTTTATGATTTCTTTTTTGGATTAAGAGAGAGACAATTCCTCCTTGTGTATAGACACCATTTGGAGACAAACATGACAACTTTGCCACCAATATGACTCATCTATGAGATAATCTGAATAATTCCACAAGAGAATAGGAACAGGAGCCCTTCATGTAAATAGCCTCACTGTTGTCAATAATTGAACACCCTGCTTGCATTGATTGACTCTGACTGACTACAACCCAATGTCCTGTTTCCATTTTGTCAGCCACCCTCCCCCTCTCCTTCTCTGCATGCCCCCTCCCTGTCCCTCTCCCTCCACACACTCCCTCTCCTCCTTAACCCAGCAAAACCAAAATATCATTCAAATTTACATATTTACCATAAAAGATTATTGAGACATAAAGAAAGGCAAACTAAATAATGTCGATCTTCAAAATTTACCAGCTGAAATCTTTAATCTTTAATTTGAACTCAGATTTCTAGTCACCCTTCCCCCCACACACATACTTCCAATGTCCTATACTTGGTGACTCTGCAGTCCAGGAGGGTGTTGCTCCTATTGTAAAAAGAGCTGTGAGTATGTGCCCTCTTTCCTAAACAAGTCGTGCACTGATTCACCAAAGTACTTGCACTCACCACATTAGTCTGAAAAGACACCTGCCTTGTTTAAAGTAGAGAGAGCTGCACTACCAGGTACCTACTTATGTCACATACTCTATAGTTTATTATACTGACTGACTTCTCCCATCTAGGTACCTACTCAAATCCCCCTTTTTTAGCACTGTACTTGAATGACCACTTGTGAGCAACAAAAGGGACAAGTTATAGCTACATGAAAAGAAAGGACTGGAAACAAGGGCATTTTTAGCCAGCTCTTCCTTTTACTATAGGAGCAACACCCTCCTGCTCCCTCCCCCCCCCCATGTCTCCCTCTCCTCCCCGACCTACCCATGTCTATGTCTGCCTCCCCCCACTCCTCCTGACACCTACAAAAGACAGGGTCAGGGAGAATCTTGGGGTGGAGGGAGGAGGGGTCTGCAGACCCCCGGGGCATCTTTAAGTCTTTCCTTATTGATTTGCCGAATCGGTCAGCGGCACAGACCCAGCTATGCATAGGCATGAGGCCCGCGTGACTGTGTCATTGTTAGCGAGTGGTGGGTTTAGGGAGTGAGGAGGGGCTGGGGCAGGCGAGGGGTGTGTGTTTGGGGCGGGGGGTTGAGCGCATTGGACAAGAAATGGTTAAAGTGACCAAAGCTTTAGTCAGGAGAACTGTGATTAAGGTTATTCATAAGTTATAAGTTGCACGAAAAACTTTGGATTTAAATGTTATTTGAAAAATGTATGTAACCTTAGCCTGCTGCAATTTAAAGTGTTCCCAGCTTGTGCAGATCGTGCTTTTTCATTGCAAAGAACGGGGAAAAGAAAATCAATTTATTAAAGTCTGTTTTCTGTCAGCTAAGTACTGCACCAATATGGCCGCTCCTGTGATGGGGATATAGTTACACTGTAAAAGAAATGTTTTTGAAATGACGATGGAATCCTAAAGTTGCCAGATATCCGTCATTATTTTCATAGAGATTCCTTGTACCACTGTACTGCAACATTGGGCTTCTTGTTAAAACTACACTGGTTCACTGCAAAAAGTTGCATTAGTTTACTGTTCAGTTTTGCAAGAATCCCTGGTAGATTCAACAGTTATTTTGGTAGGGTCTGGGGTTTGGGACGGCACAAGATGGCTGCCCTGACTAAGATTGCTTAAAGACTAGAATGACATGTTGACTGCCACCTATGAAGCATCCCTTAACCCTGGTCCGCTGATGCATTAATGCATCATGCCCATTGGTCGTCATGATGCACCAATGAAGTGCTGGTGAGACTGCTTGCCAGCACTTTATTGGAGCATCATGCCAACCCTCCGGGAGTATATGTATCAACCCCGTTGCACTTCATTGGTGCATCATGACGACCAATGGATGCATCAGCAGTCCTTAAAGGGTTAAAGGGTTACCCCCCCCCACACACACACACACACATAGCCCATATTGCCCTTACAGCCAGGATTGGCACGTCCAGGGGTTGGCATCAGCTACAGTTGGCTCAGTGGCAGCATTCACAAATTGGTTTGGCTGTATCCAACCTGTGGGTCAGCTGACTCAGTCACTGCATGAGGAATTCCTTAACCTCTAAACCATTTAACTGTTTAGTGAATGAGTTGTAGCAGCATTTCTGTTATGTAAAAAAATGTATTTGTTTGTTAGGCTGCCTGCTTTTGCTTTAGATGGGCTGGTGGCTTTTGGTTATATCATCGAATATTGACCTCCAAAATGTTCACAAAAGACACATCTTTGTATTAGCTACACCCTGATTTTCTGGCTCCTGCTATAATTCCCAAGAAAATTGGAAGAGAAAGCTTATAAGGAGAAAAAAGACCGTTTTGGACACTATCTTGGATTTCCAAGCAAGCACAAGGGGGATTTCCAGGAACTTTTAGTATGTGTTTTAGGACCCTTCTGGGCATCTTTCCTGAAAAATAAAATCAGATTGTTCCAAAAATGTTTATCCTTAAGGGATTTAAAGGGTTCTCTTCCTTACTATAGTCTATATAGTGCAATGGCCTCGGGTCTCATATAACTGTTGGTCTGAAAAAGGGGCCAGATGTAGAGGGGTATTCAAATCAATTTTAAGCACTAAACAACAACCTGAATAAAGTGCTGGTCAAAAATAAGGACCTGGGGGACAGAGGCACTACTGTCAATACATAAGCACCCTAGCAATTAAATTGGCCACCATGATAGATAAACCTCTGCCATAGAATTTCTAATGGGAAGTCTAGCCTGTTTGTGCTTCAGTATTATGCTAACTTCTTTATAGCTGTATTTTGACTGCATTGGCCTGATTGTACCTGGGCAGGGCTGCTTAGACTGAGGCTGTATTCTAGCTGTATTTTTACAGTCCTTCAGTTGGACTGTTTGTGGCCGTATTTTGACTGGGTAGACTGCACTCTTAAAAATAGCCTGAAAATAATGAAGATTCCCAAGCAATTTTACGAAAAAGCTATCACGGTTATTGTCATGAAGATTGCTTAGTACAAAGTGCATTACAATACTCTTTTGTGGAGCTTCATTGTAGAAATGACACTGCTTCCAAGCATCACAAATCACTCCCATTCACTGTGCACCTTTAGTGCTGTCAATACAAAAACTTGTCAGACATCGGCTTTTGAAGGCAAAATTGCTGCCAGGCTGGCAGAAATTGCCAGACTGCTGGACCAAATGTCTGGCTGTGATATTGGGATCTTGCACTACATATCGGTTTTCATTATTAAGGTTCTTACAGCCTAAAGCAAAAGGCTTTACTGTCTGTTAAGGTCTAAAGAGGTAAATGATTAAAATAGTAACTTAATTCTTGTTTTTTATCATATCTTTGCTGACAATGATACTCTTGAGGTATTCGGTCCTGCCAAAATCAATCAAGGCCTGCAGGACAATAGAATCTGCAGGACCGAATGGCCTGCGAGGCGAAAAACATTTTGTATAGACTGCACTTTATGACAATGCTTGGTAGATTCAACACTGTCTGTTCAGAGTGTGGTCCCTTCCTCCTGTAGTCAGGCTAAATGGTTGTGGCCCTGGCCTCCATCTTCCTCGTGTGCCCATTAACTTCGTTTATGGCGCCTTAGACGGATCGCTGTGCACATGCAAAACGGACATTAGGAGATTGGTCAAGGAGCACGCCTGCCATGCACTGCAGGAGAAACAGCCACAGACTTAGACATGTCCAGAGCTTAGTTTATTAACCTTTTCAGGGATGCTAATGCAGGAATGCATCATGCCCACTGGTCACCATGATGCACCAATGAAGGAGCACGCCTGTCATGAACCAGCCACAGACTTAGGTTAATGAATAGCGTATATCCTCGATTATAATTTCAGTTTTATGAAGCTCAAGTCATGTGCTTAACAATCAATACATATTTAATCAGGTAGAGTAAACATTTATATTCATAATGTGAGAATTATTCAATAACTGGGAGAAAAGTAGGAATAGTACATATACATGGACAATTTTGACAGGGTTCTTTAGTGATTTTCAAGTCTATGAATTATAAGTCTACCCCAAATACAAGCCTGCCCCGTTTATAAGCCTTGTAAATTTTCCATTTGAAATCAGCATAAGCCGATGCTTATAATCGGGGATATACGGTATCCCAGATCTACCCGAAAATTGGTTCCGAGAATGAGGACTTCTGACTCTAGACCACCTTGAAAATGGTGATACTATGTAAAATTACCTAGAATATGGAATTCTTTCAAAATTGAAGATGAAATGCCAGCGTTGGTCGTGTTTCCCTAGTAGGCATGTTTGGTTAACAAATGATATATTTATAGGGACAAGAGTCAGTCGATCTACCCCTCCCCTATCCATGCCACCCCTTCTTTACTGGTACTTGGTATATAGGGCTAAGAGTTCCCCCATGTCTACCTAACCCTTCACGGGCTGCTGATGCATTTGTGTATCATGCCCAGGGGTCGTCATGATGCATGAATGCAGCCCTAGCGAGTAAATCACCAGGGCTGCAGTCGCGCATCATGCTGACCCTATGGGGTTGATAGAGTCCTTGAGGGTTGGGATGATGCTCCAATGAAGTGCTGGCAAGCAGTCTCACCAGCACCTCATTGGTGCATCATGAAGAGCAATGGGCATGATGTACTCCTGCATCAACGGCCCTTAAAGTGCTAGCTAGAACCAGGTTGTCTGTGCTTCTACGCTATACTGTCTCCAGTGTCTAGGCTACTCATGTGAGTAAGAATATTTTCTCAGTGAACCCTCAGCTGTATAGTTGAGCTTTGTTGTGTGATAGGAAACATAAAGTCTAGGTTTTATAAGTACAGTCTCATTCAGTCACTCTTCCTCGAAAGTTCGATATCTAATACATTTCAAAATGTTTAGTTTTCTGATTGAAAGATGAGATCAGGTCAAGGTCAAGGGGACAAGGAAATTGATGGTCTCTGCGAAAAGAAAAGGACAGGGCCATGTGCAATTATACCATAAAATGCATATAAGTTGCAGCTCACATACCATTTCAGACCACTGGTGTGGCTTATAGCAGCTCCGCCACTCCCAGGATTGAGTTTTACTTATTTAGACTAAGGTAAGGAATGCAGGCCTGGTAAATAATCCTCCATGGCTAGATCCATGCAACATGCTTACCCTACAGGGTTGATGCACTGCGGGATGTCAGCACGATGCTCCAATGTAGTGTCTGCGAGCAGACCGACTACCACTTTATCGGTGCATCTTGCCAACCAATGGGCATGATGCACTTAGGCCCTAATGTATATAAGCTGCCCATACGGGTTAATTCACTTCCCATCCTACACTTCCCCAATACATGAATACATCCCATCTCCCCCCATCCCCACCCCTTACACCTCACTGGCTCCATTTCCCTCTAGCTTTCCCTTCATTACACTGAATACCTTGCATGAATGTAGTCCCCTTCCCCTGCTCTTCCCTCATTTCCCAGTTTTAGTGGAGGGTTTTAGTTCCTGAGATGGTTCCCCTTCCTCCCCATACCTCACTGTGCTCTGGCACGCCATCACTCTTTTACTATACTACTAGCTGCTGAAGCATGACAGGTGCATGAGCATACCAGAGCCAAAACCTGGTCTGTCTATATAACAGGCCTTTAACCAAAAAAAAAAAGGTTTGTTTCCAGTAACCCGACCGACCCTAGCAAAACAGGGGCAAAAAAAAACAACCTGTTTTTTGTGATATTGAAGAATTTTGTCTCATTGTTTCACATTTTAGAGAATTTCTTCATTACTTTTTGAGGGTTTTTCCTGTACCCTTTTCGTGTTCTTACCCTCTCTCACAGTTATCATTTTTCCATCATTATTTTACAATGAAATCGCAGAATTTGATACATCCATTGATATGTGCCCTAACATTTCTTACGTAAAAAAAATAATTTAAAAAAAATCCGACCTACCGACCCTACCATTACAAGTCATGTTACTGGAAATACAACTTTATTTTTTCTTGGCCCTATATAGCAATACAGCAGCCTTGATGCATCATGCCCATTGGTTGTCATGATGCATGAATGCAGCCCTCGTGATGGACCCGTTAGGGCTGTATCATGGCGAAAAACTGTGTCAATAAAGCATTAATTTTCAAGTTTAGCATTCCTTTAATTGCTTCCTCAAAAATCGCCAAGACTTCCAAAACCTCATGATTATTTTTTTTTTGAAATCCTTTATGGGATTCCCTTAAAATTTAACCACCTCAATGGGATTCTCACGAGATTTAACCACCTCAAAAGAGGCGGTACCGCCAATAAGGGCCCACCTAGGGGATTAACTGCCTTAACCCCCTTTATGTATTAATTATCCCCCCTTAGCCCCTGGTGTTGCTGTTATTGTTCCCGGCATGCACATCTTCCACACCAGCACCTTTATTAACCCTTTAAAGGCTGCTGATGCATTAATGCATCATGTCCATTGGTCGCCATGATGCATGATTGCAGCCCTGTTGGCTACATGCATGCATCATGCTATCCCTACAGGGTTGATATATGTCCTCAGATGGTCATCATGATGTTCCAATGAAGTGTTTGTAAGCAGACGCACCGGCACTTGTTTGGTGCATCATGCTGGCCGATTGGCATGATGCACTCCTGCATCAGCGGCCCTCCAAGGGTTAATGAATCCAATTACCATGGTAAAGACGGAGTAAGAAACAGGCGGGAAATATTACCAAAGGAGGCTGGGGAGGCCAAAGGAGGACACACAGGCTTGAGACACCACCTTGACTACCACAGTCCTACATTGTATATAAATCACACCAAGGTAAAGGTCCTGGAGGGTCAGAAAAGAGACCTGGAGCTTAATTCAAAACATCCTGGGATCCCAACTCCAGCGATCTTAGTGTAGGCACATATCATAAGACCTGGCTGGTCTACCCTATGTAATGCAGTGGTTGCAGGCCTGTCCAGAATAGCTAGTCCTGGGATCACTTCACTATTCCATTTCCACCACTAAGATCACTGCGATCTTAGTGAAAGAAATGCATAGTGGTTTCACCTGAGTACAAGAGCACTTACAGGGAACACTCCTGATCAAAAGAGTGAATAGCCTGCTGCATACATAAAGAGGGGAGGGAGGACGTTTGCTGAGTGTCCTTGAGGGCTCTTAGGGCTACTCATGTGTTAAGTGCTCTGTAAGGTAATTCTTCCCTTCTCTCTCTTTGTCCTGGGGGGAGGGCACAATGCTTCTAATAGGCAAGCATAAATCATACATTCATGGGAACAACTCTTGAATACTGTACGGGGGTCAACTGCACCCTGTGCTCTTTTGTTAGCCCATATGGGAACGGGGAACGATGGTATAAGCACTCTTGTGAAGAAGAGTGACTCCACAGCTATTCCTTTATTTTGGGACTCTTACCCCAGGAGCTTAATTCAAAAGATCCTTGGATCACGACCCCAGCGATCTTAGGAATAAATCAGCCTTATCCTATTAAGCGATCTTAAGAGTTGACTGGGTTCACATATCCTAGCCAGCACTAAGATCGCATCGATCTTAGCCTCAGCCCTCCTACACTATTCCAAGAAGTACTGACTAGGCACAGGGGTAAGAGTCCCAAAATAAAGGAATAGCTGTGGAGTCACTCTTCTTCACAAGAGTGCTTATACCATCGTTCCCCGTCCCCATATGGGCTAACAAAAGAGCACAGGGTGCAGTTGACCCCCATACAGTATTCAAGAGTTGTTCCCATGAATGTATGGTTTATGCTTGCCTATTAGAAGCATTGTGCCCTCCCCCCAGGACAAAGAGAGAGAAGGGAAGAATTACCTTACAGTGCACTTAATGCATGAGTAGCCCTAAGAGCCCTCAAGGACAATCAGCAAACGTCCTCCCTCCCCTCTTTATGTATGCAGCAGGCTATTCACTCTTTCAATCAGGAGTGTTCCCTGTAAGTGCTCTTGTACCCTGGTGAAACCACTATGCATTTCTTTCACTAAGATCGCAGTGATCTTAGTGGTGGAAATGGAATAGTGAAGTGATCCCAGGACTAGCTATTCTGGACAGGCCTGCAACCACTGCATTACATAGGGTGGACCAGCCAGGTCTTATGATATGTGCCTACACTAAGATCGCTGGGGTAGGGATCCCAGGATCTTTTGAATTAAGCTCCTGTGCCTAGTCAGTTCTTCTTGGAATAGTGTAGGAGGGCTGAGGCTAAGATCGATGCGATCTTAGTGCTGGCTAGGATATGTGAACCCAGTCAACTCTTAAGATCGCTTTATAGGATAAGGCTGATTTATTCCTAAGATCGCTGGGGCCGTGATCCCAGGATGTTTTGAATTAAGCTCCTGACTGGTCACCCAATGAATGACATCAAGAGGATGCAGAGAAAGAGCCCAGGAACTAAAGATACTATCGACCCCCCTCACCCCCCCCCAGACACACACACACACAAGGACCACCACCGTGGGGCCCCAGTTGGCATCTAGGGCTATAATTGATGTGGTCATGTGACCAACATGATGGCCGTGACCAGAGATGCCAGGGAGACGCCCGTGCACCGGAAACATCAATTGCCGACCGGAAGCCGCTGGCTGCCATGACAATATGGCGTTGGTCATACAAAGGGACAGATTGATGGGACTATTTGTGGTCCCCTGCCATCCCCCCCTCCCACCCCCCCCCCCCGACAAGCCCTCATGAAGAAGAGATACCTATCAGTGCACGATGCTACTACCCCTACAACCATAGGACAATAGGACAAACAGAACAATGCAGTACCATAAAAACCAGTATACAAGCAGCATCCTGACTTTAGGGAAGATCATGGGCGTGTACTAGTTTAATACCAAGTTGGTTCTGTGTATGTGTTATCCATATACTAAGAGAGGGTTGGCCAGTCAAGGACATTTGCTGCCCTCTGTCAGATACGCTTTGTACTATTTCCTATACAATCATATAGCCATGGATGACAGAGGTGAGGGGGGATTTTAGCAAAGTCCCCCCTCACCTCTGTCACCAATGGCTATGCATAGGAGTAGAGCTGCCAGAGGGCAGCATCAGTCCTAGAGTGTCACACCCTCTCCTTAGTATGTAGATAACAACTATGCAGACTCAACTTGGTAAATAGTACACGCCCATGGGGAAAATGTATGGGTCTGAAAAGGTCGTCATTCGGGGCCATCCACAAATGAGGACATGCTTGATGGGGGAGGGGGGCAGGCCCTGCATGACAGGATTTAATTGTCAATATACCTTCAGCATTGTAAAATTGGCAAAAAAAAACATGACAAGGGGGAGTGGGGGTGAAAAATGGTCAAATTTGGCATGACGTCACAATAGCCTATACACGTAAAACCTCTCACATAAGCTGCACCCCGAGTTCATAAAGGCTCTATTTGTAGTCCCCTGCCACCCCCTTTTAATTATTAAGGAATCTTTCTCTAAACTCAGTTATAAGGAGGACATTTTGGTAGTTGTGCATATATGAAATTGATAGCTACTAATCTGGAATTCTCACATCTCCCCATTCCTAATGCTACAGAGAGGACAGGGGAGGTAGGTGGAGGCGTCAGAGGGCTCCCTCTAGATGATCCCTAGATGCACCCCTCCCCAAGCAGCTGAGGGGACCAGAGGAGTGGGGAGGGCCGTCCTATTACTTAACACCTACAGCCCATGCTTATGTCATTATAAGCTATACAATTGATTGGATCAACATTCATATCAAAGCATTTCTCTTTGTTTTATCAATAAGATGTTCTGGAGAAGCATAATGCTCTGCTGGCATCCCTATATCCCATTAAGTAGGATGACCTTTCTTCTAAGGGGTAAGCTCACTTTTTTCAAGGTCCTCCTTATAGAAAATCTTTACTGTAGCTTTACCTATCATAAAACCTAGTGTATAAGGTGCAAACATGTGTAAGCCGCATCATTAACTTTAGAAAAAGATAAATGTATAACTGCACCCGGGGCATGAAAGCTTGACCCTTTTTTTAGAGTTCACCCAGGATGCATTTTCAACCAGTCAGTATTCACTGCAAACCTTTTGGCTATATGCAACACCTGGTACCCTTCATGCTAATTCTTTTCAGTACTGTCCTCGCCAGGTGCCAGATCAAGCAATGACCGACTCAGTAGGCATCCATACTGAACCGTATATTATAGCCTTAGGAAAACGCCTGTAAGCCACACCCTGAGATCCTGGAGATTCTTTGAACTGGACTTACCTCTGAAAAGGTCTGTAACCAGTGGCTTATATGCGGGATTGAACTGTAGATGGATATATGGATGAGTTGGCCATCATATAAGGCGCAAAATATAAAAAAAAAGGTGAGTACAAATTATACGGTGATACATTTCTGGTGCTAAAGAAAGCACTCAATATCAGCAAATAAAAGCACCATAAATGGTTGACGTACCACCTTATTGTGTTCCATATGGAAGGCAATGGCTTGGTAGATCCTTTCATATTTCTTTTTGACATCAGATTCCCTTGACTTATCACCCTTGGTAGCCAATTTCCCTTGCCACTCCTTAATTAGTGAAAAGTCATTTCAGACTGTACACTCAGAAATATGCATCCACGACCCGCCTTGCATCCCTGCCGTCCAACCAATCATGTTATATAGTATTATGTAATTACTTATTAAGACAAAGTACTAAAGATCATATGTACACAAAACACAACACAGTCCTTTTGAATTCATTGTTGAAAAAGCTTTATTGATAAAGTTTACAAAAAGTAGATAAGAATGGTGATGGTGATTGAAATGAGCCATCAAGATGCAGAGTGATCAACGTTTTGGCTCTGGTTGGCCTTCATTAGGATACTACATAGTGATTTCATGATGGCTTATCTTACATTTAGAATCTACATTCACAATACTTGGAGGTAACTCGGAGGTCCCTTGGTCTCGTCTAGTTGATGAACTTTCGTGTTGGGATCCCATGTGGAGGATGCATGGGAGGAATATCTGAAGATATGGTAGAAATGATTTTTCCAACTAATCAATTAGTCCTAAAGCAGCAGTATTATCATCATCATCATTATCATCATCATCATCATCATCATCATCATCATCATCATGTAATCACTTGACTGCTCACTCCTCAGCATGAAACCTTGAAACATATGTCATGTATACATCCTGCTGTATCAACTAAAACTACAGCCAAGTATCTTCAACAAGTATTTCACCCCACAATACCCTCCTGTAGTGGACACTCTATGTACTCATGGCTTATCAGAACACATATACCACTACTGTTTATTGATGTATAGGTTGGTGCCTAGATTTATTGTCTCTGTTATGGGCTGAGTGCATTTATCTATTAGTGAAGGCATGCTACTTGCTATATTGGAGCCCCCACATTATCTCTACAAGGATGTTTATTTAATATAGGAGACCTCTGGGATCGTAGTGTACATTTATCAGAAGGCAGTTACCTGTACTTGTACTTATTATCTATGTCTCTGAAAATGGGTCTCCAAAATAGCCCAAGTTGTTTTGCTTCAATTGCATGTCAAACCCAGGTGGGTGTGTAAACTTAAAATGGTAAATAAGCTCTAAATGCCTTATATCTTATCATTATAGTACATGTACTGATATTGCAAAAGAATGCAATTTTGTTAAAAGAAATAACCAGAATTGTCATGTGTCTATGATAAAATTGGGTTTAGAGGTCTGTTTTAGGTTTCTGGGTTCCTTATGAAATTTACAAAACATTTGTGGCATGACTACATATGCACAGTGCAGAAGATACTAGGGTAACTGGCAGTTACCCCATCCAACATGACAGATCCTATAATAGTATAAAGAACTAAAAGGGGAGATCACACAGTATCTCAGACTACTGATTTGAGTAATCCTAAGTTGCTTAGTTGTGGTGTACAACATGCATAATCATCTGAACCAATAACTGGAAGCTGACACTGTCTAGAACAGTAGTATAGAAAGATTTTAGATTTGTCAGTACTTGGGTAACTTAGTTTGTTTACAATAAGAAGTACTAGAGGAACTTCATTAGGAGTTAACCTAGAACACAACTTTCCATTTTAGCTGATTACTATGTAATCCAAGTAATGTAGTAACTCCAGGTCTTGTCTCCTTGTGTATTTATACCCTAGCTAGAATTATGTAATATTATTATGAAGTAGAAAAGTTTATTAAACACATAGACTGAGAAAAAGAGTTCCCAGTTTATTGTATATGATCCTTCATGTTGAATGGGGTAACTGCCAGTTACCCTAGTACCTTCTGCACTGTGAGACCTCATATTTCATGACAAAGAATGTAACATTTTAGTCGTGAAGGTATGAGGAGGGTTTTTACCACTGAGGGTTGAAGTGACACCAAGCTCTTCCTTACGCTGCACCGACAGTAAAACCGCAGCGATTTAGGCTGACTCAGAAACTCCAATATTCTATGAATGTTGCACAATACCATTTTATTTCTATCATGTACAACTTCTTGCTGTCTAGAAACTCCTTTGTAGATGGGTTTAGGGTCATTTGGGTAGAGTTGAAGAGACTCGTCACTGAATTCAAGCAAATCTGCCATCTGCTGGGCACAATACTCAGGGAAGGTGGTCTTCTTGCCAAAGTTGAGGTTCTCTCTCTTGAATATGAATTTCTTTGGAAGTTGGAGTTTTGTGTCATCCTTTTTAAGCATCCAAGTTGAATTTACCAAATCCATGTTGCTGACTACATCATGTGCTCCATGTGAGATGCTTGCACCAACCTGCAGCAATAAGAGTATAAGGGCGGAGTGTTTCTCGAGGTACACTTTGTCCAGGCTTTTAATTATGTGTGATACCTCCGCACCATGCCTGATCAGCCATCTTACCGTGTTAACATGAACCCCTTCAACTACGGCGTATTCCAGCGCTGTTCTATATTCTTCAACATCTTCATGAATTTTGCCTCCATGCAAAAAGAACAGTTCAAGCATCTGTGGGAATAGTTCAAAAAGGTTCCTGTGAGACAAGAGCCTATGGAGTATGGGCGTGCCACCAGGAACTTCACAATTCATTGCACCGTGTTTGAGAAGCAGTTCGATTAGATTCGCAGAACCCACAGGTTTATTCAGTGCAAGTAAAAGTGGGTTTTCTAGTCCATAAGAAGACATACATTTGGCACCAGCTTCAACAAGCATTCTCACCCCCTCAGTCCATGCTTGCCTTGCTGCCTCATGTAGCGGAGTTGTGTACATACTTTTGTTGAACATTCGTATAGTCACAGTACCGGCGATATTTGGCTTTGCGCCATGTTCTAATAACAAGCTGACATTTCTTGCTGGACTATGCGGCATCGTGCTGTATCTGGCGACAGCTAGGATTAGAGGCACATCCCTATCCACCTCATGATCATTCGGATCACAACCATGTTCCAGCAACATCTTAATGAGATTACTTGGACACTGATAGCGGTCCAGCGCTAGTATCAATGGGTTTTCTTGGATACCAGGCAGCTTACACTTAGCCTCAGCTTCAAGAAGTATTTTCACTCCCTCTATCCATCCCTTTCTTATAGCATCAAACAGGGGAGTAGTCTTTCTCATGAATTGTCCTCCATCTTTCCTGTATGTTACATTTGGGTTCGCTCCGTGCTGTAACAGAAGCCGTAAAATGTTATCCCTTATTAAGGACCTCAATCTGAGAGGCTGTTCCCCCCAATAAAATCTATCCACCCAATACAGAGGAATATTTTCACATCTGCCATCATGGTCATTGGGACTGACCCCATGCTTGAGCAGCAGCTCAATGAGAACTGTGGGACAGTCATGATCCTGTAGCGCCAGAGCGAGTAGGTTTTGTGATGCATCAGGTACTTTGCATTCAGCACCAGCATCAAGAAGTTTCTTGACCTTCGCAGTGTTTCCACACTTGACAGCATTAAGTAGGGAAGTCTGTTGTACCTGTGTGCTGGTCTTGTCTTCTTCATTACCTGTCCCTCCATGGTAAATCTAAGAGAGGTATAGAAGATACATCAAATAACTTCAATTAACACAACTCATTACCATGCCTCATTTCAAAATACGTGGAAACTTTATTACACTTATTTGGGCTAATGCACAACGTTACAGGGATTATAAAACCATTGGAGTTCTGTATCTATCCCAACTATATAGAACCGAAATTATTCAAGATTATGGTCGCTGTGAATTTGCCATGTATTGTATCTACATGGACCCCCTCCTGCAGTGGGGTGGTAAGCCAGGGCAGTGGAGCACATATAGGGCACATAGCTATCCCTGTATGGAGGTCGCCATTTTTGTTTTTAGCCCCCAACGCCATCTTGGATTCTGTCAGGAATTATAGGTAATCTCTTATCTTCACTCTCATCCACCACAGAACAATGGTCACTGATAAGACTGATAGGGGTGACAAGCTGTCCCCTGCCCCTATCTTAATCACCCTAAGTACCTGCCTATTGTTTCAGGTGTGAGGGTAGTGGATTAGTTAGCTTGATAGAGACACAATGACCTGGGTGTACTCAATCTGGGTGACACATGATCTCTTATTATATTCTTAAAGTTTTATTTCTAATTTATTTGAACTATTTGGTTTAACCAAAGTTTATCTAGTTAAAGTTGAAAGTATTTGCGTTACATAGATATGAATTTTAGAAAATAGCTATAAGTAGTTAATGAGGAAGATACCACCAAAGTAAACTATACAAAGAGGCCAAATGTTGATCTAGCCCCCGACTACATAAGCCACCTAGATAATTCTCTCAGTACTAGCAATATGCTAGTGCCGTATAGCTATGTCACAGGGTGGTTACCTGTTGGCAAGCATTGCCTACAAACACCTGCAAATCCGCAAGGGTTGATAACATGTAAAATGAAAGCTGTTCATATAAATTATTATATGGATATTGCAAAAAGAGGGTGCAAGCACAAGTTCCTGAGCAGTTTAAAGAATTCTGACTTTCTCTGTTAACCATATTTCATAACTCAGATTTGGGTAAATTCTTCTCAAAAGCAAGTATACTAAAATGATGCCAGAGACCTTATCTCATTGGCACAAGTGATTGTGATAACCTATGACATCACCTAGAAGCCCCATGTGACAGGATTTGAAGGGAATATCTGCCAGGGTGGTGAAAAAGTGGTCCATGTTGGAGTACCAATAGTACACTGGATATGCTCCAATGCACACGAGTGGGGAGTGTGGTAATGCGAGGTTACATGAGAGGTTCATTGCATTACATTTACCACCATCCACAAGAGTCAGGTTTTCGTCCAGGTAGACTCCTTGCAGTATCAAAATCTTTGTGGGTAGAACCTATTTCAACATTTTACTCTACAAACCTTGGAGGCAATACATTGAAATTTCAGTTTGTGTGTGAGAGAGAGAGAGAGAGAGAGAGAGAGAGAGAGAGAGAGAGAGAGAGAGAGAGAGATAAAGATAAAAAGGTGTGATGGAAGGTGGAAATGGTGGTTTCTCTTGGACTTGACACTAGTACCTCCCAAGTAAAGGACTGACACATCCCATCCAGGTTACAAGGTAATCATAATTTGTATTCATACCAATTGGAGAACACTTATTGATTAGGATTACTACATACATACACATTAACATAATAAAGATGAAAGCTACACAAACTATTCCCAAGCTGCTTTATAAATGTGCAGATAATTTCTGTATTCTTGCTGGTCTAGAAAATTTTCGTATTCTATATACCAAGGTCAATAATTTGTTTGACATGTAAGTTAAAACAAACACTGATCTTACTCACTCAGTATGTTGTGAACTTCTCCAGTTTCATCTAGTACAGTTGTTGTGCCATATCTAACTGCTGTTTAAACCCTGTACACATCAGTGTTGTGCAGTCACTGTACTACATGTATACAGTGTCTTACTTCCGTGTCCTCTATACCTACTGGACCATGGTCTACAGGAGGCCGTTTCACTGCATTCATTCAATTAATACAGATTTCCGTATTTGCAAATGTGGACGTCCGTATTTCAATTTCATGTCTGTATTTGAATACCATTGGCTATGTACCTCCTCTGTGTTTGAAAATACAGACATCAAGTATGAAAGATGGGCATCCATACCAAAAGTTTTGGAGGTATTTTGAATAAAATAGTGGTCTGGGGCCAGTAGCATTCAAACCTGCAAAAATTGACATCCATATCTATCAGATAAATCCAGTGAAACGGCCCCAGGAGGCTGTTTCACTGCATTTGTTTAATAAAAATGGACGTCCATCTTTGCAATACGGACGTCCATCTTTGCAAAGACGGACATCCATATTTGAATTTTGTGTCCATATTTGAACACCATCTTCCCCCTACCCCCTCTTTATCTAAAATACGGACCTTAAAACCCAAATACGGAGGTCCATATTTGCAAATACAGATGTCCATATTGCAAATACAGATGTCCATATTTATTGAATAAACACAGTAAAACGGCCTCCAGTACAAGGACTTCACTGTGACAGAGTGTTTGTACCATGTATTCTACTTCCCTATATACCACAGGGGTCAAAATGCAGGAACACAAAACTATCAGGAGGCCATTTCACCACATTTATTCAATAAAAACAATTGTCCATCTTTGCAACACTGACGTCCATCTTTGCAAAGATAGACATCCATATATCAGTTTTGTGTCTATATTTGAATACCACCTGGAGGCCGTTTCACTGCATTTATCCAACAAATACGGACGTTCATATTTGGGTTTTTGGGTCCATATTCTATGTATGGAGGGGGTAGGAGGCAGGTGGTGTTCAAGTACGGACCCAATTACAGACGTCCATCTTTGCGCAGAGGGACGTCCATGTTGTAAATTATACGGACGTCAGTTTTTATTGAATGAATGCAGTGAAACAGCCTCTTGACTGTTATGATTTGGCTCAAGGTCTTATGATCCACCAATAATGCAGGAGTGTATTATGCACAATGGATGTCATGATACGCCAATAAAATGCTATAGTTTCAGCTTGCCCGCCTCCATTAATGCATCAAGCAGACCCCCCATCATCCATGGGGAATACTTAGTGCTTACACCAGGTTTACGTGGTAGATAAACACCGAGTTTGGTCACTATATAGTGACAGCCTGTTGTCTATATAGTGGCTTCACTGCCCAAGAGGTGTTTATCTTACTTATGCCACACTTGTGCCCAACTCAAAACCATTCACAAGCTGGGGAATGGGGGAGGGTGTGTGTGCTTAGTGGACCGCATCAACTTACAGCAGCTATACACAATATATTATTTTATGTGAATAACTTCTTCCCATAGAGATAGCATTAGGGAGCCGATCCGCACACCCCCAGTGGCGTAACGTGTGCCGATCCACCACAGCGGCCGATCCACCACTGCAGCCTCCTTCTGGGTGCATGTAAACATTCAAAATGGCGGATCGGCGCTTTTACGGGGAACTACGGTACCGGATTTTGATAATTTTTCCTTATTAAAACATCTAAAAACATAAAATAAATATAGAACTAAACTCCCCTGGTGTCCTCGGTGGCTGATCCACCCCTCGGGGGAGGTCTCCCCCGAGGGCGTTAGCCCTCGGGGGAGACCTCCCCCTCGTGGTGGATCGGCCACCTCGTACACCACGGTCGTTTAGTTCTATCTATTTACCTGTGCTTTTCCATTGTCTTTCCACCCAAGTGTGGTATAAATTAATGTAATCGTGTTGAGTTACTAATGAGTGTCTGTGTTCATGCATCATTACGACAAGATCCATTGATGCACCATAAGCCCTTAGAGGGTTGAAGTGATACGTTTTGCCTTGCACTGTAAAAGATAACAGTTGAACCTGCAGGGATCCTCATAAAACTGAACAGTGAACCACTGTTATTGTATAGAAGTGAATCAGTGTAGTTTTTAGAAGAAACCCCAGGTGGCAGTAGGGTCTTGCTAGGAATCTCTGTGAAAATAATGATGGATCTCTGCCAACTTTGGGATGAGGATTCCCTCAATATTTCAACAACATATTTTCAAAGTGTAATTGTTTCTCCAAAGGTGTACAAGTGAGAATTCTCCTCATTATGGGGTATATGTTTTAGTCAGTGTTTTCAAGTACCGGGTATAGTAAATGCAACCCTGGTGAATGACTAACCATTTCTCAGTCTTCGTACATGTATCATAACGACAGAGATCTATCCTACATGGAAGGCCTTTGCTATCATTAAAGAGTCGATAGTGATTTATAGGTATACTGTACACATGTATGTGCATGTTCTATTTGTATAATAGCTATGTTGCTAAGTATGAATACTATGTATATATGTCGTACATCAAGCCTCAGTAAGCTACCTAGCCCTTTACGTTTAAAGGCAGCTGATGCAGGAGTGCATCATGCCCATTGGTCGTCAGCGCTTCATTGGTGCATTATGCCGATCCTGTAGGGTCGTCATGATGCCCTGGCAAGTGACATACCAAGGTTACTCGCCAGGGTTGCATTCATGTATCATGATGACCAATAGGCATGATCCATCAATGTATCAGCAGTGCTTTAAAGGGCTAGGGATGTGTGGAGTAAGTACCTTAAGTAGATAGCAGATAAATAGGCTTTGTATACGGCCAATGTAAAGCTACTGTCAATAAATTTCTGTATCTATAAGTATATTGTAATAAAAAAAAAAGTTGTCGAAATAACAGCGAAATCCTTGTCCCAACGTTGCCAGAGATCCACTGTTATTTTCATAGAGATTCCTTGTACCACTGTACTGCCGTCTGGAGCTTCTTGTGAAAACTACACTGCTTCACTGCAATATGATTACGGTGGTTTACTGTTGCATTTTACAAGGATCCCTGGTAGATTCAACTTTCATTTTTCACAGTGTATTATAACATCTGACAATATTAACGATCATGTGTGTTGTACTATAATTGTATCTGGCTGCAGTAGCTGCTTCTTTCATATCCATCATCGACATTACTTAGTGAACTTTAGCTAATTGGAATTTAACCCTTTAAGGCCGAGCGAATGCAGCCCCGCAGCTAGTACAATGATATATGAGTGTAACCCTGGCAGGTGGACTCAGTAAGGCTCGTTCAGCGACATACAAGCAATATCACTTGGCATTTGAACTTGGGTCTGTATTCTCCCTAATCTATATATTTCTTAACATTTTCATGATCAAACTTGAATAACTATAACTTGAATATTTCAGGTCACATCATCTTCTTAGACTTTTGCGAGCTACATTACATTTTTTCATTGCTGATACACTATATCAGTCTGATTGCTTTACCAATCTGTAAACATGGTATGATGGGATTATAGATATCTCATATCTAAATTGCTTATGTTATGGATTAAATGCATCAAATGCATCATGCTCACTGTTTCGTGCATGCTTTGTTCATCCCATTACTTTGGCTAACGAGAAGAGCTTCAACCGTTGTATGATGTTCTTGCCAAATAAAAGTTTCAATTCATTAATCAGTCAAGCAAACCTGCATGGTAGGTACACTCCCCAGGAGTCGTCACCATGCACCAATACATGTCTGGCCTCACAAGCAATGCTTTAATGCATCATCAAGACCCTCGAAGAGTCCAGGAGGGTGTTGCTCCTATTGTAAAAAGAGCTGTGAGTATGTGCCCTCTTTTCTAAACAAGTCGTGCACTGCTTCACCTAAGTACTTGCACTCACCACATTAGTCTGAAAAGTCACCTGCCTTGTTTAAATTAGAGAGAGCTGCACTACCAGGTACCTACTCATGTCACACACTCTATAGTTTATTATACTGACTGACCTCTCCCAACTAGGTACCTACTCAAATCCCTCTTTTTTAGCACCGTACTTGAATGACCACTTGTGAGCAACAAAAGGGACAAGTTATAGCTACATGAAAAGAAAGGACTGGAAATGAGGGCATTTTTAGCCAACTCTTCCTTTTACTATAGGAGCAACACCCTCCTGGAAATGTGTGTTGCGACCCTAAAGGGTTAACCCTTTAAGAACCACTATTACAGGAGTGCATCATGCCGATTGGTCATCCTGATGCACCAATCCAGTGAAGCAGAACGCCGAACCTCTTGGAGTGTATCGACCCCATAGGGTCATCATGAGGCATGAATACACGGTAGGCCCCGGGGGGGGCACTGAGGCTCGGTTTGGGTACTGTGGTACTGACCCTGCAGAGCGGTGGCTGTCAATGTGTCAAAGGGGGGAAAAAGGGGACTGTTGACTGAACTTGCATGGAAAGGATGTAATTTGAATATTCCATGTAATCACTCCAGGGCTGTGAAATTCCTGGATATTATTGTGAAATAACCTTAATTTACATGAAAGATGGCCCGAAAAGTGGGGCTGTTATCACACTTCTTCAAAAAAGGGGGGCTATAGAAATTGACCTCAGTTTTAAGGGGCTGTGAAATGGCAAAAAAAGAGGGGCTGTAGTTTCGCAGTTGGGGCCCACTATCAAAGAGTCAGTGCCTCCCCCGGGCGGTAGGCTTAGTTGAGTGACTTGCCAGGCTAACACTAGCGGCACTTATAGGGTTAATACATCTACTGCTACTTAAGTCGTTATCGTGACAGTTATCAGTCATAGACTTAGATCCATGTATACCTTACTAGTATACCCCTTAAATCCCTCTTACCAACTCGTTTCCATGGCAATTAATCTGTTTACAACCACAGAAATATATCTTAATCCAGATACCACTATTATATATATATATATATATATATATATATATATATATATATATATATATATATATATATATATATATATATATATAATACAATGTAAGGGAATGTCCCATAGTGTATCCACATGTATACACGGCACGATCATGTTAGAGACCACACTACAGGAATAACCGAAGTATAAGGCACACCTCCAACTTCAGAGAGTCCCAAAGTTGCCAGAGATCCATCGTCATTTTCACAGATACCCGTTATTTTCACAAAGATTCCTTGTACCACTGTAATGACACCTGGGGCTTCTTGTAAGAACTACACTGGCTCCCTGCTATATAATTAAAGTTTTCACTTTTCAGTTTTACAAGGATCCCTGGTAGATTCAATAGTTATTTTTTACAGTGTACCTTTGGTTAATTCCATCAGGTGCAGAAGGGGTTTATCCTCGTGTTTAAGCCGCGCCTTATACACAAGGTATTACGGTATAAGGGCACCACACCAGCATCAGCGGCCCTTAAAGGGATTTCTAAGTATTAGATAGGGGTGCATATCTTTAGTCTGGTTAATTTCTGTCTTAATTCCCTCTAGACTGTAACGGTTAAAATGCTATTACGTGTCTGGCAGGTTGGGGTCCTGCTGCACCTGCCTCTCAATTTCCCACACAAGTACTTATCTGTAGAGCTTGTTGATTGTGCATGAAATGTCAAATGGATGGAAAATCAGATAGTGTCTCTTCCAAGTGGGTTGAGTGTTATTATATTTAATTGGTCATTAATATGAAAAATGCAAATATCATATATTGTCGCATATTTCTCCGGCAAAGAAAATATTATTGACATTATGTTGAGCGTTGCTCATTAAATGTAAAATACTTCCTATGTGAATAACATTGCCAAAACGACAAATATATATAAAAAGTAGAATACAGTTTAGTGTTCACTCGTTTATAGAATAAAAGTAACTTTATTGATAGACGTAACTTATGACAATGATCGTTTTATATTAGACTTATGTCATAAGTCTAAAACAAGTTTATTGTTAAAATGTGTTGATGACTTGACGGGTGTTACATTTGGGCTAGACTCTTTTATGCATTACATGTTGGGCCCAGCGGTGTTCAGCCTTGGTGCAATGTCTCATATCGCTTTTAGAAGTGATTGTATCCAACAAAGTCAAACTTTCTAAACAAGTTAGAGCATGGCGGATACTCTTACAAGAACCCAATTCAGATACATTCATAGATTGCAGGGCCCTTTAATAATCTTTATACAAACCGGAAATTGGCAGTTGTCAAACCGAAAGTACATACTAAATGTCGTCTGGTCATGCCCATGGTTACCATGACTACGGCAATCTAACATGTCGGGTCAGCGTTTTAATTAATAGTGAGTTTTCTATCACAACAGAGCATGGCCCCAAACATAACAAGGGCGATCTACAGGGGTTCAGCTGTCAATGGACGCCCTTAACAATCACCTCAAACGCCGCGTGGCAGACGACACGAGTCCAGCTCCCGCCAAAACAATCAAATTACACTCTCAAAGAACAAGTTTTGCTATTTGTGTCTCTGCCCACATCCTATTGAAATCTGCAGAGAAGAGATGTAAAGACTTTAACTCACTAAAGTGATTGATATTCACCGAAATGCGTTATAATTAGTTCTCTTTTTTCATATTCTAGAAAATCTACCACCCCAAAATCTACTGATAAAAACGACAGTTCATCCCATAGAATCATGATAACCAAATGCACTATTCCCAACTAAATAGGGCAAGTTGGGACTGAGATACACAAGTTACCAACCAGAACAAGAAATTCTGGGATTTTGGTCGCAGCCCGGTCCCCGCACTCACAGTGCAAACATGACACCATCCTCGTAAAAAATTCAAAAAATTACCCTTTTCCACTGATATTTGAGGTGAAAATCAACCCTTTTTATTGTAAAATCACTGATTTTGGGCCCAAAATGACCCCTTTTTCTTCAAAAACGCTGATATTTCTGTGAATACTACCCTTTTGATAATAAATTATACATGTTTTATGATAGAATATACATGTAGATGTATATCAAATCACTATTATTCTCATTATCAATGATTTTTCTTATTTTCCACAAAGGCTGGAAGGAATACATACCCTTTTTTTTTTCCAGATTTCACGAATATTGCAAGAAAAATGACCCCTTTTTTTAGGAAAAACACGACATGTGAACCTGATAAAATATGACCCTATATTCGCGTTTTTTTTTTCTAACGAGCATGGTGTCAGATGGTGCAGGAAGTGCAGGGACCGGGGGTCGCAGATTGCGTTCCTCAGTTCGCGCCTAATTTGCTCCGTTGTCGTCTGCTCCTTTGGCGTCTGCAGCCTCAGGCTGGGTGACATAGGGGGAAAGGGGGCTGACATGGCGGGAATCATGCGAACTGTGATTATTATTGCTTTGTATCACCCAACATGCAGTCTGGCCCCTGTACCCCCCCCTCCCCCATCTCTCTTATTTCACCCCTATTCCTGTACCAACACCAATCACCCTCCCCTTGCCATGCGCCAACTTTTATCCCTTTTACCCCCAGACGCAGTGGTCCGTAGCTGGGCAGGCGTCTGTGCAGCGCTGTATGGTAGTTTTTGACCATTTAGGACAACTTTTTTTTAACATTCTAACCACTATCATGCCACATCCATTATGTACATTCATTTTGTCTGACATCATAATGTATGAATCATGATTCATGACGAGTAACTCGCCAGCACTGCATTTTTACATCATACCAAAGCTTCTAAGGGTGTATAAATTAACCCTACAGGATCACCATGATGAGTAACTGGCGAGTAACTCGCCAGAGCTCATGTGTCAGTGCTCACAGGGTTAATGTAGCTTTTTAATATTACCATTGTAGATATGAGTTGTAGGCAGGGTTGTTTGGTTGGATGCGTTCGATTTGTGTTCTGACAAGCGGAAAAACAGACCCGTTTATTTCCTGCTCAGGGGCGTAGGAAAAGGGGGGGCCAGGGGGGCCTGGGCCCCCCCCAATCATGAAGGAGGTGGGGCCTTAATATGTCTGCCCCCCCCAATATTTTCCAAGAACTTATAAACACAATGGAAAAGAAGCTAAAACTTTACATCTGAAATTAGATTATTATGACGATGTCATAGGGAGAATGGGAAAGTCAGATCCAAAATTTACCAAAAATCACTTTTCTATATGAATTCTAAATACGCATATATATAGAGGCCATCACGCATCAGCCGACAATTCAAGGTGGTCGCGATGGTGCCCTTGCCAGGATTTGCTTCCTACGCCTTTGCTGCTGTGTGCCCATTGGTTAAAACTTTAGGGGCGCATGATGCATTCCTTGGTCGTCATGATGCACCAATGCAGTGCTGGCAAGTCTACTCACCAGCACTGCATTCTCTCTGCATCATTCTGACCCCACGGGAGTGCATCAATTGTAAAAGGTTGACAACAGGGATGTAAGTCAGAGTGAATGAAAAATTCTGAAGATGGATAGAAATTCTAATTTCAATTCGAAATAGTACAGAAATTTTATCCAAGTCAGAAACTACTGAATAATCTATGGACTATGGACTACGAACTGAAAAAAAGATCTGAAAACTTGCATCATTGTGATACATAAATGCAACACTGGCCAGAGTCTTATCAAGACCGCATCCATGCATCAACCTTTTAGGCACCCCAACAAGAAATAACTGATGCATAAAAAGACATATGCAGCCCTTAATTGGTTATGGCGATGGTCTGGGGGTGAAGGGGTGGGGCGTCAAAAGGAAAAAAACTGCTATGAACCTACACACACACAATGGACTATCATTTACAAATGTATAAAACTGTGGCGTAAGGTCATTATATAGTAATATATCATATCCTCTTGAACAAGTCTTTTTTTCAAAATATAATGATCTAGTCAGAATTGTATCATTTTGTATAGCGTGGACTCATATTGATGTTGTGTGCGCGGCCATGACGGACCTGACCTCGGAATTTTGTATGGGCTATCTATTAATTCCTCTTTTTGTGTTTGAAATGATAGGTCTGTCTTTGCAAGGATCTTCATTCCATGTCACTATAACAATAATTGCTAGACTAGACAATATTTCATGATACAAGAATGCAGCATTTCAACACTGCATCCTGCATAAACCCACTGGGAAGTTCAACCTCATACATTAAGCTTTATTGGACCAATTGAAAGAGGCTTTCTGGAAGAAGTTATAAAAGAATTTACTGGAAAATACAAAATTAAAGAAATAAGGTAAAAATAGTAGAAAAATCATAGAAAAAAAACACTGTTTTAATGGATTAGATCCTTAAATTCCCTCCATTGTGTCCATGGGTGTTGTGGGTGGATTTAGTGCGGCTTTTGATACTCTATACAAGCAGTGACTAACCCTTAAAGGGCGGCTAATGTATTTATGTATCATGCCCATTGGTCGTCATGATGCGTGAATGGACCCGTGGAGAGTAACTCGCCGGCACTGCATTCAAGCGGCATCCCCTAGGGAATGATATATAGTCCCGGAGGGTTCTCATGATGCACCAATGAAGTGCTGGTGAGTAGTCTCACCAGCACTTCATTGGTGCATCATGTCGACCAGTGGGCATGATGCACTCCTGCCTTTAAAGGGTTAACTAAGGGTTTCACAGCTGAGTTGGCGCCCATAGCCAGCTTGGCGCCACCACGTCTCCTGGTATAGAGCCAAATTCTGACATAATACTGGCTGCTTAACACTGTAGAACTAAGGGAGTTGTCATTTTTAATAACAGGAGGGTTGGTGTTTTTTTTGGGGGGGGGCGGGGGACAAAAAATTTCAGATCCCTCTGAGGGGGGGGGGGACGAAAAAAGATTTCACCCCTTTTGAGCAGAAAAGCCTGTGTGTGCTCCTAAATGACAAAAATTTCAGACCCCTCCAAGGGGGGGGGCGGAAGTATTTTCACCGCGCGCACGGAATTTCACCAACCCCCCACCCTTGTTAAAAAATGACCACTCCCTGACACCAAATAGCTAACTCTAGTCTCATCACCTACTGACTCTGTGTTGGTTTTTAACCATCTAAAGGACAATACTATAGTGCATTAATGCATCATGCCCCTTGGCAGCCCTGATGGGTTACTGCATTAATGCATCATGCCCATTGGCAGTCCTGATGAGTTACTGCATTAATGCATCATGCCTCTTGGCAGCCCTGATGGGTTACTGCATTAATGCATCATGCCCCTTGGCAGCCCTGATGAGTTACTGCATTAATGCATCATGCCTCTTGGCAGCCCTGATGAGTTACTGCATTAATGCATCATGCCTCTTGGCAGCCCTGATGGGTTACTGCATTAATGCATCATGCCTCTTGGCAGCCCTGATGAGTTACTGCATTAATGCATCATGCCTCTTGGCAGCCCTGATGAGTTACTGCATTAATGCATCATGCCACTTGGCAGCCCTGATGAGTTACTGCATTAATGCATCATGCCTCTTGGCAGCCCTGATGAGTTACTGCATTAATGCATCATGCCTCTTGGCAGCCCTGATGAGTTACTGCATTAATGCATCATGCCCATTGGCAGCCCTGATGGGTTACTGCATTAATGCATCATGCCTCTTGGCAGCCCTGATGGGTTACTGCATTAATGCATCATGCCCCTTGGCAGCCCTGATGGGTTACTGCATTAATGCATCATGCCTCTTGGCAGCCCTGATGGGTTACTGCATTAATGCATCATGCCCATTGGCAGCCCCGATGGGTTACTGCATTAATGCATCATGCCACTTGGCAGCCCTGATGAGTTACTGCATTAATGCATCATGCCCATTGGTAGCCCCGATGGGTTACTGCATTAATGCATCATGCCCATTGGCAGCCCTGATGGGTTACTGCATTAATGCATCATGCCACTTGGCAGCCCTGATGAGTTACTGCATTGATGCATCATGCCCATTGGCAGCCCTGATGAGTTACTGCATTAATGCATCATGCCCATTGGCAGCCCTGATGGGTTACTGCATTAATGCATCATGCCCATTGGCAGCCCTGATGAGTTACTGCATTAATGCATCATGCCCATTGGCAGCCCTGATGAGTTACTGCATTAATGCATCATGCCCATTGGCAGCCCTGATAAGTTACTGCATTAATGCATCATGCCCCTTTGCAGTCCTGATGAGTTACTGCATTAATGCATCATGCCCATTGGCAGCCCTGATGAGTTACTTACTGCATTAATGCTTCATGCCCATTGGCAGCCCTGATGAGTTACTGCATTAATGCATCATGCCCATTGGCAGCCCTGATGAGTTACTTACTGCATTAATGCATCATGCTCCTTGGCAGCCCCGATGAGTTACTTACTGCATTAATGCATCATGCCACTTGGCAGCCCTGATGAGTTACTGCATTAATGCATCATGCCACTTGGCAGCCCTGATGAGTTACTGCATTAATGCATCATGCCCCTTGGCAGCCCTGATGAGTTACTGCATTAATGCATCATGCCCCTTGGCAGCCCTGATGAGTTACTTACTGCATTAATGCATCATGCTCCTTGGCAGCCCTGATGAGTTACTGCATTAATGCATCATGCCCATTGGCAGCCCTGATGAGTTACTGCATTAATGCATCATGCCCCTTGGCAGCCCTGATGAGTTACTTACTGCATTAATGCATCATGCCTCTTGGCAGCCCTGATGAGTTACTGCATTAATGCATCATGCCCCTTGGCAGCCCTGATGAGTTACTTACTGCATTAATGCATCATGCCCCTTGGCAGCCCTGATGAGTTACTTACTGCATTAATGCATCATGCCACTTGGCAGCCCTGATGAGTTACTGCATTAATGCATCATGCCTCTTGGCAGCCCTGATGAGTTACTTACTGCATTAATGCATCATGCCTCTTGGCAGCCCTGATGAGTTACTGCATTAATGCATCATGCCCATTGGCAGCCCTGATGAGTTACTGCATTAATGCATCATGCCCATTGGCAGTCCTGATGAGTTACTGCATTAATGCATCATGCCCCTTTGCAGCCCCGATGAGTTACTTACTGCATTAATGCATCATGCCACTTGGCAGCCCTGATGAGTTACTGCATTAATGCATCATGCCCATTGGCAGCCCTGATGAGTTACTGCATTAATGCATCATGCCCCTTGGCAGCCCTGATGGGTTACTGCATTAATGCATCATGCCCCTTGGCAGCCCTGATGAGTTACTTACTGCATTAATGCATCATGCTCCTTGGCAGCCCTGATGAGTTACTGCATTAATGCATCATGCCGACCCTGCTACCCTCTGTCATATACAATACATATATCCTGCTGGGGTGGAGGAGTCCATATAGATAGGTCAGGGTTTTTTTTGACAATGGCATGGACCCCTTCCCTCTGCTGTATGACGTCATTTTTGAACGGCCCTGGCATGGCAAGCTGCATCTTATGACGTCATGATGCATAAATTCATGAAATGTTTGGCTATTTTCTTGTTTATATTTGTTTGTGTTTGTTTGTTTTTTCTTTTAATCATTGCTATATTCATGCATCATGATAGGAAAGGGGTACTCCAATTTGCTCTTTCTCTTCATGTACGGTAGGTGTCCATGAGTGATCTGGATGGACGATTACTTTATCACATAACATGATATTACTCCGAACTATGTTATGAATTACTCATAATTTTGTGTATTACTTTATTGATAATGATAAGAGAAATCGATGCTTTGGTCACTTTAGATTGTATAGAACCATTCTAATTAATGTTGTACAATTGGACAAATTGCAAAGCCCATACACTGCCAGTGGTACAATGTACCAGTGTGCGTGTACTGGTGAGGTAATTTCGTATATTACTTGATTGATAATTATCAGAGAAATGGATACTTTGTACAATTTTATGTATTACATGGACCATTTCATTTACTTGATTATCAGAGAAATTGATACTTTGGACGATTGAGATTATATGAGAACATTCTAATCAGTGTAATGACGTTTGTACCCTCTCCACTTATGCTAAATTATACAGATTGTGAAACAAGACAAGACACCTTTTCTAATCGTTCAGTTCTTTAAAGGGAGTGGACACGATCTACTCAAATGGCACCTGGTGGCAAAAAATGAAACTGCCAAATTTGACAATATTTGCTCATATTCCTAACTTATATGACCTAACCCTTCTTTATCAACCCTTTAGGTGTGATACATTGGCATTCTATACATTCTTATCACTGGATTTCATATTTCCTGTACCCATAGACTCCTATACTAAAGAAATTAAAAATATTTTAGTTTATTCAGGAAAATTTCATTTTGCTTGTGATCCCCTAATTTTTGGTTCCAAAATAATTCTAATGATCTCATGTATAAATACATGAGGTTTGGTTAAGAAATTGTAAGAAGAATTTTTTTCTATGGAATTAAATGTGGGAAAACACAAATTCTCATAGGCAGCCATAGTTAAGACCACCAAACTTTAATACCTTCCAGTGGAAAAACGAACAATGTGACTTATGTTTTTTATCCCTTCTTTATGTTACCTAAGGATCAATCTAACATCCCTAAAAGTTACTAAGAGAAATTGTTGGTCAATTTTGAACCAGGTGGATCGTGTCTACTCCGTTTAAGGGTTGATATTGCATTAATGCATCATGCCCATTGATCGTCATGATGCCTGAATGAATGCAATTACCCCACCAAGGCTGCATCCATGCATCATGCCGACCAAACAGGGTGAGCGTGATGCGTTAAACTCCATAATGGGCATAAAACCCCCTTCTCTTGTGTTTTTTACTAATTTGACCATATAACTTGATAACAGATTGATTCCTAAACGCTCTTTTGTACTTTCTCATAATTTTGCCAGTACAACCTCTCATGTGAGGCTATATGTGTGACCTCTCTTCCTTATTTCTATCTTTGACACAGAAAAGGGCCAATTTTTGATGATTTTAGAGTAACTCTTAACTACTGGAGGGCTATAAATACAATTTTTAAGCGCCATAGGCGCTTATTAGTTCGAATACGGTAGGCTTCATCATGGCCTATCCCTATCCATGTCATTGTCCTACAGTATGCTAAAATCTTCTTGACATTATACCCTGTATATCATTATGTATTTGGGTTGTAGGACCCAACCCAAGATTGGAGATATGAACCATGTATAATGTATATACAGGCACACTAATCCATTAACATGGTAAGGGATGTTGCCACATCATGTTCCATATCTAGGATGGTACTATTTGTATTGACAGTTGATTTAAACAAGTAACAAAGCAGATAAATCTGACTGTTACTGTTGTTGTGGATTGATCCCCTAGAAGATGTGGTGTACTCCAGGAGAATTTAGCATGAAACGTGGGTTTGATGATTAAAGCATGACACCTGTCTCAGAGTGGTAGATCGGGAGGGTGTTGCTCCTATTGTAAAAAGAGCTGTGAGTATGTGCCCTCTTTTCTAAACAAGTTGTGCACTGCTTCACCATTCAACTTGCACTCACCACATTAGTCTGAAAAGTCACCTCCCTTGTTTAAAATAGATAGAACTACACTACCAGGTACAATGTACCTACTCATGTCACACACTCTATAGTTTATTATACTGACTGACTTCTCCGAACTAGGTACCTACTCAAATCCCCCTTTTTTAGCACCGTACTTGAGTGACCACTTGTGGGCAACAAAAGGGACAAGTTATAGCGACATGAAAAGAAAGGACTGGAAATGAGGGCATTTTTAGCCAGCTCTTTCTTTTACTATAGGAGCAACACCCTCCGGATCCTTAGAAAGATTTTGGCTAATAGGGGCACCCAGAAATAAAAATGGCAGTCATTTTCCAAAAACTTGACTATTTACATTTCTGGTTCTAATCAACCCAGAGATACAAATAAACTATCAAAATGTTTTTTTTTTTGTGTTTTTTTTTCAAGGACAAGGAAAAAATGTATCTACAACATGAGGCTGTATGGCAGTAATTTTGAATTATTAATGAGGTCATGTCTAGAAAAGGCCTGAAAGCGAGTACCAACTCTTTTCATGCTTTAGGCTGCACTCTAGAAAATAACTTGTGAATTCATCAGGTTTCCTTGTATAACTGAACAGAGAACCACCATAATCATATTTCAGTGAAATGGTGTAGTCTCTACAATGAAGCCCCTGGTGGTAGTGATACAAGGAATCTCTGTGAAAATAATGACAGGTCTCTGGCAACTTTGGGACAAGGATTTCGCCATTATTTCTACGACATTTTTTCCAGTGTGCAGTGAGTAGGCCTACTGCCAGGTGTATGTGACCTTATCACCGCAATGACCATGTGTGTCTCAAAGTGGTCATTACTATTACATGTACAGATGACCTTATCTCTCACTCATTGGCCATGTGGATATTGTATAACTGCGTTTGGTGTCTAAACATTAACCCTTTTAAGGGGACATAGTTGGCTGGATTAACTAGAACTTCAGTGGAGTTTCTCACCGGGTCGACATTCATGCGTCATCCTTGAATGTTTACCCTTCAAGGACCATTGATACAGGAGTGCATCATGCCCATTGGTCATCGCAATGTTCTTATGAAGTGCTGGGGAGACCAGAAATTCATTGGTGCATCATGATGACCATCCAGGTGGGTGTCAGCCATACAGGATTGGCATGATCATCATGCATGGATCCGTCACTGGTGATTTACTTGCCCGGGCTGCATTCATGCATCATGACACCCAATTGGCATGATGCACTCCTACACCAGTGAACCTTAAAGGGTTAATAAGTGGTTACATAGACCTATAAATGGTTACCGTGGTAACTTCTAGTCTGTAACCATGGTTACAGAGCAGTCTGTCATTAACAGCTTTCTGGTGTCAAAGTCATCATCAAAGTCCTTGTAGATAGCTTAAACTAACAAGAGGTCATCTGGGGGTCAGTTCAGGTGGACTAGGTAATATCAGGAGCTGGTCAGATTCCATCTTTCTACAAGAAGGCCTGCGCCCTCAGTAATTTCAGATTTCTCATAAGAATTGAATGAAATAATTGAAGAAATGAAAAAACAAAACAAAACAAACAAACAACAACAACAACAACAACAACAACAAAAAAGCAACAAAAAAGCAGAGTCAATCTTACAGGCCCAAAGACATGGAAATAAAAATGTATCAGGGGCCTACTGTGTAGGGCCTATAGGGCTGACCCGGGATACAATATCAACCAATGAGAAAACACCTTTCAGTTTCATTCACTGTTTTTTGGGTACATTATGTAACACTTGGTACCCATCATGCTGGCTGTTATCAGTGCTTATCTCGCCAGGTCCCAGATCAAGCAATGGCGCCCAGATCCAGTAATGGAGGCGCCCATGGGACAACCTGCTAACTCGGAATACATGGGAGTCCACGGCTGGGGTCCACGGTAGGAAAGGAGAAAGAATTGGATTATCCAGCTCCGACCCCTCACTTCTGAGACCCCCCCCCCCCACAAAAAAAAAAAATTTTCATATATATTCCCGGATATAGACCTTTATGCAATTTCCCTCAAAATTCCATGATTTTCTGAAAAAGTACACAGAGAAAATAAACAGAGTCACAAAAGGAGTCTGGGGTATATAAAGGGAGTCAGCGCTTCCCAGACTCCCTTCCTGGGTTATCTGACTCCCTTTTTATTCAAAGTCACATGACCCTGACTCCCTTTTGGCAAAGTCTGAGGGAGTCAGTGATGAATAAGGGAGTCACTGATGACCTGGACTCCCTAAGGGAGTCAGTGTATGCAAGGGGAGTCAAGCAGTTTTAACCACTAGATGGAAGCACTATCTCAATAGAGGATTTATCTGGATGCACTTATCTTTATTTTGATTGGAATATACAACAATGACATTTATATTGATGGAATTCAATTATAATACAATCAGTACACACCCTCGAAATAAATTACAGTAGAACAGCACAAATCAGTTAATATATGATCAGTTAAATTACATTCAGAAGTGTTAGACACCAATTCTGGACATATATCAGAAAGCTAAATGCACAAATAGTCAATTGCTTCATCATGTCAACTGATGTATACTGAAGGAAGGTCAATTTCCTTTAACGTCTTTAACCCTGCAATGCAGAGGTGTTAAAGATGAAGTATGACTGACATTACACTCGGTCCCTAAAGACCATGTGTCTAGATATATCTAGTATTTAGGAGGAATCAAATTGCTTGAAAGGGAGTCGAAGAGTGGTTAGACTCCCTTTTGGAAGAGAGTCAAAGGTGACCTGGACTCCCTTTGGAGTAAAAGGGAGTCATTCTGGCTGCAAAACTCTAGACTCCCTTAAGGGAGTCAGTTGACTCCCTTTTGTCAGAAAGGGGAGTCATTCTGGCTGCAAGCCTGGACTCCCCTTTTGACTCCCTTTATTTTGCCTATAGACACATGGAGGGCCCCAGACGGGTAAAATCGACAAGGGACATAGAGCTGGGTGACAAGGGACAAGACCACTTCTTAAAATCGACAAGGGGACAAGACCACTTCTTAAAATCGACAAGGGGACAAGACCACTTCTTAAAATCGACAAGGGGACAAGAGCCATTTCTTAAAATTGACAAGTGACTTGACTTGAGACCCCCCTGTCTAGGGCCCTATTCTCGGGAGGAGAACCCTGGTTGCTAGGGACCAGGCAAAGGGTCAAATTACATACCGGTAGGCAATGTACTAGAAAAAGTAGCCTTTTTGCTGTTTTCTTTTCAAATATTGGGATTAGAAAATAATGCTTCAAGTATGTGATGCAACTTTTAATTTTGAATATCTTTCTGAGAAAAAAATCACTGGAAAAAGATAGGTCTATGCTAACCATAGGTAAACCCTATCTAATTTTGAACACAAAGCTAGACTCTAGACAATGCACATGTCTCGTGTCTGTGTTTTCAGTGATAATTGACTGATAGTTCTCAGCCGTCCATGCATTCAGCCTATCCTGTTCCCATTGCAAAGTCCCTTCACTCAGTGCTGCCCTCACGCGGACTCCCACGGCACTCATGAATATGTAAATATGCTAATGAGGTCACTCCAAATATGGCAAGTGACCCGAGCCTCGCTGTGAGTCCCCCACCGGGCCACAGTGTTTCAGTCGGCGAAGGTAGCGATGGAGCAAACGTGAGCACGTTTTCTGGATTTATAACCATTTATTGTGTGTTTCTGTGGATTTTAACCGGACTTACCCTTACAGCATGTTTACTTGAATGCTAGGAGGAGCCATCGGAAACCATAGCGGGTTGTAGCGTGGAGATATGATGGCTAGAAGAGGGGCCGGGGTGGCCGCCCCGGGGCCGTGTACGATGCCGTGCCGGAGCGTTCTTCTGCTAGAGATTCTACTGGCTTCATTATTTGTTTCTGGTAAGTTTATAGGCATCTAAATATCCCCTTTCCAGGTACAAACACACAACAACAGGCTGTATGAGGATCTTTTGGAGTACGATTTGGATCAAGGAACAGCCTGTGGAGTGTGTGAGACTGCTACAAAGGAGTGAAGTGCAGGCGTGAGTCGGGGAGGAGACCGGCTTGGCCCACATCCGTCCCCGGGTCTGGCGGCCTTCGTCCCCGGGAGCGCTACAGCCACCAGGCGGTCTCTTTTACTATGGGCCTACACTAGTACACTACTGACTCAGTGAGTAGTACAGTACAGGCTTGCTTTGTTGGCTGGGGCTGTGCATCTAGCCCGACCAGTGAGAATACTAGGCCAAGTCTACTCTCACCTTGGCCTGCTTTCTTCTCTGGATTTACCTTGCTTGATGCCTACACATATCTCAGATCTAGAGAAGCACCAGTACTGTTTATTTTTGTGTTTGTCAAAGATGAATCCACTTTTTGTGCTGTACTATTTGTGTATTCTGTTGTTTCAGTATTGTGGTCTATGGGTTGGGAGTCTGTAATGTTATGCCCGCAGGTTGTTGGGGGTGAGAGGGGAAGCTGCGGAGGGAAGGGAAGCGAATGGGGAGAGACAGATCTCTGCTGGGATGTAGGCTACATGGACCTACATCTATAAAATGGCACGTCTATTAAAGATAGGTTTCATTCAGAAGAGAACAGGGATAAAGCCCACTGCCCAAGCAAAATGGGGGAAGGGGGGGGGGGTATATGATCAAAGAGTGCAAATTGCTCAGGCCATATCTAGACAGTGCTCTAATTCAAGGCATAGGCCGCCTACTCTTAACTTTATCATGATTTAGACACTTTGTCCCATGTAATTTTATGACAACAGTCAACAGGTAGTTCATCTAAAGTCAGTTATTAACTAACAGATATATATATATATATATATATATATATATATATATATATATATATATATATATATATATATATATATATATATATATATATATATATATAATACCATGGCTACATCTGTAAGTTACTTTGTAGGGTCTAAGATGCCGTCTAAGATACCCTCCACCCGGGTGCATTGGACCAGTTTAGGATCAGGAGATTTTCAAATGTAGCCGCACTTTCTTGACTAGGTCATCCCTAACGTACACACACACGCCGGGGGTGAAGTCTCCTTGAGATATGTGCCTTAACCCTTTAAGCACCACTTGGTGCTTTAATGCATCAGACCCATTGGTCATCATGATGCATGAATGCAGCAGCCCTGCCGAGTAACTCTTCACTCAGCCTGGTCCCAGGGTCTTCATGATGCACCAATGCAGTACTGGCGAGTAGACTCGCCAGCATTGCATTGGTGCATCATGACGACCAAGGTACAAAAACTTCAGTCCATAAAGGGTTAACAGAGGATGGGGGTTGGAGGGTGGGATTGACCACCAACCGTTGCGGGGGGCAGTAGAGCGGGAAGATGTGGAGGTTAAAGCGTGGGGGGGGGGGGGGGTTGTCAAAAAGTGGAACTCTAGAGTAGACTAGACTCTAACCTTACACACTGGCTGAGATCGGCAGTGTTGCCGAAATGACGCCGGCTTTTGCCGGCGTAGGATCTTAATGGCCGGCGTAGGGCCTTGCGATGCAGGCCATTCTGGCTTGGCATGATCTCAGCTTTCTAATGATGAAAGAATTTTTCAAATCCAACCATTAGAACCAAAGATAGGACTATCCTGGTGGAGATATTTTATATTTGAGCATTTTTCAATTTCTATTAAGTTATTATGAAGTTATGATAGGTACCTTAGGATGTTGATATCAATATGGCCTGTGTAAGCAGGAAATGGCCTGCCTAGGATGCCAAGATGCAGGCCACATTGGCCTGCGTCGATAAAAAGTTTTCGGCAACACTGGATCGGGGTGAGATCCCACATACATGGTGGTGTTAGGCAGGGGTGTCTCAGTACATGGTGGTGTTAGGCAGGGGTGTCTCAGTACATGGTGGTGGTAGGCAGGGGTGTCTCAGTACATGGTGGTGGTAGGCAGGGGTGTCTCAGTACATGGTGGTGGTAGGCAGTGGTGTCTCAGTACATGGTGGTGGTAGGCAGGGGTGTCCCAGTACATGGTGGTGTTAGGCAGGGGTGTCTCAGTACATGGTGGTGGTAGGCAGGGGTGAGATCCCACATACATGGTGGTGGTAGGCAGGGGTGTCTCAGTACATGGTGGTGGTAGGCAGGGGTGTCTCAGTACATGGTGGTGGTAGGCAGGGGTGTCTCAGTACATGGTGGTGGTAGGCAGGGGTGTCTCAGTACATGGTGGTGGTAGGCAGGGGTGTCTCAATACATGGTGGTGTTAGGCAGGGGTGTCTCAGTACATGGTGGTGTTAGGCAGGGGTGTCTCAGTACATGGTGGTGGTAGGCAGGGGTGAGATCCCACATACATGGTGGTGGTAGGCAGGGGTGTCTCAGTACATGGTGGTGGTAGGCAGGGGTGTCTCAGTACATGGTGGTGTTAGGCAGGGGTGTCTCAGTACATGGTGGTGGTAGGCAGGGGTGAGATCCCACATACATGGTGGTGTTAGGCAGGGGTGTCTCAGTACATGGTGGTGTTAGGCAGGGGTGTCTCAGTACATGGTGGTGGTAGGCAGGGGTGTCTCAGTACATGGTGGTGGTAGGCAGGGGTGTCTCAGTACATGGTGGTGTTAGGCAGGGGTGTCTCAGTACATGGTGGTGGTAGGCAGGGGTGTCTCAGTACATGGTGGTGGTAGGCAGGGGTGAGATCCCACATACATGGTGGTGGTAGGCAGGGGTGTCTCAGTACATGGTGGTGGTAGGCAGGGGTGTCCCAGTACATGGTGGTGGTAGGCAGGGGTGTCCCAGTACATGGTGGTGGTAGGCAGGGGTGAGATCCCACATACATGGTGGTGGTAGGCAGGGGTGTCTCAGTACATGGTGGTGGTAGGCAGGGGTGTCTCAGTACATGGTGGTGGTAGGCAGTGGTGTCTCAGTACATGGTGGTGTTAGGCAGGGGTGTCTCAGTACATGGTGGTGGTAGGCAGGGGTGAGATCCCACATACATGGTGGTGGTAGGCAGGGGTGTCTCAGTACATGGTGGTGGTAGGCAGGGGTGTCTCAGTACATGGTGGTGTTAGGCAGGGGTGTCTCAGTACATGGTGGTGGTAGGCAGGGGTGAGATCCCACATACATGGTGGTGTTAGGCAGGGGTGTCTCAGTACATGGTGGTGTTAGGCAGGGGTGTCTCAGTACATGGTGGTGGTAGGCAGGGGTGTCTCAGTACATGGTGGTGGTAGGCAGGGGTGTCTCAGTACATGGTGGTGTTAGGCAGGGGTGTCTCAGTACATGGTGGTGGTAGGCAGGGGTGTCTCAGTACATGGTGGTGGTAGGCAGGGGTGAGATCCCACATACATGGTGGTGGTAGGCAGGGGTGTCTCAGTACATGGTGGTGGTAGGCAGGGGTGTCCCAGTACATGGTGGTGGTAGGCAGGGGTGTCCCAGTACATGGTGGTGGTAGGCAGGGGTGAGATCCCACATACATGGTGGTGGTAGGCAGGGGTGTCTCAGTACATGGTGGTGGTAGGCAGGGGTGTCTCAGTACATGGTGGTGGTAGGCAGTGGTGTCTCAGTACATGGTGGTGGTAGGCAGGGGATGAGATCCCACATACATGGTGGTGGTAGGCAGGGGTGTCTCAGTACATGGTGGTGGTAGGCAGGGGTGTCTCAGTACATGGTGGTGGTAGGCAGGGGTGAGATCCCACATACATGGTGGTGGTAGGCAGGGGTGTCTCAGTACATGGTGGTGGTAGGCAGGGGTGTATCAGTACATGGTGGTGGTAGGCAGGGGTGTCTCAGTACATGGTGGTGGTAGGCAGGGGTGTCTCAGTACATGGTGGTGGTAGGCAGGGGTGTATCAGTACATGGTGGTGGTAGGCAGGGGTGTCTCAGTACATGGTGGTGGTAGGCAGGGGTGTCTCAGTACATGGTGGTGGTAGGCAGGGGTGTCTCAGTACATGGTGGTGGTAGGCAGGGGTGTCTCAGTACATGGTGGTGTTAGGCAGGGGTGTCTCAGTATATGGTGGTGGTAGGCAGGGGTGTCTCAGTACATGGTGGTGGTAGGCAGGGGTGAGATCCCACATACATGGTGGTGGTAGGCAGGGGTGTCTCAGTACATGGTGGTGGTAGGCAGGGGTGAGATCCCACATACATGGTGGTGGTAGGCAGGGGTGTCTCAGTACATGGTGGTGGTAGGCAGGGGTGAGATCCCACATACATGGTGGTGGTAGGCAGGGGTGAGATCCCACATACATGGTGGTGGTAGGCAGGGGTGTCTCAGTACATGGTGGTGTTAGGCAGGGGATGAGATCCCACATACATGGTGGTGGTAGGCAGGGGTGTCTCAGTACATGGTGGTGGTAGGCAGGGGATGAGATCCCACATACATGGTGGTGGTAGGCAGGGGTGTCTCAGTACATGGTGGTGGTAGGCAGGGGTGAGATCCCACATACATGGTGGTGGTAGGCAGGGGTGTCTCAGTACATGGTGGTGGTAGGCAGGGGATGAGATCCCACATACATGGTGGTGGTAGGCAGGGGTCTCAGTATCATGTAGTGTAGGAGGGGAGAAGGTGTGACACCTTTAGTTTGTTTATCCTGTACAGATACACATCTAGGGTTAAGAAGATCTAGTTTGACAGTTGGCCCACATTATACATAGACCTAGGTACCCACCCGCCCCCTCTCCCCACACCCTTCTCCACTTCCAACACTTACCCTGGGCACCCAACACCCCAAAATTGGAGGGTTCTCACTTTAAAGATGTTGAAACTTCAGTACAGTTTTTGTCAGTCCAAAAATAAGTCTTATGCATTGAGAATATACTTTAATAGAGAGATATCGACAGTAAGGTAGATTATGTTTTTCTACCCTTCAGTGAGCATGATAGGCTACCCTACAAGGTAAACTTGTACGGGTCACCCCTGTATCAGCTCTCCCTTATCGGTGTATGGATAGACGTTATCTACAATATGGGGATAAGGAAAGATATGATTATAGCTAATAACGTTTCCCACCCAGGGAAAATGGACTCATATGGGAAAATTTGCCTACTTACAATACAATGGGAGACATTATTACTATTAGAAAATCTAGATAGGAAAATAAGAATGTGAGTCAAGTCTGAACCCGATTATTTAAGACAAAAAAAAAGTGAAGTGTCACTCATTGGAGCTCAATTATTGCATACATTATGTTGACAATGTCACATCCAGATTGATATCTGAAAAAAAGAAAAAAATGGCTGATTTCTATATGGGTGCATTGATGCAATGTGGCAAGGCTAGTTTGTGAAATAGGACACAAACTTGTATTAGGTAATAATGAAGGGCTGGGCTGAGTAGAAAATGCAGGATTGGATGCTGGTGGTTGTAAAACCCTTTTATATTATCATAGATCACCATTTAAATGTGTCACATAGGGTCGTTATTTAAACCCTTTATGGGTTGCTGATGCAGGAGTGCATCATGCCCAGTGGTTGTCATGATGCACCAATGAAGTGCTGGTGAGTCTGCCCACAAGTACTTCATTGGAGCATCATGCCGACCATCCTGGATGGTAGCAACCCCATAGTGTTGGCATAATACACAAATGTAGCCTTCACATAATATGACTAATTAACATGACAGTCGACCTGTAAAGGGTTAACCGTGTCCTCACCCGACCCTTTCAATGTGCTTCAATCATAAGCATCTGGGCTAAAAAAAGAAAAGAAATGAATAACAGAAAATTAAACCAGTAGGACTGGAAAGAGGCCCCTATATCATGGTCAGCTACTTGAGTCCAAGATGACATGAAGACATCAAGGGGAGCCAGCAGCAGTCAAGGGGCCAGCATCACGTATCATTCACACTATCATGGTCCCATCATAGGCTTGGAACATGCGGGTAAAAAGTACAATGTGTTACAGTATAGATTGACACTCATAAAATGTTGCTACTCACTCACTTGTAGTATGTATAAGTACTGAGGTACTACTGTGTCTGATATTAGGGGTGGGAAAAAAAATCTAAAAATGACACAAGCAGGATAATGTTTTCTTGATACACAAATGCACAATATGCCAGAAGTGCATTTGTGCATCATACTGATGCATCAAGAGTGTATCAATAATCAATCATGTAGGGAATGCATGATGCATGAATGCAGCGCTGACGCGTCACTCACCAAGGTTGCATTCATGACATATTGATAACGCCATTGCGCATAATGTTTACAAGCACTGTGGTATCATAAACTGGCAAAACGTGTGGAAAGTTATAGTAACAAAAGTGTGGAAAGTTTGAGTAAAATAATATAGAAAGTTGTAGCCAAAAGGAGTAAAGAAAGCTAAGAATTATAGTAAAAATGCAAAGAAAGTTATAGTGATAAAGGTAGTCAATGATGGAGTAAACACATGGGGGTGGTGTTATTATGTCATAGATTGGCCTCCATTGTATTTCCCAGCCACACAGCGCATGTGGACTCTAATCTACGGCTCTCTAGTCACACCCAACATCCCTCCCATTGACCACACGACTCACAAAAACATTGACCCTTTAAGGACCACTGATGCAGGAGTAGAGTGCATCATTCCCATTGCTTGTCACGATGCACCAATGAAGTGCTGGCGAGTCTGCTCGGCAGCACTTCATTAGAGCATCATGTTGACCCTCTGGCAGTGTATCAACCTCACATGGTCGACATGATGCATGAATGCAGCCCTGCCCAGTTCCTCACCAGGGCTAGATATGATGCATTAATGCATCAGCTGCCCTTGAAGAGTCACTTAAAAACATCATTTTTAGCAGATATGAAATTAGATTTTTGGGGTGATAATATTAGGTATGGTGGGTTATTTCTGGGATAGTTTGGTGGTTGTAAGTTGTATTTTGGGGCGGAGTTTTTGGTGGCTCAATTTGTCCCAAATATGTGATAAAAATGTGCACACACGGGTTTGACTCATCTAGGGGTATTGTGAGAAACAATAGGGGGTGGGGTGAGGTGTGTGTGGGGGGTGGGGGGGGGAGTCATTACAACTGACCATCTGCCTGCCTTCATGATGGAAACAAACCACTCCCCCCCTACACACACACACCCATACAAGACCGTTAATCCTTTAAGGGCCGCTGATGCATTCATGCATCATGCCGACCCTATGGGGTTGATGCACAAACTCATGATACTCCAATGAAGTGCTGGTAAGCAGACTTCATTGGTTCATCCCATGCAGGAGGCATGATGCACTCCTGTATCAGCGGCTATTAAAGGGTTAAAGATTGCATAGTGCGTTAATACCTCATTACACTTCTAAATTTTCTATATTCAGAATTTTGTATGTGAGGCATTGGCCTCCCAAATATCCCCTTTGGAGATGCTGTTGCCTTTTCAGGACTCCAACATAGCAACTTTCTCTGTATTAAGCTTTCCTGGTGCAATAAATACTTGAAACTTGACTTGGTCATCATGATGCATTAATGCAACCCTAGTGCGAAGATTCAAGCATTATTGGGTTGATACACTCCCGGAGGGTCGGCATGATGCACCAATGAAGTGCTGGCGAGCAGACTCACCAGCACTGCATTGGTGCATCATGACGACCAAGGAGCATGAACCTGGAGGCATCATGCAGCCTCTAAGGGAGCACCCCCCTAACCCCTGCATGTAGTCACCTCCCCCTCATCCCTCACTCTCCCTGCTTCCCATTGTTTCAGCCTGTCGACGGCCGTTACATTACAACCCTGACTACTGCAAACTGGATTTGCTCAGCAGCTTTGCTTTGAGCAGGGTGGGGGTGGAGAGCGGGAGGGGGGGGGGGGCGGGGGGTGAAGGGATGTAGCCACGCGCCATACAGGACACTGCAGCAGTTTCCAACACTCTCACAGCATGTGTGACGAAAGACCTCCCCCCCACCCACCCACCCACCCACCCATTCCCCCTCCCTAATATACTCTGTCCAAAACCCCGGGGTCCAAAACCCAGCATAAACAGTGGAAGAATTCATGATCCTCTGTTTTCATGCATCATGCCAACCCTACAGGTTTGATGCACTTCCCGGAGGGTCGTCATGATGCACCAATGCAGTGCTGGCGAGCAGACTCGCCAGTACTGCATTGGTGCATCATGACGACCAATGGGCCTTCAGGCATTCTGACCCTGAAATGGCTAATCCCCCCCTCCCCCGGTCTCCTTTTCATCCCACAGGCTGGCTTGGAGTGTGGCTTGGAGTATGTAATGCCTGTGCCCTGTATTGTTAAGTAAGTCCATGTTGTGTAAGGCTCATCATGTCAACACCCACCCACCATTATCGTACAAGGACATGTAGAGATACATGTCTCTGATGTCTAGTCTGTATCAAAGGACGCTTTGGGGTGATTGGGTGGGTGGGGGGGGGGGTGCTGAAGAGGGTTAGGATGAGAGGGAGAAGGAGAGAATGGGTGATGGACTAAGGGGAGGAGGGAGACATACAGAGACATGGGGGGGGGGAGAGAGAGAGAGAGAGAGAGAGAGAGAGAGATACATAGAAGAGGGGAGAGAAGGAGAGAGTGTGGGAGGGAGAGAGAGAGAGAGAGAGAGAGAGAGAGAGAGAGAGATAGAAGAGGGGAGAGAAGGAGAGAGAGTATGGGTGCTTGGGGTGTGTGTGATGGTCGGAGAGAGAGTGGAGGGGACGGAGAGAGAGATGTAAAGAGAGTGTGTATTAGAGATATCTGTAGATCTATGGGAAGAAATGAGTTGTGTATTCAGGGATGAAAGTCTTCAGGATTTATCAGGATTTCCTGATTATTGAAGTTTTTGAATGACATTTATTTCCTTATATGTGTGGTAAGGAGGGCTGTTTAGAAAAATAGAAGGCTTTAATATCAAATAAACGTATGGCTTCCTGATTTTTGCCCATTCCTGACTTACATCCCTGTGTATTGGAGGAGGGAAGTTGTGTGTATTGGGAGGAAAGGTAGCCTTAATAGTATGGGGTTGTGTGTGGGTGTGTGTGTGGGGGGGGTGTAGTTGGTTGCAGTTTATGGTGAGGGAGCATCATTAGAATATAAGCCTATAATGCATCACCCTAAGCCTCACTAAGCCCACCTAAAAGCCTAGCTGCATAAACACAGCCCTGTTTTCTTAGGCGGCTAATTAATGCACTTTTATCCTCTCCTCGTGACCTGAATAGTCAGGACAAGCGTCCTCTACGACTTTATAGTGAAATACACGACCCTTTGAGGGCTGCTGATGCAGGAGTGCATCATGCCCATTGGTCGTCATGATGCACCAATGAAGTGCTGGCGAGTCTGCTCATTGGACTGTCATGCCGACCCTCCGGGACAGTATCAAATCCAATAGGGTCGGCATGATACATGCATGCAGCCCTGGCGAATAAAAGCCCCGGTAATAAATTTGGCTATGCTGCATTCATGCACCATGGCAGAAGAGGCTGTTTTCCAGGTTTAGCTATAAGCAAAAGCACATTTTCTTGATAATACTTTGAAGAATATTCCAGAGTATTATCCAGAATTACTTTCAAATAATTACTTCTGATATTCTGTTGCAAAAACACTGTCCTCAAGATCATCAGGACATTAAACATGTATTAACCCTATGGGCCAGGAGACACAATTACAAAGTGTTAAAGATGGTTCAGTAGGATCAGAATAAGAAAACCCTTCAGGAGGAGAAGCAAAAGCGAGTGGATAGGGATAGGTAGAAATCTTTGGGTGTAAATTATTGATGGTGTGTTCAGATTTACTGCCTAACGTCTGAGGAGGTACCCACACAGGGAGCAGTAAAACAGTATATACTGCAATGGCATGTTAGTCTGTGGAGGCAGCCATCATGTCCCCTAATAAGGCTCATATCAGCGTCTTAGTGCCAGAAGCTTGTAACTGCATTTTCCACGTTTTGCAAGAGAGGCAAAAGAAGTGTACCACATAATCCTGGGTATGCACCAAGTGGAACTATTTTTACTACAAAATTGCACATGGACCTGTAGGTGCACATATCATGGACAGAGCTTCAGTACATTCATACTGCACAGATAAGGCTCAATACCGGTAGGTGATTCTGGTATAGCTTATACAAGAGAATTTACGGTGTATCATCAGCTCCATCTTTTACTATCTGTATCCCTGATCTCGTGTTCTCGTGTTTTCACGTTAAACCACGAGAAACCCGACACAATCCGTCAGTAGGAGGCAGAGTACATTTTGTTACACAGATTTAGGCAGGGTATTGTCTCGTGGGAAGGAGAAGCTCTACTACCGGTACATGTAGCTTTACACTGTTTTTGCATACCTGCAAACTCCTCAGTTTTTTTCAGTTTTATCAGTTTTTTTTTAAGATCCACCAGGGTCAATCTTGTGATTCATCCAGATCTAATGAGATCTCATTTTAACATTTATATAGGGGGGGGGGTCTTAGTAAAATTCTAATTTGAGGGTAAAAAACATCTTCAAAAACCACCTAAATACATATATTTGGCCTCTAGATTTACAAGATTTCTTGGACCCCTCGGGGGACACCCCCCCCAGACCCCCATACATTCCCATTCTCCTGCCTCGTTTTCAAAGAAAAAACAGTAGGTTACGTGGGCTCAGTTTCTTTCTCGCCTCTAGTTTGCAGGTATAGATTTGGGTATTATAAAACTATGTGATGCCGCTAGGAGCACATAACTAAGCATATTCTGTTATCTTAAACTTTGCACATCTGGCAGCAGATAATCACAGTAGATTTTGATGACAAGTTTAGTAAATTCTATTATACTAAATCCTGGGATAGATTTAGTAGTCAGTGAAGGTTCATTGTGGACAAACAATGTTCAGTGAGTGAAACGGTGTCACATACACAAAAAGCTCATGAATGTAAAAAAAACCCAAAAAAAACAACAACTGAATTAACATGAATATGTAGGTGCAAGGCTGTAAGTTGACCATGTAAGAGTGACTAGAAACACTAAGTTGAAGTTTGAACATGTCAGAGTGGTGCTTCATGTTGTAGCCATTGTGTAGGGTCAGGGCCCACTTGAACCACCTGGACCAATCACCCTTCTCACCATTAACCCTTTTATAGACTGCTAATACAGCAGTGCATCATGCTCATTGGTCAGCATGATGCACCAATGCAGCCCTGGCGAGTTACTCGCCAGGGCTGCATTGGTGCATCATGCTGACCCTATGAGATGGCGGGCTTCCCTAGCCCACTTAAAAGGGTCTATATCTCCTCTTTCCTATCCCCTCAGGATGTGTGTGGTGCACATATGCGCGGGCACTGACACATTCCTCTGTTAAATTATCAACCTGTGAAGCATGGGATAGCCACTTAGTGCCGCTAAAGTGCTGTAAAACACAAATCAATCAATCAATCAACCTATGAGACGGATAGATACCCAAAGGGTCAGTCAGCATGATGCTGCGGAGATTCACCCACAATGCATTGCTGCATCATGACATAAACCGAGAAGCAGCGTGTGGCTTAAAGGGTTAATTTAGGTCAGATGACAGGGAAAAACAGAGTCAACTTCAGCCGTGCATCAAGTGCATGAGGCCATAAAAGACCTCTTCTAAGTTTTCTACCCCCTCACCCAGCCCCCCCCCCCCACCCAACACACACACACAAATTTCCCCCATTACTATGTGCCTTGGTGCTAGTCCCTATGAGTGAGTAAGTGTGGGTTTAGTGCACATGTTAATTGGTGAACAAATCACCACAAGCACAGGATACTTAGAGACAAAGCAGATCAAGAGCACTCACAAACACACACACGCACACACACACACACACGCACACACAGAGCCCACCATTGTCCGTACCCACTGTAAAACCGTGCATATAAACCACATTTCAGACCTCTTTGTGCAGTGTATAGCTTAGGGTGCGGCATATACGTGAGGTTTTACATCTATAGACTTTGGTCAGGGGATATCGGGCATCTTTTAAGTCACTCGCTGAAGCACATAGCTTTCTCACAAACTCAGGTTGTGGCGTATGTGTGATTGCGGCTTATTCGCTGGGTTTTACGATGGTTCTCCAGGTTCTGTATAGAGGGGGATACAGGAGACCTAAGGTCAGGCTGGGAGTCTAGGCCTATTGTAGGGCTAAAGCCTAACTTGGGGGATCCTGGGTAAGGAGGTAGGCCTAAGCCAGTCAAAACAAACATGACTGAATAAAGACCCAATAATTAACCCTTTAAAGGCAGCATGATGTCTCCACGTTCATGTCCCGTGGTCGTCATGATGCTTCAATGCAGTGCTGGTGAGTCTACTTGCCAATGCAGCATTGGAGCATCATGCTAACCCCTTGAAAATGTATCGACCCTGTCTGGTCAGCATGACGTGAATGCCTTAATGTAGTCCAGCGCAGTTACATACAAAGGCTGCATTAATGCATTACCCTACCCACCCATTCAGTGGTTAACTATTGAACTCTATGTGGGGGAGTTGTGGAGGTCCAGTCCTTACACACTTATGATACAATTGACTGGACTCACTGGAGTAACCCCCCCCCCCCCTGCCCTTCCTCCAGTACCCCACCTGCCCAGCAGCACCCAGGGTTCCTATTTACCTCCATTTACCTCCAGTGTTTGCCTGGAGGAAGTAACAGCTATTTGTCAAACCAATAGTCACCTGTTAGTAACCCTTAAAGGGCTACTGATGCATTTGTGCATCATGCCTATTGGTCATCATGATGCCCCAATGAATTGCTGGTGAGTCTGTTCGCCAGCGCTTTATTTATGCATCATGCCGACCTGCCAGGAGTATATTGACCCATAGGGTCTTGTGATGCATGAGTGGCACCTTGGCAAGTAACTCGTGCAAGCTCAATTCATGCCCAATGGGCATAATGCATTAAGTGCTATTGCTCTTTAAAGGGTTAAAGATTTACTAGAACAGCTGTTGGTTACCCCTCCAGTGCCCTATATGCACCTAGCAGTCTTCCTTCTGGTCCTCCAGAGCTCTCCAGGTCTTTTAGAGCGGGTCAGAAACTTGCAGTGTAAATTTGAAAATTGGAGTTGTTTTCTTTGGTCAAGGGTTTGTAAATCCTCCTGGCCAGCCATGACTGGACCTTGGAGAACTCACAAGGTCCTTGGAGAAGGTCCTTGGGGGGGGGGTAGATAGGGTTGAATTGCAGTAGCAGTGAGTATTAAAAAGACAGAATGTCACCTTTCTATTCCACCCACTCCTGTATGTATATGACTATCACACCTTTTGCATGATATGCCATGTTAGATTGACCCCATAAGTGTTTATAGGTGTACATTGTATTGTTCATGAAGTAGTAATGATGGATCAATACCCACTCGTTCACTTTTACCCTTGCAAGGACATCACTACATTTATGTATCATGTCCATTGGTTGTCATGATGCATGAATGCAGCCCTGGCAAGTAACTCGCCAGGACTACATTCATGCATCATTCCAACCCTACAGATACAAAGCTGACGGGTCATCATGATGCGACGAGCAGATTGCCAGCGCTTCATTGGTGCATCATGCCGACCAATGAGCATGATGCACTCCTGCATCAGTGACCCTTAAAGGGTTTAATCCCACCAGGTGTGACATGATGTACATGATGATAAAAACCAGATCCTCACCTGAACCACCATACCTGCAGTAACCTCAGGTAGATAGATACCTGAGGTAGGGCCAGATACACCAGGTACTAAAGAGATAGCCTGGGCTGATAAGATTACAGGTGAGATAATGAGTTTATCCAGTGTGTATAGAGATTGGTCATTCATCTTTCAGCACCTCCAGCTGCTCTATTGTGACTGGTTTGTGACTTGGCCATTTTTGAGATTCCCTGTAGACTGCCCAAACAAACCAACTTCTAAATTTCATATCATAATAATGCCCTGATATTCTGATATCCGATTTCCTTTAATTAACTGAAAGTGGCTTTTCAATCCAGTCAAAAGATGGATTTAGATTCAGCCCAGCCAGTAGTACAGCCTTCCTCCAAGCCATTTCCAGCCATTTTCGCCAGTTCTTTCAAAGCTTGCACCAGGATTGAGTATTGAGCATTAAGTATCAGGACTGATAATGAAGCCATACAGGTGTAGTGTTGTAGGTTATGGTAGTACCTCATCATTATCTTCATCTACACATGAGGACAACCATATAGGGCTTAGGCTGGTCAGCTTGTTGAGGCAGCCATCTTTTCCCCCTAAAGATGCCACCTATTCCTGTAGATGTTCAAATGTTGTTGTCTTGATGCAGAAATGCATTTGTGCATAATGTGGACTCTTCAGGAGTGTGTCAAACCTGCATAGTTGGCATGATGCATTGGTATGATACTCATCAATGCTGCTAACAAAAAGACAAACTGTATCAAAACACTATGTGGTGCTTTCAAAGGCTGACCTGTTAGATCCCTATATTTATGATTAGATATAATACATTCCTGTAGTCAATACCATCAATACCCAGTGTGTGAAGTAAGGGGGTGGTTGTTGATAAACAGATAGTGGGGGGGAGGTGGGTGGGTGGGGGGTCTATTGTTGATCTCTACACCATAAGTTTATGTACTGATAATCAATCATATTGACCAGTGCAATAGCCCAGGGTGGGATTTTGACACTGAGTGCTAGATATCACACAATACATTGTGCAATAGGCATTATGGGGTATTGTATTTGTAGACTAAGCAGGTGTCATTACCAATTTTCCAAATGGGGATCTTTTATCTTTGAAATATTGACAGCCAACACCTCTTTGATAACACTATATCCTAGCACCATACAACCATCAGTGGCTAATACTGTGGCAAATAGGACCTGGCCAAAATCAGGGTGGACCTTCTATGATAGGAATGTTTTTGGAGTGGGCATATATCAAGATAAATCTCTCCAGCAGCCCTTGACTCTTGATGTGTCACATTATTTCTTCTGGTTCATGTTTGTTTGTCGCCGTGATGCACTGGGATGCAGCAGTGAAATGCTAATATGTAGTGCCCCACAGCTGCATGCATGCATCAGGCTGACTCAGTAGGGTCAATATGATGTATGGATGCATCCCTGGCGAGTAACTCACCAAGCCTGCATTTTTAACATATTGGTGTAATGCATTAATTCGCTATGCGAAACGAAAAAAGGTTAAATTCGGTGTTAAGTCAGTACATGTCAACTTGTGTGTAACATTGAATGCAAATTCCTCCACCCACTGTCGCCACTGATGCATAGTAATGTCAGAATTTATTGATGATACTGATGTAAATTTAATGAGAAATAATAGAAATACACTAAAAACACCCACAAAGATGGATCGAACAACACATAATAAAATAAAGCGCAAGAAAAAAAGAAACTATTTTGCATTCCGCACCGGATTGCAGTATGGTTTTTACCTGTTATAAAAGCATTTGTTACTGTGGAAAATGTAAAAACCACAATGTATTAGAATGTCATAAAAGGTGGGATTATGTTATGAATATTCATGAGGAGGGGGACAGAAGCATGCATGAACTGTCTGAATGCACTCACACTCTGTCTTTGCACTAAGAGTAAAACCAGCAACACCCAAAGGACAGGGACTGTGGTGTGGGCAAAAGGAGTGGGACAGGGAGTTGGCAATATAGTCTATGATTTTCAGTTTGGCACAGCAGAGATGCCAATTTTCCCACAGTTGCAGGATTTCTAGATTTACACTGATATCTTTGCACTCAATAATGCATCTACAGGGCTGTATCCTTTGGAAAACAAGAGTAACATTGGAAATAATGTTTCAAATTATTCTTGAGCATTGATTTGCATCTCAGATAAAAAAAAAGTTAAAATAAGACAAGACAAAACAAACAACAAATATTAATACTGGAGACAAGACCAATGCATGTAGCTGTGTCCCAATGAGCTGGGTTGGACTGCAGATATCCAGATAGATTAGACTCCCCTTCCCCTTCCCCCCACCTGTATACCCAGTCATCCCACATTATGTGTAAAGTTATGGGGGGCCTTTCACCTCAACACAGGCCATCTAAGGACAAACTGACCCCCCCCCCCCCCACCACCACCACACATCCATCCTGGACAGAGTTTGAGATAAGACTACATAATGTTAATGTAGTGCAGGTTTTTATGAGGAGTGTTACATCCCTAGCCACAGGGCACTGAGTGTGATGTGGGAGAGGAACATGCCACTATGTCAGTGGCACTATAATAGCGCTTTAAGGAACGCGTAATGGCTTAATGTGCTGTGCCTATTGGTCGATATGATGTATCAATGTGAGTAACTCGCCAGGGCTGCATTCATTGCAGTGTTTGGACTTAGATCCACAAGGACTGAATTGGTGCATCATGACCAATGGGCATGATGCACTCCTTAAAGGTTCATGAAGGTATGTGATGTGATGATGTACTAGTCTAGGTGTGTGGTACATGCAGAATTTTGTGTCCGTTATACCTGTCACCTGTTACATTCTCTGACATGGTCATAGTGTCAGTACATTAAAGTCACCTTAAGTATCTTAATGACAGCCGCTTATCGCTTGTCGCATGAATATGCATCATGCCTACACTACAGGACTGATGCACTCTTGAAGGGCCAATGGCATGATGCACAAGTGCTGCACTGATGCATCATGACGAGAAATGCCATCCTTGAATAAAGTTTCAGGGAATGAGGGCACCTGGCTAAACAATTTATTAAGAAAAATTACAAAACAGGTGAACCTAGTTACCACTGTAAGGTACTACAAGCTCAGCCACTTACACCCTGTTTGTCGGCAATGACAGGTGCCCTACTTCCGGTCAGTACGACTCCCCCGCCCCTAGTGGTAGACAGGAGAACTAATGAGCTGTCGTGGCGTATAACTGCCAGAAGTCGTCATAAGATGTGGGCAATATGTAGTAACCACTAAATAGTGACTGGTATGCCCTAGGATGTATGGGTGTCGTAAAACTTGATGTGGTTACTATGAAAAGGTGCTGGCTATGTTGTAAGGTATGACAGCTGTCTACCGGGTTTCCTGTTAATCATCATTCTCTCCTTACTCGCCCTTCACTGACACACATAAAGGGCTTTGAAACAATAGACAGCCCTTGAAGTTTAGGGCTTGATACTTAGGATTTGTCCATAATAGATGCACCTAGACTATATACCCCCCCCCCCCACACACACACACTGTCACACCTAAGCCCCACACATAGATTTAGCTGTAACAGATGTTGCTGTAAATACCTGGTCTCCCATCTTTCCTCTGTCCTTCTCAGTATCTGTAGAAGTCTTTCATGTCTATACTGGTCTTTCCTCCTACATCTAATGGTCGTACTTGGAAGTGTAAAACCACAGAGGTTCAATTTGCTACAGACAAAATTCGTTGTTCGTGTGTCAGAGTGGAATTCATGTTTTGTAGGACCACAGCACTGTCACACGCTGTCATCAGCTGTCTTACTGTTTGTCAGAAGCTGGGGTGAAAGGAAGTGCGTTTCATAATGCTCCCTTCTGAGGTGTGGTTGGGGGGAGCTTATTTATAGGATGTGAAAGTATTGAGCTTGGTCAGTGCTATTATATAGTGATTTGTTAAAGTGGTGAGGATAAGGGAATTTCCCATTAACTTAACCCTTTCGAGAGAGCACGATGTCCCAAATTTCCTCTTCCATTGTTACCTTGATAATGCATCAATGCTGCGCTGGTGAGAAACGGATGCATCGACTTTAAAGCATGAATGCCACTCATTGCTGCATTCAGGCATCATGCTTCTAAAAGAGTTCATCTGCATATGCTACTAGTACTGTAATCTCCCACGTATAAGGCGCACCCCACCTATAGAATTTTAGAAAATGGTCAAAAAAAAGAAGAAAAATTCAGTACTCTTGTTCTACTGAATGGATTTTGAAAATTCAAAAAAACATGTGTAGCTAAAGCTTCCTGGACCCTCCTGGACCATATTATGACTTAGGGGGAGTGTAACATTTCAAAAGAAAGGCCTTGGTGTCCCCTTGCAGATCCAGGGAGAACTGAAACCTCGCGGAAAAGGCGCGCCTTATACGCGGGAGATTACGGTAGTTAGATAAAGCTCTTAGAGTAGTGAAGAGAACCTGTATGTACATGTAGTTGAGGTGACATGCCCCTCCTCTACATCTCACTCCCTTACCTGGCCCACCTGGAGGTAGGTGATAGAGGAGAGGCAGGTGTAGAGGAATGGATTGGAGTTGGGGGGTGCAGGGACAGCAGGGGTTAAGTACTCAGAACTCCAGGTGTGAAGAACCAGTACTGACACGACCTCATGGTCGGCATGGTCAACCAGTGCTGTATAAGCAAGGGTTAATAAAACCCTTTAAAGGCCGCTGATGCATTAATGCATCATGCCCATAGGTCGGCATGATGCACCAATGAAGCACTGGCGAGTCTGCTCGCCAGCACTTCATTGGTGCATCATGCCGACCCTCCGGGAGATCATCAACCTGGTAGGGTTGGCGTGATGCATGAATGTAGCCCTGGGGAGTTGCTCGCCAGTGCTGCATTCATGCATCATGATAACTAATGGACATGATGCAATAAAGCATTTTCCACCCTTTATAGAGTTAAATGGATGTGACTCAGACTTTTATATGGCAATGTGATAAAGCATTTCATGACGTCCATGGCCTAGAAGAAAAAGGTTATGAGAATGGATTTATGATGAATTGTAGACTCATGCAGGCGTGTTGTTTAAAAAAAAATATTATGAATGTGGACTTCTAATGAAGTGACACAAATTAGAAATAATGTGTCAGTTTTCTGAATCGCCTCCAGCTAATTCATACAATGATTTTGGAAAGAGTTTTCCTGAAAACCAGTCTGTAAGGTGTGTGAAATGTCACATGATCATTGCATCATGTGACACCTCTGTTTCCCATGATGCCCTGCAGAGATTGAGTGACCTTTTGCGGTGGCCTTCACAGTTCACAGTACGACCTTCACACTGGAGATTTTGACCCTCAAACTGTGTATTTGAGTATGACTTTCTCATTGATAGAGGCTTTGGGCCTCACTGGGGACTCACTCTAGACACTTGAGCTTCATACTGGAGACTTTAACCTTCAAACTGGACATTTTGACCTTCACACTGGTCACTTTGGCCATCATAATGTGTCCAGCACAGACTTGGAGCCCGGGACTTGGAGCCTTACAGGGCTTACAGGGCGCTATCAGCATTCCCCCCCAGCCCCCAATAGCTGCTGGAGCAGGGTGGGGGTGGAGGGTGGTGCCTGGTTCAATGTGGGCAGGAAGAGGTCATTTAGATAACCTCTGATCCCGCCTTCAACCAGCTCCAAGACTCTCTCATCACAGGGATGCTTCTCACCCTCTCACTCCCACACTCCACCCCTCCCACTACCATAGCACCTGCTCCATAATCCAGTTTCCTGTTATCTAATCGTCTTATCCCATCTCATCTTTTACATGTATGTTATTCTCTTTGGCTATCCACGTGCACCTTGTCCTTAGTTTCCCATCCTTAAGTTCTATCAGTTAGGTGCTTCCTCTCAAAAAGCAGAGTTCTCACAAAAGCACCCTTTCTGTCAGACTACGGTAGTCCTACTCTCCGGGCCTACTCTCCTCCTCACCACGCCCTCTTACACTCCCCATTCATCCCCTCTACCATACAATCCAACCCCTCTGATGCTGTTGTTCCCCCTACCAGAATTTCCCTCATCCAGTCCCCCTTCTCGCCCCCCTTGTTATCAGCTGACCAGCTGGTCGAGGTAAACACGGGGAGACGGGGTGAAAACGAGGCCGGCGCCAACAATCTCCGCTTGGCGGCGCCACGGGCACCACACCAGCTACAGGCGGGTTACAGGGGGCTGGGAGCTTCCTTCCCTTATCTCCCGGGTCAGGTGATGATCCCCACCATAAAACTGTGTGTATAAGCCGCACCTGCATGTATATAAGGTATGCATGCAGGTGATTTTTCTGTATGAGCCACAAACCTGGAGCTTAAAAATTTCCACTTTTCTTATAAGCCACACGCTGACTTAAGTTTGGGAGAAAGCTTCAAGCTGCACCTAAGGCCTGATAAGGTTGGTATTCCTTGCTAGTCTCTTCAAAACCCCTCGTATAAGCCGTGGCTTACACGCTGGGTTTCATGGTAGTTCTTTTAAAAAAAAAACAACAACTTATAACTTACGCCAGACCCTCAGTTTTGAAAATGAAAAAAGCCAGAGAAGGCCTCTTATATGGTCCAAAAGCTGCGGCTTATATGCAGGGTTTTCCTGTACGACTCCAGTACTCCTGTAGATTTGCTGCCTCCTCCTCCAGGGTTGAGTCTGGAGGATGGCGCCATGATGGGGGAGAGGGATAACATGTGGTGGTATATCCTGGAGGAGGTTTTAGGCTCTAAGTACAGGCTTTATCTACAGGTGCTAAACACTAAAGGACTGCATCATGCAGGAGTGCATCATGCCCATAGGTCGGCATGATGCACCAATGAAGTGCTGGCGAGTCTCCTTGCCAGCACTTCATTGGAGCATCATGCCGACCCTCCGGGAGTTTACCAGCCCCCGTAGGGTCGGTATGATGCATGGAGGTAGTCCTTGCAAGCTACTCGCCAGAGCTACATTCATGCATCCTGGTAAAGAGGGGGTTAAGTACTCCCATGATTAAAGGGTTAACGGAAGCACTTGGGAAGATGAGGGGATATGTGGTATCACTCCTCCAGCAAGCTATTGCATGCTCAAGTAGTGTCATGGAGAACATGTAGAAAAACCTGAAGTACCATAGGGAAGATATTGTAGCCTGAAAATGTGGCAAAGGTTTCAGGGAATGGTGTATTAAACTACCATATCAAATAGCCAGATATGGCCAGTGTCAAACACTGCTAGAAGATACAACAGGTAGTTGTCAGGCTAGACAACTAGAAACACTTAAGAACAAATCTACCATGAAACCTGGTGTATAGGCAGCACCTGCGTATAAGCCGCACCCTTAGTTCAGGGCTTTGCCAGACCCATTGCCTGAAAAGGTTCCCATTCCTTCCTTTAGTCTATGTAAGTAAATCCTCGCATATCAGCCGTGCCCTGAGTTCCTGGAGATGCTATAAGCCGCACCAGGGGCCTGAAATGGTCTAAAAGCCACGGCTTGTACGCAGTGTTTTACAGTATGTGAAATCTTACAAGTTGATGAATGGTAGTTTTGACACATTGATATTGATAACATGTCTCACAGGTAGCTGGAGACAAGCTAGCACTGAGTGCACTTTGTGAGAAGAGACAAAATGACTGTAATTTAGTGTAATTTTTGGTTGTGGTGTAGACTGAAATTATCCTGTTTACAACTTGTAGTGCACTCAGGTTTACTGTACCTGACATTTACTGGTTGTCATGGTAACTACATGTAAGAAATGTACATGGTGATCTGGTCTCTTCGCTGAGTTGATAAAGAGTCCTGAAGTAGTTGAGCTTAAACCCATTTTGTGTCAAAAATCATTTATTGGTACATTTGTAGTGGGAATTGCAGCGAATCACAGCTATTGCTGGTGCTTTATTGCAGAATGGCCTAGAGTCAGTCGTCATAATGCATGTACGCAAGGTGGGTGCGTAAACTAGGGTTGAGAGTGAACAAAATGACCACGAGACCATCTAGACTTTACAATCCAGCATCTTTCTCTTTGGCAGTTGAATGACCTGCTAAGTGCTACAGTTAGTATGAAGTACCTCCACGTCCCAGCCTGTGATCATCACTCTGGATACCCTCTGTATGAGTAATGACATATGCCGTCCCGTCATGCACTTCTCCCTGCCAACACAAACCATCCCATAGTAATCTCTGCCTCGTGACGTCACTTCCGCTCCACCACGGCAGGCAGGCAGACGCAGCGTCAGCCAAGCCTGACGTTGAACTGCAGCCAAGTGACCAACTCGTGGATAGTTATAGGGGTGGGCCTGTAGTTTGGTATTCATATGCTAAGAGGACTAGTTGTGGGATGAAAGGTCTTGGTTCAACAGCAGCCATGGCTAAAAAAAAGTGAAGGAGAATAAGACACAAAAATAATGCCCTCTGCTGTATCTATGTGATATCCTAGGGCAGTTTCTTTGTAGTAAACTAGGCCAGGAAATTAGCCCCTCTTATTCTCAAGGTACCATTTTAAAATCAAATTTGCCTGTGTGTATCAAGTTGCGTTGGTCATAACAGTCTGAGCCTCTGATTAGTTGTCATAAAAACCAATGGCAAATCATAGGTCCTCTTGTGGATATAGTGTCTTCTGATAAGGTCAGAGTGATTCCATGAGTTTTTTTCTTGAGCAGGGAAAAAAACAACTTTGCACCATCAGGACCCAAACCTAGCCGTCAATGGGGAGCTAAATACAGGACTAAAAGGTTAGGAATGAAGGGCAGGACTTCGGTGGTTTGGACTGATTCTGATAGTGTGTTGTCACGCCACCAGGGGCACTCAGGTCGCCATGTTGGATGTTGTGGTGTCTCACGCCACTCTATTCTACTCACCCCTCACCCTCCACCTGGAGCTTTAACCCTCCACCTGGAGCTTTAACCCTCCACATGGAGCTTTAACCCTTTATATGCCAACTACCGGTAGTCCTTTAATATCCATTAGGCCTGATGGTGCATGAATGCAGCCCTGCCTGGGCAGCATTCATGCATCATTTTGACCCATTAGGGTCCACAACTGTGACAAAAGACTACCTGGGCTTCCCTAGCCCACTCAATAGTCTATATCTCCTCTTTCCCATCCCCTCGGATGTGTGTGGTGCACATATGCGCAGGCACCGACACATTCCTCTGTGGAATTGTGTAATGTAGTTTTTGCCATGAATATAACCTTATTTGTTGGAATTACATATATTACTCACTCACTCACTCACTCACTCACTCACTCACTCACTCACTCACTCACTCACTCACTCACTCACTCACTCACTCAAAAGACTACCGTACTACATGTGTGGTGCCAGAATACAATGAAAATGGGCGACAAATATCCAGTTTTCTGAATGGAGTAGGAGGGGGCGATGTTAGACACCGTGCATGTAGTAAGGACCACTGCAGTGTAGGAGTACCTAGATATGCCACTTTTCCTATTTTTGAAACAATTTCCACTCTTTCCTTGTGACTTCTAGAGGTACTCCAAACGTGTTTTTTTCCATATCATCATCAACCACGCAATAGAGAAAAAGGAAAGAATCAGGCTCAACAAGAAAACATAAGTACTGACTGCTAGGAGTAGGATTTCATGAGATTGTGTAGGTTTTGGATAACTCCCAGATGGGAGGGAATAACTGAATAGTAAATGAGTGGGTGGGGATGTGTGATACAGAGTCCTTGTTCGGATGGAGGTTGATGATAGGTTACCACAAACCTATGTGTATGAGCCGCACCCACGTATAAGTTGCACCCTGAGTGCCTAGCTTTCCTATATGCCACAATGTCAGCATCCCTTACTACCAGTATAATCTATGAAACTCTATGTATAAGCCAATGGCTGATTTCCTATCATACCTACCATAAACCCCCTCCTTTAAGCCTCACCAGAGTATAGGGCTTAGTACTGTGGTCTAGTGCGTCCGCCATTGCTTTATCTGGGAGCTGGCGAGATAAGCACTGATAACAACCTGCATGGTGGGTACCAGCTGTTGCATAATGTACCTAGACGATTCTGCAGTGAATGGAGGGAGGCATCTCATTGGTTGATATTGTATCCCGGGTCAGCCCTATAGCTTACATAGCCATTATCAGCTGGGGGCCGCCATTAGACCCCGACGGCACTATGACTAACACCTTCAGCCCCCGACGCAGTATATGCCAGGGATGCCTCCCATTGGTCAATAATACAATAGCCATGTGCCATATAGGTATAAGTTGCACCAGGGGCCTGAAATGGTGCCCATTCCTTACCAAAGTCTATATCAATAAAACACTGCACACCAAAGCGGCATCTTATACACAGGGTTTTTACGGTAACAGACCTTCTGAAACAAGGTCTATAACAAGGTATTGCTTATACGCAAGGTTTTACTGTAAGCGCATGTGGAGAGGGCTGTAGGTTGATGATAAGTCTGTGAGTTTGGCAGACACTCTCCTACATTGGCATCACCTAGTGGTACACAGGGGGGTAGCCAGATGATGTCAATTGTCACACTGGCACCCGGCCCAGGACCCCCCCCCCCCCCCCACACACACACACACTCCTACCAATGGTTAGTATCCAACATCTGGCGGCAGTTACATGTAACTTCTCTGGTTCTCAAAGCCATCTTTTGTAAAGGTTTTGGTAGCAGTGATAGCCAAAGTACTTAATATCTGAATGTGCTCTTAATGTCAAAAGTAGTGTTTTGGGACAGACATAATACCTGATTAATAGAAAAGAGGCCTGCTTCAACTTTTTGGTGCCAGTTATCTGCGATAACATGAAGAAATGAGGGGATAATAATGAATTTTCAAGCCCATACTAGATGCTAAGCCCTCAGATGAAAAGAGATTTCTGAGAAACTTTTACAATGGTTCTGAGCAGTGGTATCATATAGCAGAGCAACCGTAGTGAGTATGGCCTTGAAAGCATATGTCAGCAGCAGTAAGAGGGCAGCCAAGAGGCAGTGAGTGTGGAGAGCACCATAAGGAGGAGAATAGAGAACAGGTACAGAGAGGGTACAGGAGGGGGTGGGTAGAGGGGGGAGGGGGTGGTTAGGGTTCCCGATCACAGACCCCAGCATCCACCTTCAACCCCTACCTCAGCCAACTAGCAGCCAACTAGGGTTGCTTATCTGTCTGCTGGCCGACCACAGAGGGACCCTGGCAGCCATGGAGCCTGTCAGGGGTCAACCTGGTGGTTTTACATTAACTCGCTATGCTCTGCTTGTAGCACGTAAGGTCTAGAAAATGCTGTAGCCATTTTGCTCTAGTTCGGAAAGCCTTCCCGGTGGTCTTGTGTCATATAATCTTCATACATTTTTGTTACTGGAAATTGAAATTTTAATATCTCTAGAATCTATGTACCATCATCAGGAGTCTTGGCTGGAGAGTTCTTAGCTGGAGAGTTCTCAAGCAAAGTTCAACCTGGTTGTGGCAGGAGTCTATGTGGTACTTAATACCATCACAATCCTTATGTACCGGGGTAGCTCTGGCAAGAGCCTGGGTAATACTCTTTTGTTCTGTAGTTGTCATAGGGGTGCTGGTAGGACAAGCTACCATAAGGACCCTTACCTCATTGTGGCAGGACTGGATACCATCAGGGCCCATATCTAGTTAAGGCAAGAGTCCAGTAGGCATCTTTGAGGGTGTTTGAGTCTACAGGACTGTGGTAACTGATGCTGAGGGCACCCTGGGGTTATAACTAATACAAATATTGTACACTCTGTCAGCCATGAAGGCCTGATAGTGTTGCTACACAGATCTAACAGTCAACATGGGTCCATGTCAGAGCTTTCTGCAGAGGTCAGCAAATTCATTTCTTATAGAGTGCAGTGTTCAAAATAGTATATCACCCTATACTCTTAGCTCAGATGTGCCTTGTGTGCAAAAAACTAGAGTAGCAGTTAATATTTATGCAATATTTATGGGTTGACATTGCCCCTTCGGAGATAAAATTTGTTATGAATCCTTCAGGACCGTAGAATTCAAAATAAGAGTTTACATGATTGAGAGCGGGCAGGCTCCGTGAAGATCATGCCCACCTGTGTTATTGTTACTGTGAAGCAAAGTTGTTAGAAAAAGGAACATTTGAAATCTTCCAGGAATTTACCGAAAACATGCAAATCATGATTCTATTCAGTTAGATGCAGCATAAATAATACCCAAGGCAAAATAGGTCTTCTCTGGCAGCTTGGCTAGTCAGGAAGGAGGCTCAGTCAGTGAGTCTGTGTAAGAATCTGGGTCTATTAGAGACACTTAGTGCTTTAATGCACGATAGCGACCTATAGTTGTCATAAATAATGAATGAATGCAGCCCTGATGAGTAACTCGCCATGGCTGCATTCATGCATCATGCCGACCCTACAGAGTTGATACAGTCCCGGAGGGTCGGCATGATGCTCCAATGAAGTACTTGCCAGCACTTCATTAGTGCATCATGCCGAGCAAGGAGGCATCCTCTGGCCGTTAAAGGGTTAGACGAGCATGGTATAGAAGAAGCAGTATAAGAAGAGGGCAGGGAGTGTGTCACAGGTAAATGTCAGCATCCTCCATGTCACAGTAGGTGTATTGATTAGCACTGACTCATCCAGATACCTCAACATTAACCCTCTTAAGACGACATTACCACAGTATCTGGACTTGGCGCTCTGGTACAAATCCTGTAAGTCTACTCGCCAAGCCTGCATTTGTGAGTAATACTGACCATGTGGGGTTGATACACTTACGAAGGGTCAGCATGATGCATGAATGCATTTGCGGTGCATTACTTTTCAGAGCTGCATTCATGCGATTCATCTTGATACAGCAGCATAAAGTACCAAAGCGCTACAGGTCTGTTAAAGGTTTAATGACAACCCATGGCATTTGACTGCTTTTAGACATCATTGTTTTACCTCCTCCACCTTCCCTACCACTGAGCATGATAAACATGTGGCATCTCCCACCTGGAGGTAAGCCTAAAGGCCGCCTATTAGGCCTCCTGCCTTATGGACATGGGCGATAATAGGGGGTGGGCAATAATAAGGAGCTATAGATAACCAATCAGTGCAAAAACTGCTCTGTGCCCACCTAGGTGGGGGGGACTATAGGGATGTGGTGGGTAATGCAGTGTAGGCAGCCATTGTTTCCTTTCAGTCCAGTTGCTGGTACATGTACCTAAAAATACGCTCTCTCAATCTCGAACGGAGTGAAACTGAGGGATAGGTTAATGGAAACAATGTTAATATAAGTCATCCATATGGGTGCAAACTGAGCCTCACCAAGCAGTTGGAGATATCAACATATGACAGCCCTGTAGGATATAAGGTTGAAATGATGGGTCCTCAATACAATAATATCTGTCCAGGGCCTCACACAAATATCCCCGTCTACACCTGACCACCCACCCACCTGATAACATGCTTCTCCTGATCTTCAACCCTCTAAGGGCTGCTGAATTGTTCCATTGGTCACCATGAGGCATGAATGTTACTTGCCAAAGCTGAATTAATGCTTCTTGCTGAACCTACAGGGATCGATGCACTCACTAAAGGCTGGACATGCTACGCCAATGCAGTCCTTGCGATTGGACCAATCTCATAATGATCAAAATTACATGAACCTGGAGGTATCATTTGCTCTTTAAAAGATATGAACCTGGGTGTCATGGGCTCTTTAAAGTGTTAAGGCCATTATTAATTAAAGGAATGCTTTAGTTCAAGTAATTACCTCCTGACCTGTTTTATCATGTTTGTGCTCCATGTGAAGTCCTTTCTTTAATTACTCCTGCTTCTATTTAATTAATGTCTATTTAATTACAACTTTCTATTCAAAGACCATTGCCTTTTTCTGTCTACTTGTTCATCCTTTTTAACCACCATCACATACTGATGCATGTTGAGTCCTCTAAGGTCTGCGGGCTTCCCTAGCCCACTTAAAATGGTATATATCTCCTCTTACCTATCCCCTAAGATGTGTGTGGTGCACATATGTGTGGCCACTGACACATTCCTCTATAAAATTGTGTAATGTTGTTCTTGCCATGAATAGGCCTTTAGCTGTTAAAATTGCATTAAACACCTATTACTCACTCACTCCCTAAGGTCTGCACAATTCATTAATGCATCATGCCCAGTGGTCATCATGATGCACCAATGAAGTGCTAGCGAGACTGCTCGCCAGCACTTCATCAGAGCATCATGCCGACCCTCCGGGAGTTTATGTATCAACCCTGTAGGGTTAGCACGATGCTCCAATAAAGTGCTGGCAAGCAGTATCACCAGCACTTCATTGGTGCATCATGACAACCAATGGGCACGATGCACCCCTGCATCAGCGGCCTTTAAAGGGTTAAAGGGTCCATGACCATGTTTATGTTGATGTGTGGGTATTTCAGGCTGGGGAGTCACTGAGCCTACATTTATAAACATTATTGTGGGGTTTAGTCATGCCTTGATGTCATTATAAAAGAGGCCATGCCACCATAAAAACTGATCATTAAAGGTGTCATGTCATGATAAAAAGGTAAGATAAAGGGGTTTGTTGTCCCTGCAGAGTCATGTAAAATGTGTGATTAGAGGGTTAAAGCTTATCTTTGGGGATTATGAGGAGGGAGAGTATTTTAACTCCAGACCACGAGGGATTCTTAATCCTAGATTAAGCCATTCTAAGCCAATAACTCCAAATGTTGTTTTGGAATTTACAGAATCCCCGGGAAATGTTTATTCTATAGATTTAGCCAATATTTCAATAATCTAAATGATGTTTTGAAACGTACAGAATCTCAAGTGTTTCTTCATTATAGATCAAGCCAATATTAATTAATAAGCCCAATGATTTTTTTAAATAAACAGAATCTCTAGGAATCTTGTTTCACATTCCTGGTATGGGTGAATTCCTGATGGCAATTTATCACAAATGGATGTTAAATGTTGGATTGGAAATGCAAATTATAAGATCTAAAATTACACATTGTGTTTCAACCAGCAATAATCATTTCAACACAGTACAATATGCATACCTTGTGTTGCTATGTTTTTGCAGGCACTGCTTCCCCATATACTAATACCTCCTGGGTGATTAGACCCCATATTCCACATCTGTATAATGCTATAGGCATGATGCTGTTACTGGGCCCTGTACCTTATGTAATACAGGTTCATCTAATAGTCCTCTATACCCGTCCCTAACGTGTCTCGCACCACCTTAATGGACCTACGTGTACACAGAGCGGCCTGCACGTAACGTGAATGGGACGATGCCCTCAGGGACGTAGACTTGTATTAGGCCCTTGGAAATATTTAATTAATTTATTAAGTCTCTATTGAAGTAGAAGCATGATAACTTTGTCAGATATTACTGGCAGTAAATTCTTTCAAAATATGATGATTTAAGACAACAGCAGATGCATCCATTTATACAGGTATACATACATAAGCAATCAGAATAAAATAAAACTTCCAGTGGATGGAATCAGGTCTAGCTATGTTATGTCCCATTAATGGCTCCATCTGTATTCCAATAAAGCTCTTCCATACACGATGTAACGTGTATATAACAGAATGTTCATGTCTAGGTGTAACTGCTGCAGTCATACAGTATCATAGGGTGATAATCCTACCATATTGAAACTGCAACCATTTACTCTCACACTGTCAGCTGGTGTATATCATCTCATGCTGTCAGCTGCCATATTAGATACAGATAATGCCTGATGAAGGTGGGTGATGATATGCTGGACATTTACCATGTATTAAAAGACAACATTTTGCTCATTAGCCATAGTCACACATGAATACAGTCTTTGTGAGTAACTCGCCAGTAAGTACAGGCTGATTCTATGTGTCCCAAAGGGTCAACATGATGCACCGAGGCAGCATCAGTGGATAACTCGCGATTTCTGTATCGTGAAGCCGCATGATACCATGAAGCATCATGCTGCTTCTAAAGGTTAAAATACAGATAGCACCCAATGAGGATAGGTGATGAAATGACTTATCATATAGGGTGTAGTTTACATGGTAACCTGTACCTGGTTACTATGGTAACTCCCCATGTTAATGGTTACCTTGACAACCTGATACTGATTACCATGGTGACAGCAAGATGGCGGCCATCAACAGGTCGTTATGACCTCCAGGTGAATGTCAAGGTCACCTACAGTAGTATATACCCCTCAAAACTGTACCTGAGGTGACCTCTAGCGGTCTTACCCTACACTAGGATGACCCCCAAAGGTGACCCCTATATTGGCCCTAACTACTCAGGTATCACATGGGTAATTTCTACCATACTCTAGTTTCTATATTCTAGACACATGTTCCAGTTTAACATTAATTAATTTACATGATTAAGATGATGATTAGATACTTAGACATGACCTATACATACAAGAATGGCATAAATCTTATTTACTGTAACAATTTCCCTATTGCTGTGATCCAGTCGCCCTTAATAGCCTCTAGCAAAGTGAATGATATATACACATTATTGGTTGAACACACACTAGTAGTGGAATCTCGAGTGGGAACCTGCTTGATAGAATTTTGAAATAAAGTTGATTCCCCCAACTCATTGCCTTTTCCCCAGGCTATATACAATGGGTAGTGGTTGCCTCCAAAATCTATTCCACTCTTATCTTATTCAAGTAAAAAGGGATTGTGTTTGGGGAATGAAGGGATCATCTCCTATCAGATCTTCCCATCATCATTCTACTCAATCCTTTCCAAGGCAATCTCTTCACATCAAGAGATTTTGTTTTCAATGCTCCAGACTAGATTGTGTACAGCGTGTAATTCAGCTTAAAAAGCTGTTTTATGTAACTGATGGCTGCACTAGCTACCCCCATCCCTACCTGTCCATGTAATCCAACCCTTCCTTACTTCTCAACCCTATAAAGGTTATGTGAGGGCCTTCCTGGGCTCCTTTCACAACTTGGTAAGAGTCCTGAATGTGACTTCAGGCCCAGGTTTGTGTTTCTGGTATCTACTGGTACGGCCCGTGCAAGCACAGGGGGCTCAAACAAGACCCCAATAAGCACCGGTCACATCATAAGGTCAGGTTTTAGATCAATGCGTATGGAAATGTGTAAGCGATAAGGAACCAGCCATTATGGTGCTTGTAGAATGCTGTCCTAGCTGTAGTGGAATAATTACTGTAACCGTAAGAGAATTCAGTGGAATTTGCCCAACAAAGGGCTACTTTTTGTTCTAGGCTTTATATACTGGTAGCAGATCCACTCAGGTTCAGGGTGGACTGCTATGTCAAACCTGATGCTACTTTCATGTTTTTTTGCTGTGTACTAAAATGGGAGTAGAGAAAAGGTCACCCATGTGAACTACCCCCCAACCCACCCACCCACACACCACCAACTCTGTGAACTGTAAGCGGCATCTATTGAACCCTCAAAGTGGAGGAAGCAGGGGATAAAATAACCCAGAATAAAAGAAGCTTGAAAAAAAAAGAGATTAGAAAAATATAAAAGAAAAGAAAACATGGCCAGTTAATGTCAGTAGTGTTTGGATACTGGGTGAGATAACACGGGTCTGGCAGCTCCGTGGGATGAGGCTTTCCATGGCGTGTTTTCTTAAATGATCAGAATGATCAGAATTCCTTTGCATTTCTGTGCTGGCTAGTAGAGGAATGTGGTGTTTTCAGTGGGGAATTATACCCAAGTTCTGGAACTAACTTGATTGGAATCTCTGCCTCTTGTTGGAGTGCCACGAATATTGATTAAGACGGCTGCAGACATACTTTGCCAATCACCATTTTCTTTAAATAGGTATGAGCAGGAATAGCGCAACCCCCTTTCCTGCGATTTCCCTATTTTCCTACTATTTCCCTAGATTTCCCCCATTAAAAAGCATCAAAAGGAATGCAAATAACACAAATATTAAGTCAGCTATTCAACACTGCCCTGAAAAACCACTTTGACTTGAACAGGGGTCCATGGACTGCCTTAGGCTTTGGCTGGTCAGTATGGCTTGCTAGTCATGCCCCCTGTACCTTGTTGGAAGGGGGGGGGGGGTGTAAATTGACCCAGTAGGAGGAGGGTAAATTTGCCCAGTTGGGTCCCGGTGTAAATTTGCCTGGTGGAAATGACTAGCTTTGGTAGGACGTGGGAAGGGGTGGAGGAGGGCAAAGAATGGGGAGAGGGAGGGGGAGGAGGGGGTTCTGGCAGGAAGCTGGAATATTTGCCCAACACATGCAACATGGGGAAGGGGATAGGTGGGTGGGTTGGTGGGGGGGGGGGGGGTCATTGACTCTGGTCCTGCTCAGAGCAGCTCTGTGTTAAAAGTAGATGTGTGACATACAACACCGTGACTCTAGTGTCGCTAGGTAAAGACTGGGGGATAGCATTGCCTTTTTTTCCGAACAGAAACCAGCGTTGCTGCTACTAGGACTCTTGCCTAGTTTGAAAGTGATCTTGGTACCGTAGGCGTAGGGGCTCCCCAATAAGTGCTTCAGTGAGCATGAGCTGCTCAGAGATCTGCGCTCCAGTACGGGAGGAGGAGATGAGGTATTAGAAAACTAGGTCAAGTGGACGCTGTCGTGTGAACATGTCATAACCTGGGCAATGTGGGACTGGACTCCTTATTATACCCCCCCCCCTCACCCCCAGCACCCCCCCCCCCCACCCGTATCCTTTACCTTCTGACCCCAGTAGTAATATCCTTATTGCAGGAGATGGCTTGACTAATTCAATTTACTCAAAGTTACCGTATTACCTCGCGTGTAAGCCATAACTTAAACATTAAATTCCTCTAGCTGTACCTTATAGAACCTCTCAGAGTGCGTCTTCGAGGTGAGTAATATAAATTAAATTAGTACAAAAATGGTCAGAATCAAGACCTCATGATCATCTGAACCTTATTAGGTTTCTATCATTGTCAAGGTGTGACTTAAAATTGCAGGTTCACTTTATACGTAGGGGATTAAAACGGTAATTCACATATGGCGCACAATCTCTGGGTGTGTGTATCCAGGCCGTGCTTCATTCTGAGATCTGATAAACTGACAAACCATCAATCTCCACATCTTCTGGCATCCATCTCTATCCCATGACGTGAGGTATTGAAGCCAGCGTCTCTCCAAGAAACTAACCAGGCCACCCTGTGACCCTTTGACCTTGGACACAGATGTCCCCTAGAAAAAAAGGCTAGATGCCCTTCTATGTGCTGCACCACCATGGTATGTAGGTCTTAACTCGTGCAGGAGTGCATCATGCACATTGGTCATCATGATGCACCAATGAAGTGCTCGCCAGCACTTCATTGGTGCATCATGCTGACCCTCCGGGAGGGTTATCAACCAGACAGAAGTGGTATGATACATGAACGCAGCCCTGGCAAGTTACTCGCCGGGTCTTCATTGATGCATCATGATGAAACCTCCGGGGGTGTATTAACCCTGTAGGGTCCGCATCCTACTCGGCATGATGCATTATTAAATGCATCAGCGGCCTTTAACCCTTTCCATGCTGTGTCTCCTAAATATAGTGCTATAGCATTGCATATATCCATTATAGGGAGTCAAAGGGTTAAAGGGTATATTGTACAGACGCTGCTGAGACGCGGGTCTGATACTGATATATTTGTCTGCCATATCCCGTGTATTGTCAAGCAGACGACATTCAGCCAGTTGGCGGCAGTTGTCATGGTTCCCGGCACGTGATGCGGATTTGTCGTCTGCTGCACCCTGACCTACATACCACGTGACGTGTGTGTCCCACACATGCGCACTTTAGCCCTTTAATGGCTGTATGATGCCTGCTCCTTGGTCGGCATGATGCACCAATGAAGTGCTGACGAGTCTGCTCGCCAGCACTTCATTGGTGCATCATGCCGACCCATCAACAGTGTATTAACCCTAAAACGTCGGCTAGGTAATGCAGCCTTGGCTAGGTTCATTCATGCATCATGATAAGAAATGTGTATGATGCATTAATGCACTATGCAACACTCAGAGGGGAGAGGGGGCGTGTGGCAGGCACATGCTACACATGTCGTGTGTTTGTACACATACATGTATCCCCGCAACACCCCACAACCCCTATCTACGTCTTTGTAAGTCTCTTGGACACACACCCTTCTGAACATTCCTTCCTTCACACACAAACCCCACCCACCCTCTCTTCCCATCATAGAATCTTGTACTTGTCACATTTGCACTTGTCCACATGTATCTACTTGTATAGTCCCTCTAAGACTAGCTCCACTGGCTAGGTGTCCTGAAGGTACCTAGTCCCTGGAGGTACCTAGACCCGTGCATCACAAGATGCCCAGGGATAAGATGGCTCTGATTAATTCCCTGACCACATAAGACAATTGTAAAGCCTGAACAAGTTTCTTTTTTTCTAAATCTGCCAATCAGGACAGGGAGAGTCCCATGGTGATGGCGGATGCCTTTCCTCCCTCGGGCCGTGTATGGGGTGGAGGTATATGTAATACAAGGCATGTTTTGTTAGCTGTGGAGGGGGGAGGGGGCTGCTGGCTGGTGGTGGTGACGGGACGGACACGGTGGGTGAACACAAAGACCAAACAACACACCACCAACGCACACATACCATAGAGGGTAAAAGACCTAGTCCTCTAGTCTCCATGCACATACCAACCACACATACACCACCATGCTTACACACCTACCACCTGGTATATACGACTCCTGGGGGAATCCTGGGGACCACAGGAGGCTGTCACCATAAGAGGAGGCTGACACATGGATTTTTGGGCTGGGGGGAGAGGAGGTTAGAAGGGAGAAATATGTCATAGTCATACAATATGTGAAACATTACACACTCCTGGCTGACCCACCACCTATATAAGTTCAATTCTATTGCAATTTTAACATATTGAAAGTTAAAGCAGAGAAAGAGGAGAGGAGAAAGGAAGGGTAAACAGGAGTAATAACTAAACCAGAGAAAGTCCAGAAATAATGTGCTATGAGGTCAGCATTGAACAGTCCAACTAAGACTTCACAGTCCACTTGGACATAGTTTTAGAATGATGTCAAACCAGGCTGGCACCTCCAGGCATACCAGCCTCACAATTAACTCACTGTTTTAGACCTATAGGGCACATAGCTATCCCTGTATGGATGTCGCCATTTTTGTTTTTAGCCCCCGACACCATCTTGGATTCTGTCAAGGAATTCTGGGTAATCTCTTATCTTCACTCTCATCCACCACAGAACAATGGTCACTGATAAGACTGATAGGGGAGATAAGCTGCACCCTGCCCTTTATTTTAATCACCCTAAGTACCTCCCCATTGGTTCAGGTGTGAGGGAAGAGGATTAGGTTGATAATGAGACAATAGCCTGGGTGTACTCAATGTGGGTGACATGTGGTATCTTATTGAAATCTTAAAGTTGTATTTCTCTTGTATCTAAAGTATTCGGTTTATACTATACTTATATTGTAAAAGTTTAAGGCTTTTGCTATCCATAGATATAAATTTTATAGAATATCTACAGATAGTACATAAGGATGAGACCATCAAAGTAAACTATACAAAGAGGCTAACTAGGATTAGCCCCCGACTACATGAGCCACCTGGCTGATTTTCTTATCACTAGCAATGTGCTAGTCCCGTATACAGACACCAGGACATAGCTGTTAACAGAATATTCTGAGGCAGGATTAGGGATAGACATACCGATGGAACAAGTAAGCTCAAGGTAAAGGGATGTGCTTTCAGTATCTGTATTCCTGCAGATAAGGAAGACAAAAGGTAGTTTGGCTGTGAGGAAAGGGAACGTGTGATACCGATCAATATATTTAGCGTACTGAGGGACACAAGTAGGGGATACAAACTTCTATCCTCCGTCGGGCATCTTAATCATGTAGGAACCCCATAAAAGTTTTTATTTCATGTTGATATGCCCGAGATATTGACAGCCCATAGCTTTACCATTGCAGCTCCGTATCTCACACCCCCCGTGCGATAACCCGCGAAAATATCACACGCCGAGGTCACGTGACCATTTGATGACGTCATAGCTCCAAGATGGCGATGTAAACAGTGCGCACGGGGAGTCATTCTGGTAAATTTGATTCTATTTATCTGATTTAGATGAAAATAACATGAAATAAATGCAAAGGCGCACTCGTTTGAGGAATTACGATGGGTTTCTTCACGAGCAGCATTGTACCGTATCTGTTAAACAGATGTCTATTTTACACTGGGGTATTGGAAAATAGACAGGACAAGTAAGGAGGAATTGAAGTGTTTGACTGGCGGAATAGGTAATGTCAATGCATAAATGTGAATACTAGGCATTCAAATGCTGATATGTGTCATGTACCAATTAACTAATCCATATAGTGCCTTTTGTACTTAGAGTACAGACTACACAGAATACATTCCAAATGGGATTAGTCTTGACATTATGTCATTTTCAAACATCAGCACAGCTGATTGAGACTCCTAGTTCCGTCCTGGCAGCTGATGCCGGGCAGAAACCCACTTATTTTCATAGACAGGAAGTGCCACAGGCCGTACTTCCCGTCACTTGAGCGCCCAGCCCCCTAGCGGCGGGAAGTGACAGTATTGAGGGTGTAGTGCCGTATAGTAGAATATAATGGGTTAATGGTGAGGACTAGAGTTGCAGACAGTAGGTGAAAGGTGCAGGGTAGTCTGGGTATGAAAGGGTTAACCCTTCAGAGGCTATGACGTGCATCAATGCATTATCTCCATTTTCTGGCATGATGCATACATGTAGCCCTGCCCTACTGAGTGTACTTGCCAGGGGTGCATCAACACATCATACCTGATACACCCCCGATGAGTCGGCATGATGCATCAATGCGGAGTTTGCGGGTCTGCTCACCAGCACTGCATTTGAACAAAATCCTGTAGGCATCATAGGGTCCTTAAAGGGTTAATGATAGTGAATAGTAACACTGGCTGCTTGGGGTTAAATGACAGGAAGCCACGTGCCCCCACACCTGTGTTGATCTCCCGCCCCACCTGGTGGGAATTATGTAAACTAGGCATAACCCTGACCTGATTAATATTCCACACCCCCCGCCCCATCCACTAACCACACCCTTGCAATACACAATCTATACACAGTACCATTATCCAAGGGGGAAATTGCGCCAGGTTTACTCACGATGTCAACTATAAATATATGAATAATTTCAGCTGCAGGGTGTGGGGGTGCACCCAGGGGAAGGGAGAGGCAGAGCGGAGCGTGGCCGGTGAGGGAGAGAGAGGGCTGTACAACTACAAATGTAAATGAATCACGAGGGCAAAGGATATAATTTTAACCCATCAGCTGGGAGAGCAAGATGTGTACAGAGGAATCTTGTAGACTACTTTGAAAGGCAGAGACAGAAAGAGAGGAAGGGAGTGAGGGAGAGAGGGAGAGAGAGAGAGCGAGATAGAAAATACAGAGAGAAATGAAGAGGTGAATATTACAGAATACAGGGGATACAGGGACAGGGAGAGAGAGGTGACTAGAGAGAGTGAGGCAAGCGGTGAGAGTGTTTGCACACTATGCTAGATCTACTAATATAAATGAAAATATTATGTCATAAGTATTTTGAATTATGGGAGGGAAGGTGGGGAGTGATGAGCCTGGAAGAGGAGGATGGGTGTGGGTAACGTTAATATATTGGGGCAGTGTGGAGGAGAAGTGGAGGGATGTACTGGAGGAGTCCATGATGTGAGAACACACTTTGCAGGGTGTGAAGGTAAATTGTAGTATTGGTCAGCTGCTACCTCCATACACTACCTACAGCGGATTACACATCCATCATAATGAGTGGGAAGGGGATATCCCTTTAAGGACCGCTGATGCAGGAGTGCATAATGTCTATCGGTCATGTCTGCTCGACAGCACTTCATTGGTGCATCATGTCGACCCTCTGGGGTTGATACAGTCCTGCAGAGATGCATCGATATATCTGTGGTCCTTAAAGGGTTATACTTCCAACACAATGAGGGAGGGGGAGGGGAGGTGATCTGTGGACATATTCAATAAGTCCCCCCCCCCCACCCACCAACTGGAGGCAGACAATGTTGACAGGACACACCACTCAGCCACACCTCCAGGTGTTACCAGGATAGGTGTGAGGGGGTGAGGTTATTATCATAGAGAGTACTTGAATTAATGTGGAATAGTTATACATAATTGTATATGTAAATTCTGTTGCAGAAGGCAAATTTGTGCCAAGGTAGAGGGGTAGAAGCAAAATGTGTGGGCCCCTGTAACAATTTATTGTATGACAAAATATTTAGATGTACCATTTAACCATGGTAAGGTTCAGCATCAGTTTCATAGATTATCTCGACAAGAGAAAGTTTCCAATCGATGTAAGTCTGCCAAGTCTTAAGTGGCTATTGATAAATGCAGTCTTATTGTAACTAGTTGGAAAGCTTAGTCTCCAGCTTCCCTATAAAAACGTCCACGCTCCCCATCTGTCCACTCTAACATTGTGTCCCTCTACCGTGCTAAAAGCCGTGTCTGAGTCCACCCTAGCACCTTAGGAGCCTGTATGGGTCGCATGGTGCCTCTAGGTACATGCCCCTTGGTCGTCATGATGCACCAATGCAGTGCTGGCGAGTCTGCTCGCCAGCACTTCATTGGTGCATCATGACGATCCTTCGGGAGTGTACTAACTCTGTTGGCTCGGAATGATGCATGGATGCAACCCTGGCGAGTTATTCGCCAGATGGTACCAAAGGGTATAAGGCATGAAGGGCATTGTGGCATTTGAAGGGTTAAAACCATCCATTGGGTATAAAACTGCTATTGTAAGGTCATGTCCAGCAGACTCACTGTCTGCATCTTTTGTTGTCCACTAGACCTCCTTCCACCCCACCCCCCAAACACACACCTTTAATCCTTTAAGGAGTGCACCTTGCTCATTGGTCGGCATGATGCATAAATATAGCCCTGGCAAATAACTCGCCAGGGCTGCATTCATGCGTCATGTCAAACGTATAGGGTTGATACATATACTCCAGGAGGGTCGGCATGATGCACCAATGAAGTGCTGGCGAGCAGACTCGCCAGCACTTCATTGGTGCATCATGCAGACCAATGGGCATGGTGCACTCCTGCATGAATTATAGAACCTCCCACTCCCAGCCTCTCCTCGCCCTCCCCCAGGGCCCTCTCTGACCCTATCCTACACTGGACCCCTGCGGCCCTGGCCACGCGTCCACCCGGTGATTCTCACGACCCCCTCTGACCACAGGTGACCAGTCACTGACTGGGTCAACACCTCAATATCACTATATAACGACCTTGGCTTTGAATGTAACTGAAAACTTTTGTAAATGTAAAAGTAACTCAGCAAAAGCAGAATGAAAAGAAAACAGAAGCAGCTTTGGCTGGAGACAGAAAGGAGGGGGGGGGGTAGAAACAACAACAGAAAAAAAAACAATTTCTAAGGCCCAAAACACACTTTTCATGCCATATCCCAATACTGAGAAAGTAGCTAAACGCCCCAATTTGACCTTTAGACTGACCCCCAGAGTGACCACTGGTCATAGTACCGGAAATGCCCTATAGGGGGCGTGTGTGACGTAGGACCTATGACACAGATCAGAGACTTTACCTCTCCCCTCTAACACGGACATCCCTTAGAACCCTGGTTGTAGGTGATGACCTGTACCTGGTTAGACAGCAGGGCTAAATACATTCAGGAGACAGGCTTACTCCTAAATAAAAGGTCATTTAATGAGTTTATATCCTATTCCTCATCAGATGTATATAGGTGGAACTCTGGTTGGCCTTCTCAACAGGGCTGCACTCATGTATCATGCCGACCTTAGAAGACTGATACATATCTAGGTTACTTCAAGCGCTAACTGAGAAGTGACCCTGGGCAATGGCAGACAGTAGGAAATAGAGGCTATTTGTGAATCTGTTTTGAGAGATGGGTGGTTGACACTGCAGGAAATACCCACGTTGTGTTCACTTAGACCAAAGGCTGCTGTGTGCTGCAGGCGCACCACTGTACAGTGTTCTACTGATACACTGAACTAGTCTGTGACTGATTCTACCATGTTGGTGATATTACTATATTAAGGTATCCCAATAACCTGAAGCTGTCAACTTCTGCTGTGAAAATACAATGCTACCAATGTGAAAACACAGCTCAGGTAACCTGAAATGAAAAATGATGGAAACCATTGAGGTCAGAATGCATGGTTACCAAGGTGTAAACATGGTAACTAAAGTGAAAACCCGTAATTACTGATGTGACAATTTCTGGAAAACAAGGTGAAAAAATGGTAACCAAGGTGGAAAGCTATAGTAACCAAGGTGAATATGTGTGGTAACCAAGGTTAAACATGGTAACCAAGGTGAAAAGCCATAGTAAATGCCATAGGTAAAAATGTCTGGTAACCAAGTTGAAGACATGGTAGCAACTCACGGTTATCAAGGTGACAGCCACTCTTTGACCAATAGCTGACACCTTACAGGAGACAGGTGTATGGCCACCAGAGGTCAACACCACCTCCTGTACCCAGAATCCTGAGCAGTGCCTCGTTCTGATTGACCAATCATGGCTTGGTGTGCAGTGCCCATGTCAGGGCTTCACCATGTATCCTCTGACACCAACAAACCCAATACCCTGGAGGAACCATCACCTAGAGCACCTGTCTCACACTGTGTGTGTCCTCCAGGGGTTGTTCACAGGTTTTCAGCAGGTTTTGCTAAGGGCATGAAGGGTCTAGGATGTATTGTAGCCATTTTGTAGCCAATTTTCCAACAACTTTTGGCTGTCATGTGTTTTCTTTGTATGTCTAGAATTGTTTAATACCATTCAGCACCAGCAACAAAATAACTGCAGTGCCCGGGGTCGTGTCCTTGTAACATGGAGGAGACCGACCCTCTATATGGACGCACCTGGAGCAGACAGTTCGGGGGGGGGGGGTACCTGGTACCAATATCTCTAATTTATATGAAACGTTTCTGTGTAATTTCCCATTGAATTATAAGATTAAATCAAACATTTCCATCCCTTCGATGCCCAAGGTAAAAGGCAAACAGAAATTAGAAAGCATAAAGAGAAAAGGGTAGTCTTGTTTCGGAGTTGGAGTGGAGAAAGATGCTACAGCAGAATGCAGGTTGTGTTTATATTTATCAGAATCTCCCCCCCCCCCCTCCACTTCCCAACCCTTCCAGGCCTCTATATTTATATCAGGGGGCTAAAGGAACCTGATAGTAAAACTAAAGTTAACATGAACCAGGCTCTGATATAAACCCTTTAAGGGCCGCTAATGCAGGAGTGCATCATGCCTATTGGTCGCCATGATACTCCAATGAAGTGCTGACAAGTCTGCTTGCCAGTACTTTATTAGAGCATCACGCCCACCCTCCAGCAGTGTACCAGTTCCATAGGGTCGGCATGATGCCTGAATGTAGCCCTGGCGAGTTACTCGCTAGGTGTGCATTTATGCATCATGACAACCAATAGGCATAATGCATTAATCTATCTGTGGCCCTATAAGGTTTAATAGCCTCACCTAGAACCCTAGATGTATTATTCCTAGTTGCCGTTCATTCTTAGGAATGAACGGCTATAGGAGGGGACCCATTCTTAAATACAAGCTCTCATAGTGGTGCTTCCTCGCTCTCCATGTATAATCCTCTCATAGGTACAGTATTGAGTATGCCTATACCTGGATTAACATAATCTCCTAACCATTGACCCCTTGTATTAATATGTGAGGTGCTTTATCCACTTCCCATACAAGACCTAGAATCTAACCTCGGAACAGGATATTAGTACAGCAGAAGGAAATGATGATAAAAAGAAAACCAAGAAATAATGGAAAAAAAAACAAAAACAACATAAGTGTATCAGCCCTCTATATTCTATATTTGGCCCAGGGTTGGCCTATCGGTGTCGCCCAAACCATCAGGAAACTCAAATCTAAAAGTCAAGACAATTTGTGAAATCAAAGTGATTTACCTACCTTCTACAACATTTAATTGTATCCTAGAATATACTTTAGACCTTCCTCTCCCATTGTGTGAAGTTTTGAGCTCCTAGCATCACTGGCTCTATGTGTAAATGACTGCCGAAGTTTTGTAACATTTTTTTTTTGTATACACATTCCATCCTTCTTATACTCACACTCTGGTGGAAGACCCTGGGCCAGTCGTGCATTGCACGCATTAAATCTTTTTAGCAGGTGCGAGCCCCAGATAGCGGAGGTGTCCCCGCCTCCCTTATAAGCCAAGTCTAACAGGATATTATCTGGTCCACAAGGATTCAGGAAAGGCAGATGTGTAATAAAACAACGTGCATTTCTCTATAAAGTCTATATTTACCTGAGGTACAAGAACTTCAGATAGCAAAACTATTTTCCCACGTCCCTTATAGGTCAGGGCCAACAGGATATTACCTGGCCCAGAAGAGAGCCAGGAAAGGCCAGGGGTCTAACCTCCAAACAGGATCCATGTGGGTCCACAGGAGAGTCAGGAAAGGTAGATGTCATAAAACAAGGTGCATTTCTCTCTAATCTATATTTATGGGAGATGGTTGAACCCTAGATAGCAGAGAGCGATTTAATCATAAAACAGTGCATTCCTCTAGTCTATATTTATAGGAGATGTGGAACCCTAGATATCCGACTTATTCCTGGTATTGCTGCTTGTTAAGCACGAACACCTAGAGCCACCTAGAGGTTCCTCAACCCACATCCTACTGTCAGCTAGCACATCTATGTTCTAGTAACCATTTAATGAAAGGCACCATGATGCCTCCAGGTCCATGTTTCCTGGTAAGCATGGTGCACCAGTGCAGTTAAAGTTTTCGTGCGTCTACAGGCAGGACTGCATTGGTGCATCATGCCAATCCTTTAGCAGTGCATCGACCCCGTAGAATACTCCTTGATGGCTTATCTTTAAACAAATCTGCCATTTTCCGTATCTTAATGACATACTTGTCCAATTTGAGTGCTGAGCTGTGGGAATCTTGTACATGTTATAGGGGGGCTTGACACATTTTTTTTTTTGGGGGGGGGAGGCCCAGACATATTCAGGCCCCACTTCCTCTGTGATTGGGGGGGGGGCTGGGTCCCCCCTTTTCCTACGCCCATGAGGTGTTTGAGTGGCTAATTAATCGATAATTCATCAATATCATTCAAAATCATTAAGAATTCACCTATCGCCAATGCGAAATGACGGGCGCCGCCATCTTGAATGTTTACGTTTCAAAAAGGCTGCGCATGCGTGATGGACCTATGACGTAATCATGCAGATTTGGCGCTAGTTATTCAACGCTGGGGTGCAATACGGGGGCTTAGTGCATTATCTATGGGACATCAATATTCACCTTGACATAAGGTACCATAGGTATGATGCGTCCCTAGCGGGTGACCTGCTAGGACTGCATTCATGTAGCATGCAGATTATGACCATGGTCAATATGATCCTTGATATGCCTGATAGTGCACTAATACAGCATACGCCATAGTTGTCACGATGTATGGATGCAGCCTGGCAAGGTAAGGTCTATAGTAGGTCGGCATGGTGCTCTGAATGAAGTGCTGGCAAGCAGACTCACCAGCTCTCATTGGGTACATCATGGTGACCAAAGAGCATGCTGCATACCTGCATCAGCGGCTCTGAAACGTTTATGCATTATGTGAGCCTGAAAGGTTAAACTTCATCATCATCTTCTTCATCAGTTGGGGGACCTCTAACCTTCATGTAGGATATTGTGGTGTAGAGATGGGGATAGGGGGAGGAGGGAGGACAGGAGTGGGGAGGGTGATATTTGTGTAGATGGCATGCTTTAAATGTCAACCTGCTGTAGACAAACAGACAGACAGACAGGTGCAGGGGAGGAGGAGACATGGAGCAAGTATTTAATGTGCTACTCAAGCACTGCTGCTTAGTGTTGTCTAAAAGAGAGATCCCCTACCTAAATGTTCATTTAAAATTAGACTATATTGTTATTAGAATTTTGTAGCTGAGTCTGTTTTCTGGTGTCAATTTGAGAGTCTGATATGGCCAGCCATTTACTATAAGATGCTACATGAGTGCATTTCATACATTAGAGTATGTCTTTTTACCCTTGATGTGAAAAATAAGCCCTCGGTGAAAAACTCACCTCTATGCAATTGTGAATCGTGCTTGTGATTTAAAAATCTTCAAGTCCAGTGTTGCATTGGTAAATTTCTTGTATTCTTTTGGTGTCAACAAAATGTGAGGCTTAGAGCTGTGGGTTTAGGAAGAGCTTCATTCGTGTATATTGTATATTGGTACAAATAGAAAGGGGAAGCTTTGGGATAGCCGTAGGTCTTTGCATTTTGAAAATCCATTGATTAGAAAGAAAGCTATGACATTTTTACTTTTTTCTCTTACATCTGCAAAGTCTGGGTGCGCCTTATACGCGGGGTGCGCCCTATACGCGAGGTATTACGGTAGTATAGTCTTCACCTGAATGATTCTGCTGTATGCCTTATAGGTTCTGGCCTCATTAGGGCAATCAATCAGGGACTAACCACACACCCCACCACCCACACACCCATACTTGTGTGTGTATACTCTACATACACCATACACCATAGATAACAGCCCCTGTCGTCACTGATTACCTGCTCTCATGAATACAGCCCCATTATAGGTGCTGGGCAGGCTCACATGGGAAGGGTGGGTTTGATATCAATGCCAATGTCACCATTATGGTATATTCCCCTGGGGCTATATTCACCATGTTATATAGTGTACATTCATAGAGTCAGGATTTAGTTCAATTCAAATTTAACCCTTAAAGTTGCCTCCACTAGGGACATCATGGGGACAAAGTACTTTCAAACTAATTTGAAGATTTGCCTTTGGAGCATCATTATTACGTTATTGCTTGCCTCAATAGCCTCAACATCTCAGTTAGTGACACAGCTTGGACCTGTGCATTTCAGAGGTGGTAGCCATATGCTGGTAGTCTGAGTAGTTCTAAAGTGCCTGGATGACACCTTGTTATATCCTTCATGGGCATGAATAGAGTTACATAGCGCCAGAGACGGCCTCACTCTGTGTATGGACGTGTTAATATTTAAAGTTAAACAATGCCCAGGTCAGCAGGAACCTATAGAAATCAGCCCTTTGAACACAGAAGATGTCTTAGGGCTGTGGAATAGCCCTACCATTAAACATCTTACGAGCCTGAAGGATTCAGGTCAATATTAAAGAGGAAATAGAAAGGCTAAGCTGTAAAAGGCAGCCTCCATACATAGATGATGAGGCAATGAGGGAACAAGGTAGTAGTAGATGGACGGGCTTCCCTAGCCCACTTAAAAGGGTCTATTTCTCCTCTTTCCTATCCCCTCAGGATGTGTGTGGTGCACATATGCGCGGGCACTGACACATTCCCCTGTGGAATTGTGTAATGTAGTTCTTGCCATGAATATGACCTGAGTTGTCGAAATGGCGTTAAACATCTATTACTTACTTACCTAGTAGTAGATGGAAAGGGGGACTAAAGGATTGTTCCTGTCACATTCACACACATCCCGCAGTAAATGTAACACCTGCTCCCATTCTCTCCCCTTGTATTACTCCTTCTCCCCAGTCACAACTGAGTCCCTCACCGTGACCCAATTACTGTGACCTACTTACGACCTGAGTTGACCTAATTACGGCTTGTCAGGTGGAGGTGCTCACCCTGCGTCTCAGCGTGATGCATCAGAGGAAGACGTTTTTACGTCAGACGCGGCAGGAACGCAGGCCGTGACGTCACGTCATTAGGGAGCAAGAGGGTGGAGTTAAAACGTTAAGGGCTCCACAATCCTGTAATGCTGTTAACTATTTGGCCATCATGATGCATAGTTGCAGCCCTGCCAATTTGCTCACCTAGACTGCATCATGATGATCCTTTGGGACTGATACCTGAAAGAGTCGGCAGGATGCACTAATGCAATGCTGGCAGGTAGATTCACCAGTGTTGCATTGTTGCATCGTGACCAAGAAATATGAACATTGATCCAATGTAGCCACATTGATCCAATGTGGGCTTTAAAGGTTTACCCACATTGTAATGGGAAGGTGGGTTTGTAAGTGTGTGTGTGTGTTTGGGGGGGGGGGTGGTTTGACGTGATCTTCAAGGCATAGTACTACTAAATGCTGCTTTTAGTTTTACAAAGGCTTGCCAGTCTCATTTATAATGCCGCTTTCAGGGGATCCATTACAATATAGGCATTAGGGACGGGTAGAGAGAAGGGTTTGAGGCACAGTGACTCTGCAGTGTAGTGAAACCGTTTTTGAACTGTTTCAATGTTGGGTGTTCACATGAACTAATGCCTGATTAGGTTTTAGAATTAAAGGAATTTTATCTCAAGGAGTCTCTAGTGAGAATTCCCTTTGTATTGTAGAGGAAGCATTTTATTTTAAGCCATTAGGAAATTTACACTGTATAGATCAGGAGTTTAAGCCTGAATATAATTTTAGATTCATGCATTCATAGCCATTGACAGCAAAGTTAAGTAGGCAAGTTTAATATGGTATAGATATAATGGATGGTTAGAATGATATTAGAAAGGCAAATGTAATCAGAATTAAGCAGAGGAAGGTCCTATGGTATCGTAGAGAAGCCATTTAATGACAGCTATTAGAAAACGTACCGAGGGGGTATTCTAGATCGGAATATTGCTGAAGTTTTAGATGAATGCATCAATAGCCATTGGCAGAGTAGGCAAGTTTAATCAGAAATGATGTAATAGATTTTAAGAATAAAAGTAGGAAAGGAGGGATATTGTATTCAGAGACCACATCCAATATGTTTCTATTCTAAGGAATCTGACAGATAATACACAATATGGCGCCTTAGGAGATGTCAAAGAAGATTCCTAGTCCCGTTCTGTTAGTTAAAAACCACCAGAATCCCATAATCCACCCCATAATGACCAGACGCAGATGGCTTAATATTCACACGATTGTGTGGGAGAATCTGCAAAATCGGCAAATTAAACCTACCGTTATGGATTGATGCCTGGGTCTCAAATAGCGCCAGTCTCGAATAAGCGCCGAGAGATTAAAATCATGAAAATAGTTGCATATAGCCAATATTATTACACAATCATAACATATCTGAATTGTTATTAATGTTTTGCTATGATCTCTTATATGCCCTGTCACTAATGACCCCCTTTCTTTTTGTGTTTTAGGTAAGTACTGGTTTCCTGCCTTCTGTAATAGATGATAGCGTGGTATGCGGGTGTCGTACACAGGATACCAGTGTACCACCGCATCACTGACTACAGAGAGATTACAGACTCTGTGGTGAGAATAGTAAGTGCACTTTTAATAATATTCATGATAAAAGCAACATGACCAGTGACCGCCCTGGTTACATACCATAGTGGCGCGTTCGAGCGACAGGGTCTCAAATAAGCGCTGGTGTTCAATATAAGCACTGGGGGTACAGGGATATTGAAATTAATCTTGAGCAATCAAATATTAATCAAATAAGGGATCATAGGCCCTTATAAAAAAGGCCACTATGTTAAATGCTGTCTGGTGGCAGAGAGTGAAGCAGGGAAGGAGTAAACCACCTGTTCGGATGTACATGAATAATATCAATGATTCCCTGTGTAGTCTGAAGACAAAGACAGCAATATAGATTTCCAAATCAATATTAAATCAGGACAGTGGGTGAGTTGGCTCTCCAACTGAGTACATTGATGTGTACTGGACAGTATGTGGGGGGGGGGCAGTGAGGCATGATGATGTGTGGACTCCCTCTCTGTCTGTCTCTGTGTAACTCTAATGACACCTGAGAGCTACTTTAATGTCTCAGGTATAAGCCACACCTGCTCCTAAGCCAGGCGTATACGCCACCTACGGACCTGAGCCGCACCCTGAATCTATGGGTAAGCTTATAAGTTGCACATGAGTTTTGATACGGTTGCCAAGCACCGTGTGCCAAGCCTCATAGTAGGCAATATAATATTGTGTAAAACCCTGTATATAAGCCACACCCTGAGTTTAAATTGCCTATAAGCCACACCCTGAGTTCAAATTGCCTATAAGCCACACACTGAGTTCAAATTGCCTATAAGCCACACCCTGAGTTCAAATTGCCTATAAGCCACACCCTGAGTTCAAAATCAAGGGTCTAAAGGGGCCTACAAGATGCGGCTCATACAATGGGTTTTATGGTGCATCAATTATTAACCCACCTGTACTGAGGACACCCAACAGCCAGGAGGGGGGGGGGATGCTGCATGGGATGTACAGCTGATGGTGAGAGGGGGGGGGTGGGGCTGAGTGGGAAAATACACACATGGTTAGGAGGGAGATAGGATGTAAATATGGGTGTACATAATACATGTTGAACTCCCATATAAACTCCACTTCACCAGGACACACAATCATAGTTCTGTATGAGCATCTACTCCTATACATGTAATCCTACCTAATGGTTACAAGGACCAATTACTGTTTCCATAAAACTGGGTTAGTTCCAGTAAAACACCACTGCTGTGGCTTCGTGCCGTCCTTACCTTTGTACCGCTGGCATTCCTATTACTGAAGCCCTCACTGCTGTAATGTTGCCTTTCCAGTGAATCTTTCTCTGTTATAATGATGGTTTCCCTCTGAATCACTTTTAATGCTGGCTTCCCAGTGAATTTCTCACTGCAATGCTGGCTTCCCTGGGAATTTTCCACTGTTCCAATCATTTTGGCTTCTCCGTGCATCCCACACTGTCCCAGTGAATTTCTCCCTGTTAGTATAATGCTGGCTTCCCTCTGATGTCTTTACTTTTAATGTTGGCTTCCCAGTCAATTACTCACTGTTCCATTGCCTCTCAACATCTGGCAATCTCCTCCCTCTCTCACTTTCTGTTCTCTTTGTCCCTCTCTTCTCTCACAACTCCATTCTCCCTCCCTCTGGCAACCAATAACTCCACAAGTAAAGGAGAAACTAGTTGGGCCCACTTCCATATTTCACAGTACATTTGTGTATTTATGCCTGACTGAGAACCTCACATCTCCCCAGTCCCCAAAGACACCACCTGTCATTGCCAGCTTACCCATAATGCATAGGGTGCCTGCAGGGAGTTCTGGGATATGGCTGGCAGTCAGAGTGAGGCTGAGAGCCGCAGTGAATGCTGTGTAAATCCTCCCTGTGAGAGGCTCGTTGATATATACAGTTACCACACATGGTGGGCGGGCATACTTCACAGGATGGTCCCAATAAGGGTCTGCTGACAAGGGAGTTGGAGACTGCACAGGATGACCTGCTCAAATAGGTAAAGGTCCCATAATAACTCCACAGCAGGATTATGCAGTTTATCTCTCAGGCAAGACTGTGGCGCTCTTGGAAATCAAACATTTGGTAAATTTGGAAATTTCACCTTTTTTCATTTCGTCTTCACGTTGTGTGAAAGCAACGCATACAGATGAATTGTTAGTGCTTTATGTTTTATGCCAACCCAACCTACATGTGCGTCAGAAGGGTCGGTATGATTCATCAAGAAGGATCGGTATGATGCGCCAAGGAGGGTCTGTATGATGTGCTGAAACATTGTCCTTGAGTTGCTCACCAATGCCTCATTGCTGCATCATGTCATCAACAGAATAATGTGAAGCATTCAGCCATAAATGATACCTCTGTAGTCTAGAATTCCTGGCAAAATGGCCATGATGCCATCCAGACTTTATATAACAGTAGCAGGGCATGGCAGTGGACTGCAGCCATGTAGACTGCCTCAGTACTGGCAGTGTATTGTGTGCTCCGGGTGTGTGCTGGGACATCAGGACCTAACCCTTTCAAGGCCTATACATTGGAGGCCAAGCATCATGTGCCCCCCCCCCCCCCCCGGGTGGACCCAATGGACCTGATACACTCCCATTCGGTTGGTCGGCATGACGCTCCAATGAAGTGGGCAGTGATGCACTCCGGCATTAGCGGCCTTTGAAGGGTTTCGAGGTGAAGTATCACTTGTATTGGCAGGATTTTACCTATTGATGAGATAACACACAGGAAATAACACTGGTCCCCATAGACCCTCACTGCGCATGACACATGACTTGTACATTGTTGTGTGCTGTCTCCGTTGGACCTGGTCCCACAGAATGAGAATACATGAATTGGTGTCTCAGGGGGATGAAGAGGGAAGGGTGAGGTCAAGGGATAAGAAATATGTTGACCTAGAGTCAAAATCTCTAGAAATAGGAGGTTCAAGAGTTAGGATTTTTAGAAATAGGACTACAGTAATAGGATGTTCAAGAGACTAGCTATATCTAGAGTCAAGATATGTAGAAATAGGAGGTCAGGAGGTCTATTATAAAGGGCAAAGATGTATGAAAATAAAGAGGTCCAAAAGACAATATATATCTTCTGGAGGAGGTCTAGGGCAAAGATATGTGTAGAAATGGGAGGTCCAAGAGGCAAGATGTGTTCAAATAAGAGTTCTAATGAAAAAGATGTTCAGAAATAGATTAACTATTATGGCTCTAGCCAAATGTGAACTTGCAAATGCAATAATAATGGCAATATTTGAGTGAAGGATACAGGACAGACAAAAAAAAAAGACTTTTCACTGTATCCACCCCAAGCCAACTGCCTAGAAAACTGGAGTGAGGGATGGTACCCAGGGTGACAGGGGTTAAACAAACGGGCCTCACGAGCAACCAGCAGCCACCCACAACAACCAGCGGAGCACCTCACCGTGACCAGCGACACACCGGAAGTGACATGATGGATGTGTGAGCAGCGCTGCCTGACGCCCCAGGTGAGGGTGGAGGCAGAGTAAGGAGGGGCGGGTGAAGATGGCACTGAGGTAAAAGGGGAGAAAAAAGAGGTTAGAATTTGAAGGCACTTTACATACGAGAGATCAGAGCTCTAATCCGTCATACTTTGTATACATAAAGATGCTTTGATCAGTGAACGGGGACCATCTTTCTATGGTTTCTTTTTCTGGGAAGAGAGCTAAAAAAAAGCAACAACTAAAACCCCCACAAGAAAAACACATTCATCTTCTGCTTTTGAGCCATCATACTTTGAAGAAAACAAAATATTCGAATTCAGCCAAAATATTTGTAATACAAAATAATAAGCTCAGAAATCAGAAATGATGATAATGTCTAACCTTCCTGGCTTATCAGCCTCTTTGAGCCGCTCATTTCCATCTGCTCCCCACCACTCCTCATTGCCACCATTAGTTCGGCGGCTGCCGCTGGAGGGCAGCACCAAGTGGCACCACCTGGTGTGGTCGCTAATTAATCCCAGCACGCCTGATTAGTGCCAGCTAATTAGGTCAGTTGAACGCTGCCCATGTACTACCCACCTGGCAGCATTCCTCAACTTGTAGTCTGGTCACCTGACTTGGGGTTCTGCACCTATTATCCAGGTGCGGCTTATATGGAGGGTTTTATGATCTATCATCAAGGAACCTTTATCCTCCCCCCGGTCTTAATCTCATCTTTTCTGCCCTTGTTCCGTGTCTGGTGCACCTATGGCGAGGTTTCTGGTTATTTGTATGTGTGCGGCTATGACAGTTCTGTCCTCGGAATTTCTTATGAGATTAAGTTGGTACCATACCTCCACACTACCTGACCTGCTGGGAACAAATGTGGCCTTGAGATCAGGTCCAGAAGTCGCTGATGTTAGCATGCACGTGGCGCTGTCGGGAACCAATTGATGTGCAGTGTAATTTTCTGGGCGTGAATATGACCATACCTGTCGAAATAGCCTTAAACAACTATTACTCATTCTCTCACTCCTGAAGTGGAGTTGATTTCAACACCTAGGAGGCCCAGTTTACAAACATTCAGTGAGAGTTTGACCTCTGCCATTCCTGTTTACAAACTCAAGCCTTTGGTTGAGGCCTCAAACCTTCCCTGTTCCAATTGTAGAAGTAAGAGTGTGGGACCTGCTGCCCAGTCTACATTTCTGGCACTCCTTTACACCACGACCTGGCGTATAGTTCCCGGAAGATCATGTGTCAATTTATATTACTAACTGGTAGGTGGTGTTGGGTCAGGGATTGTAGGGTACACTGGCCATTTTATCAAGAATTCACTAAGTATTTGAAGGCCAAGAAATAAATGGAGGTCCAATGTTGACTTGTCATCCAATGTTGACCTGTCATAACATTCCCCTATGTGGGTACACATGAGGTACCATGCAGAAGATTCTTGCAATATCTCAGATAATATCACCAAATTTACCTATTAAAAATGATGGACCATGTAGGAAGGCAATTTCAAGGTCACCACCACAATACAAGGATAGACAATATTTCAAGCAGCCACATTTTGGCTACAGTACATCCTGTAGGCAAAAGGCTGCTTGGAGGTTGACCCCATCTCCAGGCCCCAGCTTTGGCACCACCAGGGCCCTTACCTATTTGAAAGTTTATGTCCAGTTCGTCCTAATGAGCTCATTGCCTGAGGAGCAGATTGGAGCTGCTCCTTGTTCTATAAATAGCTCCCGAGCAGCTCAGCGCCTTAAGGCGGCCAGTTACACGGCGTTTAGCCTAACGGGAGCACACCTTTAATTGGAGGTTTCACTCCTAATCTGGGAAATCTGGGAAATAGGGACCACACACAGACTACGGTAGTGGCCCGTTTAAGCACCGGGGTCTCAAATAAGCACCGGTCTCGAATAAGCACTGGGGGTATTGAAACCAATCTTAAGCACTGAAAACAGTATTCAAATAAGCGCCTGTCTCAAATAAGGGCTGGGGGTAAAGAGGTATTGAAAACAATGAGCGCCCGGTCGCTTAAACGGTCCATTACGGTACAGGGGATTGTAATGCTGGGTGGTTGGGAGGGTCATCCAGGGATGGAAGTCTCTAGGGTTTCACTGATTTCAGAGATTTTCAAGTGCCAAAAAGCTATACATTCCTCTACAAAACCTCTTACATATATGTAGGGTTCTTTTGAGTTTTTCATGGGTTTTTGTGCTGAGTCACTACATCCTCCCCTGGAAGAAGCACCACGTTGGCTACTTTTATAGGGGTTTCTCCTCTTGAATTTCCATCTTAAAGATAATTTCAGTTGTTCATAGGTCAATATTTAGTATACATTTTAAGGAAGTGGACCAGAATCATGGGAGGTCCTTTATCAAATCAACCAAGGGCGTGGCACCTTGGGTGTAACACTGAACTAGTTTACATCCTAACAATATGAGAACATAGTCATAACAAACTGGCTATTGACTTCTCATGTACCAAATGAGTGGATTGAATGTATTACTTGGCTTTTTAGAGGCTCGCCGACATGCCACCTGACATTTCCTGGTATGTACTTGAGTCTATATGAAAGGTTTTTATCCCTCACAGATTCAAGTTAGTTCCTCTTTAGCCATGATGTACCAGTGCAATTCTGGAACTGCATTGGTGCATCATACTGACAACAACCCCACAGGGTCAGCATGATGCTAAATGTAGCCCTGGCGAGTTACTCACCAGGGCTACATTTATGCATCATGCCGACCAATGGGCATGATACTGCCCAGGTTTAACCGCTTCATCCCCAATGCTCACCCTCTCAGTCCCAGCCCTTTTCCCCTGTTGGTCAGCCCCAGGTAATGCAAGGTTAATCCCTAAGGTGACCAGGTGTTACAATGAGTGATGGGGTCACACCCTGACTCCCACCCCCCCCCCCTTCGCCCTTCACACATCATCATTTCACACCCCAGCCTCTTAAGCTACTCTGCATACCTCAGTGATGCCTATGAGGGTTCTGATGCCTATGGGGGTTCTGATGCCTATGGGGGTTCTGATGCCTATGGGTGTTCTGATGCCTATGGGGGTTCTGATGCCTATGGGTGTTCTGATGCCTATGGGGGTTCTGATGCTTATGGGGGTTCTGTGGACTTCTACATGTATATACAGTAAATCACCTCAGCCAAGGGGGGGGGGGGCACTTACATGTGTGAACAACAATACAGCTATTTAGATCCTCCTTCTCACATACATGATCCCTGCCTTATTGGGGATCGACTTAAGATCTACATGACAGGTATATTTCCCTTCTTTAACACGCAGGAATCTTTTCAGGGATAATTTCTGCAGACAATTTAAAAATATCTTGAGCCTTCATCCTTTTTTTCAGTCCCATGAGGCCCTACGGGCCTTAGGACGTTAAACAAACAAATAAATCAATCATTCAATCAATCATTCATCCTTTTTGCTGTCAAAGCTCTGATACAGCTTTTAGAAGCCAAACTTTCTATACAGCATGTAAAAAGGAAGTTGCCAGGAAGAACACTGAAAACAGGAAGAAGCTATGTAAACTTGTAACACTGAGTGCTGGAGTAGAGGTTCTTTGTATGACGATGGAAACCCTCTTCCTCTTCTGTCTAGGCCTAAAAAAAAAAGGTTTGTTTCAAGTAACCCGACCGACCCTAGCAAAACGGGGCTGACCCTAGATTTTCTTTTTTTATTTTGGTATTTTTTTTTTAATTTTTGGGGAATTTTTAGGCATTTTTCCTGTAATTTTCATAATTTTTCATCAATTTTTCGTGAAGCTTATCAAGGTCCTCATCTATTGGTATAGTGTTCATAACAGTCATTCATACATTTTACATGTGCTTCACATTTCTTATGTTTTCATATTTTTACTGATAGATCATAGAATCGAATGTGTCTGCCCATACAGTACAATATACAAAAAAAAAATCAAAAAAAAAATTAAAGAAAAAAAAATCCGACCTACCGACCCTAGAGATTGTAGCAATGTAACTGGAAACACACACTATTTTTTTTGCCCTATCAGTTAACCTGGCATGTCATGTCTGTAGGAGTGGTTATGGAGTAGGGGTGGGTCTGTTTATACTACTTCATTGTACATGTCAGATGGACAGGGGTTGTGATATATGCTGCTGTATTTGGTGACAGCTTAATACACACAGATACTATGACAAGTCCATGTTGTTATATCTACACTCACTTGTCACTTTATCACACTGTAAAAAAAAAAAAAAATGTCATCAAAATAACGGTGCATTTCCTGTGACATTTTCACAAAGATTCCTTGTATTTTTTTTTCTTCCCAGGGGGCTTCTGGATTTTGACAAAGTTCATATAATCCAGTCATGCAAAATAAATGCTTGAAGTTTAAACCTATGCTGTGAGAGTGCAAGGCACTACACAAAAGGTAATGATGTAATAATGTCATTGCGTCCATGGTTACAACACCTGAAGTGATGATGTCACAACAGGTTACTATAGAGACCGGGTCTGGTCTGACTTTGAAAATATCTCAGTCATCAAGGTAGCACAGAAGGAGAAGGTTGTTCCTCACAGTCCGTATTTTCGAAGCAAAGATTCCTTGTACATTTGTGTACTACCACCATACTGCCACCCGGGGCTTCTTATAAAAACTACACTGGCGCAGTGCTTTTCAATTACGATGGTCCACTGTTTAGTTTTGTGAGGATCCCTGGTAGATTCAACAGTTACTTTTTGACAGTGTAGATGAGCTTCTCCCTTACACACAACAGAAACACTAGTCAGCTGAGCTGAGTTTATTCTTTCCCAGGGGTCACACCCACAAAACCACCTTCTACTCAATGATTACTAATAAGGAAATTTATCTTACAACTACCGGGTAAATTTTTTTCTCAGGTGACTATACATATATAGGCAGGAACACTTCTCTCAAAGACTAAGGTTAAAGGAAAATAGATCAATTTCTAAATCTTAGATTTCTTTGCTGGGAATGTGGGCTATACCCCTCATGATAGGTGATGCCATGCAGCATCAGTTCTTCTACCCATAGAAGGGAGATGGTGGTGGTGGTGTGTATAGGGGGGGGGGGGTGTAACATGCATGCCACAGATTGGACTACCGGTAATACTGCTGCAGTGAAAGAGGCTGGGAATGAGAGGGATGAGCTGTTTGACAGAAGGGGAAGGAAGGAAGTGAAGGGGGGGGGGGTGAATACAGAGGGGGCTGTGTCTTGGATAACTGAGATTGAAAAGGGGGAAATGACTGAGAAAGTAGGCTATATGGATGTATTACAGGTTCTTTCCAGGGTAGTTTGGAATGATTGGATACTACATGTACTAGGAAATTTAGGAACACTTGAATAGAAAAGAAAAGGCCCTTCAATCAGTCAAGGGGATACACATCTCGCTGTTGACCTGACTTGGATATCATTCAGTTAGAAATCATGATCCTTCCATTGAAAATTCATAGACAAACCACACAAAAATACTGAAGTTAGAAATATTTAAATGTCAACTGTTCATAAATGTAGAAACTCTTGTAGAAAAAATCCTCAATTCCTGCAATTATCAATTGAAGTCCATACCAAAAAAATAAGTTGGTCTACGGATTTTGGTTTTAAAAAAATGGTGCGAGCCAGCAATTTTTTTGCGTCCAATGGATTCCTTGCTGGGAACTTGAGGCGAGCGAATTTTTTAAAAAAAAATTTGCCAAACATCACAAAGAGAAAACTTTTAGAAACTGAAGCGAGCGAAATCCGTAGACAAGAAAATTTGTATTTAAGAAAATATGGAGAGGGCGATCCATAGACCAACTTATTTTTTTGGTGTGGCCTAAGGGTAAAGAAACATAAGAAGTATTAGTTGTCTCGTTGCAGCAGTTTCATTCACCAAGAGGCACTCAATCTGTTACTATCAGATTATCTAGGCCAGGGGTATGCATTATATATGTAGGCAAATAAGGACCTGACCTAATATGGACCTACCCTAATATGGAGATGACCTAATAAGGCAGGGATTCCCTTAGAGAGGGGTTTGAGATAAAATATGGATTGATCGTACATCATTTGGTAAGGAGCAGTAGGGAGGGTCATACATCAAGTGGTAAGTGACAGACCCTGAATGTGGCCCATCCTTAACCCTTCAAGGGCTGCTGATGCAGGAGTGCATCATGCCCATTGGTTGGCATGATGCAGCAATGAAGTGCTTGTGAGTCTACTCATCAGAACTTCATTGGAGCATCATGACGACCCTCCGGGAGTTTATGTATCAGCCCCGTAGGGTCGGCATGATGCTCCAATGAAGTGCTGGCGAGCAGTCTCGCCAGCACTTCATTGGTGCAACATGCCGACCAATGGGCATGATGCATCAGCGGCCCTTAAAGGAGTATGGGGAGGAAGGAGGAGGGGGTGATTTGTTATAAAATGGGGGAGGGTACACAGATTGGATGCACCCATCTCCTATGAATGACGCATCATAAATTCAATACTGATGCGCAGCTGAAAAGTAAATGGGCTTTCAGTGAGAAATTGGGTACATTTTTGTATGTATGCCACTTGTTGTTCTGATGAACAGTTATACTGAAAGGACAAATCAAATAATCCGTCTTCATTCTAATACTAGAGCATTGAGGTTCAGAAATCAAGGATCATTTGGTCCTTTGTGTAGATTCTCTCATGGTAGTTTGTATCGGATCTAAGGTATTCTAAGGCCATTTTAGGAACAAACAAGTTTAACTTCTGAATTCTTTAGAAATCAAGGGTAGGGAGAAACTGTGAATAGTCCCCTCATGTCCTCATCTGCCGCTAGGGGCGCATGCGTCGTTGGGTGTTAAAAGTGTGAATGCCTGGATTAGGCCAAGAAAAATAAAGGTGAGTTTTCAGTAACATGACCTGAAAGGGTAGGGTCGGTAGGTCGGATTTTTTTTTTTACATTTATAAAGGAAATGTTAGGGCACATATCAATGGATGTATAAAATCTTTGATTTCATTGTAAAATAATGATGGGAAAATGACAAATGTGAGATAGGGAAAGAACACAAAAAGAGTACAGGAAAAAGCATAAAAATTAATGAAAAACTTCTTCAAAATCGAAAACAAAAAGTTTTTTTGCCCCTGTTTTGTTAGGGTCGGTCGGGTTACTGAAAACAAACCTTTTTTTTATTTGGCCTTAGAAAGGGCTTCTGTGGTGCCACCAATACATGCAAACATTAACACATATAAGGAAGTGATCATTTGTTAACAAGGGGGGGGGGGTGCTGGTTGGTTTGGCGTGGGGGGGGGGCTAGAATTTTTTTGGCCCCTTCAGCGTGGGAGGTCAACATTTTTTCAACCCCTCTGAAGGGGGTCAAAATAATTTCATCTGTTTTCAGTGATAAAGCCTGTGCGTTACTAAAGGTTAAAACGGCGCGTTCACGCGCAATTTTTGTCACCTGTGGGGGGGGGGTCAAAACATTTTGACCCTTGACAGGGGGAGGTTAAAAACCCTTTCTCGCTCCTCTGTTGTTAAAAAATGATCACTCCCTAAGGAAGGAAAGAAAGGTTTCCCTCCACCCCTACCCACACCCACAGCTACCCAGCCCGCCCTCTGCTGACTGTCTCACCGGAAGCACTAAATAGATCATGCGCGCGCCGCTTCATTGTGTCCGCCCCATTGCGTCCCAGAATTCCTCCTACACAGGAAGTGCCAATGGGACACGTTCTGGAACTACGTGCTGTGTTGTGCTGGGTTGGGGGGGGGTAAGTAGGGGGGGGGGTGTGTGTTCGTATCATGTATAGTAGAAGGTGGGATTTTTAAGTTCTTATTTGGACTGTTGTAAGTGTTGGAAATGTCTCAGTTTTGTTGTGAAACACTGACACGTCAAATTCTTCGTGTTTAGGACGTGCCTTTGGTATTAAACCAATGCCAATTGACTCCATAAGTATACATTCAAAGTCAGGGTGTGCAGCTGACGTGAGGCATTTGACACACAGGACAGTCCTGAACCTGCAAAAACCTCAAGCCTTTTATCACAGCATATGGAAGCCGTGTATAAGCTGCACACTGAATTCCTGGAGATGCTATAAGCCACACCAGATGCCTAAAAAAGTCTATAATCCGCGGCTTATATACGGGTACGATTCAAATGGTTGTAAGAAAATTGTATAGTGTATTTCATACTTAATTTTCCTCTGAGTTGAAATAATCCCAACCATCGTTGCCACCAAGACCAATAATAATGTCGCCTAATAGCGGATACAGATTGGAGGTGCATGATATGCCGTATATAAACACAGGGTTTAACTTGGCATTTTGACCTATAAGCCGCCTGTATGCGTGTGTATTAGGATGTAATTAGTATAAATGATATAGGCAAATATTGGCACGAAGTAGTACTACAAGCACGATCAATATAGATAAATAGTACCTTAGAAGTTCACATGACGCATGTAAATGTTGCTTTTACTGTAGGGTGAGTCATGTGCAATTGTAAATTTACATATCAAATATCAAATTGGAAAAGAAATTTAACATTTGAAACTTGAAAGTATATTATTTCCATTTTAAGTTAAAGGTTATAATTTACTATCAATTGCCCTGATTTACTAAAACGAATTAAAAAAGATTCTATGATGCGGAAAGTCATTTCATTTATGACCCTACATGAATAGACCTAGGTACTGGCAATGGCCAAGTATGGTTTCTTTCCCCCTAACATTTGTTCAGTGTAAAAGTATACAACATAACTGTAGCAATATATTGATTTAGGCAACCTTATTCATTGTATCCTCTATTATTAGCCTGTCAGACCATTTATCCATGCTAATAAATGATACATGCAAACAGTGGCTGTGTATATAGCATGAAGAGATTCTGGTTTTGTATTATAAATGACAAGTTCAATATTAACATGTCCAATATTGACTGTTCCATGGAGTGAGTCAGGCAACTATAAATGTTACACTTTAACCCTTTAACGACCGCTGATGCAGGAGTGCATCATGCCCATTGGTCGTCATGATGCACCAATGAAGTGCTGGCGAGACTGCTCGCCAGCACTTCATTGGAGCATCATGCCGACCCTCTGGGTGTGCATCAATCCTGTAGAGTTGGCGTGAATGCATGTATGTAGCCCATTAAAAAGGCGCATATTTTTTAAGGCGTTATTGTAATCAGTCCTCATGATGCATGAGTAACCCACCAGGGTGGATACACTACCAATGGGTCGACATGATGCACCAATGCAGTACTCATGAGCAGTCTCGCCAGCACTGCATTGGCGCATCATGCCGACCAAGGAACCTGAACCAGGCGTGGGACCTGGAGGCATCATGCGGTCCTTGAAGGGTTGAACCTACTGGAGGTCCATGGTGAGGTGAGTCAACTCCAGTAGCAGAAAATGACACAGGTAAATATTCCCTCCTCCAGGGTCAATAACATGGAATAAAGCACCCACCTGGGCAGGTGTGTGTGTGGGGGGGGGGGCGGGGGGGTCAGCAGGAGACTGGATAGGGTGGGAGAGAGAACACATGGGCGGAGACCTACTACCAGGGCTGGAGTGAGTGAGTGAGTAATAGATGTTTAACGCCATTTCGACAGCTAAGGTCATATATTCATGGCGAGAACGACATTACACAATTTCACAGGGGAATGTGTCAGTGCCCGCACATATGTGCACCACACACATCCCGAGGGATAGGAAAGAGGAGAAATAGACCCTTTTAAGTGGGCTAGGGAAGCCCCCCGGGGGGATAGAAAGAGGAGAAATAGACCCTAGGCTAGGGATGCCTACTACCAGCACTGGCTACATCTATTTACCGTGTTAGCCTGTATAAGCGCCGGGGTCTTGAAAAAACGCCGGTCTCGAATAAGTGCCGGGGGTACAGGGGTATTGAAATTATAAATTTCTCTATATTTTAAGTCTTGCATAAGTGCCGGTCTTGAAGGAGCCCCGGGGGTAGAGCCAGGTTGAAATCAATGAGCGCCTAGGTGCTAATACAGGACAATACGGTATAACTCTTTGATGCACCAGTGTAATGGTGTATCGTGCCAATGTTTTAGGAGTATCAATCCAGTATAGGCCACAGGGTGAGCCCCAATAATGTCCTTAGAAAATAAGTTTCGTTCCAACAAGAGGGGGAGTACAAAATTTTTGTGGTTTTGTATAGGTAATGACCATAGGAATCATATATCAAAAGTTCTCCGCTCACCTCCCTGCAGTTTTTGCGTAGGTCAAGGTCAAAGGTCGAGAATTTCCCTCTTTATTCCTATATAAATCTGTAAAACCCAGTAATTAATTGTATGTTGTCTATGGACTAGGCTAAAAGGCTAGAGGAGAGCATTATGGCTTAGTCTAAACCAGAAAATCATGCTGATTTCAAATATAATTGATATATTGGTGTGAGTATAATAGAAGTACCCAAAAAATGGGCTTTAAAAATAAAAAATATTATTGAAAAATATGTTAAAATATCAAAAATCAGTAAAACATGAAATAAACCCTCAATAATCCACCTAACACTTAAATGAGTTAGATGGTGGGTGAGGAGCATAGTAAGCATGACTTAATTAGGTTATTAAGCCTTGACCTACTTAATTAGGTCAAAGGTCACAGACACAATATCTGCCATATCTGTGGTTCTAGGAGGGCTTTCCGCACAATTTTAAGTTCTAAATAGGGATTTCTGACATAGAGGAATAGATTGGACTAGGTTTAAACCTACTAGGATGCATTTGCAAGTCTCAAAATCTGAAATCAATATTGAATGTCTGTGTGAATACAGATGTGTGGTCAGAATGATTTAAACAGATAACATCACAGGTAATATTGTAATATCCCATTTGTGATGGGTAGAGGGGCTTAAAATAATCATATGTAGGCTGGTAAGTGTTTAATCAGCTTGCAATAATTAGATTTTAGGCCTTGACCTATATCTAATTAGGTCAAAGGGCACAATAACCATATTTGCCGATATCTCTGGTTCTAGGAGAGCTTTCTACACAATTTTAAGTTCTAAATACGGGTTTCTGACATAGGGGAATTTATTGGTGTATGTTTTAACCTCCTAGAATGCACTGTTGTCTATGTGAGCCCTAAACATGGAATTATATTCAACTGTGTCTCCAACCATATACATGCGAATGAATGAGAAAGAAGGCAAATTGTGCCATCCAAGTAGTGTTACATGTGTATCCAATGATCTTAATTGACATAATTAATTTCAGCCTCATGCTAGAGTACATTTTTCTTTCACAAAATTGGCTGAAAATGACAATTTGTCTATTCTTTACCATTGCTGTAGTGCCATATCTACTTTAATTTACTTAATACTATATTTCCACCATTATTAAGCCAATGGTCCTTAGACCATAGGCTTTTACTACAGAGGGTATGGATGTAGCCCAAAAATCACCAGATCCCTGCTTCAAGGAAACGCCAAGTACAGAGTAGGAAGGGGGGTTGATTATTTCCAGTCTGAAGAGTCTGTAGCCTAGAGCCAGTATTTCAATAGCATGTTTCCAAGGTCTACTAAAGCATGAGTGCTTACTGCATTGGAGGCACAGGGACCATATATGCGAGTATTCTGTGGGTGTCACATACACATAGCTATTAAATGACTCTCACCTACGATGGGAAGACTGTAGTGGCTCTTAAGAATGTTTATGACACTACCAAAAATACCCCCCCCCCCCACATACACACACACACCTCAAACAAAGAGAACACCAGGTAATTACACTCTGTTTACATATCTGAGATCCCTCTGACAACCCCCCCCCCTCCCTCCACCCACCTGCAAGCAGCCCTTACATACTAAGGCGTATACAGTCAGATACCTCTCACGGCTCCATTGCCCCACCTCAATGCTCTGCCCCCCCCCCTTATACCACCAGCCACAGGTCAGAAATTATAATAGTGACCATTGGCCTTACAACTCCGTTGTATAATCCTTTTGCATTGCCCCCTCGTCATTCAATGAGGATTACTAACACAAAACTATTGATGTGCTTGATTGGTCAATACAACCAATATTGAGATATTTATGGTCATACTAGTGAACATTCCCGTAGAAATCTATTATGTAATGCCCGCTGGAAGCAGCCAAAGTGCACAATTTTCTTTGGTAGTGCCCCCTGTTGTATTGATCATGTAACTCTGTTGAATCACTTGTATAGGCTTGGTCTTGCCCAAAATAATGCAAGGATAGGGGCTGGGGTGGGCTGACCTATTATAAGGAGTGGAATGGTCACTTGTGGGGGAGCATAAGGGGTAAATTGTTAAGGCACCCCCTTTTAAGGAGTTATCCTGTTGTTATACGTTGTGTATACAGCTCTGTTTGAACTAAAAAATGGACCCCTGGTGCACCTTTTAGGTGCAGGGAGGGATTTCTCTCAAACTTTTCCAAGACTTCTTTACCAACATACACTGGTATAAGGGGGGGGGGAGGGATTCCAAGATCCCCAGGTGCAAATGTCATGCTAGTCCAGCATAAGAAATACCTTAGTACTGAAAAAAAACCTTGTAGAACAGCACAAAAAAACCAGAGGCACTTCCTATATGTCAGAGACAGGTGTGCGCAGCTGACAAGGCCACTTTTTGATGACAATCCATCTCATTTAGGTTCTAGTTTTCATGAAAATCTATCCCTTTTGAAGTAAACCCTTCTGATCATAGGTGTACCTCAGGATTAAGGGTCACCTTTATCCCAAAATCACTATCACCATGGATTTGTTTGTCACAGGCCAGGCTGTACATCCTCATCAAAGGTGAATCGAGTGGCCCTCCCTAGTACTTACCCTCCAGGTTTCATGTACTAGCTTTTAGCTTCTTCAAAAGGTGGGAAAATTGTTGATTTCTGATTCATGCACATGACAGCACATCCTAGGAGGTTCAAACAAATTCTAATGGATTCCTCTATATCAGAAACCCCTATTTAGAGCTTAAAATTGTGTGAAAAGCTCTGCTAATACCAGAGATATTGGCAAACATGTTTCTTGTGCCCTTTGACCTAATTAGATATAGGTCAAGGCCTAAAAATCTAATTATTGCAAGCTGATTAAACACTTACCAGCCTACATACGATTATTTTAAGCCCCTCTACCCATCACAAATGGGATATTACAATATTACCTGTGATGTTATCTGTTTAAATCATTCTGACCACACATCTGTATTCACACAGACATTCAATATTGATTTCAGATTTTGAGACTTGCAAATGCATCCTAGTAGGTTTAAACCTAGTCCAATCTATTCCTCTATGTCAGAAATCCCTATTTAGAACTTAAAATTGTGCGGAAAGCCCTCCTAGAACCACAGATATGGCAGATATTGTGTCTGTGACCTTTGACCTAATTAAGTAGGTCAAGGCTTAATAACCTAATTAGGTCTTGCTTACTATGCTCCTCACCCACCATCTAACTCATTTAAGTGTTAGGTGGATTATTTGAGGGTTTATTTCATGTTTTACTGATTTTTGATATTTTAACATATTTTTCAATAATATTTTTTATTTTTAAACCCCATTTTTCGGGTACTTCTATTATACTCACACCAATATATCAATTATATTTGAAATCAGCATGATTTTCTGGTTTAGACTAAACCATAATGCCCTCCTCTAGCCTTTTAGCCTAGTCCATAGACAACATACAATTAATTACTGGGTTTTACAGATTTATATAGGAATAAAGAGGGAAATTCTCGACCTTTGACCTTGACCTACGCAAAAACTGCAGGGAGGTGAGCGGAGAACTTTTGATATATGATTCCTATGGTCATTACCTATACAAAACCACAAAAATTTTGTACTCCCCCTCTTGTTGGAACTAAACTTCATAATTTGGTGGCTCACCCTGTGGCCTAGTAGCGTCGGTATGATCCATGAATGTAACCCTGGCGAGTTACTCACCATGGCTGCGGCGAGATACTCAGCATAATTGCATTCAAGCTATATATCTATGCTTTGGCAACATGTAAGAAATATGTTGCTTCAGGGATACATGGATATATGGATACAATGTTACTAACACAAAATAAGTATGATAATTTATATTGCTGATGCTGGTATACGGCACATGGCTATTGTATTATTGACCAATGGGAGGCATCCCTGGCATATACTGCGGAGTCGGGGGCTGAAGGTGTTAGTCATAGTGCCGTCGGGGTCTAATGGCGGCCCCCAGCTGATAATGGCTATGTGAGCTATAGATTCAGGGATGTTATGAAGTAAAAACCTGCATTAAAACCAGAACGAGGCTGAGCGTGGGAGTAGAGCCATCTGGTCTCAGCTTCTGTCATACCATAGGGAAACTAAAAGGGGGTTGGTCTATAATACGAGTAGTGGGAAATCTTTTGGCATGGTGCATTCTTTTGGGAGAGAAAGTTTGTATTATATGGCATGTTGGATACAATGAATTACTATTTGTAAAATATAGATCTGTTCATGTATGGTCTTTGTGTATGCTCAATGTCTAATGGCTCCCTTTTCTTTCTCTCATTTAGGTAAGTGCCCTCTTCATGGTTAATGTCCCCATACGTGATGTGAACGCGGACTACCAGTGACCAAAGGTTGTAAGTACCCCGGTAGACATGTTAGAAACAAACATGACGAAATGAATAGATAAAAAACACCTTTCAGCATTTCTAACAAGTTGATCGGCAAGAAGCATACCGCTTTAGGTGCAACTACCAGTGACAACGCTCTCATCCAGTACATCTTGTTCCACAGTAGGGCCCATCGAACTATCCACAGACAACTTACAATATGAGCACCTGTGAGCAACTTTGGCCAATCCTTGAAGGCACGCGTATAATCCAAGTTATTATGGTAGATGGACAGACCTAGCAGGCCACATGGACACTGTATATGAACACCTGTGAACATTTGTCAGTAACAGTGATCTGGTGGGACAGGCAACACAGGAGTATATGGGGGTGGGGGCTGAACAAGCCACATGGACACTATGTGAGCACCTGTGAGCATGTCTGAGTGAGGAGGAGCTAGTCCGACAGGATTTGGGAGGGAGAGGCCATATGGACACTGTATGCGAGCACCTGTGAGCATGTTTTGAGTAAATGATGAGCAGAAGAGACAGGGTACATGAGTATGAGGTAGTAAATATCGGGGTACAGGAAGTGGGCATGTCACAGTGGTATGAGCAGTATGCACTGCTCAGTACTGCTCCTATATACAGGTCCACACAAAGGTCACACCTGCAGTCTTAACACTTATGGGGCTGCTAATGTATTAATGCATCATGCCCATTGGTCGCCATCATGCGTGAATGCAGCCCTGGTGAGTTACTCGCCATGGATGCATTCATGCATCAAGCCGACCCTACATGGTTGATACTTCCCCAGAGGGTCGGTATGATGCTCTAATGAAGTGCTGGCGAACAGACACTTCATTGGTGTACATGCCGACCAATGAGTATGATGCACTCCTGCACCAGCTGCTTTTAAAGAGTTAAGGTCACCATGGAGGACACCATTACATCTCATCAAACCCAGGTTGCTGTGAGGTGTAGGTGGTTGAGAGTAAATGGTGAATAGAGGAGAGATAAAACATTATGAGTTATAGGGTGTAGATTCTTTATGGTGCACTCATGCAAGGGGTGGTGAAGTCTTGTAATATTATTAACATTAATGTCAAGATGTCACACGTAGATTTGACACATAAATTAAGTCAGGTTGAGTTTCCTGAGTCACACTGCAAAGCTCCAAAGGTTGTAAAATAGCATCCAGGGAAGTTGACTTTTAAATAGGGGATGAATTATTTCCTAGCCAATGGCTGTATAGGTACAGTTGGAGATGTCTAGAGTAACCAATTGCTGCCAGAGGTAAATAGCTAAGTTAATCAACAAACAAGAACATACCTATGTATATATCTATATTACAACCTACTAATGATTGATATAACATAATAGATAAGGTATCAGCCTACTTGTACCCATAATGGGATATACAAGATAAGCATTAGATGTAACAGATAAGAGACTAGTTAGTATGTACTCATTTGTCAAAGCCCCTCCTGACCCCTGACCTTGGAACACAGGTATGAATGGGGCTTTGATACAAGCACACATTAATCCTATATTAAGTGTTTAATGGGAGCATTATGCCTCCAGGTTGTTACTTGGTCATCATGATGCACCAATGCAGTGCTGATTAGTAGACTTGCCTGAAAGGTCAGCATATGACACTTCATGAGTGTATCAGTCCCATAGGGTCTGCATGATGCAGGGATGCAGCCCTGGTGAGTTACTCACCAGGGCTGCATTCATGCATCGTGCTTACACAACATTAAACCAATATGTTGCTCTTAAAGGGTTAAATCCTACATTAATCCTACACATGAACCTCTGCCCCTCACACACATACCTAGTACAGGGATCTAAGGATGTCACAGGACTACACAGACATGTCCTAATCCCCTCCTACCCAGCAACTCCATACTATGTACCTCCATGTCTACCTCCATGTTAATGCTTTAACCATTTAAGGGCAGCTGATGCAGGAGTGCATCATGCTGACCCTCTAGGAGTGCCTCAATCCTGTAGGGTCGGCATGATGCCTAAATGTAGCCCTGCTGAGTCACTCATCTTTAAAGGGTTAAGGGCTGCGTGATGCCCCCAGGTTCATGTCCCATTGGCCGTCTTGGTGCAGGAGTATAGCCAGGGAGCATCATGCCAGCACTACAGGATTCTACTGCAGGGATGGACGTCTGCAGCGATTTCCCTGATTTTAGGGAATTTCAAGTCCCAAAGCCCTATACATTCATATAAATAACAATATTCAGATGGGATCTTATCAAGCATTTACTGGTCCTTTAGGGGTAAAATGCACAAATATAGCACTTGTGAGTTACTAACCAGGGCTACATCATTCTTAAGGCCAACCATTAGGCATGCTGTTCTGCATAAATGATATGTTGCCCTTATAGGGCTAATCCCTACCACCCTACCCTACCCATGGAGGGGATTACACTACCCCAGTATGAGGAGGGGGATTATAAGGTTACTGTTATAATGGTATTATAAGGGCAGATAACATGGAGGACGGTTATCTATTGTGTCAGTTAGTGACGATATCCACATCCAGGATTAGGGAGGAAAATGCCCAGGGAGTCTTGCGACTTTGAGATATTTTTAGCTCTTATAAAGCACAGAAATGTTCAGAATTCAGTGGCAGATCCATAATTTGGAGAAAGAAAAAAAAAGGACCCCCCCAAGCCACTGGAATTTAGGTCCCTTTGTAGTCTGGTTTCACAGGCTTTCCTGAAGCAGTGCTGGAGAAAAATAGTACCTCGGAATGCTGGAAAGACAGACTTGGACCCCGTGGTGTGGAATGTGTAGCCCCCGTGGTGGTAGCAGACGACACCCGGGTGTGGCATAAACCCTGCGTCTGTCCCTGCTTCCGGTCTCGGTAGATTTACAAGATGGCTGCTTTGGACGTCGCCAAGGAGACAAATGGACCTACCAGGACCAATTTCTACAATTATACGGTGATGAAGGGCTCCTTTCACTCTTGCCTTGCAACAAGGTCGTGCCAACAGGGCCATTTGTGAGCAAGCAAACAAACCAAAAGAATAAACTGTGGGCCCTTTTCATGGGATATCCTTTCTGCCAACAAAGGAACTTAAATCTAAAGGCGTCATATCGCCCTCAGAATGTTAAAATTCTAATACTTTAAATTCCAATCGCCTTGAAGTAGTTCAGTGACTTTGTTGGTTAACCCACAGGTTGTCTGGTTTACCTGAAAGGGCCGTAGCTTGGATTAGAACTCTTTCTGAATCGGTGTTTTGGCTCTCTATGCCAATAAGAATACCTGTTAGAGACACATCAGGCCGCTCTATTTCCCCAATGGGAGCCGTGGATAGGTGGCCTACACATTATGTGCATAAATCACCCCAGGACGGCGGCAGATGGGTATATAGCCATACACACTAGCTACCCATCCCAGCACCCCGTGGTGATAATGCAATGTTGTATGTAACTCTGACATCGGTAATATATGACCCAGGCTTTGAAAATTACAATCAATGTTACAAGTGTCTACTAACACATTTTCAAGGTCTATAAATTCATTGGTACCATCCTGAATTTTCTCAGACACACGCTAAGCCGTCCTTTTCAGGTCGCCATTACCGAAATGGATTCAGCACGTTCAAAAACCCATAAGTGCAAACATTCACGCTTTCTGCCAAAAATGCCAAGGTTGATGCTATATCTCCTAGACTATGAAAACAGCCCTGGTGAGAAGCCCAGGGTGAGTAGCGTGCCAGGACTACATTGATGCATCATGCCGACCCTTAGGGGTTGATACACTCACAGATTGATTGATTGATTTGTGTTTTACAGCACTTTAGCGGCACTAAGTGGCTATCCCGTGCTTCACAGGTTGATAATTTAGCAGAGGAATGTGTCAGTGCCCGCGCATATGTGCACCACACACATCCTGAGGGGATAGGAAAGAGGAGATATAGACCCTTTTAAGTGGGCTAGGGAAGCCCGATACACTCACAGAGGGTCGGCATGATGCACCAATGAAGTGCTGGCGAGTCTACTTGCCAGCACTTCATTGGTGTATCATGATGAACAATGTGCATGATGCACTCCTGCATCAGCGGCCTTTTCAGGGTTAAATCTTGCACAGACCCACACTATAAAAAATATCTGTTGAATCTACCAGGGATCCTTGGAAAACTGAACAGTGAAACACTGTAATTGTATAGCAGTGAACCAGTGTAGTTTTCACAAAAAGCCCCAGGTGGCACAATCAGGGGCCGATCCAGAAGGGGTGGTCTAGGGGGGGGCACAGCCGAGAAAATTTGGTCATGGGGGGGGGGACACAAGCGGGTTTTCGGGCCATGTTTCCTATAGTTAAGAGTCATAGCATGGCCCAATTTCAGGGGATCTAGGGGGGCACGTGCCCTCTAGCCCCCCCCCTGGATCCTTCCCTGGCAATGGTCTTACAAGTAAACTCTGTGAAAAGAGTGACATCTCTGGCAACTTTTGGACGAGGATTTCGTTGTTATTTTGACGACATTTTTTCTTACAGTAGAGTGTAAGAGGTTATGAGGATGTATGATCCCACCACCAGGGGGCCTCACAACACGCTTTGATCTCAGAACAGGGGCCATGCGGACACATATACAACCCAGGTAGCACAGAGACATTGGCATAACGTTGGGCCAACGTTGGCCCAACCATCGGCTTTACATAGGCTGCCCATCCTGCCTACGTAGGCCCGATGGTGCCAACCAAATGCCAACATAGGCCCAACGTTGGCTTTTGGTCGGCAAACATCAGCATCGGCAAATGGTCGGCCAAGGGCCGACCATTTGCCAATGTCCTGCCAACATTGGGCCAATGTTGGCATTTGGTTGGCAAATGCTACTGGTCGGGCCTACGTAGGCCCGATGGGCAGCCAACGTTGGCCCAACGTTGGCCCGATGCATCGGGCCAACGTCGGCAAATTTTTGTGTGCTACCTGGGAAGTCACTACAGGCCCTCCCAGCAAAAACTGGGAATACCCAGCAAAGAAAAGTAGCTTATGTTTTCACGTGCTTCTAAAAAACGAGACTAGTAGTAACGTTTTTCAGAAATATACACGGGAGTACAGTGAGTTTAAAAAAAATGTAGTTCTTCTTTAAGAAAGGTAGATGTAACCTAGTTCCTATCGTTAGATTTTAGAATGTAGGAAATGTAAACATGGGTTAAAAAGTAGGCCTAGACAACGTTGAAGGTACTTCCCTAGGAGATTTGTCCATGTTAAATTGTTTTTGCTGGGTGGACCTGTAGGTGATCCACGGAACGCTGTTGGGACGCACAGACATCAAAGAGAGATGCTGAGTGCCGCTAATAACACCTGTGGCGCCCCCTTCACACCGCGCACTGACTGATGGGACACACCAGCGTCCCACGCACGACGCCATCTTGGATCTCTGCCATTTTGCTTTCTACCACTTACACTAAAACAGAACTGGGGCACCATGGGATTGCCCTAGACCCCTTAGAACAAAGGGACCTCAAGGTTGACTTACATTTATTGTCGCATGAACTGAAAGCAGCAAAATGCCTTGAGGAAATTAGTACCGGTACATGGAAGACCCGGGATGGAAGAGGTGCATGTATCGATGGGGTTAGCAAAGGAGAGATTCTTTTGATCCTCTGAATAAATCGTTTTGGGTTGAAAAAACTACCACTCACAAAAAGGCATATTGCATGAGTAGATGCCATGAATTAATAGTTTTAGGCCTATACCCCTTTTGGCCTAACATGTCACGTCCTCACGACCCCATCACCCGGACTATGGGGTATGTTCCCGGGAATGTTTCTAAGTTTTCAATCTTGATCACGGTTAGTATGGGGCCAGCAGGAGATTTTACTTTATGGATCTGAATGTGGGTTAGATATTTGGGTAGAAGAATGTGTACTAGTAAGAAGTGTCTAGGAATGGGGGTTAGGTCCAGGCGACCATCTGACAGGTCACTTTGGCCTTTCTGGCCAATGTTCACTGTTGGCATTATACATGGTTTTACGGTAGCAGAGAATGATTATGTGCAGAATTTGTCCTAATGTTAAACTATGGCCCATTCTACCCCCTCACCACAATACAGGGTTACAAAGATAAGACCTGTTGGAGGTCCCAGGTGCCATAAGGTGCTGCCGTGTGTAATCAGCTTCATAGCCTAATAATGGTGATGTACTTCTACAGCTAAGTACACTGGTGAAAGGGGACCATGTGGGAAGGTGATCAGAGGCCCTCACCCCTCCCCCTGCTCCATACACACACAGACACATCAAATGGCCCTGAAGGTGAATTAGGTGTTGCAATGCTCTATATCAGAGCCCTGAGAGGCATGCCCCCTCCCAATAATGTGAGCCTATGTAAAAGTATAGTGGCCTTCTCTCAACCAAGACCCCTGCCCCCTCTCCCAAATGAAAATTTGCTTCCTCAGCCTGTGTATATGCATACTGTTTTTGATGCCATGGCACTCGCCAAAGGGTATTGATCCTTTCTTCTTTGCCGCTATGATTGAATGCTGTTATTTCACTTGCAAGTACTGCATTGGTGCATCATCTTAACAAGGCAATGATGCACCCGTTAAAGGGTTATACCCTCCACCCTCAGCAAGTCCTCACTGTGGTTGTTTAGTCTCTAATAGTGATGGAGGATTATTGCAGTAACCCAAAAGAGGCAGATGGGTAGTACACTGGTTGCCTGTGCCAACCTCAGGTAACTTCCAATTTGGAAATGCAAGGTCCAAGTAAAGTCACTCTGGTGATGTACCAGTGGAAATATATGGTAGGCCCCTTTAACAACGAGACTCTGTGAAGCAGCAGATGAGCTGTTTAAATCCCATAGTTAATACTTTACCACTGCAGACCAGTGTACTGGCTGATTGGACATCGCCGGTGGTAATGTATGACCACTGGAGCCGGGTGTAGAAAGTACTGTTATACCCTGCGTATAAGGCGCACCCTATGTATAAGGCACACCCTGTGTATAAGGCACACCCCACATATAAGGCGCACCCAGACTTTGTAGATGCGAGGAAGAAGAATTTTAGCTTATTTTAGTCTATAGGGAGGAAGAAGAGAAGCGGGTTTCATGTAATGATATGAACTATAAGGGGTCCAATACTACTCCTAATTAAACCCACAACAGAAATAACTCAGAATATGTCCATTAAAGCTGGGGTGTCAATAAAAAAAAGGAAAAAAATACATCATTAATTTTTTTTTTCATCCTCCAACTCAGTTCCGGATATCAACAAGGAGAGTGGAGGAAATGATGAAAAAAAAAAAAAGAAAAAAAGGACAGAGCCCCATCTAGGCATACTTAATGGATTTGTTTAATTTTCTTTTGTGGAGCGGAAGAGGGAGATAATGAATATGTTGACATTTATGTAGGGATAATGTTTTCACATTGTCATTATTTCTGATAAAAAATAATGTATTGACAATTAGGGAACTACCTGATGATAGTAATAAAAAGGGGCATGTTGTGAGTAGGCTTCTGTGAGTTATGGGGGGGGGGCATCCTCTTTGCCTTCCCGCACACCCAGGATATTAATTCCTCTGTATTTTATCTTTCTTCACAGTCCTTTTCCTAAGGCAATGAGGGAAGGTAGGAGGACTAGGACCAATGGAGCCATCACATATATAAATATATGCAAATATCTGAGAAGCATAAAAGAGTGAAGCGGAAGTGACTCATGCCCTACTTCCGGTCTTGGTGCATTGTGGGCTGGCTGAGATATGTTATTGAGAAGTGGTTTGTTGGCAGCGTGCCATGTTTATACCCTAAACCCATAATGATTCACATATTTACTATAGCATGCCCTGCCATCTAATCACTGACTAATAGTATTGAACTCTTTAACGGTGTTATAACACTGCTGGGCGAAGCCAGAGTGCATTATCCTGAATGCTACATTCTGATTGGCTGTTTGACCGTGCATTATCTAGATGGATAATGCACTCCCAGCACAGGAGGTCAACTTCACCTCACATTTAGACTTCACAATTGTGTTCATATATTGTCTGGTGGCTGATGGGTTATTTTTCTGTGTTATAACGGGAATAATGCACTTGGTCATGGCTGCCGTCGTGCTCTAGACTGTGCTCCCACAGCCATGCCCCGTGCATTTTTCCCTAAATAGTGCATCATGTCCGTTGGTCGCCATGATGCAGGAATGTAGCCCAGGCGAGTAACTCGCCAGGGTTATATTTATGCATGATGCCAACCCTACAGGGTAGATAGATGCCCATAGGGTCGGTCGGCATGGTGCACCAATGAAGTGCTGGTTTGCAGACTGGCTGAAACCTGATTGGTGCAGCTTTTAATAGTGACCAGTGGGCATCATGTACTCCTGCAGAATTTGTCCATAAAGAGTTTAAGGGACTACAGAGTCTACTCTAGCATATCATTAGGTATAACTCTGCCATGGAGGAGTCACTTACGGTAGATTTTTACCAATCAAAGTACAATAATAGCTGTGACTGAAAGGCATGCACTGACGGGATCAACTAGTATAATGCCTTTTGGCTTTGGCTATACATGCTCTGTCATAGAAAGGTCTTTAAAGACCTGTGAAAAGGGAGTTGAAGGGGGGTCAGATGGTGCCAACTGACTGTTAAGTAACTTGTAAAACATGTTAGTACATACATTTAGTAATTGCAGGTTTTACAGCTAAAGCTTATATCTTAGTATTATACAGATTGGCAGTCCTCAGCTCACTGTGTAGTAAAAGTTAGTGCAATTAGTCCCAATTCCCACCCACTGAGTCCCTCCTGTGTCTGGGTGTTGAGCCAACAGGTTGTAATAGTCTAAAAGCTAACTTTCACTATGAAGTATATGCCCTCTAAGCTGTGCTAGACTCCCGGCAGACAGAAATTAGGCCCAGTTATAGCATACCATGTGGCACAAAGTAGTCTGAAAGGAAGTGTTACATCACTCCTACATGTATAAACATAGTCTGGGCGTGTTCTCTACTCTTACCAAGTTGGCAGGTCCACTCTACTCCACAGTCACCAGTTACAACCAGCTACAAGTTTTGGCTGAGAACTGATGATAAGTTAGTTGAATTAGACCGAGTTATAAGCATGTTCTATAAAGTTTTATCATGTTGTGTGTAAGATTATACAACATCTACAGATTTGGGTGGGTAACTCTCTACTCCCTACTCTGCCCTGCCGGTGGCAGTCTCGGTTTGCCACCTCCCTGCCAGAGGGATAGTCTGGGAGGGAGAAATCAGAAATCCCAGAAATCCCAGAAGTATGATACCCTCGTTCCCTTTCACAATGAAAGTTTGAATACACAGTATTCTGTGTCTTAAACAGGTGCATACAACAAATATGATACGGATCAAAGGCCAGTATGGTGCGCCACATTGCATTTCCTTCGACTCAAGGTGCGCCTTATACGCAGGGTGCACTTTATACATAAGGTATTACAGTATTGTTAAAATCAACACACAACACAGCAGTTGCCTATTCACATTTCAAGTCCAGCCAAGAAAAGATGCCAGACTGTAAACCTGTGCAGTAGTATATGGGCTGCCAGGGGGTACTAAGGTACTAAGGGTATGTTTGCAGGTGCCCCTCCTCCAGTACCTTATAGATAGAGTAGATAACCTCATGTAACAGGGGGTAACTAATTGACTGACCTGGCTACAGTTACATGGACCTGGAGGAGCCCTGGAGGAGGTTGTATACTAGTTATATAGGAGGCTACACACGTGGGTAGAGTGTAGTGGTAGTAAACAGTATTGTAAGTTGTAGTAATACTGCATAGGTGCCATATTTCCTGCTACCAGAGATATTCATAAGTTCTGGCAGAAACGCCAGGGTTGGCAGGTCTGAATGTACTAAGCCCTGATAGTCTGGCTGCAAGGCTGAAAAGCATTTTGCTGAAATCTCCAAAAGAAGATGGAGGGATTTAGAAGCCTTGACTTGATGTCATGATGCACCAATGGGTGCAAGCAAGTTAAGCACTGCTTTTGAGCATCATGGCAACTGCCCTGGAGTATCTCAATCCTGTAGGGTTGGCATGATACATGAAAATGCAGTCTAGGTGGGTAATTACTCAGGGATACATTCATACATCATGATACAGTGAAATCTCTTTAATCCGCCATGCCAAATTACTGAAAATTATTGGTCGGATCTGAGATTGGCAGATTATTGAGTGACAATTCAAATGAATTGTATAAGAATGGTCTCCTGGGTGAACTTGGCGTATCTGAATGTGGCGGACTATTGGATGGCAGATTAAAGTGATCTCACTGTATCAGACCAATGGACGGTAATGGACCGTTTAAGCGCCCGGGCGCTCATTAATTTCAATACCCCTTTACCCCCGGCGCTTATACGGGACAGGCGCTTATTTGAATACTGTTTTTAATGCTTAAGGTTGATTTCAATACTCCAATCCCCCCGGTGCTTATTCGAGACCAGCGCTTATTTGAGACCCCGGCACTTAAACGGGCCATTACGGTATATGCTTTCCTTAAGAGGTTAAGCTGGGTTGAACTGCATACCTTATTAGCACTAGTGCTTCTGTATAAAGGAGATAACAGCCCTGTACACTCCATGCTTATAACACAGCTTGTAGGAATCTGGAAATGTGGGATTTGATGGGGCAGCCAATGTAGTGTTCTTGTGGGAGTGAGTGGCAGACTATGGAGGATGGGGTGTGGGTAGGGTAGGGGTAGTTAAGACTCCCACACCATGGACACCATGCTATCATGGCGCCAGGTAGGCGGCTACTACTGTGGAACTTACTGCTGACCAACCATAGAATCTTTAAAAACCATTAAGGGCCGCTGATGCAAGAGTGCACCATGCCCATTGGTCGCCATGATGCACCATTTTCGCATCATGCCTACCCTATGGGGGTGATGTTCCAAGTGCTGGCATTGGTGCATCATGACGACCAATTAATGCATCAGCGACCCTTAAAGGCTTTAATACCCTGGACCATTGGTCGAATCTACATAGGCAGTAGGTATGGTAGAACCCAGGGCAGGAACCCTACTTCCCTTATCATGCTATTTACCTTAACTTAGACTCCTGGATCTGTATGCAGTCTGATAGAGGGGACTTAACCTTGTATTAACCTTCATGATAACAGCTATATTGCAAGGTCAATGACCAATGTCACTTATTGGGTGCCTACTAGACTAAGCAGACATTAGACTGCATGAGAATATGTATTTATTTGTAGAGACTTCCATATTGGATTTTGGATACTGTAAAAAATAGCTGTTGAATCTATCAGGGATCCATGTAAAACCGAATAGTGGACCACTGTGATTGTATAACTCTGAACCAGTGTAGCTTCAGGTGGCAGTACAGTGGTACACAAATGTACAAGGAATCTCTGAAAATAACAACAGATCTCTGACAATTTTGGGATGAGGAATTCACCGTTATTCCGACGACATTTTTTTAGAGTGTACTGTGTACAGGTTCAAGTTAGTGTAGACATGATGAGGGCCTGTAAATGTCAGCACCAAATCTCTGTATGTTACAACTACTACTGTGTTGAAACTTTGATGTGTGCCACCTCCTAAAAACACCACAGTGCCTTCTTTACAACCTCACAGTCTACAAGCACAGAGCTTGGCTATTTACTGCCAAGCTATCTCAGTATCTGCTCCTTAAGCACCGGTAGTATGTAAAAACAGATACCTATAACTCAAATCTTTTAAGGGCAGGTATTACTTCAATGCATCAAGATGCTTGAATGCAGCCCTGGCAAGAAAGAATGCAGCCCTGGTGAGTAGCCAGGGCTGCACTCATGCATCATTCCAACCTAACAGGGTTGATACACTCACGGAGGGTCAGCATGATGATCCAATCATGAATAAGGTGCTGGTAGGTAGAGATTCCTTGTACACTTCATTGGTGCATCATGACGACCAATGGGCATGATGCACTTAAGTTATTAGCAGGTGATGCACTCTTGCATCAGCAGCCCTTAAAACGTTTTAATGCCAGAGTACTAGGTTTAGCTCCTTGTGTGGCCTTGGTTCTCCTGCACCCCACCCCCTCCAGGGGGTTGTAAACCAGGTGTTGTAGGTAATGTAATAACTGTCTACTACCTTTTTAACCCGAAAGGGGTTATAAGAGCCGGGTTGAAAATGCAACTTTAAGATGACCATTAACAGTGGGAAAAACTAAGACAATTTTAGCCCTATGTTAAATCCCATAGGAGGTGCGAAAAATTTTCCCCCGTTTTTGGTCCATGTTGATGAATTTGCCATCATTCGATCCGTGCGCATGTCTCTTAATGTTGTAATTTCGGCACAAACATGGCGGATATCGATTTTTTGTAAATTATAATATAGAAATATGATAAAGTATGGCAAGAGGATATCATTTGAATTGATATGTATTATTAAAAAGGAAAAAAAAATAGGTGTTCGCCCTGGCATGGTGCAAATTGACCCAAATACCCATGGAAATTGGATTGTGCATGCGCAAACATAACAAAATCCAAAATGGCGAACAACGAGACGATCGAGTTGTGGGGCTATAACTGCTGGATTATAACAAAATGGAGGAGAATTACAGTGTCTCATGCCTTTTTATGGTTAATATGGATCCTTATTCAAGACCTGCTGCTGTTTTGCAATGCTTAACTCGTGGAGTTATTCACCAATGAAATTTACGAGTGATAATGGGTGCATTCTCTATAGGCTTAACCATTGACAGTGAAGAATACATGAGGTTAGTATCAGAAGGGGCATAAAAGAAGAGATTAAGTGCCCTTTCGGGTTACTTGCATTGCAAAATGCTATCCTATATTTATAACTACCGGTATATATGTAACTCTGTTTGCACCAATAGCTAGAGTACACCCTAGAGTACCCATAACATACCGTGGTAGTTTTTCTAAGCGCCCCAGCGTTCATAATATGTACCTCAGCCCAAGGATCTTATACAAGACCTGTGCTCATTTCAGACCATTTGAGGAGGGAGTTTTTGTTTCAGGGGGTGTTGGCCCTGCACTAAAATGAGAACTGTGCTCACTTGAGACCCCTGCACTCAAATAGCAATTACAGTGGATCTGTCAGCATCTATATACCTTATTGGCCTGTATAAGCACTGGGTCTTGAATAAGCACCAGTTTTGAATAAACATCAGGGGTATGTATAGGGGCTTTGAAATTTCAAAATACAGTATGATCTACTTTAGGCCACACCAAAAAAATAAGTTGGTCTACGGATTTTGATTTTGAAAAAATGGTGCGAGCGAGCGAATTTCTCTTTTTTTTTTTTTTAAAGAATTTTTAGGTGTCCATTGGATTCCTTGCTGGGAAATTGAGGCGAGCGAACAAATTTTATTTTTTAAAATTTTTTTCCAAACATTACAAAGAGAAAATTTGTAGAAACTGAAGCGATCGAAATCCATAGACAAGATTTTTTCTAAAGAAAAAAAAAATTTGTATTTCCGAAAATGTGGAGAGGGCGATCCGTAGACCAACTTATTTTTTTGGTGTGGCCATAGTCTTGAATAAATGCCGGTCTTGAATAAGCGCTGGGAGCACGGACTGCTTGAAATCGATTAGTGCCCGGCGCTTATACAGGCCAATAAGGTAGATGTAGAGGAGGAAGGGAGAGAGGAACAGGATGTTTGGGGGAGGGATTAGAGAGAAGTTTCTGTGAAGTTTTTGTTTTACATCAGCTAAAGATTGTGGTTTACTGCAGCAGCTTCTGGGAGTGATAAAAAGGATGCTGTCAAAAAAAAGAGAGGTAGATGAATTGTAACTTCCTCCCTGTATGTGAAGGTAGAAGGTGGAAGATAAAAATACATGCTACTAGAAAAAGTAAGCATACATGTGTAAGGCATAAAAAATGTTTTAAACATGAATTGATTTTTTTTTTACCCACTTCCTACTCTTAACTTTTAATTTGTAAGAGTTGCAAGCTCAACTTTGCAAGCTCAACTAGAATAGAGGGAGGTAGTGGTATTCGGTACTCATGCTATATTATGCTTGAAACATGCTATATTATGCTAGTACCATAATCCAAATCAAAATGAGGCTTATAGTATAAGCGGCTTTTACGAGGGTGCGGCTTATATGAGAGAATTTACGGCAATACCAATAATACATTATAATTATGTTGGTACAGGCAAGACTTTCTATACATGCAGTATAAGAGGCCCTTATGCAACAAGTCAGTTACAAAAGGTTTGACTCCTAGGTCTATAGTATAAAGTATAAACTGAACAAAGAGTCAAGGCTGTATGTGAACAATGCCTCAAAGAATGGGCAAAAGGCAATTGGTACCCCTTATACTGCCATACTATAGAATAGACCGCCGTGGTGATGGAAAACTGACCATTTTGATAACACACCCCCTGCCCCTCCCACATCCAACACAACCTCCTTATAGCTTCACCTTGTATAGAATACACCTATTGACCAGCTGTTGGGGGACTGGAAGCGGGCCTTTATTCCCCTGGAGAAGAAAGGGACAGCCACCCCCCTCCCCACACACACATACACTAGCATACACTTTTCTGCCTTTGGGAAAGTGCTTGAACAGTTTGGAAGCAGGGGGCAATGGGCACTTGACATTTCAGACTCGCGGCAGTGGAAGAAAGGCAATTCCAATTGTGTGTGAGCCTCTAGTGGTAGACGCCATTGTCATATTGTAGGGCCTGCTGTTGGTGTTTAGATGGAGGGAGGGTGACTCAGACTCACTCAGTGGTCATCTTTATTACTACTAGGGATATTGAGAACTTTAGCTGTTTTGAAGGGGTGAAAAAGTCATCAAATATCTGGTCTCCCTAAATGAAATTTGCTTAGATGATGGATTATATGACAAAGTTGGTTTTTATTAAAAATCCAAAAGTAACCCATTCAAAAGTCAGTTTCAAGATGGATTGCTTAGCCACAGCTTTCAATAAGGAGAGGAATTAGAACTGTTAAAAAAAGATGGAAGTGTTTAACAAGAAATGCGGTTGTGACCGCGTAAAAAAACGCCTCCCGCCGTTAATGTCGGTATACCAGTGTTTGATGACATGTCTCATAAAAGCAGACATAAAGAAGATTTCACAATTATCAATTTCTCTATTCAGTAATTTTGTATTGTGAGACCTCATCACATGGGGCAAATGAAATCATCATAGCGCACTTAAAAAAAAAAGAGCTGACCCATGGAAAAACTTTCAATTCAAAGTTAATCCAATCTCCACACAGCAACCACTGGCCCCTTGTGTTCATGGGAATGTGGCCTGCCGTAGAATTATAAGACTTTTACTATGAGACTTTTACTTCAGAATCTGACACTCCTATATGTACTAAAACTTTAACCCTTTAAAGGCCACTGGTGCAGGAGTGCATCATGCCCATTGGACGGCATGATGCACCAATGAAGTGCTGGCGAGACTGCTCGCAAGCACTTCATTGGAGCATAATGCCGACCCTACAGGGTCGATACATATATACTTCCGGAGGGTCGGCATGATGCTCTGATGAAGTGCTGGTGAGCAGCCTCGCCAGCACTTCATTGGTGCATCATGATGACCAATGGTCATGATGTATCAATGCATCAGCGGTCCATAAACAGAGGCGTAGGAAGCAAATCTTCATTGGCGGGGCCCAGTGGGGGCCCCACCTTGACCACCTTGAACCGTCGGCTCAAACACAACAGCGCCTTTACATACCTACATAAAATCTTTATAGAAAAGTAAATTTTGATGAATGTTAGATCTGATTTGAGGCCCATGCCCCCATTTTCCCCATCCTATTACTAAAGTTTTAGGTTGGCAAATTTTGGGGGGGCCCAGACATACTCAGGCCCCACCTCCTTTATGATTGGCCGTAGTATCATAGGGGGAACGATCAACCCGGAGGGTTGGTATGATGCTCCAATGCAGTGCTGTCAAGCATTTGTGCATCATAACTAGAAATAAAATAATCATGAACCTTGAGGCATCATGCAGCCCTCAAAGCACTTTACTCTGGCATAAATTTCAGCCATCAAGCAGAAAAGACCATCCAGTTAACCCTGCATGGCTATCCCTTTCTCCCTACCTGCCCCCACAGGTGTGGTGTCAGGGGGTAGGTGATTGATTTGAGCAGGGTGGCAGACAGACAGGTGGGCCGGAGGTGGATCGGGGGGGGGGCGCCCAGATGGTCACACCTTGTCACGGGATGATACTGATATTCTAAAGGTGAGCACACTGCCACCTCAATAACCCTTTAAATGCAGGGATGGAAGTCTTCAGGGATTTAGATGGTTTCTTATTGACCATTTCAGGGATTTTTGGCCTCAGTGTCTTTCATCCCTGTAAATGCAGCGTGATGTTTCGTGTTCCTTAGCCATCATGACAATTATTTTGAGCTACAGGGGTTATAGCCACCCTCCTTCAAAAAAAAAAAAATTTTTACAGTCTTTACAGCTCGAGGCAACATGTCCTGAAATTAAAATGGTCATCAGTATTTATACAACCATCCTTTCGCTCCTCCGCAGGTAGGGTAACCCTTTACCTCCCGTGTTCATGTAGGTAGACTTAACCCCTGCCCTTCCAACACAAACAGCCCACACACGCAGAGTGCAGAACGCTACAATACTCACCGTTTGACGTATCGTCCCATTAAGACGTGTCGTCATGGTGACGGACGCAGCGTCACAAACACGTCTATGTCGGTGTTTGTGTGGTAAACGCAATGACAGTAGCATTGTTACACGGGGAGCAGGGATAGGGGATGGAAGGGGGGGGGGGGCTTAGAAGGGGATGGAGCAGGAAAAGTGGGATAAAAGGGGTGAAAAGTATGCAACGAAGAGATGGGATGGTCTGAGATGGATTTGGCATATATTTAGATGGAACGCTGTCTATTGAATGACTGGATTGGGCTCGTGGGTTTGGATTGGGAGTTAAGTGAAAACTACAAAATTGACTATTGCAGTCTGAACGGCTTCAACAATGTGCCAAAACCATGATATAAGTATTACTTCGACATAACATTCAAGACATGTATCAGAAAGCAGAGGTACAAATGTAGCTTGAATCACAACCTTGGGTCCATGTAAACACTACACAGGTTTACATTATTTAGCACATTACATGCATATCACCCATATACCACGACGTAGACGTGTAGTGGACCTTTATATGTGTGTTTTATTGTTTAACGATGCCTTTGATACTGCAGTGTTGGAGCAGGAGGTAAATAATAAATAAGTGTGTGGGTTTATCGACACGTCCAGTTTATGGCATGGCACTTCCTGGTGAACTCAGGTGAACCTCAGCATAACTCTGTAAGGGCCGCTGATGCAGGAGTGCATCATGCCCATTGGTTGGCATGATGCACCTATGAAGTGCTGGCGAGTCTGCTCGCCTGCACTTCATTGCTGCATCATACCCACCCTCGGGCAGTGTATCAGTCCCGTAGGGTCGTGATGATGCATGAAGGTAACCCTGGCAAGTTACTTGCCAGGGCCGCAATTATGCATTCATGCCGACCAATGGGTATGATACATTAACGCATTATCGGCCCGTAAAGGGGTCAAACCCTGTGTAAAAGGTACACCCCCGTATAAGGTGCATCTTGAGTTTGCTAGCTTTGTTGTGAGACACACTTGCTGTTGTTCTGTTTACCCTATGAAAAACCCTGCATATGAGCCGCACCCTGGGGGCCTTGAAACCCCCCGGGTATAAGCCGCACTAACTCGGTGAAATGGTGTGTAAGCTGCGGCTTCTATCCAGGGTTTCTGGGTATTGTAGAATAATCCTCAGTTGTACAGATGCAAGACTTAAAAAGGAACAGTTTCCACATCCCTCATATTGCCATTCCTTTCTCATTAGACATTGCAGATACTGGGGTATCAAATTTCAAATTTCAGTTCTCCCAAGCCCTAATTACTCCTTCTAACATGAGAGTTAGTACCAGCTGTCATCCCAGCAATGAGCTATCGCTGCCCACCCCTGCTGCTTCTTTTGTGAAGTTGTACAGTAATTTACATCTGGGCACTGCCCAGCATACAAATTACACCCCCCCCCACCAACACGCGCAGCCCACACACTCTCTCTCTATCTCAAATATTCTGATTCAGTCCCTTTTGTCTCCTATATTGCAATTAACCCTTTAGAAAGTGACACAGTTTATGGAAGTCCACACGGTTTTCTCTGATTTCTGGGATTTTCAAGTTCCAAAGACCTCTACATTCCTGTGCTAAACCTGTAGGCCTATATTTTGAAGGAGGTTCTAAGCATTTCAGGGATTTTTGTACTCAGTGACTTTCGTCTCTGTATAGTACATCGTTGAAATTTCCTCTTGTGGTGCACCATTGCAATGCCCGCTACATCCAAGTAATTCGCCATACTTCGCCATACTTCCAGCCAGTATCAACCCCGTAGGGTCGCCATGATGCATGAATGCAGTCCTGGCGAGTCACTCGCCAGGGCTGCATTTATGCATCATGACGACCAATGCGCATTATGCATTCAATAATGCACGCTCCCGTCCTAGAAGAGTCTCCTTACCCACAGATGCTGTGTTATTACAAGGTGAATTATTTGCATTATTCCCTGCTTGCCAAATCCCACAAGACCAATTTCACTGAGGAACACGTCCCAAAACAATGGGACAGGGACGGGGAGACAAAGCCCTGTCACTGCCAGGGGGAGGGGGTGGGGGGGGGGGTGAGTCAGTGAGTGGGGGGGGGGGAGCAGCTGAGACCTGGGGGTTGAGCTGCTCACCGCGAGCAGTAGTGAGATGTGTTATTCATGTGTAGTGTATGCTGATGGATTGCAAGGTCTAAACAGCACCGTGGCCATTTTTTTCTCGATTTTGAGAAATTTGAACCACAAATCGCTTGACATTTTGACATCTGATTTCTAAGCTGCCTCCAGTTTCCTATGTCGGATTAGGCCACTTTTCTACAATCTTTTTGTTGTCATCTAAGCTCTGTAAAGCATGATTTGTAGATAAACTGGAAACAATATAGCATCTATGCTATCAGGAGTGATGTTGTTTTTAGCCGCTACCCCCTGTCTCTACCATTAGTATTGGAAAGGTATCCACAATTAGGACCTTCCCTATATTCTACTAACTGGACCAGCAATATCCCAACACCAGGGCCTTCACCTACATATGACAAGGGTCCCATACTGGACTAATCATTCTGAGTTGCTCATATCAGCACAGTCAGGCTGCTGTCAGGTCATTCCTGTACTATCTGATCAACCACCACAATGAGGCCTGCAGGAAGGTGGACAGGGGGTAGCCCTATAAGGACCACTGATTAACGGTTACCAATGCAGGAAGGCATCATGCCCATTGGTCGTCATGATGCAGCAATGAAGTGCTGGCGAGTCTGCTCCCCAGCACTTCATTGGAGCATCATGCCGACCCTCCAGGGGTGTATCAACCCTGTAAGGGTCGGCATGATGCCCTTAGGAGTCAGTAACCAGGGCTGCATATATGCATCATGACGACGACCAATGAGCATGGTGCATTAATGCATCAGCAGCCCTTAGAGGACAGGTAGGGGGTAGGGCAGCAATTATAAATCCCTTTTTTGATTCAATGCACTTCAATCAATCATCTTTCACGCGGTGACCATGTGCTGCTATGGAGGAGGGGAAGGAAATTTGAGAGAAATTAGGAATGGGGGATGGGGGTGTAAAATTGACCCCTGCAGGTGCAGAGGGGAACTCTTGATCCCTGCCCATACGCCAGCCTAGACACCTCATCCCAGTGCCACTTATGAATTAATTGCCAATTTTCAGCCTTGGTCCCCTCCCAGAATCTGACTCCCATGCGCTAATCCCCCACATTCTGGCACTGTATTGAGACTCAGGCTTTGTAAATTGGTAATTTACAGTATGAAAGGAGAATAATTTTTACCAAATTGAACTTATATTCAAAGTGAACAATTAGCCAAGCACTTTTACTGATTTTGCAGAAATCCCTACATTTTCGTGTTGATTTTAGAGTAGAATTATCAAATCAGTTTTCCCCAGTCAACTTGGTATTGAGCGCAGGACCAGCGCTGGAAAAAAGAAGAAAAACAACAACAACAAAACACTCAGACAACGTGCCAAACCACTAAAACCAGCCAGGGTTAGAGTCCCAGGTAGTGATCCCCACCCCCACCTCATACACCTCTAGCCCCCATTAACATTACCCAAAGTGGTATCCCCCAGTATTAGCTTTCAATCCTCACACCACCTTTTCACCCATTTCCCTCCCTAATCCCTATCCCAGACCTCAGCTCCACCCCTAATCATCATTACCCCCTTTAAGGGCCGATAATGCATTAATTTCATCATGTCCTTTGGTTGTCATGATGCATGAATGCAACCCTGGCGAGTAACTCGCCAGGGCTGCATTCATGTATCATAACGACCCTATGCGTCATGGAGAGTCTGCCTGATGCACCAATGAAGTGCTGGCGAGCACTTCATTTGTGCATCATGCTGACCAATGGGCATGATGCACTCCTGCATCAACAGCCCTGAAAGGGTTGACCAAACCCACCCACCCCCTCCCCCCACACACCACTACTCATAACACTATTGTGTGCCCCTCATCATGATGCTGATTATGTAATAATCTATGGGATTAATCTGTCAGTAGGGTGTGAGGGGCCCCCGTCCCCCCTGACCTCCCCCCCACTTTTTCCCTTTTGTTCTGCCACACCCCTAGAAATATGGATCAATACCACAATGAGGGTAGAGAGACCCAGACCCAAGTCGTTGTATGACTAGGCAATATTTTTACCATAAATCATGCAAAAATTGGAATTATATATTGTGTATTATGGTAATACATTGGTGAGGTGATGGTGGGTAGGTGGGTGGGGGGGGCTTTGAGTTACAGACTAACCTCTGAGGGACATCTCTCTAAGTTTGCCGGAATGCTGATGAGTCTAGATGACATCTGGGGATGAGGTCATCAAATCTTATTAGAGTCTCCCAGTCCCAGGAATTTTGTCACTTTTCAGGAATTTGATGTCCTGAAGCTAACATGATTGACCTTGTATTATAATAAACCAATATTGACTTGGGTCTGGGTGACTCCTTGTGTAAACATTTTGGGGTCTGTATTATGTTAATAAACATTGTCTAAATTACTGGACATTGAGTTATGGCAGATGGCACCGGTTAATATTCCTGGAGGACATTTTGAGGGTCATTTGGGGCTTTCTGAACTATGGCCTGACAGTGAAGCATTGCAGAAGTCTCGAAATGTTTGACAGTCAATGTTTTGACAGTCCTATTAGGGGTTAGCAGTGGTATATTCCAAGAACTGTTCCCTCATAGTTCTAACCAGAGATGTCCATTTTGATTGGATTTCCTATTTTGAGGTGGCTTTCCTGCCTTCTGATGACATTTCTGTGGATTCATATTAGCAAAGTCAAACGATTCCCTGTTTTTTTCCACTGTGTTTATGGCCAAACCCAAATGTTTATAGCACATGTTCAGGCACACCATGGTTTTTATTTTATGATTTGGGTTGAACCCGTTCTGGATGATGAGAACCTTTAAGATTTTGGTAGAAAAAAAAGCCAAATACCAAACAGTGTTAATGACAATGAAGCTAATGGCAGGACCATGTCACCGACCCATTTTGTGTTTACGCACCGCTTTTTTGGTTAAATACCAACCTCGGGGGCCTAATCCGTAAAGTCCCCCAAAAAAGACTTAAAAAATTGACAACCCAATAACCTCACAAGGACATGTTCCTCAAAAAGTGCTGAGGACATGACATTGGATTTTCTGCTCATTTTATTTTTGGTGGGAGGAGAGTGGGAAGGCCTGAGGGCGGTTGGACCCTTTAAGGGCCGCTAATGCATTGATGCATCATACAGACCTGACAGGGTTGATGCACTCCCGGAGGGTTGGCATGATGCTCCAATAAAGTGCTGGTGAGCAGGCTTGCCAGCACTTCATCGGTGCATCATGACGACTAATGAGCATGATGCACTCCTGCATAGGCAACCCTTAAAGGGTTTTGGGGTTATTGGATGGTGGGTTTGACAGTGGTGGGAAGGGGGAGGCCAGCTTTGCCCCTTGTGACCCTAACCTTTCCCCCTCCCCACCCAAACCCTCCACTATCCACCCAGACTTCCCTGAGGGCTTAGAACAATGGGAACAGCCCCTCAGACCCACCCCAGGCTGGGTAGGATGAGAAACTGCTTCTGACCCTTCAAGGGTCGGCTGCTAATGCTTTAGTGCATCATGCATAATTGGTATCATGATGCGCTAATGCATTTCTAGCAAATAGACATGCATTGGTACATCATGCAGACAAAAAGTACACAAACCTTGAGACAAAATGCGACCCTGCAGCGTTCATTGCCCGGTTCATTGGCACATTAAGATGCGCACTTCAGGTTTTAAGTCCACTCCTTTTCGATGCAGATCTGGTGAGTAACTCGCCAGGGCTGTATCTTTATGCATCATGCCAATCTTATGGGACTGGTTCACTCTCAAAGGGTCGATTCGCTGGACCAAAGCCGTTCTAGTGACTCGCAAGCACTGCCTTAGTGCATCATGACAACAAAAGGAACACGAATGGAGGTATCATGCGGCCTTTACAGGGTTATCAAGGTTCTTTGTGAGTTGGTCAGAGCTATTTGTTTTCATTTACAGCCCTCCCTGAGCACAACGTGAAGGGGTAATTAGGTTATGGACAAACTGAGCAGCCCTTCTCTCATGGCGGTTTTAGCCCTTTACTGCATTCTGCCCATTGGTCGTCATGATACATGAATGCAGCCCTGGTGAGTAACTTGCCAATGCTGCATTCATGCATCATGCTGACCCTACGGGGCTGATACACTCCCGGAGGGTCGGCATGATGCAGCAATGAAGTGCCGCCTGCTCAGCACTTCATTGGTGCATCATTTGACCAGCTCCTGCATCAGGAGCCCTCAAAGGATAAACTGCTGTTGTTTTATGTGGGTTTGGGGGATGTGTAGAAACAGCTTCCAATTTCCACAGGCTACCCTATGGGGGGAAAAGGATGGTAATGGGTGGTGGTAGGACTTCTGAGAGCCACGGCAGACAAAGAGGCCACTTTTCCTAATTTCTCTCAGTTTGAAGTGTCTTTTTCCTTTGGAGAATATGGTGAAATAAGTGGATGAAATTTCATAATTTTGCCTTTTTAAGGAAAAAAAAAGGAGAAACAGTTCTGTCAAATTTTCAGATTCTGATAACCTTTTTGAAGTTCATTTGGTCAAGGAGGGCAGATATAGATGTACCAACTACAATCCTTCATATTAGTTTATTACAGTGAGATCTATGGGCAGCATTGTGTAGAAATGGTAAGAGGTAATGCCAAAAGACTTGATATGGGGGAATGTAGCACCGTCTGTGCCTGTCTTCTGTCTGGGGACTTTAGCACTGAGGGACAGAAGTAGGTGAGTGGTGGTGGGGGTGGGGGTGTCCTACTTGTGGGGATGATCCAGTGCCCCTGGGTCTACCTGATTAACTAGACCATCTGCCAGGCCTCAGGTGGGGGAACTAGGGGCCCCAGGTGGACCCCTTTACACCCCCCCCCCACACACACACAAACACTCACTGCAGGCATTTTCCTAACCCCTCAACAGCTACAACATCCCAAAGCTACATAATTCTAAGTTGTCCTCTTGATGCACTGATATAATGCTAGAGAGTAGCTGTCCAAGTTATCATGATGCGCCCCCCCCCCCAAAAAAAAAAAAGTGTATCAAAACCATAGGGGTGGTATGATGCATCACCAGCGAGTAACTCATCGGTGCTTCATTGATAACAATATGATAACAGGGGCATAGCAATAAGTACTGTAATCTCCCGCATATAAGGCGCAGCCCGTGTATAAGGCGCACCTACAGTTTTGGAAAATTCTCAAAAAAATGAAAAATTCATAACTTTGGTTCTACTGAATGAATTTTCAAAATTCAAAAACCTATGTGTAGCTTGGGCCACTCCAGACCCTCCTGGGCCCCCTTATGTCCCATTATGACCAAGGGCGCATGTAAGATATCAAAAGAATGGTCTTGGTGTCCCCCCCTGTGGATCCAATTAGAACTAAAACCTCCCGTATAAGACGCGCCGTATACGCGGGAGATTACGGTACTGTAAAACCCTGCGTATAAGCCACAGCATATAGTCGTTTCAGTCCCTTGCTGCAGCTTATAGCATTCTCCTTAAGTCAAGGTGCAGCTTGTACACGGGTGTGGCTTATATGCAGGGTATTTACGGTAGGTCTGAAAGGGTTAAAGGGGGTGGGGAAGAGGGCAGGGGTTAAAGTGGCAAATTGAAGGTTTCAAAGCCATACCTTTATAACATTTCTCCACAATAATGTGGCTCTATGCTGCTCATTATTTCCCCAACTGTCATCCTCAGAAGTGGAGTTAGGCAGTAAATCCTCCATCTTTTATAATGGCCACCGGTGGATTTTAGTTCCCTAATTGTTCCCGTTTTATGCCCGGTTTTTCCCCCTTTGTGTTAAATCACAGTCATGACTGAGTCTTTGAGTTTGATTTCAGCTTCAGGTTTGATCATTAAAGCTAATGATTTCAAACCTGGGGCTATCCATTGACCCCTTAATGTGCAATCCGTCAAAGTCAACGTTGTCACTGGAAGGGAAAACATTTTTGGTAAAAAGTAATTGAAAAATATCCAATTTTCTGCCTTTTTGGTCAATAAGATGTGATAAGATGAGAAAGGCTAGAAGCCCATTACTCACCCTGTTTAACCCTTTAAATGGCGCTCAGTACGTAAAATAATGCAGTATGCCTATTGGTCGTCATGATGCATGAATGTAGCCCTGGTGGGTAACTCGCCAGGGCTACATTCATGCATCATGCCGACCTTATTGGGCCGACACATTCCCAAAGGGGCCGGTATGATGCTCCAATGCAGCCCTGACGAGCAGTCTCACCAGCTCGTCATTAGTGTATCCCTACATCATGACAACAAAGAAGCATGAATTTTAAGGCATGGTTTTGACACATAAAGGTTTAATTGTGGCCAAACAAAGGGGTTCTACATCTGGGTTAATTGACCCCAGCTGACAATAGGGGATTCCGTCACTGCATATATCATAAATGAATGACAGCTTGAATACGAGTCAGGTTATTGCATAGCTCTTGGTCATGTTTATAGGTCCAATATCATATTATGATATTCATATATATTTATTGGTCATAATTACTGGTCTAATGGTACTACTCCTGTCTGTGCATTTATACCAGTGATGAATATAGACCATACGATTGGGCCAGATTGGTAGTATAGCTCTGTCAATTTTCCTTTGCAATTACGTTGGAGGGATCCAAATAGATTTTGTTAAAGATTCATTTGTAAAACGGGACACTTGATAGGACAGAAAGATGTTATAAATGAAATAAATAAAAATAAAAAGCCTCATGAAATAAATAAAAATAAAAAGCCTCATAAATAAAAATAAAAAGCCTCATAAAATGTGAGAAATCTTTACATTCAGATACTATTTTAACCAAGGTAGGTAGTGCATACCGAAGTGGATACATTTAGAATATACCTGCCTGTATCAACACATACTACATACAGACATCCACCTGTCAGAATAATATACCATTGTGAGACCTAATGTATCCCAGCATTCCATGCACCCCAGGCGGCTCACCTAGCGGCCTCCAGTGGGACGCTGCCCAACTAGGCCATTGTCACCCCAAGGCTGGAGAATGGGACACTGGTTAACCCTCTTGGGCAAGTACAGTGACTCAAAATGGACTATTATAACCCTTTAAAGGCCGCATGATGCCCTCAGGTTCATGGTCCTTGGTCGTCATGATGCACTAATGCAGTGCTGGCAAGTTTAATCACCACCACGGCATTGGTGCATCATACCGGTCCTTGCGAATGCATTAACCCTATTGAGACTTACCAGTACTGCATATAATAAATAGATGCATTTTGATGCTACATGAAAAGAAAATGGGCAAAGAAATAATGCATTGAAATAAAGCACCCTGTTGTATCTGAGGGGTTAGTGCCCTATGTCCTTAGTCAGCATGTTGCCTTATGTCCTATTCTAGGCCTCCCCATGAGGCCCTCATGGTAGCTGTTTTCCTGTATTGTATATGACCTTCACTGTATTGTATATGACCTTCAGGTGACCTCTGGGTGTCCTCCAGGGTGTGAAGGTCATACAACAGATCATAGTGGGTATTGGGACAGGTTTGAGGGTTCGTAGTGCCCTAGTATAGGTAGGGGGCCTATGTATATAATTGTTGCATATGTAATGGTTTGTATTACCAGTTAGGGGGTGCGAGTCTTGTTATTCGAAAGAAACACTAAGACAGTATTCCGAGTGTATGCCAATGGGTTTTATTCGGGTCACACTTTCCGGCTACCCTGTTAGGTATTCTTAGGGAAGCAATGTTACTACATGTGTAATGTACGGAGGCCTACATGGCCTCTAACATAGCAGGTGAGCTTGGGGCTTTAAATAAGTACCCCAGGGTATGTCGCCAGATGTCCCATAGGTCCGGATCAGTGCTGCCACCTATCCGAAGCCTCAGGAACGTCAGGCGACAGGACTCACCCGCCACGCCAGAAGGCATTAAATACTACCGGTATAACTATATGCCTCTACACATATAAAAGAGGAAAGATGAAAAAAAGTTAACAAAGTGGCCTGTTTAGCGCCCGTTCAAGTACCCTTCTTACCCAAGCCTTCATTTGAGACCGGCTCATATTTGAATACCGTTTTAGTGCTTAAGATTGATTTCAGTTCCCCCATATGCCAGCACTTATTGGAGACTGGCATTTATTTATGACCCTGGGACTTATGCGATGTAATTGACATAAAGATTGATATCCAGGATAATTGATTCAGGCCTACTAATGATGGAATTAATGGTACTAGGTGGATGAAGCTGTGGGTCAAGGTTTACGTTTACAAGATTGCATTCCTATTTTTGTGTAGGTATATATGTAGGTTACGCTAACCACTACTAGCAGGTATATATATATATATATATATATATATATATATATATATATATATATATATATATATATATATATATATATATATATATATTCAAAGACCCCTAGATTCTTATACTATATAGGGCACTACTGCAATCTACCGGTAATAACAATAACATACCTCATTCATATACACCAATAGCCAACATATAGGTATTAGCCCAAGGCAATACAGTACATATTCATTATCCAACATAATACAGTCTATTCTAAACGGTTCGTTTTACATTTAGGCAAAAAAAAAAAAAAAAAAAAGCTTTTTGTTTCAGATATTACCTGAAACATTTTTTTTTTAAATCTTTGTTAAACACACTGAATAAAATAAGGGTAGGTCGGTTTAAAAAGAATTGTAAAATCTTTCTAACTGGTGCAGTGACTCGCGACTTGTGCCGATGACTTGCAACCTCCCCTGATGATTCACAGCTGACCAAAGAAACTTAAAAAAAAAAACCAAAAAAAAAAACCACGAATATTTTCCTTCAAAGTTGCAGAAAAGAAAAGCTAGGGTCAGCCCTGTTTTGCTAGGTAGGGTCGGGTACTTGAAACACGCAACTTCCTTATTGGCCTTATCTAATAACTTGCTTGAACCTGGCTCTATTATCTAGTTAGAGGAGACCTGTATCTGGTTTGACATGTCAAGGGTGGTGCTAATAAACTTGTATATAACTTGAAGAGATATGATCTGAGGTAGGGCTGCCACTCTACACCTCCCCTATGTCACAATATTATCATCTCCCCATGTCTACCCGACCCCTCCCATCTGCCTATTTTTAACCCTTTAAAGGGGTGCAGAGTGTTTTTAAGTATTATTCCCATTGGTTGTCATGATGCATGATAGAACCCTGGTGAGTAACTCACCAGCGCTGCATTCATGCATCATGCCGACTGTTCAGGCTTGATTGATACCCTATTGATGAGTCGGCATGATGCAGCGAGACTCGCGCACTACATTAGTGCACCAAGATCAGGAATCTAGATGCAGCATGCAGACCTTAACCGCTAATGCATAAATGCATCATGTCATTTATGGGGTTGATATACTCCCAGCTGATTAGCATGAAGCACCAATGAATTGGTGCATCATGCCGACCAATGGGCATGATGCACTCCTTCTTGATGCACTCCTTAAATGGTTACATCAGACATGACCGGCTTATCACTGCCCCCTACCAGGTAGTGGTGTTATCTTTCCATCACCCTAACTATATAAACCCCCAAGGTGCCACTCCAGCCCCACAGGTGCCAATATGCCCACTATGCTGCCACCAGACTTAATATAATACCTCCACGGCCAATCTCTCATCTTCTGTTAAATCATTCCCTCATCCCTCAGCCTCTCTGGTGTCACCTGCACTAAGGTTTTCTATCTAAGCTATAGGCCTCTCCTCCCTAGGGATGTATACATGTATGTATATTCCCACCGGAATGTTCCTAGCCCCTCTACTATATATAACCTCCAGCCCTTTACATAGATGTAATTCTCACTGACATATTTTTTTATTGAATGAGAGTAATTACCCACAGAAAATGTACCAAAATCACAATCTTTCCCATTCTTTGTTGAGCTGGGAAAGCTTACTATCAATCTCCCCAGCCCCCCCCCCCCCCTCACACACTCTCTCTAGCATTGCTCAAGGCCTAATCCCTGCAGGCCCGATCTTATCATATATATCTTAACATGTCAGACTATCGTATCAGCACTCAACCACTGGGGTCTCTCCCCACCCCCAGACCCCCCCTCCCCCATAGTGAGAGCCAATTAGTTAATTAATAATAGAGTAATGAGTCATTAACTGAAGCTAACCCTGAGGCCATCTGGTGCCAAGGTCTCCGTAGGTGGTGATCACTCCCCAAGGCCTAACCTGTAGGCCGTTACTATACACTGTCTGGGCTTAAAGTACTGAAGCTGAGTCACATCGCATAAGAGCCTAAATTAGCAGGATTAGAAATCTTTAAAAAAAAATAGAAAAAAATATCAGATTTGCTTTCGAGAAAACACCTTTGAATATTGTTACTATATTTTAGAAAGTCGCACAGTGTAATAAAATTCAAAGAGAAGTTGATGATGGCTCAGTATTTTGTACATGAGTATGGTCTAACAGACATTCTGGATATCATCTCTGTACCCTGGGTATAGACAGAGTAGAGTTATGGCTATGACAGGCTGGTATTTGGTGTCCTAGTACAAAGTAGTTACCAACCTGTATATTCTGCTGCTGGTAGGGGGATTAGGGTTTAACGTCAGCAGCAGCTAGCCCGGGGTTGGGGAGGGGATGGACAGGGGTGGTTGGGGGCGGGGGGGTTCTGCAGTGGTCAGCATGATACATGAATGCAGCCCTGGTGAGTCTACTCGCCTGGTCTGCATTCATGTATCATGATGACCCAATGGAAGCGTATAAAGCTGCCGTGGTCAGCATAATGTGTGGATGCATCCTTGATGGGATATATTTCTCCCCAGTGCTGTATCTATGTATCGTACTGACCCTGTGAGGTGAGTAACTGTAGGTCTACATGATGCATGGATGTATGTCTGGTGAGTTACTCACCAGGGCTGCATTCATGCATCATTCATGCATCGTGCCAACCAATGATACACAGATGCAGGACTTGCATCATGACACCAAATGGGGAGAGTGGATTGATAGAAAGTATAAAACTAATAGATGTGGTCCCTAAAAGGTTAAAACAGTCGGCAGTCGTTAAAGGGTTAAAACACCCTAGATCCCCCAGAGGGTTAATTCAGAGCCAGGGTATAGGTCAGCTTGTAATCCCATTATAATGCCTGCTGTCTCACCCTGGTATTACTGACATCTCAAACAGCATAAACTAAAACTAATCCTACTAGAGGCTGGTATAGCCATCTACCATTATTATAAAGTGGTGTATACACGGTGCAGATTTGAGCAGACTAGACCACACAAAACATCAGCAGACAAATGTCCGCTTGTGTTGTGGCTTGTATGGAGGAGTCTGCAGGACCTGATACATGGCACATTTTACAGACTTGTCTGCTGAAGTCTTGAGTAAAATCCTGGTGGAGATTTGCAAAACTACAGTAAATGTGTCATGAGTCACATGATAGCTACTTATCACATGACTCAAAAGGCTGCCCTTATTGGTCAATTTACTGCAGACTAGTCAGAACAAGTCTGCTGCCCCTGATACATGGCACATTTTGAGCAGACAAGACCAGGTTTGAGCAGACAGCAGACAAGATTTTTCAAACATGTTTGATATCTGCAGACAAGTGGAGACAACTGCAGACATTTGTCTTGACCCTGTATACACGGCACATTTTGAGCAGACAAAACAACTGCAGACATGTGTGCAGTAGTCTTGTCTCCTCTAGTCTGCTGAAAAACACGCCGTGTATACACCACTTTAGGGGGCCAGGTGGTATTAGTAAACTGATACTTAGCCACTTACTGCATTCATGCCAACCCTACAGGGTTGATACACTCCCGGAGGGTCGTCATGATGCGCCAATGAAGTGCTGGCGAGCAGACTCGCCAGCACTTCATTGGGGCATCATGACGACCAAGGAGCATGGACCTGGAGGCATCATTTACGTCATTGCTGCTGTGGCTGCTATAGTCATTCATAATGACCAGATGGTATTGTAGAGAGAATGGGGAGCGGGGGTCTCGTTAGGTTAAATACCTATACGTAATAATGAACAGGTGGATGCTGATAATGCTTAAATCATTTTACAAACTCTGAGTAATTTCCTTGGAAGTGGAATTATTATCCCTAACACTTGGGATCTGAAAATGGATAATCTTTCCACTGGTAAATTCCATTTAGATATGGGTTTCTTTTTCTTTTCAAGCTTGAGTGAAATTTAAAGGAAACTTGAAATGGTAAATTAGGAGCATTTCATTAACGAGAAGGCTTCTAAAATTGATAAATAGCAAATTTTTAAAAGCATATATATTGTAAGTATGTATAGTCTACCTACAGTACAAGTGCTATTTTCTCTGTTGAAAAAGGTTACTTAGATCATATACTTTTCTAAATGTGGATAACCACATGTCTACAGGTTGTATGTTCTGTACCTGTTGATGTATATATTATATGTCCTGTAACTGTTTGTACCTGTATATAATTACAAGCTGCTCTCACTAATCATTGCCTCATGCTTGTATTTTGTAGGTAAGTAACCAGCTGTCATGCTGCATATAGAGTGGTAATGTATTACCAGTACACATGGGGTTCTCAGCTAACACTCACAATGATCCTGCAGGCTGGTAAGTAGGCACAAATAAGACTTTAAAAAATGAAAGTAAGAACAAGAACTAAATTATGGTAGAAAAGGACAAGCAGGTTATCGTTTGCGGTTAAGATGTTAAATCTGGGTGCTCAAAATGATAGGACATAAAGATAGTAATGTAATGTAATAATGTACTGATATGTGGGTTTGGGTGTTGTGGAGAGCTGGGAAACAGTGGCGGATTTAGAGGGGGGGCGCGCCCCCGCCCCCCCTTTTGTCCAGTACTTAAGAGTTCAACGACATATTTTGGACCCCAAAATTTGTCCAAAAATAGGGGGTGCGCCCCCTTCTTTTTTTGGGCTGCGCCCCCTCCTTTTCCAAATCCTGGATCCGCCACTGGGGAAGATCCTAACCCTTTTAAGGCACATAATGTAAATTAGTTTATGAGATTGTTTGGTCATCATGATGCACTGATAAAGTGTTGGGGAGACCGGCACATCACTTGGTGCATCATGCCGAGCCTCCAGAAGTGTATTGACCCTGCAGGGTTGTCATGATGCGTGAATGTAGCCCTGGTGAGTTACTTGCCAGGGCTGCATTCATGCATCATGATGACCAATGGGCTGATGCATTAATGCATTAGCGGCCTGTAAAGGGTTAAAAGCTCATTATACAGCCAGCTATATAGTAGTTACAGTTGTTTTATCCTTAGTGTTGAGTTGTGTACTGTGTGTTTACTACTACTGCCGCTGTGGGCGCTGTCTGTCGTACTTAGCTACTGCGGCTCTCTGATTTTACTGCTGGTAGTATAACAACCATAAGTCCACAACTATATACCTACCACAACTAGGGAAGAGCCCCAATAGTAACAGGCTTAAATAATTGCCAGTCACCAAGAGTATGTGTGGTTGTAGGAAACAAACTAAAAATCCTGGGATGGAAGTCCTCACAGGATTTCCCAGATTTCAGGGATTTCCAATTTCCCTAGTCCTAAATCATCCTACACTGAATCGATATTTGGGAGGTTCTGGGTTAGCATTTGAGGCACCCTTGTGGTAAATTACTTCCATGCTGGCAAGACTCATGCCCACAAATCATCCACTGTATTGATTTGTCTGATATCACTTCTTTGAATCTGCCAAGAGATGGCCATGGTCCATACTAGCCCTTATATCCCAGCAGCTGACCCTGCGTATGTAGTAAAATCAGCAGACCGTGTTAGAGTCCTCACAGAATGACTGTAATATGGCCTACTGTAAGGAGTATTGGACATCATGAGCTATGGCCCTCAGGGCCCTTCTGGTGGGACGGACCCATGTTGTATATCAGTGGTTAGTAGGTGCTCACAACCTAACAAGCATAGAATCACTTGGAAATGGGAAAGGACCATTGCCTGCATAATATACTCATGGACATTTAGGCCTAAGGATAGGAAGATGAAGTTTTATATACATGTAGTTCAATATCATTTTAACTAGACCTCACAATTTCACCCTGATTTTCTTTTTGTCTGATTTCCTTTTATAAAGTGATATCTTTACCAATATCATGAAACCTTCACCAATATTGACCAAAAAAAAAAAAAGAATAAAGGCTATTTGAAAATTGTATAGAAAATGTCTGAAAAAAAGGCTAATTTACCTAGTTGATGATGACCAGGGGATGGGATACCTGGCAGATAGACAATTCTCCACTCCTTCTCTTTCCCACCCCATCCCGTTTGACAGCTTGAAGTTCTAGGCGTGATGTGAGGACGGCCCCATTCTGTGCACATCTTCACTTGTTGACGTCCCGTATTATACACTGCACAGGCAACACGACCCTCACCTGCTCTCTCCTTCAAACCTAGCCTCTTACTCTCTCAGCTCTCCATTATCTCAAGTTTTCAAGGTTCAACTGGGATTAGTTCCTCCTGAATTTCATTTTCTTATACCCTGAAAATTAACTGTTACTGAGACCCATCCCTGCTCTTCATCACCAATATATTTCATCACCACCCCTACCCCCATGCTGTCACTGTTCTCCTGTGTCTGTCAAGGTTCAGGTTGGAATAGTAAACACATGTCTCCCTGTCTCATGTGTGTCCAGGTCTTCTTTTAACCTTCACTTCAGGAGAAGGTGACTATAAACAGAGACACAAGTCTGTCAACTGCAGGGTCATCATGTCAGATCCACCCATACCATGCAGGCGAGGACTACTTGTCAGTGCTGCATTGGTGCATCATGCCGACCCTTGTGGGCTTGTATCAACCCTTTAGAGTTTTAGAGCATGATGCATGAATGCAGGAGTGGTAACTCACCAAGCCTGCATGTGTGTATGATGCGAGGTTAATGGTCACTTGGTGAGAATGCAATCTCAGGACTTGCTCAAGTCTATAGATTGTATTTTGAGAGACACAAGGTAATGTAAAATACTATAGAATTAAAAGACTTCTAGTGACTTGAGGGCTACTGGATGAGTAGGGAAGAGATGGGGAGTAGAGCTTAGGGACTGTGGCCAGTATAACCTTGGGGGTGGTGGTGGTTGTATGCTTACTCTCTACAAGTGAAGGATCTGAGAGACATGGATGTATTTGTTCTGTGGCTCTCCTCTATCTGCCCCCCCCCCTCTATCTATCTCCTCTCTACCACCACTACCACCCAGCTACTAGCCCGTGTCTGCTGTAGGCATATTTCTGATGTCACAAATTCATATCTCCATCCATTCTGGTGCCATGCTAAATCAAGGCCTAGGTACCAGATGTACAAATGGTATATACATAAATTCTTCCTTTTTTTTGAGAGGGGGAAAGGATTTGGCAGATTAGCTCTAAAGTATCAGGGATCAGGGGTTGTGTTTTCATTGATGTAAATATTACATGGCCATGCTTGAGGAGTGGGGACACTTCAAGTGGAGAAGGCCCTGAGAGGGAGGACATGCTTGCTGTAAGGGCCTGGGAGTGATCATTTATTATCAAAGAATGGATGGGAGGTGGATTATTGTCCTGTTAAGGGGAGTGTAGAAAATTTGGATACCTCTTGAGGGGGTGGTAAAATTCTGCCTGGCATTTAGCACGATTGGTCAAAACCTTTTGACTGTTCCTGAGGGGGGATTGAGCAGAGAATTTCCACACATCCTGCAAAATCTCCCCCACCATTTTCTCAAAAAATGACCACCCCCCCCATAAGGACAGGCAGTGTAAGGTTGTGGAGGTTATATATGGAGGTGTGTGGTGGCAGGCTGGAGTGGCCAGGGTGAGTAGAAGATAGGGGGAATGGTAAGTGGTAAGGTAGGGCCCAGTGCTTGTAAGGTATAAGTGTTAGGGGGTTGGACGGGTGGGGGGGGGGAGTGCTTGGATAAGTGCTGTGGGTTGAGAGGTAGCACATAGACCTTTAAGGATACATACAAGAGTGCATCGTGCCCATTGTGTACATGATGCACCAATGAAGTGAGCGCTGGTGATTCTGCTTGTCACCACTTTATAGCTGCATCATGCTGGCACTCCGAGTGTATCGAGCCGGTAGGGTTGGCATGATGCACTAATGCGGCCCTGGTGCATTAATGCATCATGCCAACCACCAATAGGCATGATGCATTAATGCATCATGTGGCCTATGGAGGTTTAGGTAAGTGGAAGCGGGATGTGATGGATGCAATAAGGGGGAGGCATCTTAAGGAGGCTGTCAAGGTGGGAATGCAGGAATCTGGGATGTATGGTAGCCAGATTGTAAGAATGTACAAGGACAGGAAGGTTAAGATATATGTGTGTATAACAAAAGCTGCAATTTAAACTTGCACTAAAGCTAAAAGTGGAGAACAACTTGGGGTATCCAGATTGGCCTGTTAAGTGTCCCCAGCTAGCAACTGGCTGCTTAAAAATTTCTTGCCATCCATACCTGATGCTTGTACAGAACACATGTTTATTTCCTGTTGGAACCCCAGCACTAGTCTCAGGTTGGCACTCAGTTGAGACACCAATGCTTACATGAACCAATACAGTAGTGACCAACCTGAACCTACAGACGTTCGCCCTTTGAGGGCCGCTGATGCATTAACGCATCATGGCCCATTGGTCGGCATGATGCATGAATTCAGCCAAGCTGAGTATCTCAACTTACAACCACCATCCCGATCCCAGAAATAAACCACCACACACAATATCACACCCCAATATCTTATCTGATATCTGCTTAAAATGTTGGTTGTTTTTTTAATCAACTCTTTAAGGACTGCTAATGCATTAATGCATCGAATTTAGCCCTCGCGAGTAACTCACCAGGGCTACATTCATGCATCATGTCAGCCTTGCACGGGTCAATACACTCCCGGAGGCTCGCTATGATGCTCCAATGAAGTGCTTGCGAGCAGTTTCACCAGCACTTCATTGGTGCATCATGCCGAACAGTGGGCATGGTGCACTCCTGCAACAGTGACACTTAATGGGTTAGAAGTGGCCAGCAGCATAGGGATGTAGGGGCAGGAGGCTGAGTAGGTACCAGGGGGGGACTGAGGGCTAGGTGGGTGGTGTAGGTGACAGCTAAGTCTGGTGCCTGAATGTTGTAAGGACATGTGGAGGTGACAGCACCAAGCTTAACTCTAAATGTTATACCTGCCTTAAACCCCGCACATAAGCCGCATCTGCATATAAGGAGCACCCTGCCCTTGAGAGTAAGCTGTAAGCTCTATTTTGGGGCCTTAAATTGTGCTGATTCCTTAGCAAAGTCTATAAATTATGTAAAACCCCTCACATAAGCTGTACCCTGAGTTAGGGAAGGATCTCTAGGGCTCTAAGGAGTAGGGATCTACAATTGTCTATTATCAATGGCTTATATGAAGGGTTTTATGGTAGATCTGTGGGGGGGGGGTGTAAGGGGTTAGGGCTGTGCTGTAGGTAGTGCCCTAACCCTGTGTCCTGGGTAAGGACACTAAGAATGAGCCTGAGTCAGTTCCCAGGCCTACTTTAAACCATTGCAGTGTGATAATCATTATGTGATTGACTAGACGTCAATCACATACTTATATGTACATAGACCGAGGCACAAAACCACATTGAAACAAAGAGGGATTCTGACAGACATAGGAACAAAGAGGGAAATATGGCCCATACTCTGTCTCTGTACACATTGCTATTGGTGTATATGTTTTTGGTATATAATATAGTTGAAGGTAGCCCATAGGCCATGTAGATGGTATGGATAGCATTTACACCTCAGAGACAGAGAATAGGTTGTGTACCAGTTCAGTGGCCATGAACAATAGGGGATTAATCTATTTCTTCCAGCCTTCATGCACCAGTGGTCATTAACCCTTTCAGTGCCACATAGCACCAGTTCACCTTTAGATACAACGGATCAGGAAATGGCATCACATCAAACCTTGAAGGGCAGCAGAATGAATAAAAGAATAGAGATTCTGTGGTCGCCATTGAACATAGGACATAGTAGTCAATTACACGTAGGCCTAAGGCCTAGCCTTTACCTTCATATGATACCTCTGGCTTCACATTTGGGTAATGTCCTGATGCAGCGATTTGGTGCTGGCGTGTAAACCACCACATCTCATGCCCCTTCAAGGCAAATAATTCGCCGAGTCAATGCATCTATTTCAATATTTTACTACATATACATTTGCAAATCTAGGTTTTGGAAAAAGAGAATGCAGCCCGAAAGTTAACAGAGATTTACCTATAGGTAAGGATGCCTGTGCTCCTGTGCCAGCATCTAAATCCACCACTATACATCAACACATTTGAAAGATCATACTGAAGACCTAGTTTCATGTTAGTGACATTATTATTCAGGCCATGTTCTCCAAGCCCTGTCATTGATACTGCTAATACATGTTCAAATAGCATGTTCAGCCAGTGCAAGTTCTTGAATGTAAATTAACCCCTGCACCCCCACAACCAGTTATTAAGTTAATACATGTACTATAATAGTCATGTAATATACTACCATTGCCACACCCATGGGACATGGACATGCACTGAATAAGGGGGAGAAGTTGATGAGGAATAACCCTTTATGGTTAGCATAGTGTCTCAATGCATCATGTCTGTTTTTTGCCTCGCTGCATGAATCCCTGCGTATGACTCATGGCGACTGCGTTTATATGGAATGTCGAGGGGTGATACAATTTTGCAGGGTTAGACTGGTGCTCCCATCGCCAGCACTGCATCGTCAGGATGACAGATAGAGACGAAACAACACACCTTTAAAGGTCTAGGGGAAGGTGTCCAGAATCTAAATGAGGTGTTGATATGGATGGCCATCTGTATGCAGACCACTCAGACTAACAGTGTTGTATCATGTAACATAAGGTTGTCTTACAACTATGGGTATTAAACCATCCCCCATCTGGTCATCCTAGCCTTATGTACTAATAGGATCATGTCCCTGATATGGACTCACTCCCCCGCCTCATGTCTATCATAATGCTGCCATGTGTCATATTGTGTAGGCAGCCATTTTGTTGCCTTGGCAGCCATTTTGGTTTCGAGCAGCCATATTGTTTCTTATTTGTCATTATGGTGGCAATTTTGTTCCTTGTGTCAGCCATCTTTGCCCATATGGCAGTCATCTTTTCTCTTATGGCAGCCATCTTGTCCCTTAAGGCAGCCATTTCGACCCTTCTGACAGCCATCTTTTCCCTTATGGAAGCCATCTTGTGATTCTGCTTCTGTCTGATGTATTCCTACACCCCTATATAACCCAGTTTCACCAGATCCATCCACCCCGATGTACAATATGAATATACATGAGGCGCACAGCATGTTACAGTGTTACATGACTCCCTACCATGTCCATGCAGCAGCATGTGCCGGGCTCCTTATACCATTACACAGACCCCCCTTACTCACCACCCACCTTATAGCATTACTACTGACTGTAACCTATCCTCATGATATACCCCAGATCAGAACCCTACCCTACATGCTATTACATGTAGGACAATGAGGACATGCATCCATTGCCCCACATACTATTATCGGGGAAGAGGAGTTTGGTCTGAGATTGCAGACTAGGGAAGATAAGGATGATTGTTTGTGTTGATATTTTGTACATTTGGTACATTATGTGGCGGTGCGGAATAAGTTTCCATTACTGTACCATGCATGCTATGTGAAAGACTTCAGTACTCGGCTTGCACCACATCCGGAGACCAGGCATGGTCTTAAATGTATATCCAAAATGCATAAAAATAAGCTTTCACCCCTAGATGACATTATAGGAGGCACCTTTGCATCTCCTCCACTGCCTGATATCAATTGCCTAACCTATATTCTATGTGCCTTCTATGTCAAATCCTGCCTTTGTCAGCTCTTAGCTCCTTCCTTTCTCCAGGGTTGGAGTTTAGGGTTACCTTGCACCATGTTCTCATAAAAGGTGTGTGATACATCTAACCCCCTCTAGTGGTGAGATCCCAGCACTATATCAGCCCTCTCCTTATACTAAGGACTGACCTCTCATCATCTCTAACACCTCCCTTTGACTTTAACCCTTTAACCCTTTAAAGGCTGCTGATGCACTCCTGCATCATGCCCATTGGTCGTCCTGGTTCACCATGGTCCAATGAAGTGCTGGTGAGACTGCTCACCAGCACTTCATTTGAGCATCATGTCGACCCCATGGGGCTCAGTACAAAAACTCCTGGAGGGTCGGCATGATGCTCCAATGAAGTATTGGCGAGCAGTCTGACCAGGACTTCATTGGTGCATCACAATGACCAATGGGCATGATGCATTAATGCACTAGCGGCCCTTAAAGGGTTAAAGGCTGCATATTGCTTTTATGCCCTAAGCCCAATGGTGTTTATAATGTATGAATGCAGCCCTGGTGGGCCAAATGCCAGGGCTGCATTCATCCCTACAGGGTTGATGCACTCCCCAAAGGCTGCCAAGGTGCATCATGTAGAATCACATAGAATCAACAGCGCTGCATTAGAGCATTGCAGCACGCGGCACTCCTGATGAATAGACAGGCTAGCACTGCATTGATGCATCATGCGGATAACGGAACATGAACCTTGAGGCATCATGCTGATAACGGAACATGAACCTTAATGCATCATGCTGATAACGGAACATAAACCTTGAGGCATCATGCTTCCCTCTTAGTGTTAAAATGTGTGAATGATTGGTGAAGATCACATTCCAAGAGGAGATGGAGGACTTTGTAGAAGAATCTCCCTACCACCACCATCATCACCCATCACCCATCACCCATCACCCATCACCACTGGGGGAGTCACCCAGTCAGTGCTGGAGGACGCCTGGAGGCTGCTAGATTCACACAGGGTAGTGTAGGATGGAGGAGGGATTAACCCTTTAAAGGCCGCCGATGTAGGAGTGCATCATGCCCATTGGTCGGCATGATGCACCAATGAAGGCCAGCACTTCATTGATGCATCATTCTGATTATATCAACCCGATAGGTTCGGGATGATGCATAAAGGCATAAATGATGCGAGTAAATCACCAGGGCTGCATTTATGCATTATTTAGACCAATATTTAAAAAAAAACCGTTCTGTTTCTTTCTCCATAGTGATTGCCTAGGGTTCTAGGGCTGGGTGAGTGTCATGCCCTCCTAGCTGGCTCCCCTACAGGGGTGCCCCCTAGTGAGTGTAAGTAGTGAAACTAGTGCATAGTCCATTACAACCGTATGCTACCTTTACAGTGTTAGATGGTGATTGAGAGTGATGTGGTAGGGTAGACAAAGCGAGATGTAGAGGGGCTTTGTAGTGTGTGATGTAGGATTCTATATCACCCCCTCCCCCAATGTCTGCCTGCAGGATATACCATACCACCACCACCAATAGGGACTGAGGGAGGGACACAAGGCATCTGGTCTTTCACCTACACCATATAGGCCCGGCATATATGACAAGTTCAGTCTTACAGATCAGACTCTGTGAGCAGCTGTAACCTTAACTGTCCGGGTTATCAAGGGTAAACCATGTTCTTATTCAGGTTTAGTGGTCAAGCATGCATTCTATATTTGAATTTTGTTCTGTCTTGTCTAGGAAAAGATCTTATGGAAAGACTCAGTTCAGTACAAAGTACTTTTGAATGAAGTACCCCATTTAGAATAGAGAAATCACTTCGTTTTAGAGATTTGAATTTTTTTCTGGGGAAAAAACTGGCAACGTGCATTTTACTTGTAGGGGATGGGAACAGGCCTAGCCCTGGACTGCTCCAGACTACCATATTCTATGAGATCCTGTCTTCTAGTAGGGGTCTCCCTGGAAATGTATGTTGGGTTTTAAAGTGTTGAAAGTGATAATCAGGGTTAAGACAGGAGCTCAGAACTGAGAGTTTACACTCTCTAGCACACACCATACACTCCTAAACACCTCTCACACCTGGCCAGGTGAGTTTATTCCTACCAGGTGTTTAGTACATCAACATAGGGTAAGGGGAAGGAGGGGGGGGGGTGTTGGTTGGATCTTAAGATGGACAAATTGTTGATATTTGCACAGCGTAACCCTTACTGAACTATCAGAGGTGGTAGTGACGAGAGAAGGGTATGTGGAGGAAATAATGAAGATTATCAACAACCTTCTGTTACAAAAATAAATGTGACTTTTACATTAGAGAATGGATAAGTAGTAGGTGTGCATGAGCTTGAAGCTAACCTCTGATAACCCTAGGCCATATGAATATATAATATGTATGTGTGGTTAATACAGCCTATAAACCAGTATTTGTAATAACAGGGATGTTTAGGTGTGAAGGACCTATGTCTACATTTAGGGCTTTCTATTGGAGAATTTCAGCTTTTACCTTATGCTCAATCACTTTCATCCCTGGTAGTGAGTTCCCCAGGTAGGCCTTGATGCTGTTTACTTAATCTAGCTCCATACCAATAGCACACCTGTACCTGATTATCTTGTACCTCACTATCTCACCTGTGGGACTGGTATAGATACAGACACCTGGGTATGATCCACACCCACACACAACTCACATTGAGACCATCACATCTTTTTACCCTTCAGTTTCTCTAGACGTAAGCCTGAGGGCTCAATATGTTCTTTATAATCGTAACCATAGCCATGACCATGGTTACCATATCTGCCTCCATGGTTACAATAGCCATGACCATGGTTACTAAGCTGTTTCCATGGTTACCATAACTGCCTCCATAGTTAAAATAGCTATCTCCATGGTTACATTAGCTGTCTCCATGGTTACAATAGCCGTAACCATGGTTACAAAAACTGCCTCCATAGTTACAAAAACTGCCTCCATGGTTACAATAGCTGTCTCCATGGTTACAATAGCTGTCTCCATGGTTACAGTATCTGTCTCCATGATTACCATGGCTGCTTCTACAGTTACTGGTACCTCTTTCATCATGTCAGGGAACACAAATATTGCTTCCAGGTCAGGGAATTTCATATTCTTGTCAGGGAATCCCAGGTTTTGTGAAAATGTCAGGGAAATATTTTGCTGTCACGGAAATGTTGTACTCTCGTCAGGGAAATTTGATAGGCTAAAGAGGGATACATTAGAAAAGTGAGGCAATACGGTTCATGTAAAAGACAGGAGAATGTAAACGGGCATGTAGACACTTCCCTGGTATTTATTAGAGTAAATTATAATCTACCAATAAAGTTTTGGTTTATGATATAACTCAATCCATGTGATGTGCCCAGATCAGTTGAGGAACATTGTTAGTTGAATGGGGGGATAGGGGGTAGGTATAAAGTCACAGAGGGCATATAGATATGAATGCAGTATTTTGTTTACTTTGGATTAAAAGCGGGGGGGGGGGGTGTGGAATTTCACCAACCCCGTTGTTAAAAAATGACGATTCCCTAATGTAACTTTACCTCTATCCCACCTAGAGTGCTACAAGATAGAGTAGGGTTTATTTTCACACATAAGCCATGCCTTAGGTGTTGGCTACTACAGTAAATCTAATTAATGTTGTCAGGGAAATCGATCACCATGTCAGGGAAAAGTCAGGTTATTTTAAAGTGCCATGTTGGTGACAACCATAACCATGCATCATGGACCATAGCTATCTTTATAGGTTTTCCCATGGCTGCAATACATATCCTCTATAGTGATAACCCTATCTCTTGTACTTCATGGTCACTTTTTAGTATTCAGGGTCTCAATTTCGGTTTGAAAATGGTGGTGAGCTCACTTTGGATTTGAAGCATGTAGCTCCCCTTCATAGCTACTGCTTGTATCACCTAAACTCACCTTTCGTTTAGTTTTTCCATCGACATGAGTAGTAACTATATACCTGTGGCCATGGTTACGTGATGAGACTCAGACTGAGGCTGTTTGCCCGGTGAGAGATGGGTGTTATTCTGTAGAGCGCGCAGATATCTGGAGAGCGCTAATATTTACCATCCTGAGATACCTTACTCTCACCCTCTTATCATTTGTTTATTTTCTTCACAGATATGTCTCCCTCCGCATCCCTGATTCAGTGAGGCATGACATCAGGAGTCAATCATATATGTATAGATTGTTGTAGTGGTTTATGCAGTGAAGGCAGCCATCTTGTCCCTAAAGGCAGCCATCTTGTTTGTCTACACATATTGCTCAATCAGAAAGAATGAGCAAAATTACCAGCTTCAGATAAGCTCCCTTTTCTACCACTGCTGCACTTTACAGTGGCGGATTTAGAAGGCGCCCCCTCCTTTTTGCCTGTAGTTAAGCGTTAGTTTGCCTTTTTTATACTTCAAATGTATAAAAAAACAACAACACCGCTTTGCACTCTAAATCACATGTCGCGCACCTCCCGCCCCAATGCCTTACATCCCTAAGGCTAAGGTATTATTCCTCCACTTCTTTGATCTTAGGTTCAAACTTTGAACCCCATGCACCAAAAAGTTCACAAACATAGAAATGTCATCAATAAACCACACAACTACAGCTTTCATTTCTCTTACTGCTGTTGTCTCTTGCCCTGCCTCTGCTTCCAATATAGCTTCAAAGTAGGAGCTGTTTCATCTATATCTACCCGTGTTACACTTTAAAAAGATAACTGTTGAATATACCAAGTATCCTCGTAAAGCTGTGCAGTGAATCACTGTATTAGTAATGCAGTGTAATTTCTACTATGAAGCCCCAAGAATTGTACAGTAAAGCATTATAGTATGAACAATCGGTGCGAAAATTACGGTGAAATCCTCATCCCAAAGTTGCCAGAGATGAGTTGTAATTTTGGTGGCATTTTTCTTACAATGTAGCCAGGTAGTATGTCAAAGCCAGCATTGGGAGATGTGACTGATTGTCAATGTATAGACCTTTGTATGTGAGGCATGGAGGTGAGGTGTTCAAAGGGACTGAGCGATAATAAGTGCAGTGAGCGACAAAAGGGAGCAAAACAGTGGCAATTGACATATAGAGAACACAGATATATAGAATATTGCACCTAGACCCAATACTGTACCTCACAGGGCACAAAGGGCACATTAAATGTGTATGAGTATAGAAACTGACATACTGTAATATGTAGGGTATCGTATTGTCTGAAATATAATGAAATGGGTCAGTCTATGCATAAAGGCCAGTTTCGAATGCGTGTCGTGGATAAAGTTGTTTTGAAAAGGAACTTCTGGCGGTTCTCAAATAATAGCCAATCTAGCATTCTTTACATCCAAGGTGTACCTAAACTGGGTAACATGGCGTGCAGTACCTACCTCCAAATTGATTTCCTATACAGATGAATTTGGAGGTACTGTAGCAGGAGATTACCCAATAGAAATTACAGAAATCAATATAGATTGCCTAGATCAGGTCAATGACCTAAGGTCTAACGACCTAAGACCCAAATAGCAAATGGATATATCATTAAGTCATCAACCCTGTGAGTAAATCTCTGTGGACATTGCACTGAGGACTGCCTCTGAAGACTCCCTCTAGATTTGACCTTAGCCAACCTTCATACATAGAAGGGGAAATATCAGTGATAACATTATCAGGGGACGGCAAATTGATGCCAGACCTGGTAGCACCCGGTTCACGTTTCTTTGTCGTCATGATGCACCAATACAGCACTTGTGTGTGAATCACCAGCACTGCATTTATGCATCATGCCAACCCCTAAGGAGTGTATCAGGTCAGTGGGGTGGGCATGATGCATGAATGCAGCCCTCCTGAGATAGTCGCTGGCATGATACATGAATGCAGCCCTGGTGAGTTACTCAACACCTCTGCGTTCATGCATCATGCCACCCTGGGCCATTAAAGGGTTAATCTCAGAGTGGAGAGGCATGGGATCTCCTAATACCAAGTGGTGCAGAGTGCTTGTTTACACAGTCATAAGGCCTGTTTACATAACATATATAAAGTCAAATAGAAACTATAAGAAAGAAAATAAAAGTAAAAATAACCTTGCTCAGAGAAGCAGTGCTTGACCTTAAATTTGCCCCATGGTGCATCTGTAGGGTACATCAGCAGCAGGAGGTCAAAGGTTATGTAGGTCATAGGTCAGGAGGCCTGGTGTGCATCTTACACTACCGTGAACCATAATATGGATGGATCTGAGTAGTACATCATTCAGCCACCAGGCTGTGCTACTGGTATGTAAGGTATAGGTGGCACCAGAGACATTTTATTGGTGTTTCCAGGTGGAATTGATGGAAGTGTCATTTTAGTATCTAGGATGCTGAACTTCTAGACCTTTCCAGGCTGCATCAGCGATCCTACAAGTTCTTGTTGCAGGGCAGGGTGCCAGTGCAGAACCGGGAATTTGATACCGCCTTGGATTGTGACCGACAAGTCTGATGCAGGAGTGCATCATGTCCATTAGGCAGGATGCACCAATGAAGTGCTGGCAAGCAGTTTTGCCAGCACGTCATTTGTGTATCATGCTGACCCTCAGGGACTGTATCAATCATAATGATGCATTAATGTAACCCTGGTGAGTTACTCGCATCATGCATCATGACCACCAATGGACATGATGCATTTATTCATTAGTACCCCTTGAGGGGTTAACAGGCTTTGTTGGTTCCTTTGGCACTCATGTTTTAGTATTTTCAACTTCCAGAGAGACATCAAGACCTTTCGCCTTCTGATGAGGGTGTCTGGAGAAGGTTAGATGTGGCAGGATATGGGTGGGTGAGGGTATATATGCACTAAGTGTAGAAGTAATCCCAGACAGGAGGCCCCTTGGTGAGCTGGGAGTGTGCTGGGTGCTGGGGTTGGTGCCCTAGGTGTGGGAGAGGTGTGAAGGGAGGTGTGAGGGGTGACTGGGTGTGAAGAGAGAGGTGCCTGGGGTAGTAAGTATGTAAGGGGTGTGGAGGATGACCAGCTGGAGGTCATGTAACTCTTTAAGGGCCGCTGATGTTTTAGTGCATCATACCCACTGGTCATCATGATACATGGATTAGTAACTCGGCAGGGCTTTATCCATGTGTCATGCCAACCCTATGGGACCCAGGGTCCCTGAGGGTCGGCATGATGCTCCAATGAAGTGCTGGCGAGCAGTCTCGCCAGCACTTTATCGATGCATCATGACAACCAATTGGCATGCAGGGGCATAGGAAAAGAGGGGGCTAGGGCCCCCCCCCAATAATGAGGAGGTTCCCTATATAAGCATATATAAAAATATAGCAGCCCCCCCCAACCGAGACCCCTGGGCCCCTGGCATGATGCAATCTTGCATCAGCGGCCCTTAAAGGGTCACTATGTGGCTGCAGGTACTAAGAGGGTAGAGGAGGGGTTATAGAGGTTGATGTGCTGGAGTATGTCAGAGTAAGGGTCAGGTCACTCCATGGTCAATAACATCCCACTCTATTCCTTCTGCTGCAGCTGCATCTCCTTGGCTTCCCTTGTCCACTTAAAAGGGTCTATTTCTTCTCTTTCCTACCCCGTCAGTGTGTCCTGTCCACATATGCCCACCTTAACATTTCTACACGATATACCCTCCAGTTAGTATTTTCAGGGATTTCCCAGATTTCAGGATCTTCATGTCCTGTACACAACCTCTATTTGAGAGGTCCGAATTGAGCATTTCAGGAATTGAAAAATGCCATGAATATTAGAGGGAAACCTAAATTAAATTGACAAATTTAAATAAATCCTTGCCAATAAAACGACATAGAAAATAAGCCCGGACCAAAATGCAGTAGAAATGCAGCACTAAAACAGCTGGGAAACAGTGTGGTGTGACAGTAGTGATTCAGTGTGAAAGCAGCATCAGAAACAGTATTGTATCAGCATCTACTGTCATTCTACTGCTTAGCACCACAAAACGTGCAGCAGTGGTACAGTAGTAGAACAGTAGTATTAGCAGCATGCAAGCAGTATTGCATCAGTTGTCCCAATTATGTAAATTAGATGGCAGCATTTGAACAGTATCTACTTATTTAATGCTGCATGACCATATATGGGGTTGGGGCAGTGTTCAATCAGCACTACTGCACGGCTGCTGCTATAGCAGTAGTTGAGCAGTAGATCATACTGAAAACTACTGCTGGGGGCAGGTAGAAGCATAAAAGAAGCAGCCGCTGTTCTAGTACTGGCATTACCAATGCTTCTCTAGGTGGTCCTTGCTGGATTTGAACTTGGGATCTTCTGATTACTCTACCAACGCATTAGCCCCCTGAGCCACCACCCCATCAGCTATGTGGAGCGGTTACTACTTCCTAGTAGTGCATGCAAATCATGTAGGAGGGGGCTAGGGCAGTATTGATTCAGTAGTACTGGGTAACTCTTACTATAGCAAAAGGGTATGAGTAGACATATCTATAGAGTGCTGCTATAGTATAATGCCTTTCAGTTTACTGATGTTAAGGTGATGAGACAAGCACTTTGCAATTATTAATGATACATGGATACTATGTAAAAAGAAATATGTCATGATGGGGACCAAAAGATTCAGTATATTTGTACCCTATATAAAGTCAGTGAGTAATTCCTCAATTTCATACACCCCGACATCCATGTGTTTCCATTTCTGGCACTGAATAAGATATATTCATATGCAAAGGGGTGAAGTATGCTTGTCTCCACAAACACTGGATAGTTTCATTATTACATTACTGAATCTTTTGATTGCTGTTCACAACCATACTGACATTCACACTATGGACTGTCTTAGAAACATCAGGTAAATAATCCGTGAATGGACAGAGTCATACCAGTAGATGGTCAGTAGACTACTGCATCTATGCTGCTGCACAGAGTCTATAATTTCTGGAATCTATTAACATTCAGTTGAGAGTCAGTAGACTACTGATTCTAGTCTGAAATGCAGTGCATATTCAGTAGATAGTCAGTACACTACTGAGTCTAGACTGAAAATGCAGTGTGGAGTCAGCTGTTTCAGAAGTATTTCAGCAGTACCTACTGCAATATGCAGTTGTTGATCAGCATATTCTCAGTAGCCACTGTTAGGAGAAGTAGATACTGCCTTCTGGTCCGGGAGCACAATGATGAATAGATGCAGCTGTGGCGTGTTACTCGGCAGGAACAGGAATGAAATGATAAATGTGCCTGCAATTAGCCCACTACAACTAAATTGCCTTTCTAGCAGCTGAAGCCTCTATTCCCTCTTCTCAGCTACCTTTTAAAACCCTCAGCCACAAGTCTCTAAAACCCACCACCCACTGCATACACTGAAGGGCCAAAATGTAAAATCCTCACTTAAGATGCACCAAATCTAAATCTGAGAGGCTGGTGGATTTGAATTTGAGAGTGTGGTTTTATTTGATGATGTAACACTAGAAGTGGTGTCTATTGATACTGAGTGTTTGATCTGCCACCAGGGGGCCCTACGGTCTGGTATTGGTCTCTTTTTAACCCTTTCAAGGCATGATACCTCGTGGTTCATGTTCGTTTTATCGGCATGATGCAGCAATGCAGTGCTGGCAAGTCAAATCAGCAGCACTGCATTGGTGCATCATGCCGACCCTTTAGGAGTGCATCAACCCTGTACAGTCAGCATGATGCATCAGTGAGTTGCCGACTGGTGGTAATTTGGTGCATCATGACCACAAATTGGCGTCAGTTAAATAGGCATCATGCTAGGGTTCAAGGCTTTAAGGCGTCTAATTGCTTGTCTAAGGCAGGAGAGGGTTAGTAATGTGGGTAATGCAGATGGGTTTGGAGGAAGAGGGAGGAGTGGGGGGGGGGTTAAGGTTAGGCATTTGCAAGATGTTGAAGGTTCCAGTAACCCTTTAATGAGTTTATTAACATATTGTGCCCTTTTTCTTTTTATAATGCATGAATGCAGCCCTGGTGAGTAGCCCATAAGGGGTACATGCATGCAGTATGCCGACGCTATTGTGTGGGCGAATTAAAGCTATCGTGAGCCAGCGGTGCATCGTGACACCGATGGAAAATGAACATAATTATAGGCATCATGCTGCCCCTAAGGGCCTAAGTAAGTGGCCTGAGGGCTTGAAAGGTCAATGGAGGAGTGTTGAGGTGGGGGTTAAAATGCCCTGAGGGTTGAGGTGTCTGGTGTTGGTTTAGCAGGCTTCTCTCTATAACAGCTACCCACATCTGCCAGCTGTTGTTATGGAGACATAGAAGGGGATACTCACCTTCCTGCTTTCTTTTTATGGGTAGTGTTTCTATTATTAGGACTGGTAATACCCTGTTTGGTAGGCTAAGGTTTCTCATTTTGAGATCTTGTGTCTGGGCCTTCTGCAATGACACTTTTAAGCGCCGGGGCTGGAATAAACATGCTTGGAAAGGATCTTAATAGAATTGCTGTGGTGCAAGAATGCAGCCTTTGTGAGTCACTCACAAGGCCTGTATTAAATTATACATGTAAAAGGGTCAATAGAGTATTTGGCAAGATTTGCAATGGTTTTAAATCTGTATCAAATCTCAGTCAAACTGTGACCTTCTACTAACAAAATGGAAACTCTGTCAGCTGGTTCTAAAGGAATATAGATTATAATAAATGTCATTTTCTCTAAAAGACTCACTCAAGATGTTGAGTGTGTTTTGCCAGGTGTTGGTAACAACGTTAACAGATGGAAGGAGTAGAAAGCTATCGAGAGGGAATGCAGTACCGTAATCTCCCGCGTAGAAGGCGCGTCTTCTACGCCAAACAAAATGCTGCTGGGTCTTATACGCGGGAGGGTAATTGCCTTGAGTTGGGGGTGTGCCTTATACGCGGGTTTTTCCAACATCTCATTTGGGAAAATGCGCTGATGACAGCTTGAACTCATAGCGCCAGCAGCGCGGCAGACAGGGAGGTGTCGACGCGCTCGCCGGGGATAAGGCCCACCATGCGCCGGTGACAGCTTGAACTCATATAGCCAGCAATTCGGCAGCCCGGTCGGTGTACAGGCGCTCAGCGGACAATACGCCGACCGTGTGCCGATGACAGCTTGAACTCATATAGCCAGCAGCGCGGCAGACCGGGAGGTGTCGACGGGCGCTCGGCGGGTTTGACGTCGACCGTGTGCCGATGACAGCTTGAACTCATAGAGCCTGCACCGCGGCAGACCGGTCGCTGTAGATTTGCTCGGCGGGCAAAACGCCGACCGTGTGCCGATGACAGCATATACTCAACAGGTTGACACTATAGACAAAGCGGCATGGCTTGCCGGGGTGTAGGGAACGCATGGGCCGATGACAGCATCGACTCATAGCGCCAGCGCCGTGGCAGACCGGGGAATGGTCAGCACGCCTGCCGGGGTGTAGGGACGCATGGACCGACGACAGCTTCAACTCAACAGGTTGACACTATAGACAAAGCGGCGTGGCTTGCCGGGGTGTAGGGAACGCATGGGCCGACGACAGCATCGACTCATAGCGCCAGCGCCGCGGCAGACTGGGGAATGGTCAGCACGCCTGCCGGGGTGTAGGGACGCATGGACCGACGACAGCTTCAACTCAACAGGTTGACACTATAGACAAAGCGGCGTGGCTTGCCGGGGTGTAGGGAACGCATGGGCCGATGACAGCTTGAACTCATATAGGGGGGTTGGGAGGGGGGGCTTCTACGCGAAACAGCCCCCCTGTGAGTTGGGGGGCGCCTTATACGCGGGTTTTTCCGGAAATCGATCCAGAAGAGGTACGTGCGCCTTCTACGTGAAAAGGCCTTCTCTGAGTTGGGGGGGCGCCTTCTACGCGAGCTGCGCCTTCTACGCGGGAGATTACGGTATAGAAGATTAACTAACCTAAATTAGATCAGTTTCCAAGGACAGGCTCATTCTTGACAACCCAAAATAGAAACAGCACTAGCCATATAAGGGACTGAACAAGTGAAGCAGTACCAAGAATTGTTTGAAATTTCTCCACAGCTTTAGCATTACCATTCCCTTTAGAGTCTTTGTGTGATTCTATTGAAATTGTAATGAAATGGGATCTGACCTTGGATCAAGAATTAACCCTCTAAAGATTGCATAGTACATTAATTAATGCACCAATCCATTTGGCAAGAGTTGATTTAACCCTACTGAAGCTTTGACATCACACATTTACAGCACTATCAGCACCTTATAATTGATTGTATTGCTTTCTTTTCTCTATTTTAGGTGAGTGTTCTGCAGTCCGCTTTCTATACCTTCTACCAGGTTTATTGATGTCCTCAGGTTTGTATTGGAATTACTGTCTCAAGGGTAGCTAATACATTATGGCATCATGCTAATTATTATTGGCCACGATGCATTTATGAATTATACTTCTATTCTTTATGCATCATGCCAACTTTATGGGTTTGTTCAGTCCCAGTGGGCTGTCATGATGCACCAATGAAGTGCTGCCAAGCAAACTTGCCAGCACTTCATTGGTGCATCATGCCACCCTATGGACATGATGCACTCCTTTAGTAGCGGCCCTTAAAGGTGTCCCTAAGTGCCTTTAGGGCCACCAGCAGGGGAGAGCCGTAATGGCCGTCACAGGAGGGGCAGGAGTGTTTAAAATTTCAGTTATTCCGCTGCTTATTTTTCCCACAGCTACCTCCCTCCAGGAAACCTGTAGGGAAAGGTCAAGGGGACCTCCCATCTCCTCCTCCTGCTCCTCCCCACCCTTCTTAACCTTCATCCAGGAGCCGCCTACTTTTCCGGGGCGGCCCTCAGTGGGGCTGAGCAATAGGGGAATTGGTGGAAGGGAAGATGGGAGTGGGGTATGAGTCCATAAGTACTTGAATGGAGAGGGGAGTCCAGTGGCGAGTTTAGACGGGGGATCCACCACTGTATCAAGGATGGAAGTCTTCAGGGGAGTCTTTTGAAGGCCTGGCCAGGCACAGATGAGAAATCAAAACACAAAAAAAGGAGAAAGAGAAGAATCTGGCAACATATTTGCATAAATAGGGCAGGAGGAGACATGTCTGTTTTCATCAATATGCATCATATTGAGTGGTTGATACGCTCCCGGAGGGTCGGCATGATGCATCAATTAAGTGCTGGTGCTGGTGCGCAGACTCGCCAGCACCATGACGACCTGTATCAGCGGCCCTTACAGGGTTAAGGGGGTTAGTGTTCCAGTAGGTAGGAGTCAGCAGGTCCCCCTCCTCCTGTACCCCCTCAGGGCAGGAGGAGACATGTCTGTGGTACCTGATACCTCACCAGGTAATGACCACTCACTCCTCCAGCCTGCTTCCACCCCAACACACAGACTCCCAAACTGACACAGATACACTGAGCCTTAAGTAAGCCTTCAGAGTCAGTTTCCAAAGGATGGCTTTCCTCAGGTGGAGGGTTTATTGGTGGCATGGTGGCATCCTCAAATTAAGGGAATCATAACCTTGGATTCCTTTAGATTCTTTTGAGAAATAGCAAGAGAATACCTAAAAAAGGAAAGAGGGGAAAAGTAGGGAAAACATGAAAATCTTTGCATTTGTACTTAAGAATCCTGGCTTTTTGCCTGTATTGTAATTAGTTACTGCAGCTTCTTTTCTACTCAAATTCATCTCCCCTACCCCTTCCTTAGGACACCACCAAGATCCTGCTCTCCTTTCCCTCTTATCCCTCAGCCCCAATATCTTTATCCAGTACCTTCTGCTATACTGATCCCCAATCCCATCCACCATAGGCATCCTAAGCCCACCACCCCCTCACCCCTATTTCCCCGGTTCTCTATAATATCAGTGGCAGTGGTAGTTTTGTGTATAGAGCAGCTAGTATTTGTCACCATTGTACCACTGTATAACTAACTGTGAGTAGTACAGGCAATGGGCACTTTGCCACAGGCGCCACATTCACTGCTGTACACTACTGTTGTATGACTATACATAAATGCACCCAGTAATTAGAATGGATTAAAATAGAGTTAATTAGAGCCCAATTACCTCTAGCTTTGCCTGTGTTAGTGCGCTGAATGCTGATGGGGATTTTGAGACGGCCTTATCATTATAGTCCTGACTAGAGTCCTAGTTATGGAGCCTGGAGTAAGACCTTGGGGATTGGTGCCTCTAATAGCAGTCAGTACTTAGGTTCTACATATTTAATTGTGTCACAGAATTGGATTCATTATAGAAGAATGTTGTCATTTCCCTCTTATTTCTATGAGATCATATTGCAATCGGAATGTGTTTCTTTTAATTATTGACACACCACCAAAAAAGAAAGAAAATACCTACAAATTTCAAGATTTCTGGTACTACACGCCTTGTGAAAACATTTCATATAGTGAAAAAGAGCCTACAAGAAGAAGCCTATTATCATTCTAGAGGCCTTCTAAGGAGCTATTTTCTGAACCTTTTGAGCACCATAAAAAGAGAGCCTACCTACAGGCCCAGTGAAGAGCCTAGACACAAGGCTGCTATAATCTTAGAAACCATCTAAGGAGGCATTTCCTGAACAACACAATAACAAAGAGACCCTAATTGGGCTGTATCCTCTCACCTTTACACAGGTAGAACCACAGCATCCTCCTCTACTCACCTGCAGCGACTTAACCCATTAAGGACCACATACTGGAGTGGTCCGAAAATGTGCACCTGTGCTAAGGAATTTCAGCCTATGATTTGGTCTGCGACAGATTGAAAACTGCACCAGTTCCATTATAAAATTGCATCAATATCTGGATTTAAAAAACGCTTTTGCCTTGGGCTAAAGCGGAACCCGCATTATTTTGAAAATCTGTACTAAAAAAAAAACAGCCAGCATGGTAGGCCTTTAGGAATTAGGGCGCTACATCCATTTGTCATATTGATGTAAGAATTCAGCCCTGGCGAGTAACTCAGAGTATGGTGTAACAGTATTACATTCCAGAATCATATTGATTGGTGCAACGTTGATGGGTTCAAGTTAATCACTGCTGCTTCTTTTGCGCATCCTGAGAATGAACGCCAGCATGATGCCGTGCAGTATCGCAAATGTTTAATCATTGTACCATTGAGTAGGTGTCTGTGTGTGGGCGTACTGCTCAGTGAGCTGCTCATAGCAAGGACAAAGACAGGAAGAGGAAGCCACATTCCTAGACATTACTTAACTATGGGAAGTCAACTGCTCACTGCTCTTTAGTAAAGGTAAACATGGCCAGCTGAGGTTCAAAGAGTCAAAGATTCAGTTCCTCTTGAATTCTTAGATCTTTTAATTGGTCACTTCCATTCCTGATGATTCAGACTAGGTATATATGTATCTGCTCAGTGGAGGTCAATTTCATGCCTGAAAGATGGCCGCCACCGAGACATATTTTCCCTTCAGATTCTAGGATTCTCGCTAGGAAATATGCCTTGTTTGCAGCCATCTTGGATTTGGGGCATATGCCAAAGGATTAGGTGTAGACATACAGCAGATTTGAATTTGGCATGCTTGAATTACCCTACTTCATCTCTGAAAACATTTCTACCCACAAATGCTTCAACCTTTTACATATTCTGAAAATGGGCCCTGACTACTATATGAAGTGATGTATAGGTGAGACAGGTAAGTATCCATTAGCCTCTGAGTGAGCAGCTAAGCTCGGTCAGCTGCTCATTCACTAACTCAATCTGCTCTTTGTATAGAGACAAAAGTGAACATTTTCACAGGACCTACCATAAACCCAGAATATTAGTTACGACTTATAGACTAACACAGATGCCTGCTGTGACTTATAGCATTGACTTCAGGGTGTGGCTTTTATAAGCAGGGTTTTGAATATATAGACTGTGATAAGGAATTGTAACCTTTTCAGACCCACAGCGGCTTACAGCTTATCCAGAAACTCAGGTTGTGGCTTATATACGGGTGCGGCTTATCTGCATGGTTTTACGGTATTGACCCGAGGTGCTCCCAGAGTCACCTCCCCACAACCACAGGTCTGTGACATTTACTCCCCACAGTCACAGGGGCAGGAGGGGGGCGTCTTTGATGTTGTCTGGCTTTGTGTGCTGAGAACAAAGGCAGAAGGTTCACGGGTACGTGTCGGTACGTGCAGGTTACGTGTATGGCACGTGTAGGTCATCAATCTAACACTGAAACAGCCCATTTGGGATGGTGAAGGAGAATTTGTACTAAACCTAGGCTTTTTTTAGCATTCAGGTAATATTATCATTTTTATGTCTTATCCTACGAAAATACAAGATTTTACGATAGAATTATAGTCAGAATACGGGTTGCTTAAATACAGCAGCAATAACCCTAGCAATTGCCTTTCTTAGAGGAATGGCAGCTGCTTGAAAATAAAACAAATAAAAAAAGGGCCCACCTCTGAAATTCACACATAGAAACTGTGTTTTTCACTTTTGTAATTCTAATAATTCATTTCAGAAGGAAGGTATGTTAACCATTGCCTTACTGGTTCCATATTGACTACAAACTGCCTCTAGTCCAAATTAAGGAACATTCTGCATGTTCTCATCTAATCACCAGTCCCAGCTGATTTGGACATTAGAACTCTCAGTTCGCATGCAGACAGCAATTAATTCCCAGCCGCAGCCGGTACAGAAAAATATCCCGGTAGCGGCATGACTTGTTATGGTTTTTCGGGTGTTTTAAGTGTATATTTAACCCAGGACATGTTAAGGCCTTGCAGAATGCTGCTGCTGTGAAACAGCTGTAAATGGCAGTCTGCTCCATGGGACCTAACCCATTAAGGACTGCTATGGTATTAATGCATCATGCCCATTGGTCGACATGATGCATGAATGCAGCCCTGGCGAATTATTTGCCAGTGCCGCATTCATGGATCATGCAGACCCTACAGGGTTGATGCCCAACTAAAGGCTAAGCGAAATGCTCCTTCGAAATTGCTGGCGAGTAGACTGGCGAGCACTGACAAATAGGTATGATGTGCTCCTGCAGCAGCAGCCCGTAAGGGTTAAAGAGCCCAGTTTGTCTGTTTGTAATGGAGGGAGGAAGGGGGGGGGGCTAAGTTAATTGTTGAAAGTGTTTGAAATATCAGATCTACTCTGATGGGTCATGTGAGGGATTAGTAGATAATAAAGCCATTTTGATCTATCCAAGATAGAGACACCTCTTCAGGTAGTACCTAAAGCATGATCAATGTGCTTTGGGTAGTTTTGATAAACAAGAAATGCGGTTGTGACCGCATAAAAAACGCCTCCCGCCGTTTTTTTAAGCGGTCACAACCTCATTTCTTGCATACGAGGGAATTTAGTTTCAAGGTGAAATGCAATCATCATAAAAAAGCAGGGTTTTTCTTTAGGTCTGCAGTAACTGCTTTGTCCCACTTACCTATAAGTTCCTCAACCTGAACCAATACATTTAGTACTCCAACATGCAGACACCTCACCAGCTACTCTGTCGGCCTCTGTATCTGTCATGAACAAAACTAGTGCCTGTTGTGAATAAGCTCAGCAGGTTAAATTTGTGCACTCAAAAAGACTAGCTATTTACTTATAAGCAGAGTTCAATATGACAATCACAAGTAGATTAATATATAATGTTACTTTAATTGTATTATGTACACATCTAGCTTAAAGACCTTGAGGCAAGGTTGCTAGGAGAGGGACAATTTCGTTTGTAATTTTTCTTCTAGACCCAATAAAACACTTGACATATGACAATCATTATAATGTAATTTCTTCCCACACCAATGACCTACCCTGAGAGGTTTGTGGTAATGATGGAAGGAGTTAGCTGGTGGGTATTAGGGGGAGGGGGTGGCCACCAAGACCTGTTGACCTTTTACTGCAGCCTGGCCTTTCTCCTGCTGCTGTGGGCCACCTTTCTCCTTCTTCCTGGTGTGGTGTTTAACCCTTTAAGGGCCGCTGATGCAGTAATGCATCATGCCCATCGGTCGTCATGATGCACCAATAAAGTGCTGGTGAGACTGCTTCATTGGAGCATCATGCCGACCCTACAGGGTTGATACATATACTCCTGGAGGGTCGTCATGATGCTCCAATGAAGTGCTGGTGAGCAGTCTCGCCAGCACTTCATTGGTGCATCATAACGACCAATGGGCATGATGCATTCCTGCATCAGTGGCAAGTCGCGTAAGCGGCCAGGAGTGTAGCGACCGTGCAACTCCATTATGTAGATTAAGTAGATTAATGTATAATGTTATTTTAATTGTAATTTTTCTTCTAGACCCAATAAAACACTTCAAGAAAAAGGTCCATATGAAAATCATTATAATGGAAATTCTTCCCACAACAAGGACCTACCCTGGAAGGTTGGTGGAAATGATGGAAGTAGTTAGGTAGGTGGTGGGCAGAGTGGGAGGTGGCCACCAAGACATGTTGACCTTTTACTGCAGACTGGCCTTTCTCCTGCTGCTGTGGGCCACCTTTCTCCCTCATTGATGCATCATAACGACAATGGGCATGATGCACTCCTGCATCAGTGGCGATAAGGGTGATAAGAAGCTGAGTGAATGAGGAAACCCTGTGCCATCTCAGCTATTGTTGTTGCCTAGAATGGTGACTACTAAAGTCACCTTTGCTGCTGAAATGAAAACACAACAATATCCCTGTATAAATCTGACCAGAATTAAAACATTTTTGAGGAGTCTAAGTGATATAAGCTCTCAGCTTCTATTTAAGTAGAGAGTTCTTTTTGTGAGAATAGGTACAAAAAAGAGCAGAAAATGTAGGCTGCTGGCAGTGGAGTACTGCAGCCCTATCTTTATGTACTTGTCACTCACAGTCCCCCTCTGTATTCAGACCATAGAGGGGGCCTCAGCTGCAGTCTGTGTTAGCTCTGTTAGCTCTGCTCAATAGTCTTTCCTTTCTCCTCTACACTGAATTAACCCTTTCTGGGCTGCATAGTGGCTTAACCCTTTAAGTTGATACTTAAATGATACAATGCCGACCCCAGACGGTCGACATTGTGCACCAGTGACATGCTGGCAAGCAGACTCGCCAGCACTTTGTACCATACCAAAGCTTCATTGGTTCTCATAGAGCATTTCATGAATTCTGTATCAATTTTATCACTGATTTGATCATTATGCCCTACAGATCTGATATCATATGCAATAGCATCAAGTCTGACTCAGCACCTATCCTGATGGCTAAGTTAGATATTGGCAATAACATTGTCTAGGTGAAGGCAGTCAATGATTCAGATCCTGGCTCTAAGATGAGCTAATGGTGTTAAAACCATAAGCTGTTCCTTCCTGCTTCCCCAGATGCTAACTGACTTACCTCTGTAATCATTTAACTCTATAAGGGCCGCTTATAAATGCATTAATGCATCATGCCCATTGGTCATCATGACCAATGGGCATGAGGGTCGGCATGATGATCCAAGGAACCATCATGCCGGGTTATATTCATGAATTATTAACTCAAAAGGGTATTTATAAAGTGCCATGCGAACCCGTAATGGGTTAATACCATAATAACCACCCCTTCCCTTTTCCCTTTCAATGGCTCGCCTACACACCTCAAGGTGGTGCCTGAGGGGTTTCTACTCTGCATTAGGGCCTGCATCATGCCTATTGGTCGCCATCATCCCCCAATGAAATGCTGGCGAGTCTGCTCGCCAACACTTCATTGGAGCATCATACTGACCCTGCGGGGTTGTATCAACCCTGTAGGGTCAGCATGATGCTTGAATGCAGCCCTGGCGAGTTACACACCAGGGCTGCATTCATGCATCATGACGACCAATGGGCATTATGCGTTAATGCACTAGCGGCCCTGTAAGGGTTAAGATAGTGCCTGAGGGGTTTCTACTCCACACTAAGTGGAGGATGGAGGTAATTACAGCTTGGTACTATGTGAAGTGATGATTCACTCCTTCTTCTCCTGAATCTCCCCGCCTTTCATTTAATTTACCCCATGAGTAAAACTGAGCAATTTACTGCTAGATAGAGCAGCTCTCAGAAAAAAATTGACTGCTTTCTTCCTTTAAAATTTAAAATTTTAAATTGGTAGTTTGATGTTTCATGGACACCTGCCCTTGGAGGGGGGCTACAGACACAGGATATCATTTAAACAAATGAAAAATGATAATGAAGAAAAATCAAGGGGAAGGGTCGTCCTGACCTACTGCAATGGTCTCTGTATCCATCCCAGTCCAGGGGGTTATTGGAGGGCATAGAAGGGTGAGACAGTGTAAGCTGGTTTAAATGAAGACCTATGTCTGGCTTCAAAGTGACTTGACCTCACCAATGCCTTTATATCACTTACTCCTTTTTATCGCAGGTAACCCTCTAAAGGGCCGCGAAAGGATTATGTTGGGTCATTCCCATTGGTTGTCATGATGCATGAATGCATCATGCGAACCCTACTTGTTCTGGCCTGGAAGGGTCAGCATGATGCTCCAATGAAGTGTTGGCGAGCAGACTCGCCAGCACTTCATTGGTGCATCATGATGACCAATGGGCATGATGCTTTAATGCATCTGCTGGCCCTGAAGGGTAAACACGCATGTCCCAGTGGTAATACATAAAGACCACCACCAGCAGTGTCTTTGATATGCTTAATGTGCCAGTCTAACACTCACCACTCCCATTGTCTTAAAAGCCTTCCCTACTCCCAGCCGGCCCTCAACCCTTTAAGTGCCTCTAATGCATTAATGCTTTATGGCCATTGGACAGATGCTGCTGAGTTCTTGGAATCTTATCAGTCCTGTAGGGTCCACATGATATATGGATGTAGCCCTGGTGAGTAACTCGCCAGGGCTGCATTCTTTTGTCATGAAGATGCTATCTGAAGATACACGTTCAAAGGGTTGAACTGACCAGCATGGACAGCATGATGCACCAATGCACTGCTGGTGAGTACCACGCTGCATTGATGCATCATGACAACACTGCATTGGTGCATCATGACAACTCTGCATTGGTGCATCATGACAACACTGCATTGGTGCATCATGACAACAAATCACCATGAACCTTGAGGCATCCTAGCCTATCCTTTAAATAGTTGATGTACAAAAGCAGGCGCTTTCCGCTCCATTTATGGCCTTGTGTTAACGTGAAGGCGCCTAACAGTAACTCAGTTTTCTTTTACTTTCGTCCCTTCAGTCTTTATCCCTCTGGTTTTTCTACCTTCTCCACTTCGACCTTGTGTCGTTTTTCTCAATGGAGACCGGAGAGTTTCTTAACGCCCAAAAGACAAGGTGGCGATTGGCGAGAGGCAAAGGGTGTTAATTTGCCATTGACATAATGGGAGATTCTCCCCTTTCATAATGCAATCTTTATGTATTGGGGTAAGTGGGGCTCTTAATTTTAATGGAACAGCTCGTCGAGCAGTTCACATAGAGCAGCACACAGAGCAGTACACAGAACAGTACACAGAGCAGCACACAGAGCAGTACACAGAGCAGCACATAGAGCAGTACACAGAGCAGTACATAGATCAGCACATAGAGCAGTACACAGAGCAGCACATAGAGCAGCACACAGAGCAGTACACAGAGCAGCACACAGCAGTACACAGAGCAGCACACAGAGCAGTACACAGAGCAGCACATAGAGCAGTACACAGAGCAGTACATAGAGTACATAGAGCAGTACACAGAGCAGTACATAGAACAGTACAGACCTGCTCATACACTCGTTCCCAGTGCATTACCCTGAACACTGGAGCAGCTCCCACTGCAAACCCCCTCCCCCCAATACTTTTACCACCCCTCTAATTATTCCACACCCCATCCCTACCCGGATTCCATCCTTCTCGATCACCTGGTCCCACCCTGCATCCCGGATCCTACACGAAATGCCAAGCCTTTAAGGGTCGCTGATGCAGGAGTGCATCAAGCCCGTCGGTCGTCATGATGCACCAATGAAGTGCTGAAAATTTAGGAAAACTCGCTGCAATGCATTGTGGGTAAGTAGAAGAGTGAAATGACGTCACTTCCTGAGGCCAGAGGGAATTCCAGGCAAAACGCGTGAGGACCTTTGCCTCGTCTTAGCCTCGTCTTTCAGTCAGAGTAGGACGAGGCAGATATTCCATTACTGGTGGTGAATTTAAGTTGGGAGTGGAGTGGGGATGGGGTGGATGAAGGGGATGGAGGGGGGGGGGGTAGAGGAACTTGAGACCTATTATTGAATTAGCACGGGACATCTTACGCCGGGGGGATTACTCACACTGCACTGGGCCCATGTCATTTCCCCCCCCCCCACACACACACACACACTCACTCACACACACCTTCCATGTGCAACCTTCATTCTACCGTATTGCCCCATTTAAGCGCTGGTCTTTGAAAAAGCGCTTGTCTCGAATACGTGCTGGTGTAAGGAGGTATTGAAATCTTAATCACTGAAAACAATATTAAAATTAGATCTAAGAATTGCCCTGTGAATTAATGCATCTTGCCAATATGTCACCATGATGCATCTTTTGCATCTCTGGTGAGTAACTCGCTAAACTTTTAGGGTTGATACCCTCCTCATGGGTTGACATGGTGCTCAACAAGGGCAACAGAAACGAGTTACTCACCAGCACTGCATTGGTGCATCAGGATGACCAAGGGACATGAACCTGGTGGCATCATGTGCCGCTGATGCATTAACACATCATGCCCATTGGTCATCATGATGTACTGATGAAGTGCTGGCAAGACTGCTCTCCAGCACTTCATTGGAGCATCATACAGACCCTCCGGTAGTTTGAGTATCAACCCTGTAGGGTCGGCATGATGTATGAATGTAGCCCTGGCGAGTAACTCCCCAGGGCTACATTCATGCATCATGACGACCAATGGGCATAATGCGTTAGCGGCCCTTAAAGGGTTAAGGAGCATTAAACCGCCCACCCAGACATGGTTACCAGGGCAACCTTTGATCCTGGGTTGGAGGTTGCATGTCTAGCAGCATCAGCTTCAAGATGGCTTTAGGTTTCCAGGCCAGGTAGAATTTAAATTACCCAAGGTCCCCTCCTCCCAACCACAGCCCCATCATCTTATATCTTAATAATTCTCTAAGGCCTGCTGATACAGGAGTGCATCGTGCCCATTGGTTGGCATGATGCACCAATATTATGCAGGGAAGTCTGCTTGCCAGCACCTCATTGGGGCATCATCACCGATCCTCCAGGAGTGTAGCGACCCATTAGGGTCTGAATGATGCATGAATGTATCCCTGGCGCTTCACTCACCAGGGCTTCATACATGTATCATGACAACCATTGGGCATGATGCATTAATGCGCTATCAGCTTTTTAAGGGTTCTGTTGATATCACAGAGATGGTAACTGGCAGGATAGGGGAGAGGGGATTAAGTCATCTGAGGCAATTAATCAAATGGTTTTCATGGAAGATATCGATTATTTAAAGGCTACAAGCTGAATGCATTGTGCTTGGCCTCAAGAAATGTAGTGTTACGCAGGGTTGGCATGATACCATTCATGCATTATACAGAGGAAGAGGAAGCAATATGTGACATTTCAACCCTTTAAGGACATCATGCCCAGTGGTCATCATGATGTACCAATGAAGTGCTGGCGAGTCTGCCAGCACTTCATTGGTGCATCATGCAGACCCTCCAGGTCAGTCCTGCAGGGTCAGCATGATGCATGAATGCAGCCCTAGTGAGTTACTCACCAGGGCTGCATTTATGCATCGTGACGACCAATGGGTATGATGCATTAATGCATTAGCGGCCCTTAAACCTTTAAGATGTTAAATTATTGTACCAGTTTTACCTCATGTGTGCCATTCCACACACATTAATATTTGATAAACCCCAGCCCTGCCACTTTAGTACAGAATGGCTGACGATGTAGTGGGAGGAGGGCGGCTTTTACTGATTCCGGGAGCATTAAGGACACAACCGATGTGTATCTAATACACTGAAACAGCACTATATGAAGAAGGAGAGCAGAGATGATATATGTTAGTACAATTTTGGACTAAACCAGGCTAGGAAATCATGCCAAACCATCTTTGTCTCAATGGGCTTCTCACTTTGTAAGTCTAGACTTGTAAAACACTGATTAAACCTAGCATTCTCCTTTAGCAATTAATTGTGTTCTATAGATGGATCTGGTGAAATAGGTTCTGGGGCCAAGCAGATGCTTTTCTTTTCTATAGTAAATAGATAGAAGCATCCAAGCACAGAGATATCTCTTTCCCTCACTTTGCCTCTTTGTCTCTGGAGCTACCACTTAGAAATTGTGTGTATTCCCTCTATCTAGCAAAGGTATAAATTTCCCCTTCTTATGGGCGGTAGAGTAACATCTTGTGTTTCCACTTCCATTGCCTCTACAAGCAAAGTATCTTTACAAAGAGATATTTACCATGAACTGGCATGTGTTTTCACCCACGTGCCAAGAGGAGGAAGTTCTGGAGTTGCTCAAATGAGGCATTTCTAGCACTAAATACGAGTTGCTCCTTTTCTCCCACATTCCCCTGTCAACGCCCATTGGTAACTTTTGTAGGGTGTGAGTGGTACTTGGGTCCCGGGACTTGGGTACTACTTTTAGTTCCTAATGCTACCTGCTATAAAAGTACGAGTAAAGAGAGGGTGGGCACCTAAAGGATATAGGTAGTCAGTCTCTATACCCTTTACTAATGTTTTAGGTGTAGTGTACTTTAGTAGGTGTAAGACTGCCCAACCCTGGAGGATGTCAACCCCAATCGGCGTCAAGACCCGGGCGCCAAGACTAGAACATAATTATTATAGGAGATGGTGAAATCTCTTAGAGCAGATCCTATAATGATGTTAGGACAGTGTTTGATTCACTGCAGCCAGGCCGGAGTCAAAGTCCTGCTGCTGAAATAGAGCAGGTGAACTCATTGAGGGAAATCAGTCATAAACCCAAAAGGTTATAGATTAGAATTGGGTTCTTGTCAGCTGCAGATACACTGTACCGGTAATACGTGAGACTGCTTCTATAGCTACACGATAGGGGGAGAGAGAAGTTGCTTCAACCTGCAGTGTATTAGCTTAGACAGAGGTTTGACCTTGATCTAACCCTGATCTGACCTTGACCTGGCCTGGCCAGACTGGTACCGGAAGTACTCACAAACCGGAAGTACTAAACTGACCGTAGCGCCACCGTGCAGAACGGACATGCCGTGAGGCAGGCTGGGGAGAGGCGCGATGTATTCTGGGTAGAGGTGCAGTGCATTCTGGGTAGAGGCGGCCTGGACTTGATTTGACCTTGAGCAGCTGACCTTGACAAGGTTGCCTTATAACACGTGGCGGTACACCTTAGGGTTAAGTTAGGAACATTCACATTAAACTAACCTGAACAACGAAAGGGCCACTTTTAATGGAGCACATCTCCTAGGTATATAAATGTAAAGGGCAGTAGTGACTATTGATGTGCAATTACTTGGAATATATAGGCTACCCAAAGTGGGATAGTTTCCACAAAAAAAGCTCAAAATCAAAATAAGAAAAAAGAAAAGAAATCATAGGAGAACATCTAATCAGAGAACTCATAAAAAAAAGACGTTTGTATGATACAGGACGGGTATCGGAAAAGATGAATATATGTAGGATAAATGGATAAATAAAGTTGAATTGAACTGAATTGACCATGTCTTATCAAGTGATTGCTGAAAGACGGCATAGTAGAGGGAAAGGGGAAAACATGGAGGGTGTAGAGCAGTAGCAGTAGAGTGAGGAAGCCTTATGATGTAGAGTATGGATATTGAGTGGTGTTAGATGAGGTAGATTCAGACAGTAAATCAGACTGTGTGTTTGGTCTCAGCTGCCACCTGGGGACTGTAACTCACCCATGGTACTGCGTTATGACAGAGTAGGGTTATGGGGGTGGTTGTAGGGGGGGGGGTTGTAGGGGGATACCATAGTGGCTTGTGTAAGCGCCCCAGTGCTTATAAATTTTAGCACCACTCTACCCCCCGCACTTATGCAAGACTGGCGCTTATTCAAGACATATGCTATAGTGTAAATTTCAACCTCGAAATCAGTGTAGGCTACCGGAGCGCTTATTCAAGAACAGCACCTATTGAAGGACTCGGCGCTTAAACAGACCAGTACGGTAGGGGTGGGAGAAAGGATGAGATGTGACCAATGGATTCTCCATGTATCTCCCCTCATGGTGTCCATTGGTGGTGGTCCATTATTGACTACCATTAATCACGGATATCATGGGAACTGTAGCTACCGTACTGTGCCACTTAACCACCCAGCATTCATTGGTTTATGAACAATTTTATGCTTGGCATTTAAAATAAGCTTGTACCTAAAATCAGAAATTGAAATATTGTAATATATTTCAATACACCTCTATCTTGGCCCTTTTGCTTGGTGCTTAGGGCGGTGCATTGTGATGACCCTCACCAAACCCCACCTTGCATCAAACATCAGTAGCTCACAGAGTTGCTGAGGTGCCATCAGTTACTAGATCTCCTAGCCTACTACCATTAGTAACTACATAACAGTAACAAGGTAGGTGTTGGTGTTGGCAGAGAGCTAGGAGCCTGGGCCTAAATCCAGCATCTGTCAACACCAGGACTTAGACATTAGGTCAACACCTAGTCTGAATCTGTGCTAACACCAGTCTGATTTAGTCCTTTAAGGCTCGCTGATGCATTATGCCAATTGGTCGTCATGATGCATGAATGCAGCCCTGGCGAGTAACTCGCCAGGGCTACATTCAAGCTTCATGACGACCCTATGGGGTTTACACACAGTGGGTTGTCATGATGCTATAATGAAGTGTTGGCGAGACTACTGACCAGTACTTCATTGGTGCATCATGACGAACGATGGGCATGATTTACTCCTGCATCGGCGGTCCTTAAAGGGTAACTAACTTAGTTATGTCTGCTTCCCCCTCTGTCTGAACTCTGCTTAATCTCCAGACACTTACTTCTACATATAATAACTCACACCAGTTAAGTATGGTAGTGTACAGGCCTTAGTCACACTGATAACAGATCTTGAGGTATTTAACCCCTTAATGCCTGCTAATGCCGGAGTGCATCATGCCCGTTGGTCGGCATGATGCACCAATGAAGTGCTGGCTAGCAGTCTCGCCAGCACTTCATTGGAGCATCATGACAACCCCCGGGCGCAGCCTCTGGGAAGGTATCAATCCCATAGGGTCGACATGGTGCTTGAGTGTAGGCCTGGCGAGTAACTTGCCAGGGCTGCGTTCATGCATTATTCTGACCAATGAACAAAATGTATTGATGCATCAGCGGCCCTTAAAGGGTTACCCGTACATGTATCTTCTTACTGGGGTCAGGTTAACTATGGTGAACAAGTAATTAATGGATATGTCATGACGCATGACTGATATCAAACAATAACATGCAACGAGGGGGCAAATATCAATAAATTCGATTTGAAAAGAAAAATTTGTTCACCTCCCCATGGGACTCAAAGCCTGCGGCTGAGTGCCATAGTGTGTGTATAACACAAGGTTTGACAGCTTGCACCGCGAAAAAGAGGAACCAGGCCTGGACGCGAACATGTGTGCCTAACATTCAGAGAGCAGCGCTGTCCATTATACCATCGGTACAGGCGTCTGGAAGTTTGTCGTGGTCTGCTACTGGTGTGCTTGCCTCTTGCGCATGTGACAAGCTGGGGACGCTCCTAACCAGGTAGAACCTATGGCATTGTTTACAAGCAAACACACACTCTTTCTCATCAGTCTCTGTGGCGCAATGCATAGGGAGTTGGATTTGGAATGAGTAGGGTATGGGTTCGACCCCTGCCCTTGGCCTAGGTATTAACATGTGACATATGACATGTAAGGTGTGTCTGTTATCCATGGATAACTGCACTGGGTGCCTGTTATCCTTGGATAGCCGCACACCTTACAAAAGTCATGATGCATGCATCATGTCATGCAATATCGACAGGTATGTGCATGGGAATATCCAGGAAAAGCACGCAGAATCACAGAAATCGTGTTATAATAACAGATATCCCACTGGGAACAGGCAACTAGGGCCATGGGGGAGATACTTACTCAGGTCACTCCGTGATGTCAGATTAAGCTATCTTAGTAGAGGTAAGGGACATTTTTAGGGAAGTGGGGGTTCTCTTAAGAAGATTGTTGGGCTAATTAAATAGAAGTAAGAGAAAAATATGTGTAAGACGTTGAGACTTTGAATCTTAGTTTTGGTCTCAATTTAGCACCCATTTTGTGTAAGTGCTGGGAATAATAAAGTTTCTTAAGTTAAGGGTCAAAGTAATGTCTTCAAGTGTTGTATGGTATTTGCCAAAGCTGCACCTTCTCCCTTTGTATGATGTAAATGAGGTGTAAATGTAGCTGCGAAAATTCTTACCACTTTATCACATCATTATCATCAGCCTCTGTCCAAACAGACACCAAGGGGAAATACAGTGTATGGGACAATGGCATTAACTCTTTAAATGCCGCATAGGGATTTAATACTTTGGTCACTGGTATGATGCATGAATGCAGTCCTTGAGTAATCCGCCAGTGCTAGATCTATATTTAACTCGAAAAGAGTTATTAGCATGGGGGTTGGTGGACTCCTAGTAAGAGTTTTTTTTGGGGTTTGGAGGCTGAGGTGATGGTCAAGTTTAGGGTTTAGGTTTTAAAAGTTAACATGAGCAGTTTTGTAATTATAAGGAAAAATGTAAGGCAGGGTCTAAGTGAGTGATAATAGGTGAAAAGAGATGCTTTTTGGCTCAGTGCTGAAGGTATAGGGAGGTGGCCCAAGGTATCAACATTGATCAGTTTTTCCGACCCCTTTTTGCAAGTGTGGTGCGAATATGGCAGTTTTGGCAGGAGTAATGCGAACAGTGACCATAGGCAGCAGGGAAAGCCTGGGTGAGTTCATTCCACAGGAATATGGCGATGATAATGTTGAATCTTCTATTTGCTTTTGAATCCTTCTCGAGTTACAAGCAATTTACATTGCTGCAATATATTCATGCATCATACTGACCCTATTAAGGGTTCACACCTTATGACTAGGCATGATGCATTAATGCAGTGCTGGCAAGTAGGCTCGCTCACCAGCACTGCATTGGTGCATCATGACGACAAAGTCAGTGGCGGATTCAGATGGGGGGTGCCTGCCCCCTCTATTTCTTGCCAGTACTTAAGAATATAATTGCATATTTTGAACCCTAAAATCTGCTCAAAAGTAGAGGGCTTGCACTCCTTTTGGACTGCGCCCCCTCCTTTTCCAAATCCTGGATCCGTGACTGAAAGGGACTATGAACCTTGTAGGCATCTTACAGCGCTAAGTGGAATAACTGGATTAGTGTCCGACTGTGCTGATGGTAGTCTCACATCTCACTCACCACCCTCCTATAGTGTGAGGCCACGAACAGTCCGTAAAACCCATTATATAAGTTAGTGGTTATTATTTATCAACAGGGGGGGGTGGTGGGTTTGAGGGGGGGCGTAAAAAATTCAGACCCCTCCCGAGGGGGGCTAAAAAAATGTTGACCCCCTCTTGAGGGGGGGCTAAAAAGATTTACCCTCTTTTTAGCCAAAAAAACTCGCGTGCTACTATAGATCAAAGAGGGGGCCAAAATTCTCCGCGCCTCCGCCTCAGGGTCCAGGGGACTGTCGAGGTGGAGGGGGGGGGAGGTTTAAAAAATTTCCGCGTGTCTGTGCGAAAACCCACACCCCCCTGTTGATAAATAATGACCACTCCCTAAACCATGGCTAGAAGACCACTTCTACTCTGGCTTGTAGAGTCTTCCTGAGCTCTGATCCAGGAATTTATGTATGTTTACTTAAGTATAGAATATGGACCTAAAATTTTAACTCTTGCTGCAGCTTATAGCTTCTTCATAAACTCAGGGTACGGCTCATAGTTATACATGGGTGCGCCTTATATGCAGGGTTTTGGTGTAAGGGATGGGAGTGTAAGGGATGGGTACTGGAGGATTCCGTGATTATCGGTTATTGATTACCGCGTCCCGCCACCCCACGGGGTAATGGGGGGTAACGGCGGGATACAAAGTAATTTGTGAATTCACTCAGCAGACAAACTGTGCACACAGCATCCCCTCATCAGCTGTGGTAGACATAGGGGGCTCCTCCCTCTTCCACTCCACTTCTCAATACTATAGATCTGTAATGTGTGCTACTGCAGCGCCATGGTGGCCGTAGCAGTGGCAGAGAAAGGAACAACTGCAGCACCATGGTGGCAGTAGTAGTAGCAGGTAATGGGAATTAGGTTTTGCCTTTGTTGCTGGTTCTATGGCCTCTAGTGGTATCCATTGGAGCTATATATTTATCTACAGGAACTAGATTTGTCGTTGGCGGAAAAGTTATAACGTTCAGGGGACAAGATGGCCGCTTCCATGGTGTGATGCAGTACAGCAGTATATGGTGATTGTATGTATTATAGATGAGGCTCTACTACCCCTCAGTGCCAGGCCTCTGTGTAAGGGGCTGTCTATATACAGTAAGGCATCACCTGGTGTCCGCCGCTGTAATTCCTCTCTCCAAAAAAAGGAGCTCATTTACAAACGAACGCTTGCTTTCACAGAAATTCTTGTGCCAGTTTTTCAGGAATTCGCCTGTTATAACCCATAATTGCTGGGATTGGTATTGGGTCTTAAGATTTGTTCGACTTACAAGTGTAAGGGGTTTTACGGTACTAGATTTCCAAGCACATCCCACCCTCCATGTTGTATTCTACCCCACCTACCCTCAGGCTGTGCAGGGACATTTAGTTTTATATTTAATCAGCAGATTTTATCACAATGATTTTCTAATGATTGTATTCACTGTGTAGGGTGGTAACATGCTTAAATACAGCATGATACGCCTCGGGCTGAAAGCTCGGTAAAGCGGTGAGGAAAAAAAAGTAAAGCATTTAAGGTGCTAAGGAAAAAGAAAAGAATGCATACATAATGTATGGAAATTATATGGAAATCTATTAAATGGAAATTAAATTTGACATTGTATAAGAAATCATGTCATTGCAGGAAGACTGGCTGTAGCGTTCTGCAGAAAATCTTTCTTTACTTGTGAAAGAAGCTATGGATGTGAAGCCTCAAATATGAGGTCAAATAACACATATAGGAGTTTCCTTTGTGAACCTGACATGTAGCTTGTAATGATAAGAGGAGTCCATTGGCTTTAATGAGATCTACCTAGGCCTGTGTCTGATTAGGGCGCCCCTGGTGGAAGTTACCTGTACCAAAGCCACAGTCATGTCCCAGTTTTATTATGGAGTATCATGCAAGGTTACAATTCACCCTGAATCACCCCTACCAGTGCCTGCTCACCAGGTCTTATGGTGTAACCCTGCACAACCACTGAAACCCTACTGTGGTCATCGCTTAGTTATCGCCTGGACCACCAAACCCCATCTACCCAATATAATATTTGTGGTTATCGCCATAAAGATTGCTCCGCTCACATCTTTTTCTGAACTTACAACAAATATTTTTCGAAACGCTTGCTGAAAAATGAATCTATCCCACAAAGAAAACTCTTAGGAACAATTAACATTTTGAACTGTTTCCCCCTTTTTGTCCATACTGCAACACATTCCTATGTATGCCCCATTCCTACTCCCCACTCATCCATGTAGCTACCTCTCATTGCCTGAAGCTGGTGAGAATTAGCTGCGCCAATATTGACGCACACCAATCTGGGCAGACATTGATCGGCTTGGGCGACAAAACCTGTGTCTTCCGCTTCTACCCTGCGCTTCTACCTTAGTAAGTGACATCTGTGTTTCGCTCAGTAAATTACATCTGCTCGTTGCTCAGTAAACTTCTGCCCGTTGCTAAGTAAATTTGCTGGTTTCTCGCTTAGTAAATCTTTGTTTCTACCTTAGTAAATTTGTATTATCCTTGCTCAGTGAATGTTGTCTGCCATTTAACCTGGAGTGGAACCTCCTACTCACTTTTAGTCTTTTACTCCTCCCTTTATTCACCCTCTGCTCGCCATCTTCCCATATTTCCTGCTCCTGTCCCTTAAAGCATAAAAGACACTCATCAGATTAGCTGGTACTCCAGCAGTAAGTCCCTAGTGTGGGTTAGATGGCAAAAGGAATGAAGCAGTAGATGCAACTAGAATCCCAAAACCCAGCTCAGGGATGAAAGAAGTTCAAGGTTTTCCTTGATTTCAAGGTTGTTTTTTTTAACTCACTTAAGAAAAATAATTTTTTTTGAAAATCCTCTGAAAACAGGATAAAGGAGTCACAAATTACCTCCAGAGGTTGCATACATGCACACAGTCAGGTCCCACAACACTGCATACAGTGGCAGCATGCCAGTTTTTAGTTCAAGGTTTTCAAGGATTCTCAAGTTTTTCCTTGAAAACTTTCCCCTCTTTATTGGTGTTTGTTCCACTCTTCAGTGTAGTCTTAGCAGCAAGCTATAGTTCCTATGCTAGTAAAGTGTTGGATAGTATACCCCTTTTCTGCCCGTTATGATTTCACCAAGTAAATATATTGGTCATTTATTCCCTGCGCCCTTTGACCTATCTATACATAACATTGTAATTGGTCAGTAGGGCGTGTTGCGCAAAGGCACCACTACCAGTAGATCAGGTGGTGCATATTTTGGGTACGCTATCTGAACAAGACCTTAGAAAACAGCTATACAGTAACATTCTGAAGGGATCCTAGGACATACTCTGCAAAAGGGCCATAATGTGGGGTATTTTAGGTATAGTATCCGAACAACATCTTGAAAAACAGCTTTTCCTGTTATTTGAGGACAAACTACACCCTTCTACAACACCTACTGCCTCCTTCCTCCCCCCAACCACTTAAACCCTGTAACACACTTATGGATGGGACTGGAGGGCATATACAGAGCATTTAAAGTTGTTTCCTTTTTCAAGGATTTTTGTCATCATCGACTTTCATCCCTGCCAGCTTTATTGGAGAGTCTGTAAATAAAATGGCTTCGATACTATCAGGACTTTAGCCTCATTGCTGCAGGAGTCTGAGCAGGCTCGCTTTAAGCCCTCGCCTGCATCCCTGATGGTGCTCGTTAGGATTAGAATTGATTCTGTCAGTGTTAATTGTGGATACAGTCAGACAGTGGTTACCATGGCAAACAGCTTTAGTCCTATCCTCCATGTTCTAGCCTCAGTTGATGTCTTTAAGGGCTGCTAAAGCATGATTAATGCATCATGCCCATTGGTTTGAATGATGCTTGAATGCAGCCCTGGCGAGTAACTCACCAGGGTTGCATTCAAGCATCATGCCGACCCTTCAGGATAGATACACACCCAGAGGGTCGGTATGATACTCCAATGTAGTGCTGATGTGCAGTCTTGCCAGCACTTCATTGATCAGTGATGCCACTTTTCCTGGTTTACCAGGAATTCCTGGTTTTCATTCAAAGATTCCTGTATTAAATCATGATAAATTCCTGGGATTATGTGTCCAAAAGTCCAGTTTTCCTCGTTTTTGTCGGCCAGTGAGTGGCATCGCTGATTGATGCATCATGACGACCAATGGGCATGAAGCACTCCTGCATAAGCGGCCCTTAAAGAGTCGATGCCTCCCTAATGAAGACTAATCACACAAAGAACTAACCCTGATAGCTACCATCAAGTGTGGACTATGTAGAGGGGTGGTGTGGGAGATTTTATTTTATATTAATTAAAGAATTGTTCACTGGCCTTGATCTTGGGAATTAGAGACAATAGATTCAGATTTGTCTTTTGTTTGTGTGTTTAAGTAATTGTAATAACTTTTCCTTTGAACTGCCTCTCGATGAAAATGACGTGCTGTTGTATATTTGTATTATGTTTGAATACAGGACCTCGTAGTGATGTAAGTCAAGCCCTGGATTTATTGTGTCAAACTGAATTATATTCATGTGTTGTTGCCATGGTGCTAATTTGTTCCCATGGTAACCAATGTCTCTTTGTTTACTTTTAGGTAAGTGAGGCTTCCTATGACTACATCCCCAAATATCGCTCTAACAGACTGGTGTCTATGAACTATAGTTTTCATATGTAAGTACATACATATTCAATAATATATGTCCATAGCTCATAGAATCTTGGTATGAGCTATAATGTTGGAAATTAGTAACTAATTCTTAAATACCCAAGTGTGTCTGAGCAGAATTTGGAAATTGATATATAAAGTACTTAAACTCTCAACTATTGAGAGCCATAACTAATAGAAGACTGGTATGAACTATATACCAGAACGTGTAAGTTTTAATACCCAACCATATCTGACCAGAAATTGGAAATTGAGATGAATCAAAAAGTACTTATACTACCATAGAACACCCGCAGTTTGAGTAGCAACATATTGAATTAATAACACACACTCAACATACTGATGATATTAAACCCACTCTTTCAGTATGACCCTACCAGTATGAACACTAAGATCAAACACCCAAATAACTCAATCCACACCCAACACCATCCAACCAGCCAGGGTAAATTCTGAAAAATGAGAACCACTGAAAAAGTCACAACTCAATTTTCTGTAAAGCTCTTGATTCATGAGCACGGTGTGCTGGTCTGGTTATTTTTGCTGAACTCAGCAGCTTCTGTTTGCTGTGCTGAAGGGGAATACTAAAAGTGTGTGGGATATTGTGACAATACAATTACAACTGAAGGATTAGGTTCTATGGTTAGATAAAGAGAGGCATTGATGTCTGTCTAGAGAGTGTATGCCCAGAGCCTGAGGCACAATAACCCTTTAAGCGCCACTTATGCAGGAATGCATCATGCCCATTGGTCATCATAATGCACCAATGAAGTGCTGGGGAGTCTGCTTGCTAGCACTTCTTTGGAGCATCATATGGACCCTCCAGGACTATATCAACCCCATAGGGACACTATAATGCATGAATGCAACCCTGGTGAGATAATCACCAGGGCTGCATTCATGATTTATGCTGACCAAGTGGCATTATGTATTAATGCATTAGCAGCACTTAAAGGTTTACACCACTCTATTTAGTGCATTCAGTGAGTTACATGTTAGCCATTGTAGCCTAATGAAAGACTGCCCCAGAATAAATGTTGCGCCATGAAACTTTGATGTTGTTGGCTCCGGCGGGTTATTGTGTGTGTACACGTGGGTGCTACATGTAGATTGGACACATGCTCATAATTTAGTCATACACTTAATTGGGAGGTGGTAGGCCACAAAGGGCGGGATCGATTAAATAGATAGCCTTAGCTGGGAGCAGATCGCCTCAAAGCAGAGGATAGATAGCCTCCAATTCATGCCAGATAGTCTTAATTGACTTAAAGCAGGGAGTGGAGATCCTCAATATGCATTCAGATAGCAAAAGACAGGCAGCAGGTACTCTTGAAGAGAGGAAGATTTCTCACACAAGAGGTAGATAATTTAGGTCAGAGAACATAGGGTATTTAGAATAGAAGAGGATAGTCTCAAATGGCGGAGGGATAGCCTCAAACAAGTGGAGATAGTCCCTAACCAGTGCCAAGACCCTTCAGTAGGTGTAGATATCCCCAAACAGAGATAACGGTCACTTCAAATTGAAAATAGAATAAAGGTATCACCTCAAAGAGTGACCAAATAGCATTGAAGATGGAGTTTTCCCTGCATTGAGCTGCTCCCCAATAGATGCTCACACTGAGCAGTACCAATAATAACTCTGAGCTGCTCATAAATGGAAATCATCAAACACCCATACATGTATATAATGCTATACAAAACCTACACTAATGGGAATCAAGTTAGGCAATTCAGGGATTTTGTGCACAAGGACTTTTATCCCTGCGACATTGCCATTTCCTTGAACTAACTTGAATTGAAATAAGGATGAATGTTTAGGAGTAGTAAGTAGCAAGTGATATTTGGGGACAATTCTTCATTTCTGAATCACCATAATTTGCTACATCCCTTTTACATCTGAGAAGCTGCATACACATAGAGCCTACCAGTAGCTGTATTTATGATTTATCCAGTGCTGATCAAATAGAACTGCTGCCCTCCTGCTGCTGCTGATGATAGGTCTGTGGCTGTCCAGGGTGTACTGAGCCATACAGTTTACACACAGACCCCCCCACCCTCCCCCCCACACACACACAGAGCTCTGTATACAGGGATTGATGGCCATTGGATAGCCTGCACTGGTCAGTCCCTCCTCCTGCCTGCAGCCCTATAGGTTCCTTGTGGTATAAATATGTAGGGGTTGGGGGGTTAACCCATTCAAGGCCACTGATGCAGGAGTGCATCATGATGACCAATGGGCATGATGCACTCCTGCAATGAAGTGCTGATGAGACTGCTCACTGGTACTTCATTGGACCCTACGGTATTGATACATAAACGTCTCGCCAGCACTTCATTGGTGCATTATGACGACCAATGGGCATGATGCATTGATGCATCAGTGGCCCTTAAAGGGTTACGGGACCAGGTGGCGCACACTGCAGCCTACAACCATGGATTTGGGGATGGGGATAGAGTTCTATATTGCCTGCAGCAAGGGCCCTACTGACATGCTATATGTTGTGACTGGTCAAGGGGTAGAGAATCCTTTAATGGAATGAAGCCCTCAGTCTTGTAGGGATTTCAGGTTCCAGACACCCATGCCTTTATACTTTAAGGGGTTCTAACTTTTACACATTTCAGGGATTTCTTTTTGTGCAGGAACATCAAGTATGTTTACCTTTCTTAGTATTGAGAAAATCTCTCTCCCCCGACACAAAATCCCCTTGACCACATGAGTCTGCTGCTGCTACTGCTGCCCTGAGGAGGTTGTTCCTTCCCTCAGACATGTGGCTCTCCAACCTGCTTCAATTTCACCCCCCTCCCTACCACACCTGGGGTACCTGTGGCTACATGATGGCTGTTTGAGGGTTCAGGGGGTACTCTGGTGGACTGTGTCAGTAGAGAGGTTTCCAGGGGAGGGTCATTAGCCCCATCCCACCCACCACCATCCTACTGTAAAACTATATGTATAAGCCGCGTCCTGAAGACACCTCTCACAGTCTACTGTGGCTTATAGTGTATCCAGGAAATCGGGGTGTGTCTTATGTGCAGGGTTTAACATATAAGAGACTATACCAAGGAATTGTAACCGTTTTTTTAACCGAACATGTAGCGTATCAATAGCAAAGCCAGGGAGCAACCGGATATATACAGGGTTTTACGGTACCTGCTATTACCTCCCATCCTGACTCACCCCCCCCTGCACACACACACACCAGGTGCAGGTAGCCATGTAGTAATTGGGCCTGACACAGGAGTAAGGGCCGGGGGGGATAACTGGAGGAAATAGAAAGAGCGGGGGGAGTCATCTCTTAGGTTCCACCTGGGTACTACCACCCAGACTACCTGCTGCCCACAGGGAAGAGGATATGAACCCCACCCCCCCCCCCAACCTGCCCGCCTCCACCTGGTCAGCTAGGCTTATATGGTCTCCTTCCCTCTGAGACTAGGGTCCTGACTCCAGAGTTTGATATTTTATTTTCATCTATAGACCAGTCTGTGAAAATAGGGCCTTAGGCATAAAGCAGTGAAGTGAAATATTCTATGGTCGCTTTCATAGGAGGGAATTCCCTTCAAAATGGCTACATCATCCTGAGAACATTACATGCTAGTAGCATCACAGCCTATAGGATGGATAGTGCACTACTGACCCCTAGATCTCTGACCCCTGAGGTAACCTTAGGGCTGGTGTGGAGGTCAGGGTCAGAGGTCAGTGGGGTGAAGGTCAAGGTAGGGGTGTGTTGACTGGAGGTACAGAAATCTGGGGCTGAATCACAAATTAGCACTAGACTAAATACCAGCCTTGGACCTAAGCCAAGGTCATGGGGGAGGGGGGATCTTGTAGTCTTGGAGTGGTCAGGGGCTTCAGGCATACATCTTTACAATTATTATGGTAACTACTGCAGTTTTCCCACTGGCCAGTGGGAGACTGTAAGGAACAAATGCCATGACAAGGAAGGAAACCTTAGCAATGACACAAGAGGAGAAAAAACAGAAAAAATGTCAGAGGTCTCTTTTAGCACTCCGTGTTAGACATAGAAACCTCTCAGTGAAACTTTCCAGGTTTGACTTACAAACTAGGGTTGGCGTTTGCGGATCCAGGATCTGGAAAAGGAGGGGGTGTGGCCAAAAACCAGGGTGTGCACCACTTATTTTGAGCAGATTTTGGGGTAGAAAACATTAAAACTCTTAAGTACTGGCAAACAGGAGGGGGTGCATACCCCCTCTAAATCCACCACTGGTCGACATAATGCATGGATGCAGCTGTGGCGAGGTACTCGCCAGCACTATCTTGTGCACAATGACGATCAAAGCGCAACTTACCGGCTGTGCATTGAAGCTCTATCTGTGCTTTAAATTGGACATAAAGCCATAGCAGGGTTGGAGCATGTAGGACATGTTTTGGGCTGGGGTGAGATAGTAGAGAGGGTCTATAGGTGGGGTAGGGTATAAGGGCAGGGAGGTCATGTAGGCTATCAGCCTGGGTGGTATCCTATAACATGGCCTGTACACAAACACAATTTACACAGGAATCTGGTAAAAATAGACCCTAACATTACCCCCCCGCCCCTCTCCCCAAACCATTCCTACCTAGCACCAAGGTATGGTGACCATATGATGGGGAGAGGAGGCATTGCAGAGGAACAACTGGTAGAGCAACTTACTGAGCAGCTCATAGAGCAGTTCATAGAGTACTCTCCCAATGTTATACATAAGAAACCAGTCCTGTTACAAATTGGTGTGTGGTTAAGTCATCAAGCTTTAGCTAAGTCTTTAAGCTTGAGGGTGGTCTTTCATGGCCCTGGTGTAAGCATATAGAAAGAGGCAATACTCAAAATTCATAGGGGGGATGGCATGGTGCATGGATGCAGCAAGTTGTACCCAATGACTAGATCTATCCATAATCAAAACCAAAAGGGTATCAAAAACATAATTCTATATGGCCTGAGAAGTGTAAATAAATGTCTATAGACTATAGTGAAGCCCCACATAGTGAGGCACACAGGTGTGGCTGAACTAAAGGTGCATGTCTGAGCCATCAGCAGTATACAGGTACACCCATGATTAGTCTACTGGCTGTAGGTACATGGAGCAGCAATATAAGCCTTCTCTATATGCTAACTCACCGATATCTCAACTGGGCCTAACCCTATTTATCAATTTATTTTCCTGAACTCAGCAGTTCCTATTAGTTCTGGAGAAGAGCTTTGTTTGATGGAATTGAATCAAATCAAATTGGAAAGTTACAGGTCAGATCTGCCTATCGGAGGTCGTCCTAAGGTATTGACGCTGTGAAGACGAGTTACTCACTGAGGTTGCTTTTTTGCATCATGATGATTTATGATTTTAAAACCTCACCTGTAGGCATCATGCCAGGCTTAAATGGATAATCTGGCTTGCATCTGTGTGTGTGTTGTTTTGTCTACCCATGGCGTGGGATAGTGCAGCCTGGCAGTGGCAGGGGGAGAGTAGGCAGTTTGTAGGTTTTAACCTGTTTTAGAGTTTGGTTGGCTGAGATTTGGCTGTTAACCCTTCAAGGGGCAGATGGTTCCTTTAGATTTTTGTCCATAGCTCATCATGGGTCGTCTTATTCGTAATGCGCCAATACAGTGCTGGTGAGTCTACCAGCCAACAATGCATTCGCACTTAATCTGAATCGCAACCCAGCAGGGTCAGCATTAATGTATTAACTTAATGTAGCATGCAGTCCTAAAATGGTCCAGACCTTGGCTGTAACATGGTGCCCAGTTAAAAGACTATAATCAGGGATGTAAGTCTTCAAGTTTTATCAGGGTTTCCTGATTTCTGAAGATCTTGAATGACATGTACCGGGTTTTTTTCCCTTATACAAGTGCTAAGGAGCGCTGTTTGGAAAAAAGAAGACTTTTATATCAAGTAAATCTATGGCTTCCTGATTTTTGCCCATGCCTGACTTACATCTCAGTATAATATAAAGGTAATGGTGTGAATTGCATGAGGACCTCAGCTGCTGGCTGAGGCCCCATCACACAGACAAACATTGACTGTGTACCCCTACCGACCCCCAGGGTGTGTACAGGACACTACACAACACAGATAGGCACTGGTCATGCAATCTGGACCCTATCTGAGGTATACAGGGACAGGCTATAGTCAATTCTGCTTAAGGTGGCAGAAGTATAAGACACTATGTAGTACATAAGCACTGGTCATGCAATGTGGGCCCTATCTGAGGTAAACAGGGACAGTTATGTCTTTGGTGGCTGTAGTTAAGTGTCAGATTGAATTCAGACTTGGATGTTCTGCTGCTAGGGTTGCAGAGAGGTTAGAAATTATGGAAACCGGGAAGCAATTTTTGCTCAGGAGGCCAGATTCAGAGCCCTAGATTCAGGAATGCATTTATTATAAAATTCTATTCTAAAACTCTTTTATTCTAAAACTCTAAATCTCAGGGTGCGGCTTATATGAGGGTGCAGCTTATACCAGTGAATTTACAGTAATAGCGGTTGAGATGGACAACTTGTGCATTTGCAGAACATGCCACAAACAAGTTAGGCTCTGAGATTGGAGCTGGGAGTTGTTGCTGGATTTCACTAACTCAGAGTGTGGCTTATATAAAGGAATATTCATAGACTATGGGATATAGTAAGTACGTCTAATAGCCTTTTAAGTCCCTGGGCTTCCCTAGCCCACTTAAAAGGGTCTGTATCTCTTCTTTCCTATCCCCTCGGATGTGTGTGGTGCACATATGCACGGGCACCAACACATTCCTTTGTGAATTTGTGTAATGTCGTTCTCGCCATGAATATGACCCTAGCTGTCGAAATGTCGTTAAACACCTATTACTCACTCACTCCTTTTAAGACCCAAACTGGCTTATTGCAAATCCAGTAACTCAGGGTGCTGCTTATACTATACGTGAGTGTGGCTTATATGTATACAGGTTTTACACTTGTACTCTATCATCACTCACTCAGTGTAGCAGGAAAGCCTTTGTTGGAAGGCCCTTCTGGGCAGCACACAATGTTACTAGCACCCCCCCCCCCCCACAAAAATACAGGGAGAAGAAAAGGATGAAATAAAAAAGTGTGAATCCCATTGTTGGCTCCTTCCGAGGACCACTGACAGATGACAGTGTCCCTAAAGGAGAAATATATGGGAATAGCTACATTGTGAGTGTGTGCCTGGGTGTGTGCCTGCCTACTACAATAAGTTTGCTCTCTATTGACTGCATAGGGAACTACTACTCTATGCCCTTAGATCATTATTAAAGATGTATCTAGCCTCACAGTGCTTCATTCATGCATCAAGCCAACCCGACAGGGTTGATACACTCCCAAATGAGTGGCATGATGCGCCAATGCAGTACTGGCAGGTTTCTCGCTGGTACATAATACAGGGATGAAAGTTACCAGGCATTAGCCTGATTCCCAGGCCTTTTGAAAATTTCAGAAAAATCAGAAATTATAATCTGCAGAAATCATTATTACTGTGCATAAAAGAACATTATTTTGGGCGCTTTGCGGTCTTTAAAGGGCCTTACTACAAGGACATTACTGTATATGGGTGCCACTACTGTTACTGTTCCTCTGTGGTCTGTGTTCTCAATGGGAAAAGGCCCTTTGCAGATGATGCACAGGCTGCAGTGTAGCCCATTGCCAACCTGATCCTTGAGATGACAGAAGGGGAAGGAAGTGTGCTGCAAAGTGGTGCTTGGCTCCTATAGGGCACTAGTGGGTTCTCCACTGTAATCGGCCATCTTGTCAATAGGGGGACTTGCTGGTACCTGCATAGTAAAAGCAGGCTTTCACATCATGCCGCAACAAGCAAAGATAATTTGCTAGTTAATCCGGGTAGTTAATCCGGGTAGTTAATCCTATCATTGCAATTTCCCCTCGCAGTCTGCTATTGAATGTAGTTATAGTTTAATACTGAAGCTGGTTCTGGCAATATACAGAGGTTTATCTCAACCAGCGAAATTCAAAATGGTGGGCCAATTGGGTATGGGTCTAGGCTCCTATACCGACGTAGCGGATTATCTCATGGCAGTTATCACTGATAGCAGTTATCAGATGGGTACCACAGAGATGCCACTTTTCCTGGTTTACCAGGATTTCCTGGTTTTGATTCCAAGATTTCTATAATAAATTACGTTAAACTCCTGGGAAAATGTGTCCAAAGTCCAGTTTTCCTGTTTTTTGTCGGCCAGTGAGTGGCATCTCTGGTACCACCTGCCCCCCTCCCCCCGAAAGGACTGCAGTGAATAGTTGGTGTCATTTCATTGGTTGATAATCAAACCATCTAAGTCGGTATACAGAAGACAGATCTATACCGAGGTAGCATGTTGTCCTATTGGCGCGGCCATTGCTGGAGCTTGTTACCAGCCAGTTCTACTAATGAGAGCTATCAGGTGGGTACCAGTTGGCCCCCGAGAGGACCACAGTGAATAGTTGGGATCACCTGATTGGCTGATAATCAAACCAGCTAAGTCTGTATAGACCTGACAGGGCTCCCCTGGCTTACAGGAGCCAAAATACCTATCCTGGCTACATCCCAGCTCCTGTCACTTTTGCTATCAGCCAGGGGTGGGGACAGAGAGTTGCCAGGAGGGAGAAAACCCTCTCACTATAACTACAAACTAAGAAATCGCCTTAGGAAAACCGACAAAGTGAAAGTATATAGGTCCACAAAAACCTGAACACACAAACAAAGGAACTACTACAAACTAGTAAATACATTGAGGCCGCCTGGGGTAGGATATAGAGGTATGATGACAGGTGAATGGCTCTTTCCCGTTGTGCCTTAGGGGAATAGCTTATTACATTGTGAAGATGTAATTAGCTCTTTGTATTCTGCAACGTAGTCCGCGCCTCACGAAAGACGTAAATTACCAAGTTTTTTATATCTGACTTTGAAAGATATGTGTTTTTTTTTTAATGTAGTCTGCATTGGACAAAAGAAGTCAATACCCATATTTTTGTCTTCTCACAGTAAGTGTGTTATAGTTATAGGCAATTTTGGATATATGCGATAGAATACACATTATCCTTCACCCAATTTACATGGCGGACACAGGGCCCTCCATTTCACCTGTAGTTAAGAATTTATTTGCTTATATCAGACCCAATATAAAAAAAAAATCAGGGGGTACACTCCCTCCTTTTAAGCGGCACCCCTCCTCTTCCGAATCCTGGATCTGCCACTGAAGTCACAAACACAAAATGTCGCAGCCACAGATAGCAAAGCAGGTAGGAGGAAGTGAGTAACACAACAGAGGTAATGCAATGGGCAGAGTGTTTGCTCTATGATATTATTGTATGATATTGTGCCTCATAGCATCCACAAACAATGCCAGACAAACACTACCCCCCCCCCCCTCAATCTTCACCACAGTTATTACACTCATTGTGGGCAGTGTTTATGTAGCAGCATGGTTGTACTCAGGTACCAGGGGTGTGAAGGTGTCGTACAATGCTGCCTACAGAATTATGGTTATAGGGGTTATGTTAGGCCACCACTCACAGCTATAAACCTAATATAATGTAAGGAATTTCTATTTTAACAATGTAAGGGATGTTAGTCTTGTTCCTCTTATGAAATATTGGTCCCTTCATAGCTTGATGCATTTTATACCATGCCATTATTGTACTCTAAAATAAGATGAAATTGCATAATAATATGAAAACATGATTAAAGCATATGCTGTAAGAAAGAGGTTGAGGTTTCAGGGGGGGGGAAGAGATTAAAAGAGAATGAGTGAAAGAAAGAATATATAAGCAAATGTCCATGACCAGGGAATAAATTTGCATCGTATTCACCGAGGTGAGGCTGTCCGTATTCAACGATGCCTTATAGGCAGAGTTGAATGCGGACAGGCCTCACCGAGGTGAATACGATGCAAATTTATTCCCTGGAATGGACATTTGCATTTATGTCATGGCCTAGGGGGTTATTTTGCCTTTAAATAAAGAAAAACAGCTCAGATCTGTTCAAAATCCAAGATGGCGGACACCCATTGAATACAGACACATTGTATTCAATGCCCCCCATTGAATACGGCGGTTCTAGTACTAATCTATAGTGACGGTCGTATCAGCCATGACATAAACAGCAATACTCCATGACTAACTCATTAGGCCTCTCTCCTGAATGAGATAAGTCCCAACTTTTATTAACACCCCTGGTGGTACAGGAGTGAACTAGATGTCTGCCCCATTAGACACCACCTGTAGAGCTGCACAGCCTGTCCTGATACACCGTGTCACCCGTTTACCAATATCCACTCACCGGGTGTCAAGGAAAAAAATGCGGACAGCCAGAGAAAAAGGTGAGAGTGGTCAATAATAGTGATTGAACCATGTCCGTGGGGCCCTGCTGTTTGCCATGGCAACTGGTGGTCAAGGGGTCCGGAGGCTGTTAGGGAGGGAGGTAAACATATGTTGGTAGAAGTTGGTATTGGGGGGTGGGCTGGGGGTGGCTGACCCTAGGCCCTATGCACGCCCAGATCTAGCACATTTGGCCAGTGCTTTGTGATCACTTACAAATGGGGAGGGGGGGGGTGTAAAATAAGCTGGTCCAATCTTCCAGATGGCCGTAGGAATTCAATACACCACCTCCCCTTATGGCACTGAAAGGTTGCCAGCCCCGGTCAGTGGTCAATCTGAACTATGGTCACCCAGATTCAGGGTTAACGGGGGAAGCCATGACCAATGAAAAGGCAAGAAGCCAGTTGGTGTTAAGTTATAGTGCATGGGCCTCAGATTGGTGTATGAGTCTCGGGTTGGTGCATGGGGATCGGGTAGGGCCCACTGGGTAATAAAAGCAGCATGGTAGACAAGACAACAATTTGGTAAATGGGGAGGTGGCCGGGCCGTGTTTGATTTGGGTGAGTAGGGGGTCGGGTTGAGCTGAACCAATCAGCGGAGTAAAGGAAGCCTTGGCTATGGGGGAAACTGAGAGCAGGGCCAAGGGGCAACTGAATAAAGCAGAGTGAAGGATGGACCATCTGCCAAAAGATAACTATAAATCAAAAGCAAATGGAACAGCAAAATGGCGAGAGATATCGAGATGAAGGCAGGTGAGGATAAAAGAAATTGATCGAAAGGTCGGCAATGGGAATTGATTCACAAATACAGCTGAAAAAGCCAAGCTATAGACGTACATGAGGGGAAGGGGATTAGGCAAGGAGGAGAACCCATTGAGTCAATGGAAGGAAACTGGGAAGCACAGAGAGGAAAGCGAATAAAACAGAAGGAAGCCAAGGAGGAAGCCATGTGGCTTCTTGAGTGGCTTCGCTATTGTTGACTTGCCAATAAGGCCCCGGGAGTCATATCTATTGCAGCAGTTCCTTCATCTCTCCCTATTACTCACCAATCACTAGGGGGCACCAGTAGTGCTTCTCTGATCAAACAGAACACAATGTGTCATCCAGTTCTCCTCAGGGTGCCTCAGATGGCCATATTTGAAATAGGATTGTACCACAATAGCATGGAACCCTTTGGGTGCCAAGATCACATCTTCATGTATTTATATCAGGTAATATTTAGACCATGGTATGATAGCCTATGGGTGAATTTCCGTCTTATCAATGAAGCGCTGAGACAATCCCCCCTGGCGATATCCTTCATTCTCTCTGAGCCATTGATCTAGACCCGCTGCCATGTAAAATATGTACTATGGTGAATAATGGAAAGGGGCGACAGGCGTGAGTTGTTGGTAATTGGCACAAGATGGCGGAGTGCGATAGGCAGCAAGCTAATTCCATAAGTGGTAATTGAATAAAAAGCGGGTTGATTGGGCCAAGGGACCTGCTCCCAGACTGTATCTAACCTCCCGATGGCCGCATAGCGGTGTAAACACAGTCTAACTTTTTGTCCTTGTGATTGCAGACCTGGTGAGTAACTCACTAGGACTGCATTCATGCATCATGCCTCACCCTTACACTGCATTATGATGCAATACTGGAGAGTTACTCATGAGAACAGCACTGGTGCATCAAGGCGACAATCAAACATGCAGCCTTTAGGCATCATGTCTTGGCAGAAGGGCTAGTCTATGCAGGCTGTAACTCGTAGACAAACGAGGTACTTCACACCAACCATACGTAGTGTCTAACAGCTTGCCTCATTCTCTCCCAATTATACAGTGTGTGCCTCTCTACAGTCTCAGCATGGAGCTTGGGTAAATTGACCATTATGTATACTAGAAGGTGGAAGATGGGCTAGGCTAGATAGAGCCACTAGTTGTTGTGTAGAAAAATAGTGTTTGAATGATGGTATGCATACCGTATCATCGTGTTTGAGTGCCTTTACCCCCCGCATGTTTAAGCGCCAGGGGTAAAGGGGTGTTGAAATATCTCTTAAGCACTAAAACTGGATTTTGAATAAGCGCCTGTCATGTGTAAGCGTCGGGGAAATGAGGCTGACAATATAAAGACCGCTGGGGCGCTTGAACACGGCGATACGGTGGTAGGTCAGTCAGTTAAAAAAGACAGTACAAAGCAATGGGTTATTCTGATAAATAGGCCAATAAAAACCATAGCACTAAAAACGGTATCCTTGTACATATTGAATGAAATTGAAAGGCCATCATTTTGTTACCTATTTCTCTACTTTTTGATATGACTATGTAAAAACGATATGTTTATATTGTTCTCTTCGTCCAATACATCAGCCAATTAAGGAAACTGTATCCTAAACATCAGGGAATTGCTCAGGGGCGTAGGAAAAGGGGGGGGCCAGGGGGGGCTGGGCCCCCCAATCATAAAGGAGGTGGGGCCTGAGTATGTGTGGGCCCCCCAAAAATTTACCAAGAATTCATAATGAATTGAACAAGAAGCTAATACTTTGGATCTCAAATCAGTTTCATATAGTAATGGGATAGGGAAATGGGGGCCTGGGCCTCAAATCAGATGTAAATTCATCAAAAATTACTTTCCTATACAAATTTTATATAGGTATGTATAGGCACTATTGCGCTTGAGCCGACAATTCAAGGTGGTCCAGGTGGGGCCCCCACTCGGCCCCCCAATGAAGATTTGCTTCCTACGCCTCTGAATTGCTGCACCATAGGACACCAAATAGCTTGGATGAGTGTCTACTGCGAAGCAATGAGAAATGTAAAAGGGAGAAAGAAAAGGTTACATGACGTGCAAATGGAGAAGTAAGATCAAGTAGAGAGTAACAACCACATCCTTAGCTGTTTGTTTTGCGACTCGCTGGTAAACCATTTCTCAAACTGGTATGTCTACATGAAAAAAGGACATTTTCCATTTAGTAAAAAAAGGAGTAGGAGGATAATGTGTGTATTCACCCTTCTTACTCCCACCTTTACTGCCTCCATGACTGAAGTAACTCAACTGGATGGGTTCTTACCCATGCAGCCCCATTTTCTCCAAATGGTTTTTGTCAGATTTACAGGTCAGGATGTACTGAATAAAAGAGGATAGAGCACATAAATTGCCTTGTATTTGATGTCAGAAGGATATAAGTGGGTGGATATAATCCCAAATAGCAATTCCTCTCTGTACAAATTGAACAGGTAGGAATAGAGTGTGGTGGAGATTGGGTTCAGATATAATTTCACATGTGACTAGGCTTCTCTAGCGAACCTAAAAAGGACTTAAATATGTGAATTGCTCGTCCAGGTAGAAATGTGTGTTGTTGGGAATTGCTTAAGTTCTTGCTGTTAAAAGCACGAGATTGTGACATATGTCATGTGCAACTTTATTGCTGAAAACTTTGCATCATCAGCAAATTTCTCCAATAACCCTTTGAAATACACAAGTCAATATGCAGCCCTGAGCAAGCCTGGAGAGGAAAAACACCATAATGCTTGGGTGCTGTTGGGGATTAGAAATGGTATCAGGGCACTGGCGGGTGAATCGATAGACTTTATGAGAGTTCCACGTGCAGTGGCTCCCACTACACATGTCCTAGAATATACAGCCGCGAATCAGTCCCCGATAATGCGATTGGCTTTTTCAGCGGCTGCTGCTCTCAGCAATTGCCTCAAATGTCAGTACAACTGTTTCTGAAAAGGATCAATAGGAATGGGGTAGGGCCTTGTAGGCCAGTACCAGTAGTAGGGTTTGTCAGACATCTTGCTGATTCTCTATCTGGTGTACATGCGCTCTAAAGTGGACCATGGCCATGTCGTTGGAAATTCTCACTCCTTGACTAAAAACTAACAAAAAAAAAATAAACTGGCAAAATTGGGCATAATTTTGGAAATAAACCACAGCATAAAAACTACTTTTTACCACCAATATGTCTTTAGGTACAGTGCTCTACCTAATGTTGTCACCCTGTTTCTCATGATGCTAGGGACAGCAAAATGGCCAGTTCACCATGAGGACCCATACGTCGTTGTGTTACGAGGACTGTGGTGGGTGAGGGCAGTAGACGGCAGGTAGTGCAGTGTGTTAGGCAGGGAGGTGATTGGTAGGTGTGCACAGTAGTGGGTGGATACAAACAGGCAACGTCTCTATGGGTGGGCGGGCGGGCGGGTGGGGAAAATCATGATGGAGCACTTTATTGGATAAACAGACAGACAATGATAAGCAGACTTTCAATTCTTTGACTGAAGTATTATGATACAGCATTGTGGATGCAGGCTGGAGGTGGAGTTGTTTTATATCCAGTGCAGAAAAGCTGGTGAATTTGTAGGCATCAGCATGACCGTCATGGCTGTGGAATGTTGATTGATTGAACCAACACATATATATGGATATGCCAGATTTGAAAAAAAAAATTCTGTCTACCATCAATGAATGTCCTACATTGAATTATAGGTTAACCGTGCTCTCCGATGGACATTATGCACCGGTGCATTTGTGCGTTCTTTGAAGGGTTAAAAGGTTATTTGGAAGGTAGATTGCTATCTAAGGTAGATTGTGAGCATCTATACTGTCCAATATGGCTGGCTGCCTGCCTACTTGGTTATCACCAGACCCTGATTGCTTGTAGAAATATGAGAGTTAATTGCACACTATCAGCAGAAAGATATAGATATCAGCAGATAGGATGTTAGGGTACATTGCTATATGAGAGGTACAAACTTATATCTATCCATACAAATGTAGCACTCTACCACTAGCACATGCTGATTGCCTCTAGGATATCCTGATGGGATCAGTATAGACTGCTAGAGACTGCTAGAAAGTGATATAGCGTATCGTCCAGAATAACTGCCCCGGTGTTAATACATTTAGAGGGGTGAATAACCTGATGCTAAAATGTGCCGATATGTATTAGAAGTTCAGTATAGATCTTATACAGGTATTAGACTATTTGTGGGTGGTCCTTGCAATGGGTGGCAGATTCCTGAGGTGGATGGCAGTAATAAGGGGTTGTTTGGTTGGGTAGCAGTTGTGCTGTGTTCCCAGAGTGTGTTCCCACTTTCTTTTTGTTGATCCTTTCCATACAAAATGTACCTGAACAATTCTTGGGTCCCCAGGATGGGTGGCAGTAGTGCTGGGTTCCCAGGGTGGGTGGCAGCAGTGGCAGGTTTTTCAAGTGGGTGGCATTAGTGCCGGGTGGCAGGTGATGGAGTCATCACCTGTACAGGGTATGTATATGAGGTGTGAGGTGGACAGACAGGTGTATACAGGTAAGGTACACCTGCCCTCGCCTCCACCTCCAACCCTCACCTGAACCCAACCCGCTACTCTTATTATAAGATAACGGCGTATACTCATTGCGAACTGAGTGATGGCTGAATTGGTGGATCAGGGTAGGATCATTTCAATGCTAATAAAGATCTAACAGCCTCTTTTGAGACCATTTACACAGCCTTTTTTTTACACAGTCTTAGGAATAGATTAGTTGGGTAAAAGTTGACAAAATGACTGTATTGACGCAGACTTTCTGCTATGCAAATGGATAAGTAGATCAGCAGTTAATGGTGAGATTATAATAGGGTTAGTGCTTTATATACATGCCTGAAGCTGTCCTCACCTACATGAGTGATCTATTGGACACCACTATTGGCTGCCCTGAAAGCGCTCAGTGGCTAGCGCCTTATAGTCTCCCAAAGGTGAGCTCAGCGAGTCCGGTTACACCAATATGAATGTAGCCCATTGTAAAAGGTGGCCTATTCATGGGTGTAGGGATGAGGGCAGAGCATGAAGGATGGAATAAAAGCTGAATAATAGGTTAGAGATTAAATTGGAAAGATGGGATTGGGGTGGCATTGATAAGGGAAGGTGGGTGGGGAAAGGAATAATAAAGACAGGGTTTACTCAAGGTGAGATGAATCAGGGGCATACTCTATGAAAAAGAGTAGAGGAGAGAGGGATTAAGTGCACAATGCTAGTACAGCTGTGAAAGGATAACTGGTAGACTAGTGCTTTAACCCTTAAAGGACCACACTATGCCTTGAGGTGCATGTTCCTTTGTCATCATTTGTCATAGATTGCTATGATGCATCATTCTGACACTTTTTGAATGGAATAATGCAGTAAGACAGCATGATGCCTGTATATAGCTTTGGCGAGTTACTCACCAGGGTTGTTTTCATGCATCCAATGACACTGTAAGGTTTGAAAGGGTTAAGGCACTAGTTGTGGTTGCAATGAAGGACCCTGGAGAGGAGGTTAGCAGCAGAGGACATGTTATGGATGGGAGGCTGTTGTTGTTTGGCTCCTGCTGCATCACTACCCTCTCCATCACCCTCCATACACAAGGCTGTAGGACTATTTTTCATCTACAGGGAGTGACATAGTACCTTGTGTATAAGGTGCACATTGTGTATACCAGGGTAGAGGATTGTCCAATGGGTACGGCCATTGCTGGATCTTAGTACTCGCGACTTCTCATTGATAAGAACTGTCAGATGGCCACCAGTTGCCCCTGAAAGGCCCACAGTGAATAGTTTGGATTACTTCCTTGGCTGATAATTGATCACACCAGGTTGTACTGGTCTATTGTGTTAAGATCTTTGCCTATAAGGCGCAAGCTGACTTGAGGCAGATTCAATATGGTACAGCAAGGTGCTATCCTAACGTATAAGCCTCAGCTTATGCGTGAGGAAGCTGCACCTTATACGCGAGGTATTATGGTAGGTTCGTGTGGGAGGGTGAGGGGAGGAGGAGAGGCCATGGCCTTGTTAAGAGGCCCACCCTGACAGTCTGTACAACATCCTCCTCCACCATGACAAACACAGCCACAAGAGTGATAGCTCTTCTACCTAGGGGTACTCTCTACATACATTTCGGCTGTTTTGATGATAAGGGTGGTTGAGACTGCAGGAGAGGCTGTCTCTGGATTTTGCAATCTCTACTCTACGTATGTATGATAAAGTAACACTGGGGATGGTACATAAATGAAGTTCAATGGTAAGAAAAAAGTGTCAAGAATAATTTTGATTATAAAGCGATACCTGTAAAGTTAAGGTGAAGACTTTACTAGAATATAACTGATTACTGATAAGTAGGTATATAAATGCTTCACTATATCAGCAGTAGGATTAGCAAGTAGCAATGAGTAGTGACTCATTTTTATCAACCCTTACTAGAACATGCACAGATTTAAGGCTTTCTTCCTGGCTCCTGGTGTTAACATGGTGTGGCCATTTGTGCATTCCTGTCCCAATATAACCCCCTGAGTAATGTTAATGTGGAAGGTGAAGTAATGCCCAGGAGGGTTAAAATCCTTTAAGGGCCCGCAATGCCCATTGGTCAGCATGATGCACTAATGAAGTGCTGGCGAGTCTGCTCGCCAGAACTTCATTGGTGCATCATGCCGACCCTCCGGGAGTTTTATCAATCCCAAAGGGTCGTCATGATGCATGAATACAGCCCTGGTGATTTACTCGCCAGGGCTGTATTTATGTATCATGATGATCAATGGGCATAGTTCATGGTACAAATAATGCATTACCGGCCCTCAAAGGGTTAAAGTAATGTGCATGTGCGGTGATTATATGTGGAAGTACTTGTTAGCATTCCACACTGCTGACAGGGACTGGTTAGCACGTCCACTTAGTCATGTCCACTAACTTAGAACTACCCTTAGTATATATAGGGCTAACTTTGCATGTCGGTCACTGTGATATTATACACCAGTCACTCTGACCTTGGGAACCGGTCATTTTGATATTATGCAACGGTCACTCTGTCCTTGGGAACCAGTCACTCTGATATTAAGCACCGGTCACTCTGACCTTGGGAACCGGTCATTTTGATATTATGCAATGGTCACTCTGTCCTTGGGAACCAGTCACTCTGATATTAAGCACCGGTCACTCTGACCTTGGGAACCGGTCATTTGGATATTATGCAACGGTCACTCTGTCCTTGGGAACCAGTCACTCTGATATTAAGCACCGGTCACTCTGACCTTGGGAACCGGTCACTTTGATATTATGTACCGGTCACTCTGTCCTTGGGAACCAGTCACTCTGATATTAGCACCGATCACTCTGTCCTTGGGAACTGGTCACTTTGATATTATGTCCCGGTCACTCTGTCCTTAGGAACCGGTCACTGTGACATTAAGCACCAGTCACACTGTAATTGGAAATTGGTCACTGTGACATTAAGCACCGGTCACTCAGTCCTTGACAGCTGGTCAGTGTGACACCCAGGCCTTTGGAACTGGTTATTCTCAACTTGAGAACCATTTACTCTGACTTTGGGAACCAGTCACTGTGATATTAGGCACCAATCGCTCTGACATTATATAGGCACTGGTTAATGCTTTGACCTTAGAGACAGGAAACTCTGACTTTGGGCATGGGTGAGTCTGGCCTATGGTGTATTGAGTATCTTAATCTTAAGGAGTCCATTGGTCGGCATGATGCACCAATGAAGTTCTGGCGAGACTGCTTGCCAGCACTTCATTTGAGCATCATGCTGACCCTACGGGGTTGATGCATTCATGCATCAGCGGCCCTTAAAGGGTTAATGTGGAGAGGTGCATGTACCCCTGCTTCCATGCACCAATGTTTTTGGTGGTTTGTTCACCAATGCATTAAGACCTTAATGCCTAGCAGTGTGAGCAGCATCCCCTGAGTAGCTCATGGTGTAGGAATGTTAACAGTGAGCTGCTGTAGATGAGTTGCTCGTCTGGCTGCCACATCAAGGCGTTACAAGGTGCTGCAGCTGACGGACGAGATTGGATCCAGATAGGGTTAGGGAGAGTCTTGTGGGACGGACCTGTGGGTACTGTTCTATCCTGTTGAAGGGAATGCCCTATGTCAGGTCAATACATGGCTACGAATACAGGCCTGTTCTAAGTTGTAAAGCAACTAGAATTGAATAAATATGAGTTATTGTACAATTTTCGTCTTTGTCAAAGGTTTTGGAACTGTAAGCGCCCATTACACAGAGCGAGGCTCTCTGTTGGCATTTGTTTGCGGGGGATTCTCTTCTCTAGAAATAGCTGCAGCTTTGCTGTAACAGACCCCACTCAGGCTGAGCCCCTAGTTCGGTTAAACATGACTACAGATACATACAGTGAGTGGTAACAGTTGACTGGGGCTAACTCAGGGTCTGTGTGGGGTGTGATGAAAGAAATGCAAAAGAAACCCAACACTTTGGGGTTTATTAGGGTTTATTTGATCCAGAGGTGTGAGAGGGATTTGCCTCCTTTGTTGGTGTGTTGTTAGGATGGCTGCATTGAGTCATCATTCCTGGAGGGTCCTTGGAAATTAACTCAATCCATAGCAAGCACACCTGAACTTGGGATAATGCTACAAGCCATGCAAGGGGTTTTGAAAATACACTGGCTGTCCGTGGTTTGCCTCTAGGCCACAGCTTATTTTTCGGCTTTTTATGTGGCCCGTTTAAGCCAGTGGCAGATCCAGGATCTGGAAAAGGAGGGGGCGCTCCGGGGGGGGGGGGGCGCTGCCAATTTTGGGGTCCAAAATATCTAATCAAACTCTTTGAGTACTGGGAAAAAGGGGAATGCGTGTGCCCCCGCGCCCCCGCTAAATCTGCCACTGTAAGCACCGCGGTCCCAAATAAGCTCCATTCTCGAATTAGCGCTAAGGGTGGCGCGGTAGTTGAATTAATCTTATGGACTACAAACAGTATTCAAATAAGGTCCTGGGGTAGAGGGGCATTGAAATTTATCATTGTTTCGATACTTAAAACCAGATATGGAAAGTGGGGAAGAGGAAATGCTTGCTTAGTGTTTGAAGAAAGTCTAATTGGTGTTTGGAAACAGATGCCATTCCAACTAAAACCTTCCCATTCATCTTGTTTTGAAAATACTGAATTGGCCCAAAAGAGTGACAAAGAAAAAATGGGAAATTTTTTGGAAAGGAGTTAAAAGGACATTGTGTCATTGACCATGCCACCATCTGCCTGTTTCTACAATACGGTAAACTGAAGGCAAAAAGTAGCACAGTAAACAACAAAAGCTGCAACAAAAAGTTGCCAAAAACAACAACAAAACCAAGACAAACACCACCTGTTGGTGACTAGGACAGACAACATGTGGAGATTGGCTTGGTGCACTGTTAAAAAAGGTTGTCAAAATTATGACGAAATCCTTGTTGAAAATTACCAGAGATCAGTTGCAATTTTCACTGGGATTCCTTGTACCACCGTACTGCCATCTGGAGCCTCATTGTAGAAACTACACTGCTTCACTGCAATACGATTAAGCCTGCTGCAAACAGCTCAGATTGGACGCAGACGCGACGGAGACTGGACGGGAATCCAGTCCTGTCCGTGATGTTTGCGGCAAAAACGGACGCAGACGGACAGTCCCGTCTGAGTCTGGGATGCGTCTGACAATATCAAACATGTTGGATATTCACAGACGCAGCACAGATGGTCTGTGATCATATAGGGTCAAAGCAGGCCAGAATCTGTTTTCAGACTGACAGGGGGTGACAGGAGGAGGGTAGGTAGGGGGCCCCAACTCGGCACGGACGCCACCCTAAATGCAGTCTGTGTCCGATCTGAGTCCAGTCTGACTGTTTGCGGCGGGCTTAAACACATGCTTCACTTTTCAGTTTTATGAGGACCCCTGGTAGATTCAACAGTTATTTCTTAGAGTGTATTTCATGGTTATGGGGGATGGGTGAGGGTGGAGTAGTTTTTTGGCTTGTGTACTTTGCGTGATTTCATCCTGTGTTGTCGTGGTGACATTTAGATGGATGGCTCATCAAGCTGGCCAAAATATGAAAAGAAATGTTTATAGAATGCCTTTGCTTACTTTAGGTCTGTATCAGAGATGCCACTTTTCATGTTTTACCAGAATTTCTTAATTGTTAGTAGAGAGATTTGTTGTCAAAATCCCAAGTTTTTCCATATTGTGTCCAGTTTGTGATCCTGATGAGTCCAAACTTGATAGAAAACATAAAGGTAGAGAAAAATGTCCTCTCCAAGGTAATACAGGGTCTGAGGATACGAATGGTTGAAAAACTTAGGGTCGACTGTACTACACACGTATTGCTTTCATATGTAATCCAAGCATTAAGTTCAGTATATTTGAAAGATTTCTGAGATATTTTGGCAGAAATGTTGAGAATAGCTCCAACTTCTGTACACCCCATCCGTGTCTGTATCATCCCGTGTGTGACAGTTACACTGACTGGGAGCCAACCTACGGTACATTGTGGTTGTTGGAAACACCAAGCTCTACTGACATCACTCTGGAGATAATCCAGGAATTGATTAGTTTCTGAAATTCAATTTATTCAGCTGACTTGTTTTGGAGGCTGTAGGGAAGGCTGGTTTTGTAAGATGATGTATGATCTGGCCTTTTATCAGAAATCTCCTTATTTCCAGCCAAATTGTCATGGCTCTATTGGGTGGCAGGGCTCTTTTGACAGAGCAATACGTTATTCCATACAGTTAAAGGGGTGTAACGAAATGTTTAAAAGAATCAGTTACTGATTAACTTAAGGAGATAAATAGGTCGACTCTGTTAATCAGGTTACAAACCTGTACTTGAAGGTTTTAAGCACAATAACAGGTTTCACAAATTAAACTTATGGTAATATGGTCATAAACTTTACACCCTTTGGCGGATTGAGGATAGTGGTATGATGCCATGAGTGTGTGCATCAATTAAATAGATAAATAGATGAAATTCAGTGGCGGATTAGAGGGGGCGCACGCACCCCCTTTTCCCCAGTACTTAAGAGTTTAATTACAGATTTGGGACCCCAAAATTTGCTCAGAGATAGGAGGTGCGTCCCCTCCTTTTGGGCCGCGCCTCCTCCTTTTCAAGATTCTGGATCAACCACTGCCGGAAATAAAGGTGTGAAAATGTAAATCCTAACAGCCATGTGTTCCATGTGTGTGTGTGTGGGGGGGGGGGGTGGATGGTGTTAGCATTGGCTACCATGGTGCTAATGGTAACAGCTGTGGAACCTACATCTCACCAACTGTTACATATACACATTCTGATTCACTCACACACACACACACTCAGATATACTGTAGTGGCCCAGTTAATCACCCTGGTTTTTGTTAATTTCAATACTCATATACCTCTGGCCCTGATATGAGACCGGCATTTATTTGAGGTACAATTTTAAGAGCTTGTGGTCTTTCGATACCCCTTTACCCAAGACGCTTATTGAGAGTGGCGCTTGTTTGAGACCCTGGCGCTTTTACCTGCCATTTCGGTCCTCACCCACATTTAAACACACCAGGTGGCCCTTATTACTGGCACATCAATGTTACGTGTTTCAATTTAGTGCTGCCATTTATAACATGACCTAATATATCTACCACAGATGTGCTGCTTTATAAATAACATGATTAATTTGTGTAGTACTAATGGCTAAATTCCCAATTAATTATGCAGTTTGTAATCTCCCAATTGCAGCCCCAATTGCAGTAAAATGTGAGATTTGTGGTTTTATCAAAATACCAGTGTAATCACTACCTTCAATTAATACCTGTATAAAATGTGTAAATTGTTAATGTCATATAAGTTAATTTTGTCTTATGTCTTTTTTTTTAGGTGAGTGTTGTGCAGCCTTCTCTAAAACTCCCAAAGGTCATCTTAAGGTTTGTACCCGGAACATGTATTATCCCACCTATCACTACCCAGAGATAGACACAACTGCACATCCACCTCACCTATAGGCCCCCCCTCCATTTACTAGAGGGACGTTTTACTGTTGTTATTGGCCATAACTCAGTCAGATAAAAAAACAACCCTTCTCTACACAACTTCTCCATGCATGCCTGGCAACCAGATCTGCCTCAGGTCATGGCCCCAACCCTTTAAGGGCCGCTAACGCAGGAGTACATCATGCCCATAGGTCGGCATGATGCACCGATGAAGTGCTGGCGAGTCTGCTCGCCAGCACTTCATCGGTGCATCATGCCGACCCTCCAGGAGTGTATCAGCCGTCAAGAGTGTATCCAGTATTAGCATGTAAAGGGTTGGAGAGAGCTTCTGATACTGCAATAAAAAGGAGGACTCATAATTACAAACAGGCTTAAGTAAATGTGGCAGGAATCTGTTCTAGTTCATTCATAAAATATACCAGGTTACAAACAATCTGTGTATTTGCCTGTGAAATTATTTATACATGTAGCACCTTTTATTTACCCTTTCTGAGGTCATGAGCTTTATGTTCTTTGATACAAACAGGTCAGGTTTCCCTGTATTGTGATTGTATCCTTGTCAGAGCTGTGTTATTCCCACAAGACTCCCTTTTAGTAACCAACCACTGAACATAACCCTTTCAGGACCATATAGTGTATTAATGCATATTCATTGTTATGAATACATGAATGCGGCTTTGGCGGGTTATCGCCAGGGCTAAATTCATGCATTTAAGATGATGACCATTTTCTAATATAGTCCAGACAGGTTGACATGGTGCACCAATGCAGTGCTGGCAAATAGGCTCTCGAGGACCCCATCAGGAGGGTCTTGCCAAAAGAAAACCATTTTTAAATTTTTAAAACGTGCACGTTTTCACCTTGCCAAAAGTATTCTCGTCTTATCAAAAAGTGAAAATGTGCATGGATGCTTGAGCCTCAAAGAGTGCACGTTTGCTATAATGTATGTGTTATACTGGGGGTTGTTTGGCAATGCAGTCCAAACGAGTTAGACCATGCGTCCACAGATCAGTGATCTCTGAAAGGTTGTGAATAGAACACCAGCAGATTTAGCTTACCTTTTTGCTGCTCATGTAGTCTTTCACAAGTCTCTGATTTCTTAAATATTAAAAAGACTTTTTTTGTTTCGTATTTATCCAAAGGCTGTAGTTTTGTATCTGTGTAAAGAAAGCCTTTGGCTGCATCTTTTAAGATGTAACTGAATACGAGGTGTGCCTTAAAGGCGAGGGTTGATTATTTTCCCCTGTAGAACAGTATTGAAGTGCCCCAAAACAAAGAAAGATTACCAAGTATCAATCCCTCTCAAGGCTGTTAATTAGAGAGATACACTTGTACTAATTTGTATAGACATCTTCCAGTGCACTATTTATAAACTAAACTTAGCTTACAATAACCCAGACCTACATGTCCGTAAACATTGCCAAATATTGTACATGTATCAGAACGTAGGCTTTCCATATCAAGGTTTCTTAGAATCAGTCAGGACCCCCAGCTGTTAGTTTTAGTTGTATGGATCTCAGTTTACATATCATAAACCACCAATAAAGGGATAATTACAAAGTGTCAAACTACCAATAAAGGTATTATAAGATATAACAACCACCAGATGAATAACCCTCATGGTGATCTCCCTAGGTGACCTCTACCTGAGGTGACCTGTGACCTTGTAGTGACCTTGGATGACCTTGTGTGTTGTACAGATGTCATACACAACAGTCAGCTGTTGTAGTGCACATTCTGGCACCAACAGGAAATGTTTCACCAACAAGGCACACTTCACCTGTAATAAGTCACACTTCGCTAAGAATATAATATAAAGGTCTTGTACAATCATTTATCAGAACATGCAGTCAGTATGGTCATGAACAGATATGACTTTACCAGCTGTCACCAACAACACCTACTCCAGTACCTATACACAGCTCACCTATATGGCTGACAGACTGACAGGTGACTTACTAAGAACCTCAGGCTGACATCACCCAAGTAGGGCAGCCTTTCCTCAATACAAATGTATAGCTGCTGCGAGTTGAAGCGGTCCACTGGGCACACACACCCTGCCCCATTCCCCATGTTGTGAATGGTTTGAGTGGGTGTGGCAGTGACTATCTACCACATACTATGGAACCTCAAAGGACCTTTGCTAATTCTCATAAAACAACATGGTGAAGGAAGCTATACAAGGTTAGCTGAGAGTATATGAGAGTGAGATCCACACTGCTTACCCCCCCCCCCCCCTTGTGGCTCCACTAGTAAGGCACCTGGCGACCAGGTAACAAAAAAAGAAACACCACATCCAGCAGTGTTGACCCAGAGTGGAGAGTTGGGTACTATAGAGTGGCAAGATATCAGCATTCTGACAGTGTAGAAGGTATTCATGACACAGAGTCTTAGTGGCGGATCCAGGATTTGAAAAAGGAGGGGGAGCGGCCCAAGAGGAGGGGGCGCACCCCCTATTTTTTTGACAAATTTTGGGGTCCAAAATATGTAGTTAAACTCTTAACTACTGGGCAAAAGGGGGGCGGGGTGCCCCCCTCTAAATCCGCCACTGCAGAGTCTGATTGCTGATAGTCAGGCATATGGAGTGGGAGATTTGTATTCATGGTGTAACGTGTGTGTTGCCTTAGGAAAGCATAGATAGTATATACCGTATAGGTTTGTTGAAGAGCCTCAGTCTTGTGCCAGTCTTGAAGAAGCACCATAAGGAACGGGTCCTGAAATCAATCTTCTGCAATAAAATAGTATTCAAATGAGCATGAGTTTCAAAGAAGGCCAGAGGGTACAAGGGGTTTGAAATTTAAAAAGCGGCTGGGTGCTCAAACCCGCTACCACAGTATAAGAAGTGGAGATATTTGTATTCATGATGGTTGCTGTGTTGGGAAGCATAGATAGTATGTTTTTACATTCAGAGTTTTGTATTCAGGGAGGGTAGAAGGCATTCATGTTGTAAGACAATCTTGTGTGAGTTGAATAGTGAGGGGTTATGTCACTGAGGGAGTGGTACAAAAACAACACATAGATCCATGTGGGCCAGGTCTGGGACGCAGTTGGACCACTCTTGGAGTCTTTAGCATGCAGCAGGAGGGGTGGCACCTATATCAAAGTGAAGTTTTACCAATAAAAGGTATGAAAGTGACATCTTGTAGAGTCAGCATGGTGCATTAGATTTAGATAGATTAATGAACTCCTGGCAATTAAATTGCTATGGCTGCATTCATATATTCTTATGACCGAAAGACACAACGTCCCACACATCTATATTAAAAGCAGTTAAGAAGATTAAAACAAATTTGGGATTTAATGTGAGGATAACTGAGATTCAAACTCTATGCTTCACCCACACTGTAAAAAGAGACTGTTGATCAAAATAGCAACAGATCTCTGGCAACTTTGTGACAAAACATTCACCATTATTTTCATAGAGATACCTTGTACCACAGTGCTTTACTGTACTGCCATCTGGGGCTTCATTGTAAAAACTATACTGTTTCACTGCGATACAATTTTACGGTGGTTTGCTATTTAGTTTCACGAGATGCTCGGTAGATCCAACAGTTCAGCAGTGGCAGATTTAGATGGGGGGGGGGGGTCATAGGGGCTCGTGCCCCTCTTTTTGGCCAGTATTTAAGTTTAATTGCCTGTTTTAACCCCAAAATTATGACAACAATAGGGTATAAAACAAGGGGAGAGCCCTCTCCGCTTCAAAATCCTCCACTGCTCAGGACCCGCCACTGCTCAGAGTGAAGACTGTCCTATTGGCAGCTGTGGTTGAGGGGTGGAGGTTGTCCAAGGTCAAGTATGACCTGTCAGACAGTGTGATCCCTCCTCTGTGTGCCATGTTTGCTGTCTTCTATTCAAATACACAGTCTAGGATAGAGGGATAGGGGTTGGGGGGTGGAGATTTAAACTAAAAGTCCTATCTATAATTACTGCCCCAACTAGGTAAGGGCCCTGATGGCACCTAGCCCTACTCAGACTCCTGTCACAATCATTTAAAGTGCATAGTGGTATTGCAAGGATTCTATCCATATTTGATTATTTTTATCAGTGTCCAAGGTGATGCTGCTTAAAACCCAGTCTCTGCAAGTGGCTGTTTGCTTAAAACCAGCATACATTGCCAAGCGTGTTACTCATGAAAGAAATTTCAAACAATATGGCTGTCATACATGTACGCTTGTGTCAAATACAAAAATCAGCATCATTGTTGGTAGACTAGCTGTAACTTTTGGAACCTTGGTGGGGGGGGGGGGGTGGGGGGAGTGGGGGCACTGGGAGACCAAAGCTCCCTCGCTTCCCCCCTTTCTCCCACTCATCCAATGTTAGCTTTAAGTCAATATTGTGTGTTGTGAAGGTCTAGGTGTGTATGTGTGTTCACTTCTTACAGGTGTCTTCTCACCACTTCAGACAACCCCCCCCCCCACCACCACCACTCCAGTCTCAGACCTACCATAGAACCTCACATGTAAGGTGCACCCTCAGTTTATGTAATAATACAATAAGACAAATAATCTTATCCGCCAAATAAGCGTCTGTTTTGTGATAACTGAATAATACAGTTGTCTTCTGAGATTATAAGGAAAGAAATTTGGCTATGTGGGGTGATATGGGCCAATCAAGTACAATTCCATTCAATATACCCTGTCTAAAAGGGCACATCCAGACTTATGGCAGATTCTGAAGCCGCAGTAAGGTGCTTTCCTCCACTTAATCTGCGCCTTAGATGTGAGGTATTGAGGTAAGCCCTTCAGTCTAGCACTCACCCAACATTTACCTCAGTCCTCCAGTTCCCCCTACTCCCTCACCACCAGACGCACTGTGGATATTTACCTTTACACTCGGTGCTTGAATATTGTCAAAACAGACTCAGAGAAGTCTCTGCACCTGCCAAGTTCAACTCAACCTCTACTCTAGGTCTCTCTCAACCCTGGGGTACCCTCATATAGACCCATGTTGAAACTCCTACATAGCACTATAAACTGTACTGAGAATTTATATGTGTGCATGGTTAGATATTGTGATAAGTTGTTGTGTGCTCATGCTACTTTCTCATACACCTCCTCCCCATCCCTAGGAATTGGAGAATACTTTTAAATGTGCCTTTCTACCTTGTAACATAAGATTTCCAATTTTCCATTGGGCTATACATCATAACTGATATTCATTTCCCCCACATCATTTCCCAAATGGAAGGTATCCAAGATGTCAGTGGCATTATTGTAGATATTGGTTTGGTGAATTATGATACCATGAAGTTATGCCTCAGCTCATCTTCCACCTTTCATAACCCCATATCCATAAATGACACCCCTACTCCCTCATCTGTTATACCCTTCTATGCTAATATGACCCCCCCCCCCAACTCCTCCACTCTCATAATCCACCTGTACCTTGGCTAAACCTTTAACGGCCACATCCTGCCTTCAGGTTTGTGTTTCTTTGTCAGCATGGTGTGCAATACCAAGGTAGTATTGATAGCCAGTGCTACATTTGATGCTGTGCCCTCAGAAGTGTATGTCAATTCTATAGAATTGACATGATGCATGAGCATAGCTTTAGGGGGTCACTCTGCATGGTTACATTCATATCTCGTGATGGAAAAGGCAAAATGAATCAAAGCTCTATGATCATGAAGCAGAATTACACTACTGGCTGGCTCACCATCCTATGCTTCATTCTAATGCATCATGATAGCCAGCATACCGTAAGCGCTATGTGCGCCTTATCACTTTATAGGCTGAGGGCGTTGGTGCACCATCCTGACCATACAAGGCTTTTACACTTGTCAGCCCTATGGGGATGATACTGTCCCAGAGTACCAGCGTGAGGCACCAATGAACTGCACTTCATTGAGCGTAAAGCTGACCCAAGGGCACGATGAACTCCTGCATGATCTGCCCTTAAAGGGTTATAGTGTTGAGAACCTATGCGAACAGGTGTGTGAGTATCATCCATCATAATGACAGTAGGAATCTACATACTGCCCCCTGCCAGGGGTTATGGTGTTAGCATGACAGCTCCCTTGGTCCTGTCTCACTCAGACAGATAGAATAATGGGAAACATTGGGGTAAAAAGGGGAGAGGGAGTGTCAATAATTATGTTGCAAATCGCTCCTTTCAAATCGTTTCTTTTCCTTCTTGTTTTTTTAAAACAACAACAACAACACACACAAAAAAACACCTGAAATATTATGATTCAGACACACAGCTATATATTATGTTAATTGAAAGAAAGTTTAAATTTCCATCTATATCTTTTCTTTCATCAGAAATAGGAATTAGCAATCTTATAAGTATAGCAAAACATCTTTTGTAGGATAAACAGGTTGTTTTGCTTGTAGCTGCACTATTGACATTTCATACAGTAAATGTGTCCTAAGGTTCTACCAATAAAAAGGTTAAATTTATGGTTCAGTTCCTCTAAACAAGAAATCGCTGGCTCAGAATCTAACCCACTATACCAGCAAAGACTGTAAATATGTATCTCTATTGGACAAACACGGGCCAACCAACACTGCAATCATCATAAACAAATCCTTGATAAATATAAAAATGAAACTAAACTTGGCAGTTATCTCAGTTTCATTGCAATACTGTATCTTAACCATTTTGGGGCCGCTGATGCAGGACTTGACCATGCCCATGGGTTGGCATCCCGGACCAAAATGCAGTAGATATTAAGTATCAAATAAGTATGGAATAAGTATCCTCTGGAAGTATTGATAAAGTAGCCATTCAGTAGTGTGTTGGTATTCTGGGGAGGTATCAGTTCATCAAGCCCCAAAGCAGAAAGTAGCAGTCCAGTATAGAAAGAGTATAGGATGAGTAGCTAATAAGTAGTGAATAAGTATGTCCGAATTATGTAAATGAGGTAAGAGTATAGGTTTAGTAGGATACTGAAAGGCTACTTATAGTTAGTATATATTCAGTATTGGTCGCTCAGAAGTATACTCCTACTTCTCTGGGACTACTCTTTCTATACTGCTAAGCAGTATATAAAGAGTAGTCCACATACACAAATAGATGCAGCCATGCACCCTGGGAAGCTGGGAGTCTTGCATAAGGATCTCTATAAAGTACCAACGGCAGGTCAGATGATATACAGACTTAATTACTTACCATAGTGCCTGTTTACATTGTGTCCAAATGTGCCCACAGTGGGCACAAGGTATTCATAGTCCTATTTGCCCATTCCTGTCACACTGTAAAACATCCTTCACAGTATATTCCTAAGAAATATGCTTTATGTGTGTCTCCTTGTTTTATCCAGTGGATTATGGCGCCTTCTGCCTAACTGCCAACCCAGATAAAAAGTAGAGCACAGGCACTGAGATGACCTTGAGAAATAAGTATAGAAAAAGTAGAATTCCGAATCTATACCCCTACACCATATGAAGACTGAGTTCCAGGAGTATTAAAAGAGTAGTTTTAAAGAGAACTCCAAATAATCTATGTCAGAGGAGTATAAGTTAAGTAGGAAGGCAGAAGATCAATCTAATGTTAGTATACTTTAAGTATACTACTCTTTCAGCAGTAGTGACTGGACAAAACCTAAGAGTATTTATTCAGTATATACTGAACATTTCAGTAGTTAAATCAGTAGTCTTTTCAGTACTACTGACTGGAGAAGTAACTACTGCCTTATGGTCCGGGATGATGCACCAATAAAGTGGTGGTGTATCGATCCCATAGGGTCAGCATGATGCATGAATGTAGCCCTGGCGAGTAACTCGCCAGGGCTACATTCATGCATCATGCTGCAGTGGCGGATCCAGGATTTGGAAAAGGAGGGGGCGCGGCCCCAAAGGAGGGGGCGCACCGTCTATTTTTAGGCAAATATTAGGGCCCAAAATATGTAGTTAAACTCTGAAGTACTGGGGAAAAGGGGGGGGGGCACTCTCATGCTGTAAACCGCTTAATGCACGAGAACGCTTTTCACATTTAAAGGATTGAATCCCTATGCGTGCCCTAAACCTATATTTGTGTTAGCAGTTTGAGCCTATCTACATCATAGTGCTTTAGTGCCCTATTACTTCCTATCTATCAGCAATCTCAAAATGGGATTGGCACTACACAGTTAAACATTACAGGGATGCATGTTGGTTCAATGCATCTTTGATCACGAATGTAGCCCTGATGAGTAACTCACCAGGGCTGCATTCATGCATCATGCTGACCTGATATGGGTTGATACACTCGGGTCAGGAAGATGCACCAATGGAGAGCGGGTGAAGTACTCGCTGGCACTGCATGGGTGCATCATAATAACAATTGAACTTAAAATGATGTGAAGAGCTAAATTGTCCAATGCTTTACACCTACACTCACCCTGTTAGCTGGTAATGTACCAGTATGGGGAATTATAGGGTGTTAGGGGCAAGGCCAAGGCTGATTGTAAGAAGCCAGGTCAGGTAGATAGCACAGGCAATGGTAAAGTAGGTATTAATGTGATTATACCTGGCTTGGTACTATCTATCAGTAGATATCTCAGGTAGATTGGCAGGGTGGGTATTAAATTTGCCCTATGTCTGGCCTCTTGGTGGTGTTAAATATTGGCTTACTGGGTTCCTATATAATTCCACCGGGGGCTGTTAAAAGCTGCTGCAATATGGCCAGTGGAAGTTGATAATGGGACAACACTGTAAAAAATAACTGATGAATCTACCAGGGATCCTTATAAAACTGAACAGTGGACCACTGTAATTGAACACATGGCACTGTTGTAGTTTTTACAAAAAGCCCCATGTGGCAGTACGGTGATGCACAAATGTACAAGGAATCTCTGTGAAAATAATGACTCATCTCTGGCAACTTTGTGACAAGTAATGCACTGTCATTTCGACGGCTTTCTTTTTTTTTTACTGTGTCCCCTACCTCTGCTATTACACTACATTTGGAGTCCAATGGTTGTGGTGAAGTTTCCACCTGGAAGCTGGGACATATCACCCATTGGCCTTTGTGCTTCTGGTCATGCGGTTGACTGAGCCTTTTTACTTTCACATGTAGAGGGTTCCCATATTGGAAGATGGCCCGGGTAGATAAAACAAAGCTGTTTGAACCCTTTGAAGGCTCCATAGTGCATTAATACATTACGTTCTTTGGTTATCAGGGTGCCTGAATGTTGTGCTGCTGAGTTACCCACCAGCACTGCTTTGATGCTTCAAACTAAACCTACAGTCTTGATGCTCTCCAAGAAGGTTAGCATGATGCACCAACGCAGTGCTGGCAAGTAGAATCACCAGCACTGCATTGATGGATTATGACAACAACGGAACATGATTTCTTGGCGCCTTGCAGCTGCTAAAGTATAAGCTAACCCCCCTAATGCTGGCAGGTAGCCTGAGTAGATTTCAGATAAAATAATGTGTTGTAAATGTGTCACAATACCCTGTTTGGGTGCCTGCTGTTTGTAGATGGTATCCGTGATAAGACCAGAACAACCTGATGTTAATACCTTAAAGAGGTACCACTATACCCTAGGCTGATTACCAGCTATCTACATCTAATACCAGAAGGTATATAAGCTGAGGCTATCTACAATCAATCAGTGTTCCTTACCAATCTATATAAGTGTCGACTATTAGCTGATAGCCTTGGTGATAAATTAAGATCTCATGTAATGACCCCCAATCCTCCACCTATATCTATGTCTCTAAGATCCTAAGCTGATTGCCAGTTAGCTACCACTACCAGCAGGTTTGAAAGGTAAATGCCATCTACTAAGACTATGGTCTCGCCCAAATCACTACCTGTGTAATCTATATCACTGCCTGTATACATCTCTCTCTACCTGCTTCTTGGAAATCACCGGACAATATACGTGATAAGAGTGCAATCCACATTGTTATCATGGTAGGATTTGTCAGTTTTGCAGACATAAGATCAGATACAAAGATCGGATCTCCACACGGAAGCTGTTAATAACTCTTGAAAACTGGCAATAACAGCTAAAAGCTCTCCCAGGTGGAAAAGCTCTCCATAGGTAATTATGAATCTAGCACCTTGCCTATTGTAACTGCTGGCCTTGTGAAGGTACTCACTAATAAGGTACACAGTATGGTAAATCCTCGCCTATAAGGTGCGGATTGCTCCTCTCTATGCCTGTTAGACTACCGGAACTCAGTGTGCGCCTTATAGGAGAGGGTTAATTCTTTACTTAGATAAGAATTCAAGGGCCTAAAATCAAGCCCGGCAGAAACCAGGGGGTGCTTTACATCCACGGTGCGTCTTATACGCGAGGTGTTATGGTTGGACCCACTCAGCTGGACTACTGTAAACCAAGCACTGTCAGATCTGACACCTAGGCAACATTCGGGCTTCCCTAGCCCACTTAAAAGGGTCTATTTCCCCTCTTTCCTATCCCCTCGGGATGTGTGTGGTGCACATATGTGCGGGCACTGACACATTCCCCTGTGAAATTGTGTAATGTAGTTCTCGCCATGAATATGACCTTAGCTGTCTATTACTCACTCACTCTCACTCACTCACTCACCTAGCCAACACAACCTCCATGGGCTTTGTTTTGTGGGGAACATGAAATCCTGGTCAGGTCTCTACATTGATATCCAAATGACTATGTCCAAGTTTCTTTTCAAATTGTTGTGGTCTGTTAAAAGAGGGAGAGTTGGAGGCCGGTTCTGATATAGATGCCAAATGAACCTTTAGAAAGAGATTTCACTCAGTTTTGGCAACGTGTAGATGGGGCCCTGGGCAGCTTTTGTCACTATTCTCATATTGTATTATGGACACCTGTTCCTACTTGGAGATATAACTAGCACATCGGAGCCAATTTTCCTTTCCCATGACCGCTCTTGAATAAATGCACTTCAAGTCCACTCCAAAGGCATTCTAGAATCAAATGCCACAAAGCACTATCAGTTCTTCCCTGAATCCTGATTCTAGAAATCTGAGATGAATTAGTACATCAAAGTATTTGAGAAAGAAATGGATAAATATCATTCAGTCCCACCCTGAGTGCAAATTGATGAAACAACCATCACATTATCTGTTTAAGAAATAAACCAGTGGATACATGGCTTACATGACACCACAGAAGACCTTGTCAAAGACATTTGGGGAAAAAGAGGGAAAATAAGCACCGCCCTTGAGGGATGTAGTGACTCTGTTTTACATTGCATTCCATACAAGGCTTAACAGGGGTCTGGGAATGTGTGTACATACGTGTACAGAAACTTTACCAGTTTTTCTTTAGTTTTTCTTATTTCTTCATTCATTTCTTTATCTACTTTTCTTCTTTTTTGGTGGGTGTGTGTGTGTGTAGGAGTTGCTGAAAATAGATTACATGACTTGGTTCTTTACCATGACCTGATATAATCACCATGGCCCAGTGTTTTATGCTGGGTGTAAGGAGGGGTGGTTGTCACTGTGGTGGTTCTACTATATATCTCAAGTAACAAAGAGGAAAATAAGAATAATTGGAAAAAGAGAGTTGGACAACAACAGAAAAAGGTCTTTTCTTAATTCACAGTTACCCAGTCTGTCTGTGTTATTTGTCCTACCAGGCCCACTCCCATAACTAGGGAAGAGTCGTGAGGGTGCCACATCCATTTTGCTGCAGGTGCAAATCCCACATACACAAGGTCAATGTGGCCTTGTCATTCTTTTTCCATGAATCCCTGTGAATAACTCGCCAGTGCTACATTCATCCGTTACTGGTATCGGTACGTCAACTTTACGGAATCGATGCATTCCTCACAGGGTCAGTATGACATATAACAAGGCTCTGCTGTTAGTGCACTCTCCAGCACTGCCTTGATATATCACTATATTAAATCAGTGTCCACGAAGTCAAAAATCTTACATGGGTGAATTTGGCCGGTGTTGAAGCCCACTACACAGGACATTTTTCCATACACCAGCTAATGTTATAAAAATTTGTAGTATGTATAGTTAGAACTGGGCACTCTAAATCAATTAATGAGTACAGGTTTTATGTTGTAGAAGAAGGAAAAATTCAACACCGGCCAAAATGGCCTGTGTGGTAATGTTCTACACCAGACATTTTTGACTTACGCCCAAAATGTCCAGTGTGGCAGGTGTACTTCACGGACATTGCTAAAGGAACTTGAACCTAGATGCAACATTCATCAGTGCCAAAGGAATCTCCCAACAATATGACTGGTGACCAGTCTAGTCCCTACATACCAGGAGGTCATGCTGGTAGATAGATGACAACCTTCTAATCTGTTTTATAGTGTAAAGTATAGGTCCAGTGGAATCAGCTGACACCACACTTAGAGGGTCCTTCCCCCTGGTGGCCACCCTCAGTACTACAAATGACATCAAACTACCAGCAACCAACTACTTTAACATTACAGCCTATGGGGAGGTTCTGCTTGTTCCAGCCTCTTCTTGGTGTAGTATAAGCATTTGTGAGGTGAGCCCCGAATGGTTATCTTGTAAAATGATTCTCTTTTCTGAACACTTCCTCAAAAAGTGGATTCACTTCTACAGCCATCGCTCACATAGATGACTGCCTTCCCCTAGTCTTCATTTCCCCCTGAGGGCCCCTATCCCTTTAAGGGCCATATGATGCCCCCAGGTTCATGTTCCTTTGTCCTTACCATGCACCAATGCAGTGCTGGTGTATCGACTTGCCAGTACTGCATTGGTGCATCATGACGACCATGCCGAAGGGTATCAACCCTGTAGGGTTGTCATGATGCATGAATGTAGCCCTGGCGAGTTACTCGCCAGGGCTACATTCATGTATTGGAACAAAATATGGGCATCAATGTACTAAGCCACTCATAAGGGGCCATTTCAGTAAGACTTTTTACATAAGTGCAGTAGAGAGAAAATTACCGCCTCCTTTCATCCCGGGCACAAATTACATATAATACCATGTTATATCGAGGAGCTGAGATGAAAAGCGCTAAAATGGTGAAAGATAGAATTAGTGAGTTACCGTGTAAATAGATACCCCTATGAAGCCCCCCTACAGGCTTCAATGATACCCCGGGATGCGCTTTTATCTTCTGTTTAAACCTCTAAGCCCCTCATAGTGTTTAAACACCTCATGCATATTTGTCATCATGATGCATGGATGTAGCACTGGCGAGTTACTCACCAGGGCTATATTCATGCATCATGACCCTGCAGGGCTGATGCACTACTTGAGGGTCAGTATGATGCATAATTGCAGTGCACCAGGGCTGCATTTATGCATCATGCCATGAAAAAGGGCTAAATGCATTAAGTCCAATGCTGCCTCTAAAGGGTTAATACCACCATAAGAGGAGAGCTATTATCTCCACGTTAAGTATCCATATCAGCCAGTTCCCCAGGGGCAGGCAGGGGTAAAAACAACTCAATTGCTGTTATTGAAGACATTGATCCCCAGATCAGGGATATTGGCGGGTGCAGGCGAGCGACTACAGCAATTGCACCCAGAGAAAACACTGCCCAGTCAAGTTTTAACTTCTAATTTACACTCAATTTCAAGGGATCTGACTCGGACAGTGGATCGAAGCGAGGTTTCTTCTTTTCAGTGTGGGTTTTATATCCAGAGGGAACACAGTGTGGTTGAATGAAGGACAGGAAGGACAGGGAGTCAGAATTTAGCTCTTAAAGGGATGTTGATGCATTAATGCATTCTGTCCATTGGTTGTCATGATGTATGAATGCAGCCCTGGAGAGTTACTCGCTAGGGCTACATGCATCCATCATGCCGACCCTAAAGGATTCATTGATACACCCCCAGAGTGTCGGCATGATGCTCCAATGAAGTGCTGGCGAGCAGTCTCGGCAGCACTTCATTAGAGCATCATGATGACCAATGGGCATGGTGCACCCTGCATCAGCAGTCCTTGAAGGTTTCGGCTTGGCGAGAACAGTGTAAGGGGTAGGAAGGGGGTGGGCGATAATGGGGTGTAGTGGGGGTAATGGGGAGTAAGAGACAGACAGGGGGCGCCACCAATGCTACCATTATACCAGCGGGTAATACTGGGGTAGGGAGTAGCAAGGATAACGCCCTACATGGTTATCTTTTTGGGGGGAGGGGGCAGTGGAGTCTGGTCTTAGGATGGGGGAAAGTCTCAGGATGGAGTAAAAGGAGCAATAGAAAACCAAGGGGAGAAAACGCATGGAAACACTGGCAAGTTCAGTGAATAAAGCCTGAAGGGTTTTTTCCTGATTTCAAGGGTTTTCAAGTAACAACGTCCAAAACCAATATCTAGGGAGTTCATATCAAGAGCATTTTCAGGGATTTCTGTCCAAAGTCCTTTGCAAGTTCTATGGACTACCGGGATTAGAGACAGACCAGAGTTCATGTATCCATGGAGAAGGGGCGCAGAGGTTGTTTATTAAATAAGGAATGGGAAAGATAAAGAGAGTTAAATGAGTGACTAGAGAGGGAAATCAGGTTATAAGTAGTACAAAAATGGGCCTACTAGGAAGATGGGAAGGGGAGAGTCAGCAAACATAAAAATACTAGATGAGGAGGCAATACATAGAAATTAGTTTGGCAGGGGGCATGAGGAGTGGGTCGGGGTGTATTTTTATGAGAGGAGACTGGAAGATGCATAGAATAGATGAGAAAGATGGAGGACATTAATGTTTTAACCCTTTAAGGGCCGCTGATGCAGGAGTGCATCATGCCCGTTGGTCGGCATGATGCACCAAATGAAGTGCTGGCGAGACTGTTCAGCAGCACTTCATTTGTGCACCATGCCGACCCTCTGGGAGTTTATACCTACATCCTGTAGGGTCGGCATGATGCATGGATGCAGCCATGGCGAGTTACTCACCAGGGCTGCATTCATGCATCATGCTGACCAATGGGCATATTAATGCATTAATACACTATGCTGCCCTTTAAGGGGTCATCCTTCCTGGGCTGTGCAGGGACAATGTAAGAATTAGATGGTGGAAATAGGAGAAGTTCTGCATGGGCAATGAGAGAGTACAGGGACCGGGGGCACTGCTTTTTGAGAGGAGGAGGACTGGAAGTCTGTGAGAGGCATGTGTTTTTGGGAAGTGGTGTAGAGACTGGTCCTGTTTATAGCCACCTCCCATATTGAGGTAAGGGTCCTGTAGGTAATTTCTTTTTTAATTTTGGCATGGAACCCTAGAAGTGCTGCGGTGGTGCATCAGGCCGACCATGTTAAAATGTCTCATCCACTTATGGCCAGGTGTGCATGGTGCATCAATTAGAAATGCCACTTTTCCCAGGTTTATTTTTATGTAGAGATTTCTGTTATGAGTCAATGAAATTGTGACCAAATCTTATCGTTCATTTCCCTTGTCAACCCTCGAAGGACATCTCTGATGGAAGTAGTCTAGTCCCGCCCCACGCTACTCAGGCGGCTCAGGTTTGCTACTGGTAAATCGTTATGTTACAAGACTATGATGGAAGCAGTCTTGGACCGCAGAAGGGAGGCAATAAAATACTATCTACAACTTAAAATTAGGGGGGGGGGTAATGAAAAATATTAAAAAAGATAAAGATGATGTTGTACTGTCTCAAAAATGGCAAGTTAATTATATAGGAATATCCATAGATATCTCCAACAAAGCACCATGCTACAGTCTAGACGTTACACATCTGCAGCAGCACCTTATTGATGATGAGAGAACCCCAACCTTGTCCTAGTCTAAGTGGGGGGGGGGGGGGGGCTGGGGTGACAGATACATATTAGACGCCATGGTGGCGGACAATAAGCTCCAAGACGGCAGGACGCAGCAATAACGCAGGGGGGGGGGCGCGGGGTAACAATGGTAACACTCCAGGAGCTGTTTGCTACCAGGTCACAGGTCACGGCGTACGCCACGCACCAAGCGGCGCACGCCGGAAACAAAAGCCGCCAGAGATAATAGGCATAGTAATCTCTATACGGCACATGGCTATTGTATTATTGACCAATAGGAGGCATCCCTGGCATATACTGCGGAGTCGGGGGCTGAAGGTGTTAGTCATAGTGCCGTCGGGGTCTAATGGCGGCCCCCAGCTGATAATGGCTATGTGAGCTATAGGAAGCTAACCCTCTACAGACAAAGCCAGGAGGCCTTTCGGTTGAATGTACGTTTGTCGGCATGATGCAGTGCTAGGCTAGCAAGCACTGCATTGGTGAATTATCTCGACCATTTTGGACTCTGTCATCTCTGTATGGTTGGCATGATGCACAAATGAATTTATAAATGCATCATGGGAGCCTATGGGTTAATAATGCACCATTATACCACTCAAAGATTACCAGAACGAGGGGTCGGTTGGGCCCTTAATGTTATAACCAGAGACGTAGGCCCTCACTGCTCTGTGATTATCTCCTGTTTGCGGCCTCCCCCTTCCACCAACCACCCCACATCCCTACTTCAACTTCATCAGCACTGTAAGGGTGCAAGGGGAAATATGATAACATGAGATGAAAAAGTGCCATTTTGAGTGAAGTGTATAACAACAATAGCAGTACAAATCTAACGAGAAGACAGCTGAAGCAATAGACTACATCTTAGAATGGTTCAGCAGGTTTTGGATTTTGTTTAAAATATCTTCCTTAAGATAGGGGGGGGGGTATTCCCTGATTGAAAGCATCCAGTAGAGATTGGCTTTTAATCAGTCATACTGACAGACAGACGGGAAGAGGGGGGGGGGGTAGCTATTTTTATTTTAAATGAGTCGGGGAAAATCCAACGTTACAGGTTTTAGACAAATTATCCAGCATGTCACCTGAGAAAAAAACATGAGTTTTTTTCCAGCTTTTAAAATAATGAATGCACGTTCACATGTACAAATTACCCCAGCATGTTGCCGTGGGAAAAACAAGGTGAGAATTCCCAGGGACCTTGTGGTGTTACATCCTAAGGCCATTACTGCATATTTTGTGAACATCCCTTAATGGGATCAATACGATCTGGAATTTCAGTGGGCATTTTTGAAGTTCAGAGCAAATGTAAGCAAGGTAAATGTAAAGAAAAATATGTTACATAAGCGAATGACTAAAATAAGTCAATAAATTACCAAAGGTTTGTACATTTAATTTGACAAAAAGCTCCCCGGCTTAATGTGGAGTTTGAATCTGGCTGGAAATCTGTGCTTTGAACATGTTGGGTGATTGAGTACACTCTAAGAAATTACTGTTGAATCCATGAGGCATCCCTTTAAACGGTACAATGAATAGCCATATTTCGTAATGCAGTGAAGCAGGGTCAAAGATAGACAACTGATTTTTAAATGTCTCATACACCTGTGCTATATATCCGATTTTGCCACAGGCAGAGTACCAGAAATTAAACCATTAAAGAACTAACCTGATTTATATATATATATATATATATATATATATATATATATATATATATATATATATATATATATATATATATATACCCCATAATATACACGCAATGGCATAATAGAAAATATGGTCCAATATATTTTTGGGGGGAGGAGGGGGGTATACGACCCTTTCATCAGCTTTGATACAACAGATGGCGCTAGTGGCAGGGTTGGACTTCAGCACCTGTAATGGGCCCACATGTTTGTAATGGTCTGCCTTATGTTTAGCTCACAATTTTCTTTAAATATTGATAGTGAGTATAGCCACACTATTTCTCTGTGTACAACTTTGATTTCTAAGATATGGAGCTCTATTGTACATTGCAAATGGGCATTTTGGTGAGGGGTTATGGAGTTTTGTGGAGAATATGCAAATTGTAAGAGAAAAAACATTGAAAGCTGCTGTGTTAGAGTTGACTTAAGTAAGTTAAAATATGCTCTATTCATCTGTTTAACTTAATATGTTATACTAGTTTTTACCCCCTAGCTAGGTGTAGTATGGGTCAGTTTACTGTTAATATTAATACAACTTCTATAACTCACTATTTTTATAGCTCTCATTGTGTCCCTCAAACCAAAGTCACATGGACCCAAACTGAGACTAAATAACCCTGATAGGGCTGCTGATGCAGGGGTGCATCATGCCCGTTGGTCGGCATGATGCACCAATGAAGTGCTGGTGAGTGCTTGCCAGCACTTCATTGATGCATCATGCCGACCCTCCTGGAGTGTATCAATCCCAGAGGGTCGTCATGATGCATGAGTGTAGCCCTGGTGAGTTACTCGCCATACAGTGATGCATTCATGCACCATTATGCCTAATAGGCATGATGCATGAATGCATCATCTACCTTTAAAGGTCTTATGTTACACACATACTAAGGCCTGGAGCAGGTACTGGTGCATTATGTGTATTAGCCTTTTACCACAACCTATATAGCTGCAAGCAGTACTCAGAGAAATAACAACACACTAGGACAGTGTTTGGACATGGTATTAACACATGGCAGAGCAGTGGTTCATTGGGTGTGTGGGTGAATTAAATGGAAGCTTGAATTGTGCTCTCATTCACCAAATCCATTACCTTTGATGTTTTTCTTCTTTTTCGATACGCGATTGAAGCTAACTCAGCACGTCTGCATTCATGCATCATAAAGGAGACCGTAGAGGATTGATACACTAGGGGCGGATCGGCATGATGCACCTATGCAGTACGAACAAGCTGCTTGTTAGGGCTGCATTGTTAACTAGCTAGCACTGCATTATGGGATGAAGCCTTATTGAGTACCGTACATGTGTATGGGAAGAGTCTTTTTATATAGGAAAAATCTTCTAGCATTCATATAATGCGACAGCAGCTGTACAATACATGGCATTGCTCTGGGAGAGCAGGGTAGCTATAGGTCAGGTGTGGAGGACATAGAAGGGGATCTGGTGCCTAGGGGTGGTTGGGTGTGAAGGAGAGGTGGATGGGTTCATCAGACACCAGGTCTGAAAGTGGACGAGTGAAGTACAAGGGAATGCTCTTAGCGCATCATGTGTCAACCCCATCCTAACCCACTCTTTCACCCACCCAGGCTACCAAATGTCCTGTATTCTAGTGTATGTAAACAGCATGGATAAGGATTTGACGTGTCCTAGGGATACTTTGGAATTGGATCTCTGATCTTTCTGAAGCATTGGAGAGAATAAAGGCTCTTGTAACCACATATTTGGAAATGCACCCCCCTCACAATTCTGCAGTTGGACTGTATATGGTTTATGTGCATGTAGCTAGTTCTGGGGGATGAAGGTTTTAACCAAAAAATCACCCCTGCTGTTTCTCTTGGCTTTGTTTCCTTTAGAACTGCTGACTGCCATATTCTGACAAACTGTTCCCAGTATAAAATAAAGCTTGACCTGAATACAACCCCGGTGAGTTACTTTATCAACCTGTGAAGCACGGGATAGCCACTTAGTGCGGCTCAAGTGCTGTAAAACACAAATCAATCAATCAACCGGTGAGTTACTCGCCAGGGTTCATTTCCTGGACTGCATCATGACGACCTATGGTCAGCCTTTAACCCTTTAAGGGCTGCTGATGCAGGAGTGCATCATGCCCATTGGTCGTCATGATGCACCAATGAAGTGCTGGCGAGACTGCATGCTCACCAGCACTTCATTGGAGCCTCATGCCGACCCTACAGGGTTGACACATATACTCCTGGAGGGTCGGCATGATGGACCAATGAAGTGCTGGTGAGCAGTCTGGCCAGCACTTCATTGGTGCATCATGACGACCAATGGGCATGATGCATTGATGCATCAGCGGCCCTTAAAGGGTTAAAGGATTAGCACTTGTTGTTCTGGTGGATATGAAGACTTGTATGGATACACAGGACAAACACCTTTTACATTATACCAACACAAGTCACACATATCTTGGGGACCATTTTCCTAGAAACTCTAAGTAAGGGAGAAATTGGGTCAGAGCTCTCACAAGGTCAAAAAACATTTTGTTATCCCTTTAAAGGCATCATGATGCTTCAAGATTTATGCCCATAGGTCGGCATGATGCACGATGAAGTGTTGGCGGGTCATGATGACCCTCCGGGTGTGTATCAACCCTGTAGGGCCGACATGAGACATGAATCTAGCCCAGGCCAGTCACTTGCCAGGGATGCATTCATGCATCATGATGACCAATGGGCATGATGCAACAATGCCTCACCAGTTCTTAAAGGGTTAAGGAGAATATATTGTTAAAGGGGACGTGTATAAGACTCTTCTAGGTGACCGACACCACTCAACTTCTGGTCTGCTATTGTTTCAGTAGAAAGCAGTATAAAATGTTTTCACTCTGGATTCTTGAGGGTACAAAATAATTAAGGTGGAGCATTTTCTTGGGTGTTGCAGGGATCAAAGTGAAGTGAGCTCCTGCTTAAAAATAGTTAGACCAACATGATAGAAGCGAACTTATTCCATTTCCTTTTCCTTACTAAACCCAATTCAAAAGCAAAGAGAAAAATAGAGAAGACCTCTATGAACAAAAGGTTTTAGATAATGAGAGTTGATCATAAAGGGTATTCAAAGAGAGACCTTTTCGGGTGTATTTACATGATTGGCACATTGTATGCAGGTACACTGCAAAAATGGTGTTTAGATTTTAAACATGTTTAGGTCTAAACACGTTTAAAACCTAAACATATAGGTCAGTTAGGTGTCTCATCAACTACACATTTAGGAAATGAACACTTTTATTCTAACTACATAAACGTTTATGCTAAACATGTTCAGATGTTTAGAGTTGAAACAGTTGAATAATAGGTGTTTAGATTTAAACATCAATATGTTTAGATACTTGGATGTTGAATCCACACCAGGTAGCAGCACTACCTTTGAATGGACTATCTACACACAGTTATAATCAATTGTTGTGACAAATGTCCCCAAATCCCATGTATATCGTGCTTTCATTTCATAGAATGTTATGTGGATAGAAAGGGCAATAGAAAATTGACTAGATTCACCTTAAGCCACAATTATTAGCATAAAATAATCAATAAGCTCCATGACTGACACCTATTTGATGTTATTCTAGAATAGATAAGGCAATTTCCTTCCTGCCAAGCTGTTGTACTTTCTCAAGTCTCTCATTCTGATGCAGTGTGTAGTACATGTACACATATACAGCTGTGGCTGACATCTTAGGAGACCTTGACAAGTAAATACCTACTGATGTCCTCCCAGTAAATGAAAATACAAACAAAATATATCTTTTTTTAATGCATACATATCTGCAAACCTTAACTCTCCATCAAATCATTTAAACATCTAAATACAAAAATTCATAAACACCTAAACACAAAAATTCATAGATATCTAAACACAAAGTTTTAACATAAACACCTACATTTCTAAACACTTGAGCTAAACACATTGTTTGGCTAAACATGTTTAGGAAATTAATGTGATTACAAAAACGTTGCAAGAATATGTTTAGAATTGTGTTTAGGATCTAAACACCATTTTTGCAGTGTAGTGTATTTACTGTGTAAAGGCGGAACCTCAGTAGGGGCTATTGGTCCTATTCTGTTATTGAACCCTCATCCTATAATACAGTACCCAAGCCATCTACTTCACAGTGCAGCCCCGCACAATGCAATACAATGGTAAAACAATAGACAACAGAAATACAAAGAGCATCAGTGCCCCAATGGACACCCGACTTTGACGCCTTTAGGCGTTTAGCATCAAATTTACCACCTACTATTACTCCAACCAAGACAGTGTCTAATGGTGTCTAATACCTCTTGTTCTATTCTTGAATAGAAACAAGTTTCCTTTTGTTTGGTAGGGCTTGCACCTACTTTGGGGGATCTGATGGTAAGGCTATAGAGAAGTATAAGGGAGTGTTGATTGGCCTTTGAGGATCCTGGCTGAGGACACTTTGACAAAAGATGCTGCTCCCAACAAACAACCTACCCCAATCCAAACACCCAACCACTTTACCTTTTAAGGGCCGCTAATCGATACACCCCGGGAGGGTTGGCATGATGCACCGATGCAGTGCTGGTGAGCAGACACGCCATCACTGCATCAATTAGTGCATCATGATTGACGGCCAAGAGGCATGAATCATAAGGCACAAGGCACTCCTTACAGGGTTAACCATCACCTTTCACCCCTATACAGCCACTTTGCCGCCCGCTAGGTGGCGTATTGTGGAGGTGAGAGGAGAGAAGTGGTGTCCATGATGGGCCCATGATGGGCCCACAGGGACAACCTCACAATGTGGACAGGCAAGGGAAAAGGGTCATCCATATCTCAGGGATGCTGGTGCAGGAGTGCATCATGTCCATTGTCGTCAAGATGATCCAATGAAGTGCTGGCGAGACTGCCAGCACTTCATTGGAGCATCATGCCGACCCTCTGGGAGTTCTGTGTATCAACCCTGTAGTCTCAGCATGATGCATTGATGCATCAGCGACCTTAAAGGGATACGCTACCTATTCTACTGCATAGAGATCCCTTTTCCTTGGCTGATAACAGGACAGCCTCCTGTGTGGTTACTCTTATTGTGTAAGTTTGTGTCAAAAAGAGTCTCCTAAATAATACCTTACTAACCCCTACTCTATTCAACTGTCTCCTGTACCACTGTAAGCCTCCCAACCTCTGAGCGACTCAACATTAATAACTAGCAACAGAGGATTTGGGATTCTTCCTATTACATGTTTTTGTGGTAGAGGAACTTGGGGGCAAGAAAGTCCACCACCTGGTATTTCTTGTCAAGGTAAATCTCTGTATGTACTTCTAGGGTTTTCAGGAAAAAAAAAAATTGATTCCTCTAGAGGGGCAGGGGGAATGTTCATGGAAAAATCCACCAACCCCATGTTGCTAAATAATGTCCAGTCCCCAAAGGCTGTCCTTCTGCGGCTAGTATTGTGAGGGCCTGGGCAGTGAAAGTAGTCCCCTTAGGAGGAAAAGGGATTGGGGAAGGAGGTGGGGGTTATTGGCATAAGGGGCTCACTTAGGTCCCTCCTTACCCACTGATAGAGCCCTAACTGTCCCCATACAACTAGATCTCAGCCTCACAATACCCATCCTTATCCACAGCCAACAGCTCAGCTACAAAACACTAAAGGACCTTCCAGTTTCAAGAATGGGGAGGTGGTGCACAGGAGGAAAGGCCCTTTTGATGTGCTGAAATGTGTAACTTGTAAGGGGCAGCGTGCGGCATACATTTAATGTATCAGGCCCATTGGTCATCATGATGTATGAATGCAGCTATGGAGGATATCTCACTCTTGTCCCAAAAGTATCACAGTCATTATGCAACAAAACTAATAAAATAAATATGGAGCCTGGAATGGGAGGTGGGAGAATACATGGAGTAAATTTCCAAGAGGTACTAATCGATATTGGTAGGGGATGGGTAACTGTAGAGGACTGAAAGCTAGTATGTGGCAGATATCGGGGCGGGGGTTAGTAGTGGTCATCACTGCCGGTGTAGGTAAGATGGGTGAGTATAAGGTTCGTATTTATTTCTATCTGGTGAGGAGATGCAGGTACTATTAGGGTTTTTTAAACAGTGCAGGCAGCTAGATGGATGGGTATGGAGATAGTTTGTAGATACAGGCTATCTCTAACTACTTTGACTATACTACTGGGTCTTCTGGTATAAGGCCCAGGTGGCTAATACTGGTGATAGGTGGGTCTGTATATAGCTGATAATAGTGGGGTGAGGGATGGAGGTGACAAGAGACAGTGAGCCCTCTAAGGAATGCACTACACCTTTTTAGCGTGTAGCTCACCAGGGCTTAAGTCAGGTTTAATCCTGACCCTTCAAGGTGGATGCACTCCCGAATGTCCAGCATGATGCACCCACGCAGAGATGCATTGATGCATCATGACAACAAAGGAACATAAACCCTTGAGGCATCATGCAACCCTCGATGATTTTTGTTTGAATTGTTTGGCATGATGTGCCAATGCAGTAGCCGGAAGGAACATGAACCTGGAGCACTCTCAGGGCTTTAGGAGGGGTCAGCATGATGCATCAATGCAGTGCTGGGGGTCAGCATGATGCATCAATGCAGTGCTGGGGGTCAGCATGATGCATCAATGCAGTGCTGGGGGTCAGCATGATGCATCAATGCAGTGCTGGGGGTCAGCATGATGCATCAATGCAGTGCTGGGGTCAGCATGATGCATCAATGCAGTGCTGGGGGTCAGCATGATGCATCAATGCAGTGCTGGGGTCAGCATGATGCATCAATGCAGTGCTGGGGTCAGCATGATGCATCAATGCAGTGCTGGGGTCAGCATGATGCATCAATGCAGTGCTGGGGGTCAGCATGATGCATCAATGCAGTGCTGGGGTCGATATGATGCATCAGTACAGTGCTGGGGGTCAGCATGATGCATCAATGCAGTGCTGGGGTCAGCATGATGCATCAATGCAGTGCTGGGGGTCAGCATGATGCATCAATGCAGTGCTGGGGTCAGCATGATGCATCAATGCAGTGCTGGGGGTCAGCATGATGCATCAATGCAGTGCTGGGGTCAGCATGATGCATCAATGCAGTGCTGGGGTCAGCATGATGCATCAATGCAGTGCTGGGGTCAGCATGATGCATCAATGCAGTGCTGGGGGTCAGCATGATGCATCAATGCAGTGCTGGGGTCGATATGATGCATCAGTACAGTGCTGGGGGTCAGCATGATGCATCAATGCAGTGCTGGGGTCAGCATGATGCATCAATGCAGTGCTGGGGTCGATATGATGCATCTATGCAGTGCTGGGGTCGACATGATGCATCAATGCAGTGCTGGGGTCAGCATGATGCATCAATGCAGTGCTGGGGTTCAGCATGATGCATCAATGCAGTGCTGGGGGTCAGCATGATGCATCAATGCAGTGCTGGGGGTCAGCATGATGCATCAATGCAGTGCTGGGGTCAGCATGATGCATCAATGCAGTGCTGGGGTCAGCATGATGCATCAATGCAGTGCTGGGGTCGACATGATGCATCAATGCAGTGCTGGGGGTCAGCATGATGCATCAATGCAGTCCTGGGGGTCAGCATGATGCACCAATGCAGTGCTGGGGGTCAGCACGATGCATCAATGCATTGCTGGGGATCAGCATGATGCATCAATGCAGTGCTGGGGATCAGCATGATGCATCAATGCAGTGCTGGCGAGTCCACTGCATTGATGTATCAGGCTGACCATGAACCTAGAGGCATCATGCGGTCCTTGCAGAGTTACAGTCGGGAAAAGAGACGGGTATAGGGGTGACTATCAGCACCAAGTGGAGGACAGTGGTCAATACAGCTTTGTAGGTGAATCCTGAGGACAGAGGCATTGATCTACCTACTTACCTACACCCTACCATTAGCTCTTTAAAGGGCCACTGATGCATCAATGCATCATGCCCATTGGTCGGCATGATGCATTGATACACACCTTGAGTGTCGGCATGATGCACCAATGAAGTGCTGGCAAGCAGTCTCACCAGCAATTCATTGGTGCATCATGCTGACCGATGGAGGACCCAGTCAGCAGCTGGGGCAGGTCCCACAGAGTCTGCAGACACAGATTGCTTCTGGTGTGGATGCCTGTGGGGATATGAAGGACACAGATTGCTTCTGGTGGGGGTGCCCTGGGGACATTGAGGACTCACCCTGGATACCTGCCCACCAACAGAAACCACAGAGAACCCTTAGCCCAGGGTGCAAGGGATACTCTGAGACTCATATCCCCATATACCTCCTGTTCATCTTAGCTAAGACGATCCATTTTGTGTATTCCATTCAATTACCAACACAATAGATTCAATTAAGCACCACCAATTGACTGGGTTTAATGAATGAGAAAAGCATATATGTTCCCTTTTTCCCCCTGAAGAATACGAATGGTTTCCGGTTTTCTTTTCTGGTCCAAAGACTCATACATTCCTTCATAAAATCTTTAAATATACCTAGCTATGACTATATAAACAGTATGTCTATGACAAAGTCTAAAATACCTAGATGTATTTTGTGACTAAACACTAGACCTAGACGAGAGAGAGAAACATCGCACTCTCCAGTATGGTCATGTTTGGATAGCTTCATCTGAAGTGGACACAGGGAGGGTGGCCTTGACCCCTGCTGCTAGAGGTCATTCTGGGGTCTGCTAAAGGTCATGGGGTTAAGGTAATGAAGGTGTCCCCTGCTCTAAATGTATCAGACTCTCGTTAGGGGCAGGGAGGGGTGAGAGGATGGAGAGGGGTCTAGATGTATAGGTTTATAATACTGTGGATGTGGTAGGGTGCCATATAAGGGCAATGAGGTGAGGGCGGGTATAAAGTTTGGGCTTCTCATTTCTACATTAAGCCCTAAATTACTGAATGATCTCTCATGGTGATATAAAACCTACCTGGCCTATATACCTTTGGGAAATAGAGAAATATCAGTGGCCCTCAGGTGTGAGGCCTAGAATATGCAGGCCTAGAATACGCTACTCTATATTTAAAGGTGATTTCATTAATAGTCAATACAGTGAAGCATGGAAACAAAGGCACCTCGGGAGACTTTATTGACATTCTTGGTATCTCAGGAGAGATGACATCAAAGCAAAGTCTAGGTGAGGTAATCACTTGCCTCAAATGACCTGCCATAATCCCAGTATAAAAGATGCCAACCAGCCCCCCAGGACAGTACTGGATGGTAAAGAACCTTAATACAAGGTTTACAAGTTGTACCTAGAGCGTATCTATTCTCTATAGTTGTACCATGGGATTTGTACAATGGAGATTTACAGGTATACAGTGCGAACATAACTAGCATTCTATAGGGGGAGCCACCCGTCCTACTGATGCCTTGAGGGCATGTTACCTCTGTTATGCAGGGGCGATGGTGTAGAGTAGGTGTCATTGGTGAAGATTTTTCAGGTTGCATATGGCAAGGTCGGATGATTTTCAAGGTAGACATTAAAAGGCTTAAATATCAGATACAAATACATGCAATGTATCTATTCACACAAATTGCAATTCTCTTGGTCCCAGCTCTTTCTTTCCACCCCTCTCCCTTCCCCTATATGTTGACCTAAAAGATGAACTTTATTTCCTTTTGTCAAACAGAGAGTAAGATGAATCTCTTTGTAGATAAGTCCCACTTGACACCCTAGGCCCTGGGAACCTGCCATTTTCACCCCCTCCCAAATGTCCAAACAACCAAACCAATAGGTCCATTCCTCACACTGTGAAAAAAGTTGTCAAAATAACGGCGCACTCCTCGCCCCAAAGTTGCCAGAGATTCGTCATCATCTTCACAGAGATTTCTTGTCATTTTGTGCACCACCATACTGCCACCTGGGGTTTCTTGTAAAAACTACACTGATTCAATGCTATTCAATTACGGTGGTCCAATTTTCAGTTTCACAAGGATCCCTGGTAGAATCAACAGTTATTTTTTAAGGTGCCGGTCTGTACAGTGGAAGGTTAAGGGCTTTACTCTCTATGTAGGGGGTATGTAGATACAAATCAGCAATTCACACAGTCTAGTGGTATAGGGCTTAAACTGCTATTTAGATAGCTATATGAGCAGGGTGAAAAGGGGAAGGACATAGGGGTGGTGGGTGCTGCTTTTAGCCCTCTAACACCTCTATGATGACACTTCTATTTTTTTGTCATTTTGCAGTCTTTCAAATGCAATGTTGGCAAAGATTTGATCTTGCCAGCACTGCATGGGCACATCATGCTGACCATTTAGAAGTGAGTGTATCGATCCTGTATGATCGACATGATGCATGGCTGCACTGGTGGTTTATGCGCCATGGCTGCATTCATGCATCACAAAATCAAATATTAAGTATACCGGTAAGGCATTAAAACTTTATGCAGTCTTAGAAGGGTTAAGTTGGTCAGTGATACCTGGAGTGGTTTACCCTACCCCTAGCAGCTATCTACACATCAGCATTTCTCACACTGTGTAGAGGGATACCTCTTACACTATGAGACCCTGGTATAGGTGGGAAGGGAGGGGATTTACTGGTCAGTGAAACTTGTAGTGCTTTGCGATGCTAACTCTCTAGGGATGACATGATGCATTGCGATTTCATGTACATCTACCAGCATGATGCTTGAATGCAGCTCTTATGAAGAAGTGTTTTGGTCAGGCTTATCTGCCAGGAGAATGCAGAATTGGAATAATGCACGAATACAGCATTAGCTACTGATTACATTCTTACACCATAGAGAAAACCATAACATGGTCAAGGGGAGGGAGGGGTGTGTGTGTGTGAGGGATCTAGATCACTCCTTCACACACTCCACTCCAGGGGCTTAAGCACAGCTATATCTGGCTACAGTACGGGGTAGGGGGTTAAAAAAGGCTTTAAGCCTTTAAAGGCTGAAAGTGTGCACCTTGTTCACAATGATAAATCAGGGATGTAAGTCTTCAGGTTTTATCAGGATTTCCTGATTTCTGAAAATTTTGAATGATATGTATTTTCCTGATACGAGTGGTAAGGAGGGCTGTTTTCAAAAATAGAAGGGTTTTATATCAAGAAAGTGTATGGCTTCCTGATTTTTGCCCATGCCTGACTTACATCCCTGATAAATGAATGCAGTCATACTTGCTAGAATGCCGATCCTGCGGGACCAAAATGCCTCCGAAGCGTTCGCATGATGCACCAATGAAGTGCTCTCCCGCAGACTTGCCAGCACTTCATTGGTGCATCATGCTGACCAATGAGCATGCATCAGCTAATGCATCAGTAGTCCTTAAAGGGTGAAGTAGACATCTGGTAGGTGTAACCCTCACAATACAAAACTAAATACAACAGGCAGGATTAGGCTAAATACAGTTAGAATTCAGGGAGAGTTGGGTGGGGGTTACATAAGCTAAGTGTATTGTGAGATCCGGGAGTGGGATATTATAAGCTAAATGTAGAATGATGAGGGGAGAAGGAAAGCTTGGTTGGAAGAGAGGGGGGGGTAGGTAACCCATTAAGGGCCAATAGTTCATTAGTGTATCATGCTCATTTAGTCATGATGCATTTATGCCTAGGCTTACATTCATGCATCACCATGCTAACCCTACAGGGTTGATAAACTCGTGGAGGGTCAGCACGGTACATCAATGAACTGCTAGCGAGTCTGCTCGCCAGCGCTTCATTGGTGCATCATGCCGACCAACCACTGGGCATGATGCGTCCCTGGATTAGCGGCCCTCAAAGGGTTGAGGTGCTCATTTTGCTACAGGAGATCCCTCCTATTGTTGCCATGTTGGTTTATGCTAAGGTGTGCCCTTACAGTAACCACCACACCCTGGGATTAGGGTGTAAAGGGTTGGTGGTTTGTAAAAGGAGCATAGTGAAAGCAGGATGGGGTGATGGTCCTCCCCACTGTACTGCAAACTTGCAATATACAATAGTGCTCATCTCGGGTGCTGCTATTGACGAACTAGCCTTTAGCATTTCCATTTTGTTGGAGATACCTTCAGAGATGCTACTTTTTCTACTTCTGCAGGAATTCTTTTGGAGGGATATTTCTATTTCATATTGAATCATGTTAATGCTTTCCAGAAATTTTACCAAACATTTCTTACTTTTCGTTTGGCTTGGGAGTAACATCCTTGTTTTCAGGGTTTTCCTATTAAATTCAGTGAAATCTCCCCCCCCCCCAGGTTTTTCTAATTCAGTGAAATATGTCCACTTTTTCAAATACTCAGATAAATCTTCCGAAATATTCTAGGGCATTCCTCCTTTCCTCTAGGCTGGTACTACAATATAGTAATGGAATTCCTGCATGGTCATCAGATAGTGGTCGCAGTACAAGCAGGACCTTTACCTATTTTTGTAGAGGGTACCTGGGTAGAACAGCAGGGTAGTAGAGGGCAGTCCCAGGGTTGGGAGGTGTGAGAAATATGTCACAAAGTCTAAGTAAACAGTTTACTGTCTCCATGGGGGGTCCAGGGTGGTGCACAGGGACACTGTGACAATATGGGGTATATGCCTAGACCCTAGATCCTAGATTCAAATGGTATTAACGGTTATTTTACCCTTCAGGAATAGCTGCTCCCAAAGGGAAAACTGATAGAAGACATGTCCCTCATCTGAGCCCCCAACCCTCACTGATCGCTCTAAGGAAAGTTAATGCACCCTTCAGCTTGAAGAGGGTTGAATAGGAGATGATTTTGCAAGCAAAAAGGATCCAGTTTTCACGTATTTTAGAAGGTGAAGTGAGTTAAGCCGAGCTGAGCAGCCTTCTATTCAACCTGTGTACAACTTGGTATAGGTTTGAAAAAAACCTGAAAAAAGGCCCAGTAGAAAGAGCCTATTTTAACTATTACTGTGAGGTTTTCTATGGCAGCAGTAGCTCCATGTACATGGGTGAGTGAATGTATTGAGGTGTATAGAAGAACAGGGGCAGATCATGTGGACAGGACATGGGCCATACCCCGCCCCCAACCCCAACCCCACCCTCGGGGGCGTGTAGTGGTAATGTGGTAAGGTATGCAGGGTATAAGCCTATGGGGCCTGAGGGCTTTGAATGTAACATTTTGGGTTAACGCTGGACACTAGTTTGATACAAGTCCTGTCTTAGTGATGGGATCTTTCAGTTATTTGGCGATTTTGAAAGGAAAAGTTAGATTTTCTAGGTGATCTTGTTTTTGATGAATTGCTGATGTAGCCTTAACCCAATACACACACATAAATTTAATGTAAAAAAAAAAGAGATGTGAACTTACCAAAAAAAATAGAATAACTTTATATTTAGAGACATGGTGTGTGTGTGTATATATATATATATATATATATATATATATATATATATATATATATATATGTGTGTGTGTGTATATATATACAAATATATATATATATATATATATACATATATACATTTTCTATATATATATATATATATATATATATATATATATATATATATATATATATATATATATATATATATATATATACTTATTTGAAACCCATTTTTCCATAAGTGACCTCCCCCAACTTTCCCAACTCACCACCACTACCAGTATAGCAGTATAGAACTACATATTACAAGAACCCCCGCAGAGCTGTATCCACCCCAGGTGTCGGCGTGCACCCCTTCGAGTTAGATCTACCTGTAGGTGGTGAATGCTCACCTGTGGGGCCCAGCAGGGGGTATGGGAGGTATGGGGCCAGCAGGTGAGGTGAAGGGAGGGGGGAGGGTTAACAGTATAGAGTATGTCACCTGGGACCTCCCCCCCACCTTCTAATTTACCAACTTTACCAAATATACAACTATAGTTAAGGTCAGCTTAGCAGTGAAAACAGAATGTAAACTTGCCATAATGGCCCATTCAAGTACTCAAATAAGCGCCGGGTTTTGAATAAGCGCCAGGGGTAGCAGGTTATTGAATTAAGCCTGAAGCGCTAAAAAAATGTACTCAAATAAGCGCCTGTCTTGCATGAGCGCCAGGGTTACAGTGGGAATGAAATTGATGAACGCCAGGGCGCTTATACGGGTCACTATGGTAGCTATTGCCCCTGTGGTTCTTCTACTTCTACCTGATATTGAATTGAATCGCTTCTACTCCCCTTACCTGAATTAAACTCAATTCCAGTGAAATCAGAAATTAATACTGGTTTTCTCCATCGTACGCATGCCGACCCATAACTTGTACCAAACTACCTATAATACTTAAGCGTCTGTCCAGCTTTCAACTGAGTGTTGATGTTAGCCATTGCCTATGTCCTTAGATTTTATCAGAGTCTACTTTGGGATATTCAAAAAGCAATTACCTAAGGAAATATCTCATCCCAAGTCCCCATTGGGCATGCAATTGCAATGAACCCAAATTGTAATCTCTATATGTCTATATTCCCTCACTTGTGGATACCAAATTCCTGTACTTCCCCCCCCCCCACGCCCCACCCCCATAGCCCTCCCTCATCCCTATAGCCCCCAAGGGTGTGTGGTAAAGGTACGATGCTGCCCCCTCGGACGCCCTCCCCCTATAGGGAGGGGGGGGGGGGGGGTCGGTAAGATATAGATGGCCACCTGTACGCCCCATTACCTCACCTAATGACCAGAACACATACACCTCTCTACCTGCTGCAGGAGCAACAGCAGTAGACTAAGGAAATCCAGCCCCCCCCCCCCACACACACAGGAGTTGCGTGTGTACAGTGCAGGTGCGGTACACCAGCATGATGCGGTAGTACAGCATCCCTATAGACCGTCATGATGCATAAATGCAGCCTTTGTGGGGAGTTGCAAGTACTTGCATCATGCCGTCCCTACCATATAGGCCATATTATGGCTGATATAGGCTCCTCCCATGGGTGCATTGGTGCGTCGTGACAAATGAACAATAGACTTTGAGGTATCATCTCAAATGGTCATTATAAAACTAGCCATCTCCCACCCCCTCCGCACATACATACAGAGACCCAAACACCCATCTCCTTCTCCCAGGTGACCACTAAACACCCCTCCCCCCTCCCCCACCCCCTTACCCTCCCCCAGGTGTAAATACCAGCGTCCTATACACAGATGTCACCCTCCCTAAGGCTAAGGTAGGCTGTTACAAACTGGTCACAATGATATCAGACCTGCTCTCAGGTGTTACCTCTTACACCAAAACAACTGTCACACTTTGACAACAACCAGGGTAACCTACCTCAATCTAAGGGATAGGACACCGTAAGACCTTTACACTTTAGAAACCATACTGTCATCAAAGGATGCCCCATGAAACTGTGAGGCTGTCAGCTAGATGGGAATCCTAATACCTGGAGTAGTAATACCACTATTTGTCACATTTCTCATGTGTGGATCATGCAGCCCTGGTAAGTAGTTCTTTGACACATCAAACCGATCCTACATGGTTCATACACCCCCAGAATGTTAAACTGAAAGTCTTACTCCTCAGCCCCTTAAGTGCCGCTGATGCAGGAGTGCATCATGCCCAGTGGTCGTCATGATGCACTAATAAAGTGCTGGTGAGTCTGCTCGAAGCAGATTAGTGCATCAAGACGACATTAGTGCATCATGCCGATCATCCGGGAGTGTATCATTTCCATAGGGTTGGCATGATGCGTTAATTTAGCCCTGACAAGTTAATCATTAGCGCATCATGACGACCGATTGACATTATGTCAATGCATCAACCCTTAAAGGGTTAAAGGTATTAACCCCCTTTTCCCATCCTGCCTAAGTGTACACCAAATGATTTCTGAAGTGTAAATCCTGTGGTTCAATATAACTTTGGGTATTTTGGTGACAAGCATTAAATTGCCTTACCCATGTATTTGTAAGGGTTGACATGTATACTGGTGTACGGCTGGGAAAGGACCGATGTATCACTATTACAAGCTACTACGCAGTAGGGCAGTAAAGAGGAAATCTAAACTCTTATGTCATGGCTGATACGAACATCACTATAGATTAGTACTAGAACCACCGTATTCAATGGGGGGCATCGAATACAATGTGTCTGTATTCAATGGGTGTCCGCCATCTTGGATTTTGAACAGATCTGAGCTGTTTTTCTTTATTTAAAAGCAAAATAACCCCTTAGGCCATGACATAAATGCAAATGTCCACTTACATGGGATTTTTTACAATTCGTAATACGGTGTAAAAATATCCCATGGTCGTGGACATTTGCTTATATACTAAAGCCATGAAGGGCATCATGGTTTTAGTATTGCCAGAGATCTTGCCTCTAGGCATTTCGTTCATTTGTCAGTCATTTGTCAATAGTGTATGCATGCATGAATTGAGACTGCCAGACCTAGGGTTTGGAAAAGGGTTTGGGGAGAGCGGGGCAGCCCTCACTTTTTGGATGAGTGATGAGCACTTAACCCTTGATAGAGGCACTAGGTACTTGATAGAGGCACTAGTGCAAGCATACTCATCATATATTACATTCATATAAATCTCCTGTTTTGACATCCATAAACCACTTGGGGGAGACAGAAAGAAGTATGGAAAAGGTAAAAAATGTACAAGTTATCATAAGCTATTACATCGTAAATGAGGCTGTGTCCAGACTGGTTACGCCAATTACCTCTCTCACTACCAGACAGTAGATACGGGGAGGGTACATTATGTCTGCTTATAATGTAGTATGACAGGTATATATTGTCTTTTTTCCCCTTTGATATATATATGGCAGGGATTTGAGCTTAGTTGTAAGTTATAACATTGTACACTGAAAACCTAGAAGTTCTGAAACTAGTCAGCAGTGACCACTTTAGGTCCTCAAGTTGACGATACCTAAAACTACAGCTTTAGGTAGTCAAAATGACGACTTTAGGTCGTCATCCTGACGACCTGAGTCATCAATATGACGACTCTGTACTGTCAGTATTGTCATCCTGATGACTCAGGTCGTCAGGATGACGACCTAAAGTCATCATTTTGACTACCTAAAGCTGTAGTTTTAGGTATCGTCAACTTGAGGACCTAAAGTGGTCACCGCTGACTAGTTTAGGATCTTCCATGTTTTCAGTGTAGTAGCTAACTTTTGATGGTGAGGATGGTGGTTTTGATACAATATGCCCTTTGATTGCTATGATGCATGGATGCAGCCGTGATGAGTCTACTTGCCCTTGCTGCAATTATGCATCATGTTCCCCGTACAGGGTTGATATAGACCCAGATGGTCGTCATGATGCACCAATGAAGTGCTGGCGAGCATTCTCACCAGCACTTCATTGGTACATCGTGGCCACCCTCTGGGACTGTATCAACCCCCACAGGGTCGGCATGATGCATGAATGTAGTCCTGGCGAGTTACTTGTCAGGGCTGCATTTATGAATGCATCATGACGACCAATGGAGCATGATGCATTAATAAATTAGGAGTCTTTAAAGGTTTAATAAATGCTAGTGGTACAGTGGTTTATGCCTAAGGTATCTATAGGCATGCCATGTGGAGGATGGGGGATGGTACCCTGCAGTCAGTGTCATAACTCATGCTGTGTACCCGGGGGGAACCAGCTCTCTACATGATGTATTAGGGGGATCCCATAAGGGGCGCATAGCATCTTAATGAAATATGCCCATTAGTCTTCATGATGCATGAATGTAGCCCTGGTGAGTTACTCGCCAGGGCTACATTCATGCATCATCTCGACCCTATGGGATAGGTACCCCATGGCCGTGATGCACCAATGTGATACTCGCACAGGACGCATTCGCGCGATATTACGAAAAATAAGAAAGGAGGATTAGTGCTTTGGAAGATTTGCGACTAAGAAAGGGTTAATTGCTGGGGGATGTGTACTTTATCATCTCTGTCTCTTAGGGCCAGTGGAGATTTCTTTTTGATTTACCATCCTTTCAAATAAACTGATTGGCATCCGCTAGTTACTGCGATATCATGGTATTGGTGTGATCAAAACGGGTCAGCGTGATGCAGCACAAGAGACCAATCACACTCACAAATTACCCTTTAAAAGTCACTGATACATTCATACATCATGCCTACCCTATGGGATTAATACACACCTGGAGGTTCGGCACGATACTCCAATTAAGTGCTGGCGAGCGGTCTCACCAGCTTTTCATTGGTGCATCATGACGAACAGTGGTTAAGATGCACATAAGCGGCCCTTAAAGGGTCAGAGGCTTAATGCTAAGAGATATAGGGTGTGTGAGGACAGAAACTATCACTGCTCTAGCTTATAGTTACTTATAATGGTGAGGTTATAGCAGGTCATATAATTAGAGTGAGAGAAGATATCACACTATAACACCAGGGTACTGGAGCCAATCCCAGGGCCATCATCCCCTTATCTCCCTCTCCCCAGGTAGTCAACCCTGCCTGCCCCCTGGTGGGGAGTGAGAGCAGATAGTACCTCTCACCTACTGGAGTGCCTCATGTTCTGCCTCTCACACACTTAACTCTTTTAAGGACCACATGGTGCCTAGCTCCAGGTTCATGTTCCTCTTGTTTTCTTGATGCACCAATGACAATGCACTGCTGCTGAGTCTACTGGTCAGCATGATGCATGAATGTAGCCCTGGTTAGTTACTTACCAAGACTGCATTCATGCATTTTGATGACCAATGAGCTACTGATGTAATCTGCCAGGGCTGGATTCAAGCATCATGCCGACCCTACAGGGTTGATACAGTCCCGGAGGGTTGGCATGATGCTCCAATGAAGTGCCGGCGAGCATCATGACGACCAATGGGCATAATGCACTCCTGCATCAGCGGCACTTTAAGAGTTACCCTATCTCACTGAGTGGGTGGATAGTGTGGATAGCATGCTCCTCCACTTATACCGCACCTGACAATTGAGCATCTCATTACACACCTGGTAGTCTGCCTCCTATATTGGATTAAACCCCTAAAGATCACATATTACTACCCCAAGGCTCCTCTTACTTGCTCGTAACGATGCAGTGCGAGCAGACTCACCAGCACTGTAATGGAATATCATGCTGACTCTATGCGACTGTAGAGTCAGCATAATCCATGAATGAACCCACCCTAGCGAATAAGACTCAGCCAGACTTTATCATTCGTGCTGGCCAATGGGCATGGGGCATCAATGCTTCCCCACATTCCCAACTGCTTCACCGCCACAGAATTTATAATGCATCAATCAATCATGCGACATATATATGAAGGGTTATTAAGGTGCTCAGGTTAATGGATCTAGGTGTGGGAGCAGCTCACTGTCTGGACCTTATAATAGGCCATCCTGTGTAACTCACTCTGAGAGAATGGTTGGATCACATAGAACTCAGCCACCTAGTGATCTAGATAAACACATAGACATTCACCAATCAGCGCTTATTAGTATGGAGAGTTGTGCACTGATCTTCTTTTACACCTACACAGATAGACCTATATTGTGTAGGAGTGGGTAAGTTGGTGATAGAAAACTTTTTAGGCAAACGTTGCATTGCCATTTGTACCTAAAATGTATTTCAGCTGAAAAAAATTATTAGCTCGTAAAATCTGCGGCTAATACCAGAACCCAAATAAAAAGTATGCTTACATAAATGGCCAAAATTGTGAATGCAGCTTATAAGAGGGTATTTCATTCTATAAAACATTATCAAACCTGTAATTCTCAAGTCTTGGCTATGGCTTATAGCTTCTCCCAAAGTTGGGGGCGCGGCTTATGCGAGGGTGCAGCTAATTCGAGAGAATTTACGGTAGACCTATTGTTTCCAGCAATCAATCATTGGAGACCAAATTTCATTTGTAGATAATATCCTAAAGATTTGCAGTGTTGTGTCAGACTTATTTATGTGCAATGCCCTAATTATGTTATTTGCAGCAATCCTATTGAAGACACTTAATGATCTCATGACTAATGTACTGCTGTTTTCCCTCTTACAGGTGAGTGTTCTGCTGTCCTGTCTTCATCCATTGTAGTTACCTACACAGGTTTGTACGACTACTTCACCACCAGCTAGGGACATCTTCATGAGTGGATTTGATCATTTGGTGAACAAGTACCATCATCAATCATTTAAATTCATCTCACAGCTCAAAATGGCTGAAGAAATGTTTGCTTTCACCCAGCACAAAAGGGGGAAAAAAGAAAATATTCCCAGAGATTCAGCCACCAATACCATGGCTCAAAGTCGTCAGGTTTCACAGAGATTTCCAAGATTCTATTTAGGGGCTCTATTAAAGCGGAGGTAAGCTCAGCGTTTTTACGTCGCCTAATTCGTCGAAATAGCAGCATGTATGCTGGTCCCAACTCGTGTTATCACGGCAATAGAGATTGACGCAGATTTTGATAGAGCGCACACGATTTTTAGTGCCGGTTTTGCCGCCAGTTTTGGCCTGTATTTTCTCACATCTGTACGATGTGTCATCTCATCTGACAATAGCCTGGCACAAGAAAATATCGATCAATGTCACATTTCCTCAAATATACCATAAATAAACCATGAACTTACTGGATATCGATGTACTAACCTTCAATGATAGTTGAACAGAGCAAAAACAACACAAGCATTGTTGTGTTTTGGTCAGTGCTCCAACGGAGGTGACTGCTCTGTGTAGCCATTCTCATAGTTTGACACTGGTCCCTTGAAGAAGACGACTTCAATGCCTACATCATATCATCTTCATGATTGGCTCTGCCAAGAACCAGCTACAGTGGGGTGTGTGCTCTAGGTAGAGTCTGCAAAAGTTATCAGTGTCACGTTTCACACCAGGGGGTGACTGCTCACTGTCTGTTTCCAGTTTGTGTGCGTCCATTTTTTGACAATGGAGTCATGTGAACGTCTCCTAAATGTGCTCCAAAAAGATCTAAGCCTCCTACATCTACTGTTTTAGGCATGTGAGAGACACTGTAAGGTAAGTTACCAGAAGTAGCATCTCTAGAATCATAGCCTACAATATCATTGTTGATGTGGTATGTTATTTCCGACTTAGTAGTAGTAGATCTAGCTGAATACTTTACTCAGGCACTGCGTCAGTGTCAGTCCCACTTAGTCTTAGGGAGTGATCATTTTTTAACAACAGGTGGGGGGGGCTGGCGGGTTTGAGGGGGGGGCAGAATTTTTTCATCCCCTTGACCGGGGGGTCAGAATTTTTTCAACACCTCTGATGGGGGGGGGGTCAAAATAATTTCCCCTGTTTTCAGTGGAAAACCCCGCATGTTACTATAGGCTAAAAGGGGATGTTCGCTCGCGATTTTTGTCCCTTATGGGGGGGGTCGAAAAAATTTTATCCCCTCAAAATTTTTTTCCCGCTTCCGCGCGCAAACCCACCAGCCCCCCCTGTTGTTAAAAAATGATCACTACCTTAGAATCCTATAGCTGTCATCTCTGTGACCGCGTGAGACATTGGAAAGGTTGGTGGGAAGGTGAGGGGGGCAGATATTAGATTTTGTCTAGAACTATTACAGACGACAGACATGCCAACAGTCCTGGTTTGACAGGGAGACTCCCAATTTGGGGCCAATTTTTTTGCCAATCTCTCGGTGCACACCAAACCTGCAGTTTCTCACGGTTCACAGCTTTCCAAAAGTGAAATAATTTCTCACATAATTCTAGTAGAACCAAGGATGTTAAAATCGTTTAAATCCCACAAATGTGCATGATGTTAGATTTTCGAGACTCTTTTATGTCCCTCTCATTGTGACATTGAACTGTCCCAGGAGCTTAGTACAAAAGTAGTCTAGGACCTATAAGCCTCAAGTTAGCCTAAGGGAGCGATCATTTTCTAACAGTAACAACTAGGGGGGGGGGGTGATCTGGTGGGTTTGAAGGGGGTCAGAATATTTTCAACAAGGTGGGGTCAAAAGAATTTCACCAGTTTTCAGTCAAAAAAGCCTGTGTGTTTACTAAAGGTTAAGAGGGCGCGTTTGCATGCAACTTTTGGCTGTCTGGGTGTGGAATTTTTTTTGTGTGCTGGTGGGTTTCCGCGCGGGATGTGCGGACATTTTTTTGGCCCCCCTCGACTGCTGTAAAAAATTTTTGGGCCCGAGAGGGGTCCGATTTTTTATGGTCAATGGTTAGGAGTTCTATCAAAGTCGGCAGTGCAGTTCCCATACGGCCTCGTGCGGAACGGCCCGGACCCTCTCGTGAAGAAATGGTCGGCTCAAACTAATCATTGTTCACCTTTATCATTATATATATAGGGCAAATACAACAGTCTCACACTTTTCTATGATAAGAAAATATGCACCCCTGTAGAAGCACAGGCTCTTTGTCACATTGCAGGCCTAAAGGGGCGGGGGGACATACAGAAAAGAACAGGGGGCGTACAGATATCTGAATGAATCTCTACTGAACAAATTTGACTTTTATACCTTTTAGATGGCTACAGGTGGAGACCCGGTAAGCTGCAGATGTCGGACAAATGCCTGTACACGAGTAAAAGGACGCCAAGGAGAAAACACTCGTGGGTACTGTGAGTGCCGGGAAAACAGAACCGTATGTACCTACCTCTGCCGGTGCGGGCAGGGTAAGTATCCCTGCACCAACATAGAACACATCGAGGAGGAGATAGATGAGTGTGTGGAGGACCTAGAAGAGGACCCACTCTTTGGGTGTGATGAAGAATGTGATGAGGTAAGATTGTTTTTACTTGTGAAAATGTTTAATATCTTATGAGCCGTACTGGGAGCACTGTAATATTCACCTTGTGTGACTTGTAGGAATCATTCCTTGAAGTGACACTAAGTGTCGCCATTTCCATATGTCTGTAGTGCCTAGATCACCTTAGATAACACAAAAATAGTTCAATTTATGTTTAAATGATAGGATAATATATGTTCATTCCCTAACATGCCACAGCATTAATGAAATGCTCAGACAGAGAAAAGAAACTGATAATACGTTACCTCATTTGCAGTACTATAAAAATTATATTTATTACAGTATCATATCCAACCGTCCTAACATCCAATAAAGGGTTTCCTTGCTCTTCAGGGTGCACCTAGTAAGTGGATCTCACCTCTGAATTATTTCTCACTGCTGTGGACCAGATTAAATAGGAACAAAGAGAGAAATGAATTATTTAAAAAAAAAGAAATTTTGGCATGCCACCACCTACCTGGCGGTATAGACTCAGGGAGGGGCCCTGAGCCAAAAAAACTGTGTACATGTATAAGACACATCCCAACCGTCTGAAATTAAGACTGTTGTCATCTGATGTTACACAATACCAGTAGACTTGAGAGTAGACTTGCTCAAGACCATATGATATGGTATGTTATAATATGGGATGGGATGGGAAGGGTCATGGGCAGGGTCATGGGATGGGATGGGAAGGGTCATGGGATTGGAAGGGAAGGGTTATGGGAAGGTCAGACAGTACATGTATAGACAATAGTCTCTATTTGTAAGTAATTAGTCAATATTTCGCAAAGGCTGCTTTCTGTGACCCTACAGGGTTGATAGAGGGTTTTATGGTATCTACCCTGAGCCTTCTGTGCTTCAATGCACAATGCCCAATTTTTTTCAAAATACTAATTCAGAGGAGATGTGTGTGCCTTGTACGTTAACCATCCATCCCTGAGTTATGGGTGCATCTAGTATGTGGGCTGCACCTTATGGGCAGGGGATTATGGTATTCACAATGTATGACGCTACCCACTTATAAAAATAATTCTTCACCGGGGGTACGATTTAATCATATGCACAAATTAAGATTGAGAAAAGAATGGACTAAATGTCTGATAAGAAATGGGGCAGTCTCATGAGGCCAGATTCAAGGAGTAAATGTCATCACATCTTTTGTTCTCAGAAGCGTCCAAATGAGGTGCCTTTAACTGAGCATGTTTTTCAATTTACTTGCAGTCCTTATCAGTTTACTATGGTGATGAAGAGGTCATTGTTAATGCATCAGACACCCTCAACACCAGCCTGCAGGAAGTGGCCACAGAACAGGCTGAGCTCTATGTTAGTTTGATGGTATGCATAAAAACTTTACACTCACCAACAATTACAATACGACTTTCCTAAGATTTGTATTAGAATAAAGAGAACCTAAGCTAGTACTGGTAGAAGGGATAGGTGTGCCGGCACTAGGGTAAACTAAAACGTATTATTATTTGCATGGGCCTGTGTGATATGCATCTAGGAGCTCTTGACCAATGAAAAGCCATTTTCTCTGTTGAAATTAACATGCTCTGATCAAGGGACGATCCCCATGAGGCTGATACTTCCCTTTTCAGAGGAAGTGGGATCCTGTACCATAACTTTTTGCTCATCAAGATTTTTTTTCTAGGCTGATGATGCTGATCTATCACCTGTCCAAACAAAAACCAAAGCCCGCAGAAGAAGAGCCGCTAAAGTAAGTACTTTTTAAAGGCATATTCCGCCATCTATTCCATCGCCACCTGGTGGCCAAAAATTAAAACTACCTGATTTTGCCTAAACTCATGCTATATGCTCATTTTCCTTTTGTATATTCCCTAACTCATCACTATCAAGCTATTGAATGATAGACTTTTGCATTTTCCCACCATAGCACTAAGATTCACTACCTGCCAACTCATAAATCTGTAGCTTGTAGATTCTGCCAGTAGCCGTTAAATTCTTTGCTCATAAAATGTTCATAATGATTGTATCTTAATTCCTATAAAGTCTGGTGAACAAATTCCAGACAGTTTCTTTCCTTTAGTGAGAAATTATAATACTTTTCATTTTCACCCTTTTCTTTGAATTATTCATGGCTCTTTTGTTTGTCCAATGACTGCCGTAATCTCCCGTGTATAAGGCACGTCTTATACGCCAAACAAAATTTTGCTGAGTCTGATACGTGGGAGGGACATTGCCTTGAGTTTGGGGTGCGCCTTATAGGGGGGGTATTTTTACTATAGAACAGTACTAAAGTAACAAAAATCTGCCCTTAGAGGTGCGCCTTATACGTGAAACAGATCTCCCTGAGTTGGGGGTGCGCCTTACAGGCGAGGTGCGCCTTATACGCGAGAGATTACGGTACCTCTTTTTATTGCTTGATCATGGTAAGGATGATGTCTACTACAACTATGAGAATTTTGATTAAGATATCACTGGTCAATTTTTCAATATTTAAAAAAATGTTAGAAAATGGGGGTTTCTCCCATAAGCGGCAATAGGTAAGGACTCCCCATCTTCAGATGTCAATAAATCTTAAACTAGCCAATGAACCCTGATTTTATTGCAGTATCCATCTCATAATACATAAATCTAACAGAATCCCAAGTGATTTGGAGAAACCAGAGATATAAAGGTACACAGAGATGAGATACTAAGCCAGCAGGCCGTCCATCCTTGACATGCCACCCATGCTGCCACCTGGTGTTAAGTTGTGCAAATATCCACCAGGTGGCAGAACTCAATAAAAATTTATTTTCCAAAAATGCCTCCCTATCAACTTTTTGATAATGAAGATTCAGTTAAATACTACAGATCTAGAGCTGCATATGCTTTTTGAATCGGTTTGCTGTCACAATTTTTTCCCAGTTGATCATTACATTTTCAGAGAACATCAAACCAGTTTGTGTGCCATGGGGGACAGTTTTTCTTTGCTGCTTTGAATTTTCGCATCAAAACCATTCAAAAAGGCTCAGAAAGCCCTTGTTTTGTACTTTGGAACCGAAATGGTTTCTAATTGATAACTGATAGAACCAACTTTTAGGGGGTTGCAAATTGGATATTTTGGGGCCTATATCCAAAAAATCCCCCTTAAAACTTTGTAAAAATGAAGATTCAGTTAAGTACTAAAGGTCTAGAGCTTTCAAATGCTTTTTGAATCAATTTGCTGTGACAAATATAAGTGGGCCAAAATAATTTTCTCCAGGGAGTCATTTAGAGGACCCTTCGGAGTAGTTCCATTGATGCTCACCAGGTGATCCATGACACAGAAATCAGACTGCAATGCTATAGGATGTTGTATCCCTGTTATCTTTATGTCTCTGGAGAAACTGATGGTAGTTTAGGATTTACCAAATAGTGGAAAATATGTTTAAACTGAGCTGCATTAGAGTCAAAGTTCTTTTCCCCATTGTGCCACTAAAAGTGCCATATTGCTGGGTGATTTGACTGGAAAATGATTACAGGGCTTGCTATTGATAGCTCAGTGTATTTGAAAATCGTTAATCTAGGTCATTTGTGAATCATTTTAGGTAGACTCTTCAGTGCCACCACCTGCTCCAAGCTCGACAGGTGCCTGCAGTAAACAAACATCTGCTAAGGTGAATTCAATATATTTGTGCTTATCAGCCCAGATGTAAACTACTGTAAATCCTCGCATATAAGACACGTCCTTTAGACCAATTTAGACCAAAAAGGGTCAATGGAGGTGAGGTGCATCCTATACACAAGGATTTATGGTATAAGCAAAGAAAGATATGTACCTTTTGCAAAATAGTCGATTTGATCCTTTGGTGCCCAGAAATATTTTGAGAAAACTGAATTTTTCATCATATTTCATAATGTGTGGAACTATTCTCACATCAGATTGAAAATGATAATTACCCAAGAATGATTCAAAAGAGACTGGGTGGGGGATGGAAATAGCTATTCAAAAAAGCTAAATGAATGGTATATCAGAACGAATAACTTATGGAAAGGTAGTTTCAAGTGTCGAGGAGGGTAACTGGATCTAATTTGACAGTTTTATATAGCACTAACACAGCCTTCACTGATTCCTAGCTCATTATGATATCATATCAGAAAGTCAGGCTCATCCCATAACTTCCTAAGGAATACTTGCACAACGTTCTGAAAATCTTAAATATATATGTGTCAGAAAATCCTTGAATCACTTGTGATCTTTGTCACAAATTCAATCTTTAACTACAATAATCTCTTTTTTACAGGAACGCAGAAGAGAAGCTGTGAGAGAGGTTACTTCAAAGGTGTGCATCAAATTTGAATTCAATGATTTAAGGCGGAAAATCTCAGCCCTTAACTTTTGTGCTCGCACATGTGCACTTCCATAAAGCTCAGAACCTGCTCTGAACTACAATGGCTTCAGCCATGTATCTTCAGCCTCCTACACCTCAGATGACATGTCCTGGGAACCAGACCTTGCAAGATCTGTGTAATGAGACTGTGAAAGATTGAGTAAATGTAGTGACTTAAATATGAACTGAATGTATGTTTTGTGACAAAGTAAGAAAAGTAACAAGTAGTACATGAATATTACAATGTGTGAGGAGAACTAGTAGTCAACTAAAGAATTCCTTGAGTCAGGTTGAGACATGGAGATACTGGACATTTATGGCAAAGACATAGCTCTATGATAGTTGTATTAAAGTTTGAGTCTTGAGTGAACCCATACCTTAGAAGTAGCATTGGTTCATATAGTTTCATGTCATGTTTTATATATACCATGATACTAATTGAAGTGGATGACATCCATAGCTCCTTATGTGCAAAGTATCAGCGGTCTATAAGAAATTTCTTCTCTTCAGGTCACTTGCTTATCAGGAGAGGAAATGGAGAGTTTGGTTTTAAAGATGGTCCAGTTATACCCATACCTCGTTGATATGGCCATGGGCCCAGCTCCACCCGAGCCACATCACGAAGCAGCCCAGGGTGGTTGGTGCAAGTGCTACAATTGTAGAGAGATGCCAACCGGAACAGAGCGATTATGCTGTGTGAAAACTGAAAAGGAGAAGTGTATCCTAATAGCTGAAGCAGGTCCAGTTAACCAAATTGTACTGTCCCGTGAGGCTTTGGAGGTTGCAATACTAAACCATAACGAGTATTGCATCCAGAATGATGACCCGACAAATAATGATGCCCTACGGCACATGGCGTATCGCAAATTTGTGCTGTGGAAGCGGGGATATTTGGGGTCTGGTCACAGGGTTGTTATTCCTAGTTGCATGGTGTGGGCCATCAGGGACAGATATCCGTCTGCTGATGGCACATACACTGGGTTTAAGTTTTCACTGATATATTAATGTTAGAATACTTATTGCTGGCTTTACCAGCAAAGTGAATAATGATTTTCCCAGTATAATCATTATTCTTGGTTCATCATTCTGGATGTGATACTAGCCCTACCCATAGATTTCACAGATCTTTAGACTACTCATGATGTACTAATGCCATAAATTGACTTAATATCTACCCCATGATGATAAGTGTGACCCTTGGATAACTTCATAAATTCAAAATGCAGATGTGAATTACAAAAACTATGTTGTGGGATTGGCTGGGCTCACCTTGACCCTTTAAAAGTCGCTAGTGCATTCATGCATCATGGCCATTCGTCGTCATGATGCATGAATGTAGCAACTATAAACAATGAAGTGCTGGCATGTCTGCTTGACGACACTTCATTGGTGCATCATGCTCATGCTGACCCTCGTTGAGTGTATGCACCCTATATGGTTGTAATTACCTGTGATATTGTTCCAGATGGTTGGCATGATGCACCAATGAAGTGCAGGCGAGTCTGCTCTGCAGCACCTCATTGGTACTGTGTGAAGACAGAAAGGGTTGGCATGTTTGGTGTTAAATTGTACCTTTTTGTGCACACTCTATGAGCTTGTCAAAAAAGTGTATATTTCCTTATACCACGATTTGAGCCTTTTTTGTGGATAACCACAGTGTATTAGCAATGGTTTGACATTGACACCCTTAACATATCCTATATACGAAGGCTCGTTCAATACCATTCCTAGCCAACTTGGTTACAACATTTTTTTGGTTATAACAATTTTTAGGCCTAAAATCAGGTGTTTGTTTTTAAAAAGGTCTCAATGTAAATTATCAGTTTTCATGCTTTTTCTATGGAAAATGCTCATGTATGGTGTTATAAACAATGCTAATACAGTCACTATTTTGACACTATTTTTGTATAGTAGGGAAAGTTAATTCTAAGTCTATGTTCAGCTAAGGGGCCAATTGTTGAGATCTGCCGGAACTTAAAAATATTTTGAATTGATGTTTGAACCATATTTCTGCCATTTCATCACCATGTACCATATGGTGAAAATCTTCTCAATCTTGTGTTGGAATATGGATGAACTGTATTTTAGTTTTTAGGACTTCACACTGAAACTGCTAAATTTCTAAACTGATGTTAACACTTCATACAACCAGAAAAGTAGACATGTGTGTAGGCTCAATAATCACTGATAATACTTACCATGAAACCCGGGCTATAATCAATTAATTTTTTGTTTTTGAATTTTTTTTTCATATAAGCCGATTTCTTTTGCCAGAGAGGGGTCGACTTATAGGTGGGGTTTTACTACAAAGAATTTTGAAATGAGGTGGAAAAATACCCCCTATTTTGGCACTTATATTTTACATTCAAACCCATTATAAGGCATAAATAACAAGCTAACTTAAATCTATCATACATCTATCCAAAATGTTTTGAAATTCGTTAGTTTCAGGGTCAAAATCAAGGTTTTACGGTATGTTATGTATTTGCAAGTGTGGGTGAATCAGTTGAACCACACCAGGTAGCAGCTGCAGAGTCACTTGGTCTTAAACAGCAACAAAGCACAAAAGCTAATGAAGAACACTTTATTGTTGGGATGCTTTTCTTATTATACATGTGCAGCCCTGGACCACAAGGCACAAGAAATGCAAAATAGAGATCTGAAGTGTCAACACACCATCCAAAATTGCACTTGTAGAGAGATCAAAAGTTGTATCTTGTTGGTTTTCTGTTTCATATAACTAGGCAAATCAGGTGCATTTCGTTTATAATGAGTGTATTTGACATTAAAGTTATATACAAATGTACATAGAATTTTATACATTTGTTACCATATTTGATGTACAGAAATCTATAATTGAAATTATTCAAAGTATTTATACATATAATCAATTACTTCTGTCAGCATCCTAACTCATGATATCAAAAACATTTCTCACTAAGTCAAGGCATGAAAAACTGTATGCTTGAAGCCAAGCTCTTGATTCTAGTTACACTTGTTACATAATGAAACCCTGTTGGGTAACAATTGAATAAATTCAATGAATTGAAACAGTTAATGACCAACTTTGTGTTATACTTTACTAATCATCCACAGCTAATGCTAATGCTGTAAGGCCACACCAAAAGATTTAGTTGGTCTATGGATTTCCCACCCGTTGGAAAGCTTAGTCAGCAGATTAAGCCAGCACCTATATTGTAATCAACATATTTAGCAGTTAACCAGGCTTGGTAAACGACATGCAAGACATAGTGATTATATCTCACAAGGGAGACTGACAATACCAGTGGTCCAAGGTGTATTCTACTTTCTACAGATATTTACTTGTAGAGAGATGAAAAGACTTGTACAGAGATGAAAAGACAGGGTCATTTTGCCAAATTTTTATATTAAATTAGGCACAATAGTTATTTAATGTCAATAGATATGACGAAATTAATATAAATGTAAAGGTATGGATGTCCACCACTACAAATGCCATGTGGTCTCCTTATGGTTAATTCAGTCTTGCTCACATGGTTATCAATTGATGGTATTGATTCAAAGTTTTTGCAGTTGGCACAGATCTCAGATTTTCGCCCATAACTCCAGTAATACCGTAGGAAGCATGCAAATTAGGACTTAAAATCTTCTCTTGAGCTTCGCCAAAATTTCTGCAGTGGGTGGCCTGGGTACTTTTGCGATGTTCCTCCTTGGGACCTGTGATGGTCTAAACACTGGTCTTGACATTGGAATGCCTGCAGCTGCCTCTCTCTCTCTTATGGCGAGTATCCCTGCCATCAATGATGTCATGTAGAGGTACCTCTTTGGCACCTTTGCTGGTGTGGCACTCCATCTTTCTGTTCCTTTTGACCAGTAGTACCAGTACCTAATGGAAATAAGAACAACTTCATTTTAGGCATATTTTCAATATCACCCCATGTAGTAAAAGCGATGTGCATGCAAGTGTATTTTACACCCCTGCAATGGTATGTAACAGCAAAATTTCCTATCGGGAGTCCCATATGTGGTTGGTGTGTGATCAAAATTACTCTACTAGAGTAGTGGGAGTTCTTTATCTTTAGGTGCATGAATATAGGGTCAAGTTGGAATCTGGTGTTAATCATCTTTATAGTTTTTTGTAACAAACTGTGTTATTTTTCACTAAGACATCATTTTCAGTCTAAGGCCTTTTCATCCCACTAAGGGGGAAATCCTTTCTAACTAACCTAGCAGACAAGACTTTCCTTTGGAATAGATAAGTGAATGTCACACAAATCAAAGGTGAGTATTGAATGTTTTAAGGTAAATTTCAGCCTGTTGCTTTGCTGATCTAAAATTAGGGTTTCAATGAAACTCATGGTGGAAAAGATTTTTGAAAAGCATTATGTCTTGTAACAGGCAAAAAATAACTGCTTGATTTATCAACTACATTAGAAAGATAAACAGTTTGATGAAGTTAAATAATACTACCTAGTTTCCCCATTGCTGTCAGTTGCATATGGCCGATCGATATGCTCGTTGTAGTCAAAGATGGCAAGCTTGTTCCGCATTTCATAGTATTCTCGGCTAGCAAAGATATTGATAGGTCATTGTGAACTGGAGGTGCTGGAGGTGCTGCACAAAAATGCTGTACCTTCTATACTCTATTTCCCTGGAAGCCTTCACATTCAAATTAAGGCCATTCAACTCTGATTAGTCTGATTGCAATACAGGCTTTTTCCCACAGGTTCTTGGTCAGCCAACGGTTAAAAAAAAAGCTCTCACATCCCCCTACCTGCTTTCTAACAACTTCCAATATCAATGCCTAACACCACTGTCATGGAGTAAACTGTTATGGTTATATATGCAGCAAGACGACCCATCCATGGGATGGGATCCATGATTCTTGTTTATGAGCCAGTAATTAAATAGAAGTGTATTACTTTTTAACCTATTTCAACCAAGGCAATCTAGGGAAATAACCTCACCTGAAAGACAGCCTTTTAGGACAATACATGAGGAGGTGCGAGTGAAACAGCTCAAGATCACCTGTGTGCCTAGTTAAAGATACGGCAAGAGAGAAATTGATATGATATTCTTGCAGCTATGTGTGTGTTTGGTACCTACTACTTAATCAAACAAAATTATTTGGCAGAAAAGAAGTTGCGTATGGAGTATTTTTGTTCTCATATTGAAATAATTATATCTAATGAGACCCTTGTCCTATGCCCTAGGACTGATAGTAAATTAGGTAAATCCAACATGGACAGTTGTATATTGGTTTCATGATATGTGTAAAACTTACCTAAAGTTAGTCAGGTACGACATTGAATTTACAAACTGCTTCTTCCGTACCATCTGTATCAGGCGCTTCTGTACCTCTGACCCAGGCTTTATCCAGGCCTTGTCCCCTTCCTTCACAGGCAGCGGCACCTCATGGTCACAGCGGCCAGCAGTGTGGCCAGTGGTGTCTAGCCACTCATGCTTATTGCATATGTGATATAGCACTGACTGCCAAACCATCTGAAATATAAAGTTTGATATTACAATGGAGCCAGATGCTCATGCGTTTTGTGGAATAGGGGAATACTACAGCAGAAGGGTAATAACACAACCATTTGAATGACTTAATGTTCATTCCAATGATAACCTTTGTACTATTCTGAATCCAACATACAAGACAACATACAAGACATACATTCCAGAATTTATTACCTTCAGTTTATCGGCATCTCCTCCACAGGTGCGTGAGGCATACCACAGGTGGTTCTTGATGGCGGGTATCCATGGGAGGATGTCTTTCATCCCACGTTCTTTACCAACCTTTAGACAGAGGAAGTATTGTTAAGAATGTGAACATTACATGACATAATATAATCTCCACTGTGCTGGTATGTGGTGACTATAGCCTGGTGATATGGTTCTTACTTCATCTGATGTACACAGGACTGATCATAGTACCTTGATATGACTGCAGCAGAGGCATAAGAAGCAACCATCTTAAACTATCATGTCTGAGTTCCTCGATGGTGTTTTGTCATCAATAACCAATAATTATAATGAACGGGTATAACAGGGTACACTTATGTGGGTATTTATTGTATGCTGTATTATGTGTGTATTTATTGTATGCTATACAAGAGAGTGCTATAGGAGTCCTGTGTAGGGTTTATGGTAGCTAGAGTTTATGGTAAGCTGTGGAATGCTGCAGACGGAGACGGAGTCGACGAGATCTGGTCAGGTAGATTCTGTAGAGAGAAGAATACGTGTGAGCCAAATACACGGCGTCTGAAAGGTGTAAGGGGTTAGTAAGAGATGGGTGAGGAGTTAGTATTGTGGGAGCAGTTGAGGAAGCAACACATACTCCTGGAGTAGACGAGGATGAAGCTGTTTAGTATCTAGTATTACACTTAGCCAATGTAAGAACGGATTAAGCAGGATCTCTATGGCACTTATACCTCTCTAGAAGCACTGGATTGTTAGAACATGAACTGCTTGTGTGAATAGACTGATGTCGTTGAAGATGTACAACCTGAGTGGGATTACCAAACAACTGTAACTGTGAATAACAAATGAACAATAAATGGTGACTTGTATCGGCGTCTTGGTGTTGGTTAAAAGAATGGGCTAGGCCAGCATCATACCACTAGAGTTAGTCTTCCCAAAACGTGAGATCAGAGGAGCGAGCTGATAATAACTACACAAGTTAGACCACATTAATATACATATAAACACAACCCACACAGCCCAATGGCCCCCGGACGTAAAACTAAACAAACAAACAAACAAAAAATCTTAAACTATCGGCCCAAGCGCGATAACATCTATATATACCGATATAGAATTTGTATAGAAAAGTAATTTCTGTTGAGTTTTAGATCTGATTTGAGGCTGAGGCCCCAATTTTTCCTATTCCATTACCATATTAATCTAATTTGAGATGCAAAGTTTTAGCTACGTGTCCAATTGATTATGAATTCTTGGCAAATTTTGGGGGGGGGGGGTCCTGACATACTCAGGCCCCCCCTCCTTTATGATTGAGGGGGCCCAGGTCCCCCTGGCCCCACCTTTTCCTACACCCCTGTCTGCAGTACTGACTGTGCCTTTGTGGTCACAGGTCTATTCTTAAAGCCCAGTAAAAATGGGGAAGTTTTAGACCTATTTTTAAAAAGCAATGATACAGATGGTGTGATAATTATGCATGCAGAAAAGGGTCTGGGAAATCAGCCAAAATGTCAGTTATGTGTGCTGTGTATGTTCACGCTAGGGTCAGATACCTCAATATTGTAATTTTGACACTGAAGCCATAGTGTTAGTAATAAAGGCTTAAAATGGTGACAATCACGAAAGTCTTGTTATAGTTTGCATAAGAGTCATACTAGGAGACACAGGACTCATACTGGCAGACATAGGACTCATACTGGTGGATATAGGGCTAATACTGGCAGACATAGGAGTTGGGGGGCCCTTAGACAGGAGGGCCCATTCCGGGGTAGCCATTGATGGAGCTTGCTACCAGCGAGTTCTACTGATAAGACCTATCAGATGGGTTCCAGTTGGCCCCCAAGAGGGCCACAGTGAATAGTTGGGATGATCTCGTTGGCTAATAATTTATCCTGCTAAGTCTGTATAGGGGGCGCACCCTTTGTATACTGGCAAAATGGAAAAAAAAGAGTTCTCAGACTTAATAGGCTTTAAATAAGAAACATAGCAGACAGCTGGGAGTATTTTTGGTATGGGAACATTAAAAGAATGAACTAAAATAGATTTAAAAACTTGCAACAAAACAATTTCATCAGTGTGATAAAATTAATGCCAGAAAAACCTCATGCATATGCCCCACTGCCAAAAACTATTGAATTATACTAGTTTTTCCCAGTGCCTATCACATTAACTTACATTATATATTACATCTTACATTATAGCTTCTGATGAATTTACAAGTGAGGTGATGGACTGAACCCTTCTTATGCTGTAGACTGAATCATTCTTGTTCTCCTTCTAGGAGGAGACAGAGACGCATCCCCACCCCATGGTCCCCAATACACATTAGCAATGACTTGGGCTTGTTTGTTGCTGCATGTGCATGAGGTTGTATTGCATCTTTTGGACTTACAGCTGCGAGTTTCTTGGCAAAATTTTTGGCAAAGTGCCAAACATCCCATTGGTGTTGGATGGCACTATATCTGGCATCAGTCCCTACACAAACATTTTTGACCAACTTAGTAAATCATTCAATTTGATAACTACATTATCACTCAGACAATTAAAATGAACCAATATTTTTAAATGGATAGCTTTGAAAATTATCCTTGCATGGGGAAGGTGATGTGAAGTATTTTTTAGTTCATTTTTAGGAAGTACGTTTTTCAACTTCTTTTGTGTGATAGCAGATTGCTTGAAAGACACTCAAAGGTACAAGCAACTTTACGATCATCTGCATTGTAAAAAAAACACTCACACTGGTTGTTGTGGCTCTACTACACCACGTGACCCCTCCTCCCCACACACAAGTCACTGCTGCTCTTGAGGTCATGGACAAATCCGAAAGAGGGACAACTACCCTAATACCTCGAGTATAAAGCGCACCTCGCATATAAGGCACAACCGGACTTTGCAGATGTGAATGTAAAAATAAAAAAATGTCATAACCTTTCCTCTAACCAACGGATTTTCAAAATTCAAAGACTTTCAAAATTCAAAGGCCATCTTAGGGCCACCTCTATCCGCTATCAGACTATTGGTTCAAGGAGGGACAGAGTGTGAACAGATGAGTATATGGACTCGGGCACGCTGTCCTAAGACGCGGCCTATTTATTAATAGAAACATAGACCAAATTAATATTCATTCTTGTAGGTACCCTTAATCTGATTTAATCAAATCCTGGTATCAATGGTAATCAGACTAGTAAAAGAAAACAATGGTTTCATCCGTTCTTGTCAGAAAAAAAGGCACTGTGTCCGACTTCAGGTGAATATATCTTATCAGGTGTCCGACTTCAGGTGAAAATGACCTTTTTGAATTCCCTACATTCAATGAGGATAATTTTCAATATCACATGTACTGGAAAATACAGTCTCCCCCTTCCGGCCAGTGCTTTGGGTAACATTATTTTATGAACAAGAATTATGGATATCATGCAATGAAGCAGGGTCACGTTCATATTGAAAATGAACGTCCGAAAGTGGTGAATCTACCCTAGGGATATATAACAGGTTAGTGTTATAGGGACATGCCTATAGGGGTATAACAGGTTAGTGTCATGGGGAAGTAGCTATACGGGTATAACAGGTTAGTGCCAGGAGGACATTTCTGGCATAGTCTTGTAACTCACTCATTAACTTTCGTATCTGTGGATGAGCATCTGTGACCACCTCTGCAACTTCTATTTGCCCAAGGAGCTGGTCCATCACTCGCTGAAAACCGAGCTTCTCCATGGCCACACTGTTGTGATTAGTTTCCAGGCAATCAACTACAGCCATTGCTATAATCTTTTTCGTGACCACGTCCATTGAGGTATATGTTAGTAACGTAGATCTGTGCCCTGGGGACTCATTACGACCTGTGGACAACACATGTAGACTTGGTTTACAAAGTTTATTTAAAAACAATAATAAACGTTACTGTAAAAACTCAATTATGAAACTCTGTAAGTCCAGTGTCTGACTTTAGAAGGCTACAAGTTGCACATTGGTTCTGAAAAAAATTATGGTTAAGTACTTTTGGCCGAAAATCAAATAAGACACATTAGCAAAGGTTCATGAGTGGGGGTCTGTGTGATGGTTATTGCATCTTCCATGACTGCAAGTGCAGTAACCATCACAAATACTCCCACAAGTGCTCCTTTGTGTTGATCTCATCTATTTAGATCATATAGGCAATATTGCACTCACTATTGCCAAATTTACCACATAGGATTCTTACGTCGCCAATTCAAAGCTATGATGTCAATAGAATGTCACATGACCAGCCAGTGTAATACACACCTTCTGTATCACACAACTTCCGCATGATATGGTCAAGTAGTGGTAAGCCAATGGCATTTCAGTATTTTAACATATTTACCATGAGATAAAGACAAGTCCAACAAGTTATGTCTGTGCTTATTAGGGCATGTGTCCATACCAGATCAAATGACTTGTAAACTATGTGTGGGATACAATGACTTGTGCCCGAAATGTCAGAACATATTATGGTCTTATGGTGAAATTTGAAACCAACATACCATCACTCATCACTACACGTCCACCTTTCAATTGGCGCAAAAGGTCATCCTGCATTCGTATCCAGTACTCATCAACACCAGGTTTGATGTACCGCCTCTGAATGCTGGATGTATGAAAAATATTCTAGTTGTTAGAAGTATATCGTCTACTTAGGAAGCAATGTCAAAGAGAATAAAGGGACATTTGTATGGTCTTCTTCTACAGCAGTTTTGAACATATGCTGTTTGTCATGGTTATCTTAATGCTTACCAGTTATGTACTTGTTTGGACATAAAGTTCAGGCCCAAGAATTTGGCCATCAGGGCAATCTTCCCGTAATTGTTGCCAGATAGAACAATGGCCATGGATGTAAGCACAGTGCCCCCGTCCATTCCATGGACGCGGGGCTGGGATGACCATACCCCTGAGAAGTGTCCCCATCCTTCTTTCTTTTTGGGACACTCCCAGCAGATCAACAGGCACGTTCCCCTCTTCTTCTGCTTAAACACCAAAGGTTTCCTACAGTCCTTTTTCCGACAATGTTCTCCAACAGCACAACGTAGAAGTTTTTCTAAAACACCACCAAAAGCGATGCATTTTCTCTCTTCTATTGCCTCAAAAGTGCCCATTGAGACACGTAGGTTCCTCCAATTTGTATCAGGCATGGGAACATCATCGTCCTCCTTATCTTCGGCAAACTCATGTACCTCTTGATGGCTGAGAAATGTAAAGGAAAAATCGATTTCAATGGATACATATCTCTCTCATGGCAGTGAGTGATTTTTCTCTAATGTCATGCAAAAGTATCATTAGACTTATTATGAGCAGGAAAGTGTTGGTTTCATGAGAGGAGGCAACGCTGCAACCTGGGTTAAGTGGTTGATGACCAGGTGCGTCATAACCGAGCATGCGCTGATCTTATCTTAACTAGTGCACTGGGTCATGCTTTGTCCCGGTATGACCCAGCATGACTAGACTTTCCTAGGTAGCTACAGTGGAGTCGCGATAATCCAGTCTGTGACAATCCAGTCCCTCACATTACAGTCAGAATTTCCTGGGAACAGATTTTTTCTCACTATAATTGTATTTAGTAATCCAGTTGTGGTTTCCAGTTCCAGTTGGGCAATAAGGGAAACCCTCTGTTTATTTTACATTAAAACAAAACTTGATATTCCAGTCAGCTGGGATTATAGTAAGGTTATGGGTGGGAAGAAAAGTGATTGAGAGAGAGAGACAAAAAGACTTATCCCAATTGGCACTTTGGGATGCCTTTCAATGGTGAGTTGATTCAGTAGTTAGGTATTAATTAAAGCCAGGAAGCAATCTGTGGCCGTATGTCTATGTTTGTGTAATGTCTATGTTTGTGTAACATAGACTTTGATATTGATCAATGAAAGGAATGTCTTTGTGACTGTAGTTAGTTAATTATAAAATAAGCATTTCAAGACACTGGTAGGTAAAACATCTACCCCCCCCCCAACTGTCTATCATCCCAGGGACCAGGGCAGCCCATGCCAGCATCCCCCCCCCAAACACACACCCTGCTTTAGACATCCAGCCAACTTGACATCCAGCCACCTGAGAGGCGCGACGGCAGTAGCTGGACTATCGTGACTTGACTGTATAGTGCTAAAGGAAGTACTGTTGTCAACCTGTAAGCCATATAGAGTTGACATGAAAACTGTGCCTCTACTAAAGCAATGACTCTTTCAAAGAGATGGACCTAAACAGAGAAATAACTTTTGACAGGGCTAGGGGTGAGGTATATATAACTTTTGACAGGGCTAGGGAAAAAGAGAAATAAGGTAAAGCATGAAAGTTCTTACTTCATCTCCATTGGGAATTCATCACTGTCGACATCATCCTCAAAGAGTTTGGGGGAATGTGGCAGGTCAGGCAGCAGAGTAAGTCTCCGCCGGCTTGTGGGTTGTTCATCTTTGACAGGGGTGAGCACAGTAATTTCATCCTCAGGAATCATACCTAGGCATGGATATACATTGTTACAAATCTATAGACAAATAACAGAATTAATTACTGGTACATTTCCATTAATATTAGAAGCTGTTCTTAGGAGAATGTGGAGGGAAAGTTGGGTGGAAATCAGAGGCAGTGTAAGGAGACATGAGGACCAAGGTGTTTGGGTGGGGGTTGCAGAGGTCATAGGGGCTGCAAGAGTGAACTACAATTTTGTAAGCCTAGAAGTTCTTAGAGCAGGGTGACGTTGGTATCATGGGACAAAAATACCACCATATTCCAAGTATGGTAACAATTTAGATTTGAAAATAGCATTTTGGCTGACACATAGTTCCTGATTCTACCAAAAATATAAAGTTTATATCTGCCCTTAGAAGTGGCAGTACTGATAAGACATTGTATGATGGGTACCTTGTCCCTGCATAACAAACACTTCCAGGGAAGCTGGTTCCATCTTATTAGCTCTTACTAGTACAATATGCTAAAAACCAGCCCCAGTCTTGCTTAGACCAAATAGACTCTCTCTTCTCTGTTGTCCCCTATCATTACTTACATGCAGGATGTTGATTAAACCTAACCGGAGTGCTACAAAGAAGTGGTGCCCGGGTGTCTGTATCTGTGGAAGAGAATGAGAGAGTTCCACTCAATAAGACTGATAACACTTTAAGGGTCAATTATGATAGAGCACATTATGCACATTGGTTACCATGATGCATCTGTGAAGTGCTGGTGCATCTAGTCACCTTCACATCATTGGAGCATCATGCCAACCTCCAGAACTGTATCAACCCAATTGGGGGCCCACTTGGCAAAAAACGTTTTAAACGTTTTTTCAACCAAATAACCAATAGGGAAACCAATAAAAATGTTTTTTTTTTAATGTAAAAAAAACTCATTTCTATGCCAAGTGGGGGTTTCTTGTGGCTTGAGGTGGGTGTGTGGGCAGCTGGTGTCCTCATGAGTGGGTCCAGACCCTCCCCCTCAGTGAACCATGTCGGAGTGATCACAGGCCATGGTTTGTCTGACCCATTTATCCATTATCAAATGATGGAAAAGGTATTGCAGTCCGTATTTATTTTCTAATTCATAGGAATAAAAAGTGTGATCCAACCATCAGAAAAGTAAAGCATGAGCTTTTCTAAGAAATGTCTGATAACGACAGACCTTTGCAAGCACATATTGGATATATATGATTATTTCCACCCCTGTTTTAATTGCCTAGTGGTCTGTCCTTCTGTCTCTTTGTCTCTATTGTTGTAAAGGCAAATGCATTCACTTGTGTGTATATAGAGTAGTTGTCACACCTATGGGAACAGACTCATGCACAATAACATGTAGCCTTATGGTTATATGCACCAAGGTGCTAAATGGTTTGTTATGCATACGGCTTTGCCTTTTAACAGCTTGTTTTATTTGCAGTGATAGGCCAAGGCTGCCACTCTTGGATTGACTTTTCATATGATTTTTAACAGCTTGTTTTATTTGCAGTGATAGGCCAAGGCTGCCACTCTTGGATTGACTTTTCATATGATTTCTCACAAGTTCTTTGGGGTCTAAAATTATAAGCGCTGGCTCTCAAATGAGCGCAGGCCTCATACAAGCTCAGGGGATAGCATAGGATTGAAATTAATAAGAACAGGTGCGCTTAATCGGGCCATTACAGTAGCTATAATTCGAGAATAGTAGGGGAATGAAGCCCCAGTAGGTATTTTCTAACTCACCCCTCCTCATAGATTCAATCACTCATCTCATGAATAGATTCAGTCATCCATAGAATCTGCAAATCACTGCTGTGTCGGGCAAGCACCATAACAAAACCAAGAACCTATAACACATTAACCAATTAAGGTGTGAGAGAACAGGTTCATTCTATAGTAATCACCTCTGGTAGGAGTTTGATGCATTAAAGTACTGGTTGGCTGCCATTTGAAGTTGGTAGTTGACCGCTTTTCCATGGGACTACTTGGCTCTGGAATTCTTATATCTCTTTGTAGAGGAGACTGCCTTTCAGACATACCTGTTGTGAAAAAACAAAAACATATTCAATTCTCTTAATTTTTCTTTCCAAGAAAAGATATCAGAGTAGTGAGAAAAGGGGCCAAAGAACTGCTCTATATGACTCCATCCAAGAGGATGGAGATGTCTACTTGTATCCTTCACTTGTAAAATCTTTTATAGGCCTAAGTTAGTATAAGTTGTTAGTGTACATGCTTATGACAGTCATTGTGAATTACCTCTCAGGGGAGATTGATGAACAGAAGCACCAACTGAGTGCCATTCACAGGGGCTAGCTGCCTGTTCCTCTTCATTGCAGCTTTGCTCTGACATCAATATATCCCTTGGTGGAGTAGACTGGCTTCCAGATGTACCTGTAATAAACAACATGCCAACCTCTTGCATATTCTCCTTTGTAAATGCTAGGAAAAAAAAACAAAGCAACTCTCAAAAACAATCTGACTCATTCAAAGAAAGCAATCATAATCAACTTGCTTATAAAATATATTACAAGAATAGACCTGAATGTCTAAAATACCAGGCCACTGCTAGTGGGACAGAGTTTCAGAGGGCCACTGTAAATGAGTCAATATTAGCAATAAATGACTACCGTAATCTCCCGCGTATAAGGCGCGTCTTATAGGCCAAACAAAATGCTGCTGGGTCTTATACGTGGGAGGTAAATTGCCTTGAGTTTGGGGTGCGCCTTATAGGGGGGGTATTTCTTACTATAGTAAAGTACTTTATTGACAAAAATCTGCCCTCAGAGGCGCGCCTCATACATGAAACAGACCTCCCTGAGTTGGGGGTGCGCCTTATAGGCGAGGTGCGGCTTATATGCGAGAGATTACGGTAATACTGCCACTACTTTGCACCTATGCCTTTGTGCATCTTAAACAACAGACATACCTGTTTTAGCTATTGCCTGTACTAGAGGAGTCTGTGTGGTTTTATATGTTGAAGCACTGCTTGACTGTAACACGGACACATTATCTGTTTCTCCTTTCTGTTGAGGTCTTGATGCTTTCCATGACTCATAAGTTAGTGTAGCTATTGTAAGAAAAGCATATTGACTGTTTAATGTAAAACTATGTTCCCCTGGCACTTGGGCTGTCTATTAGGACAAAGTGAGGGATATCATATTGCAGTGGTAACAATAGACTGTTGGGCCATACAGTATGGTCCTGCACTAATAGGAATTGTCTAAACCAAAGGCAGTTTAGGGTCTACCATATACAGAAGGATTCGCAGAGTAGCAGTTCTGCACCTCATGAGAGGCATAGCTTTGGCCACATGTGCCTTATACTGGTAGTTTGGCATTAATTGGAAAGAAATTATCCTATTACAATGATAACTGAGGACTATTATAAAAAAGAGAGGTACATAATTTACTTTTTTTCATGTACCCCATAGCCAAATAAGTAATAGGTTATATATATAAATACAACTCTGAAGGAATTCTGAGATAGCTCACCTTTCTCATGTATCGGAATCAGAGGTGACTCAAACGAGTCATCAATAGGCATACATTTCCTAAGAAAGGAAATTACAATTTGATCATGCCTTCAACAAGTCTCACAGTCTCCATTTGTTGGCATTAACATTAACGACAAATGCAACCACAAGTCTGGATTTGGTTCTGCTGCTGATAATCCCAATTAACTCTAGATTATATTAGTGTTTTGTACTAGGAAAAAGAAAGTGAAAAACAATGCTTATGTTACGGTGCTAACTTTTATTGTATGGCCATCTTAACCATAGAAATGAACGTATTTTTCTATAATTTTCTATATCTAATGTCCCTCTACTGATTTCTCTTTAAGATTCTCTGGGCACATAAAGGGTATCTATACAAACATTTTTCAAAGAGATAAAGAGGCAGTCACGGTTGAAATGAAAAAGTTCAAAATTTTTCAAGAATAAAAATATCCCCTTAACTATATAGAGAAACGTTCACGAGTAGGGGGTCTGAGTGAGGGTTATCTCACAAGGCGAACCTTTGTATTTATTTCATGTTATCTGAGATAGAAAAGTTCAAAACTCATTGAAACGGACATAAAATGATGAGTGTTTCCATGTTTTATGACCATTTAGAGTGCTGTGACTGGCTGTGTGATATGGGGCAGGGTATCTCACGGCGGGTGTAAGATACGGAGCTGCAAGGTTAAACCAATGGGGCGTTTGTATCTGACTGTTCCAAACATGAAATAAAGGATCTGCCGTAATCTCTCGCGTATAAGGCGCAGTTCACGTATAGGGCGCACCTAGAGTTTTAGAATTTTGTAAAACAAAATTAAAAAATCTTTAACTTCTACTGAATGGAATTTTAAAAATTTAAAAGCTATGTGTAGCTAAGGCCCTCTGGGACTTCCTGGGCCCCAGTCTGTCATATTATGACTTACAGGGAGTGTAACATATCAAAAGAAAGGTCTTGGTGTCCCCCTTGTGGATCCAGGGGGAAATAAAACCTTGGTAATACATATTCAGACAGCCAATAGATACATTTTTTATAGGGATAGTAATTAGCAATCGACTGCAAATATTTTTTTCAGGGTAGATTAGACCATTCAGATTGAGGAATCAAGTTGAAATAATACAATTAATAGGTTTGGATTTTCGCCACCAGGTGGCTTTTGGGTTAGTTGGCGCATTTGCTCAGACAACATGGCAGTGGCTTTTTTGGTTCTCGATAACTTAGAAATAGCAAAGTCATATCCCCCTCCATAAATGCTACAAAATTTTCACATTCAATTTGAGAAAATCACGAGGGTCATCTATTTGGCCAACAAGTGTCTGAAATCCAACAGACCTAGGAGAACTGACATCCCTGACATTTTCTTGAACAGAATTGTTCAAGGGGTGGAAAAAAAAAACATGATTAAACAGAAGCATTTTACTACATTGAATCAAATATATTTCATTGACTCACCTCTTCCTCTTTGGTGTCTCTGGAACACACTCAAATTTGCTATCATCAGAATCACTGAAAAAAGAAAAGAATGCAATTTGATTCAAAAGCAACTTTAGGTTTACAGTGGAAATGAATGACCATTGACGTCTTTTTTTTTTACAGTGACAAAAACTCCAAAATAAAAAGATTTGACGTGTGCTATAGAGCACAAATGGCCCAGGTTACCTACCATATGAGACTTGTCACTATAGTGACAGTGTGTCCGAGTCGTCAATGCTTAAGGCTATGGAGAATGCACCCATTATTGCTCATATTTTTCATTGGCGAATAACTCCTCTCCTGGCGAGTTAAGCATTGCACAATACCAGCAGGTTTTGAATAAAAATTGGGTGTTGTGCATTGAAGCACAGAAGGCTCAGGGTAGGTACCATAAAACCCTCTATCAACCCTATAGGGTCACAGGAATCAGCACTTGCGAAATATTGACTAATTACTTACAAATAGAGACTATTATCTATACATGTACTGACACCAGTCTGGCATAATATTCTCTTACTAAACCCTTTGGACCATTGGCCCCCTGGTGTGCTGGCCCCCCTGACACCTGGCCCCTGGACACTTGGCCCCCGGACACCTGGCCCCCTGGAGACCTAGCCCCTGGCCCCTGGAAACCTGGCCCCCTGGACACCTAGCCCCCTCGCTCCCAATTCCCTCCCTCATAAATCTATTCACTTGAGCAAGTCAAATGTCAATTCACCGGAAGTTAGGCATTGTACAGAAAACTTTATCCTTAGCATACTTAGTTTATTGCTCAGTCCCCAATGTGTTATGTGTATAGCTTGGACACTGTAAACATTGCCTGCTGAAAAAAGTGTCTCACTTGGTGATTACCCATAGGACTCCATGTGCTAATTTCATCGCCAAAATCTATCTGACCCATAGACCCAATGGTTAAAGGACTTGTAGTCAGTATAGCTCCCAAAAACATGACGTAAGTACAGCAGCTTTTTTCGCAGAGAAAGACATCACTCACCATAAAGGACAAAATGTTGTCTGATAGATGAGATTTGAAACTTTCCATTTGGCTTTTGAAAAATGTGTAAACTAAAAGTATATCACTGAATGATTACACCCTAAAGTTGGTGATTACAAATTTGTGGATCTGGCTGAAAACCCGGCTCCAATAGCCCAGGGGATACCCTTGGCCAATAACTGTACAGCTTGAATATGACATTTCTAATGCTGTAAAGGTCAGTGTATAAGGTGCAGGCTGCACACCATTTCCTACCTTGGGCCACACCTATTTTCTCTAGACAAGACATCAGTTATGCACTTCCACTACCGCACTACAACAGACAGACAACCAAATATTGAAATCAACAACAAACGTATTTCTGTAGTGGAAAATACCAAATTCCTTGGGCTAGTCATAGATCGCAAACTTATCTTTGATAAACATATTAAGTACCTCAAGGATAAATGTAAGAAAGCTTTCAACCTACTGAAAGTAGTGGCACATCCATGCTGGGGTGGAGACCAGGACACACTCCTCAAACTATATAGAGCACTGGTCCAGTCTCAACTGGACTATGGTCTGTGTGTTTATGGATCAACCTGGGCGACATACCTAGCAATGGCAGAGCGGATCCAGAGCCATGGACTCCGCATTTGTTTGGGAGCATTCAGAACATCCAGAATTAAGAGTTTGCAAGTCGCTGCTAGAGAACTACCCTTAGCCCTTAGACGAGAGAAACTCTCCCTTGAATATGCTATCCGGATTGCCCCAAATCCTAACAACCCAGCCGCAGCATTGTTGACAAACCCCAAGCACAAGGCAAAATATGAAGCAAAGAAGAACCAATACATTGCACCCCTTCGGGTGAGGGTATCCCACCTATTAGAAGAAGCGGGAATGTCTCTGGATAATGTACTTAATGTAGAGTACCCGGAAGTGCCCCCATGGACATATCACAAACCAGAGGTCAGAATGGACCTTACTGCGCTTAAGAAAGGGGTAACATCTAGCACCACATATCAAGCAGCATTCAATGAACTGCGTGATAGTTACAGAGATCACGTACCAATCTACACCGACGGATCACATATGGCAGACAAAACAGCATCTGCAGCCGTTCTAGGACCTCATGCCTTCAAAGAACGCCTGTCAGACGAAGCCTCCATCTACACAGCAGAGCTACATGCATTATACCTAGCACAAGATCACATTGAGACATCAGAAGGCAACAACTACCTGATTGTATCTGACTCCAAATCATCACTGTCAGCAATGCAGCATAGCAAGTGGACACACCCTCTCGTGAAAAGAGTGTTGGAACGACACAATAGTCTTGCTCTAGCTGGAAAGAAGATAGCGTATGCTTGGGTACCAGGCCATGAAGGAATCCATGGCAATGACCTAGCAGACGTTGCTGCCAAGGATGCAACAAATCAAGTTCCAATAGATATGCCTCTGCCATCAGAGGACCTCAAACGGAAAATCAGGAAATACATCCAACAAAAGTGGCAAGAGTTATGGGACGCTGAAAGACACAATAAACTCTACAAAATACAGCCCAAGATAGGCACAACCAAGAAAGCCAAATGCAAGAGCAGAAGAGAAGAAATTGTCATGAACAGACTAAGAATAGGCCACACCAGACTAACGCATTCACACCTCATGAAGAGAGAACCCAGACCGCTTTGCAACAGGTGTCAAAAACACCTGACGGTGGAACATTTCCTTGTGGAATGTAGCCAGTGCCCCATCAGGGCACAATACCATCAATGTACAACACTGAAAGAGTTATTTGATACCTGCAGACAGGATACAATACTTGCATATGTCAAGAACCTGGGATACTACAGTCAAATTTAAACAGTAAAAACTTTCTTCCATAAAACCTTTAGGCACAAATAGCCATCACCAGTAGCTGACGTGCCGTAAAACACTAACTAACTAACTAACTGGGCCACACCATATTAAAAACTGATCTATGGATTTCCTGTTTTAGAAAATTGGGTGGGAGGGCAACATTTTTATTTCATTTTTGTAGAAAGTTTTATTTGTTTATGGATTTTGCATAGCCACAATGTGGTGAGGACAATTTTTTTTCGCTCCATTGCTCAGATGTCTGTTTTAGCTTCTTCTAAGTACACCATAAATACTGGAATCAACATCTATAGACTTTTGCCTATTCAATCAGTGGTCTGCCATTTCTGTAACTTCTTTGGTTAACCCTTCAAGTTCTTTTTCATAACAAAAAGAAAAATCGAATTTCCCAGAAAATGATGCAGGGGGTATCCATAGACATGATATTTTTCAAATAGAAATAAAATTTGCATTTTAGCAAATAAGGTGTAGGAACTTTTTAAATTGGTGTTGCTCTGGTTATTCCTGAAATTGAGGTGCAGATTATAGGAATGGCTCTTCATAGATAGGCATGGAAACTGCTTTGAGGGTTCATAGTATTGTACTAACCCGAATTTTGAATTTATCTTCCCTGTAATCTCGCAGAACTGGGGACATTGGGCGGCGTGTACAGCAAGGAGGTGGGCTACAAAGTCTTTGGTTTGTTGTATCCCACATAACATTCTTTGCTTCTCCCACTCAGGCCACAGGTTTCCTATGGTTATTCTACTCTGCTCAGACTTCCGCTTGCTCTTTTTCAGCCCCTCTTCTCGCTCTAATGGTGTTGTATATTGTCTCCTGGTCCGTTTGGAGGCTTGAGGTTGAGCAAATAGGCTGTCAAGAATTGCTCCCTGTGGATCTAATATTGTGTCTCTACCTTGTTCTGCCATCTCTGTACACTTGCAATCAATGACAGTCAAATTTATATCAGGCCATCTGAAAGAGAAATTTGATTTTAACAATATGCCACTGTTGCATGCAACTGAGGCCTAGAAATAAAGCTGTGTTTCCAGTCATGTGACTGACCTAGCAAAGCAAGGCAGAATCATTTCATTGTTTTTCTTTTTCATTACGTTTTGAGGATTTTTTTTCCCACTACATTCTTCCCCTCTTTTACAGTTATCATTTCTTTCCGTCATTCTTTTTTACTGTTATTGTACATAATGACATATGTTTGATTATGTGGAGTCTATATTTACTTCAACTGTTTGGTATCTGTTTGAAATATAAATAAAAATGGTCGGCTCTATAGCGTTACATAAATGAACCTGACAGTTCATTAACGCAATGAGCTAGTCCAAAAAAAAAAAAAAAAAAAATGAAATCAAAGAATTTGATACATCCATTGATACATGCCCTAATAATTACCACATGAATGTAAGAAAAAATCCGACCTACCAACATACTTTTTCAAGTCATGGTACTGGAAACACAAATTTTTTAAGGCATAAGACAGAACTCAGCCATACTGTGCTCAAATATTGTATGACGGGATCAATTAGGAAAGAGATCATATTTAAGCATTCTTAAATAGCACGAGGGTAGATTCAGTCCAAGAAGGCCACATGCCTGGAGTCGGTCACCCCTCTACAGAGCTAAGAAATTAGTATAGTATTGAATGAACGATGCAAACTAGTTGAATGAATGTTATTCAACTAGTTGGACATGTTAATTCACCACCATAGTGATTTTTAAACTCCCTGGAAGGGGTGGCTGACTCCAGATATGTGGCCAACTTGGGGTGAATTTACCCTAGCGTTAGTAGGCAGGGGTAGACACTAACACTAGCCCTGGAGCCAATGGCCCATAATTCTTGGTCCGGGCCCACAGTTTTCCCAAAATCTGCCTTACTATGGGCCTGGATGGCCCGCAGAAGAAGCCAAGGGCCATAAATTACCAAATTGATAGATAGGTCAATATAACCATGTAATATATCGTTGGAAAGGGAAAATGGCCAGGAATTCAGTCATTCCAGTAAAATCTTGTGGTATAAGGCCAAAAAAAGGAGTGTTTCCAGTAACATGAACTGAAATGCTAGGGTCGGTAGGTCGTTTTTTTTTCGTTTTCTTTTTTATTTCTCTTTTCCCTCTGAGGACCCTTCCTCCTGTCTAATATAGACATGTTATATATCAAAAGAAACATAATCTCGAGGTGAATTGGCCATGACATTGGGTCATTTGTAGATGAAGAAGACAAAATGGACTCCCCTGTGGAGTGGGCACTTTCATGGTCAGGGCATGAAGGATCAGAATAACTTCATTGGGAGTCCGCAAAGGGAAATTCTCCTTCCATTCTTAGCAGTGGGCATACCCACTTAAGGCAACAAACTTGGGGTTTCTTGTGGCATGAGGTGGGCATGTCAGCAGCTGGTGTCCGTATGTGCACGCCCGGGCGTACATGCTTGTCTTTTGACTCCCCTGTCAATGGGACCATGCAAATAAAAGAACAGTAGCTGTCCTTCAAGAAGAGTAGGGGTTGAAGTCCTGGTAGTGGTTTCCTGCCTCAGGCCATTTAATTATACTTACTTGGATTACACACTTTTCACTCAAACTTCTGGCCGGGCAGCGGTAGGAAAAAAAAGGTTGCCCCAAACCCCAATCTGTCAATCCATTCCATTGACCAGAGTCATGAAGAGTCAGTTTCAGGCCATTCAATGCGGAAATTATGAGAAAATATGATGCAGAATACTTTAGGTTTGTTGGTGACAATGTATTTTTTGTTGTTGTTTTTTTTCAAGGTATAAACTTTTTTTGCAGATTCTGCAAAAATCTTGTGAAAAATTAAATATTATTTATTTTTCCAATTTTCCGGATCCATAATCCAAGTAAAATGGCCTCACCCCTCCTCATAGATTCGATCATTAATCTCATAGATTTGGTCATCCATAGATGTGATTGCTGCTGTGTCAGGCAAGCAGCATATAAATACATGTCTAGCTGTTTAGACAGGTAACTCTCAGCTAGCTTTCCATTACAATTAACAGGTAGAGGAGGTAAAACTAAAGCAAACAAAATGCACAAGAAACAGTTCAATTATCCAATTATATTATTGTCTGTCAAGATACAAAATGGCATAATGTTTCACTGTTACATATCACATAACCTGCTCCCTGGCCTCTCTAGCAAACCCAGCTAGTCATGGGTCTGGTAAAAAAACACCTAATTACGAAAATTCAGGGTAAGCTTTTTATAAAAAAAAAAAAAAAAAGAGGTGAAAACACAGTCTGGGCCCACAGATTTAGATGTAGGCCCATGGATTTCTGAAGCTGGGTGCCCGGGTGGCATATGTCTCAAAAACTATACATGGTAGCAAATCAACTTCGGCCCTAGGAATAGGAAGGATACACTCACCTGACTATGATCACCAGAAGAGGGATCAAAACACAAAGTCCCAAAAGTATTCTAGATCCTGTCAACATCTTTCCTCGTGAAACTATCCATGGTTTTTCAAAGAGTGCAAGAAGATCTAGAAAAAGGTAAAAGTATTAATAGTAAGCTAGTTACACTATATTCATAGTACATGTTTAAACCATACATTCTCACAAATTAGGCGCACCCAATTTGTATAAGCTGCACCCTGCTTCTTTGATAAAGACAAATTTTGGTCCATTTTGACCTTTTGTAAAAACCCAGTCATAAGCTTTGATCCCTGGGGGAAGCTTTGATCCCCTTACCCCCCTAAAACCAAGAGATTTCACCATTTTGGGGGGCAAACCACAAACCACTGCATCTATGAGTTTTAATTGAATTATTATTGAAATGAAAAAGTATGATACAAATCTTACATGTTAAAGCAATAAAAGATCTCATGTCTCTTGTGATTTTGTGTAAGTAATCAGTGGTTTCAAACTGACTGTTACTACTGTTAGCTATGTGTATATCCGTAAAACCCCCGTCATAAGCCAGTCTTTTTTTTTGTTATTTTTGGGCAAAATTGGCCTCTAACTTTTTACCAAACTCTATTACTATATTAGGCTATTAAAATAACCTGGATTACGGGATTTTTCAGCTAAAGGCAAAGGCAAAAAAAAAAGTTTGATTTTGAGACAAAAAATCCTAGCAGCCAAAGGCAAAAAAAAAAAAATCCACCTTGAATGCCCTAAAAGTACACTTTTCGGGCATCCCAAAGGACCTTTTGACAAATAACAATACTTTCTGAGGGAGTAGATTTAAGACAGGTCGAGAATTGCTGTTCACCATGGACTTTTTTTCAATTATTTTACCAAAAATCTTAAAAAATCTCAGTGGCCAAAGGTAAAAAAAAAAAAAATTATTTTTTATTTTTGTCAAAAATACCAGTGGCGTATCTGTAATCCAAGTTATTTTAATTACATGGCCTTACTATAGAATATAGAGAAAACTGTTAAAGTTTTGCTCTAAAATCTGCATAATATAGAGAGTGATCATTTTTTAGCAACGGGGGGGTAGTGGGTTTGATGGGGGTGAGAATTTTTTCGACTTCTTGACCAGGGGGGTCAAAATAATTTCACCTGTTTTCAGTGAAAAAGCCACGCATTACTATAGGTTAAAAGGGTGCATTTGCACACGATTTTCATCCCTTTGGGGGGGTCAAAAAGATTTGACCCTTGAGAGGGGGGGGGGAATTCTGCGCATCCGCGCATAAATCAAAGCCTGCCTGCAACAAAGCATTTACCACCTTGGTGGCCAAACCTCTATCCCTCAGTGCATCCCTGTGTGCTAGAGGGTGTGATAGCCCCACACACTTGAAATGTTGTTACACCTTGCATATTTTTGTGTATATACAGACAAAATCGAAAAAATCATGTACATACTAAATTTATATCATCAGGCATAAATGAACAGTGAGTGGGTGGAAGGGAGTGTATAGGGCAGGGGGGGAGCTCTGCAGGTGGTGCTGTAATACTTACAAGGCATTTAGCAACACTGCAGCCATAGGTTGGGAGGGGGGTGGACTGTCACCCTAACATTACAATGCCCAAGGTATCATTGCTGCAATTGAAGTATATACATCCATAATTTTACCCTTTAACCTGGACTGTCGCCCTAACATTACAATGCCCAAGGTATCATTGCTGCAAATGAAGTATATACATCCACAACTTTACCCTGCGCTTAATTGACAACCTGCACTTATAAATTAGGACGTTACTCTACCCCTGGTGCTTATTCGAGACCTGCACTTATTTGAGATCCCTGTGCTTAAATGGGCCATTACAGTACTGGTATTTTGAATCAACTGTTTAATAAACTTTGGTGGTTGATGTGTTCATCTAGACAACAACCGCATGCAGAAGCTATAACCACATGTGAGGACTGAAAAGGTCCCCATTCTTTACTGTAGTTTATATTCTAAACCCCTCCTATAAGCTACACCATTAGGTCAGCAATATCCTATAACTTGAAATAAAGGTCTGAAATTGTCTATGAAAATTTGGGGGGGGGGTGACCACCATGTTGGAGCCTGTCGGCCTGGGCTGTCACCTAGCTCTCCCCCCTGTCCCACTCCCATGTCCCCGCCCTATGATCAGCCAATTTCGCAATCTGACCACATTTGGTGGGGATTTAGGATTGGCAGACTATGGAGTTCCCCTTAACTCAATCCCTGCCTCCTCCACTTCTCAACTTGTCCTTTGATGTAAATTTCATGGCGAGTGCTAGCTCACAGAATGCTAGTTCCTAGGGCTAGCTGGTTACAGTAATATTCTTTGATAACATACATGGCAACATTTCATGCGGTAGCATGCTGGAGGCTAGGCAAATTTTCATGCCCCTTTTTAGAACTATAGTAGATCGCTGGCTTCCTTTGCTATTGACCACTCCTTTGAATAAAAAATACATCATGCATGTTTGTAAAATGCGTAGGAAGTGGGTTCTTGTCACCATCCATAAGGAAAAAAGAGGATATTTTCTCCGGAAAATTCGTGAACATCAGATAAAGGGGATTATGTCGAACAACAATACACGAGGGCTGAATGCAATAAAACTTTTCCACGGACTACATTTCTGTGTCAGTGTTTAGCCTAATGAAAACGGGAGTAGATCTAGGCCTACTTGACCCTAAGGAAAAAGACAAAGGTTCATGAGTAGTGTTTCTGACTGAGAGTTATCTCACGAGGCAAAGTTTTGTATTTATTTCATGTTATCTGAGTAAGAAATATTCAAAACTTTTTTTGGAATTGCATAGAAAGATAAATATTTACATGTTTTATGATCATTTTGGGTGGTTTCCCCCATTGAATACGTACTGTTCTATAGTAATGCTCGTATATGCCATGACATAAAAAAAAAGATTACCCAATTTTTAACCAATAAGCCTGCGCACTACTAAAGATGAAAGAGGGGCACGTAAAATTTGCCTGCCGTCGAAGGGGGGGGCGTAAAAAATGTTTTTGCATACCTGCAAAATCCGGGCCACCACCCCACTTGTTGATAAATAATGACCACTCCCTTAGTGGCCGTGAGATATGGGGGTGGGTTATCTCAGCGGGCGCGGGGGAGGGCGTGTGTGAGATACAGAGCTATGGGCTGTCGGTGTCTTGGGCATATCAACACGAAATAAATACATATATGTGACTGTTATTTCCAGAATAAGGGGGCCGTTCAGGGGCCAAAATGTCAGCGTTTCCTAGAAAATAAAAGAGAACATTCTTCCCATTATATCAGAAGAAGTGGATAGTTTTTAGGAATTCTGTACAGGGGGTAAATAGCACGCAGTTATTTCGCTCATTAAGTCACTGACACTAAAATTTCAACAAGTGTATGGCCGGGAGAAATGTGGGATTTAGGGAGTGGTCATTATTTATCAACAGGGGGGGTGGTGGGTTTGAGGGGGGGGCGTAAAATTTTCAGACCCCTCCCAAGGGGGGGCTAAAAAAAATTTCGCCCCTTTCGAGTAAAAATACCTGCGTGCGACTATAGAATAAAAAGGGGGACGGAAAAATTTTCGCCATGCGAGCACAGAATTTCACCAATCCCCCCTGTAGTTAAAAAAATGCATAAAAATCGGCCCAAAATCGTGAGTCTCCTAGCCAAATTTGGGAGGGTTGACATGTATGTGTTAAGCTGAGTGCACACCTATCAGTACCGAATGTTGATTTGGAAGCTAACTTGCAGTAGACTAAGTAAGCCTGAGCCAAAGCCTAAAGCCAAGAACTGTGACTGTGACTTTGTCAGTGTGTGAGTGTGGCATAGCACTGTGGGCGTAACTACGGAAGTTTGGACTTTTTGGGGAGGGGGAGGGCGCTCCTCGGCAGTTTCCTTGGCTCTAGTACATTCCAAACCAATATGCATTGTGGACAAACCGTTTCAATAACATTGATTATGCATTATCTACCTTCAATATCCCTTATCATCTCAAAATATAATCCATGTACGGAACAAAAAAGTGGGTGGGGCACACAAATGAATGAATGGCAAAGTTTGATCTACTAGCATGATTTAATTTGCAGACTCAAATTCGTTTTTAACAAAAGTTGCACATGGGATATCCCCTATATTAGTAAAGCAATGATATAATTGTTAAAAACCAACCTTATTGGTATTTCACTGGATAATCTGGCCTGACCAAGCTGTAGTCTAGTGTAGACGCCGAAAATGTCAACAAAATCCTTCTGACACGTCCTTGACCTTCCCTGATTGACCCATGACCTTCCATGATGTCATAGCAGCAGTGCTGCCACCTTGTGGAAAAATGTTGAACTACACAGGCCGAAACCGGATAACACCGAGTTTACCGCCGCTTTAAGCGTCCCTTATACCAAATGAAATCTAAAATGAAAATTCCCAATTTTCCTTTCTTGTTAGGAGTCATTGTACAATACAGTGCATAGGATGTTTCCATAATTACGGATAATTTCCTTAATTACCAAGATGTAAGACGAACCTGTGTGAACCTCACCTCGCACGTACAGGAATTCATCCTATTGTAAAACAAGCAAAGTCATTATTATGAAGTTATTTAGATTAACCCTTAAAATGTCGTTTAATGAATTAACATGATCTACTCAACAAGACTACATCCATGCACCATGCTGACCCCTCAGCGTTGTTACATCCAGAGATGACAGAGTTTCAGATTTTCTCTGATTTCAGAGGTTCAAAGGGGATATTTTACTACAGAAATGATAAGAAAAAAAATAAAATGAATATTTTATAATTCTGATATTTCTTAAAGATCTAAACAACCCTAAGTGATTAATTTTGAAGGTATTTGTTACTCTGATTAGGGTATAACCCCCCTTTTGAAGTGCCCCAAAATAATTTTCAGAGTTTCGCCAAATAGCGAACTGACATCTCTGTACATCGCAAGGGTCAGTATGATGCACCAGTATTGCATTATGATAACCAAAGAATATTAAACTACAGACATCATGAGACCCTTCACTGGTTAAATAAAAGTAAATCAAGACAAACGTCTTTAGTTACAGCAACATGACAGGGCCTTACACAGGGTCATAGAATTACAAGGAATGTAGTAAAAACACAAAACCAATTAGTGCCTTCTAAATAACAGTACGCCGGACACAAACAATGGTTAGATGGGGTGCTTTTTAAACCCTAATGACTAAATGGACTCCTTCTCAAAACCCTCAATAGGCTGTCTAGTGCTATAATGAATTATGCCCATTGGTTATCATGATGCATGAATGCAGCCCTGGGGAGTAACTTGCCAGGGCTGCATTTGTGCATCATGCTGATCATATGTGAATGGGAATCCCGAAAGGGTAGTCATGATGCACCAATGCAGTGCTGACGAGTAGGCTCGCAAGCACTGCATTGGTGCATCATGACAACAAAGGACTCAGCCTGAAAGGGTTAACATCAGGTGTTTGGAAGCAGTGTCAGATTTTCATTAGCTCCTTGCTAATTAGTAACTCACAAAAGAAAATCACCTCCCAACGAGTAAAATTACCCTCCTCTTTCTGAAAAATCACCTTGTCAAAGAGACTAGAATTAGTTAGTTATCAAGAAGCAGTAGTTGATTGGTGTCAGGGCACCAGTGTAGCACTGTTACTTTGTTTTATAACCCATTAACCCTCTAAGGGCCGCTGATACAGAAGTGCATCATGCCCATTGGTCACCAAGATGCACCAATAAAGTGCTGGTGAGACTGCTCGCTAGCACTTCATTGAAGCATCATGCTGACCCTACAGGGTTGATACACAAACTCCCGAAGGATCGGCATGATGCTCTAATGAAGTGCTGGCGACCAGTCTTGCCAGCACTTCATTGGTGCATCATGCTGACCAATGAGCATGTTGCATTAATGCATCAGCGATGAATTGTCACCAAATGCTGCCTTGGTGAGTAGAATTGCCACGGCTGCATTCCTCCTAAATATCGAACCTGACAGCATGTAGGGTCAGCATGATGTCTGAATGTAACCTTATTCAGTAGACTAACTAGGGCTGCATCCATGCATCATGATGACAAATGCAAGAGTGCATCATGCGTATTGATCCACATGATGCACTTATGAAGTGCTGTTAAGTTTTCTCACCAGCACACACCCCAGCATCATGCCGATCCTCCAGGACTTTATAAAGCCTGAAGGTTTCGCAGCATGATGCATGAATGCAGTCCTGGCAAGTTACTCACCATTGCTGCATTACTGCATCATAACAACCAATGGGCATGATGCATGCATTAATGCATTATCAGCGTTGACAGGGTTAAAGAATTTAATACAAAAAACAATCAGGCTTCCCCCTTCCTAATTAAGGAAACGGCAAATTGAAATTTCTTTTAATTATGGGGGATTTGTAGAAAAAAAGCGATAGGGTACACAGGAAGGAATGCTGACATTTGGAGATTTAATTAAAAACGTGAGTCTCAGGACTCAGGTGTTTGAGATGAAGGGGGTATAAAGGGAGTCAGTGTTTAGAAATATAAACAGTGACCAGGAACCCTTTAAGGGTGATCGCCTGTCTGTCATGGCGAGTCCACTCAGATGAACTGCATTCATGCATCATGCTGACCCTTTGGGAGTGCATCAACCCTTTAGGGTCAACATGATGCATGAATGCAGCCCTGGCGAGTAACTTGCCAGGGCTGCATTCACGCATCATGCCGACCAATGCTTCGATGCGTTATATGCGACTCTAAAAGAGGTAAATCAATACAAACACTGTCTACTGCTAATATTTACTGACTCGAGCCCTACCGGGATGTGCAGGATATTGGTAAGGGAGACTGAGAGGAGAGAAGAGGAGGGTGTGAGGAAGGGCTCTCTGTCTGTCTGGGGGTGTAAACATGCAGTCTTTGATATCCTCAGGCAGGGAACTAGGTCACAAGATGTGTGCAGAATGTGCCTGTTTTAGCCCTCTAAGGGCCGCTTTTGCGAGAGTGCATCATGCCCATTGGTTGGCATGATGCACGCGTGGGCCCACTCATAAAGTCCTGGCGACTCTTTTTTGTTGCACTTCATTAGTTCATCATGCAGAAACGCATTGCTTAGGTGATCTACAGGGCTGCACGGTCCCTTAGCCTAGCAATTTATGAACTGGGTTAAACCAAGAGTAAGAGATGGCCTGTTTAAGAACCGGGGTCTCAAATTTTTTTTTTTTATTTTGAATAAGCGCCAGGAGCATAGGGGTATTGAAGTCAATCTCAAGCACTGAAAACAGTATTCAAATAAGCGCCTGTCTCTAATACAGGCTGGGGGTGCAGAGGAAGTTAATTGTATAAGCGCCTGAACGACTGTGGTAGGTAAGGAGCAATGTTGTACATGGGTTGTAGGTAGTGAGATGGAGCCAAGGGGAGGAGGAGGAGGGGAGATGGATAAAAAGAAGTGACAGGCACACACACCCCTGATTAAATGTCAGCACTGATGGCGAGGTGTCAGGGTGTGGAGAGGTTGGGGGAGGAGGGGAGCAAATCAAAAACTGACACCTGCAGTCAAAAAGAGCCCCTTTCAGGTTCTAGGGGATCAAAGAAATGACATGGAGAAGGAGACAGTACCCAGGTTATGCTGACTGACTGTATGTGGGTCAACATACTAGGGACAAATGTTACAAGGGAGGTTTCTGGCTGCACAATAAGTAAAGTTGAAAGGGGAGATTGTGGATTTGATATACAGAAAATAGCACAGAGGGCCTGTAGGGTGATCTGAGTACTGATTGCATATCTTTAAGCAGCTGTAAACATGGAAGTCTACAAGTATATATGGCTACTAGATTACCCTCTGGACTCAGTCTAAAAAATGAACACTTATTCATTTGGCATGTATACAAGACCAGGCTTATATAAAGAACAGTGCTTATACAATGCGGTATGTCTAGATGTGCGCGGGTCTATATCGATGTCCATGCATACATATGTATAAGCACAGACTTCAGTTGCTCCTTATACAAGCCTACGTAGAAAGATTAGGCTATTCCGCCACCCATGCAATGAGCAGTTCATGCCTTGACTGGAGGAGCTCAGGCCTGGATGAGCAGCTTTTCCTGAGAGGAGCAGCTTACATAGTTGGGCATCCTGGAGGTAGGTGAGCAGTGGCAAGCAGACAGAAGTACTCTGTGCAGCTTCAGTATACTCTATAAAGCTTAACCTTTCTCACACTGAAAACCTAGAAGTTCTGAAACTAGTCAGCGGTGACCAGTTTAGGTCCTCAAGTTGACGATACCTAAAACTACAGCTTTAGGTAGTCAAAATGACGACTTTAAGTCGTCATTCTGACGACCTGAGTCATCAATATGACGACTCTGTACTGTCAGTATTGTCATCCTGATGACTCAGGTCGTCAGGATGACGACCTAAAGTCGTCATTTTGACTACCTAAAGCTGTAGTTTTAGGTATCGTCAACTTGAGGACCTAAAGTGGTCACCGCTGACTAGTTTCGGATCTTCCATGTTTTCAGTGCAAGGACCTGACTGCATGCATTCCCTGCCATGCAGTGAGCAGTTCATTCCTTGACCCGAGGAGCTCAGCCCTGGGTGAGCAGCTCCCCCCCCATGAGCAGCAGCTCTCCTGAGTGAGGAGCAGCTTCCCATATTGGCCTGTTTAAGCACCGGGGCACTTCAATACCTCCATACTCCTGGCCCTCATTTGGGACCGGCACTCATTTCAATACTGTTTTTAGTGACTAAGATTGTTTTTAACATTCCTGCACCCACTCGCTTATCCGAGACCACTGATTATTTGAGACCCCAGCGCCTAAATGAGCTATTACAGTATGTGAAACCTTCCACTCAGGCATTATAGTCTTAAGGAGCTTCATATACCCCTGTAGTATCCTTGATAGTATAGTATATATACAAACTACCCTATATCCTTATATTAATAGTACCTCCATGCAGTGAGCAGTTCATGCATTGACTGGAGTAGCTCAGGCCTCTGTGAGGAGCAGCTCAGATAGTTGTGGATCGTGAAGGCAGCTGTGGGTGTGATTGGGGTTGACAGTAACAGCTGCTGCACAGCAGGACCAGCAATCACCATCACTAACTACTCTACACACCTTAAGTACACGCTATAAAGCTTAAGTACACACACACAAGTAAAGTATAGACATACTGTATTGTAGCATTTACTACCATAAAACCCAGCGTATAAGCCGGCAGTGGCAGATTTCGGTGGGGGGCAGGGGCATACACCACCTCCTTTTTGCCAGTAAATTATTTGTCTCTTTTGACCCCAAATTTTGTCAAGAATTTAGTGGCGCGTCCCCTCCTTTTCAAAATCCTGGATCCGCCACTGCAGCCGATCAGGACTGCATATAAGTCACACCACCTTGAGTTTGGGACAATGTTGTAAGTCGCACCCGAAGCCTGAGATTGTTGCTGTTCCTTCCTTAAGTCTATATATGCGAAACCCCTCGTACAAGCTGCACTCTGAGTTCAGGAACATGCTATAAGCTGCACCAAGGGCCTGAAAGGGTCTATAAGCCTCGGCTTATACGCGGGTTTTACGATAATATCCGGTTTTGAATATGTATCTGTCTCATTTGGCGTACCTGTGGCCAATAGGTCACCAAAAACCCAGGGTGCAGCTTAGAAGTGGGGTATTACATTATATAGGCTAAAGCAAGGAATTTCAGCCCCAAAGTGTGGCTTAATTGGAACTCGGCAACTCTGGGGACGGCTTATGTGCTTGGTTTTACAGTACTTCCCATCTCACCATTAGACAAACCAGGGTACAGCAGCAGCAGTCTACTTCCCATTTCTCACCTTTAATGATTCCATGGCAGGATGGGTAGCTTGCTGTGAGCAGCTCAGCAGACGCCTGCAGCAGACGGGAGCAACTCACTCCCCGACTCCTTTAACACTCCAAGGACTGCTCATGCAGTAATACATGAAGCCCATTGGTTGAAATGATGCATCAATGCAGTCCTGGTGAGTAAACCACCAAATCATTCACCATGCGGACCATATTTGGTCGATGCCCTCGCAATGAGTCAGCATGATACCTGAAGAGCCCTACAGGGTTTTATAGCATCAGGTCCATTGGACGTCAAAATGAGTACATCCAGCCTTGGGTTAGTCTACTCTCTGCTGCACTCATGCGTCATGCTGACCCTAGAAGTTGGATAAACTCTTGAAGGGGTAAGCAAGATGCATCAATGCAGTGTTGAAGAGTAGACTCACCAGCACTGCAATGGCACATCATGATGACAAAGGAACAAAACTCTGGAAGCATTTATGCAACCCTCAAAGTGTAAATCTCAAGGTACAACACCCTCCCCAACATACCTACCTCCCCAGACCTTCTTGGCGGGGGCAGAAGGTGCAAGCAGCCAGAAGAACATACATCGATTTCTGTTGTTGTTTCCGTCCAGCACCCAAAGACCTAATGCACCGTGAGCGGCTCAATATGGACCGAGTCACTCAGTTCTTGGTTACCCTGAGGGCTGCTGATGCATTCATGCATCATGATGACTAATGGGCATCCCTGGCGAGTAACTCTCCAGCAACCACTGCATTCACGCATAATGCCAATCCTACAGGAGATATACTGCTTCTGCAGGGTTCGCATGATGCTCCAATGAATCAACATCCCAAGCAACACCAATGAAGTGCTGGCAAGACTCATCGCCAGCACTTCATTGGTGCATCATGATGACAAATAGACATGATGCAGTCTTGCATTAGTGGTCCTTAAAGGGTTAATGTACCATGAGCTGCTCAATATGGACCGAGTCACTCAGCTCCCACTCACCCTGAGGGGGTCAGTCAGACACAGCTTTGTCACATTATTCATTATGCCAAGTTGCTGTTATGGGCTTGAATGCGGCCCTGAGGAGTTATTCGCCAGGGCCGCATTCAGGAATCATGCCAACTGTATAGGGTTTATTTGAGACCAGCACTTAAACAGGCCATTGCGTTATATACATACTGGTATATGGGTCACTACTCCAGGTACCATATAGAGCTCGGACCCTTTCAATAAGGACCCTTACCTTTTGCTGTAGATTGACAGCAGTCCTTACAAGGTGACAGTGAGACAGACAGCTGTTGCTCTGAGCTGCTCATTGCCTTAGGAGGAGAGGAGCTGCTCCTGTTAGCAGCGAGCGACTCGCGAGGTGCTGACGAGGGTCATCAGGGGCCATTGGGAATCAATGTCCTCACCCCGCCTGCTGTTCAGAAGGACTACATGGGTGGATGCAAGGACAATGACTGACAAGGCTGAGAGGTGATAGGTGGGTGGGGTATGTAGGTGTGAGGTGGGGAGGGCACCATCTGGTTACTTAAATTGTAAGACGGTGGGGTAGGACAAGGGGGGGACAAGGTTTTTTTTTCCTAATTTCAGGGATTTTCAACTTTAAAGGGCCTATACCTTTGAACCTACATTTAGGGGATTTAACTGAGCATTTCAGGGATATTTGTGCTCAGTCTTTTTCATCCCTGGGACTCTGTGTGGAAAAGATATGGCTTTTGGATCCTCTAACTTTGGCTAAGTTCATTTTTGGACCACCAGGAGAGCAGTGGACATTGCTGTATGGCTTTTGAATCAGCGCCAGTCATCAATTAGAGTCAAGAGATAAAAGAAACAACCCAAAAGCAGTAAAATGAAATAGAAATGTGCCTAAATGTAAAGGTTCTTGGCATAATCAGGCTATCAATTCAGGAGATCTTTGCTCTGGCAAACCATGAACCCAGCTTTCTCCCTTTCTCCCAACCCTGAACCCTCACGTGCATGGTTAGAGGCAGGAAAGGCCCAATTGAGACGTGGGAGTAGGGTTTACATGATTGTCACTCCACCCATCCATCATCCCAAGGGGGCGCTATCAGGTAGTATCCCACGTGACCCACCCACGTGACCAGTGCCAACCAACCCTATTGGGGGCTTTGGTAGTAGATCGTTAACCGTTTGAGGGTGGTATGTATCCTCAGAACTTCTGTTCAATTGTGGTTAGGATGCGGCAGTGCGATGATTGCGGGCAATTTGCTGGCTCTGTATTGGTGCATCAGGAGTGTACCTACCTCCGTGTGATGCATAAATGCAGCACTGGCGAGTAACTCGCAGTGATGGGAGTCTTCAAGTTTTTCCCTGAATTCAGGGATTTTCAAGATCCAAAGGCCTATACATTTGTATAGAAAATCTGTATTTCAGGGGTGTGACAGGGCATTTCAGGGATTTTTGAGCTCACCCACTTACATCCCTGAACTCGCCAGTGTTGTGTTAGAATAGATTTGTAGTGTGTAATGGCAAAAATCAGGATTAGGTATGTACGCGCTGCGGTGACTTTGAAAGGGTTAAGAGGGAAGCCAGGGTTGAAGCCACTTTGCCGCTCCAGCCTGAATGGGGTATCAGAGCATGTGAAGCCAGTGTGAAATTGTGCAGATGGCAGTGAAGTAGTGCAGGCACTGCTACATGAAGCCATATCAGCAACTTGAACTGAGCTGTGTCCATGATTGTGTAATGGTTCGAATCAATGTCTCGACTAGTTCGAAGTGAAGACCAGACAAGGTATCTCGGGTTAGTGCAACTGGCAGATATTTATTACGGTATATGTTTTACATCTACCTCGAAGTATACTGCTTAGCTGTAGTGTAAGCTCAGGTAAAAGTGGTCCGACTCCGTTGGCAGCTAGAGCCAGACTAACGCCTTCCCCGGCCCCAGGTAGGAGCTGGGACGAGGCGAACAGTGCTGCCACCACCCCGCAGAGACCAGGGGTCGAGGAGACCTCTAGTGACTACCGGTGATGGGCGCACTGCTCGAAACGCCCTCTCGAGGGAGACGCTCACACTATATCACGATCTACGAGCCCCTACAATTGAAATGGCTGAAATCCATAGTTGTTGCTACTGTAATACATCGCGTATAAGGCGCACCCTACATATAACACGCACCCTCAGCTGAAGAAGAGTCTTAGCAGTTGCAGCCAGGGCTTCAATTTTAGCAGTTTAGTACTGTTTACTAGATGTAGTAAAAATATCTTCAGGCAGATTCTAACAAAACCAGAGAAAACGGGGGAAGTTTCTATATATCAGTCTAGCATTCTATGATGTATGGGGAAGTGATGCATGATCATAGAATTCAATATGCTTTGATGCATTGGCTTCGGTGTTGCAACAGCAAAGCAATTTCACAATTTACAGTTCCTTATCTTTATCTACATTGGAGGAAATTGGGAAAAACAAAATTAATGTGTCTACTAGCACAGTGATGTGTGTGAACAGGAAAGCAGCCATATTGGGAATTTAATGCTGTGCTCGCTTTTTGTCAAATTACAGAGAAGCCATAGTGACTGGGCAGCCATTATGGCTAAATCTGAATAGCCCCGAGTCCATATTATTCGGTGACAAGGCTTTTAACAGCATCATGTAAAAGATAGCTTAAGGACGCTCACTAACAATTCAACCCTGTAAGGGTAGAGAATGAATAAATGCGGAATCTTTATCATCCTTATGCACGAATATAGCTCTTGTATGTAGACTTGCGAAGGCTGCACTCTTGCATCATGCGAAACCTTCTGGCATAGCAATATCAAGCATAGACACCACACAAAGCATTGAGGCATCTGTGGCGGGTAGATTTAGGGAGCCACATCCGAAGCCACTATTGAAATTTTTGTGAAATTCGCTTTGGCTTCTTTGTTTAGAAATGGTTACCTTTAAGACCTACCAGCATTCAAACAGCCTACCACCTACCCCTACATTACTTAACCACAGCGATCCATTCCAATCTCACTCACCATTACCATTCTCTGCTGGTTGCCTCCAGGCCTGAAGCCATTGCCTTGTCCCAGCTTACCCCTGCTGGAACCGGACTCCAGACCGAAGACAACGCTGTCTCGTAAATTATTGAAGCCACTCACCCTCTTTGGCTCCTTTTAAAGACGGCGTCCCGTAGTCCATATACCCTGTACGGGCTGCTACTGCAGGAGTGCATCATGGACATTGGTCGTTGTGATGCACCAATGAAGTGCTGGCGACCAGTGGATATGACACATAAATGCATTATCGGCCCTTAAAGGGTTAATGAAGCCACCAATGGTTCATCCTGGGGAGGCGGCTTAGACAGTCAGAGAGGCAGCAGGCTGGTAGCAGATGTTCTATGCGTTCTTTTTGAATTGCAGCAATTCTAGTAGCCTTTATGGTACAAAATCAACTACCAGGAATTCTTTACCCTAGAATTCTTCATAAGACCCATTTAGATGTTTGAATACTGGAATCAGGTATGGTCAATTCTAGGAGCTGGGTTCAGCCATATATAAACTCCTTAATGTTCATGGGAGAACAAAACGAGCTTTTGACATTACAAGACAGTTTACCCAGGAACAAATTTGAAAAGGGCAGAAATAAGATTTCCATGTTACCAGCTTCTACATGTATACCGAGGTTGTAGGATGTGAAATGGTGCAGCCATTAACGGAGCTGGTTACCAAACTTTCTAGCTTGCTATTAGAAGGTGAGCTGCATGGTACTTTGTGGGGTGGGGGTGAGGGGATGGGATGGGGTTGGGGTGGGAGAATATTCTCCACATGCTCCTCAGGTGGCAGCACATCGAATACACTGATACCCTATTGTACCTTTACCCTTTACACTGGACCCCCGCTGCATCCGGCCTCACAGAGATTACCTCCCATAACACCCAACTCTATGTCTGCTAAGTGTTATAGGAGGTAACCCCCGGAGGTAACCATTACTCTGAGCCCTAGCCCAGGCGTCAGTGCAGATATAGTCCTATACTTCTTTAGTCAGAGTAGCCACCACGGTTGAATACAGTGAACAATTAGTTCTATATCTTGTACCCTATGTGGAAGTACATCATGCCCATTGGTCAGCATGATACCACAATACAGCGCTGTCAAGTCTCCTCACCAGTAATTCAACTCTCCCCACTCCCCCAGGAGTAGATTTTCAACTCACCAGGGCTGCATTTGTGCATCATAGCGACCGAGGCAAATGAACCTTGAGATATCTCCTGTCCAAAAAGGAGGGGATGGGTGGTGTCTGTGTGATGTGAAGTGATGGTGATGGGGGAGGGGGGAGGGGGGGAGGGGGAGGGGGTGCCCCTCAAGCAGGTCATGGTATGTACCCACATAACTCCACACCACGTCAGTCCGTGCAACAAGAATAGACCAAGAACTACCACCCCTATAACTGCCTCAGGATTATAAGTACTTGCATTTTATTTGCTTTCATTTTGTGAAAAGTTCTGTTAAAACATAAATGTATTTCCAATAGAGGGTTGGTATCTCCCAGGATGCACCAATGAAATGTTGGTGACCAGTCTCGCCAGCACTTCATTGGAGCATCATGTCGATCCTCCGGGAGTTTGTGTATCGATCCCGTAGGGTCGTCATGATACATGACTGTAGCCCCGATGAGTTACTCGCCAGGGCAGCAATCATGCATCATGACGACTAATGGGCATGATGCATTAATGCATTAGCGGCCCTTAAAGGGTTAATGCACCGTGCCGACCTTGAATGTTATTAGACCTGTAGGGTGGATATAAAAATGGGATGTACTTGGTACTGTTGGGGGCATGTTAAAATGTGTTACTGATACTGTGTGTGATATTTAGCCTCTACTACTCATGTTATCCCACTTCCTGTACCCATAATGCACTGCTGCACGTGCCGCCAGGTGTCTGGTACCACGTGCGCATGCGTGCTACACACAGATCACGTTACCATGGAGATGACTGGATACCCAGACTAGGGGACCAACCAGTACATATGAGTAGATGTATAGTTATATCATGTATTTACATGGTTAGCTTCATGATGATAGGACTGTCCCTATTTTATCCGGCCACAACTAGGTAAGGGTCCTGAAGGTAGTTAGCCCTATGGTATAATGGTAAAACCTCACCTGTAAGCCACACGTTTTCATGTAAAGGCCTACTGTGTACTAGTAAGGCCTAAGAAAAAGAAGGTTTGTTTCCAGTTACCTGACCGACCCTTGCAAAACAGGGCTGACCCTAGAATCTTTTTTTAATTTTGGTATTTTTTTATATTTTTTTGGGAATTGTTAGGCATTTTTCCTGTAATTTTCATAATCATAATGATTAATCATAATCATAAAAAAAATCTGACCTACCGACCCTAGAGATTTTAGCTATATAACTGGAAACACACACTGCTTTTTTTGGCCTAAGCTACGACTGGGGTCTGGAATGGTCTATGAGCCGCTGCTCATACGAGGGGAGGGGATAGGATAGAAACCTATATGACTTTTCTATGCCATTTAGATGCCCGACGAAGAGGGCATCTAAGTGATGTAGGAACATCATAAAAGTTTCAAACTTTAAATATCCTGTCTTCTCATAAGTCAGTTCAAATAATCATGTTCTAAAATAGTGAAGGCTCCACTGAGACTCGATTTGCAAAGCATTAGACCTAAAGGTTTCGATGATTCTGAATAGAGTACTGATACAATAACGTTGTATAGAAGATATTAAATGAATCACAAAATCTATGGAACCCAGAAAATATTGAATTGACAGGAAATCTTCTATAAAATGCCTATGGTGAACTCTAGAACTTATATTTCAGCAGCAGATCCCAGTGTGTGAAATGGAAGTGTAAATGCACTAACCCAGTTGTCCAGACTCATTCAGAGCTTTCTGTGTGTGTTGGGGGGGTGGGGGGTGGCACACGTCCTCTGTAAACTATCTCAGTACCTGACCCTGCATAAGGCTCACCACACAACCACCAGTTTCTCTACTGGTATTTGTAGGTCGAGAAACTAGGCAAATAGAGATTCCATTGTTGTATTCATGTAAGGCTTACTCAAGGTATTGTCCCCTTATGTTTGTGTTATACTTCTGACTGGTGGTAGACAAGTATAAAGGTATATAAGACTAGTTTAAGATATTCTACATGCACCTGCAAATCCCAAACTAAAGGATGTACTAAATGGAAAGAACATTAATAGTATTGTATGTTGAGTTGAGATAGAGTCTTTGTCCTAAAATGCAGCATCTCAGATTAGGTCCTGTAGGCACTACTGATGCAGTAGACACATATCTATAGGAGAGTTATATTAAGAATCAATTAACTTGATGAAAACAAGATATAATCATGACATCTGAAAAAGACACTGTACCTATTCACAGTAGGAAAGACGAGCGTCTTATAGATTAGTTCCAAGACGATTAGCTGATTGAGGATTAAAAGGGTGGTGATGAGAATTGGATCTGCAGACCTTTTAGGAGCCATATCGTGCACACATGTTATATGACTAATGCTCTGCTGTATTAGGGTCGGCATGATGCACCAATGCAGTTTTGGCACGTCCAACTCAGCAGCACTGCATTGATGCATCATGATGACAAACTTTAAGGCAGCATGTCAGCCCTTTAAAAGGGTCAAGGATTATCGTAAGGTGTTGAGGTAGATAAGCCAACTCCCTTGTGCTTAATCCGTCAACAGCACTGATTAGAGCCATTAGAAAAACCAAAAAGGATTGGTGCTCTATCGATTCATTGATGATAAAGGAGGGCTGGGAACATAGTTTCAATCTTAAGAATATGATAAGGTGGCTTGTCCTGATGGCTTTAATTGTTTCCTTAATATAACTAAAGGTATAGCTTCATTGGGTCCAGCATGTATTACTCTAGTGCATGTCTACAAAGATGGATGTCCTAGGGAGCAGGACATCCATCTTTTTTCAATTTTAAATGGCCTATAAACATTCGAGTATGAGACCTGCATTCTAAGTATTCTTATCGAACATTGATCTTTGTACCTTTATCGATATGCCACACTGCTGTCTCCAGAGAGCTCCACATGCAGAGGGTTTCCTCTATACCAGGGTGTTGGCAGACAAGAGACATGAGGTGAGCTTACACTTGGCACAGGAGCCAAGGGTTATAACAGGGTAAGGGTGTTACAGAGACAGATAGGAACAGGAGGTAAGGTATCTAAGTGGGCCTCGGCATTGGGTAAGACATCAAGTGCCACCAGCTATCTCACAATACACACTGGGGGCATCAATGCTTGAATATAAAGTCTGCTGTCACCCTCCTCAGTTCAGCCTTAACCTATTGTACTCTGCCCTGGTGGAAAATGAGAGTTCCCCCTTAGGCTAATCTTTTAAAGGCTGACAGTGGATCAATGCTTCATGCCTCACGGTGCATGAATGTCGCTTTGGCGAGTAACTCGCCAGTGCTGCATCCGAAGGGTATATACAGTTAAGGAGGATTGGCATGATGCACCAGTAAAGTGCTGGCAAGCAGACTCCACAGCACTTCATTGGTGCATTAAGCCAACCAACTATTAGGAGCCTTTGCAGGGTAAGGCCTACCTGCACGATGGGTAGTGTGGCTGGTAGAATCTGGGTGGTATAAAGTGGGCTAGTCCTCAGGGTGGTAACTGAGCTTTTTCACCATGAACTGCTCCCCTCACCATGAGCTGCTCGTCCATTCCCCCACCCAAAGAGCTGCTCTTCCCCACAAGAGCTGCTCTTCAGACCTAGTTCAGCCACCATTCCCAGGTACCAGGCAGTGAGACTGTCAGATTACACAGGTGTAATGTTACCTCTAGCTGTCATACTCCATTACTGTGTCAGCTAAATATAACATATAGAGTGAAGCAGATTTCTGTGAAATGTCAAGTGCTGTGTTTTAAGGGGAAAAGTAATTTTGAATTAGATTCATGGATGGATTCAGTACAGAAGGACCAAATGTGATAGAATGTACAATAGACATAGATGTTCTGATACTAACCATGTGTGTTTTCACCTTGTTACTATGACAACACATTTTGTTATACAAACCATATATACCTCAATGACCACATGGCAATATAATACTGGTAAAATATCCTTACATCAGAACATTTGTCCCTGACATTCTCGGCTCTTGTATTGAGAATATGCCGTGCGTTCTTCCCCCACATCCTCTTAAGGGGTTAAGTATTTCCAAGCAACAGGTCGGAGCTTGGTCTTCAATACAATCGAATACTAAGAGGTTTGTTACAAAGTAGCCTTTTAACAAATGAATGTATCTTTATGTCTCGTGTCCTGTTAGGAGTCTTATTATGAGTAGAATAACCACCACAGGAATGCACGCAGACAGTGGTCGTGTTTACATCATAGATACACGGCTCTATGACCAGGTTTACAATACCACAACACAGACCATAGACACCACTACACAGTGGGGGTCAGAGACCACACATGAGCACTGGATACAGAGCCGTCCATAACACTGGAGGAAAGACCGTCAATTTAACCCTTTGAGGCCTATAGTACATTTTATGCACCATGCCGTTTGGTTCTCACGATACGTGGGTGTAGCTCTGGATTTGAGATAATCTTACAGGGAAAACACACTCTAAATTCCCCCCCAAAAAAATGAAAAATTCATAACTTTGGTTCTACTGAATGAATTTTCAAAATTCAAAGACCTATGTGTAACTTGGGCCCCATGGACCCCCCTGGGCCCCCATATATCCTATTATGGCTAAGGGGGCATGTAACATGTCAAAAGAAAGGTCTTGGAGTCCCCCTTGTGGATGCAATTAGCACTAAAACCCCCCGTACAAGACGCGCCTTATACGCGTGAAATTACGGTAATTACCATAGATGCTTTATTGGTACATCATTATGGTCTCTTGCAAAATGAGGACGTATCAATGCACCTAAATCTATCGTCATGATGCACCCGTACCGTATCTTTTGGAGATGCATCAGTCATGTTGGACGGCAGGTTGATGGATTAGTGCGGTGCTGGCGAGTTACTGTCCAGGGAAGCACTTATGATAAAGAAAGATGGCTCAAATATAGCACGATGTGATCCTGAAATCGCTATAGGAGGGACACCGGGGAAACCAAGGCACGAGCCTTACCCTTTCCCACATACCACAACTTGACATTCATATCCACACCACACCACTCAGATTATACTCCAACACAAGCCGCCGCACACCACAAGGGGAACTAGGAGACAAATAGCAAAAGGAAAAGTGGGATAAAATGAATTAAGCAGAAAAGCAAACCTTAAGGACAAGGAAAAGAAAAGAATAAAAAAGAAAAATAACCCACAAAGACAGACCAGATGTGATGTTGACATATTTCTGTCACTCCTCCAGGTCGTCTCAACCATGCCCTGGCCCACATCCTGGGTCTTTGACATAAGACATGTACTCTGTACTAACTACACTAGATGGCCACATCTTGGGTCTTTGACATAAGACATGTACTCTGTACTAACTACACTAGATGGCCTTTGACCCTTTAACGGCCACTGATGCATTGATGCATCGTGTCCAGTGGTCGGCATGATGCACCAATGAAGTGCAGGCGAGTCTACTTGCTTCTACTTCATTGGTGCATCAAATGCACAGGAATGCATCATGCTCATGTTACTACATGATTAATATCTGAATACATTCCCTCTGTGTTACATGACAAAATACACCAGCAATGCACTGCTAGAATGCTTGGTAACACCAACGATGCACTTGTACATCAACAAATAATCATCAAACTGGAGACATGGTGTGGGCTGCAAAGAACCAGACCCTAAATACTGTAGAGTGACAGTAAGATGGGGAGTACAATGACAATGTGAATGTCAGGAGTTCAAGAGGCAGAGATTGTGACCTAGTGTGACTTCTTTTCACTAACCTACCTTCTATACATGTATTGATGTACATGTACATCCAATTCACATGGACACATGTGGCTTTATATTCAGTACTGGGGTACAGTAGAAAGATAGGGACGTATTCAATAGGTAGACTATTGAATAAAGGAAGGACCTGTACGTGCAGAGGGGGCTTCTTTAACCATGCCTCAATGGATGTATTCTGCAAGCATTGAATGTATTGAGTACATGTCTTCAGTATGGAGGGTCATTCAGCCAATATGGAGGACTCACCAGGCCTGGTTTTCTATGTATACTGAGATACCTTTTATATACAGCAGATGAGACGTGTTGCACTCTGAGAATTAAGTAATAAGGTCGTCGTGTTGTCATTCTCTGAAGGAAAACACTTTAATTTTCCAAAATAATTGCGTTATTTTCTTGGAAATTGAGAGCTTTTATCTAAGGATGACTTAAAATTGATCTTATATGACCTTGGTGTATCTAAAAGGTCCTCTGACCTGGTGACCTTGTAATGACCTTGTCAGTTCCTCAGCTGTGACCTTGTCCTACAAATAGATCTCTGTCCCTCTAAACCCTCAAGGGCCACTACTGTAGGAGTGCATCATACCCATGGGTCGTCATGATGCACCAGTGAAGTGCCGGCAAAACTGTTTGCCAATACTTCATTGGATCATCATGCCGACCCTCTGGGAGTGTATCAACCTGGCAGCATGATGCATGAATGTAGCCCGGTTGGGTCACTCACCAGGGCTGCATTCATGCATCATGCTGACCGATGAACATGATGCATTAAAGCTAAGGGGGAGTACATGGGTAGGGGAGAGCGGGCCGCAGATGGTCAGACACGGTTTGTTATCATTTTTAAGGAGGACAGAATGAAGATAAACTACTCCCTCTGACTCCCTACCTAATATGGTTGTCTCTGCAGCCTAACCCAGTAAGGGCCACTGATGGAGGATTGCATCATGCACATTAGTCAGCATGATGCACTAATGAAGTGCTTGTGAGCAGACTCTAGGAGTGTATCAAAGCGCTGATGCTGCCCTGATGCATGAATGCAGTTCTGGGGTTTAAATTCGTGAATCACAAGCTGTCACCCCAATAGGCATGGTTACAATAAATGTGACAGCAGTATTTAGCCCTTACAGGGTCAAGGTTATCCCCATTCCAACCTGACACCAACCCATCCCTGTGACGTATGGGGTCATGTGACCGCACCTCGTCCAATCAGAGTGATTGTTGCGTCTAGGGTTAGGAGGAGAGTGGTTTGTGATTGGATAGAGGATGGGAGAGGATGGTTGTTGGGGAATAGGGAAAGTGGGAACATTGTCATTGTTGCTGTTTGTACTGTGAATCTTCCCTACTTTCTGTTAATCTTCAGATCCTTAAATTAAGGGCAGCTAATTCATTTATAGTTATAACACTGCTGGGCGAAGCCAGAGTGCATTATCCTGAATGCTGCGTTCTGATTGGCTGATTGACCGTGCATTATCTAGATGGATAATGCACTCCCAGCACAGGACGTCAACTTCATCTCACATTTAGACTTCAAAATTGATGCAATAAAGCTATCTTGCCTTTAATTCAAAGGCCGCAAATAATTCAAGGAACGCGAGAATTTAGGGTACTTCTGATATGATACAGGGTTCCTCACCCCTCCTCTCCTTTCACTCCCACCTACCCCTGCCTCCCTCCCCTCTGTAACATGGCTTTATGTCATGGGTCGATATCAGTCCTGGTGCCGGTTATAGAGGCTGTTTGGGTTACGGTTCTGGTGGGTTATCGGCCATTGTGGTCAATTGGCGATTGGTGGGAGAGGGAACTGATGGATTAGATGGCGGCCCGCCACAATATCCACCCTGGATTACGGTGTGTGTGTAAGGGGGGGGGATAGATATAATTGGGAATGAGGGGAACTGTCTAAACTGGTACAAGGAACAGGTCTATAGGACTCAGTATGGAGTCCTAGTGCAGCCACCATCTTGAATTTCGCTGGTTGAGGTAAAACCCACTGATAAGACATACCATGATGGGTACCTTGTCCCTGGTTAACACACACTTCCAGGGACATGCTGGTCCCATCTTACCAGTTGTTATCAGTGTGTGTCGCAGGAACCAGCTCCAGACCAGCTAGTGGCTAATAGGCCTTGAACCCTCGATGGCTGAAATATTCAGCAATGACTCATGAAATGTAGCTATGGTGAGTTCCTTGGGTGAGTTGCCTCGCCAGTTGCACTCATGTATTCAATGGTACCTATATCAAACAATCACCAGGGCTGCATTCATGCGTCATGCTTCATGCACCAATAAGTGCATTCATGCACTGTTTGACTGCCCTTAGAGTGTTTAGAATGTGTGTTAGACTAGTAGATTGAGTTACTCATATCACCATACTGCATGCAGGTTGCAGGGGTGAACCGTTAAAGCTGTTAGAATTATGAACAGATCAATGATGTGAGGTCACTCAGTGCACAGCGTTAAAATACTCCAACCCTCAGGTGTGTGTAATGGGAGGGTGGGGGTTAATCCTCCTCCCAACCCTCACCTCATCCAGCCCTCAGTACATTTTATTAACCCTTTGGAGATCGAAGCGTACCTTTACCAGCTGCTAATGTATTATCGCATCATGCCAATTCGTCATCATGATGCATGAATACATCCCTGGGGATGTTTTCATGCATCATGAGCAATAGGATACATTAGCGCCCGCATTAGGGTTAAATTGTAAAGACAATAAGGTCATGTAAGACATAGAGCGGTCAAGTACTATTTTACACTAAACAGTTCTCAAAGGGTTAAAAGCCAGCTCTCTCTACCTCAGTTGATCTATCTAAATTAGCATCATCGCCAGTTGTGTCCCTACTGGAGGTAGGTCTATGGTAAAACCTGGTGTATATGGCGTACCTTTTATACATGGGTATAAGATGCACCCCTACTTTAGAAATGACTATAACCTTAGTTTTAGAAATTTTACTTTATTACTGTGGCTGAGGCCATGTAATTGGGGCTGCTAGTGCTTCATAACTACTACTACTACACATTGTAAAAAGAAATTGTCGTCGAAATAATTGCAGAATCCTTGTCCCAAAGTTGCCAGAGACCCATCGTTATATTGACAGAAATTCCTTGTATTATCTGGGGCTTCCTGTAAACGCTAAACTGGTTCACTGCAATATAATTATAGTAGTTCACTGTTCAGTTTTATGAGGATTCCTGGTAGATGTAGCAGTTCATTTTTACAGTACACTGAGCATAATGTCCCACTGTAAGAAGGGTATTGTTATCATTCCTTCACAGATCTGGTCTTGTGGGAATAAAGTAGAGACGTTTTTATCTGTAGTACTTTATAGCTGCTGGGGGCCCAGTGGTGCAGGATGAAGCAGAGGGAGTCGGATAGATGTAAACCACTCAGTGTTAGCAGACTACATTCTTATATATAATTATAGCCTCAGGACGCACTGTGGTTATGGCATCTTATAAGTGCAGACATACAATGTTTCTACACTCTGCTTTAGGGCATGGACAGATCATGTAATACACTCTCTGACATGACAGAAATATAGAAACATATTTAGGATTCTCGGCATGGGAATGTTTAATAATGGAAAATGTTAGTTGCTAATGGTTTGTTGAATCCCACCTGTCTTGTTAAAACTTGTAAATCATTACATAAATACGTCATTATAGCTATTCTATCCAATGTTTTGAATTACATTTTCTTTTGTTATTTCATCCCATAGGTGAGTGTCTTACAAGTCTACATGCAACTCCGCAATCTTCTCCAGGTCCAGGTTTGTCAAAATTTCAAGGCTCCACATTCCGTTCTCTATATAAGATATAGTACTGATGAAATAGAAACAGCAACTTTATAATGCTCAGTGCAGAGTACCCACTGCACCCTGTACAGAATTGACCAATATCTGAACCATGGTGTTACTTATTCCACATTATTATTATTTGAAACTACAGTTTTGAGTTGTAAATTGGGATTCTAGGTCATTTAGGACTCTAGGCCATAGTATACCCCCAAAGGCCTATATCATCTCCAGGATGTGGTGTTGCTATGCTAGCCTTTACTTCATTCCCTTCACGTAACAACCTAAAGCCTCTAGACCCCTTCCTAATCCCCTGTCCTACTCCCAGCTTACCTGACTCACATACCCCCATAGACAGGTCAATACAAGGTCACACCAAGGTCAATACAAGGTCAAACAAGGTCAATACAAGGTCAGCCCAGAGGTCAGTAGGATAATCCGGTCTGGCCTGTCATAAAAGCCTGAGCCAATCCTTTCATGGATTTATCCCTTTATCCTACCTCTTCCTACAGTCCCCATTACATGGTTCTCTCACGGTATCCTACCCCTTCCTGCAGTCCCCATTACATGGTTCTCTCACGGTATCCTACCCCTTCCTGCAGTCCCCATTACATGGTTCTCTCCCGGTATCCTACCCCTTCCTCCAGTCCCCATTACATGGTTCTCTCCCGGCATCCTACCCCTTCCTCCAGTCCCCATTACATGGTTCTCTCCCGGCATCCTACCCCTTCCTCCAGTCCCCATTACATGGTTCTCTCCCGGCATCCTACCCCTTCCTCCAGTCCCCATTACATGGTTCTCTCACGGCATCCTACCCCTTCCTCCAGTCCCCATTACATGGTTCTCTCCCGGCATCCTACCCCTTCCTCCAGTCCCCATTACATGGTTCTCTCCCGGTATCCTACCCCTTCCTGCAGTCCCCATTACATGGTTCTCTCCCGGCATCCTACCCCTTCCTCCAGTCCCCATTACATGGTTCTCTCCCGGCATCCTACCCCTTCCTCCAGTCCCCATTACATGGTTCTCTCCCGGCATCCTACCCCTTCCTCCAGTCCCCATTACATGGTTCTCTCCCGGCATCCTACCCCTTCCTGCAGTCCCCATTACATGGTTATCTCACGGTATCCTACCCCTTCCTCCAGTCCCCATTACATGGTTCTCTCCCGGTATCCTACCCCTTCCTCCAGTCCCCATTACATGGTTCTCTCACGGTATCCTACCCCTTCCTGCAGTCCCCATTACATGGTTCTCTCACGGTATTTTACATGTTCTTACATGGGTGCATGCACCTGACAGCATGGGAATCCTTTAAGGGCCGCATGATGCCTCGAGGTTCCTGTCCCTTTGCCATCATGATACACCAAGATGGTGCTGGTGGGTGAGCCTACCTGCCTAGACTGATATTGTATAAATCTCTCAGAATCAGCCTGATGCATCTATAAATGCAGCCCTGGTGAGTTATTCAATAGGGCTGTATTGAATGTGGAGACATGACATGGCCACATGTACCCCCTCCTGTGCACGTCCTATCCTTTTAGTCGTTTCTTATTTTAGTTGTATTATATTATCTTGGACCTGAAATCTTCCTCAAAATTAGGGGTGCGCCCACATCTCTTATTTCCTCCCCAGTTCCTGGATCCGCCACTGTGATGCTGTATCTAAGATACTACACGTGTACGACACTTTGAGCTTATAGTGTTGTGGGTTGGGTGTAGGGGGGATCGGAGACAGGAGGGATATGGGGCCCTTCCATTGCCAGGTTGTATCTAACCCTTCCAGGCTAAATCCCCGGGTGCAGTGTGGGGCTATCATGGATTAAGGGCAGTATGGAGTATGGGAATAGGGACAGAACCAGTCGCAGGCTGAACTCTTTGAAGGCAGAATAGCACTTTAATTTAAAGATGTCACTTTAGATATAGTTTTCAATAATGCATCATGCCCATTGGTTGTCATTATGCACCAATGAAGTACTGCTGAGTATTCTCATCCATGCTTTGATCATCGGTTCATGCCGACCCTCCGAATGTATCAATTCTGTAGGGTCGATATGAATGTAGCCCTGGTGAGTTACTCACATGCATGCATCATGCCGATGAATGGGCATGATGCATGCATGCATTAGGGCCCATTAAGTGGTAAAGAACCGGTGAGTTGCATTACATATACCATATCTGCCTTTAACCCTTTGAGTACCACTGATGCATGAGTGTATCATGCCCAGTGGTCGTCATGATGCACCAACGAAGTGGTGGCAAGACTGCTCGCCAGCACTTCATTGCGGCACCATGCCGACCCACTGGGAGTGTATCAACCCCGTAGGGTCAGCATGGTGCATGAATGTAGCCCTGGCGAGAGCACCCATGCACCATGACGACCAATGGGCATGGTGCATCAGCAGCCCTTAATGGGTTAAAGGTTACTATAACCCCCTCCTCCTCCATTCCCACCTCCAGTAGCCTACTACCACTCACCCTCTGTTCCTCCAGGGTGTAGATCCCGCTAATTCGCCCACCTGTATTGCCCAGGGGGATTAAGGGGAGAGGATTAGTGGGTCTTGGATCCAGGTAAAAAGGGATTGGGATTACCTAACCACTCAACTATTAACCCCCTACTTAAACACCACATCCCACCCTTCTCACCATTTCTCAGCACTTTATCTACTCCCGAGATTCTACATGTGGTGCTACACTGTAAAACAGCAGCTGAATATACTGAACCAGCATGGAGGCAGTAGGTGTTAATCTACTCCATGAATTTGCCAGAGCTATAGCCAGAAACTATTTTGTGAACCATTTGTGGAAGAGTAAACTGAATGCCCTGAATTGACTAAATTTATCCCTTAAGAGCTCCATGAGGCATCAAGGTCCAAGATACATTAATGCTGTACTGGTCAATCTGCACACCAGTACTGCATCGGTGCATCATGCCACACATTTAAGAGTGTATCGTCACCATAGGATTGGCATGATGAATGAATGCAGCACTGGTCGTTATGGTGCACACAATCTTCGCCAGGGATGCGGTTATGCATCATGACAACCAGTGACCATGATGCAGCAATGCACCATTACAGTCCCTCGTCTTGTGGGCTTCCCTAGCCCACTTAAAAGGGTCTATTTCTCCTCTTTCCTATCCCCTCGGATGTGTGTGGTGCACATATGCGCGGGCACCGACATATTCCTCTGTGAAATAGTTCTCGCCATGAATATGACCTTAGCTGTCGAAAAGGCGTTAAACATCTATTACTCACTCCCTCGTCTTGTAGCCCCGGCAGCAAGTTGTGAGTAGTATATGAGGTGGGGGTATGGAGGAGGCGGTTAATGACTATAGAGGAGAGCCTCGGTATGAAGCCATTGTGTACATAGGCCTTACAAAGAGATTAGCAAGTCAATTAACTAAGACTTCACCACCACCCCCTCTTTTAAGGCTGCATAGCAGTGTAATGCATCATGCTACTGGCTGTTATGAAGCATGAATGCCGTACACACCAGGGCTGCATTCATGATCAGTGGCGGATCCAGGATTTGAAAAAGGAGGGGGCACGGCCCAAGATGAGGGGACGCACCCCCTATTTTTTGACAAATTTTGGGGTCCAAAATATGTAGTTAAACTCTTAAGTACTGGGCAAAAGGGGGGGGCGCCCCCTCGAAATCCGCCACTGAATGATCTCATGGGATTGAGACATGCCTGAAGGGTCGGAATGATGCACCAATGCAGTGCTTGTGACTGACCAGTTGGGGCTGTGTTTATACATAATGGCCCTTGATCCATTGATAATCATACGAACTAGCCCCATGTAGTAGATACTCCCTGGACGTTAGCATGATGCACTGATGCAGTGCTGGTGAGTAGAGGATTTAAAGGTTTGATAGAGATTATAGCATCATTAAGGAGTACATAGGACAGGACTGAGGCCTGAGAGTGTGTGTTTGTGGGAAGGGGGTGTGTGTGGGAGGGGGGTGTGTGTGGGAGTCAGTGAGTACAGGCGCCAGCATTACCACCCTATTACACATATCTAATATGCGTTATATAGTGCCAAGGAAAATCTGGTAGCAAGAAATTGATAACCCAATGCATAAGGAATAAAAGAAAATGTCATAACATAGTCGAATTTTTGTAAGGCCAGCTGTAAATTTCCGTGCCTTTGGGAAGGGAATTTCAAGTGCAGGATTCCCCAAAAATGTATGTTTCTCAATACGTGCGAAGATATATATGGTCATTGAGACTGACCGTATGTGACTTGTAAATCCATCCATAGCCTCTCAGACTCTGCAAATAGCCCTTCTCCCAACCACACTATCAACTACTGGTCCCTCCTCTCACCCCCCCCCCCAACTACCACCCACTGTGTGGTAGACCTACTAGTCCCCAGGCGGCTATCTAAGGTTGGGGCCCAGGGCGCTGGGATATTACCCACAAGTAGATGGTAATTCCTTGGCTATGGTTGTAGATATGGGACAGTCTGCTGGTAGTACATATGTAGTGGTTACTGCCATGCCCTGACCTTAGTATAGAAAGCTGTTTATCTAGCCATTTAAGGGCGGCTAATGTCTGACTTATGCATCATGCCCATCAGACGTCATGAGGCAAGAATGCAGCAGCCCTGATAAAGAAGTGTAGAGGTATATAATAACATCTGGTGCCGTCTGGCGTGGCAGGTGAGACCTGTTGCCTGGTGTTCCTGAGGTTCAGGATAGGTGGCAGCACCTGTCCGGGTCCATGGGACACCTGGCGACAACCGGGAGCATTCCTATAAAAGGCTCTGCGCTCACCTACCACGTCAGAGGCCATGTAGGCCTCTGTACATGCTATATGTAGCGACATGTTTCCCTATTTATAGACTACAGGGTAACTGGAAAGTGTACAGAATAAACCGTTGGCATACACTCGGAATACCGTCTTCGTCTTTTCTTTCGAATCACGAGACCCGAACCTAGCTGGTTAGAAACATAAACCACTACAGAAGTAAGTAGCCAGTACAGTACTGCCCTGAAGGGTCAGCATGATGCTCCAATGAAGTGCTGGCGAGCCGTCTCGCCAGCACTTCATTGGAGCATCATGCTGACCAATGGGCATGATGCACTCCTATATTAGCGGTCCTTAAGGGGTTAAGCATAGATATACATCAATTTGTCCCCATATAACTTGTGATTGTGTCTGTGTGTAGAGGGAATGAATTACTCAGCAATAAAACTGATTCTACACTTTCCTCTGATTCAGCAGAGGCTTTTACTACTCACAGATACAGTAGACTCCCAAAGGAATGTCCTTACTACTAGGGGCAGGCATGTAGGGGATTGTAGAAGGCTTACAGGGATTTAGACTATACAGTAAAACAGCTAGACACACAGTTGTATATCCTACCATTAAATGACTAGATGACAGAAGTAGACCGTAGTAGTATATGTATTTGGTGCCCTGAGCAGGGCAACTCTGTACTTGCACATAATTATACAGAGTTGCAGCTGTGTTTTTACCCTATAGGTTCACTTCAGTGCTTGAGTCCCTTTGAGACCATGATGCACTAATGCTGCCCTGGTGAGTAACTCGTCAGTGCTGCATTCATGCATCATATCGGTATAAAGCATTTAAACGAGCCGGTATGGTTCATCGGTCACAACCAGGGAGGTTATTGTAGGGTGCGACACAAATTCAGGTGATCATGAGGCATCGTGCTGACCTTAAATGATTAGAGCGTCAATGACCCTTGAAGGCTGGATCAAAGGCTTAAACAGTAACCTGTACTTAAAGGGTTAAAGGTGGAAGCTGTCCTTAAAGGGTTAAAGGTGGAAGCTGTCCTTAAAGGGTTAAAGCTGGAAGCTGTCCTTAAAGGGTGAAAGCCGGTTCAGCAGGCTGGTGTGATGTGGGTGTGAGAGTCTGCCAGTAGTGACTGTAGATATTCATGTATTCAGTGAGAGCTCTACCCTACTGTAAGCCCGCCCAGCTTACCACCCCCCCCCCAAGCCTCTACCAAGGACATACAGCCTCTGCCTCACTGTCCACACCCTTATGGTGCCGTCCTGCTTCTGGAGGGCTCAGGGGGACTCATTTATAAGCAGTCACCACCATTCTAAAAAAAGAAACTAAACAAAAACAAACAACTTTCTTTACTTTTTTTGTCAGTCAGGATGCTGACACAGCTCTGGCCTTGCAAATAAAGCAATAGGTTGGAAAGGTATTCGTGGACATCCACCACTGAGGCTGTGCCTTGCAAAGTTGATTATAGCAATATGTCTTAGAGTCTTAGTCATGGAGGTTCTTCAGGTCTGTAGACGCCAGCGTGAATTAGACGTGATATGTATCTGAATATGTCTTGATCTAAATTTTCCACTTAGCTGTGCACAATTGGGGCACACTTAGAAGTCTACACTGCTCGACCCATTGATAAACAAGTTGGTGAGCGAAGCTAGCGTGGTAGCCTCTTAACTGCTTCAAAACTAAGAACCATACCTTGATTCAAAACCGTTTAAAAATTAAAAACAAAACAAAAAGAACATGCCTATCCAGGATGTACTGTAGGGCTGTCACCCTCCACTGAAGCCTATCACCCATGGAGCCATAACCCCCCCCCCCCCACACACACACACACACACATACACACACATCTCGAACACCACCCCTCTAACACTCCAACACCCACCCCCTTCTCACTGCCTCCCATCCCTACCACCCACACCTATAGGTACAGAGAACATATTGATCCGTGCCCTGGAGGCGGCCCAGGAGGATGTTGGAGGTTAAAGGGGGTGTGAGGCTGCTCAATGTAGTCTGTAATTGTAGCAGCTTTAATCTGTAACTACTCCCTGCTCTCTACACTGTTGGGCTGACTCTAAATGGGTCTTGTTGAGAATGGAGGTGGTCCATTAGGCATCAATAATAACCACGTTATAACCACCCCAGCTGTTGTCTCTTGGTGATAGTCCAGGAGCTTTAGTCAAAATCTTGACCAAACCGTGAATTTAATAAAGTAAAGCTAATATTTTCAGGCGTGACTCGACTCCACATCAGCTTTCACCTGTAAAAAGTGTTTGCTTTATTGAAAAATATGGCATAATCCAATATGGCCGCCAAATGATGAGAATCCCTCTTACAATAGCATAAATCTTACTTAGAGAAAGATGAAAACCTTACCTAACCCCTCTAAATGGGACACACGGAATCTATTGGCAGCCATTATATTTTGCTATGACAAGTGGTTGCTCAGCAACAGCATATTTGCATATATATAGGGGCAGTAGTTCCCCGTACTCAGTGGCAGACCCCCAGGGGTGGGTCTCCGGGTAATCACTGTCCCCTAGTGTGTATCATACTGATCCAGGTGTGGATGGAAAGTGGAAATGTCAGGCCAGGGGAAGTAGCTCAGAGGTAGAGCAGCCGCTAGGAAGTTGGAGGGCCCCGTGTTCGAGTTCCGGTTTCTCCAGAACATTTACACTGACATCTACATTGGTGGCGAAACCGAGCATCCTAACGCAATCATGAGATCAAAGATACGTGTGCCTGCACGTATCTTAATGTGATTGCGACCGATTGAGGACTCGGGACCTGGGCCGGTATGATACAGATAATGCTTCAGCCTGCTAGGGGTAAACTGGTCACCTGCTGGTGGTTGGGTTGGAGGAGCAGGGTTGGTTGAAGCTGATGTGGAGGAGTGTAGGGGCAGTAGTTCCCCTTACTCGGTGGCAGACCCCCAGGGGCGGGTCTCGGGTAATCAGTGCCCCCTAGTGTGTATCATACCGATCAGAGGTAGAGCAGCCGCTTGGAAGTTGGAGGGCCCTAGGTTCGAGTCCTGGTTTCTCCAGAACATTTTCACTGACCTCTACATTGATGGACATGATGCATTAATGCATTAGTGGTCTTTAAAGGGTTAAAGGACATTTTGGCCCTTAAAAGATTCGTACAACATGTTGTAGGCATGTCAGTCAAATCAATATCTTCCATATGTTCCTCACTCATTGTTGGTCCCCAGGAGGATCCATGCTAAAAGTATGCTTACAGTTGCTGCATGGGCATCTTTAATGTATGCACCCTGAGGGAGTATGGAACATACAGATGATTTTGCCAGAATAAGACTTTATGGAATAGGGATGCATGCATTAGATTCAGTGCTAACGGTAACAAAAAGAAGTGTACAAAAACCAATGTCTTGGTGCTTTAAGGCCCGCTAATGCATTAATGTATCATGTCGCATGTCGCCCCTATATCGGGTTGATACACTCCCGAGGAACTGCATTGTGATTGTCGAATGAGGCACTGATGAGTAGACTCGCCAGCACTTCATTGGTGCATCATAGCGACCAATATGCATGCTGCGCTCCTGCTGTAGAGGCCCTGAAAGGGTTCAGACACATTGGTTCACCTCTCTCCTATTTCACCCTCTAAATTGTCTATACAGGGCACATAAAATATTGACATGTATAATGGCAAGTACTGAGATAAAGTTTATATAAAATGGTGTCGATTCACATGTTTCCATTTATCATTGTACCATTGTGCTTCAGTGGCGTCCCTAGGACAATGGAGAAATCAATACTGCCCTATTCCCAATGTAAACAGTGAAAAAAAGGCAATATGAAGAAGTACCATTAATAATATCTACATAGTAGATAGTCACAGCTCATGGCCTTTCTGGTTTTTATCTGTTTATATCTCTCTACCAGCCCTACTGACATTTCAGGCCCGTCCTATACCCTTTAAGTGCCACACGATGCCTCAAGGTTGATGTTCCTTGGCTGTCATGAGGCATGACTTTGCCAGCACTGCATTCAGCACCCCTTTACCACTGATGCAGGAGTGCATCGTTTCCATTGTTTGGCATGATGCCAATTTAGTTCTAGGGACTGTGCTTGGCAGCACTTCATTGTTTCATTATGCCGACCCTCCAGGCGCATCGACCCCTACATGAATGTAGCCCTGGTGAGTTCATCGCCGGGGCTACATTCATGCATCATGGTGACTAATGGTCATGGTGCATTAATGCCTCATTGGCCCCATAAAGGGTTCTTTCCCCTGCTGTAGCACAAGTTAACATATTATAGATTATATGAATAGTTGGCTGCTCTGGTCTCTGAACCTGCCTCCCTACCCACCACCACCAACACGACCTTCCATACTCGATATTCAGAGTTATAACACGGCTGTTAGGATCCATGTATAGATAAGGCACTACATGTATATAGGGGCTACATGTAGGCATTGGGACTGGATGGGTTAACTCTTTAAGGGTACCATGCTGTCCCAGACTGCCTGTGAAGGGTTATGGGTGGGATGGGGGGGGGGGAGTTATGAAGCAGTAGGCATATCGAGTCGTCAGACATGGGAGACAGAAAAAGCCACCGATTTATTGTACACTGGGGAATACAATAATGTAATGTAGGGCCAGGAAGGGGGGGGGGTGAAGACAGGGGCTATTGGCTGTCGTGTCTTATGAAACTCAATTTGTATTGGCCTCTTTGACATGCACACAGTGTTCTAACAAGACTTTTATAATGTGTCAGAATGGATTATAAGCTTCTTCTGCTTTATTTTCATTTAGGAATTATTAAAACTGTACTTGTATCTGGCTTTGAGAACTACCTGCTACAGAAGAGAGGGGGGCAGAGAGGGAACAGAATAATCTGATTATTCAGAAATTAAACACTGCTGTGGAAACAAACCTTTTGTCGATCTCTATCTGCACCTTTTTAAAGTAAAGTAACCTTTATGATCCCTATCTCAGAAGAATTATGATGATGTGGTCTGCTGATGTTTTAAGCCAGATAAGATTAAGACGCAATATAGGTCAGATGTATCCCAGTTCAAGCTGTGGTTGTTATTTTGTTGTTGTTCCCAGTGAGTCAAGGGCCACATCCAAGGCCTGTGTTTTCTATTGGGACCAGGGAGGCATGTGGATAGGTAAAGGGGGGTAGGGGGTGGGAGAGGTCTCAGGTTAAACTGGAAAAATAAATAGAGCGAGTCTGTTACTGTTATAGTGTACCTGGTGGTGGTATCAATCTGGGTATAGGCAGGTATAGGTAAGAGGTCACCTAAATGCTGACAGATATACTGTACAGGGATGGAGCTTTTCAGGAAATTTCTGTTTCAGAGATTTTCAAGATACAAAGACCTATACATTACTGTATAAAGCCTATATATTGATTTGGTTCTAATTGGGTGTATTTCTGTGGTAAGCACCTTTGATCCCTGAAAGTCTTTGCCTATATATTAGCATTGGGTCTTTGAATGAGTGCAGGTCTGGAATAATTGCCCGGGGTCTCGGGGTCGTAAAATACTGTTAACTAAGTCTTGACTAAGCAGAGGCGTAGGAAGCAAATCTTCATTGGGGGGGGGGCCCGGCGAGGGCACCATCGCGACTACCTTGAATTGTAGGCTGATGCGTGATGGCGTCTATATATGCGTATTAAGAATTCATATAGAAAAGTGATTTTTGGTAAATTTTGGATCTGACTTTAGGCTAAGACCCCCATTCTCCCTATTACATCACCATAATAATCTAATTTGAGATGTAAAGTTTTAGCTTCTTTTCCATTGTGTTTATGAGTTCGTGGAAAATATTGGGGGGGGGGGCAGACATACTCAGGCCCCACCTCCTTCATGATTGGGGGGGGGCCCAGGCCCCCCTGCCCCCCTTTTCCTACGCCCCTGCTAAGCACTTGATTAAAATTGATAACTGCCCAAACCCAGGCCACCACCAGTATTCATGCACCATTATAATGTATGAAGATGAAGTGAGTGAGCAGTGGTGAGCTGACTCGATGATCGTGAGCTCTTTATTTGTACATCATGATGACCCTATTGTATTGGGAAAATGACACACTCCCATAATATATGGTTGTCATGTATTGATTGAGCCATACCAGGGCTGCATTCATGCATCATGACAACCACTAGGCATGATACCTCAAAGCACTATGCAGCCATTACAGTGTTAATGTACCAGGTAGGCAGGTGTACAGAGAGAGTGTTAGTTACCTACCCCCTAACACCAGGCCTATAGTATCAGTGCTGTACCAGGCACACCCAGTGTGCAGAATGGAACTGATAAACCCCTTATCTAATCTATGTCAGTCATGGCGGCCTGGAATTCCCACTCCAATTTCCAGGAATTGGAGTGAGCCCAGTCAGTGCGGTACACATACATGTATACAGGAACTGCTGCTAAGTATGTTTTTCTCAATTTTGTACTCTTTTTGTCTTAAATTCACAATATTTAGTATTTCACACATGTAGTTACTCATGCCAGCAAATTCAGTCATCTTCAGAAAACAATAAGAACAATAGAACTAAAAAGGATATGTTACAAACAAAATAAATAAATAAATAACAGAATAAATAAATAAAGAAGACAAAAAAACCACACACACTTCTTTCACCAAGCATCTACTGCTTCAGAAGCCTGCACTACATGCCATAGTTAAACAGACATATGTTTGAAATGTGAATAACATTTCTCGTTGTCATCTACGAGACAATGTCCAAGACTATTATATACAACAAGGGGCATGTGTAGTAGCAGGTCCAAGACAGTTATAGACAATAGGAGATGTTAGTAGTGGCAGGTTTGTTGTGTCTACAGGGTAAATACACAGTATGACCTCTGTATGCCCTACACCATGGTGGTCCTGTCTATCAGACTATATTAAACACTTTTAAGGCCGCTGATACAGGAGTGCATCATGCCCATTGGCCGTCATGATGCACCAATGAGTGTGCTGGCGCGTCTGCTCACCAACACTTCATTGGTGCATCATGAGGACCCTCTGGGAATGTATCAACCCCATAGGGTCGGTATGATGCATGAATGCAGCCCTGGCGAGTTACTCGCCAGGGCTGCATTCATGCATTATGCCGACCATTATGCGGCCATTGAATGGTTGATATACTACACACAGCCCGCATCATGCACCTCAGTGACACACGTCTAGAACAATAACATTACACATGCCTTAACAGTCAATTACTGCTCTAATGGCTAGGTAATATACCAAAACATGTAGATTATTTCATGTTTTTGTGTGTCTTATTTTCACACAGAAACAGGCCTGGTACTTTGTTTGGCGACAAATTCATCACCTTGGTAACACGTCTCTTACTTGTTACCTTAGTTACCTGCTTATTACCTTGGTAACAGTTCTCTCTCCTTGGTAACAGATCGTTTTACATTGATAATCGGTCTGTAACATTGGTAATGTATTTCTATTTTGGTAGCAGACTTGTACCCATGATAACTAACTTGTTCCACTAATAACAGACTTTCATTCCCTGTGCCCTCCCCATCTATATATCTGCCCTCCCCCACCCTCACTCATCCATATTGCTGCCCCCCCCCCCCTTGTTGCCCCTTACGTACCGTTACATATGTGATCCATCATACACACCCGTCATATTCACCTGGTACAAGGGTGCGTATGATACCATGATAGCAGCCTACTCTGGTACACCAAGAGAATGTGTTTTTATTCAGATCATGGGTTGTGTGTTGAGTGTCTAACTCTTGGAAGTTCATCCGTAGTAAGTGAGGCGCAGGAAGTGAGGCGTCCCCAGACCGGGGTTTTAGCTCCAGGACAGAATGCATAGGCACTGACCTAAATCCCCAAAGACTGCATAAGCATTAATGCATCGTGCACACAGTATGAGAGGGATGTTAATAAGATGGACAAATTGTTACTTTGAGAAACCAGTTTGACTTTGGTTACATCAGAAGAATGCTGAAAGTACACCCAATTATAAATACAACTTTGAAGTAGGCCCCCTGTGTGTATGTGCTGCCCCCTGGTGGATAGATCAGTGTAAATGACCGTATAGTGACCTCCTCCTGAACCTGCCCCTTAACCCTTTAAGGGATGTCAATGCATTAAATTGATGCATCATGCCTGTTGGTCTTCACGATGCATGAATGCAGCCCTGGTGAGTAACTCACCAGGGCTATTTTCACGCATCATGCTGATCCTCCTCGGAAGGTCAGCATGTAACCCATGTTGCTCCAATGAAGTGCTGGTGAGCATACAGACTCGACCAATGGTCATGATGCACTCCTGTGTCAGCGGCCCTTAAAGGGTTAACCTTAAACCTTCATTTTGTCTTGATCATTGATGCACTAGTGCAGCGCTAAAGAATAACTTCTTTGACACTGATATGTTGATGCATCATTCGCTCGGTCAGGAGTGTATCAATCCCATAGGGTCGGCATGATGCACCAGTGAGTAGACTCACCAGGGCAGCATTCATGTATCATGCGGACCATGGGCATATTGCATTAATGCACTTTGTTCCCCTTACAGTGTTAATCTATTCACCATTCACCATGAGCTGCTCCCCCCTCATCCTGAGCTGCTCACCACGGTGATATAGAGCTCCTCAATGAGCCAGGACCGCAGACAGAGAGGCGCCAGGATACCTCTCATATAAACACTATAGGCAGTAATAGGTTTTACACACATGCCCCCATGAAGACCACAGGTATGGTGATAGTAAGGGGCTGGGCGGTGTGACTGCTATTTGTTTGTATTAGGTAGTTAAATGGAAGAGGTCTTTGGCCAATGTGATGCCTTCAGTTAACCCTATGAGGGCATCCTGTCAACCCTATCAGGCTTGATGCACCCCTGGAGGATCCTTATGATGCAGTCCTGCAGACTCACCAGCACATTATTGGTGCATCATGACGACCTAGGGCCCCTATGGACCAGCATGATGCAATAATGCATCAGCAGCCTTTAAAGGTTTACAATGTTGGTACAGAGAGTCCTTTCAGTGAGCTGCTCACTCCAAGCCTGAGGTATTGTAGATCTGCTCATAAGCTGGTGTGACCGCAGACGTACAGGCGCCACGACTCCTAGTTACAGCTCCCATTAGATGAGCAATTCCTCAAGTACCCCTTCACACTTTGACCACAGGAATGGTACTTGAGACATTGGTTGTACCCTTCACCTCACTTTAGTCAGTTTTATTAGAAAGCGTCTGTACTTAAATTATTTTGTGTTCATGATATTGCCAGTTTCTAAATGCTTAGTTCATTGTATTTCATTTTGTCTAGTTTCTAAATGCTGACGTCATTTTGTAGCCGGATTTTAAACCTATTGAGTCCTATCCAAGCCTATTAACTCAGTAAGGGCTCTATTTCATTGTTTCTCATTTCTGGGTTCATTTCATTACCTGATTCTACATAAATTCTGGGCTCATGTTATTGCGAGTTTCTAAATTGGGTTCTCTTCTGTTCCAGTTTGAAATTGTGGGTTCATTTCTGTTCCCGTTTCTAAATTCTAGTTTATTTCACAGCTAGTTTATAAACCAATTGCCCCCACCCCCTACCGACAGTTCACGTGTGGCCCCTGTATACAAGCTGTGTTAGATATAGGTAGTTGGTGACAGCACTTCACAGTCCTACATACTCAGTGGGGTTAGTCACTATGTAACCTGAGGATAACCTTACCTACCGTAGAAGTCTGTTTAAGCGCCCTGACACCTATACGAGACATGTGCTTATTCAAGACATAGGTTTAATACACTGTATGTTTCAATAAAATTTAGCCCACTGTGGCGGATCGAGACCAGCACTTATAAAAAGCCCTGCTCTGAAAGTGGCATAATCCGATTGTTGGGCCCAGAAAATCAATCAAAACCCAATTCCTACTTTTGGCGTGCATGTTAAAACTCCATCCATTGAAAATACACTGTACAACGCCTATGGCTAGGTGCATGGGACCCCCTTTCTAAGCTTGTAAGAGCAGAATGTAGTAGTAAATGGTCCATAGACACCTAAATGTCGTGGTATTACAGTGTGTGGAACACATTTGAACAGGATTTGAAAAATGGAAAAAAAATTGGACTCTTCATTCTTGGTGCATTGTTTCCCATGACTATTTTCACGCATCATGCCGATCGATTAACTCTTGAAGATTTGCGATTCATTATTGCATCATGCTGACCAGTGGGCATGATGCAGCAATGGATTATTGCATCATACTGACCGGTGGGCATGATGCAGCAATGGATTAGGTGCTGTTAAGTGGCTAAATGTACCACTAAGGTAATGCTTGGAGACACAGGGGTACACCAAAGGTATTGGAGGCACGAGCCGCCCGTCAACACCTTGACAACACTTCCCACATGAGGATTTCTGTGTGTGTTGGGTGGAGGGGGGGGGGCTGATACAAGCAGGGTCAGGACGAGCAAGTCAGAAGCAGGAAAAAGGCCTTGGTTACAGGAGTCTCCGAACAGGGAAATAGGGGAATATAAGTAGAGGTGGCAGGAATAAACATGACATTGGATAGGGTCTAGGTAAAAATGGACCATAGACAAGTGCTGTGAGTGAGCAGAAACTTAGTACCGTAGTGGTCCCTATAAGCGCCCAGGCGCTCATAAATTTAATTCCCACTGTACCCTCGGCACTCATACGAGACAGGCGCTTATTTGAATACTGGTTTTAGGGTCTAAGACTTGTTTCAATAACTTCCTACCCCCAGTGCTTATTGCCGTTCATTCTTAAGAATGAACGGCTATAGGAGGGGACCCATTCTTAAATACAAGCTCTCATAGTGGTGCTTCCTCGCTCTCCATGTATAATCCTCTCATAGGTACAGTATTGAGTATGCCTATACCTGGATTAAAATCTGCAAATCAGTCAAGCATAGAAGTGGTGGCAGTGGTGGTGTTGGTGGACCTGTTATTGTAGACCCTGGGGACAGTGGTGGTAGCCCTGGACACCAGGCAGAGCCATGGTATATAGTATATAGAGCCCCCCGCCCCACCCACCTCTGAATGGTGGTGGTGGCTGTGCTCCTGGGGTGGCCCCATACCTGCCTGGCACCACCTCCCCCAGCACCATGTGGTTCTCTTCTGCTGGTGGTGCGTTTCTCAGCACCACTGACTATTAACCCACTAAAGGCCACCTACATGTGTATTTATGTATACATGTACACATATATACATGTACACATAATGATGCACTTTTTTAGGAGTTTTAAGTGGCATGATGAATTGATGCACATTTAAACCTTTATGGATGGCATGATGCATTGATGCACACTTAGACCTTTATGGATAGCATGATGTATTGATGCACACTTAACCCCTTAGGGATGTATTGATGCACACTTAACCCTTTATAGATGGCATGATGCATTGATGCACACTTAACCCTTTAGGGATAGCATGATACATTGATGCACACTTAACCCCTTGGGGATGTATTGATGCACACTTAACCCTTTATAGATGGCATGATGCATTGATGCACACTTAACCTTTAGGGATAGCATGATGCATTGATGCACAATTAAACCTTTATGGATGGCATGATGCATTGGTGCACATTTAGACCTTTAACGATAGCATGATGCATTGATTCACACTTAACCCTTTATAGATGGCATGATGCATTGACGCACACTTAACCCTTTATAGATGGCATGATGCATTGATGCACACTTAACCCTTCATGAATAGCATGATGCATTGATGCACACTTAACCCTTTAGGGATGTATTGATGCACACTTAACCCTTTATAGATGGCATGATGCATTGATGCACACTTAACCCTTGAGGGATGGCATAATGCATTGATGCACACTTAACCCTTTATAGATTGCATGATGCATTGATGCACATTTAACCCTTCATGGGTGGCATGATACATTGATTTACACTTAACCCTTTAGGGATGGCATGATGCATTGGTGCACACTTAACCCTTTAGGGATGGCATGATGCATTGATGCACAATTAACCCTTTATGGGTGACCTGCTACATTGATGCACACTTTAAGCATTATAATTAACCATGACAAAATAAATCACCACGGCTATGCCATGCTTAACTGATTTCCTTAATCCATCAAATACACGCCTCCTAGTTGTTTTCTATGTGTGTCGGCCATCTTTGTTTTAGGAAACACAGGGATCCAGCTCATATATTGTCAATTTTAATCTTCAAAAGTTATCAGATGGATGTTAGTGACCATTGGGACACCTCAACTAGCTAATTTTATTGTTCTCCATATATGTCGGCCATCTTTGTTTTAGGAAACACAGGGATCCAGGCCATATATGGTCAACTTCGATCTTCAAAAGTTATCAGATGGATGTTAGTGACCATTGGGACACCTCAAGTACCTAATTTTATTGTTTTCCATGTGTATCGGCCATCTTGGTTTTCGGAAACACAGGGCTCCAGGTTATATGTGGTCAATTTTGATCTTCAAAAGTTATAGATGGATGTTAGTGACCATTGGGACACCTCAACTACCCAATTTTGTTGTTTTCCATGTGTGTCGGCCATCTTTGTTTTAGGAAACACAGGGATCCAGGTCATACATGGTCAATTTTGATCTTAAAAAAAAAAGTTATAGATGGATGTTAGTGACCATTGGGACACCTCAACTACCCAATTTTATTGTTTTCCATGTGTGTCGGCCATCTTTGTTTTAGGAAACACAGGGATCCAGGTCATATGTGGTCAATTTTGATCTTCAAAAGTTATCAGATGGATGTTAGTGACCATTGAAAGACCTCAACTACCTAATTCTATTTTTTTCAATATGTGTCAGCCATCTTTGTTTTAGAAAACACAGGGATCCAGGCCATATATGGTCAACTTTGATCTTCAAAAATTATCAGATGGATGTTAGTGACCATTGGGAAACCTCAACTACCCAATTTTATTGTTTTCCATGTGTGTCGGCCATCTTGGTTTTAGGAAACACAGGGATCTAGGTCATATGTGGTCAATTTTGATCTTCAAAAGATATCAGATGGATGTTAGTGGCCATTGGGACACCTCAACTACCTAATTCTATTGTTTTCCTTGTGTGTCTGCCATCTTGGTTTTAGGAAACACAGGGATCCAGGTCATATGTGGTCAATTTTAATCTTCAAAAGATATCAGATGGATGTTAGTGACCATTGGGACACCTCAACTACCTAATTCTATTGTTTTCCTTGTGTGTCGGCCATCTTGGTTTTAGGAAACACAGGGATCCAGGTCATATGTGGTCAATTTCAATCTTGAAATGTTATCAGATGGATGTTAGTGACCATTGAAAGACCTCAACTACCTAATTCTATTGTTCTCCATATGTGTCGGCCATCTTTGTTTTAGGAAACACAGGGGTCCAGGTCATATATGGTCAACTTCGATCTTCAAAAGTTATCAGATGGATGTTAGTGACCATTGGAAGACCTCAACTACCTAATTCTTTTGTTTTCCTTGTGTGTCGGCCATCTTGGTTTCAGGATCACAGGGATCCAGGTCATATGTGGTCAATTTTGATCTTCAAAAGTTATGAGATGGATGTTAGTGACCATTGAAAGACCTCAACTACCTAATTCTATTGTTTTTCATATGTGTCGGCCATCTTGGTTTTAGAAAACACAGGGATCCAGCTAAAATATGGTCAAATTTGATCTTTCAAAGTTATGAGGTGGATGTTAGTAGTCATTGGGATACCTCAACTACCTAATTCTATTGTTTTCCATATGTGTCGTCCATCTTGGTTTTCAGAAACACAGGGGTCCAGGTCATATATGGTCAATTTTGATCTTCAAAAGATATCAGATGGATGTTAGTGACCATTTGGACACCTCAACTACCCAATTTTATTGTTTTCCATGTGTGTCGGCCATCTTGGTTTTAGGAAACACAGGGATCCAGGTCATATGTGGTCAATTTTGATCTTCAAAAGTTATCAGATGGATGTTAGTGACCATTGGGACACCTCAACTACCTAATTCTTTTGTTTTCCTTGTGTGTCGGCCATCTTGGTTTCAGGAATCACAGGGATCCAGGTCATATGTGGTCAATTTTGATCTTCAAAAGTTATCAGATAGATGTTAGTGACCATTGGGACACCTCAACTACCTAATTCTTTTGTTTTCCTTGTGTGTCGGCCATCTTGGTTTCAGGAATCACAGGGATCCAGGTCATATGTGGTCAATTTTGATCTTCAAAAGTTATCAGATGGATGTTAGTGACCATTGTGACACCACCACCACCAATACCACCACCACACTACTCCCAACCCTCACACACATTCCTTATTTGCATATTTTAATCCAGGCATAGGTTTACTCCATACTATAGCAATGGGACAGGATTTTACATGGAGAGCGAGGAAGCACCACAATCAGAGCATATATTTAAGTATAGGTCCATTCCAAAGGCCATAGAGTTCATATATAATGATCTTTTTTCCTTGGATCATAATAGGAATATGCACGGCATTACAGCATTGCTGTGTTTACTTTCCTGAAAGTATGTTATAGATTAATAAATTGCAAAACACACAACATATGAAGGGCTTTTATATTCCGTATTAAAATAATATTTGTTCTGAAAATTTTGATCTAAGATCATATTAAAAATGTTGTAAATCAATTCTATACTTCTTAGAACATGATATGAATATGCACGGCATTACAGCTTTGCTGTGTTTACTTTGCCGAAAATATGGGATAAATTTCTAATCCGGGAAACGCACTGCAATTTAACTGCTTTTAGAATTGATATTAAACTCAGAATTGATCGTCAAATTTAAATATGAAATCCTAATATCTTGATCATAGATGACAGATCCTAAATTCAATCCTCTCAATTGCATCCTTAACACGGGCCTCTTGATCATAGATCTTAGATCCTAAATTTTCAATTGAATCCTTAACATAATCTCCTAACCATTGACCCCTTGTTTGAGACCAGCGCTTATTTGAGACCCCGGCGCTTAAGCATTTTCCTTTTCCTAATAGCCCAGTGGCCATCCCTAGGTCCCACTGCTGGGTCCTTGAGTCCTTTCCGTGTGTGTGCTTGCTCGTGGCGGGGGAGGGGGGCTGCTGGCGTGTGTTGAACGTGACCCTCAGCACACAAGTGGCTTCCAGAGTGGCTTCTTGTCTTCCCAAATAACCGGATGTGGCTTCAGTCACGTGACCTTTCTCTGACTGAGAGAAGTGTTCAGGGAGCCAATAATAGACACAACGGGATGGTCTATACCCTACTGTCCTGATACCCTCCACCGCCCATTCTGAGCAAATGAGATGAGAATTGTCTTGAAAAGGTTTCTATGATTCACGGGTTTCAAAGAAAATAGTATGACGAAAATGTCCAAAATTTGATACAGAATAGTGCGAGGCAGAAATAGAAAAGAAAGGAGTCTGAGTGTCTGATCAAAGACAGTAACCCTGCTAACTTTTAAGTATTATCAGTGGAGGTAAAATCAATTACCAAACCAAAACTTATGTAGTGACCATTTGTATCATATTACTGTACAAATTGGTCATATACCAGCCTCCTGCCTCTCTCCTCCTGCCCTGCAGAGAGATGTGTCGCTATGTGTTTAGGTGTAAACCTCCCTGCTCTACATAATATATAACCAGGCAAGCGGAAGCGATTCCGCATGGTCATTCACATGGGCTACCCTTTCTGTCAGCATGCTCTGATACATGAATATGTAGGTGTAAACCCTGACATAAGGCTTAATAAAGGCTAGCACCTTCCTAGTATACACTGTATTCACCGTGTTTATAAACACACGGGGGCGCCACCCTGCTGGCGCGTGGTGCAGGGGCAGATGATAAGTCTATTAGAAATAACAAGGTCAAACTGGGACTGATAACATTGGAGGTGACTAATGATGTATATCGATCTGGGACTAATTAGAAATGATCAGGGATGTTACTTTACATGTATACATACATGTAATTACATGTGCATAACTGTGGATGGGAAATGCCAGACGCTGCAGTGAATATTTGTTTTCATACAACCAGAAAGATTGCAGTAATGCCTCATCGTTATGTTCTATAGAAGCCTAAGCAGCACGGCCCTGTAACCTTGCATATTTCCCATTAGGATTTATTAGTAATCATACGCATTTTAAAGTCAAAGTCAAGGGATACATAGATATTTACTTCGCCTTGCAGTGATAGAAGTAACCCTTGTGCATAGGCTTACTGAGTGTAGCCATCAGGACAAATCCATACACAAACCTGTAGCTATACATCACCATATATATATATATATATATATATATATATATATATATATATATATATATATATATATATATATATATATATATATATATATATATACATATAGCTTCATCCCTCCAGGGTCTCCTCATCCATCTGTCATTCCACTCCTCATCCATCTGTCATTCCATACTCCAGGTCCACAACCCTTCACTGGGGATGTTACGTTTTAACGCATCATACCCATGCCTACTCGCCCCTTCTACTCGTCCATTGGTCGTCATGATGCATGACTGCAGCCCTAGTGAGTAACTCGCCAGGACTGCATACATGCATCATGACGACCCTCCCGGGTTGATACACCCCCAGAGGTCCGGTATGAAGTGCTGAAAAGCTCGCTCGCCAACACCTCATTGGCGCATCATGCACTCTTGCACATTGGTGTAGAATGCACTTCTGCATCAGCCGCATTTAAAGGGTTAAAGTAATGCAGGGCTGGTGTGCAAGCACTGTTTCATGACCACCAAGGAGCATGGGCCTTAAAGGGTTCATTCCCTCCAGGGTGCTAAGGGAGTAATCATTTTTTAACAACGGGTCGACGGGTCAGATATTTTCCACCCCCCCTCTGGAGGCGAATATCGCCCCGGTCAAGGGGGCAAAAAAATTCTGACCCCCCTCCCTCAACCCCCCCCCCCCCCCCGTTGTTAAAAATGATCACTCCCTAAGATCGATATGTTGCTGTCATAGACCAGGACCTGGAGTCCTCCAGGGCCCCTCCTCTGTAGCTGTTGGACGTCATGGTGTATTACATTGTCTGTAGCTATTGTAACCCAGGGGTATTGGGGGGAGGAGAGTCAGTAAAACCCTTCAAGGGGGACAAATAATGTACTCTAGGTGCTGGTGTAGGCATGATGCATTAATGATACACTGGCATGATGCATGAATGATACACTAGCATGATGCATGCATGATACACTGGCCGATTATTCGCCAGTATCACATTTGTGCATCATGCCAAACCTGCTGGTCGGTTGTTGCCCTGAAGGGTAACCACTGCGTTGCTCGCCAGTGCTGTATTGCATTGTGATGACATGTTGTCCTTAAATGGCATAAAGGTCCATACTTGGATGAAGCCAGGGGAAGATTCAGGAGGGAGAGAGATAAATATGTAAGCATGGAAGAGTTGGGCGAAAGGGAAATTGAGTGTGACTTCATAGCCAAACCTGATAGTGCTTATGCCATCCTTCATAACATGGTGCCTTTGACCTCTGTGGGTGAGAATTACATTACTCCATGTCTATTACTTTATATCATCAGTGGTAGTCAACAGTCAGTAAGGGGTAACTAGGGGATGTGTAAGCAATTATATGTAACCATGGTAACTTTGTAGTAATTAAGGTTAACACTATTTGATATCACATTTCTCCCATTTCATACTCAGAGCCGCATATGAATTGAGGAAGAAAACAACTCACATTCACTAAATCCATTGTAGGGCCAGGGCAGCATACCGATTCTTCATAGAGTGTTCCCTTTATGGTTAACATGATGCATTGATACATAAGCAAATGTCCACGATATTTTTACCAAATGATGTAATAAATCCCATGAAAGTGGACATTTGCATCTATGTCATGGCCTAGAGGATTATCTTGCTTTTAAATAAAGAAAAACAGCTCAGATCTGTTCAAAATCCAAGATGACGGACACCTATTGAATACGTACACATTGTATTCCATCCCCCCATTGAATACGGTGGTTCTAGTACTAATCTATAGTGATGTTCGTATCAGCCATGACATAAATGGAAAACCCTACTCAGCAGTACTGCATCCATGCATCATGACAACAAACAGAAATAATGCAGTCTTGCACTTTGCAGCCCTTAAAGGTCAATATGTCATACATGCATTATCTAAGGTATACTGTAATGCCTTGTGCAGGATTGCAGCATTAAGACCCGGCCCAGGCCCTCCCCCAGCATTAAGACCTTGTCCAGGCCCTCCCCCAGCATTAAGACCTTGTCCAGGCCCTCCCCCAGCATTAAGACCTTGTCCAGGCCCTCCCCCAGCATTAAGACCTTGTCCAGGCCCTCCCCAGCATTAAGACCTTGTCCAGGCCCTCCCACAGCATTAAGACCTTGTCCAGGCCCTCCCGCAGCATTAAGACCTTGTCCAGGCCTTCCCCCAGGGTGTTAGGTATACCCCAGTGTATATATAAAGTAAACCCCTGTAGGACCTTCACTCTACCTCTAATGCAGCCTATTCACCGCCATATGCTCCACCTGGTGACCATCCTCAGAACCCCTAGGGGCAGGGAGGGGTGGGGCTTGAGTAACAGGTAAGGACAGGCCCTAAGGGAGATGGGGGAAGAGCTTGGGTCTGGAAATAGCTATAAATTTACTTTGACTATTCTTGGACGTCGTCCTGAAAACTGGGTCTGCAATCCAAGGACTTCTCAAATGTTGCAATTGAAAGATTTCTTTTTCCTATATTGAATATAAGATATCTTCAATGATTTCTTTTTCCTGAATTGAATATAAGATATCTTCGGTATCCTAATGTGATGTCTTCTATTTCTATTTTAGGTGAGTGTTCTGATGTCCCAAGTAAAGATACACAAGGCTACACAGGTTTGTTGGTATTTTCCACTCACAGTTATCATTGACAAATAAACAATTTTCCTATAAAAGAAAACTAATCAAAAGAATCAAGCTTCATGTACAAAGGTTCAAAGGTTGATCTGAATCGTTCTGAAGCCCGTAAAGGTTAATAAAGGTATTTTTTGTCTAGTCTAAATTCCATTTAGTTGGCATAAAAATGATTCAATCATAGTTATGTGGCCATTTAGGATTCTGCTGATTAGTCTAGTCCCACCCCACGCTACTCAGGCGGCACAGGCTTGCCACTGGTAGTCAATGTGGTAAATGGTCATGTTACAAGACTAGCTGCAGATGGGTATGAGACATGGGGTAGGGTCATCATATGGGCTGGATATGAAGCTTCTTGTGTAAGGCTATATGGAGCTGCTGTATTCAACTTGAGATGAATGCATTTTTTCATGTGAATAACAACGCCCCATAGAGATAGCATTGATAGGCTATACGCCACACCCCCTGTGGCGTAATATGTCTCGATCCTCACTGCTGGTCACATGACACGTTTAGATGCTAAATTACGTGAATTTAAGCATTTTCAATTCGAAATATTACATGAAATAAATACAGACTAAACTCCCTGGCCTGCCATGGTCATTTAGTTCTGTGTATTTCTTCCACATTTGCTGCCCCAAAAACAGCCCCAAATTGGATACTTACTGCACCCTGATGACCTTCCCATCAGGATCTATCAGATTCACCAACTTATCCACAAACAAATCCACTGTTTTCAAAGCATTGCATCCCTCTCTGGCACAGAAATCACGATTTGCTTGCTACTCGCTCGGAGCTGCTCTTCGCCTTATTTCCGGGTGATAAATTGGTGTACGATGTTGGGATTGGCCGGGTCCACTAATTACCTCTAACTAATTGGCATTTTTGAAGTAGAGTTATTGTTCCAACGTCAGAAGTGCTGCTCGTGTTTTGTGGCGTGAGCATTTGGAGGAGCAGCTCAGGGTAAAATAAGCTGCTCATTGGGAATAAGTACTGTGTGTAGGTCGCTCTGTTAAAGGTGTCGTGAGGCTAGTTGGCATTGCCATAGTTGGGGCTCTTTATTGTAAAACCTCGCATATCACTATTAACTAAGTAATAAGCCAAAAGCCACACCTGGGGCTTTAGAATTTCAAGTTTATTACTGGCCTTAAAGCCCCATCCCGAGTTCAGGAATACTACTAAGACGATCTATATGGCGCGACTTTTACATGGTTATGCTATATAAATAAATTCCGATTGATTCAAGTGCATTTCTGGGAATTTGGATAGTGCATTATAACATGAGCCTATAACACATTCAGGGCTACAGCATAATAGCAGGTAATATCACAGTTATTTATATATATATATATATATCTGATATAAATTATGTAACTGTTAGCCCCATACAAAGAGAGAAATCCTACAGCTGCTGTGCTATATATCCTTATTAGTTTAATTAGACAGAATACACGTGAGTTGTATGATTTGTCACCGGGGTCTTAAATCCCCATTCTGAACTAAAAAAAAATAACTAGCTAGAGGGCTGTATGGTTTATCATACGTTGTGAGGTTCCATAGAAGAAAACCATCACTCTTTAATCATAGAAATCCTAAAGTTAGCTTACTTGATGATCACTATCCTAGTACCTTCAGAACAAGCTACTTAAAATCCCTCAACCATTGTACCTTTGATTCCTACCATCCAATAACACAATGCCAATGGTGTAGCAAACTTACCAGTTGGACATGTACCCAGCCCTTGTCAACTTCTCCCCAACAGTCCTATTTCTGGGACTTTTTATCAGTAGCATCAAAAGAATCGGATTGCTCTTATGTATGTGTATATGTATGTCTTAAAATCCTGGTTCGGAAATCAAAGAATGTAGTACCTGCTTATATCAGAAAGCTGATCTTAGCATTAATGATGTCATTTTGATGAAAAAAAAAACAACAAACAACAACTCTTCTCTCGTATCTCTTTGTGAGTTTCTGAGAGTAAAATCATTGTCATTGGCATGGTGTGATGAAATGCTTTAGAAATGAAGTTCATGAAATAAGCTTGCTGATTAACCCTATAGTATAAGGACTGCCCAGTATTTATGCCCTTATACCATTATGATGCATGAATGCCCGGCCCTTAGAGGGTTAACCAGTCTAGTCAGTCGTATCTCTTTGTACTGGTACATAAAGGGCGGTTTAGTTGGACATGCTGTGGTAGATTTAACCCTAATGTGGCGGGAAGCTTCCACAATAACATCATCAGACCCTTATCTACCATCGGTAAACCTCCGCCACCACACTGAAACCCTTTAAGGGCAACTGATGCAGGAGTGCATCTTGCCTATTGTTCAGCATGATGCACCGATGAACTACTGGGGAGACTGCTCGCCAGCACTTCATCGGAGCACATGCGGGAGTGTTTTAACTCGATAGGGTCGGCACAATGCATGAATGTAGACCTGGGGAGTTACTCACCAGGGCTGCATTCATGCATCATGGCAACGAATGGGCATGAATGTATTAATGCATTAGCTGTCCTTAACGGGTTAACAACATGGTCTGTGAGAAATTAAAATTCCAGAGAGGCTTTAGGTGCGGTGGATGGGGGTAGGGGAGGGTAGAGATGGCGTCAGCCGATAGACAGTTCAAACAGCTTCTGCTAAACATTTTAAGGAAAGCATTACACTGCATCCTAATTTCTAGTCATGATGCACCAATGCAGTGCATCAGGGCTTCATTTGTGCATCATGCCATTCACTTAGGCAGTGTATTGTACCCACATAGCACCCTTACTCGCCAGGGCTGCATTCATGCATCATGAAGATAAAAAGGCTTGATGCATGAATACATTTGCAGTCCTTAAAGGGTTAATGGTTCAATGAGCCGCTCTGGACAGCTCAGAGCTTTAGGGAGCAGCTCAGGGAGAAGGGAGCAGCTCGTGAGGAGGGATGAACAACACCGCTCCACTCAGATGTCAACAGATACAATCTCTTAATCTCTTATCCCTGTTATCATCAGTAACGGGAGGCAGGGGTTAGAGTGTCGGCCTTTTCAGAGGATTTTCTTTTTGGCTCATTTATAAACATTAAGTAGCAACGATATCATATGATGAGACACCTGATTTCTAATAAGTCCATACAAAAATAAGTTAGAATGTTTCCTTTATGTTTTTGGCCAAAGGGAATAATTTCAGGCTTTATACTGATAGGGAAACCACAGTGAAACAGTTTCAAATGGCTAACATTTAGAAGCTGAGGTGGGTTGAAGCATGAATACTTAGATTGACCTCAGCCAAGATGGCTGATGTCTAGAGGTCACTGCGGACTTCGTGGTGTGCGGGCGTCTCCCCAGACGGCGCCACCAGCTGGTAGTTTGAGGTATTTATTTGAAAGGTTTGAAACAAATAAATTACCGTCAGTAATTAGACATTCAGGACTCCGGCAGCTCACTAACCCTGTAGGAGTGCACCATGTCCATTGGTCGTTATGATGTACCAATGAAGTGCTGGCGAGTCTGCTCGCCAGCACTTCATTGGAGCATCATGCCGACCCTCCGGGAGTGTATCAACCCTGTAGGGTCAGCATGATGCATCAATGATGCAGCCCTGGCGAGTTATCACCAGGGCTGCATTCATGCATCATGAGGAACAAAGGTCATGATACATCAATGAATTCGAGCCCTTGCAGGGCTAGCCTCGCAGTGAATGGACGCCATGTGTGAGGGTTTGTTGTTACATCTGTGTGGACGAGGCAATGTGTGCACGATGTGGCTTCTGGCACTGCGAGGCAACTCTAGTTTACGAGGACGGCACCAGGGGGAGGCGTGACGTGCGGGGGCTGTAAAACGAGGCTGTAAAATAACCCCCAATGAAGCAGTTTTCTCTGAGGGTAGACGTGCTGAGGGCTGTTTTCCCGGAAAAAAAGAGAGAAAGGAATGCACCTGAAATCAACACTCTTGGCATTATCTCATGACCTGTCTTTAAGTAGGGCAAATTTATCAATTCACATGAATTTTCTGCCATATATTCCAGGTGTCACGCTCTTGTAGAGCAGGGAGTGTCACCTCCTAATACAATCCATCTCTGGCAAAAAAAAAAGAAGAGAGAATATCATTGACAAGTTCTACTTCTGTTACCTTAAGAAGAGAATTTGGTCAGAAGGGAACTGAAGCAAATCTATCTTTTCTTGGCAAACTGCTAAAATATGGCTCAGGTGCTTTGATTGCCTCTGTCTGCCATTTTCCCTTGCAGGCTGTAGCAGTGAGAGGACAGTATAGTGTAACTGGGTGTGATGGGGCGGTTATTTGCTGCACTATAATACCTATAATCTATACATAATATATTATGTGGGTGTATTTATATTACATTATGGGGAGGAAATGATATAGGGGATAGGCATAACCCTGCTAGATTAATATGGTAATAGCATTATATAATGAATAATACATTGAAAAGTTAATGGTCATAGGCTAGATTGATGAACTCATTTCAACCCTTTAACGGCTGCTGGTTTAGGAGTGCATCATGCCCATTGGTCGGCATGACGCTAGCGAGTCTGCTTGCCAGCAACTCAGTGGAGCATCATGGTGACCCTGCTGGAGTGTACCAGCACCGAATGGTTGAGTGATGTATGAATGTAGCCCTGGTTATTTACTCCTCAGGGTTACATCCATGCATCATGACGACTAATGGGCATGATGCATTAATGCATCATGCATCAAGGGGTAATCTGGTCCCTTTCAATCCATGTAAGATGGACTGATGCACTATCTTTACTCCTTCAAGTAGGCACACAGCCCTCTACGTCAAGTCCCTTTTCATAACACCTCATGACATAAAATACCTCCCCTCCCTGCAGCCCCCCCCAGCCCCAGCACCTCTTGGTCGTGGCCCCTGTATGACAGATACTCTACCGTAACGTGTATTACGTATCGTTTAATTGATGTTATTTGAAAGCATGAGTGGGTTTATGGGTTAATATTAATCCACGACCGCACAGCGGGAGTGGATTATTAACCCGAAACCCACAAGTGCTTTCAAATAACCTCAATTAATGCGTTTATCTGACAGATTCAGGAGAAGACATTTTGAAAGTGCATGCAATCAGCTTGCTTTGCCAAGCCGCCATGGCCATGTTATCACTCTGCCTTACATACCTCCACCTTTACACACATTTTTCAGGTAGAGTCCAAGCATGTCAAGTCCTGTACTTCTAGCACCAACAAATATACGATCTCTAGTTGGTGTTCGCCTACATTTTGTCTCCATTTTCTTCTAAATAAATAATAATCCAATGATTTTACATTGCGATCCAACGCCACACGGCCATTCCTTCTTGTTGACGAAGCAGGGAGGTGCCCGGATGTAACCTGACATACTTTCGGCTGAAGAACTGGATCAAATATGCGTCGAGCAAGGAATGGCCAAGCGCGACTCGCTTACAATGGAAAAATCATTGGCTTCTTATTTATTTCGAACCATATGGAGAATTTAAGCATGTCATGTTCATCTAGGATATCTTAGGATATTTCCCTGTTAATAACTCCACCTGCCACCATTGGATTCTATGCTAACGAGGTGTGCAAACATCAGGTATGTCGGACTGATTTTTCAAATACTTCATGTACATTGTTTTCTAGTACCGTTCGGCTTGGTATAGTGGACAGCGAGTCTGTCTCTTGCCACAGTGACCGTCTCTTGCCACAGGGAATGATTGCCATAGAGCCCGGAACGGTTTTAACTGGAAATGTATGGAAAGGTTGAATTTGTATACTTCTCTCATTTATTAACATGTCCAGGTTGAAACCAGCACCTTCTTGAAGACGAAGAGAAGGTCTCAGAATGCGGTTACAGCTTGATAACGCACCGCTGTTATAACCAAAAAAGCACAGTCTAAGCCCAAATCGTTAGATAACGGAATATATGTGATGTATGTATATTGGAGGCGGGGAGCAGGGAGATCCACAGGCGATAGATTTAATAAGGGGATTCGCCCAATATATTATAATGCCCATATTCTAACATTTCTAGTATCTGCTAGCCAGCACTTCATGGATCATCATATGACCCTTCCGTATGCTTGAATGTAGCCCTAGCGAGTTACTCACTAGGGGTTATATTCATGCTTCATGACGACCAACGAGCATGATGCATTAATGCATTAGCGGACCTTAAAGAGTTCAAGAATAACACAATCCTTTGATGGTTAAAATGCCTTCCATTCAAGACACACCCCAGTTATTCCTATGAGAAAATAGTAGAGCGGTAAAATAGCCCCTAGGGAGTGAAATTAAAGTAGTGCTGTCTCTGACAGCCGCGGATGAATTAACGTTCATTAAGATTGATGAGGGAGTGAGGTACACTCACCTTACAACACCCAATTAGACAATTATACATGTAGAATGGGGTCTGGATGAGTTATGGGGACTGGGGGTGTGGGATGGGAGAGGAAGAGAATAGGGAGGGATATAGATGACCATGGGAAGTGCACAGAGTCTCGATTCAAACCTGCACCTTTCCACCAGATTGAAACATGGCAACAGCCAGAGAGAACAGTTTTAATCCATGTAGCCCTATCTCTTCCATTGCCATTGGAACAGAATTCCAGTCCCCTTACTTGGTATATGTCATATATATTATGTACATCATACAATGTCGGGCTTCCCTAGCCCACTTAAAAGGGTCTATATCTCATCTATCCTATCCCCTCGGATGTGTGTGGTGCACATATGCATGGGCACCAACACATACCTCTGTGAAATAGTGTAATGTAGTTCTTGCCATGAATATGACCTTAGCTGTCGAAATGGCGTTAAATATCTATTACTCACTCACTCATCATACAATGTGAGTAATCGGCGTGTATTCCATATGTATTCATATAGGGTGGGAAGGTTTGTAGGATCCTGTACCCAGGTGACAAATGGCCTTCTGCTGACACAGTGTGTCTGGGATGTATACCTTTGATCTCTAAGCCGAACCTGTAAGTGTAACTCTTCACCCTTCACACTCTCACAGACACATTAATTGTAGTCTTGAGCTCTTTGTACAAAAGGTCCTAGTCAGGATTCACACCTTGAGTTAAATACAGCCCCCTCCATGGCGCCATCCACGACATCCTTATAATACAAGCTGCGTGAATGAAGCAAATGGACACTCCATGTCTCAGGCCTGAGTCTCAAAGGTTCTTTTTACTGTGTAATAGCCTACTCTATGCCCCATGCTGGTGGCATATTGAGAATCTGCAAATACCTACCACTTACAATGACATATCTTGTAAAATACTCAGGTCCTCTAGTCAGAGATGGCGAGTATCTCTTTCAATATCCATGTTTCAGGGAACAGATGACCAGAATAGTATTAAACACTATCGACATTGTAACCACTCATGTCCTAAAACCATTTGTTCAGAGGCTTGTCTCTAAAAAGTACCCTTGTGTTGCCTTCTGTTTCTGCTGGTTAGCAGTTTTTAACTCGGAATGCTTACCTCTAGTAGGAGTGAACCTGATAAAAGTGGACATCTTGTCTTTGCCTAAAGTTAGAAGTTTACTATGGCTCATTTAGACCAAATTTAACCCGAAGAAAAGAGAAGAGAAGTGAACAAGAAAATCTGGACAGAAAGATAAGGTACTTCTTTTCAGACGCCTGGATCCTCCTCCATGGATTCACCCTCAATATCACCAAGAAGTAGAAAGTTGAGGTTAGCTCCACCTGGCGCCAGGTTCACAAAGGTCCCACCAGGGGGCGGCCCCTGTCCCACCTGTTCCCGTCGTGTCTGAATGCCGGATGGAGACGCAGGGTGACGTATAGCTCAACCGGAACTAACCGCCGCCTACCAGCGCCGCCACACGCTGCTACCAGCTCAATACAGCCCTTAGTACAAGGGCGCCCTCACACGGGCTTAAAACTAACTAACCCCAGGACACTGAACCTATTGACACCAGGGGGTGGTCAGTGTCCTGGGTAGGGCCCTTTTAAACCAGGAGGAAAGGGTCCTGGAGGTAATGTAACAATTTTCTGCATAGGACAAGTCATAGATAACGTGTAAATTTGCCAGAATAAGGCCACGAAGGCACCAATTCTGGACAAGTCCCGATGTCTGGAGTTTCCCCAGTTCAATATTACAAAGTTTCTATTGGTTATGGCTCAATGCATATATAGCAAAATGTCGTCATGATGCCGTGTATGGCGGTGGTATCGTCTAGACCCTATGCCATCCTTATTGCATCTACCTTTGAAAAACACAGTACGAGAATACTTGGGGCCAATATATACCAATCTAATCCCCTTTAGCAGATGTTCTTTGTGGATCTTTTCATGTAGTTGGAAGTTTTAAACTGTTTATGTCCCAGACATGTCTTCAGTCCACTGCTGAAAGCCCCCCCCCCTTTCTGTTGGTATATAGATTACTATTTTATGAGCCAATTTAGTGATTCAATTAGAAAGCAGAACTTTTAGAGCCAAATGAATGCCAGCAGACTAAAAGTTGTATTATATAGTCGAGGAAAGTCAAATAAATTCACCACTATTGTAGAGTGTTATCCAGCTAAGTCAGCATTTTTCATTTTTACACTGATTCCCCTTCAGTTGCCATAGTGATAAACATAATGACCTCTTTACACCTACAGATCTACGGCAGGTAAAGGTATAATCAGCCGCAAATACACAGTTGGTGCATATCAGTTCATATCAGGAAAAAGGGTTGAAGCATGTTAGACATTCAACATGAATTGGCCATGATAATATAATAATACTCTCTCTTGCTGCGTATAGAGCTAACGCTGCCCTTGGGGATGTGCATTTTGCAAAGATAAGTATATTCTTGATATCACAAAATGATAGTATTTATTCATATGCAAGAAATAAGGCGTTTGCCACCTCCAGTTTCTCAGAATAAGCTTAAGACCAGACAAAGCTAAATATTGAATTCTAAAAGAAGCCCCTTTTGGCCATATTTATAAAAGTACCAATGGGATAGATCTATCATGTGCTGACGTCCAAACAATTGTCGATATGGGAATATCTTAAGTCGCCATATCCTTTCAGACCCCCCCCCCCCACACACACACACACGTACATAGTGTGACATGTGACATGGACCTTAGTAGGTCTTCCTGTCTAGACGCATGCGCACCTTTGTTCTTGCGGTGTCTGAGAGAGGAAGCCCTTCGTGGAGGTAGGCCTACCCATCACCTGTACAGATGAACATCTCAGATATAAGCTGATATGTCTGTTTGAATGACAATTGAATACCTATGCCAATCAGCAACTCAGTACTCTTATATACCGTAATTGCTCATTTTCCCGAGGGGCTCATATAATCACATGAGTAGACTCACATTGGCAACATCCCTGACAGAAAACCCAAATTGAAAGGTTTTAAATGAGCCAAGATCTTGTATAAGCGATGGGGCTTAGGGTAGGGGCCATCCATAAGTTTGGATACACTTGGAAATTTCAAGTGCAAGTGTATTTACGACTGGGTTATACCTAAAAGAAAATAAAAAGCCTCAAAAATCGGTGCCATAATTGTTCAGCATTCTACAAAGGGCGTCATGCATTTAGCTATGTACTTTGCTACCATTAACCCTTTAAGGGCCGCTGATGTAGGAGTGCATCAAGCCCATTGGTCGTCATAATGCACCAATGAAGTGCTGGCGAGACTGCTCACCAGCACTTCCTTAGTGCATCATGCCGACCCTAAAGGGTTGATGCATATACTCCTGGAGGTTCTGCATGATGCTCCAATGAAGTGCTAGTGAGCAGTCTCGCCAGCACGTCATTGGTGCATCATGACAACCAATGGGCATGATGCATTAATGCATCAGTGGCATTTAAAGGGTTGAAGAAGGAGAAGCTCAGACGTTTAGCAGCTCCAAGAGTCCCCGCAAGAGTCCACCCCTTAATGAGTGCTGCCTCCTCCTAGCAGGACGTGACGTCTTAGACGTAGTGGCGGCAGCGCCCCACGTCAACACAAACCTAGCGGTCACTTCAAACACTACCCGCAGCGCCACCTGCAGCTACAACACTGCCCCCTAGCGGGGAAGGGTAAACTGAGGTCTGAGACGTGCACCGATCAGGTGTGTGCAGGGCAGTGGACAATGGAGAGAGCTTCACTTGACCTTGAAAGACCGCATCATGTTTAAGTGCATCATGGCCATTTCTTGTCACGATGCATGAATGCAGCCCTAGCGACTCTGCCCTAGAGGGCTATATTCATTCATGCATCATGACAACCCTGGGGGTTTGATTTGCTCGCTAAGGGTCATCTTGATGCACCAATGCAGTACACATGCCAGCACTACTTTAAATGCCGCTGATGCAGGAGTGCTTCATGCCCATTGGTCGTCATGATGTACCACAGTCTCGGACGAGCCCAAACTGTACTATATACAGTCTGGGAGATTTATTATAGATCCATTGACGTTGCAACAGGTTGAAGCAGGTGTCAAAAGCTTACCTATGTTGTATCCTGACCCTAACCCTACAACCAAGAGAATATGCTGTTCCCTTGGCTCCTGGTAAATTGACTGCCTGGCTAGCTCAGTTGGGAGAGCAGAGGTTTACAAATCCAAGGGTCATGAGTTCAATCCCAGCCTAGGCCCAAGTTTTGTAGTTGCATTAAGCCTGCTGGTTCTAGTAATGAAGTTGCAACAGATATGGTCACAGGGAACAAGCTTCATTAATAAATATTCATTAGCACATAGGGGAATGCACCAATCAGTGAGGCCACTACCTTATGAGAAATTGATCCAGGATCCTGGATCATTTCAGAGGAGGCATTGCAGTGATTTGATAAGAAATCGTCCAGGCCCACTATAGGGCCTGGAAGATCGAGGCTGGATGTACCAATGAAGTTCAGGTGAGACTGCTCGCCAGCACTTCATTGGTGCATCCTGACGACCCTCAAGGAGTGTATCAACCCTGTAGGGTCAGCATGATGCATGAATGTAACCCTGGTGAGATGCTTGTCAGGGCTGTATTCATGCATTATGCCGACCAATGGTCTTGATGCATTAATGCATTAGTGGCCCTTAAAGGGTTCAGCACAGGCAGCAGGGTGCACTGTGTGACCTCATAAGGGCCTCATGAACTCTGTACATGGGCGTGGAAAGCAGGGGGGGACAGGGGGGACATGCCCCCCCACCCACCCACTTTTAGCCAACTCCTCAAAAGGTCAAAACTAAAAGGTCAAGCAAAGGGAGGTCAAAAATTGCAGAAAACCCCCCTGGTCCCACCCACTCCGAAACGGCTTCCCACGCCCCATCTGTATCAGAATGAGCCTTTTTTTTTTCTCACGTGCACTTCAGGCACAGATTCCACCATTCCCACTAGTATTATGGACAATTCCAATATCCTCTGACATTTACAAGAATGTCAAATGTCTGGATATGCTGCCCCAATATTGTGCTAACAGAATTCACTCTCTTTTTGTCAGGTCAATTTACAGTTTCTCTCATGTCATTGCTAGAATCTACCTGGTAGCCTTGTAGTCCTGTAGCCTAGGCTGTTAGGGTCTTGTTCCTAGTAAAAGGTATGAACAGTTAGTGACTTTGGACCTAGGCCAGTGATCTACCAAGGTCCTTCATGACTGCATTGTATATGGTATGTATATGAGCATTTAGTTCTATCATCAAGATGGTGGATAGTTAGAAAATAATGGTGTTACAACTATAGCCGTGGGTGTCAGGGTCATGTTAAGGGCATTAGTACAGAGCTATATTATGTTACTTAGTATAGTATAATAATGCACAGTGTCAGTGACTATTAATTAATCTACATAATATTACTGTCAGTATAAACCTGTTAGTTATAGTCCCTGTCTGCCCTTGTGTCAGTGTCCCCATCATGATGCACTGTTAACCCTTTACGGGCTGCTAATTCAGGAGTGCATCATGCCCATTGGTCGTCATGATGCACCAATGAAGCGCTGAGTCTGCTCGACAGCACTTCATTGGAGCATTGCATCGACCGTTTGGGGAGTGTATCAACCCTGTGGGGTCAGCATGATACATGAATGAAGCCCTACCCTGATGAAAAGCCAAAAGTCATAATGCATTTAGTATGCAGTCATTGAAGGGTTAATATCGGTTATTATCCTTGAATTAGCAGGCAGTTATATCCCTGCTGTACCAAGCCCTTCCCTGACGGCAGATATGAATATAAGTAACTTTTACACGGTTTAATTGTCTGAATGGAAGGTGGGCAGACTACATGATGTCACTTTGACTGTAATAATATATACTGAACACGAAAGTCACCACTCTTTCGACTTGATATTGTGGATATCGTGCATAGAGGTGTTTCAGACAGACAAAAAAGAAAAGAGTAAAATCTTCAGAGAGCTTAGAAATGTAATAAAGAACAGATATGAATTCAAATAATTCTCTATTCATCTCCACTTTACCGTAGAATCGACATTTGTCCTGCACTATTGTTGGGGAAGTTGTAGCACCCAATGTAAAAGGTGTTAGAAAGATATGTGTTGGCTGAGCTGAAGTGGTTTCAAACATGTCATATGGTGTGGCTTTCAATAATATTGACGATTACCTTCACCCCCACCCCCTCCATCACATACACACACGCCCTTCTCCATCTGGTTCATGAGTCAATGCGACCCTTAACCCATGAAGGGCTAATGCACCATGGCCATTAATTTTGTTGGCTGTATGATGCATGAATGGATCCCCCGGCGAGTTACTCACAAGGGCTATATTCATGCATCATGGCGACTATATGAAGTGGGTACAGTCCCAGAGGGTCGGCATGATGCGTCAATGATGTGCTGGCGAGCAGACTCGCCAGCACTTCATTGATGCATCGTGCCGACCAAGGGGCATGATGCACTCCTGCATCAGCGGCCCTTAAAGGGTTAAGCTAGCATATGGTAGATTGGGATATATAATGATAATTAGATAATAATGCTACAATTGATTCCTTACGCCTGATTTCACGTCGACCACCAGTTGAACCCTAAACATGTACCATTATACCCATGCCCACCTATATATTGACATGTTGATATTTGTCAACATGTGCACATACAGGAAATTGTAGAGAATATAATGATATGTTCATGTACATATTGTTTGCTACACTTCACGTGAGTATATATTGACATCGTATACGTACATCGTTGGCTTCGTGCTATTCGCACTGAAATAAAAATCGAATGAAATTTATTTCAATTTCAATACTTGGCAGCTGCTTGATGTGAGATTAGTAAAGACAAACAAAAAAGACAAAAAAAAAACCAACAAACAACCAGATTGATACAAAATGAGAATTTGAAAGTATTTGAAGTGACTCAAAATGATTCTCAATATTGAACTGAAGCTTTAAGAGCAGCATGGTTCTTTCATTAAATCGAATTCTCAACATAATGTATGAACTGGTTGTCAGTTTGCGTGAATACAGGACTGTACCTAAGTATCATACCAACACTGTCAGGTGATACAGTTAGTTATAGCGGAGCAGCAACATGCACCAATGAAGTGCTGGCGACCAAATTCACCAGCACTTCATTGATGCATCATGACGACCAATGGACATGCTATACCAATTAAATGCATTATTTACCCTTAAAGAGTTGAAGAATTGAAAAAAAGAAGAAAAATAATCATGTATGAGAGGTGTCAGTGTCAGTGTCAATGGACGATATCGTACATGGTTTATGTGTTAAACTTTATTTAATTCACTTAAAAATGAGTTATTGGGGAATGTGACCAGAACACAGTACTGAAAAATAAATTTGATAAAACATATGAACTCTTCTGACGCTGGTATAACTGGGATAGCTACACCAAGGTGAATTTACGAACAATGAAACCCCACTTATCATTATGAGCTGAATTTCTTCGTAATTTATGTAATTTATTTTCTAAACAAGCGCAATTCTTACCTTTAAACTTACAGGGGGTATTCTGTAGAAGATTGTGTTAAACGCCCTTTTATGTAGGCCAAATTGATCCTCTGAAACTCATATTCAGCTTCATATCATAGCTTATGTTTCATTATTATTTTATCTTCATTCATTTTTTCTATTTTTCCCCACTTTTCTTGTGGGAGAGGAGGGGTAAATTTGAGGAAGGTTCTGTTTGGAGAGTGACGTTTTAAAAGCCGTCACGCTGACGGCACACCGAGCTAAACCGGAAGTGACGTAAAAAGTACAAAACCTGGTTTCCTGTGTGTGTTGAGAGATGCATGTTGGGACAACTGTGGTGAATAAATGTCTCTGTACCGGCCCTTGTTCATGAATAATGTATTGTAACAGTCCACAGTGCATTAACCCTTTAAGGGCCGCTAATGCATTAATGCATCCTGCCCATTGGTCGTCATGATGCATGAATGCAGCCCTGGCGAGTAACTCGCCAGGGCTGCATTCATGCATCATGTCGACCCTACTGGATAGATACATTCACGGAGGGTTGGAATGATGCTCCAATGAAGTGTTGGCAAGCAGTCTCGTCAGCACTTCATTGGTGCATCATGACGATTAATGGGTATGATGCACTCCTGCATCAGCGGCCCTTAAAGGGTTAACAGTGGAAATGAATGTGGGAGTGGAAGAAAATGAAATTTGTCATCAAATAAAATTGAAGAGGACAGTCCATGGGATGACATTGGCTTTGTGTCTCTGTATTCAATTGTCATACTGTGGCTATTGTATTCAGTCCCATGCAACTGTATTTTTATCATGTTGAGTATGATAGCATCATAGGTTTTACCAATATCGGGTCCTATATCACAGACCTCTGTGTGATAGCCATCCCCTGTATCTCACAACTATTTAAAGCATCCTAATTATCCACAGAGGTGAAATAAAATAATTTTCCATGTCAATCTATAATATACAATTCATAAAAAAATAGTGAGGAAGATAACGTTAATGGGCCTGACTGAGGGCTGCCTCACTTCGCTTAAACACGTTGGATAATCTCCAGTCAGCCCGAAATTCAGCAAATACTTCATTCCGTTAAAATCATTTTTCTCCCCAAAAACGCAACTTTTTAATTTTTGTAAAAATAAAAATATCTTTAAGGGGGAATTCCCATTTTATGACTGAGATTCCTGAAAAAATCTTGTATATTTCCTATAGAAAATTGAACAATTCCCAAATTATTGGTGACCAATGAGTGGCATCTCTGTATTTTTCATTAACCCTATGTAACCTTATATTAACCCTTTCCCTCCTTCCACTCCCCAGGTACAGCATCACCCTCCACGTTCAGTGACTTCTCATTCAGTGTCGAGCCCTCGGACACAGTGGTAGAGAGTAACACGCCCGCCCTGCTCAATTGTTCCGCCATACGCCACCAGGGGGCCACACCAGACATCACCTGGGTACATAATAATGATGAACTACTCAGCGACTCCGTCACTGACCCTAGGAGGTAAGGAACTCATCTTATATCTACTCCAATGCTTTTTTATTGAATTAATCTCTGGCGTATAAGCTGCTTCTTATACGCGATGTTTTAGTTTTCCCTGGATCCACAAGAGGGAGACCAATACAAGACCTTTCTTTTGATATGTTACACTCCCCCATAGTCATAATATGACATAAGGGGATTCAGGAGGGTCTGGATGGTTCCCTGAGTTTATGCCAGATTTTGAGTCATATTATAAACAAATACGGTATTTCCCTAAACCATGCCTTATGGGCGAGGTATTGTGGTATGTGCCTTTTATTGTTATAATGTAGTATAGTAATGATGAATGCTGCTTATATTTTCCAAATACTCCTCTTATTGACAGAATGAAGTGGCCTTGTCCTTGAAGTATTATATCAGTCGCAATCGTATTTCACCGTCCTAACCGGTTTTATAGATTGGAATTAAATTTTGGTGTATGACTTGTAAATGAAGTTTTTCCCTACCCTTGTACTGCTTTAATATAAAAGTAATTCCTTACATTCATAAACAAATTGGGGTAATTGGATATGACATTAAAGTTCTCTACTTTAAAACCAGCTATGTCCTGAAAAATCATGGTAAATGTTATGAGGTCTACCTTTTCTTGTCCTTTTCAGATATAAATTGGAGAATGGGTCATTATTTTTTACAAAAGTTTTACACTCTCGGTCATACCGACCGGACGAGGGGACCTACCAGTGTCGAGCTACTGTGCACGACCTAGGGACCATAGTCAGTAGGAAAGCCAAATTACAAGTTGCATGTAAGTATTCTTTGACTTTTTTCATTTTTTTTCCCCCTATTTTTTTTTGCTCCAAGTATTGTTTAATGCACTATGTCATGATCTCTCTTTCAAACAAGAAACATTTTGGTATCTCATAATATGGTTCTGTGTGTTATATCCCATATGTGTGTTTCATTGGCTCAGGGACCCCCCTGAGTTTATACCGTCAGGTAGGTGGTAGCAGTTTCAAAAAGTCAGTCATCCAATTTTAAATTGTGACTTTCATTCAGAATTTCCAAATAATTTTTTTTTAAAAACACATGCAGATGGATGAACAAGATGTTATTGTGTCCATCTGACACAAAATAATGGAAAAACGATAAAGAAAAAGCACCATTATATCTTTAGTAAAAAAACAATGGTTCCAGGTGCAATTTTTCTCCAATCCAGTCCTCCATAGGCTTAGGTCCAGGCTTGACTTTTCTCTCTATATTCCTATATGATCATGGGAGAGTTGGGTCCAGCTTGCAGCCAGAGCGTCTAAACGTGATACGCTGGTTCCTCCGCTACACACCAGGTGGCGCCACCCTGAGCCTTGTGTGTGCACTGCACATCGCCCAATTTTATCCCGTAAGATTCCCAATAAAATAACTAGTATTTAGGTTCTTTTTAGTTTCCCAAGCAGGGCAGCTTTTAATTCATATTTTGCTGCGAATTGCCGGATAGCAAAAAAAGGCCATCAGTTTCATTCCGACACTTCCTGCGCCTTAGAGTTTTTACCAGACTAAGCTGTAATAACTTCTGACTTGAATATATTGTTCGCTTTTTTCATATCACTCCATTTCCTGACAGTAGATAAATGCCTTTAAGTTGCACACAAAGTTCCAACAGCTCGGTGGGGCCATTTCTCATCATAGAACTGAAGTCAATCTGTAGAAAACATCTCTATGATTTCTATCAGTGCCCAGTGCTTGGTTTGCCCATAGATCCCCAGTCTATATGCCTAAAGCCAAGCAAAAAGGATTACCAATGTATCCTCCCGTGGGGTATCAATTCTGCTTGGCTGCTCAGATAAGTCCTTTGTGAGGATGTGGTGGGTCGGTGTGACCAATGACATTGTCCCCACTATCCTATGCCGCCCCCCTTTGAGCAGTCATCTCTATGGTATATGGCGAATCAAACGCTTTAGCCCTTCAATGGACGCCGCATAGTGCTTTTATGAGCTTTGCCCTTTTGGTCGCCATGATGCATGAATGTAGCCCTGGCGAGTAACCCGCCAGGGCTACATTCATGCATCATGCAAACCCTACAGATTTGAGCTACATGAACAGGATTGGTACAATGTCGCAATGCAGTCCTGGTGAGTAGACGTCCCAGTCTTGCATTGGTGCATCATGCCGATGAATGAGTAAGGATGCAATAAGGCATCATGCCTTCCCTAAAGGGTCAACCAGTCATCCCTGTGGTAGATATAGAATCAAACACTTCTCCTCAAACCGTGCATTAACCCTATAAAGGCCACTAGGAGCAATCGGTCATCATGATGCACCAATGAAGTGCTGGTGCGGCTGCCCACCAGCCCTTAATCGGAAAAAAATGCCAACTGGGGGTGTACCAACCCTATAGGGTGGGCATGAGGTGTGAATGCAGCCCTGGCAAGTTGCCGACCAGGGCTGCATTCATGCATCATGACTACCAATGGTGCCTGATGCCTTTACAGGTTTAAAGCACCCCTCAAACCCTGCATTGAGCATCCCCCTGATGTCATTTAGATAGGAGCAGCTCGCTATCATGGGCTGCTCTTTCTGCTCCGCCGCCACCAAAAAGGAGTGATTTCCCGGAGACTGCCACCAGGGCTAACTACTTCCACAGAGGGTGCTTTGGTCGCGGGGTGGTCACGCGTGATGTGACTTCACTTCCCTTTTAAACCTGCATTATGACAGAGACTGAGATTTATCGGCCATCTTGATGCACTTCTGGTGAGTAACTCACCAGCACTGCATTGGATCATCATACCGACCCTTTGGGAAGGTATCATTCCCGTAAGGTCATTATGACGGATGAATGTAGCGCTGGCAAGTAACTCGCCAGGGCTACATTCATGCATCATACATTTAAAGCAGATTGAACCCCTTAAAGGGTTAAGATCAAGAGCTGCTCCATCTTTGATCAGGAGTAGCTCACAGAATGATGGCCCCATAACACGAATGTGACATGAAGGGTTTTGAGGGAATTGCTCATTGAGCTCTTTCCTGAACTCCTCAGGTCCGCTCACCATTATTCAGAACTTTTCTCTAAATTGTTAAAACCTTTTCAATAAAATGCTTGAAGTTATTAAGCCCACTGTTATTGGGTAAATGCAATTGATGTCTAAATGTCAGTCCACCTCTGGCTTTCAGGGGATTGCTCATTGCGATACTTCCTAGCTGCTTAGGGTTTGATCAGGAAAATGCTCAGTTGCTCTGAATTGCTCAAACCTTCTCAGTAAAATATATGAAGTTTCCAAACCTACAGCAGTTTGGTATTTCCTAATGCTGCCTCAGTTCTTTCCGATCAGGCGATATTGGACATGTCTGGATGTCAATCGCAGACAACTTCCAGTTTTCAGGAATCTGTTCATTGAGACACTTCCTAACCTGCTCAGGGCTGAAACTGCTCTGAATTGCTCAAACCTTGTCAGTGAACATTGAACATTGTTAAAATGTCACTCTCGATGAGAAAACTTCTCAATTTTGTCTGTGAACCCCAAGACTTAATCGCTTTGGACAGTCCATTGAACCTATCTGCCATTGGCTCTACATTTTCCTTCAGACACAGTTGCTGTTGAAGTGCTGGTGAGCAGACTAGGTAAGCCAGCACTTCATTGTTGCATCATGATGACCTATGGCCATGATGCAGTCCTTAGAGGGTTAGGGCAGGAGGAGATACACCTGATTCACATTATAAAGCAGCAGCAGCAGCAGGCAAAAAATGTATGTAGCAGGAGAAAAAAATGTACCTCCACCTTGAGGGATGAGACTATTTGCCATATGTCTGTCCCACCTCCCAGTCTCTCCATATGTATATATAACCCCATGAGCACCAGCCGATGCTTTATGCTTATCTGCCGCTATGGTGTGCCACTGATGCTATAAGCCAGCCAGCAGTGCATTGATGCATCATGTGGGTCCTGCATTGGTGCTTCATGCTCATAAGCCAGTAGGGTTATCATGATGCATGAATGCAAAAGAATTTGGCCCTTGAGGAGGCAAAATACTGCAGGACTTCGCTACTGATTGATGAGTTACTTGTATCTAAGGCCACTCAAAAAAAAACTGGTTTCTCATCACCGCGCGCATCATAAAATTGTGTTTTGAATAATTTTTTATTTTCTTTTACATATTTTTAGTCAAAAAACATGGTAAAAATAGACAAACATGGGCATATTTGAAATCAAATTAAAGCTAACAACGTTGGCAATGCAGTGAACTTAGAGATTGAGTGCATTTTCACAGCTCTTTATAATCAGTAAACTCTTAAGTACTAAAATCAAGATTTTCCATCTCACCCACTTAGTTTTCACCCCGATACGCCCAGGGTGAAAAAAAAAAACTGCCCTCGTCATATTTTTCAGGGGTTGGTGATGAGAAACCAGTTTTTTTTGAGTGGCCTATACAGAAGCCGACCGGCCTGCCTGAGGTAAACAAGTTGTCTATTTTAGTTGAACGTTCCTGATCTAACATTTAAATCTCTAAAGTGTCTAAAATAAAGAAATTCAAAGATGCTTCACATCTTTTCCTCCCCCTTTTTACCCTACTAATGAGAGGAATTTAGTTTCCCCGCCGTTACCCAGACTGGAATTAATAAATTACTTCCAATAATAAAATTATCTGCATGAGACGTTTTGATACCTTGGAGAATGTCGACCAGAGGGTAGAGTCAAGAATACTTTCCTTCTTGGGACTGATGCTGATGCTGATACTGATGCTGATGCATTAGTGGAGGCAGACAGGGGAACAATATGAGGCATCCATCATAACTTCTCCTGTATGGACCACATAGTATTTAAGTGCCCTTTTGTCGACATGCAGCATGAATGTAGCCGTGGCAGGTACCTCACCAGGGGTCGGCATGATGTACCAATCAAGTACTGGCTTATACAGCCACAAGCACTGCATTGATGCATCATGACAACTAAGGAGCATGAACCTGGAGGCATCATGCTGCATTTAAAGAGTAGGAGTCAGGGGTCTAGGGGGGCTTATGAGAGAGAAGAAGGGTACAAAAAGAGGAGTTTGCTATCTTATCTTCACAGCGAACACCGCCCGGAGACAAGCGGAAGATGAGCGATGAATTTATAACGACTTAACAAAAGACTCTGCTCTGTGAGTGAAACAAGACCAGTCTTTCTCCATGACAGCGGCCGCTCTCCCAGCATAGTCTGGTTACTACGGCATTGTGCTTGGTGATTGAAGAGGTGTGGTGGCTTCCATAGTCTTGGTCCTGGCTTCAGTGAGTTGTGGACTGGTATCATCAATAACTAGGAGTCACAAGTTTTGGTGTCTGACTACTTCTACAAAGGGGACTCAAGCGGAATGTTGACCTTTACGGGCTGAGAGTATGTAAATACATCATGTCCATTATCATCATGATGCAAGGATGTAGCTCTGGCGAGTAACTCGCCAGGGCTGCCGTATTGGCCTGTATAAGCGGTGGGTCTTGAATAAGCAACGGGGATGTAAGGGGCGTTGAAATTTCAAAATACACTTTTATCTAAGTCTTGAATAAGCACCGGTCTTGAAAAAGTGCCGGGTAGAGCCTACTTGAAATTAATGAGTGCCCGGACGCTTATACGGTGCATTCATGTAACTCAACTCCCATGAATAACTTCCAGAGACATCTATTGGTAGCAGGCGGAATCTCAGATGTAAGGATGATACATTGTATTTTACTTATCTGAGATACTGTACATCATTGTGACGTAGTGTTGACGTCACCAGTCATGACGTAACTATGGTCACCTGTGCCCCACCAAAGGCCCAGTGTTAAAAGGATCAGTCAAGGCTACTTTGTGCTGAGTTAGGCAGATCACACTACAGGGTCCATATCTCATAGACTAGATGCTTTGATGTGACTCACAAGGGGATAGGTGCTTAACTCCCCAAATACAGCATGCTGCCTCAAGGTTCATGTTGATTTGTCGTGATGCACCGATGTATTGCCGATGAGTAACTTTATAGCATCTTATCATCCAGAGTGAATCAATCCCAAATTGTCAGCATAATCAATGAACTCAATCGTGGCGAGTAACTCGCAAGACGTAAATTAATGCATCATGGTAACTAACAGGCATAGTGCGTCAAAGCTTTATGTGACATTAAGAGGGTTAATAGTCTACAAGGAGGAGGAATGAGGCATAGAGAGGGGTAAAAATGTAAAGAGACTGTTTGAGTGAAGTTCAGGTGGTGGGTGGCTGGCTCTGAGTGACCCAGGCAGGAGTCTTAAGAGTTGAAGGGGTTTCCTTCAGTCTCAGGAGTAAAAAGAGTGTAGTATTGGGTGACGAATGCACTGAATACCCAGTGCAGAACACCAATTTCACTTCAGATATTTAGCTCAAAGTCGATTGCGGTAAACCGTAGCAGAAACTTCCCTTCTATCCTCACCAGTCTGCATATACAACATATTTATAACATTACTGGAAGATGCGGTTCATTTCAGGACTGGTTATTTTCAGTATAACCAATTTTCAGCCCAACTTAAAGCAGAAGATCCAAATAATTTTGATATTGTAGGTATTTCAGGACCAAGTCAGAAAAGTGTTCTTTGTGATGGCCATCATGATGCATCAAGGCAGTGCTGGCGAGTCTACTCCAGCATGGTACCTTTGCATCATGCCAACCCTTCGGGAGTGTATCAACCCCGAAGAGTTGGTATGATGAATATAAATGCAGAGCCCTGGTTAGTTACTCACCAGCACTGCATTAATTTATTACTGTGGCCGATCCAAGATTTTGAAAACAGAAGGGACGCGCCTTTCAAGTTTTATTTAGCCCCTATTGTATATAAATCTAAGGCTTCGTAAAGAAAAAATTAACCCTGCACCCCCGTCTAAATCCGCCACTGCATCATGACGACCAAAGGAGCATAGACAGATGATAATTCACCCCCTTTTCCCCAGGCTCCCTGACGTCCAGTCTAGTAGTGTAGGTAGGAATGTGGATTGGGACAGACAGGGTGGATGTACATGTGAGGGAGGGGTGAGTACACCTGTCAGTGTGGTACACCCACACCAAACTAACACCCACAATACAAGCTGACAGTAAACAGTCTACCATGCACCAACTTTACTACATGCTCTCATGTCCCCCTCAGACAGTGGATTTCTTTTAGAATGACTAGAAATACAATTCATTGTTGGTCATACTGGAATAGAATTTCCCAGACACAGCGATTGCACTTTTACTGGTTTACAAGGAATTCCATGTATTTTCAGCCAACGGGTGGCTTATTTTTAGGCAAAATCAAGACTTACATGCGTCGATTCAGTCATCAAAGTGCTAAGCCTTGCCTAATTTCAGAGCCCATTTTCGGCTCAGGGCAGACAACATAGATGTCTGAGTGAAGTAGAAATATGTAAGCCAGTCTGGTGAGCAGGGTGAATCTTTACTCACTATAATGTGTAATGAGGTGTATGCAGCATTAGCCGGTATGCGCTTAGAGATGAAAAGCTTACCTGTCACACCTGAACATTTAGATGGCTTCTCACCTGGTCACACATAGAGGGGGTGCTCCTTGAAGGAGCCTCATAGTGTAGATATATCTCACATTTAAGTCATCTGAAACAGTCAGTGCTGCCCCTCATTGCAATTTGTAAAGAGTTATGACCTTTGAAGGATGGGTTTTCACTCATTACAACATCTGAGCATCAACAAGTCACATATCGAGTCGTGGACAGTGGTTGGCCATGTTGATAAACTGTGTTGTCATTTTCAAGCGCCAGGTCATACATGATTAACCCCTAAAATGGTGCTGGGTTTGGGTTCGTTGAAATAAATCTCAATCATTGAAAATAGACCTTGAATAAGCGCCCGCCTTATGTAAGGACTGGGGGTAATCAGGCCATCAAATCTATTATCAATCATGACGATATAAAAGAGTATAAATTCCATTTAAGATGGAACATTCATATATGTGTATGGCTGTTCCATAGCTATGTGCAGCATATTGTGTGTGTATATATATATATATATATATGTATATATATATATATATATATATATATATATATATATATATATATATATGTGTGTGTGTGTGTTATCAAGGCTAATAGAAAATGGCAGAGCTATTACAGTAATAGTTCAGCTATTAATGTATAATGTATAAAGTAGAGTTAATGTACCAGGTAGAATGATTGATGGTCGCAGGTGATGTTGATTAGATAAATCACAGGTAGATTAGTCATGATAACTGGCACCTGTGGCAGTCTACTCATCAAGTGTCTAGCAATCATACCTCAATTAATTCAAGCTTTCATGTAATTTCCTGGCAGGTGTATTTCCAAGAAAGACATCTTCCTCATTTTCTAATGGCTTGTAACACTGTTTTAAAATCATACAGTAATTTCCTTTTCAGATATTGATATGGTTCTTCAAGTTTTACTTTGAATAAAGACCTTCTATTTTTATAGAGGATCCTTTAACTTAGATCTGGTGATTAAGTCAAATGGCTATCAAACAATTATGAATGTTAATGGATATTCTACTCCTGAATAAACTGCATTTAGTGTTTAGAAAAGCCCTATCATATTAGCTCTTCTATAATGCAGTTTGATTCAAGTTAAGGACAGGTAATTTCTATTAACAATAATACATTTTCTATTTCAGATTTAGCAGAGGAGTTTTCAGAAGAGCCTCAGGACCTGAGTTTACATTTAGGTGATACAGCCATGTTGGCATGTTCTATAGCGGGAGCGCCACGGCCCGCAATACGGTGGTATAAAGAGGACATTCAGATAGCCACAGACTCTGACAATGTCAAGTATATTCTACACCCTGATGGGGTTCTAGAGATCAGCCGAGTAGAGTATTCTGACTTTGGGAGGTATAAGTGTATAGCAGAGAATGTGGAGTCTCGGACCAGCCGCCTCGCGACACTATCAGAGAACACTGACTCATGTGAGTATACTCATTTTGATATTCTTATATCATATAAGAGAAAAATGTCTGCAATAGCAGATGAGAAGGTATTGTTGCTTGTCAGTTTGATATCTTCTCATATTGTTAGAATTATCCACATTCCAAATGTCAAATTTGATGCCAATCAGATATGTTCAAAATGTATGAAAAGTCCCCTTTGGGTATTGGAATAGGCATGATACATGACGGCTATGCATGATTAAAAAAAAGCGTCTTTTTAAGAGGGAGCAGAATATTTGCCAATGACCATTCTGCACTGACTATCCAGAGAATGAGCAGTGCCATGGACTAATATGAAGAACTGATACCCACTCGTTTCCCCTTCTACAAGTACCGTAGTAATTACTCGGTATGATCCCATATTAAGCATTGCCTTCAGTGCATTGCATCCAGGGCTGCTGCTGCGCGCTCGGCCGGGTAGTTCTGGTGGTTCGTTAGACCCATTCATAGCCACATAATTGTCATTACTGGTTGTATTTGGGGCAGGCACGCACCAGTCCACATACCATTTTTTGCTATCACGGATCGTTTTCCCCTGCCCTGCCTGTATTCATATGCACCGGACATGTCACTCGGTATGGCCAAATGATGATCACATGATCACTGGTGGCATCATATGACCACCAGCTACCAACCCCTTTATCCTACCTCCTGCCCCCCCCCACACACACACACATGCCCACACACTCATCAGAGGGATTGTCATCTTTATCAATATGATCCCCGGTCACCATGGTAACACATCAACAGTTGTCATGACAACTGCCTCACCAGCCTCCAAACGGACGCCTGTTGATCACACCGCGTAATCACCACTTGAGTACCCAGTAGTTTGGGTGCTCCCCGGGGAATAAGGGGAAATACTGTGTAGTGGTTGTGATGGTGGTGGGGGGGGAGTTATATGAATGGTGGGGGAGTAGAATAAAAGGGAAAGGGAGGCATGGGGGGAGGGGTCCAGCATTATCCCATTGGCAATACATAACCCATGATAACCCTGGAGGCAGCAAGTGGTAAGGGAGGGGGTGGAGGAGGGGAAGTATTGGTGAGTCATGGAGGAGTGCTTGTAGTGGCACTATTGTGGTAAATGGGGGAAGCTGTGGTGCTATAGTGGTGATGAGGGGAAGCCGTGGATTTAGATTTGTGGTTGATATCTCACCAGGAATTCAGGAAGGGTTAATCTGATATTCTGCTGAGGGAACAGAGCTGAGGCAAGAAGTTGTTAGAAGGGTTAAAGGCAGAAACCAAAAACATTAATCCTGTAGAGAGGACACCCTTAAATACGTTCTGAGTAAAAAGGGGATGTCATCTATGTAAATAATCTCTGTTTGAATGGAAAGAGAGTTTTTGTGAGGAGGAAATGTGAGACTTTGCCAAAGGGCATGATGGAGAGCAATCCTTTCCTTGCTTTTGCAGGAAATGTAATTTCTTCAGAGGATTTTCTGCATTAGATTTGGTTAATTTCCTGCAAAATGTTACCCGAAATTGCAAGATTTCCTGCCTTTTATCAACTAAGGAGTGACATCCCTGAATTCTCGTGAATACGTCTGGAGGAAATACAGGTGATTATGCTCTTCTGATCGGCTTCTTTCAGCATATCAAAACGCCGCATGCTGAGCCAGTCATTACTTGCCTCTACAGAACAGACACCACTATTTACTCTGCCTCAAAAGCAACTATTAACTTCTTGCCTCAGCAGAAAGTCTGCCAGAAATGCAAGGAGGCAGGCAAAATAGCTGCTGCACTGAAGAAGGGTACTAGGAAAACTAGGAAAAAAAAGTATACAAAAATCACTGGCTGTTTTAAAGAATGAAAGCTGTTTTAACAAATGAAATTAGAGACAGGAATTGAGCAGTATATTGAGCGAAGGCTTTGAGGTTTCCTGCCAATACCTATTGAGTATGTTTAATTAAGAGCGAAGATAGGCTTTGTACATTATTAAAAAAAGCTGTACAACAAGCCCCTGGAGAAGGGTTTAATTGGGTATCATGGCACGAGAAGTGGAGGCAGTGAATTGCTCGTGTGAAATGACACACGATGCATGCTGTGCACGCCTTAGCATGCGCACGTTAACATGAGTCCGGTCATGGGGCGACTCATGCATCCCCCAGTCACATTCAGCCTGCCACCTCTTCATCAAGCTCGGGGTAATTCATGGGTCCCACCACTTTATGGCAGTGGGGGGTATTTAAAGTGGATGACTCAGCAACTTGGGAGTCTTGTCTTGAGGGAATGAGGAGATCTTAGATTTAACCTCCTTTCTGTTAGGGGAGCTTAGACCTTGCGGTTAGCATAAAGACAGGGAAAGAAAAGGTTAATTTGTTGGACTTGTGTTCCCATTCATGTGGCTGCAAAAGGGAAGCTAAATTCAGTTTCATAAATGGAAACAGATTAATGCTCCTATAAGCAGATTCTGAACAAGAACAGGCATACTCATTTTCTGCAGGGAACATTACAAAGACTCTACAAAAGGAGCATTAATCTGCCAATCCTTGGTACATTTCATTAGTAAAATTTGATCTTAGAAATGTGGAAATTTGCCTCTGTAAATAGAGTTCCTGTAAGAGTAAGAAAAGAGAGTAAGCTGAGGTATGTAAGTTTCATTACAGGAGTAAAGGATGGCCTCTAACAAAGAGGAATTAGTCAGTCAATGCCTGCAAACATTCATTCAATCAGCCACCTGTGGCCTACTGGATGGGGACTGCATACAATCTACAGAAATATAGAGACAGATCTATCCTAGAATGACAGGGTTTGGGAATGATTATTAGTATGTTATGCTCATTGGTCAACACCCTGCAGGAATGCAGCCCTGGCGAGAAACTCGCCAGAGCTGCATTCATGCATCATGCCGACCCTATGGGGTTGATTCACTGCCGGAGGGTCGGCATGACATTCCAATGAAGTGCTCCAATGAGGCGGATTCACCAGTTGGTGCATCATTCTGCCTGATGGGCATGATGCACTCCTACATCAGCTGCCTTTAAGGGTTAAGGGTAAGGATAAGCAGGGGGCAGGTGTATGGCGATCTCTGATTGAAAATCGAACCTATTGCATATTGCATAAGTGTTGCTGGTGTCATCAGGACCTGGATTACCCTGGGGTAATCTGGGGTAATCTGGGGTAATCCACTCAGCGGGATTAAGGCTGAAGTGTGGGCGGGACGCCCGCGGGTGGGGGAGGCACTCTGGAGGAGGCACTGGGGTGTGGCATCATCTGGAGTGACAGGCACTCCCCAGCTAAACCAGGCCAGATAGAAATGGGCCAGAATTATCTGGGTTTCGGGTTTTACAACCCTACCAAATGAAATACAAGATTGTCCGTCATATCTAAAGGGATGGATCAAAATCTTCAAGAGTTTCCTAGATTTAAGACATTTTCAAGTTCCTAGGACCTTTACATTTCTATACCAAACCAAAATAAAGCAAAAATGAGCATCTCTGGGATTCTATATTTTGCTCAGTTATTCCCATCCTTTATATTATTACCCCTGAAGAAAATGATTAATTCAAAAAGTTTTAGTAAATAGACAACCCTACTTTGGAAGACATTGGCAGAATCTTAAGGCAATTGCTGTATAAATACTCAACCCACATTGTTGAACACATGGTAAAGGTACTTTGACACTAACCACCTAATTTACAAATGCCTTCTCCACAGTTTTTGTGTCCAGTTGAAAAAGGGTCAGATTTGTCTCTTCTCATTTGAATTTAAAGTGGACATTTTGCTTGTGAATCATGTTTGAATGTTTTCTTTCATCAAAAGAATGAAGGAAAAATCTCCAGGAAGTGAAATCTTAGATGTGGTTTAAAAAGGGTTAAGAATTGCACCTAATTGAGTCACAGAGAGTTGATTGTATTAGCATCCAACTCATCTCGGCCAATGCGGAGTACAGAACCCGTGGGGCTTAGAACGCGCATGTCTCCACAACATTGGACATGTTCCGCGTGCTACATGCCTGTAAGCATGTATACCCTCACACAGGGTACAGGCCATACCCTAGTTTATATTGCTGTTGGGTAAATACTACCCTAAAAACAGACCCATCAGGGAAATGATCACATCTGCTAGAACAAATGATCAGAAAATAAACATATATAAGGGTCAATGTAGTGCAATGTACACATGACAATGATAGAAAAGTGTTAGCTCAATATACTACAAGGTACATATAGTTTTTGATTCAATGGAATGCCTGTTATTCTCCAGGCCTTAATCAAGCTGACACTTTTTAGGTATACCAGGGTATATTCCATGTGGCTGTAATGAGATATATACCGGGTCTACCTTTACAAAGATTTCCTACATCTGCTATATTTTCTTACACTTTTAGTCCAAAACGTATACTGCCATTATAGGGTTGTTGCAAACTGCTTAAGTGCATTGGTGTCCATAAGCATTTAGTCATATGCCAGTGCAGTGGCTGCTGCAAATTAAATTAAGGCACACATACTGCTCTCACTCCCTCCACGCAGTCTCCAATACCAGCACCCTGCGGTGTTTTGATATGCATTGAAGCTGTGAACATGCGTGCATGCAGAGCACGCTGCTAGTGCGACATGCGTCTAAATCCCAATACCCTTATACACCTAACCCGCAGTGCATACATCCAGTGCACACACACATACTGTAAATCCTAGCATATAAGCGGCATTCATGTATAAGCAGAACCCTGAGTTTTTGACTTTCCTATAAGCCACATTTTGGGGTTAAATCCCTTTATATATCCTATACAATGTAAAATCCCACATATAAGCCACACCTTAACTTCTGGAAGGCTTTATGACAAGCCTCAGTAGGGCTCAGAAATGGTCTAATAAACTGTGCTTTATATGCAGGGGTTTCCTGTTCATTCCCTCAGCACACACACTCTTTCAAGCAGCCTCCAACACCAACGCCTGCCAGCGTTTTGATATGCATTGCCAGCAGCACAGCCAGCTCAAGCAATAACCCGGGTGTTGCTCGATCTGACACCGCGAGCTGCTCCCCACACCCCGAGCTGCTCCCCATAAGCCAAGTGACTCACTTCAAATATTGGCCCACCAAGCTGGGGTCTGTGTGAAGGAAAAGAGATAAGATTCCCATATCCTGAGCTTCTCCCTCTCCCGCAGCCCAGCAGCTCCCTGGGAGCTGTAAAGGCAATGCATAGAGCCAGGCCATGAATGCGGTGTTCATATAATGTGCCGCTGCTGAGAAACCCAGGTCAATTTCCCACAGTGTTTATTTCATAGCGGAGCAATTGAGCTGCTCGGTTCATGACAAGGTATTTGCTCAGAACCGTCCCGCTGACCCATTTCAGGTGTTTGAGTGTTGGGTTGGGATTGACAGGGGGTAAATGACCTAAGACTAACTCTATTTGAGCTGTCCATGTTCTGGTATGAGCTGCTCAGGTCAACTAGGGATTGACCTATTTCAGGTATTGGTGCTTGAATAGGGATTGACAGAGGGTAAAGAGACTGGGATGTTGTGGGTCTGTAGGTGTTATGAGCATCTATGAGCAGCTCATACGGAGATTGACATGGGTTTAGAGGAGTTGGATATGGAGAGATTACAGTGGGTTATGGCTCTTTCAGAAACATCTATTTATTCCTACTGCTCTTGTGTCTTCATTGGGACTTCATATCATGGAGCTGGCTCCTATTCAAAGCAAAGTATAGCTAGCTTTCTTTGAACGACTCTAATAGCCCTTATCTACAGCTTAGGGCATTAGATTGACCAGGGATTATATTATCTTGCAGAACTGCTTATTTACTGGGATTTATATATCAAGCAGAAAGTCAATTTCCTGCAGAAATTTAAGCAAAATTCATGTAGCTCCTTCTGTTCTTGGACCAGGGCTAATATACCAGAGTTGCTATAAGCAGTTGTATAGGTATGAGGTGCTCCTGTCATGGGACTGTCTCATAGTAGATTGCACTGCTGTTTGATCAGGTATATGAGCTACTCACAGCTGTCCCTTCCTGTTTGAGCAGTACCCCTTAGGTGTCACATAGTGTATTAAAGCATTATGGCAGCATGATATGGTGGCGAACAGACTCGCTGGCATTTTATTGGTGCGTCATGCAGACATTTGAGCTTGATGCAGCCATGCAGTAGAGGCCTTTTGCCCTTTAAGGGCCGCTAATGCATGACTGTATCATGACTGTCGGTCATCATTATGACCGTCGGTCATCCTGATGCATGAATGCAGTGCTGCTGAGTAACTCCTCAGGGTTGATACACTCCCGGAGGGTCGGTATGATGCTCCAAAGAAGTGCTGGTGAGCAGAATCACTTCATGATGCACTCCTGCATCAGCAGCCCTTAACCCTTTCCCTCCCTGTGTTTCCCCAATACAGTGTTTTATAGTACTGCATATATCTGCAGTATAGGGAGTTAAATGGTTAAAGGGTTGAGTATTACAGGAGGAGCTCACAGCTGTGTCTGAGCTGCTCTTACTGCAGCAGTTGGCAGAGACAGAAGTAGGTCACATCATCATCATCATCTGTAGGTAGGATCCGGTTAGATCTTCAGTGGCTTCTGTCTGTAAGGTGCAATGTTATAGAGATGGTATAGAGAGGAGGTGAGTGAGTGAGTAATAGATGTTTAACGCCATTTCGACAGCTAAGGTCGTATTCATGGCAAGAACTACATTGCATAATTTCACAGAGGACTGTGTCGGTGCCCATGCATATGTGCACCCTGCTAATGTCATAAATTCATGGTGAGAACTACATTACTCAATTTCAAAGAGGAATGTGTTGGTGCCCATGCATATGTGCACCACATACATCCGAGGGGATAGGAAAGAGGACATAAATCATAGACACTTTTAAGTGGGCTAGGGAAGCCCGATAGAGAGGAGGTGGATGGATGTTACTGTAAAACATAGCGTATAAGTTGCTGCTTGTGTATAAGGTGCACTCGGAGTTTTTGCCAAAATATAAGCGCAGACTCTTACTGAGTCTCTCAGTCTATGCGAATCTTATTAGGCAGATGTGGGGATTGACTCATACTTGCATTAAAGACACAGCCTCGCATATATGGCCCGCCTTGAGTCTATGAGAAGCCTATAAGGCAAATCTGGGGATTGTAAAGATACCACTTTTCCTGGTTTTCCAGGAATTCCTGGTCTTGTTTGGTCCAGATTTCTGTAGTAAATCATGTTGATTTCCTGGGAAATGGTGTCAAAAATCCGGTTTTCCTGGTTTTTCTCGGCTGGAGTGTGGCATCTCTGGCCGATTGATTCACACCATGAATGATCATTTAGCTAAGGATTATATGGACAGGTGGTGTGGAATAGACAGCAGACAGGTATTGTATTGAAGTGATTGTTTAATCCTTAAAGGGGCGCTAAAGCTTTAATTGGCTCAGGGACCACCCTGAGTCTATACCGCCGGCTAGGTGGTGGCATTTGAAAAAAGTCAGTTATACAATTTTCAATCTCAATTTTCTACAAGAAACAAAGCATGTAAACAAATAAAAGTACCATACATGAGTAGTCCATATATCAGTCTTTAGTTACAGTAAAGAAAAAAAATCAAAAATCCATGCATGAGTTCATACAAAATTAAATGAAGAAAAAAGTCATTTCATAAAAATATCTTCTCCAATCCAGTCCTCCATAGGTTTACCTCCGGGCTGGACTTTTCTCTCTTTGTTTCTATTTGGTTCCAAAACAGCGTCTAAAAGTGAGACGCTTTGGAAGCCTTTAAAAAAACGCGGGAAAAGTCGCCCTGAGCCCACCGTGCCAATGCACGTCTTTCAATTTTTGATCATGCCCATCAGTCTTCATGATTCATTCGCTTTCTATGACCGTCCCATGATTCTCGTTCCATTACTCAATCGTTATATCAAAGTTCAGGGCTATTTGCAGTTTTCCTCTATTCCATTAGCATACAAAACAAATCACAATCGAACAAAGTAATTTGGCAGGTTCAAATGTCAGAAGTTCCTATGACTGTACTTAGAGAGAATATAGTTACACTAGATAGTTACCCTACCCCAACAGTAGCTCATACATGGACTACAGTAAAATCCCGCATATAAGTTTCACCCACAGATGAGCCACACCCTGACTTTAGGAGAATACTATACGCCGCAACAAGGGTACGAAATGGTGAAGATGTAAAACCCAACACTTAAGCCACACCCTGAACTCAGGAGGCCTCTCTAAGCCACAATAGACCCTTGAAATGGTCTATAACTCACAGCTTATATGCAAGGTTTTACGGTATTAACTGTGGGTAACTCCCTGGGCCCTAGTGACACTTACTCCCTGCCTTCTGAGTGTCCTCTTGTCACACCCCTGCTGTCCTAATGCCTATAACCTCATAAATTCTCTCCTGTAGGCACAGGGCACCAGGGTTGAGGTAATAATCCTGATTCTGTAACACTCAATGTCACATCCACCTCCATCCATTAGGGACCCATCAGTCTAGTAGGTGGCCCTTTTATAAACCAGGCTAGGCTTATGGTGCGCAAGGCCTAGATTACATCAAAGCCATTTTGCACATTTTTCCCTCTATATTTTTTAAACTGTTAAGTGCTATTCAGCAGCTCGCTGGGACTGCATTTCCTTGGCAATCCTATGGGTGTGCATCAAGCCTTTAGGGGTTGGCATGATTGAAAGTCTGAATGAATTACTTGCCAGGGCTGCATTCATGGGGGGGTTGGGGCACATTCCCCCTCTGTTTGGTACTTGTCTATTTGCACCCCAACGTTTGCTCAGGATGTCGTTCCCCTCCTTTTTCAGACCCTGCATCCACAACTGGATAGTTAAAGGGGTTCAGATTCTATCTAATATCTATACTTTTCACAATCCCACACATAGGGTTGGTACCGGCAGGAGCATGAGATGTTGTACCGCAAAGGCCCACAACAGGTTTTGGAGAGTCTGCAAACCACACTCACCGCTGCCATAATGGGTTTGATCATCAGTTTCATGAAGCGAATCTCCTGAAAAGTTGCGAAAAACACAACTCCATTAGTGAGATTCAAGTTTCAGACAGACAGAAGGGGAAATGGATTGAAACTTGGTGATTGAGGGCTGGGAAACTAAGTGTTTTGGCAGCAGAGTGGGAAAGTGCGGAGAGGTGTTAAAGGAAAACTGTGAAATCACTTTCCACTGGTTTCGGCGCGAGTGGTTTTTGATGTGAGCAAAAATAGATTGTGACATTGGGAGATGAGAATTGAGTGGTTGCGAAGTTTAAGAATCATGAAAATATTAAATGTGAAGGAAAAGGTGTGTGTATTCTTAAACCCCATAACAATGGGGATGTTAAATGTAGGCTAGGAATATGAGGAAGATTGAAAATGAGAGTGGAAGAGAGAAAATTATTCTCAACCTTAAACTTGAGATAAATGTGTAGGACCTGAGGTATGAATTGGGTAGAGAAGGTATAAGGTTATGATTGAGATTGAGTAATAAGCATAGCATTCAGTTAAAGGAATGAGAAATAATAGGACAGAGGCTACTGGAAGAGCTAAACATTTAAAGGTTTAGAAATGATAATCAGATTCCTAGAGCGGAACATGGGCTGGATCGAAACTGTTATAAAAATAGCAGCAGGAAAACAGGAGGGAAAGGACAGAAGAAGACAAAAGCTGTCAGAACAATATGAAGACATGGCACCCATGTCACCTGATACTTGACACATTGAATTACTAGATCCACTGACCCACTTTGAGCCTGTCCTCCCACATGATGAGCTGCTCCCCTTACCATGAGCTGCTCCTCTCACTATGAGCTGCTCCTCTCACCATGAGATGCTACCACTTAAAATGCTCAGTTTGATAGAGCATGCTGTCATTAGATGTGACAAGATTCCTCAGCCCACCCTGGAAATGCCACTTCAAGCCAGCCCACCCCATTGACACACATTAGATCAAACCCTAGAAAGTTCACATGCATTGACATAATGCATGAATGCAGACTCATGTGGCATCAGCAAATATCTTGTGGCACTTTAACCCCAGAGTCAATTTGAACTAGAATACATCCAATTCCTGTGCAGCAGGGAGTAAAAGTAACATTAGAATAAAATAATGCAGTGCAATATATATTATATAGGAATTCAAAATCACTATGCTCTTTTAGGATATATGAATGGCATTCTAAGAGTCCTCTGCAAAGCTGTAATGAAGTAATGCACATAGTTTTCCACAAATCCTGAGGTGCTCTGGCAGCCTTGGAGCTGTGAGATGCTTAGTTGGGAAGGCAGCAGTTTCTCATGCATTCCCAGCCTCAGCATTCTAAGAATCCCCTCTCTGGGCCTGCAAGCACTTTACCCTGCGGTGACCAATTTCCTGCCTTCCATGGTCTAACTGTGCTTCAGGTATGGCCCCATAGGGGGCAGTGTGAGCACAGGGCAAGGTCCAGGGGGGCAGAGCATGATGGGATGTATATAAAACATTGATTCTTTGTTGTTGATAGTTAAGAACTAATAGGATGAAGGAATGTGCCAGAATGAGTTTGACCAAGAGAGGGAATATGAATTAGAGGCAGTACTGAGAGAAAATGAGAGAACAAGAAATAAAAAAATTTAGGTTTTGGTTGAGGTTGATGAATTGTGAAGAGAAGACTGTAAATACGAGACCATTGGGAGAAGGGGAGGGGGACAGGGAGGGTCAGCTCCTCCCAGAGGTCACCTCAAGGTCAGGTAGAGGTTATCCTGAGGTTAGTACCTGGGGGATAATTGGGCTGCCTGAGTCAGGGGGAGGGGCCTGCCCAGAGGTAATAGCTACCTCTGCCTCCTCAATACAGGTACAAGTACCCCCCCCCCCTTATTCCTCTTAACCCTTATGGGGCCAGATGATACCTCAACATCGAAGGGTCAGCATGACACAACAGTGTTGTGTCATGCTGACCCTTCGAAAATGTCTCAACCCTGTATAGGCATTCCCATAAATGCAACATATGCGGAGAGCTATTCTCCATAGCTTATTCATGCATCTTCGCTACAAACATTTAAAATCCGTGTGGTCCGTAAAGGGTTATCCCCCCCCCCTTTCGACCCACCACCTAGAGTGCCCATAGGGAAGCTGTCATTGTGGTTTCTGTCCATGATGTATGGAGGTGAGTAACGGGCCAACAGGGAACCTAGAAATACTCTAACTGTCCATGTGGTGGCCATGTTAGAGGGGAGGAGATGGGTATGACAGGCATATGTCTACTGGTGTGGTCTTTGAGTGTTTAAGGCAAAAATGATTAAAAAAAAAGTATTATTGTGCCTCTCAATTGCCTGTAGTTGTGATTTAAAGAATACTCAAAATGTTGATTTATTAGAATTATTTGTGATGCAAAATTCAAAACTGGAATAGCCCTCTTCATTATAAGTAAAAATAGAAAACATTGTATTTACATACCTCTTATATATAGGCTTATTCCAGGCGAAAATATACTCTCAGATTGAGAGAGAAAAAAAAAGAGAAGAGAAAAAAAATCTCGAAGCAAAACTGTCAACAGACTATAGCCAGATAAACATAGGACCTGATGCGCATGTATACCTAACACATGCGTGTCCTGCATATAAAGTCCATGCACTAATCGATACAGCTGTCTGGTATCGGTACTTAACATCCAGGGAGCTGCCCGGGGGCTGTTTTCGAGCTCCTTGCAACTCCTCAGAACTGCTTTGCTATACTTGTCTATGTCCCGAGCCACTCGGTAATGTCAGGTGAGAGCATCCGCTGAATAAGGGCCATTGCCCTTCACTGTATGGCCTAAGGGCCCATAACTCAGTATAAAGGGCCATTGGGGTGAAATCGCATACAGGTATTCCTCAGGGTAGGGAAAAGGGCATGCAAAGCCCTCAGGGTAAAGGGCCATTGCCCTTTAGGTCTGTGGTCTGCAAATTTATAAAAGCTCATGGCCCCGTAAATGGAGGGCATAGGGCCAAGTCCTTTAAAGCTTTGATGTCTATGATTTGCAGGGTAAATTAAACACTCGTGGCCCTCAATTAAATGACTTATTCCTGAGTCATATATTGTCAAGGGGACACAAGTCAATAGCAGGCAAAGGGCCATGGCCCTTAAGGTTGGAGTCTAAAGTGCTTAAGGTTAGAGTATAAAGTGCTTTATTCCCAAGTTATCATGTCTAGGGTCAATAGCAAGCCAAAGGGCCATGGCCCTCAGATTGAAGGGCTTTCCATCCATCCTGCCACCATTAGGCTTTTACATGGCCAGGGCAGCAGGGCCAGCCTCCTCAGTATGCAGACTGCTAGATAAGGGGGTGGATGGGTACTGAAGGATGCATGGTAGGTCCCTTTAAGGGCTACGTGAGGCCTCCAGGTCCTACTTGGTCGTCCTGATGTACCAATGCTGCGCGGGTGAGTCTTATCGCAGGATCTTCATCGAAGCATCATGCTGACCTTTTAGATTGGCATGATTTATGGTAAATGAATGCAGCCATGGTGAGTACCTCACCAGGACTGCATTCATGCATTACAATGACAAAAAGACATGCTGTGTTGTTATCTTTAACCGCCGGGTTTTGAATGAGTGCCCAAAAAATGCTCGAGGTGTTGAAATTACTTTTAGGTATTGAAAATAGACATTGAATAAGCACTTGTCTTGTACAAGGGCCAGGGGGAAATCACCACTCCAAATTCATAACCGCCGCTGGGAGTTACTTTAATGGTGATACAGTAGTGCAATTAAGCATGAGACTGCCCTTGCAGGGTTACGATGGAGAAGGAGGCAGGAGTCTATGGAGGCACCAGGAAGGGTTAAGGGGAGGGGGCGAGAGGGTGAGGAGAGAAGATGGTTGAAGATGGCAGAGTGAGGGACAGGCTGTGGTCTCCTTCTCATGACGTGACCACAATTATAGTAAAAAAGGTGGATTGTGGTGGGGAAGGAAGCAGCTGGAAAGGACCTCAGGTTTCCTGACCGGGCCAGCCATGGAGGGAGGGGGGGGGGGTGGTGGTTATGTTGAGGTGTGGTGTGAGACTTTTAGTGGCTGCTGATATGGAGCCTATTGATGCTAAATGATGGGCTCAGGGAAAAGAAATCAAAAGTATGAGAGGCTGATTTAACTCTCAGACATTCCAGTTGATTCACCAATGCGATGCCATCAACTAGACAAGCACTGCACTTCATGACAAATGAAAAAGAAGCTTTTAGGGACAATGCCCTTTTCTAAGGGTTACCCTCCTTTACCCCCCTCCCCACATCCCCCTACCTTGCCTGTAGCTGGCAGCTATCAGGCCTCAGTATAATGTGGAGGTAATCCCCTGTCACTCCCCTGTCCCTCACCTCATTAACCCACACACATGTTCACCACCACACTCAGGTATCCAGGTAGGTGGATGCTGTCCAGGTGGGCGCTCCAAACACACCCCCACTGTCTGAATGTGAGATCTATAAACTGCCCTTGGTAACCCTTGGTTATAGGAGCTCTGGTCTCAATAACAGTACCTCTGCCTCCTGGCTACAGGGGCCCTGGCCTTGGTTACAGGGGTTATGGCCTTGGTTACAAGGAGTCTGGCCTTGGTTACAGGGCTTCTGGCCTTGGTTACAGGGTTCTGGCTTTGGTGACAGGGATCCTAGCCTTGGTTACAGGGATCCTAGCCTTGGTTACAGAGGTTCTGACCCTGGTTACAGGGCTTCTGGACATGGCTATAGAGCTCCTGGCCATGGTTACAGTGGGTTTGGTCTTAGTTACAGAGGCGTCTGGCCTAGATTACAGGGTTCTGGCCTTGGTTTCACTTACAGGGGCTTCTGGCCTTGGTTACAGGGTTTATGGCCTTGGTTACAGGCTTCCTGGCCTTGGTTACATGGTTCTTGCACTGGTTACAGGGGTTCTGGCTTTGGTTACAGGGTTCTGGCCTTGGTTACAGGGGTTCTGGCCTTGGTTACAGTGCCTTCTGGCCTTTGTTACAAGGGTTATGGCCGTGGTTACAGGGGTTCTATCCTTGGTTACATGGCTTTACCCTTGTGCACATGGCTTTTGGCTCTTGTTACAGGATCCTGCACTTGGTTATAGGAGCAGCCTTGGATAAAAGTGTGTTCAGCCTTGATGATAAGTCTGCACATTTGTTGTACAGTCGGTGGTCAGTCGGGAGGAGTTGTTAGAAGATCGGAGATAAGAGATAAGATAAGGGTCCAATTGAGGCCTTCTACCACTGACCCCTGGTTTACAAATCTCTCTATTTTTCTTAAAGAGGTAATTTCTATTACTAAGTAGGCTGATCTTTTTCTTTTACATTTCCTCAAGTTTAAATTCCTGATTTGTTTTAGATTTTTTGTAAATTTTTCTTCCAGCTTATCAATGATTTTGTGACTTTGAGAAATTCCTCTGTCACTTTCTATTACCCAGAGGTTTAGAGCCCCACTGCCTCTGTCCACATCACCCTCCCGCCAGGGGACGTTTCAGAAACGACTGACCTAGGCCTGTGTAAGGACCCGGGAGGGTAGTTCTGATGAAGCTGTTACCTGGCGGGTGGTCAAGGTGTGGGGGTGAGTGACATGTGATTGACAGCAGGGGGCGTGGTCTCACCTCTAGGTGCTCCCCAATACCTCATGGAGGGATCAGTATATCTCTATACTGATAACATGGGTTGGACACTAAATACGGCCATATTGGTCCAAGTGCTTGTGTAAAATGTGCACCTCACATATGCTGATATTCAAAGTGCAACGGCTTGTATAAGCCACAGGGAATTAAAGGAAACTTAGAAATAGATATGAAAAAAAGGAAAGACTGGGAGTCAAGATTATCCCTACCCTGTAACATTCCTCAAATCCTTTCCTATTTATTCCTGGAAATGATAGTATTGCTGATACACTTTTGATGTAAGAATATTGAAGCACAAGAAAAATGAGCCTACCCCAGACAGAGGTTGATGTACAGGAGAGATTGTGTGGGAAGGAATAAACATGGCAGAGGCTCATTGCTTATATATTAACCCATACATCAAACTAAAACTCTTCTCTACCCATTTATCTTCTGTAATAGTTTCTATTTAGGTAAGCAATATTTACCTCAGTAAATAGTTCCTGAGTACACCCCCCCCCCACCGAGTGTGGTATATAGCGCTTTAACCATTTAAATGCCGCTAATGCATCATACCCATTGGCCGTCATGATGCACCAATGAAGTTCAGGGTCAGGGAAGTCTGCTCGCCAGCACTTCATCAGCGCATCATGTCGACCCTCCAGGATTGTATCAACCCAATATGGTCGGCATGATGGAGGATTGTAGCCCTGGCGAGTTACTCGCCAGGGCTGCATTCATGCATCATGATGACCAAGGAACATGATAAACCAGGAGGCATCATGTAGCCCTTAAAGGTACATAAATGGGGTTATTGGTCTATGATAGATGAGCTCATCCTGAGGGGGCGGGGCTTGGTATGCAGATTATGTAGGTAATTGACAGGTGGGCTGTTGATAAGGGGGGATCCCCTATGAGCATGCATCTTGACCCGATTCCTGAGGAGCAGCAGATAAAATGATTGGACGATGTGTCAGGGTCTTAGTGTGTGAGATTTGTGTATAGGGCCATTTGTGTACTACTTGTGGTTAAATTGCTCTAAACATATACTTCAGAGATGAAAGTCATCAGGCCTTTCCCTGATTCCAGAGACCTTCACATTCCTATATAAACCCTGTAATCAGGAGTTTCAGGGAGTTTTGTGCCCAGTCACTTTTATCCCTCTATATTGAATGCATCATGCTGACCTTACTGTAGGGAATGGGATGCAGCAGAGTTGTATCCGTGCATCATTATGACCAATCAGTCAAAGCCAAACTAAAATATGCAGGAGAAGGAGGATTCTGGTTTCTGTGTGAAGGGCTTTCATTAGGACAAGTACTTAACTCATTATAACCAATCCCACTCTGCTCAGCTCTAACGACAAGCGTTAACGTAATGGCGGAAAGTGTGAATTAGCTGAACATGGCAATTTAACTTGAATACATAATTCTCAAGTAGCTACTGGGTAGTCAGTGAGTTGCCATAATTACATTCGTTTATCGCCGACACCTGATTTCACATAACCTTCTTTTACTTAAATCTTTTAAAGATTTCCACTCTGGAACTATCAGAGATACTTCTCAACTCATCATATTATCGGTCAGGTAAAGATCAGTTTAAACAGTGACTGATAGTTAGGAGGAACCCATGACTTTTGAAAGGAGAATAGAAGTTGAAGTTGAAATTTTTTTAATCTATCTTGGATTTCATATTAGCCAATGGCCTGTACAGCACAGAGAGGTTGAAAATTGTGTGGCATATTTAAGCAACCAGGCGCTTATTATTTCCAACCCTCGTTTTAAAGCAGCACTTATTTGAGAGCCTGGCGCTTAAACGTGTCACTCGAGGAGTTATGGTGCAATACAGCACTATGCTCTTACTAACCCTTTAATGCCGCTGATGCATTGGTGCATCATGCTCATTAGTTGTCATGATGCACCAACGAAGTGCTGGCGGGACTGCTCGCCAGCACTTCATTGAAGCATCATGCCGACCCTCCGGGAGTATATGTATCAACCCTGTAGGGTCGGCAGGATGCTTCAATGAAGTGCTGGCGAGTAGTCCATTGCTGCATCATGAAGACCAATGGGCATGATGCAGTCCTGCGTCAGCGGCCTTTAAAGGGTTCAAAATATGATATATTAACTTCCCCACCCCTGTCAGTGTATATATAATACTGCAGATGGTGTTATAAACAGCTAATGGGTAAATGTCACTCCTCAGGTAATACCAACATGTGAGAACCACCCGTGAGAAAATTACCTCCACGCAGCACCCCCACAAAAACATACACCCTGATAGGCCATAACATAACTCTATATAACCCTTTATGGGCTGCTGATGCTGGAGAGTGCATCATGCCAATTGGTTGTCATGATGCACTAATGAACACTCGCCATAACTTCATTGGAGCATCATGCTGGGGTGTATCAACTGCCAGGTGCTGGTGTGGAGACTCACCAAGCACTGCATTGGTGCATCATGCTGACCATTCACCTTGGCGATCAGACCCAATAGGGCTGCATCCATGCGTCATGAAGATGAATGGGCATGATACATGAATGCACTATGCTGCCCCTTAAAAGCTAAAAACCCTTTGCAGCCCCAAAGGATTGATATCTAAATACTTTATGTGTGATGGACAAGTACCTATAGTACTTGTATAATTATAATCATGATCTTTGTAGAATATTTTGATAATGTAAATAAAATATTAATATTTTGATATGTTCTACTTACAGCTACGTACAAAGGTGTAAACCCACGGTTCGTCATGGTACCCAAACCACGCCGCGCATTACGAGGGGAGTCGGTGGTACTATACTGCGGGGCTCACGGCAGAGACAGAGATGGTCACCAACCTACCATAGCATGGCTTAAGGAGGGGGTCACTATCGACATGGCGTAAGTACTATCATAAAGTTTTATATAATCAATTTTGATTTATTGAATTGAATAACCAATCAAAAATAACTCAAAGTGAAATTATTTGTGAGTTATGCATACCTGCAGATTGCATCATATTATATTCACGATAAATTGAATAGGTTCTAAAATGTTTTATTTTATTTATTTTTTGGTGTTAAGTAGCCAAAATTATTGTCACACTTTCATTTTTAGTTCAGCAATCACCAAACCATATTGTGACTAAGTTCTTGAGTACCCTGTATAGTCTGTATAAATTCTCACCTTCATATTCAAAATTAAATATTGTATTGTAGGAACTTGGACAGTCGTTTCTCGTTGGTGGGTCAGGGTTCATTGTTGGTTGATAATGTTGAAGTTGGAGACACGGGGTCATACACGTGTCGAGCGACAAACCAAGAGGACTCGGAGGACGCTGTTGCATCACTCGCTGTGCTAGGTAAGGTCCAATAAATAATCTTGGATATTCTCAGGTTATCACTTCATGTTCTCTTAAACTATTTCTAAAACAGAATGAAATTAAACAAAAAGAAAATCAAAATCTTTCAATATATAACTTGGGATGATCTAAAATTAAGCTTAGAAAAATTTAAATAGAACATTAAAAACTACAACAAAAAGAGTGATCGCTCAATGAATTTGCTACCTGATAAATCAAAAAGAAGAGAAGAAAATATAGCTGATTACAAAAGTTTAAGTAGCTGACTATAGAAATTGGGGCATCTGACCTATCAAAGTCTTAAGGTTACAGCCAACTTATCATAACTATCAATTTATCATATTCTACAGTTCCACCTGAGTTGAAGAGACGACCTGTAAACCTCGTCGATCATGTCACCGCCGATGTCGAGTTCCAATGTGAAATCTATGGAGTCCCTAAACCGACCGTCACATGGCATAAGAACGGTGAAATCGTTGTCCCGAGTGACTACTTCCAGATCCTCGACAACCAGAACCTGCGGATACTCGGGTTGGTGGAGTCTGATGGCGGACTCTACCAATGTATGGGAGAGAACGAAGTGGGCAATGTACAGGCCACAGCCGAGCTGGTCGTAAAGGAGAAAGGTAAGGAACCGAGCTGCTCGCAATACTGGTTCCTGCTACTAGTAGGGTACTAGTAGTGTGGAGTTGTAACAATGTTGATGAGGACAAAAAAAAAAGAAAAATTAAACTTGCAGTGTTGGGTAGTGTGAGACATTATATACAGTGTACATTCAGAGAGAGAGATTTCAAATTTCAAAATGCCGAATGACTTTTGAGATATCGGCGCCAGACTAGATATCATACTTTAGAGAGTTGTTTTAATTCAACCAATTTCATTTTCATGGTTGTGGAAACATGAGCTAAAAATCTCACCTTCAAGTTGAAAACTTAGCTAAACTTAAATCTTTAGCCAAGGATTGTGAGTAAGGTGCATATACTGAAGGAAAGTTGATGGCCTGCTTGGGGAATTTGCAAAAGAAGTTAAATTCAATGTGTCTGATTCTGAGGAAAATGTAGCTGTGTGGGAGAAGCTTCTACACGTGTTAATCATGGGGCGTTGGTGCTGCAGGAGGGTAGGGATGGGGAGGTGTAATTGAGTGGGACTGTCACAGGGTGAGTGATAGTGTTGAATCTTCAGCAGCCTGGAAATGTTCTGGTATGGGAGGAGCAGAGGATCTGTTGCACTTTTAACCCTGAAAGAGCAAACTGTGAGTCTAACTAACTAACTAACAGTGGAGAGCTGCTCCCTTTTTTCTGAGCTGCTTTGAGTCAATTGCTCAGAATTCAGACAGTTACAAAATGGCTTAAGTTATATCAAGTGGTTGAATTTATTTGTTGTTATGATACATTCTGAGGGCAGCGAGGGTTGGTTGGCGCCCTGAGATTTAAGTCCCTTGCAGAAGCGTCTCAGATTTGGCCGAGACTAGATCACAGTTGCATAAATTTACAAACATCAGCGACCCTTAGCTTGAAATGGCTGTATGAATATAGAGATTTCATCTTTTTGCATGCCATCGCTCGTGACAGAAGGCAGAATGGAAACCTTTCTCAAGACAGATTTCGCGTCTCCATCCCGCCTTCCCCTCTCATTGCCCCACAGTCAGCCTAGGTACTAGTGGAGCAGTGCATTGTAAATGTAGATGAGCAGATTGAGTGAGTGAATTGGGGGACCTCCCCAGGGACCAAGGACCAGGGTGGGTGAGAGTGCTGAGGGAAGATTGGGGACGGTGGCACTGGGAGACGGTGGTATTCCTTTAACGGCCGCAGGATGCCTTCAGGTTTATACGCCTTGTGCATCATGATGCACAAATGCGGTACTGGTGAATCTACTCACAGTCACTAAATCTGCATTGGTCGTCATACCAACCCTTTGGGAGAATTTCAAACCTGTAGGATGCATGAATGAATGCAGGCCTGGCGAGTTACTCGCCAGGCCTGCATTCATGCATCAAGCTGACACAATTTGACCCTTACAGGGTTATGAGGATGCTGGGACTGGGGGAGAGGTTAAGGAGGGAGGTTGATTAGTGAGAGGGGAGGGCAGGAGGAGTTGGGAGGGAGAGGGGATAAGGGAAGGCTATGAAGCTGCATTGAGTATGGAGGAGAATAGGGACAGCAGAATGCTGTGCACAATGCACCTAGAGTAGAAGCGGGGTGGTAGAACCTTATAGTGATTGGGGTATTATCTACATGCCCCACGCATAGAAATTCCCTTAGATCTTCAGCAGTGCGATTTTGCCTGCTTCATGAGAAATTTTGTAACTGGGCCGGTAGTCGCCATCGAGTTACTCATTGAAAAAGCATTTTTGCATTATGTCAACTCTTTTGGAGTATATTAATCCTGTAGGGCTAGCATAATTGATGAGTTACTGGTCAGGGCTGCAGATCATAAACTAAATTGCAATGCAGCCATTAAGTGGACAAGGCAGGGAAGAGGGATCAGAATGAGGGTATTGGGTATGGTGGGGGTTGGTGTTACATAAGTCGGTGAATCCCAGCTCCCAGGCAGGATCCCTGTAACAGAGGCACTATTGAATACTGCTCATCTTGGCTAATACCCCCCCCCCTCCCTCCCCTCCCCAACCCAATCCCAACTATTAACCCTCTATTAGGGGTTATACCATGGTTATCACATTTTTGCATGATTTTACGGTGCCTGGAGCGGATAATGACGTTCGAATAGTACGCGCTAATTGAATGGACATTGACACTGGAGACGAGACGACGTGACAGCAAGTTGACAGCGAAGAATTTAATTCAATAATAAAAAAACTATACGATTAGAAGCTTAATGCGAATAGAGGATGAATCTAGATATTATAATCTATCACCTACCTTTAATTCGCCATGATTTAAAGTGTATTTTCAACAGGATTGAAGAAATAAAAATCGAATCGAGCGACAATTTCCCCGTCATGTTGACTGCGTACGGAACGCCGAGTGTAGTGCAGCGCGATACAATTGTTCATGTTGGACATTGATACTGGAGACGAGACGACGTGACAGCAAGTTGACAGCGAAGAATTTAATTCAATAATAAAAAAACTATACGATTAGAAACTTAATGCGAATAGAGGATGAATCTAGATACTATAATCTATCACCTACCTTTAATTCGCCATGATTTAAAATGTATTTTCAACAGGATTGAAGAAATAAAAATCGAATCGAGCGACAATTGCGTCCCTTGGGGAGAATGTCAACATAACTTTTTGTGTCTGTGCGTAACAGAGAGAAGGCAAACAAAAATGGCGGAGGAGGTCGAACAAGACGTATCGCTTGGTCAGATATTTCTTCATTTTATAAGGTAATTACTTAAAAAAATGGAGGAAACCCTGGTATAAACGCCATACATAACAAATAGAGGTTCACTCGTTGATTCTAGGGGGATAGATAAGAAGACACTCGGCCTACGGCCTCGTGCTTCTTATCTCCCCCTAGAATCAACTCGTGAACCTCTATTTGTTATTTATGCCTTTACTAATGCATTAGTACATCATACCCATTGGTCGGCATGATGCACCAGTGAAGTCTACTTGTCATCACTTCATTAATGCATCATGAGGACTCTCGGGAACTGTATCTACGTCCGCATGATGCATGGATGCAGTCGTGATGAGTAGACCCACCAGGGATTAGATGCATTCATGCATCGTGAAGGCCAATGAGCATGATGCATTACTGCAATATCCGCTCATAAAGGGTTAACTGTTACCCCCTCCCCTCACCCCCCCCCCACACACACAGACATAAACATAGAAGGTTACAGAGGCAGTGATTGGGTGTTATATAAGTGGGGGGTAATCCCTGACCCACTCTCCTTATCCCCAACACCAGAGCCTCCCTCCCACCCATGCACTATCTCTTTCAGGAGTGCATCATGCCCATTGGTCGCCATAATGCACCAAGAGTCTGCTCGCCAGCACTTCAATGGAGCATCATGCCGACCCACTGGGGGTGTATCAACTCTGTGGGCTGCCATGATACATAAATTTAGCCCAGGTGAGTTACTCGCCAGGGCTGCATTGATGTATCATGACGACCAATGGGCATAATGCATTAGTAGTCAGTCCCTAAAGGGTTATAGCCATACAGTGTGTACACAGAGGCTTTAGAACAGGCATGATAACTGAATTGTCTTCAACAGGGACTGATTTGTAGGGTTCTTAAATATGCAGAGAAGTGTAGCTTTAGCATATGCTGCCAAGGAAGTAAACTCCAGTTTGGGATTTAAGAAATATCAATATGAACATCAGCCCTCGATGTCATCCCCTCAAATTTTGTATTTTGTTTTTATAAAAGAAATTATCAAAAGCTTGAATCAATACACTAGCTTTATAAATTACACTGATTTCATCTGAAAGTTGAACCTTGGTGAATTAACCTTGAAGTAATGAAGAGAAAAGGGTGTATGCTCAGCCAGAATACTTCAGTAGGTATATTTCTGTGTCTTTTTTTGGGGGAAGGGGTCTCCACCCTCTACTTCCCAGGGGTCAGGATCCCTGGATGCCTGGTGAAGGATCCCATGGGATCAGACACCAATACAAACATACAGGATTACCCACTGGGTGCAGGGACTGCTACACTGGGGCAGGATTTGTTCACAAATCTACCTACTCATTTATTTACAGATAGGGTTTATACAGAGATGACCTGAGCAATGATTTATTTACTGATGATGTGTATTCATATAACATGGCTACTACCCCACACTGCTAAATAGAGGGACCATAAAACCCTGCATATAAGGCGCGACTTAAAGACCTATCAGAATTTGACTGCTGCGTATGGCATTTCAGGGCGTCGCTTACATGAGCGGTTTCTTTTACGGACCACACAAAGAAAAGCTAGCCATTTTCATGTATTTGATTAATCCTTCTAGCCTTATCTCAATACCATGGTGCAGCTTATGTGCAGGCGTTGCTCAAATGCAGGGTTTTATGGTACAGTACTATTTTATGATATTGCTGTATTTTGTTACATGATATTATTATTTGTTGGTGTTCAAATTCATCTTATTCTCTCTGGCATATTCTTTTCACCATTGAAACTTTTGGCTTCTTGATTCAATGCTCTAATGTCTCCACAGCTTGTGTTCTTTAATCTTTACTTTATGTACCCTTAATGCTATCTCTATATCCTGGACATTTCCTAGGTTCCTTTGACATACACTTTAACTATAAAAGACCTATTTTAGTTATTTTATGTATATTGTAAACTGAAAGATATTAATGCTAATTGAGCTTGAATCTGAAATGTCAAGTCAGTGAAAACTGAGAATTCTGTGCTTTAGGATTTCCTCAGGGACAATTGCAGCCCTGCTTTAAAACAAGTGTCTCTCAGAGTGAGAGTTCCCAACAGCTGGGCTGCTCTTCTCCCACTCCTCTCTCCCTCCTTCTTTTCCTCTTTTCCCATCCTCCTCCTCTCTCCACAACTTCTCTCTCTCCTCCTCGGCCTAACTACCCCAGCTGGGCCTGTCAACTAATTCCCAGCTCATCTTGAGAAAATGCTACATTATTTGGTTACAATGACTTATTTGGGTTGATTCATCGGCCGCATGTCTCAGTCGTTCTGCATGATACGCACGCTACTTGTTAATTGTGAGAGAAGGCCGCCCGCCATGCATGGCCTGAGGCAAAATTGAATCTTGATGTTTAAGAATTGGATTTCTACTTGTCATATTTTCCCTGTGCTTCATTCCTACATGTAAAAAGTACACCCTACCAGAGAAAATGTCATTGAGAAGACTTAGAAATGTTGCTGAGTAACTTTTGACTTGGTTTTAATCATGCTTTTTTTCACTCGATAACGAATGAGTGTGAATGCATTACGGCTGATGATGATGATTTGGTTAATATTTGATTATTAATTCATAAATTGCTTGCATTCTATAAATGACTGTGAATATGTTCAGGTGTTACGATAGTCTGTCCTGTCTTTGTCGCTAGTGACTTTACTGTTACTTGGTTCACATGTTCACAATGTATGATGATGCTATATTTCACAGCATGATCGTACAGTTTTGTAATGTCACATTTTGCCACTGTGGTGTACTCTTCACATCAAGTGTGTCAGTGGCTTTCTGTGACGTCACAAAAGTCAGTGACTTTCTGTGACGTCACAGGAGTCAGTGACGTCACAGGAGTCAGTGGCTCCCCATTCACATCACATGAGTCAGTGGCTTTCTGTGACGTTACACAAGTCACTGTCTTTCTGTGACATCACACAAGTCACTGACTACCTGTGACGTTACAGGAGTCAGTGGCTTCCTGTAATGTCACACTCACATGAGCCCTGTGACATCACACAAGTCATTGTCTTCCTGTGACGTCACACAAGTCAGTGTCTTTCTGTGACATCACACAAGTCACTGTCTTCCCGTGACGTTACAGGAGTCAGTGGCTTCCTGTAATGTCACACTCACATGAGCCCTGTGACATCACACAAGTCAGTGTCTTCCTGTGACGTCACACAAGTCAGTGTCTTTCTGTGACATCACACAAATCACTGTCTTCCCTTGATGTTACAGGAGTCAGTGGTTTCCTGTAATGTCACACTCACATGAGCCCTGTGACATCACACAAGTCAGTGTCTTCCTGTGACATCACACAAGTCAGTGTGTTCCTGTGACGTCACAGGAGTCAGTGTGTTCCTGTGACGTCACAGTAGGCAGTTACTTCCTGTGACGGTGTCGTATGCGAAATCTCATCCATGCGAAATCTGGTTGCCGAAGATCAAGTATTTCTAAAATCACCCTTTTTCCAAATCCTAGTTCTAAGGCGTAGGGACAGTATCATTAAAGTTAGGTATTAATAAAATTCTATTAGATCTTCGAGGATGTTATCATGGTTCTGTTCCTTCAATTATAAGAATACTTTGCTTCGAGGCTAAGAAAGACTTATCACTCTTTAAGCAGATAACTGTACCTGTTGGCATTGGATTAGAGCTTAAGGAGTCTGTTTGGAGAATGACCAACCAGATTTCGCATAGACTAGATTTAGCATGCGACAACGGCACATTCACAGGAGGCATTGGCAGTGATTTCTGTGACGTCACAGGAAGAGATCAGCTTCTCAAGATGTCTTTGATGATGTCCTGGTACCTACATTGTGCTGCATGTGTGACTGTCCATGTGTTCTATGTGACTTGAAAGATTTTTGTTTGGCTTTGTATTGAGTTTGAGTTCTTTTTTTGTTCCTTTCCTCTCCCACTCCCTCTCCCCTACCCTGTACCACCCTTTCTCCCCTAACTTGTACCATGTACTTCTACCCTACCTACCCTGTGCCCTGCTGCCTACCTTCTCCTTCCTGCCTGTACCACGTCTGTACAAATTGTACAAATCTGTCTGTACAACCCTCATGTACCGCCCTGTACCGTGGTGTGTACCAACAACTCATGTACTGTCCAACCTGTGCATAAAACCTGCCGCCGCTACATTAAATCATTGTACATAGACTCCCCGCTGCCCCCTACAGCCCCTCCGTCCCCGACCTCCCCGAACCACCCGCACCGCCACAACCACCACAACAACCGCCAACCAAACCAACACCACACAGGTTCAGCTGCCGTGTCAACATCTGATTTGCCACATCCGCCAACCCAACTAAGCGCAGCCATCGTGTCCACTCGGTTCGTCACGCTGTCATGGCAGATGCCGGCGCACACGGGATCCTCTGAGATCACCGCCTACTCTGTGTTCTGGAGGGAGGAGGGATCCAACAGGTAGGTTGGTTTTATAATTGTAAGAAATGTAGTAAAGAAAGGAAATTTTGGTCAAATGTTGATTGAACCCACAAAATTTTGTCAATATTTAATATGCACTTTTCACCATCAAAGAAAAAAAAACCTTTACTATTTTCCACATACTTGTGTCATCATTATAGCATTAACAGGAATATTAATGTTCAAATGAATACGTTTATTGGAAGGTCCATGAACCTTTCTTCATAAGGGTTTTTCCTCTCAAATATTGGTTTCTTCGCAGATTAGATGAAAATGGTGTCACATTGTAAGCAACTATTGACATAAACAGTTTTTTTTGGACTTTGAGTGTTCGTTTGCTCCTATTATTTGTAAATATAAGATTGTTACAGTTCTTGCCAGTCAGTTTAAATTGTGATATTTTAAATTTATGATTGTTACAATTGAAAAGAGTTAGATGGATGATTTTACCAGTTGGTTGAAAAGGAAAAAAAAGAATACTACAAGATAGAACTGCATCTGGTGCAGTGTGTGTGTGTGGCTGACAGTAATGTTCCCCCCTAGTGTAGAATACCAACACTAATACCGTAGGCAGGCTCCATGCTGCCACCTTATGGGGAAAGCAAGTACTAAAGAGGAATATTCGCAGCACTGCCATCTAGTAGAGTATAGAGGTACTAAGGGAGGGGCTCACATTGGCTCCCCCTACTGGGTGTAACAGGAATCAGAACTGACTTTGAGACTTTACCCTACTATGTAGTACATACCCCGTGTGATTTACATCAGTTTTACGTGAAAACTCATAGATCAGTGTTTACGATTGGTTTTAAAAGGGTTATACTGGTGGGACATTAAAACATGAAATCTTTCATTGATACTGTATGAACATTATGACTCTAATGGCTGTTTTAATCGTATACTACAGAGAGCGAGTGTTAAACACCACCACGTTGGAGGCCAACATTCAGCACCTCAAACCTGCTACTAAGTATGACTTCAGAGTGCTGGCATACAACCGGGCCGGGGCCAGCGAGACACCCGCAGAGACCACCGTACAAACTCAGGCTGAAGGTGAGGGTTCTTTTTAGAGTTGAATTTAAACAGCAAAATATTTTCAATAAATTAGGGTTAGTCCTTTGTCCTAAAGACCTTTAATCTTGGAGTCTCAGTTTTTCAAAAGAGGGATGTGAGGATTTTATGCTGAAAGGTTATCAAAAGGCTAATATATCCTACTATTTCTGAAATTAAACCAATAGGAAAATCTTCAGGTATACATGACTACCTTTTACAAATTCAAATCATATTGTACTTCAATTTCTCTGAGATTACGAATACAGCAAAAAAGAAATAATAAAAAAAAAAGAGTAACTGGAAACCTCTTGTTTCCTCTGTCACAGTGAGTGTACCCGAGGCGCCCACCTCATTAACTGCAGAGACTGTCTCGCCGACTTCCGTCTTACTATCCTGGAGTCCACCAGAGGGAGACACTGGGCCCATCCTCTACTACAAGCTCTATTACTACCCAGCTGGGGCTGATGTGGAGACATCAGTCGATGTTAGCAATACGCGGCACGAGTTACAGGGGCTGGAGAAGTTCACTGAGTATAACTTCAGGGTGGTCGCGTATAACAATAACGGGCCTGGGATGAGCACTGAAGAAGTATCTGCAAAGACGTACTCCGATGTACCGGATAACCCACCAGTTAACATGACCCTAGAGACAGTCAGCTCCACGGTGAGTATATGGACAACAGCTGAGCAGAAGTTGCACATCTATAGTAGAGAGTGTAATTGAATGCAATATATCTAATTTTGATAAATAAGCAGAAGTCACAGCTCCAGAGAGTTCATATAAAATATGACTCTGATCCATTTCAATAACTGCTATGTTGCTCATTGTATAGTACAGATCAAATGATGACACCGGTAATAGGTTTCTGTCATGATCAAGATTTCATACTTATCACAAAAACTTTACATGAACAATTCAAAAATAGTCTCAAATAACTGAACTAAAGGGCCGAATTTATCAGATCCTGTTGAATATGACTCTTGATATCATTGATACGGTCATAGCAATTCCAATAATAACATTCATTTCTTCTGTCCTGCACAGAGTATCCTAGTGCAATGGGAACCACCAGAGGAGAAGTCTCAGAACGGTATCATCACTGGCTACAAGATTCGCTTCAGGCGCAAGAACCAGAGGCGCAGCGACACATCAACAACGGATGGTAACCGGCGAGCCTTTGCCATTACGGGGCTCCAGAGGGGGAAGGAGTACCAGGTCAAAGTGTGGGCCTTTAACATAAACGGCAGCAGTCCGACTACACCATGGACCACAGGCGAGACCTTCCTCAATGACCTGGATGGTGAGTTAGATTTAAACGATTTAACAAATTAGAATTATGGCAATTTTCTCCAGCTTAAGACAAGAACTATGACATTAGTTTGACCCTGAGAGAGGTAGAGAACATTTTAGTTGCTAGATTTTCTCTCAGAAAACTATTTCTTTTACAGCAAGACAAAGTAAGCTTGGGCATTGTCCAGAATAACCCTGGGACGGTGTTAAATTGGTCTTGTACATACCCCACTGCAATCTGTATTCTATTAGATATATTTCGTGAGTCAGTTTAATGCCAGTTAACTAATGTCCTAGTGATCACTCATTTGAATACCTCAAATAAAATGTAGTCTTATGGCATAATCATTAAAAATTTATTTTCCCTGTTACAGAATCAACAGTGCCTGGACAGCCAACCTCGCTACGTGTGCGTCCTCTGAACAACAAGATCGTTGTGAGTTGGACCCCGCCGGCAGAGCAGGACGTTATGGTGCGCGGCTATATCCTGGGTTACGGCAAGAACATCCCCGACGTGTATAAACAGGTCCTGGATGCTAAGACCCGCTATCACACCATCAAAAACCCAGGTATGTTCAAATATGAATACACTTATTTGTATCATCAATCCAAGGTATTTTACAAATTGGAAAGCCCATTTTGTTCTGTTTCATCGATGGAATAATAGATGAGTAGAATGGAAAGAAGTAGTGAAAAAAGTATGAGTACAAAATAAATGAAAGTCAATTTTCTCTAAGATAAAGCAAATGCTAAATAAGCCTTTATCAAATAGATTGAATGGTGAAATAATTTCATATAATGTATATTACAGAGGCGTCATCTCAGTATGTCATCAGTCTACGCGCCTACAACAATGTTGGAGAGGGCCGCCCCATCTACGAGACGGTTATTTCACGGGAAGAGACAAGTGAGTACATTTGTCATTCTTTAACAAGAACTGCTTCTCAATCAAAATATCAACTAATTTGCACCTTGGCACTGAGATAGAAAGATTGTAACAAAACCTGGAGTCTGGTGAAGCTTCTATACATTTATGAGGTTACCTGAGACGAAGAATTTACATTATTCATCTCATAAAAGGATTGAATATGTATTATTTTCAATTCCTCTTTCTTTTTGCTTTTTTCAGCACCAGAGCCAATGACCCCAATCATGCCACCGGTCGGACTGAAGGCTATCGTTCTGTCCTCGACTACTATCGTGATAACCTGGTCGGACACAACCCTTGGTAGAAATCAAAAGATCACAGACAATCGGTTCTACACCATCCGGTATCAGCCCCGTGACTCCCGTCGTGCCAAGCAGGTCAACTCCACTGACCTCAATGTGCACATCGACGACCTTAAACCCAACACGGAATATGAATTTAGTGTCAAGGTCATCAAAGCCCGGCGTCAGAGCGCGTGGAGCCTCAGTGTCTTAAATAAGACATTCGAAGCAGGTAAGGGCAGGCTCATAGTCTAACAACAGATCACATAAACGCATCAATTGGTGTGGCCTATAGATATAGTCAGTTATAGCATAGCAATTCTGATATTAAAGAAAAAGTGTTTTGTTTAGTGTAGAGGCAAGGATATAATTCTCATTTTTGTGAAAAATAGTGATAAGCTGCATGCTATTTATATGAGTTCTATCTTCAAATTTTATAGTTCAACATACTTTCCTGGCTATTTTGATTTAACTTTATGATGGGAATTTTAATATCTTTGATGATCCTATTACCAGTAAGAAGGTGTGATTATATTGATATATATGTGAATTCAATAATGTATTGTCCAATTTCTTTCCCCAAGCCCCGGGCAGTGCACCACGAGACTTAACGCCGGTCACCGTGGAAGGAAAGCCAACATGGATCACTCTCAACTGGCAACCACCACGACAACCCAACGGCCAAATTATAGGTACAGCAAACTTTCTCTCACTACCCTCTTCCCATACCTGGCTGCTGCAAAATAAGTATCTTCTCCACCGTCTCTGAATCCTTGCTATCCGCACCAGCACTCTGAGCACCCACAGCACTATGTGTATAGTAACAACCACTATAGAAAACACACACATGTATACAGGTTTTAGTCCCTACTCTACACTACAGATAAATGTAGGAGTAAAGTTGGGTAAATCACCAACATCCCCACCACTGGTCGAATGACCTTGCGCACCGTTCTGTCCTGTCCGTCCTGTCTTGTCTAAACACCTCAGTACTAAACATTTCTTGACCTTGACCTTGCATGGCACCTATTTAGCCCGCTTAATCACCGTGTGGGTGGGATTAGATTATTCTAAAGAGACTTCAATCAATTTATTTTTACAATTTTTAACCAGTTTATTGAATATTTCATCAGATTTCAAATGAGTTTTTCGAATAAATACCAAATTGCCATAGTTTTGAAAGATGACACATTTTTTTTTTTATTTACCTTTAAATTCTTATCTATTGTCAGGACAATATAATTATGCCTTCTTTGATTTGATCATTTTCCCCATATCACTAAAACAATTCAGCAATTTTTGAATATTTGATTTATGATTCCTCCAACTATACCTGAAATTCTTGTTTCGATCTTTATTTTTCCCGGCACTTCTTGCACTTCTCATCCACATTTCTATCTTGTCGCAAACTTGCAAGGTGGTTGTGTGCAAACATCCTGCTGCTGCAAAAAATACTCTCTGATAATTGAATTAAGTCACGGATAACCTCTAAAATCAGGATGAGTGCTAGACTAACTCCCCATAGATACTAACCAAAGAACTATTTCAATGTCTTTACATTTACCTGTATTTGGTGTATGGGTGATAATACATAGAATTATGATAATGGGCTTGGTTACCCTTCCCTGTTTCGAGACTCGCTTAATGTAGTGTTTAATGATTATCGACTTATTTATTATATTACTTAACAAGCTAACCAGAGTCTGTTAATTCTGTATTGGTTAAATGTGGTTATTCCATATAGACTTGTCAAGACCGGGTCTATATAACATTAGTTGTATGTAGTATGGGCTGTAACACCACTACCTATCCCGTCTTGTCTGCGGGTACCCGACAAAGTGTCTACTCTCAATGTCCGCAATCGCAAACACACAAAATACAGTGTCCAAGTAGTGCTTTACAACATAGCCATCTGTTCTCAAACAAGCTACTCCTTTTCTCCTTGTGAGAGTGGCTAGGACTAAGGATAGGATTTATTTTAAAACATACCAAGGGCCCTTTAATTCTGAGGGATGGTTCTTTCAGAAACCACATGAGTTTGTGGGAGCGGGCATTGAGAGTTGACGGTTTGTATGGGATTCATCGTCTGCATCCTCCACTGCTGCTAATGTAGTAATCACCGCTACTATGTGTTGCCCTGCTCGTGTCATAATGTCATGGTTTCCTTCCTTTCCACCACGCGGCGCCACTGTTTGTCCCCACAGATGATAACGCAGGTAATAGTCACAACCAGAACCTCCCCTGTTTAAAGGTTCAAGCTTCACCGGGGTCGTGTAAAATATTCCCGACAAACTATCCATACCTTATACATACACACACTTCTTCTGATCCCATGCCATGGGATATTGACTTGTCATCAATTTCTACCATCCTTTTTATCATCCAACATTTTACTGATTTGTAGCTAGATGTGGAATTTGAAATATCATTTTGATTCTATCTTAGTACTCCCCATAGTAGAGTATAAGTTGGATTTCAGAGCAATAGTGTCTTGGTTTGAGGTTTGCCTAACCCTGCCATGAATGATTTGTGATTTGTTTGGATTAATTCTGTAAATACAGTTTTGTTACTTGGTACTTACTTCTTTCTATTCAGTGAGGTATTCATTATTTACTGATTGATTATTAGGCTTTTGCTGATTTCACTTTTAAATTGTTCTCCTTGGATAAGGTACATATTAAGAGTAAAGGACTGAAAGAAGTTACTTAAATGATGTACATATATGTATATATATATTTCTCTATGTCCATTTCAGTCCGTCCAATGTCTTTGTCCTAAATGTTAATAGTTTCTTTTACAATAATTCTCAAAATTCAAATTCATCCAAATCATGTATCTATCACAATTCTACATACCACTTGGTAAAGATATTAGAATTATCAGATACCTCCTGTTTCATAGCATAATTATAATGCAATGATTGAAGGAACCTCCAATACAAAAAAAAAACAAAAAAAAACAAAAAACCAGAAAACACAAGGGACAGCTAGATCTGTCCCAAGTCATAATTCATAATGAACTTCTCAACAGAAACATTTTAGTGTCATGTCAAATATTTCTCAGTAATTTCACCACTTTACCACTCTTGATATGTAAGATATCATAATATTCTAGTTACATAATCATCTCAATAACATGTTCATTACAAGTAGAAAAAAAAATCCAAATATAACTGACTTAGTCTCTTGTATTTGTCCTATGTGTGCCTGTGGCTTCTGTGTCTGTCCATGTCAGCTGTGCAATATGTCTTCTCTACTGTTTCAGCAAAAACTGTCTCAGTTCTTTCACATTTTACAAACATCTTTCAACTGTACCATATCTAAACTCTCGGATAAACCTCTGTACCTTCTTTCAGTGCATAATCATTCAATGTTAATTTGTTTGAAATGATAAAATACTAGGTCCAAGTTATGAAACAAGGTAGCTCTAGGTGAACAGAATATATTGAACAGAAAGCATTGCAAAGTGATCACACCGCACACATAAAACATACTGAAATATTTGTAGGATTCATGAAAATAGACTAGTGAGTAATATGTCACTTGTCAGTTTGATATTTTACTTTTTATTCAGGTTTAAAAAAAAAGCATAAGTTTTTAATCCTCACCTGCCAGGGTTACTTTGCATCCTCCAATGTTGATGACAATGTTCCAAGCTACATGAATATTTCTTTTCATGCTAATAGTTATAATAATTTTTTTTTGTTAACCTATGGTCTTTGGATTTCACAAATAATTTACATGTTTACTGGTGTTATGTCCTCTGTCCTTCTCTAAAAAATTAAAGATGAACATGTTGAGATTTACTTCTACTACTGGTAACAAAAACAAAACAAATAAAACCACCTTCCATACTGGGTAATTAAAAAAATGTTAATAACTATGTCGCTGCTTTATCAGGTTACCTGGTCTTCTACACAACCGACGCAACACAAGAAGACCGTGACTGGGTGGTAGAGGGTGTGATGGGCGACCGGCTTTCTACAACTATCCGAGACCTCACCCCAGAGACGACATACTATTTCAAGGTCCAGGCAAGGAATTCTAAGGGATATGGACCCATGTCTCCCACCGTCATTTTCAGGACACCCAGAGGTAGGCATGAGACTTAAAACTTCTTCTTATTCACAGAGATTTACTTTAGATATAACTGAATAGGAACCTTAAAACATGTCTTTAAGTGCAGTAGTCTACCCTATTATATAATGTCTCTGAAACCCCTTTTCCAGCTGATGGCACTGGTGGAGGTAAAATCGAAACGCCCAATGACTACGGGAAACCAAATTATGGTATACCTGATCCAAGAAATGGTGAGTTCATCTTTATTGCCTCGGTTTTCAATAAATATGATTTGATCAACTATTATTTTGAGTAACAGGACCTCTGGAATTGCAGGACATCTTATAGAATAATCTAACAAAAAATACTACTGGTTGTGTCTTTATCAAGTAAAATCTGATTCTTTAATTGTCACTGCCTTTGATTTGTTAAGATGACACACGTGGATCTCGGGGTGGAAACACGAGTGCCAACTCCATCCCACCCATGGTGTTGTGGATTGTTATTGCTGCTGTGGGTGGCATTGCTGTTATCGCTATTATGGCTGTAACAGTGGTAGTGTGCAAACGGAAAATGGGCGATGGAGATCGAAGGAGAAAGTAAGTGAAGCTTTCAAATATTTATTTATGTATACTGTTATGTATCTGGATTTTATGTAGCACTAATTTTCTTCTGGAGATCCATAACATGTAATTTAGGTAAGTCTAATTTGAAAATGCCTCGAAAATTCATTTATTACTTTTCAATCTCTTTGACATTTAAAAGACATTTTCCTCCCAATTCGTCCCCTGCTGATTATCAATTATCTGTTCCAGGGGTGGCTACATGGCACCAAACAAGAAGAGTGGTCCTAAGGGATTGGTAACAGGAGGACCTAAGGATGTGAAACCACCTGACCTGTGGATACACGACATGGAGTTAAAGAGTTTAGAAAAGGGGAGTAACGGAGAGACGACTACTATGACGGTCACCCCTATACCACGCAACTCCCAGGAGGTGAAGGCGGATGGTCCTGCAGGTATGGGTTTGGGAATGGATCACCGAAGAAACTCATTTATACGTAAGTACTCCGCACCTCGACACCACATTGACATGGCTCTCACAAGAGTTGTAGGGCCAGGGGGTTCTGACAATACATGATAAAATATTAAATTTTACCTTGTAAAGTTATCCTTGAAATTGATGTTCATAAAGAGGAAAAAGACCAGTTCAGTTCTTTCATATCATCAACACATGATTATGTTTTACATTGAAAGTTTGAGAAAATGCTGTTTGTTGGTTGATTTGTTTTCATATTGTGTTCATTTAAATGGATTTTAGGATTGTTCAAAGAATGATTTAAATATGATACTGTATTGCTTGAATTCTAGGAAGCCCTTCCAAAAGAGATAATGTTTAGAACAAGATTGCAACTTTTTCACTGAAATGTGTATGAGTTCTTCTATCATATATGAATAGGTATAAAAAGATTAAGCACTTTTTAACTGTGCTTAAACAATCTGGGGAGAAATTGAGTATTTGATAAGTAACTCAAAATTTCAGATAAAAAATCTGTAGAAATCAAAAGATAAATTTCTTGACCCTATCTTACCCAATCTTTTCTGCTAGGAAGTCAGAAACTCATTCTCAAAAACATAAACACACAAATGTAATGAAAATAAATTGACCAACATAGAGCATATTTTCAAATAGAAAGTCAGTCAACAACCTGACAGATTGGTATTAAATATCTTAAATGAGTCAAGTCTGAAGAGTTAAATGAAAAATCTGAGAAGCAAGCTCATGGTGCGCGGATGATACCGCGACTATGTCAATGTGTGAAGGTGGGGCGCAGTACCTACAAGGTTAGTTAGCTAGACTGACTCTAGATGGCACCACTATCAACATCACGCTTCCTTTCATCACTCATCCGTGTTTTAAACATATACCACCACTCACTTTAGAAACTACTAGATGTTGATGTCGGCGATATCATTATTTCATGACCATTAAGCAGATGACCTAGTGGATACCAGCCACTTTCCTGACCCTTCAAAAATGAATATATTAGATGGTTTAGGCAAACATTTTGCTTTGATTTTATTATATGTAAATAGATAAACACTCAAAAGATAATATTTGGAGTCATGAAATAAAATAAAGAAGGTAATATTTAGGACTCATTGGTAGGAATTGGACCATGTCCTCAGTACAACATTTAATGTCACATTATGTTGAAACGAAGCATTGCGAAACTTTTGTTTACGTGACATAAGGCCACACCAAAAAAATAAGTTGGTCTAGAGATTTCCCTCTTCATATTTTCAAGAATGCAAATTTTTTTTTCTTTGAAAGAAATCTTGTCTACGGATTTCGCTCGCCTCACTTTCTGAGAGTTTTCTCTTTGTAGCGTTTGGCAAAATTTTTAAAAAAATAAAAATTGTGCTCGCACCTCATTTTTCCAGGAGGAAATCCATTGGACAACAAAAAATTCTTAAAAAATTAGAAAAAAAAATTCCCTCGCTCGCACCACTTTTTTCAAAACGAAAATCCGTAGACCAACTTATTTTTTTGGTGTGGCCTAATGGAGAATTTCCTACCTTTTGATCTTAAGATATTACCTTCCTATGTTATACCTAGTCCCAATGTATATTCCAGTTCCCTAATGCACAATAATAATGTTATCTCCAAGCCTTAACCCAAGAATACCTGGAGTAAATAAATTACCAAAAACCATGTTTGTCTGTCCTAACCTGAGTCCATGTTTAGGGGTAGCGTTGGGAACTAACTAGCTAGTCCACTACGCAGTATAGTTCCCCGAGTCTGGTAATCAAATGTGCCAGGCCATGCCACTAATTATTTAGTCTCTTGTGAAAATAAAATTTGCCGACATCCTCCTCTTTCTACCTATGTTCCAAATTGATGATCCCTTCTTTCTTGCAATGTCGTCCGGGTGTAAACTATGCTGTTGTTGTGATATATTTGTTGCCATTGAAGTATAATTTCAGTCAGTGTTGTGCCCTGCACCAAATTTCACAAAAATCTTGCCTTAGTAAAGTCTGGTTGTGCTCGCATTGAAAATTTTTGGATATTTTTTTCTTTTCCATCAATGTTGTATCTACATTTTTCGCAACTTAACGTGTCGCATGAATTTTATGAATGGCTATTGATGTATATTCCTTTCCTACATTATTTGAATTCATAATTTCCTGATCTTTATGCATTTCCTTCTCTATTATCATCAGTAAAGCTAATAGTAAATTGAGGTGTATGAAGGCTGAAATAAAAATAGAGCGCAAAAAGCTTTAGTATCAGTCGTATGCATTATATTTGCAATTAAAGTTTATTTTGAAGTCATTATTTACTAAATGTATTGTATGCCATAATTTCAGCAATGTATCAATATAACCCTTTTTTTATATAAATAATCCTAAAAGAATGCAACCCCAAATATAAGGGGCCTACAATGATTTCCCTGTTCTATATTTGTGGCGCGAAGAACTGAATCTTTACAATGCAGCATTGATAGTGATTTTGTTATTATTTTCCTCTATAATCAGTCTATGCTTAAAGGACATTTTTTTTAAATTTAATAATCTACTGTTTTCTGACCCCTGTAGGAGAGCCCAACCCTTATGAACCTGAAGAGGAACGGTACCGGAGACCGATGAGGGCCAAGCCTATTATGATCCCAGTGGACCAGCCACCTCCTCCACGAGAACGTACGTTGGGTTCGTGTCTTGCCTTTACTAACCCTAGAAGCACTTTTCTTACTTCCAACCTGCACCTCCACCATACCACAGACACAGCATGTTTTATAATGTTGAAGGATGTGAAATTAATAAGTAAAGGAATTAAAAATGTAAACAAACTGGTATCAAGCATGCATTTCTATGTAGATCTATATAGTCATTTCCACGCAAAGGCAGCATTTTACATAAAATAAATGAATTAAAGCCAATCTTTAGCAGAGATATTTTTCTAATGTATCATATATAATACTCACTACATAAACTCTAATATAAATGTTTCTATACTTTCTCCCTAATCAGCCATAGCCACTGCTATTCCCAATGGGCATTTGTTGGGTCAGACGCCCAGCCCAGGGATGCCCCCAGACCTGGGCCCGGCACGGCCGTTGTACCCGCGTACCCAGTACGGGCCACCCCTGGGCCCCCACTCCCCCATGTACACCTCCACACCGCGGGTCAACATCTGCGACACTTCCTCACAACCTCCCTCAGGTAAGCCGCATACTCAATACTTATTTATGTCTAAAGGGAAGGGACCCAGCTCAAGGGGGAACCAAAGCCATATCATAGCCATACAACACTGAATATGGAACTTTGTCTCAATGATGATATATAAATCAAGAGTTATTTGTAGGCAGCCCAGAAATTGATACACATCTGAAGTTTTTGGCCTTTGCGATAATAACATTATTATCTTTTATCGGATAGTCAGACTTTATTATTGATGGTTCACTCACGGCGAAATTGCATTTGCTTTACATTTTGTTATGTTGAAATTTGACTAATAATGATTTTAGGAATTCATAATATGGGGCTGTGGTTTCCTCTGGGCTCTAAGTGTATTATGTGATGTTGGTCTTAAAAGTTCAAACTGTCATGTGAAACGTCTGAGTTTAAAAGTGATTCGTTCTTGTATCTTTTTTTTGTTAATTGTTAATGCTTATAAAGAAATATAAAACTATGTCATTGTCATCACAGAAATACGTAATATTCGACACAATTTACCAGGTATTTTTCCGTAAATATTGTCCCGATGCTTTTACATGTACTTGTGCTATAATGTTTATTTTACCCATGTCGATTTTTCGTCTTTGTACCTGTTGAACACATTTTATCCCCTTCAAGTTTAAAAGATGCGCATGGTGTATCCGTGGGAGCAAACCGTCTTATTGTCAATATAGCGAGGTCACATATCACTCATTCCACACTTATTTCTGATGCTAGCTGCTCAAATTCAGGAAATCAAGATTACCAATTACTAAAAGTATAGGGAGTTATGCTTTCTTGACAACAGGAAGAGGAAGTGGATATTCAAAAAGTTAATTTGTATATCCCAGTTGAAATTTATTTCATCCCTGCTGTCAAAGAAATATCACCTCCTTGTAGAAATGTACAATAGGGGACAAAGTGGGAATATAAAATTGCTATAAGGCCTTTACTAGTTTTCAATATTAAGTTTTGATTAGATTTCTTTTGTGGTTTGACCTCGTTATAGCTGTTGATGGGTGTTGGCTCGCTGTCTGTGTAAATCCCCCACCACAAAATGTCGCCTGTGTTTTGCCGCTCTTTAGCCACACACTCGCTGTGTTTTTGCTAAACATGCACATGTCTGATATACCACACACACATTCAATGCTTACACTCTTACCTACTCACTTCCCAATTGCCATGTTTGCTCAAATGCTGAATTTAATTTTCTTTTTGGTTGAAATCAAAAGGGAGGGGGGTGTCAAATAGAAGTTGACGATCACAACAAAAAGGGCAGTAAAGAAAAGGATTGATACATTCACTTACAAATCTATTTCATTAAAACATTAATTCCAAGCAGCAAGTTTATTTTGAACACTATAAGATATATTTGTCTAAACAATAATTGGACAGCAATTAAACTAATGTGATCTACATTTAGCAATATAGTGACTGGACAGCAATTAAAGTAATGTGAGATACATTTAACAAAAGATGATTGGATAGCAATTAAAATACCATGAAATGAATAGAAAAATTAGTTAGTGGACACGTGCATAGGTTCTGCTAGTCACAGAAAATTCTGAAACAAGTATTTTTTTATAAATTAAATAGTCACAACACAAGAAGAAAATACAAATTTTTGAAAATATATTGTCAGAAAATGAATTGCACACACTAAAAAAGAAAAATACAAAACTTTGAACATTGTTAATGCCAGAAAATAAATAAAATGCACAGTGAATATGGAGTCTATAAATTGTAATTTGGGTGAGCGGATTTTGGCTCTGCTCCCTTTCAAGCGCTACCCCTTACCCGCTCAAAAATATAAATTGTAATTTAAATCACCATGTGAGTACAATTTACAAACCCAACTAGAACAGACAGGCTAGATGATTACAGGAATAGCACATAGAGACCCACCCAACCCAACCCTACCAAATCCAACCATACCATACAAACTACATTGATATAGGTTCCCCCGCCACCCATGTACATGTTGTGCTGTTGTTGTAGATGAGAGTTACTATATCCCGACACTAGAACGACCCCGGCTCACAGACGGAACACCGCGGAGACATCTACCAGCCGTCAAGACAGGTGCTGCCCCTATTTAGTTTCTACGGTACCCTGCAGAGGGAGCTATCAGGCCTTGCAGTGGCTCCCTCTGCTGCAAACTGGCAGAACCATTTCTCATAAATAATACTAGACACTGAAGTGCAAATATGTCCTCATCTTTGAAAAGAACTTAAACGATTTTGCTGTGTAAGCTTTTTCACTTTGATGATCAATACTATCAAGAGCAGATTTACAAATCCTTCTTTAGTCTGAGGATGTCAACAATGTCAATTCACCATATATATGTTGTGGGACAGTGAGAGATGGTTCTGCTTGGAGTGGGAAACGGTCTAAGATATGGTTAAGGAGTCGGTCACTTAAGGAGACTTTGCCCTTCTTCGTCTGACTACACTCAGCGGGACGGAGCTGTAGTACTAGTTGTAGATTGCTGCACTTCTCTCTTGTACATAGCCTGACTGCACCACTTTGCAGATATCTGTCCCTGCCTAACACGGGGACTGTGTACATACCCCATTCAACTCACACCTTTCAAGGTACTAAAAGTAAAATTGTTAAGCGACGGCTTGCCATAATGGCCTGATGTGGCCAGTGGCTTTGGCAGCTTGGTTATGACCGGCTCTTTTTGAAGGCCAACCATTTACAGTGGAAAGACCCCAAAGACCAAGCTACTGACAAAGACCTAGGGTGTCAAGATAGCTGTTGCAACATATGGGACTTGAAATTTGGACCGAGTCTTAACCTCAGGAGTAACCAGGCTCCACTATTCTGTAGCAGTCAGGCTTCATAGAACCTATTCTTCATTTCAGGGTTGCTACTAAGCGGTCGCCCTACGCCGCATCCAGGACTAACCCACCTTACTTCTTGTAAGCAGCTGATGACTAGAGTAATCTCCTTTCTCCCCCCTACTAATCAACTACCTAGGTGGCCAATCCTACCCTTCTAGCCTACATACTAACCCGGTTTGATTAAATTGAATTAATGAAGCAGGCCCATAGCAATTCAATTCATATCAGCTCTTCGGATTTAACATAGGACATATATATTCTGAAATTAGATGATGTTTTTAAGTTTACAGGTTAAAAATAAACTCTTAGCAAATAAAATCCTTAGCAAAAGTAGAAAATTTCTTTATAGTGCGAGATAATTTTATAGGAATGCCAAAGGGATAATGGACATGGACTGCTATTTGCCGCTATTTCTGCTGGTCTCCTCAAGGACTTGAAGTGAATGCTGCTGCTGGGCATCTTTGCATGAACATGTCATTGAGGAATGCTGATACTGTTGCTAAGAATTAATAAAAATGGAACTTCAGGATGGGCATCCAGCATGTTTGGGGCCTTTACAGTTTGTGGATTATGAAGCAGTCTATCTTAACTACACCAACAGGATCCCTTTCAGGAGCAGTAACTTGATTGTCTATCTGTTGTGGTAGACTAGTAGTCAATAGTAAGGAAATTCCACTCTGAAACTGCGCTCAGGAGGACAAGCAACTCTTGGTGAAATATAACCTGTTCCATATGTGATAGATGTCGCTCAGACTGAGGCGTGGAAATATTGCCAGCGACATGTACCTAGTCCGGTCAGAGTTTATTATCGACCCAGAGATAGTCACAGGCATGAAAATATTTAAGAGGGATAGGGTAGAAGGATGTCCTCCCCATCCCCCACACTATCGTATATATGTCACTGGTGATGCCAGCCCCATTTTTAGAGACGACTATCGTATATGTAGTAGGTCGCAAGTAGCAGCTAGCTGAGAACTAACATTGTCTGGCCCCCCATGGGGTGTGGTTGGCATCTGTTGCAGGCCTGGCCAGTCCCGAGTCACCCTGCTCCCACAACCAGCACGCCCCCATTCCCTACGACCAGTTGCAGCACACGCCCACCGGCAGCACCAGCGGGGGTGGAGGCAGCAGCAATGGGGGCCATAGCTGCAGCGGTACTTGTGGGGGCTCTCCTCAGGATGGGTGCATGAGCCTCCCTCATCGCCCAAAACATCCACTGAAATCTTTCTCAGTGCCTGGCCCGCCCCCACCACACACAAGTGCGCCTAACACTCCTACCCCAAAACACATAGGTATGCTTATGGGATGAAGGCCAGTCACCTCAAAAGGCGTCTCATCTTCTAGACTGGTGTTTGGTTAATTCAGTTCATGGTTTTTATTTTCGTTTTCTACCTAAAGATGGCTTCTGCATTTTTCGCTTGGTTTCCACCCCTGCCTACATTTTCACAATCACAGATACATATTTATATGCTATTGTTGTTGTTGTTGTTGCACCTTTTCATTATTGGTTATGGTTTGCTGACATACATGTAGTTTGTTTACCTCACCATATGTATCAGATACTGGTAGCTTTTTGGCACACTTTGTGATGGAGCTGAGAGAGGTGTATGGTAGAAGTGATTTCAAGGTGTTGTATGCCAACAGTGGGTAAAGCTTCCACCCACTTTTAACATATCACTGCTCCTTGCAACATCACAAGTCTTTCTAGGCTTTAGCACTGTCATTCCTGCTGTTTCTCACCTTTTTAAGACAGAACACTTGAGTCTTGTCTTTCTCTGTATATTCCACTGCACATTTTTAATGCACATCGAACACATGCCCCAGTTACCACTGACAACACCAGGCACACTGGATATGACCTCTAGGGGATAGTCCCTGCTCGGATAGAAAGCATTTATTCTGTATCCAAGCAGTTATTCGCTAAAAAAATAAATATAAAGTCAAAGGGTATAATCTTGCCAATATTCAATGCTAAATGAATGTACATCATGTGCTACTTTTTAAGTCTCTACATGTTTCGTGTTAACCCATTTACAAGCGTTGTCTGGTGCTATGTTATGTGGTGTGGGGTAAGTGTGGGGTGTACCAAATGTGGTTGTGGCTGTCAAACTATAGGTCCAGTCGTACTCGTTCCAACTGTTAATCCTCAATTTTTCAACCCAGAACTTGATTTTGTAATGACTACATTATCAAAATAGATATTTAATTTAGAATACTCCTTGAATATAGAACTCTATTTTATCAATACGTTCCTTGATTAAACCAAAAATAGAGAGCATAGACCTTTGCCCTTATAGCTCAATGTCCCAGCTGTTTCTAGGAATGAAGCATGACTATACCGAAGGGATGGTTAAAGTTTGATCTTTTCATAACTAGCACTTTACCGGGTGAATGACAATTTTCTAATCCTAGTTTAGAAATATAAGCACATTACTAACAGGTTAGATATTTGGTTTTCTCAAATGGCATCAAACTTGAAAACCCATTACTGTTTTGATTTGACTTTAACTAACTAACCCTAGGTATTTAAGCATAAAGTTGCACAGGTTGCTTGTAGGTTGACTATATAACTTTTCCAAACCAACATCTCGTCTCAGTAGTATGAACAATGACTTATGTTTATGAAAAACAATTAAACTTATAGTACATGCCTGATACTTTCTTTAATGGTCTATTTTAAACCAATGGCTCAAGTCTAACCTATACCTGAGAAGATAATACCTGATTACTGCTTACTTGGAGAGATGGGCATCTTTTTGGTGCTCCTAGAGAAGCAATTTACTTATTACATAACCAAAAATGGTTCATTTTAATTACTATGATTTTCTGTTCATTTATCCCGTAAGAGCAAATTCGAGCTTTGGTTACTGTATTCAACATTTTTCTTTTTCCTGTCTTTATAGTGCGGCCTCAACAACAGATCCCCACCAGTCCGTACAAGAAGCCTACACCCCCCATAACCAATGCCACTACACCTGTGAAACCACGCTCACCCCTTCCCGTTGGCACACCAAAGGCACCTGATGTCACCATCCGTAGTGACCGCAGCAATGAGTCAGACTTACCGGTGAGCATTTTGGTAGTGACATGTGGGAAAAACAAGCGTAAAACCTCATTAGAAATTGAATTATGAATTTCTCATGTAAGTCAAATTATTTCCCTCCAACTCAAATTCAGCCTAAGGGTGAGGTTTACATGTACCGTATTCTCCCGCGTAGAAGACGCGTTGCGTGTATAGGACGCACCCAAACTCAGCACATGCATTTTCGCGTATAAGACGCACCTCTTAGGGGTGATTTTCGTCAATCCAGTACTGTTCTTTAGTAAAATTTCCCCTCGTATTAGACGCACCCCCTTCTTGGGAGAATGCTATAAGACGCACCAGCCATTTGTTTGGCCTAGAGGACGTGTCTTATACGCGGGAGTTTACGCTACTACAACTTGATTTGGACTGTATAATGTAAACAAAGGCGTTTGTGTAGAGTTGACAGTATAATAAAAGCCTTTTTACTTTCAGAAATCGTACAGCGCAGAGGAGCTGAATGCAGAGATGGCAAACCTGGAGGGCTTAATGAAGGACCTTAATGCTATCACACAGCAGGAGTTTGAGTGCTAGCCTCCTTTGTAGCCCCTCCACTAGTACTACAAGCAGCAGCAGCTTCTGTGGGCGATCCAGCAGCAGAGAGATGGCCGTTACTAGGCCGTCAAAGACTGTACTTCTGTTTTATCTCGCCCTAAAGCTTAAACTCAACAACTACTCGAGGACACAGCAGTGCCAATGGCCCATTGGGGCACCTTCTGATACCATGTGACATGGTCATTCTATGGCAGAGGGTTTTAAGGCTGTTGGAATTGACTGATCAGTAGTTGTGGCAAGTTGCTTTCAAAGTGTTTTCCTTATTATATCACCCAGGATACATATGTAGGAAAAATAAACATTACACCATATACGATTCCTCCTTTCTCCTCACTGGCACAGCAGGTCTGATCTATGTGGGCTTAGATGTGTACCAATAAACAAGTGGTCGAGGAAGGAGGCAAGACCTACTCATCAAACTATGGGACATACAAGACTCCCTGTGTTGTAATGGCTTCCAGCCATTTTATATGCACAACGATGATGCAGGGGCCACTGTGTATACACACGTGTTGTACACAAACCACTGTGGATATGAACAATTGTGGGCACAGACCTCCTGTTGAGCGGATCACAGGAGATTGGACTTGTGTGACATTGCAGAAGGTTGTTCCTAGTGGCATCCACTGCTTACACAGATGACAAAGTTGTCTTTTTTTTGTTTCATTCAAAAATCATAGATTTCGATTAACTTCTGAAAGTATCATCAGAAATATTAATTCTGTTCTCAACATGCTTTGGGAGTTATTGCCTTTCTCCAAAAGAGATCTCTCTTTGTACAGTGATCTTGAATCCTTTTTAGGTTTCTCCTCCCCAATACAGGACATACAACAAAATGAATACAAGTATTGGAGATGATGACTGGACTCTTTTAAATTATATGGGTGCCTCTAAGGTTAACGCCAGGATATACATAACTCAATACAGGAGCTAATGCCTCTTTGTATCCCACAGAGGAACATGATTAGTGGCATCAAACCTTCGGTGTACAGTGGCCTGGAGTATGTATTTATGTGGACTTTGTATCATAGCATTTGTAGCCCAACGAAGGCTTCTTTTTATGATAAAACTGAAATGAACTTATTATCTCGCATTGCCACGGCTGGGCTGACACAGTACGCTTCTCGCAACGTCTACTCCCCATCAAAGAAAATTGTCATGAACTATTTTGATATTCAGAATCTATATTTTCATCCCATAGACGATTGACGTACTATTATGTGTCAGGGTACCTGTATATGAATTATACACATCCATCAAAGTCTCTAACATACATCCTGGTTGAGTGAACATTAACAAACCCCTGTGTTTCTCATGTATACGTGTTGACAGGCAATTATAAAGACAGGTATTTCTTCTTCATGTGTGGAGAAACTCTGTTTTGCTTATTAAGGAGTAGTAAATAGGTATACACAGATACAGGAGGGATATGCTAATACATTTATATCAATGTTATTTCAAGCTTAAAAATATTGGAAGAGTTGAGATTTTTGGTGAAAAAAAGAGTATTGTACATTACTGAAAAGACCAACTTCGTATGATGTATATACAGACGATGCAGGGAGGCACAAGGCAACATGGCCACCCTTATAGATTAACATAAATGACCAAGCCTCCTTATCTCCTGCGGAATTCACTATCAACATGTAATATTAAAGAGTGTGTAACTGCCACCACGTCCTCCCCATGTAAGTGTACCTTCCGTACCAGCAATATTAACCTGATAACTTAATGTTTGTATAGAGGTGTGTAAAAAAGATGTATGAATGGCAAACGGATGTAAGACAGCATGAAAGGATGTGATATATGGAGTGTGAGAGGAATAGAGGGAGAGAGAGAGCGTTATTAGAATATACAGGAGTGAGAAGCATATATTATGTACTGGTTAGAAAGTCGAGTCTTTTGTCTTCAATGTTAGATTGTACAGGAATTATCTACACACCAAGCCATCCCTCGGTATGATTCAAGCCCTCATGCCTCCTTCCAACTTGTTAATACATCTGCCTGGTTTCTACATTGTGCTAATGTACATAGTTCTCTGAACATACAAGTGGCTTAAATGTCCTCTTTAATTTAAAACAGATCCCAAAGTAACCGTATGTAGTTGTGCTGTAGACTTTCTGCTGTAGAAATACTGCCAAAAATAAAATCACAATACTCTCCTTTGTCAACAGTTAAATGTTTTTGTAAATGATTCTTCCATCTTGTGTCTGTTTAAAAAAAATGTCTCAAAAGAAGGAATCGATTGTTGAGAAATCCTTTGATTTTCCTGTGAGACAGCCAGCAGTGTGGGCTTTGGCCTGTTGTGCCTGGTCGGTGGCTGTCCCTGTCATTCCCCCCTAGTATACTGTGGTGTCGTATCAATGTACTAGAGTTGTAATATAGGAGCTTTTCCTACCTTCCCCCTGCAGGTCATTCAATGTCTCCCTGAACCCTTCCCCCAGGACATGGCAGGCTACATCTTGTATAATTATATCACAGCCACAGATTTAAGAAATAAAATTTTTGATATTTAAGTATAATTGTTGTCTTTGAGTTCAATGATTCATAGTCCACAGGACTGTAGCAACCAATAGATCACAGGTTGCAAGAATCTGCACGTGCATGTATATAGTTTCTAGGGTATGGGGTAAAAACAATAAGAGGTGCATTAGATATGATGCCTCCAGCTACTTTTAAATGTAAGAACAAGTGGGAAGGAGCTGTGCATTGTGGTATAGTGGTAGAACTTTTCAGTCAGACTGATGGGTGAGGGCTTTGCTGGTTGGTGGATAAAATCTCAACATCTTTTAAATACATCTGCTCTACAGGGCTATTCAAGAGGTTAAGGATGGGAAGAACTACTTGTCTGATTATTGTCCAATGGTCAGCATTGGCAGAGTATTGTATTTTTTCATGGGCGGCTGAACAGGAGGCCCAGGGCCCCCTCAACTGAAAAGTTGGGGGGGGGGTCTAAAGCACACTTTACCCCTTCCCCCCCCCTCCTAACTTTTTAGAGATCTAAGCAAATTTGAACTCAGATTGCCCTAAAATGCAGCAAAATCAATTTACTAATCCTCAATTTTCTCTGACACAAGCCAAAGTTCATAAAGACTAGTAATTTGATAGTAAAAGTTCAAAATTTTCTGGGGCCAAAGGCCCGAAGATGGAAATTATGTCTTCGCCAAAGTTTTTGGGCCCTGCCCCCTGCACTTCACAGATGTTCTGCCGGCCCTGATTATTTGAAATCTATTAAAAGGTAGGGTTCCAGGGTAATTCAGCTGAACACATTTTTAGTGCAATGATTGTCACAGGCAGAGGCATGGGAAGCAAATCTTCATTAGGGGGGGGGCCCAGTGGGGGCCCCACCTCGACCACATTGAATTGTCGCCCCAAGCACAATAGCGCCTATATATACTAGTATAAAATCTTTATAGAAAAGTAATTTTATATGGATTCTAGATCTGATTTGAGTCCCAGGCCCCCATTTTCCCTATCCCATTACTATATCAATCTAAATTGTGATGCAAAGTGTTAGCTTCTTGTGCAATTCATTATGAATTCTTGGCAAACTTTGGGGGGGGGGCAGACATACTCAGGCCCCACCTGCTTTATGATTGGGGGGGGGGCAGGTCTCCCCTGGCCACCCCCTTTTCCTACGCCCCTGGACAGGTATGATGGAATTACATGCGGTGTCATGGTACTAATAGGGCCAAGAATGTTCTGATTTTTCTCAATCTTCCACCATAAAACTAGCGTAGATTGGGTTCTAATTTGATGGCGTTCATAAATAAAGGCTTAAATTAAAGCTGAAGTCACTCCTGATTTTTTTAGCATGGTCAACAATGACAGATCCGCTTTTGCACCAGTTGCCATGGAAACCGTCATGTTGAACAGAAAAAAAATGATTTAGGTGTCCCTAACAGGTCACAAATGTGAACTTTGACCGAGCTCTGACACAAAAGGTTTCCATGGTGACCAAAAATCTGTTCCCCCAAATCTTTACCTTTCTTCTGGTACTAAAATTATTAATCTGTGATAAAATGAGGCCCCTGGCACTGATTGTATCAAGGAAAACACTGTTTTTAGTTGGGACTATTTAGCTATTTTTAGAGGCTTTCAATGTCACTTTAAGGAGAAACCCTGCAACCACTTTCTGTGCCAAGTAACCCCAAATTCCCGACCCATAGCAATAAAAGGTCAATCATACAAAATTTCCAGCCAGAATCAAAGAAGAAATTATCATAATAGCTTCTCCTACATTAAATTCATCTATTTTGATACAAAAGATTCATCTAGTTTGGGTTGAATCCTTACAATAGCCAAAAATGTGGCCAAAATCATCCCACCCAGCCACCCAGTTTAGGTGTCACAGTACTAATAGGTCCCGATCTTCCACCATAAAACTAGCGTATATTGGGTTCTAATTTGATGGCGTTCATAAATAAAGGTTTAAATTAAAGCTTAAGTCATTCCTGATTTTTTTTAGCATGGTCAACAATAAAAGAGTCAGATCTGTTTTTTTCACCAGTTGCCATGGAAACCATCATGTTGAATGAAAGAAATGATACAGGTGCCCCTAACAGGTCACAAATGCGAACTTTGACCCCTCTCCGACACAAAAGATTTCCATGGTACTAAAATCATTAATCTGTGATAAAAACAAGGCCCCCTAACACAGTTTTCTTTACACTATTTAGCTGTCCTAGGTTTACTGGGGCAGATTACTTCTGTGACACCATGTGATATACACCAGTGTGACTGTAGTTGATATCTCATTCAAATGAATTTATTTTATAATACGTTGTTAGGCATGGTGTGAAAATGGAACAAAAACATCCACGGAAATCCTTCTCAGTGCTCAGCCCGCCCCCACCACACACAAGTGTGCCTAACACTCCTACCCCAAAACACATAGGTATGCTTATGGGGTGAAGGCCAGCCACCTCACGAGGCATCTTATCGTCTAGACTGGTGTTTGGTCAATTCAGTTCATGGTTTTTGTTTTTGTTTTCTACCTAAAGATAGCTTCTGCACTATTCGCTTGGTTTCTATCCCTGCCTACATTTTCACAATCACAGAGTATCTATTTGCGTCTATATGCCGTAGTCACCTGGGTCATAAAAGTATTGTATTCTAAGTAGGATAAAACCCTTAATATCTCGGGGCCTACAGGCTTATATAGAAAGCTCCTTTGTCGGGTACTATGAAACCCTGAAGACCCTTCAATTGTGGGGTCTAACCCTTATTTACAATGTGGATCCTTGGCCTACATTTTGGTATATATGGCTTGCAAATCAGGGAGATATTTTTTTCTTTTCTGACAATGAAAATCTTACTGCCAAAAATCAATTGATTACATCAAATATAGTATATAATATAATATATATTCCCGGTCCTGGTGTGCTATTAATTAAACCACTCTGGTGGGGTTAGCATGATGCATTAATCAGGGTTTTCACATGTTACAAAATAGCTGGATTCAGGGACTACTGAAACAGGAGTTTGTGTAAAAAATATATTAAGACTGTATGTGGTTAGTGTTAGTGACAGGTTAAGGAGACAAGGTAGGGGGCCTTGTCAATCAGTCTAATCTTGCTTGACAAAGACTTATGAAATAACCCAAAACATGTCCACAATGAATACCACCAATTGTACATTAACAACCTGATTCAAACTTCAAATGAAACTTTAAATTGTATTTTCACTATTTTTTTGTGTGATAGAATAGCTTTTCAATATGTTTCTTTTAAACACAGGTCTTATATATGACAGGATTGTCATATCCCTCCAGACCATGCTCTGTATGGTTTACTCCCTCTGTATGGTTAGTGTCTTCTGCCTGCCACGTGTCCTTACTCTGGCAACAGGTAGAGCAGTGACAGCTTGGTGGTTGGTATGTGGGGCTGATAGGAACAAACCTCAGCCACTTCATCCTCCGTATGAGGCCCATACCAAATGGCAGGTCATACACCAATAACTTGTGCGGGTCTTTACCTGACCTTCGTCCACGCAATCCCAATAGGCCCCGCTCCTCTGCTGTGCCTAATAGAATATAAATACACAATCTATATTGAAATTTTCTACATGTCTAAATATCTCTTTGTATAATGGAAATAATTTTTTAAATCCTGAGATGCCAATAGATTCACTGCAAATTTCCTTCTTGAGTCAAATCTGGGAAAATTTTACAGTGAAGGAAGTTTTAAATCCATTGTGGGTCCCGATCCTCTGGTATGCCTCCAAAGATATATGAGCTCAATTGAAGTATTCTACATGGTAACCTACAATTTTTTATATTATGTTTTCAGAATTTCTCTCATCCAAAATGCCAATAGATTACTCAAATTTACTACAGTAATTAAAATCTAACCTGGGATGGTGTTGTCAAGCAGGAAGCCCATGACTGCACCAATCAGCATTGGGGTGTTAAGTAGCACAAACAGTACCTGGTCCAGGGATGTGTTACCTAAAGGTTAAATGACAATATAAATTATATTGTATTGGCACCTAGTCAAGGGAAAAGTAACCCAAATTAATTGTCTCATAAGGGTGTGATAATTTCCTAACAACAGGGTTCAATTGGTTCTACAACGATGCAGGGAAAATATTTTGACCCCCTTTCTTTTTGAAGTTCCTATAAAAAAAGTTAGATACCTACCTGTATCAATGACCTCAGGGTGGGTGCGAATCCAGGGTGGCACTGCCAGACCAAGCAGCACACAGAAGCCGAATATGAAGAGGTTCCTGGATGAGTTCAGGTCCACATGCTGCAAGAGGGACACACCTACCGCTGCTACCAATCCTGTGGGAGAGAAACTAGTTATCTTATTGTTGACTTAGTGCAAAGAGGTTGTGACTGTCATTTTAGAAACATTGAGTTTTCCTCTGTTTTAACATATATCGAGCCTTATCGACCTATTTTTAAAAGTACTGAAGCACTATCTATGATATGTGTGCTTAGTAGTAGTACTGCCTACAGACCATGGTGTAACAAGGTTGTGCGCACTTGGTGCTATGGTAATTGTGACATTTCTTTTGCCTCTCCTGTAAAGCTTAAGAAATGTAGTTACAACAACCTTGCACTGAGGCAACATTATAAGCGTTTAATGCAGTGTTATCTCACGAGACAAATTTGAGGGAGCTTTAGTGCAACATATGTGCATGGCCATGGCAATTAGTAATCATGAACCCGAACTGATCATAAGAGAGAATATGACTGAATTAGTTCCACTGAGGAGGGGAGAGCAAAAAAGAGTGTATTTACATCGGAATCAGTCCAGTGAAGGTTATCCCCAGAGGTGAATCTGAGTCAGAGAATTCCCAAAAACACTGATTGATATGAATCCTGGAGAAATAACTCTCAGCGGCATCAATCAAAGTGGATATTGGTATCCCAGTCAATACGGGAACCAGGCTTTTTGTCTCATTGTAGTCTTGAGAATTGGGATTCAATTTGTCTTTACGACTTGCAAATTGGACCATTATAAAGGTTTATACATCATAAACATAAAAGGCCTTATAGTTTGTTAGGATTTAGAGAGTTAAAATAAAATCTGTATGACCGAATGGCCTGGGGGAAAAGGTTTTTCATATAGACTGGACTACCCAGTCAACAAAAAAAAAACGCTATTTAACGTCAAAAAATGTTTTTAACGTTTTAAAATGTTTGGCTATGAAAAAGAGCCATAGAGAAATGTTCTGAAACGTTTTACAACGTTTTTTGTTGACTGGGTATCCATTTCATGGCATTGTCATCACACATGTCCCTCCTTTCTTTTGAGCAACTTGGTATACGCGTTTATTTTGTCTAGAAGTGGGCGTATGGTGGTGTATAAGAGGGAAGGGTTTTATTATGGGGCTATGAGCTATGGGGCCCCCATTCACATGTTATTTCAAGATTTCTTTCATCGAGATTTCTTTCATCATTCATTGAAATAATGCACCAATGCAGGGCTGGTGATTCAACTTTCATACAAATATTTATTTGTTTTCAGGATAAAAGCTCCCATTGTGATGAGAAATAAAACTGCTGCAGTATTTCCATAATGAAAAAGCCAAGTAACAAAGTTTTCAGGAAACCTTCATTGACTTGTCGAAGCTCTGGGCAAGGATAACTGAGAAATAACTGTTGTTAGCCGAACTGTCACAAGTGACCCCAAAAAAAACAAATAAAGTTCTTACACTACTCCTGACTGCCATACGTGGCTACTGCTTGCTGCTGAATGTGCTCCAATCCCCACTGTGGGAGGAGAGTGTGATAGTAACTGGGTGAACTGCCTGTTCTACACCAGATGGTGATAGTAGTAGCGTCTTAGAGCCAATAGACAAATAGATCCCACATGTGCGATCTATTTGGACCATAACAAAGATCTACTGCAGATATTCTTACCAAATAATGTCATGAAGATTCCTCCAAAGATGGGTTCAGGCAATGTCACAAAGAGGGCACCAAATTTACCGAACATGCCCAGGAGAAGGGAAATCACTGCTCCCACTTGTATCACACGCCGACTAGCCACCTGATGGCAAAATTGATAAGAGTTTTAATTATTCTTTTTTTTTGATATTCTATTTGTATTGTAAATCAACTTTCTCATCGTTGGGATGAATTTGTTGATATGATAGTTTTATCAAAACTAACTAGTTATCCATTGCACTGGCCCCCAAGAAAACATTAGGACCCCAAGAAAACATTAGGCTTCCAATTACCTGACTTACCCAGCAAACAAGCACCAACATTTCTCTTAGGGGACAAAAAACGTAGGTTTCCAGTTTTTATGGTAAAAAAAGCTGACATATGCAGTTTTTCTTCTTTTTCAATGCCTTTTTGACCTTTTTTTTTAAAATAATGAGCCATGCTTTGGCCTACATATTGAATAGTTATTCTTAAATATGGGGTAATAGTTCTTCATTTTCCCTAATACACCAGCCAAGATGTAAAAGGGTGGACACGAATGTCAGATTCTATTACTAGGGTGATATGAAATATATGAATTTCTTTAATAAAAAAAAAATCAAAGTTTTCCTGAAAATATCTGAGATCAGCTGTGTTTGCTGGGTAAGTCAGGTAATTGGAAGCCTAATGTTTTCTTGGGGTCCTAATGTTTTCTTGGGGTCCAGTGCAATGGATAATTAGTTAGTTTTGATAAAACTATCATATCATAAAACCAGTTACCTTGTAGGGTAATGCATTTTCTTGAAGACAACTGTTAAAATAGAGAAACCTGGCTCAAGGTGATCCCAATTTTGAGGTACCATAATACTAAGTTGCATCCCATGCATGTATAAGACACACATTGACCTCTATAAGGCACATCTGAATGGCATAGTTAAAAGTCCTCGCATTTAGGGCACAGTCTGGACTTTAGGTATATTACATAAGGAGCAGCAAGGGTCCATCCTCATATATAAGCCACATATTATACACAGAGTATTGAAGTTATCACTGTTTTCAAATGGAAAGCCATTCCTGTCAGTCTTGAATTTATGGAATACAAACTACATTAAATGAGGTATGAAGGAAACAGGCAAACCTTAGTGATTCCTATGGCTGCAATGTTGGCGCTGAATGATGTGACACCGGTTGTACTCCCCCACAAACCTGCACAAGCAATGCCAAGCCCCTCAAAGAACACACCTAGAAATAAATAAATCAATGTAATCCATAATAGAAACCCTATGCTTTAGTCATAAAATAGAGAGAACCTATAAACAGAAATATATACTTGAGGTGGTACCACCCTAAATACGCGCTGCGACCTGAAAAAATCCACTATCGCTGACGCTTGACAAAATATTTCAAATACTTAAAATTTCCTCAGAACTAAGCCAAATATACCAGACTGTAGCTTTTGAAATGGCAAAAATCATACATTAGGTGCAATCAGATTTTTCGCAAATCGCCATGGAAACCACTTTTATAGCCCTAGAAGTGAACAATTGACTGTATTTAGTGCAGGACTTTCCCCATTCTACTTGGAAGTGACCTGATTTAGGGTGGTACCACCTTGATGAAAACCTGTACATTTTGATGAAAAATGGGCAATAACAGGGGTACATTATAATTTTTTACTATATTCTGTAGCAACTAGGCAATTTGAACAGCTTTGAAGACATTAATAATTGGAGTTTGAACAAAATGCCATGATATACCAATGAAGTGATGAGTCTGGCAACCAGTACGCCATTGGTGCATAAGGCTGACCGTCTGCGAGTGTATCAGCCCTGAAGTGTCAGCATAATGTATTAATGCAGCCTGAGTGATTTGCTCATGTATCATGATGGTTGGTTCACTGTTGGACTTTAAAGCATTCATACTTCCTACCTCTGTTAATGGCATGGATGGGAGGAGGCGGGACATCAGAGAGCTGTGCACATGCTTGATAGTCACCCAACGACTCAATCATTCCTGCTAAACTGCCTGCGATTAATCCAATCACCCCTGCAGCTGAGTAAGTAGGCAAACCCCACTGACCTGAAGATAAATAATGTTTTATGTTTTGAATGAACACATGGCATATATTGTCTTGATCTGTTGTCAGCAAAACAGCTGGCCCGCTGGAATTGTCTGTCTTCTAGAGAAATGCCTGGCTGTCACCTCAGGATTTTGGGCTTCATGCCAGTGTTTAGTGAATCAGACAATAAGTAAGGGTGTTGGAGTGTTAAGCCAAAAGCAATCATACCTAAAATTCTAGATATCTAGACAAGTAAAATGATTGAGAGACTTTACTTTATTATTTGTTATATCTTTACTGACAAAAGTTATCTTTAGATTATCTAGAGATAGTTGGTCCTGTAAAAATCAATACATGCCAGGAGAATTCAATATAATATGGAGGAACAAATGGCCTGTATGGTGAAAACATCGAATATAGACTGCTGACCCTACAAATGCAACACTCTTGGAGGATCATGATAATTAACAGTCAAACATTTCTTCATCTTGAGAACAAATGCAAACACCTGCTTTAAAGTTGTATGCAGTTTTTGAATATCGATAAACCTGCATTCAAAATTGAACAGATTTTGATAAACAGGTACATGTATGGTCTATAACACAAGAATAACATAATTTTCAGGTAGACTTATTAATCAATATAAGACAGGGAACCTAATTACAATAAATTACCAGAGTGCCACTCTGTGACTGGTGACATAGGAGCCCTGCTAGCACTACTCATCCAAATGATGTCTTTTTTACGTAAATAACATGAGTTTTTACGTAAGAATGACGTAAATTGCATGAGTTGTGCTAGCTGGGAGACCTTTTTATGTGGCTACTCACATACTATATTGGGGGTCTTATTAGCTGACAATGGAAAGGGAAGAGGATGTTGCTGGATATTTGGATGCATGTATGAAAAATCCAACCCCCCTGTTAAGGGTTAAACATATTTGCTCCGCTTTGTCCAGCAACTAGAATTCCTACAGGAGTATAATAATTCACAGGCTTATGTAGTGGTCCTTGTTGGAAAAGTCCATATTCCGGGGATCAAACCTCGGTCCTTCAACTCATGAGCAAAGATTCTTACCACTGCACCATCGGGACAGTGCTGAACCAACGCACAATTACTTATGAGGCTCAGAGCAGGGTAGCTGTGAGGAACTTATGTAGGCTCTGCCGAGAAACAGAACCTAGCCTGTTACACTTAAAAGAGAATGCCTTTGCCCCCACCCGCCTTTGTGGTGTCAAAGAGGCTTTAAGTAGGGGGCAGATTAGACCAAACCTTTTGTGTACACCTCCAAAAGGTACTAATTAAATGAGAATCCGGGGTTTGGTTTTTGATTTGGGGTGCTCTAAACCCCTCGGGCTGGCCCTCCAAAGTTAAATAATCATTTTCATAGGCATTTTTAGCACACTTGTGCCCCTAAACCAGCGCACTTTTAGTCTCAACCATCCTTGCACATTTCTACTGCATGGACTAAAATTAATGAATTTTGAGGAATAATATAATACATGTATGGCCTTATAAATTAAATACTCTTGATGTATATAGGGCATGATACATACATATTTACCAAACTAATCAAAGATGAAACAGACAAAACCAATTATGTTAAAACCAAGTAGGTTTAAAAGGTAGAAGTAGGTTACATACCTGGATAGGGGAATCTGAACCACTTAGCATCTTCAAGTACTTTCAGTTTGATATCAGTTCTTGCCACGTATCCAAGCACTTTTGGGTCAGAGGGGAAAACATTGGTGGCCGTTAAGATAGCACAGAGACACCAAACAATCACGATAGAAAATATCACCTGTAAAGTGAAGCATAATCATTCAGGTTGATGGTCTAAATTTTATTTTCTATAGGGGATTGGTTTGTTAAAAAAGGGGCTGAAATCTAATGATATAGCCTTTATCACACTACATTGAAAAAATCACGTTTAATACTACCTGGGGTCCAACCGGACCCCAGACAAGGAAGGATTCTCACACAATGATGGTTAGAGATACAAACTTCATCTCTTGCATGGTCATTCATTGGGATTTTAAGCATATAGTGACTGAATGTGATTTTTCTGTTTGATATGGTACATACCTCATATACCTACATGCCTACCAAATTTAATTGTGATAGACCTTATTTCAGCATCAAGGAAATGGCCCCAGAAGTTCCAATTTGACAACTTGTACTTGAGTAAAGGTCTTTCCTATGTGAGGGACACATTTTACTTAATTTTTATGAATTCCCACTAGATTTTGTTCTGTAGAGAATGTTCTTCCGAACCTGAACACAAGTGTCTGCCCTATATATTAACAGCCCACGGTTCCAGTCTAAACAAAAATAAAAAGGTCAACACTAAGAAAGTTCAGGATCATGAGGAGGTGTAATAGATGTAAAGTGCAAAGGGACCCCTTGTTCAGATTCTTATTGAGCCAACATTATGTGTGCTTTTGTATTGAATTTGACTGGGGTCCATGTGGACCCCAAAGGATTTTCTGATATGGAATAAGCCACAATTCTGGTCGCCAAAACTGGTCGCTAGTATCAGCGACCTAAACTAAGATCATGCCAAAATTGGGTGAAGTTCAGAATACTACTTCTATGCATTTTACAAGAAACTAGATGCTGGGTCCGGTCGAAGCCCAGGTAGTAAGATAAGGGTTAAGAAAATGATATATTGTCAACCTACATTCTTGCTGAAGATAGGAAATTAATGTTGAAATTGGACAGAATTCAGTATATTAACCCCCTGAGAGCCTTGGATTTCTTCTGATGTTTATCTGTCAACAAGAAAAAAGGGACTTCCATAAGGACTCTTCTTGAGGTCCCATTTCTCTTGTGTTAATTCCCAATTGCATGTAGCAGAACTAACCGGAAGTAGCTGAAAGATGGGGTATTTGAATGTGTGACATCCTCTGTCATGAGTGTAGGTTGGGAATGGAACCCAGACCCGCGCAAGGTACTGGGAGAATAGGACGATCAGTGCCATTGTTCTACAAAATACAACACAGATTGAGGAATGAAACAATTGAAAAAAAAAAAATGACCGATGGATGCCAAAATTCTGCAAACAGACAAAATAATCCTAAAAAGTATTTGATCATAAAAACCTCAGATGATGTGGTGCTTCAATAATTACTATATAATGTTGCACTGATATTGTTTTAATGAAGGTAACAACAAATTAATGGAGGTGCTAATTGGGGTTGACACTCATGGGATCTTCCCTAGTTGGTCATTATGAGTCATTAGTGCGGAAAGTGTCCAGATATTTTTTTGAACAACTTTGAACTTTATTGGTCATAGACATATGAGTCGACGAGCAGACTATACAGTGAATGATTGTACACAAAAATTCTTATATGAAGACCAATAGGTTCCTGGGTCGAGGTGTATCAAGAGATATTATTATGCCTCTCCCCATAGTATATAACGTTACATATATAGATTCCTGAAAAGTTTGACATTGAGTTTTGGTACATGGCGGTATATATAATTGTATTTAAACAATAAATGGGTGTATTTAAAAAAGAAATTGTTATTTCTAATCACAATCACAATGTTGCATCAAGTATAATTGATCATTATCAATGAGAATTATTACATTTTCTTATTTATGGGATAGTATCCATTAAATCCATTTTCATCAGGTTTTTGAAAGTACCTATTTATTTTATATTTCTAGTATTTGTAGGTAGGGTATTCCACAATTGTGCGCATTTTACTTCTGGACCTTTTTCATAGGCTTTACAATTAATATTACTATAGAAAAGTACAGGTGCATCATGTAGGCGAGTCTGTCTATTTGCTACTCTAACATTAATACCTAGTCTAACCATTTTATGTGCAAACATCTTGCAATGGTGTCTTCTGTATATAAGTTTAGGAAGATTTGCTAAATGATGAACTCTATCTGTTGATGTTAAGATGTTCAAACCAAGACAAGTTTTAATACATTTGTTTGGCAGTCGTTGGAGTTCTTCAAGTAAAGTTCCATTGGCATTATCATAGAAGATATCAGCATAATCAATAATTGGTAGTACATAGGTTTTATACACATGTAGGAGCACTGTATGTGATAGCATATGTCGTATTTTATACAATAGAAATGATTTGTAACGAACATTTTTCATTAATGTCTTCACATGTAGATTAAAATTCATTTCCTGGTCTATTTGTACTCCCAAATATTTATACGAGTTGACATTCAGTAGCATTTTTCCATTTATTTCTATGTTAGGTTTACATAGATTTTTGAGAGTTTGAGCTGAAGAAAAGGTCATAATTTTTGTTTTGCTCTCGTTGATAGTTAATTTGTTTTTATTCGCCCAGGTTATGAATTTGTTTAAAGCATGCTGTAGAGTTGTCTCTAATATATCAATATAGCCTGATGGTTCATCATCTTTCTCATACATGAATAAGCCTTGCTAGCTCTGAGAGAGCTTGACCTCAGCCTTCAGGGTGACCTAGGTCTATTGTCTAGGTGTGTTGGCGAGTATTTTAAAGAGAGAATAAAATCTACTACTTGTATACTGAATGTCACTGAATCAGCCCTCTCCAATGTCCTTTCTGATGTTTGGACACCTGTTTCTGTATGAGCTGCTCATATTATTTGAGTGTATTTGTGTATTGTTAGTTACACACCAGTGTGTGTGGTAGTCCAGTGGGAGGCAGAACTCCCAGTTGACACAACAGTCCAACAAATAAAATGATGTCATAGGAAAACTGTTGACATGTTGCATAAGTCTAGCCCAGGCGAGATACTTGGCAGGGCTTCATTCATGCCCATTGGTTTTCATGATGTATTAATCAACTCTTAAAGGTTAACATGTGTGCTTACAAGACAGCTATTCCCCAATGTCCACCGGAGTATTCAGCAGCAATCCCAAATAGTGAAAACCCAATTAGTGCAATAGTCGGTGCAATACACAGGGGCCCGATAAATGGCAGCAGCATGCCAATGATACCAGTAATGCCAAGTAGCATCTGGAAGATGGAGGCTAGAGCCAGGGAACCCTGGATCTGAAGATAGGAAAAAACAGGATTATAGATATAGTGGGTCGCTTTGATAACAGTTATTGGAAGCATTCGGGGGAAAATAACCTTTGAAGATGTAATCAAAAGTGATACTAAATGAGAACCTGTCTTGTTTTAGCTATGGGTTCATTACCCTTCCTATGGATTTTTTTGAGCTTACCAAATCAAGGATTTTCACTACGCCACAAAGTTATGCACTCATTTCTATGAGTCACCATGAGAAACGCATCCTGGCAGAGGGAGTGGTTGGAAGGGTCAACTATGAATAACATTCTTGGTATAGGTACATTGTATTCTCTTAGTGAATAATATTGTTGATTGCCTTAAATTGTAACCCTTGGATAAAATAACTAGTCAATTCAGGAGTGCAATGTACTGAGAATTTCTATATGCATGATAATGTTACCCTCACATATCCTAATCATCAAAGTTTCAAGCTGAAAAGCCAAATAAGCATCATGCTTCTCTCAATTGATAATTGAAATATTATCAAACAAAGTTCCTAAGTGGAGCCAAGTGAAAAGAGGACCGTAGACAAATACCTTGCATCTTCAGTATAAATGAACTGAATTGAAAAAAACTCTGACTGATCTATTCGCTAGACTCTTCACATCATACATGATTTTCAGGGAAATATGTAGTTAAAGTATGAATACAACTTCATCATACCTCCCTCTGCCGACTTGTCCATAGGTCTCTCCTCCACACCCTTAATGTCTCATTGATGTTTATAGAGGTAGAAGTGTCGTACATTGCTGTCAGGTTAGCAATGCCTACAATGATTATAACTGTGAATAACTATTATTGACATCACTGAAGCATGAGGATTGAGAATTATCTAAATCATATAATGGTCATTTGCTGTAAAAAAATTATCACACCAATATTATAAAGATAATTCTAGCAGGGCTGGATTTCTTCCCGGATGAAAGGTATTTCTTCCTGGACAGTGGAAGAAACCTGGAAGAACCCTTTTTTGTCCGGTTTCTTCCAGGTTTCTTCTGGAAAAAGGAAGAAACTGGAAGAATCTCAGAACACTCTTGGAAAAAAGTATGTAAGCAATGACTTTTGCTCAATTCACCTGCTATGCTTAAGAGACAGACTGATGAGGATCTATGAAAGCAAGACCTGACATAAGAATACTAGTTTTCTTGCAACTGTAACTCAATTGCTTTAAAAATTTGGATCAATTTAGTGTCTACAACACCCCTTTCAAAAGACCACACCCATAGTGTTAAAGCGTTAGCTCTAGCTTAGATAAGTGTATCAAATGTGCCGCAGGTTCAGTAGATGAGATGACAATGTGCCCCTGTTGAACTGATTCTTACCCTCGGACCATATCAAGCCAAAGCACCAATTCTAATTATTCAAAAAAATGGGGCACTAAAAACAGCCAGGCGTACAGATAAAATTCTGGATTGGGAAAATGCAAGAAGATTACATGAAGGACCTGTGTTGCCTTATGATAATATAAATACGGCTTCCTCTTCAAGATCAATTGAAGTGTATGTGTCTCAATTGTGGAATGTATTACCGTCTCAATTACTTATTATTGAAAAATTATCTGATTTTAAACTTGAAATGAAAATAATCCTCACCGAGAGCATACCTACAGGTGTGATGAATCGTTATGATGGATAATTAATTTATGAATTCCCATTCAGCTGTTGTGCATATCAATATCAGATTTTTTCTCATGTTGAATAAATCTACTCTCGTCTGTCGTGTGTCTTGATTATACCAGTACATCAATTTTGCATAATTATTTTAGAAAATTACTGATATCAGAATCTTTTTTATGTATGAATTGAAATTTATTCTACAAAATATCAATTGTAATCAAGTTGACAAAACTTACTGTGATAACACTTTGAGTATTTTATTTCCTTGAGTACCAGATCCGCTGAGATATGTCAGTTACCATGGTCAAGGAGTCATCAAAGCAAATTAAGCATTATGTAGAGGTATCATATTGTATCGTATATCCAGGTGTCGTCTGGCATGGCGGGTGAGTCCAGTCGCTGGGTGTTCCTAAGGTTCCCGGTAGGTGGCAGCACCGATCCGGGCCAATGGGACATCTGGCGACAAACACCAGGGTCCCTATATAAAGACCGGGGCTCAGCCGCTACGTCAGAGGTCCCTCTGGCCTCCGAGCTTAAAGTACCATCTTTAAGTAAGACCATTAGCTGCCCTATTATTACTTTCTGGGTAGCCGCCTAGCTATCTTAAAAAAAACCATTGGCATACTCTCGAATCACTGCCTTGCTTTCTCTTTTCTAATCGTAAGGCCCAAACCACCAAACTGGTAAAACAAACCATTACATTGGTGCCGTGACCAGTTAATTCTGGTGTATAGCCTGGACGGTATAACGTCTGAACGGCTAGAACATTGAATTGAATTGAATTGAATTGAATCATGTTTATTGCACTAAGTCGCCTTTACAAAGATGGCGTTCTTCCGCGTGCTTGGCCATGATAAAGAGCATGTTAAAGAAAGTTAATGTACAGTTAAGTTTAGTCTGCGAGTAGAGTATTATAATGAGATGCTGTCTTTAATCAGGCAGGGCCTGTATTCCTATATGATTAGGTGTAGTTGCCTGTACTGGCTGCGTGATTTAATTCCTGTTAATTCTATTTTTAAATGATGATAGAGTCTCTTTTTTCTGTGTCTCTTCGTCCAGGGCATCCCAGAGCTTAACTCCCCTATAGAATGGCCCTTGCTGGTAGAAGGTAGTCCTGGCACGTCGGACTCTGAAGCGAATCTTTCTTGATGCACGGGTGCGCACATTCCTGATAAGCAGTTGATCATTCATTTTAGAGCGCTTCCACATAATAACAAGCAGTTGCCTCCGCCTTCTTTCTTCCAGTTTGATGATGCCCGTATGGGTGTGCATTTCATCAATGCTGTTTCCTCTTACCCTTAATTTGCAACAAATACGAATTGCCTGGTTCTGCATTCTCTGTAGTTTGGCAAGTTCACCAGCATTGGCGCATCCTGTGTAGAAGCTGCAGTAGTCGAGTGTTGGGGCAATCATGCATTTATACACAACAAGAGAGTCACGCTCACTTAGAATTTTACGGAGCTTTGCCAGCTTGAAGAGTTTGTTGCCAAGGTTTTTCTTCAATTTATTTATATGTGGTTGTATAGTCAGGCAGCTATCTAACTCACATCCAAGGTAGCAGTATTGGGTTGATTCTGGTAAGACGGCACCGTTCAGGGTTAGGCCAGTAGGCTCAAGTCTATTCAAAAGTGTCCTGCTTCCAAAGGTCATAATGGTGGTTTTCTCACTGTTAACTGTCATATGATTGTTGTTACACCATTGGGCGAGGTGGTTTAGGTCCTCTTGCATCAGTTGTTTAGTTTCCTCATGGTCTTTACCACTAATATACATAATTAGGTCATCAGCATAAAAAACCGGTTTTACATGTTTCAGCGTGTTGCAGAGGTCGTTAATAAAAAGAACAAATAGTAAAGGACCGATAGTTGACCCCTGCGGTACGCCAAAGCTTACATGTAGTTCGTTTGAGACTTGTTTGTTACACAGTGTTCCATGTTTTCGTTGACTGAGGTAGCTTTTTAACCATTTTTTTATTTTTACTGGGATTTCAAGCATATTTATCTTTTTTAGCAGTAGTCTATGGTCTATGCTATCAAAAGCTTTGGTGTAGTCGACTAGACATGCCAGTGTGATTTCGCTGTCATCCCTTGATTCATAGAGGTCTTCAACAACCTCCATCACTGCGTCGCTGGTTCCTTTGCCTTTTCTAAAACCAAATTGATGCCTGTATAGCAGTCCGTTCCTTTCCAAGTGTGAATAGATTAGCTCATGTACATATTTCTTCAAGAGTTTTCCCGGTAAAGGCAGTAACGTAATGGGCCTCCAGTTTTTTATTAGGGTAAGATCCCCTTTTTTGGGTATAGGTATTAATGTGCCAGTAGACCATGAGCGGGGAAACACTCCCAGTGCTATCGAATTACGGAACATGATCATTAATTCATCAGTCAATAATTGGAAGGCATGTTTTAACACTCTGCTATTGATCTCACTAATACCAGAGGATTTGTCCACAGAGATATAATTCACTAGTTTTTTAACACTCTCTCTACTGATGAGGGCTTCTACATCTAAATCATCAAGATCAGCCAAGTTATCATAGTCAAATGGCTCAGCATTCAGTATATTGGGATCCACATTTCCATTCCGGGCGATCTCGTCGTATAACTTTTGACCAATTGTAGCAAAGTAGTTATTTATGTAGTCTGCCGTGTCTCCGTGTTCAATCACATCTCCATGTTCATCCTTCAATGAGATTGGCATATTTTTAGGAGAGGGGTTGATTATGGCATTTAACTCTCTCCAAAATCTTCTAGGATCATTGCGGCATTCATCTAGAGTTCTCAGTGTACCTTCAGCTCGGGCATGATTTTGCTGCCGTCTTATTTTGTGTGTTAGACGTTTGGCGGCCCTCAGGTATTGCAGATCTCCAGTAACAGAATGATTATATAGTTGTATGTGTCTGTCGTTAATGGATTCAATGATCTCTCTTGTACAGTAGCTGTTATCCTTCTTCTTCAGTATTATTTCCCGTACTGGACATGCGTCATCTAGGTAGGTCAAGATGTGTGATGTGAATATTTCCCACTGAATATTTGGGTCTGTAGTTGCATGGAAGTCACTCCAGTCACATTCAGACAGATGGTCATAAAAGTCATTAACATCATAATGCTTATAAGAGCGACCCTTGTATGCATCAGTTACCATGTGCTCCCTGTCTTTTTTTCTTACAGCATATACGGGCAGATGGTCAGAAATTAATGCCATCAAAATGTCAGACTTTGTCACAATCGGGCAATTGGTTAATATATTATCAATGCAAGTGCCAGGCTCACTGGTTGGATTTGGTCTGGTCACCCCATGAATAAGTCTCTGCAGACCAGTTTCTCTGCATAAGTCAATAAGATTCTTTGAGTCCGACTTATTGCATTTTCGTAAGTCAATATTGAAGTCCCCGAGCATCCATATCTCGTGACCCATTGGTTGTAAGTCCTCAATCGTTACCCTAAGAATTTTCAGGAAGTTATTGACATCAGTTCTATTAGGGGGTCTATAGACATTAATAATATTCAAGTTGCGATATTCTGGTTTTTCAATGCTGACTACCATTAATTTGATATCATTTTCCATCCTGCTATATTCAGGTAATATTCTGCTGTATGGGCTTAGGCTGTGAGTTACATACGTGATAATCCCACCAGCTTTATCAGTGGTGCGGTCAAGTCTGAAGTCTTGCTTATTTGGTAGGTAGATTAGACTTGTATCAGAACGGTCATCAAGCCAGCTCTCACATAGACACAGGATATCAGCATCTTTAAAATTAACAAGTACTTCATTGTAGTTGGCAGAGAGGCTTCGAATGTTGTACCCCACTAATTTTAGACCTTTTTGACTAGATAGTGTATTGCCTACATAATTAACTACATTAACCGCGCCGGCTGCGGGTGGTCAGCAATGCCAGTTTAGTTAAGTACAGCTTATTACAGTCGAACATTGTTGCGGGCCTATATGGTGATATATACCTTTCAGTGTGCATATAATAATTCATGAGTTGTGATGAGAATAACATGATATACCATTGTTTCAGGCCTATAGAGACACCTAATTGGGTTTGTACACCCCGCGTTATAGCACTGGGGGTGGACAGAGGATTCAGCAGCGGAGCTGGCGGCTCTACTCTCTGTGAACCCAGGTATAAACAGCATATAAGAATGCTGTATGTCAGATTCACCATTAGAGGCATATGGAGGGCACATATACCTGGTTATAACGACCAGTAGCATAGCTGTGAGGTATCATCAGTAAGGAAGAAGATGCTAGAGAAAAATATGACCAGTGATTACTTAGTATGCAACCATTATTGTGTTATGTTTATGATTCCAGATTTGGACAAAGTTATTACATTAATTAGGACAGCGTGACTTTGTGAATTCAATGGAATGTATTTCTTATACAGACAAACATCAATCAGTCGCCGATTATACTGGGTTCAGCTTATCGTCATTCTTAACATCTAAATCAGTTTGTAATAATGTGCAATGGACGGTTTTAGATAATGTAGTAACTTAACATGTGCCAAACCAACGTTTTGTGTGCGTGCTTTCCATAATTCAGTCAAGTGTGCAAAGTATACCTCTAGTGCAGTGTACCAAACAGTATAATTACGTCAATAATATGATATGAATAGAACAAATACAATAATGATAAACTAACAATGGTAGTGCTAATATAGTGATTTCAGATATCGCAACGTATATACAGGTATATGTTGTGAGATAGGTGGAGGTACGATGACATATTTTCACTAGCAGTGCGAGTATTCAATATGATGCATAAGTCACATAATTCGGTGTTGCTTCAGCCCTTACATGGGTTAGGCGACCTCAAGGAAGCTAACTCTGATGGACAATTAATTGTTTAAGAGAATTGCAATGGGACATTAACTGTCCAAACCCATTAGAACCAACAGGATGTAGATGCTGCATCCTGGAGGGAACCCTGACCTCATTATACTCTGGATAATGAGGAAAATATACCTGACTCTTTACGGAGAGAACAATCCATACAGAGAAGGAGTACCTTAATAGGTCAACAATCACTTGTTGACGAATTAAGCAATTCGATATTCGAGATTGGTGGTAGCACTAATCCAGAACATCCGGTGCCAATACCAAAAAGGGTAACATTCGGAGAACTACCATATAGTGTACCCAGATCAGGTTTGCCTATTTTGGATTACAGCGCCATTGATGGTGATGTAACATATGCAGTACCGGAAGGTGAGGAATTTAAACAACCGGATGTCCTCTTGTTAAATGAGACTTATATGACTTTGAATGAGAATCTGAATTTCTTAGTCAAAGTGAAAGATGAAGTGGTTACTAAAAAAATGACATCTTGAAGCCGATCTTGTTGGTATGCGAAACAAATTTGAAGCCAGGAGGACAGAATATATGAAGGAATTGCAAGACGCAGAGATGAAACTCCAAAAAATTTGAAAGTCGTTCAATAAGGAGTATGACAATAGACACGATCGTATTCAAACTTACATTAATACGAATGATCAGCTTTGTTGTGATAAGGTCAACTATGAAGCTGATATAAGTCACTATCAAAGCATATAATAAACAATTGGAAGAAGATAGAGAGAAACTCACTAAAGAGTTACAGGAGTTGCAAAGTACTGCAATAACTCTAGACAAATATGCAGAGGCTGCTCAACTGACTATAGTTAATATAGATCTGAATTGGGTGTCTAAAATGATAACAAATACGGATCAAACCGTAACGCCCACCAGATACAATCCATTTGTTACTGATGGGGCGGATAAGAATGCGAATTCTGGTGTCTATAAGAAACCAGAACATACTGCATCTGGGGGAGTGGTTGATTCGAACAGTACAAGCGTACTTGTTGGCTCAGCCCAAACCTCCATAAGTATTGCCCGTACACCTAATGATCCAAAACTGGATCCGTTAGTAGGTCCAGCACCACCGATTCCCGATTTGATTCACAAAATCAATGCGGCTCAGATTAATGCAGCGGTAAATACACAAAATATTACACTGCCGCCCCAACCTCATGTACCGGGACCAATAAGAAACTTGTTAACACCTCCTTCTTATTTTGCTCAACCCGGGCATAGCACTCCAGCAGGACCAAGATCGCCTAATCCCAATCCTAGTCAGCACCAACACAACCTAATGTGGTAAGGGGTACCTATATCCCTTGTCAAGCTCCTCCAGGATATAATCATAATAATTATTATTCTGGGGGTGGAGCGTATTCCTATTCAGGAAACCCTAATACACAGGGAGGGAATCAAAATAATTCCTACCCTAGGTATGCGTCTACCAGTTCAGCCGGAAACACAGGCAATACAGGAGGTTACTCTGGTAGTTACTCTAGTGGTTACTCTGGAGGTTATTCTGGTAATGGACCCTCAGGTGGTAATCCTGGAGGTAGCCCTGGTGGATCTGGATCAGGGGGATCCAGATCGGTAGGAAACCCAATCGGAGGACATCCATGCCGGCAGGGATGCAAAGCATCTTTGATAGAAGCCAATGTATCCAAAATTTGGGCATTGACTGCTACCGGAAGGGAGCAGATGGCACGGAAGTCATGACTGGAGCATGCGAGAAGCTGACAGACTATGAGGCTGTAATAACCCAGCATGTAGACAGGCAAGGATACCTCCCTTTGATTCGAATGATCCATGGAAGGATAGGTATCAGGCATTTGTCAATGAAGTCAACTGTAGTGGTTGGACGAAAAAAGAAGCTCTGCCTAATCTGTTGGTTAAATAAGGGTGGAAAAGTAGCTCTTAACCAATGGAGGGCAGAGTATGGAATATCCGGTACCTATGACCAATTAGTCGAATGTGCCACGTACCTATTTGGTTCTATCATAAGAGAACATCCATGGGCGAGCTTTAAAAAGCTTCATATAGTCCTCGGGTTAGAGCTACAGGATCTACTGTCAAAGGCATGTCCAAATTGGGCCCATGATGATGACTGCTATCTGCAGGGATTGTTCACACAATTCTATAGCGGATTGCGGGATCCGGATCACAAACAAGTGGTCTGGGATTCATGGAAGGATGGATCTTTTCATAGCCATTGATGGTTATGACATGAACAATAGACTGGTGGGTCTGGCACCTAACCTGTGCGTGCTGCTCCGTTACAATACAGAGAAACATCTGAACCAATGCCTGAAACATTCCAATTGGCCCCAGTGGACCTTCAGGAGGTTAATCAGGATGACAAATATATTTCCGACAATAACGGAGAATATATTGGTTCGGTTCATGTAGCCCGAAAAATATTACCACCAGAAATGGTATCAAAAAGTGAATCCGAAAGGAAAACTAGGAACTGTTGTAAATAAAACAACTTCCGGGCCAGTTGAGGCAAGTCATAGTACAGCTACAATCATCCCTACTGTAGTAGCTGCTGCTGCTCCTACTGATTTGGTAGAGACACTAGTAGCACGGCTAACGGATGCGCTGAGGAGGCCCCGAGTCGAAAAATCTCAGAGAAGGTGTTTCAGATTTCAAAATTTAGGACACTATGCAGTCAAATGTATGGCTGATAAACCTGTTCCTAGGAGACAGGAGGCATCTCTGGTATAAATAGAGAGAAAAACTAAGGAGGGGTCCCTCAATGGGCAGAGAAGGGGATCCCGATAACAAATTTTGCCATGATATCACCATCTGTGATGATAGTTCGCATGCAGTAACAAATTTGCCAAGCAGCGGTGTGGTTGTAGACACCCCGGAAGGTTAGGGAAGCCGATACACCAGGTGCCCAGGGAGCACAGGGGAAACCCAGTATTGGTAACGAGGTAAGCCGCTTTGAGTTATCCAGGGTTGGTAGTGCCCACCTACCCAGGTTTGAGACTCCCCTCAATGGAGGGAAAGACCTTGAAGGGACCCCATACCTTGATTGAGCAATGCCCCTTGTTTTGTGTATAGCATTTTAAAACATGATTTATTCTATTTTGTATCCAAAATCTGTAAATGATTTTACCACCATTGAAAAGATCTCAATCTCCCCTGTCCATCAATATCTTAACATTCAAAATCAACCACCTTCCCACTAAAAAACTTTGATAAACATATCTATTGATAGGAAAACCCTGGAGTACCACTTGGAATATATGTATTTGCTAATTTTATTATAGGTCAGCTAGCTTTAAATTCACACTCACTATATAGCCACTTAAATTCTCTTTAAAACTATGTTGACCATCTATTCATATGTGTCCTGTGTTTTGTTATGATATGAATCAAAGTTTTCAAAACCAAAGAAACCAGTCTAAATTGTTTAAATCCATAAAGTGACCTTTGTCCCTTATCTGGTGTTGTTCAGGGACCATGGTTATTGGAGCATGACCACTTCTGATACGGGCCAGGTATTGCTGAGAAGAACTGATTGGAGCGTCCTTCAATTGAGGAACGTCCTTTAGACTGGTTCCTAAAAGATTGATACATGAAGGACGTCCTTCAATGAAGGTACAGGGTTTCTTCTAGTGTTAGGACTCAACCTGCTACCCCCGGGTCATCCTTGTCTGGAATTCCTTAAAGGATGTGGATTGACTCCAGGTGTGAACAATGACATTCCAATTGTCACGGACACACCCTCCCTACTAAATGGAAGGCAGTGGTATGTTTGACTCACTGTTAACGGAAGATCTGCTATATTTCTCGTTGATACGGGTGCTAGCCACTCCTGTAACTCCAAGAGATTATACGATCTTATCCCGGATGAACATGATACTCTCTTATCGGGAGGAAATGCTCAGACGGCAGGTATAACTTGTGTGGTATAACTTGTGTGGTATAACTTGTGTGAAATTGCAATTGGATCGAATGCATGACTACGTCATGAGTGCCACCGTTGCGGATATATCAGATGAGGGGATACTTGGGTTGGATTTGGCATCCCTGTATAGTGTGGTATTGGAACCACAATCAGGAGTGTTGAGTGTGAAATACCTGTATCCTGTAAAAGTGAGATGTGTATTGAGACAAGTAAGTAGTATGGCTAGTGTGGCACACACTGTCCGAATTCCCGCAGGTGTAGCCTGTGATGTGCTCTTAAGGAGCAATCCTGTCATGCGAAACAAAACAGCAGTGATAGAACCGGATGTAGTTCCCCTGTCAAGTATCAGATTAACTGTAGACACTATGGTAGCAAACGCATCCTGGGCAGTAGTACCGGTCTCCAATATGGGGAACTCTGCTATCTACTTGAAAAAAGGACATGTCTTCGGAAATGTCACACTTTCGAAAACAGTTACGAATAGTAATTTGAAGTTGCCTAAAGTAACAGATACAGATGATATCTCAGATGACTTACTAAAGTTGTATGAAGATACTTCATTAGATAATCCGGAACATCGGAAAGAATTTTATGAATTGCTCCAGCAGTATAGGACTGCCTTTGCCAAACCCGGTGAATCATTTGGTAAGACAACTAAGGTAGTGCATAAAATAGATACTGGAGAAGCAGAACCGTTTAAAATACCCTATAGGCGATTACCTTTAGCGAAGAAAAGAGTAGCTGAAGAAGAAAAAAATAAGATGTTGGAACAAGACATAATAGTCCCATCCAATAGTCCATTGAGTAGCCCCATATGTATGGTTACCAAAAAAGATGGTACTATTTGATTCTGTATAGACTACAGAAAGTTAAATGGAGTAACGAAAAAGAATTTGTATCCATTGCCATGAATCGATGAAACAATTGACTCATTAGGAGGTAATAACTGGTTTTGTACCCTAGATCTCCAATCGGGATATTGGCAGGTTGGAATAATCCCACCGAATATGGAAAAAAACTGCATTTTTTCGAGTCATATTGGATTGTTTCAATATAATGTAATGCCTTTTGGTCTGTGCAATGCACCAGCTACATTCGAAGCAATGATGGAAACTCTTTGAGTGACCTATTGTGGAAAAAGTGTCTTGTCTATCGTGACGATGTAATAGTCTTCGGAAAAACATTCGAAGATTGTTCTAGCAATCTTAAGATGGTGTTAGAACGGATTATTTCTAATGGTCTCAAGGATTTGAAACTAAGAGCAAAGATTGTCCTGACTCAAGGAAAGGGCAAACTGAACATGCACGAAAGCCTATGGCAAAAGTGTGAAGAGTCAGGCAAGGATGGAAAGAGAGCTAGGGAGAGACTTAGAAGAGACCAGAGCCGTGGTGGACCTGGTAATGGTCAGGTTAAATCTAGCACACAGCCCAGGGCAGATGATCGTTCCAGATCACCCCTGGCATGTCACCCACATGAGCAGAGCCAGAGTACTCTTGTTTTCAAGAAAATTGGTACTGCCGCCTATGCGAGAGCAGCAGCTAAACCGGGGAAACTAGATAAAGACAGTTCCCGTCAATGTCCCTAGGTGCTGGACCCGAGAGCCAGACCTTGGTCATTGGGAGGGAGTTGCCTTGTACCCAAGAAGGCCCCAGCACCTGCCGCTGCGGGATCCGCAGGTGCCGCATCTCCTCAGCAGATTATGTCCACCCCTGAACATGTAAAAATGTATCTACAGATGTTGATGAAGCAAAACCCGCCACCCAGTTACTGTGTCCCTATGGAACCATCAGGTATGTCCGGAAGCCCAACATCCGGAAAGGCTGTCCCAGTAGTAGCAATGTCCCCTAAGAGTGTTGCACTACCCATCAAACCAGAGGATGCTATCACCATCAAAACCGGTACTGCTGAGATCTGGTTCGAAAAGTCCCACCAAGGGGAGTCTGATGTCCAGAAGGCCATCTATACCCATTGGGAGAAATGCGTAAAGGAGAGAGCTACAGAATTCCACCAGGGTCTTCTGAATGACACTCTCCTATGCATGAAGGAGGTGGGCAATGCCGAAAAGGAACGCCTGGAAGCCCTGATCCGAACCGAGGTCAAGGCTTGGGAGGAAGAAGTCATAGCTGCAAAGGAACACTAAGTTCATGAGGGTGTTCGGGGTCGACATCAACGAATGGGAAGGTACTCCAGAATCGGCCCTAGACCTTTTAAAAAAGAAACAAGCTAAAAAATTTCGGATTGATACTACACCATATAATAATTCCTAATAGATATTTGTGCTGTTACGAATGCTGCCTGATGTGGATGTACATGCCCGTTTCCTGATATTACCTGTTCCTAATTACCGGATGGACTTACCTATTCACCAAGATTGCTGTTACTTATATTATATCTGCACTTCGGGATCTACCTTTTGGACTACTACTTTGTTATATATACCAAAAAGGACTAGTACTACATATTGACATAGGATTACCTGTTTACACCATCCGGACTACTTCTACATAGCATGTCTAGAGGATTATGGGTAGTTGCCCTATTCAACTTCCGTGTTTACATTTGACTACATAAAGGATTCAATAGACTCTAGCACTTCCGTCCCGTGGTTAGCTGACCACACATTTTTCTACACCTACACCTGACTCCACATCGGATAAGCTTCTAGACAGCATACAACGATTCATCTTTATTATGTACATATGTGCTCATGCAATTGTGTTTGCCACTATAATAATGTTTATATAACTATCATTCATACTTGTATGAACTTAATGTTATAACTATCTTACAGGTTTATAAATTAATCGGATCTATCCTTACTGATGATAAAATTTAATACAATCCGATATAGGTTATAATACACCAGAATCTCATATTTATCTATTTATGACATATCATTGTATAATAATATTTGTCTGGTGCTGGCGGTAGTTAATTAGATGCATGAGATTGTAATATATGTTTGTTTTTTTATTTTTTTCGAGTGTTTAAAAATATACGGTTATATAATAAACAGTTCTATAGAGAACTTTAATGTTATCTTAATGTATCATTAGATAGTATGGTTACGTTTAAAGTCTTTCTCAAGACTAATTCGATATTATGTTTGTTATAATAATGAACTTACCAATGCATTAATATGTGGTTTATTTAAAAAGTTGACAGATCCGTTACATATATCTGTTAATATCGCCACTGTCGAATTGTATCGACTATCCTATTCATTACTCGTAACTATATAATACTATCAAATATGTTAAATATCTCTTATATGATACTTTAAAACTGTGGTTGTTATATCTATAGTTATCCCTCTATTATTAGGGTAAGACATAATGTAATGTTATCCCATATAATATAATCTATAATAGTTATAACTCCTGCCTAATGTCTGGGGGAGTCGTGTAGAGGTATCATATTGTATCATATATCCAGGTGTCGTCTGGAGCTTAATTCAAAACATCCTGGGATCCCAACCCCAGCAATCTTAGTGTAGGCACATATCATAAGACCTGGCTGGTCTACCCTATGTAATGCAGTGGTTGCAGGCCTGTCCAGAATAGCTAGTCCTGGGATCACTTCACTATTCCATTTCCACCACTAAGATCACTGCGATCTTAGTGAAAGAAATGCATAGTGGTTTCACCTGAGTACAAGAGCACTTGCAGGGAACACTCCTGATCAAAAGAGTGAATAGCCTGCTGCATACATAAAGAGGGGAGGGAGGACATTTGCTGAGTGTCCTTGAGGGCTCTTAGGGCTACTCATGCGTTAAGTGCACTGTAAGGTAATTCTTCCCTTCTCTCTCCTTGTCCTGGGGGAGGGCACAATGCTTCTAACAGGCAAGCATAAATCATACATTCATGGGAACAACTCTTGAATACCGTATGGGGGTCAACTGCACCCTGTGCTCTTTTTTTTTTAGCCCATATGGGGACAGGGAACGATGGTATAAGCACTCTTGTGAAGTAGAGTGACTCCACAGCTATTCCTTTATTTTGGGACTCTTACCCCTGTGCCTAGTCAGTTCTTCTTGGAATAGAGTAGGAGGGCTGAGGCTAAGATCAATGGGATCTTAGTGCTGGCTAGGATACGTGAACCCAGTCAACTCTTAAGATCGCTTAATAGTATAAGCCTGATTTATTCCTAAGATCGCTCATGTCGTGTTCCCAGGATGTTTTGAATTAAGCTCCAGGTGTGGCGGGTGAGTCCAGTCGCTGGGTGTTCCTAAGGTTCCGGGTAGGTGGCAGCACCGATCCGGGCCTATGGGAAATCTGGCGACAAACACCAGGGTCCCTATATAAAGACCGGGGCTCAGTTGTACGTCAGAGGCCCCTCAGGCCTCCGAGCTTAAGGTACCATCTTTAAGTAAGACCATTAGCTGCCCTATTATTACTTGCTGGGTAGCCGCCGAGCTATCTCAATAAAACCGTTGGCATACACTCGAATCAGTGCCTTGCTTTCTCTTTTCTAATCGTAAGGCCCGAACCACCAAGCTGGTAAAACAACCCATTACAATTACATTATTTACTTTATTTTATTGGCCCTATATCATGGCCTTATGAAAAGGTTCATTCAAGTCATTTACTCCCGTGGGGGGAAGTTTTTATCACACTCACCATAAAAAACATATTTGTCTGTTATGTGACTGATCAAAATAATTTCTGACATGTGTAACTCCTTCAATTAATGCCCTATCATTATCATATTCCATGTCCAAACTAGTACAATAGTGTATTACTTGTGTACCAGAAACTAGAACTAAGGCACAAAAAGTTTTGAAATTATGACATGTCACATTTTGCAGAGATTAGCATTTTTTTCTGAAATTTCTAACACAATCTCAACTTTGATCTCACTGGCTTAAAATTCATTGTATAAGCATGAAAATCAATTTATTTTATACTCAGTATGTACACGTGATTGAACAATTACCATTTATCAAGTAAATTTGGTATGTGGTCACCAGAAAAAAAAATGTCCTCATTAGTGGATTTTGGTCAGTCACATAACAAGCAGTAATACATAGATAAATGCCTTATAGAAGCTCCCAAACCTTTCCAGTCACAATGCCCTTACATACATAGTAACTAGAGACCTTGGCATACTGTTTAAGATCAATAAATGTACAATATCTACCCATATTGGGTGATAGGGGTGGTCAGAAAATTAAATTTCACCATTTTTTTTAACTAAATCTTGAAACTGAGAAGATCGTGAGTTGAAAAATTATCAGCTAAGACCATCCAATTGGGCTTAAAACACTACCCACACCTGTCTACTATTATTTTAAATAACATTAAGTTAGCTCAGGCACCTGAAGGTTAATCAACAAATATGAATTAAGAAAAAGAAATGATAATGGTCAGTTGTGTAACACACAGTTATATATAGATAAAGGCTTCATAAAAGCTCTTAAACCTTTCATATGAGCAGGTAGAGACACGTTTTTTTTTTAAATCAACACATCACCAATAGATACACACTGTATGATAGGTAAAATAGTCCCAGAATGATTCATATGGGCAAAACATACAGACGCCCTTTTGAAGCCCTACATGTTTTCTTTCAAATGAGACCCAAAATAGGAAGAATGGTTATTTACTTTTTATTCTACAGCCCCCTGTATCCATAAAGACCCAAAAAACCTAAAAGTGACATGGTTCAGCAGATCCAACTCGATATATAGAATTGGGACGAAGCAATGCATAATTGTATTTTCTGTTGTGGTAAGCCTTATATAAATTAATCAACCCATCTTGTCACCGGTATTATAAGGTGGAATACATTTTGATGTGATATCCTGTAAGGGTAGCACATAACATCAGTTCTGCTGAGGTGCTATCCTAAGTTGTTTGGTCCAGTAAAATCACTACAAATTCTCCAGGCAATGAAGTCTTGTATAACTATGACAATGTTCCAGTTATAAGTTATATGTGATATTTAGGGTGTGTTGATGCATAGATATCTGTCTGATATATGACTGTATATTGTATATCATTTACATGATCTATTTTACATCAGACATCTCAATGCCTGGATAATGTTAAATTGTTTAAAAAATAAAGAGTAAAGTCTGGTAGTTAAACCAGGGTAATTAACCTGTATAGAATGAGACTCGGTCTACTGTGTATAACAGAAGGGGTAACTATATAGCTTGATCTACAGAAATATTATTTGACTCTGTGTTAATCAGAGCAAGTTATTATCTCTTACATTCTGTACTAGGTTGTAGTTAAATACATGACTTGACTATGTTTACCCCACCTCTATATTGACCTGGCTGTTCATCTGTCACTTTCAGACAAATGTGTCTTGTATCCATAAAAACAACACAGACATCTTCACCAGAATTTAGTTTCTTCCATCACATATTTTGTACAGCCTTCACAAGCTTATAAACACCTAAATATTGGCTGTTATGGTAGTAGATATGCAGGCACAATGAAGGATAGTATTCATTTCACCAAGGACACCATCACCAAATATGCTACTTACCTTATGGACACATTCTACCATAACATCAAACTGAGTGTCTTTAGTCTATTACATGGTTTTCTGCATGCCAAGTTATATAGTTAGTGTTCATTTATGGACTTTGTTCCAGTATCATACACTTGCATAACAAATTAGGGATGCTAGGTCTTTGATTCTTTGTACTCTTATTATGTATTTGCTCTACTGGTAAATGAAATGCATACATACTCATCTTCTCTTGTGTAGTTGTTCTAGTTAGACATATTACTAGTTATTACTCATATTGCTTTATTTCTTGTTCACTCTCCTCTGTAGGTTAATTCAAAAGATCCTGGGATCGCAACCTCAGCGATCTTAGGAATTATTCTGCCTTATCCTATTAAGTGATCTTAAGATTAGACTGCATTCACTTTTCCTAGCCAGCACTAAGATCGCATTGATCTTAGCCTCAGCCCTCCGACACTATTCCAAGAAGCACTGACTGGGCACAGGGGTAAGAGTCCCAAAATAAAGGAATAGCTGTGGAGTCACTCTTCCTCACAACAGTGCTTATACCATCGTTCCCCGTCCCCATATGGGCTAACAGAAGGGCACAGGGTGCAGTTGACCCCGTACAGTATTCAAGAGTTGTTCCCATGAATGTCTGATTTATGCTTGCCTATTAGAAGCATTGTGCCCCCCCCCCAGGACAAAGACAGAGAAGGGAAGAATTACCTTACAGTGCACTTAACGCATGAGTAGCCCTCAGAGCCCTCAAGGACACTCAGCAAACGTCCTCCCTCCCCTCTATATGTAAGCAGCAGGGTATTCACTCTTTTGATCAGGAGTGTTCCCTGTAAGTGCTCTTGTACTGAGGTTAAACCACTATGCAATTCTTTCACTAAGATCACAGTGATCTTAGCGCTGGAAAAGGAATAGTGAAGTGATCTCAGGACTTGCTATTCCTGACAGGCCTGCAACCACTGCATTAGATAGGGTAGACTGGCCAGGACTTATGATATGTGCCTACACTAAGATCGCAGGAGTAGAAATCCCAGGATCTTTTGAATTCACCTCCTGGTTTGCATGTTGTTGTTATACTTTGTATAATTGTGTTCCATATCAGTGATCTTGCAAAAACAGTCATAAAAAGACACGCTGTCAACAAACATAGATATGAAATGATATGGGTTTTCACTTTGTGAAAAGTCTTAAATTTGGTGCTAGGTCACCAATGTGACCACTTACAGTAGAAAATTGTTTACTTGTATGTGAAGGAGCTGTGATAGCTATGCTCTCATGTCAACCATTTCAAATGTCCACTCATTATCTAGATTGAATCTAAATAACAAAGTTATCATTCTTGCAATCACACCATATAAATCCAAGGGTTCCTACCCAGAACCGCTCATATAGATATTGCCCAAACAGCTTTAGCCGGCAGAGGACATAAGGGGTGCGTCCACTGCTGACGGATGGACCATCCGTCGGTTTCATCTGTATCATTTATCATTGATTTTCATTGGAGAAAATGATGGATGAAGGGAGACGGATGGTCAATCCGTCGAAGTGGATGCACCCCTTAAGTTTAGTTCATCTTAATGCAAGGAGTATTTCAAGCGATGAATGATTCGAGCTATTTGCAGAACATGTATTACACGTTAAACCCCATGTTTATACCTTCTCTGAATCATGGTTAAACCCTGGTGTTCCTGACAAAATCTTGGACACAGAATCTGAGCAAAATTACACAAATTTGCATGACCTTTATATTTTGTAAAGACCAAAACTCGTGCAGTGTTGGCCCAGATAAATTAACTAGACTCACAGGCATCACTGAAAATGTTGACATAAAGTTACCCTTTTTAATCAAAGATGCTTTGGTTAAACCCAAAACAGCTAAAAAATACCGTTAACTGTGGCAAATCCAAATGATTTTCCTTTACCCTTAAAGACGCACATGGCTCTAGGCCTATTCAACACTGACAGAAAAAAGAGGATCAGCCTGAGTCTCACCTAGTCTCTTGTGCTGTCTGAGTATCAAGAGAGCCTCTGCTAGAGGCTCTCCCCTGACATGCCATACTCATGCTGAGCCTGCTTCAATGCCACACATTGGGAAAAAGGATCAGCATGAGTATGGTGCAAGGCTCAGGCATGGTGCCATACTCAGTCTGAATCTAACTGAATACTACAGCAAAGCAAGGGTCTAGCCCTTACACTGAACTCTGCATCTGAAGGTGGTGAGTTCAAGCCCCATTGAGTATTTTTGTAAAGTCATTCTCGGTAAGTCAATCTTATTGCTACAATGTGAGCATAACTAGCATTCATAATGGGGTTGTGAGAAGATTTTTCCCTATTAAGCCCCCCCCCTCACCCATTCTTGCACATACTCAATATCCTTTCTATTATCCTCTAGTCCTTAGAACCATGATATCTAAGAATATAATCTTATCTATTTAGGAATATAATAGGAATTAATCACTAAAACATTTAGAGTATGATCATATCTTTGCAGTAAATGTAAAAGTAACATATGGTCCCAGGCATATTTCTAATGTTTTGGGGCTTGGAAAAAAGTAGAATACCAGATTTCAACACACAGAGAGAGCAGATCATATGAGATTTCAAGTGGAGATCTTTCAGCACAGTCAAGATGGTGTAGTGGTAACATGTTTACCTTCATATGAGAAGGTCCTGAGTTCGATTCCAGCCAAGGGATGCACTTCAAAAGTTGCAAGTTTTCAACCCGAAATATTTTGTTATGCAAACGATTTATATTCTTGCTATTTTCTGACTTGGCAGACATTGAAGATTCTGTCGGTTTTCAAGCAAGCATCTATTTCAATTAGTTACAAAGTTAGGTCTTAGAAAGATACACTGTAATAGATGAGATCTTTCCTATTAAACTGAAAAAAAGAAAAATGTTTTTCAGCACCACCTAGACTTGAACCTGAGACCCCTCACATGCAAAGCTAGAATCCTAACGCTGTGCCACCTCTACAACTGGTGAGCCAGGTTGCAATAGGCATATAAGTAGGACTGTGCAATACTTACTGAGGACATTGTGGACATTTGTCCTTACTATGGGCATTTTTCCTTACTATGGTCACTCCAGTCTGTGTTCCCTATTAGTCTACTGGGCGTCATATGACCAATGACATCTCACTGTAGTAGGTCTATGGTTGAAATATCATATTGATAGTGCCACTTTCAACACCTGACCCGCTAGCACATATAGGAGCACAAAGGAGTCACAATAAGGAGGTACCCGGTTCAAATCCCACCAAGGAGAAAAAAGGACACTGAAACCAGGAATGCACAAACTATTCATCGATTGATTAGACTGCCTTAGGAAGTTGAATGTTCGACCATCTGAAATCCTTGTGTGTATGAAATTATGGGCTTTTGTCAAACGGTGACCTTAATTTCTATATTTCTTTATAATGTTTAACAAACCAATTATGTGTTGGGCTTAATACACCCTACAGCTTAGTAGTTCAATAAGGGCTACAAATGCAGGGCTACATAACCATTACAATTTAGACTGTCTGTAAGCCCTACAATGCAGTGCTGATTAGTAACTCATTAAGTGGGGTTGTGCCCACTGCATAGTGTTGCTGGACTTGGGATACTCTGGCCGTGCATTACACCATAGGTAAGAAAGACTCCTGCAATGGTGAAGCCTGTTCAGGTAGGATCCAGCATTGCCTGACCCTCTTCATAGAGATACTCAGGCAATGTCCTATTCTCTTCTATTATGTTACTCCAGTTGACCCTGAGCCTGTCTCTAAAGAGACTCCTGCACTGTGAAAGTAGGGCAGTAGAGAGGGTACAGCTAAGCCATAAACAATCTAGAGTAGAGTGTCAGTTATTGCTGGAGTATGCCTACACCCTAGGCTCACCCTGAGTATCAAAATATACTCATTTTGGCGACATTTGCCTGAGGCTAACATTAGGCTCCAGGTGAGTATCATTATTTTTTCTTTGTAGCCTTTCAACATCAAAAAGGCAATACCAATTGGCCCCTTATATAGTCACCATTCACTCAACCATGTCACCCCTGATCAAGATATTTTCCCGATTAATTGTGGTGAAGATCCATTAGAGCAACTCCCAAGGAAATCTTCCAAAAAGAGCTCTTAAATAAACATTTAGAGCAGGGAATTATTGAGTAATGCAACAAACCTTGTGAATGGATTTCACCAGCCTTTCTTTTGCCAAAACCTCAAGGACACAGATCTGTAGCCTTTGGTTGGAGAATTGTAGTGGACTACAGATGGGTTAGTCAAAACCTCAAATCTTTTTCATACTCCTTCCCTAGGGCAGATGACCTCATGCAACAAATTGGCAAAACAGGTGCCAAATATTTCTCAAAATTGGATGTCTATAGCGCTTACCACCAAATTCCTTTGGCTGAAGGGTCTAGACCTATAACCACTTTTTCAGCCAATGGAACCAGGTATATGGCCAAAGTCCTTCCTATGGGACTTAAAACCTCAGGTCTTTCTTTATGAACATCATGGAGCAGCTTCTTATGAAATGTAAATATAGAAATGCAGTAGCATATGTTGATGATGTGGCTATTTATAACCCCAATGGGAAAGACACCTGCAGGACCTGAATGAAGTGCTCAAGCTTTTCATTAAGGAAACATCAAATTAAAATCAGAAAAATGTGAATTTGGCACCGCCAAGATGGATTTTTTATGATTTTCTCTAGACCAACATGGTGTGTCGCCTTCCCTAGACAAAATGTGGCCCATCAAAACTTTTCCTCCACCTAAGAACATTCAAGACCTTAGGTGCTTCAATGGTGTGGCACAGTTTTACAAAAGGTTCATAAAATGTTTTGCTCATATCTTGAAGCCCCCTATACGAGGCTACTAAAAGCACCTTTAAATGGACCTCAAGCTGTTAGTGAGCCTTTGAAAAAAATCAAAGCCTCAATTTACACTGAAGCTGTACCCAAATTCCTTGATTAAAGCAAACCTTTTGTTATATTCACAACCCAAGTAATAACAGCTTGGGAGCTATGATCACACAGGTGGATGACCATGGTTTTTACAGACCAATTGAATTGGCAGGCAGAGGTTTGAACCCACAAGAAACCAGATATGGAATAACAGACAAAGAATTACTGGGCATAGTCTTTGCAGTAAAAAAGGTCCGCTATTATGTGGATGGAACTCACTTCAAGGTTTACTCAGACCACACCGTCTTAGTTTCCCTTTTCAACAAAAAAGAAAACATGACAAATAGGAGACTAGCCAGGTGGGTGGACACAGTCATGTCTTATGACTTTGAAGTGAGATACTTGCAGGACAGAGCCAATTTTGTGGCAGATTTCCTCTCCAGGAGGACCTACCCACCAAGCTCTGATGACCCAGTTCCCATCAGATCACAAGGGAAATCATACTTCCCCCCAAAAGATTGTCTTTTTCTGACATTACCATCAATAAGGTTTTCAGATCAAATGAGCCAGTACCCAATCATCCAATCCAGATGGGACCTAAAAAGAAGGCAAAATCTGGGGAAGCACAGGCAAACCACCAAAGGGTGTCATTGCAAAGAAAAATAGGTCTGAGAGGAATTATATAGCCTCACTTATAGAACACTCAGAGCTGTGTGTCTTAACCAAGGCGCAGTCACAGAACTCCCAGGAAGACACACCCCTAGCCCCCAATCAAGAACTAGAGCCACTATAAACAGAGCCGACCCACAAAGGTCAAAGTGGCTGGTTCTAAGTCAAGAGGTGGCCCCCCCAAAACCAGGTCACCAAGGGTATCAGTCAGGGTGGCTAATGCCAAAAGAGCCATGCTCTCACAAAAGGTATTACATGTCTGAAAGGGCCATCACAAAACTTTGCAAGCACCCCTCTGTCACACCCTCTAGAGAGGTATTAATAAAGGCACAAAAAGAAGACCTTTTTGCCTCATCAATGCTAAATTACATTGAATCTGGAAAATTGCCAATCGACTCAGGTTTAACTAACCAAATTTTGAGCAATCATAATCAGTTCATCATTCTAGATAAGGTTCTCTTCAGTGTCACTGATACTGTCATGGGTAAATCCCTAGACCCCACTCTTCAATTTGTGATTCCTGAAAAATGGGCAGATTCCATCATTGAATCCAGACATTGTTCCCCATTAGGTCGACACTTGGGTTCAGTTAGAACATACGCATCAGTCCGATCAAGATATTATTGGCGCTCAATGTTCAAACAAGTGTTGGACTTTTGTGGCACCTGCCATACATGTCTCACCACCAAAAAGAGGCCAAAGCATCTAAAATCACCAATGACACTCCGCGAACCAGTGCTAACAGCATACTTCCACGTCACCATGTATACCATAGGTCCTTTCAATCAAGCTGTGGATGGTTCTCACCATATACATATGGTAACAGATCATGCTACCAGACATGTCACAGCATAGTGTACAGAAGAAAACACAGCCACCGATGTGTCCCTTGGTTTCTTTCAGAGAGTAATCTGTATCCATGGAACACCTTCAGTCCTGAATACTGATAATGCCAAACAATACACCTCAAAATTTTGGCATTAATCATGTTACAGGGAGTGCACACTTGAGCAGGTCTCAAGGACTCTGTGAGCGTCAGCACCAGACAATAGATTCATCCCTCAGAGCTTTTGAATTCAAATCACAAAAGCATTGTTCAACCTTCCTCCAGGCTGTGATTTTCAGTATGAATAACACTGTCTCTAGCCCCTAGGCTACTCGCCCAACCTCTTGATTTCTGGACAACAAACACATCTACCCACAGAGGCTGCATTGCCGCTGATCACTTCTGCAAATGATATTAAACAGAAGGAAGATATAGCAACCCACTTATTAAATCTCAGGGATGATATCAAAATGAAGGCGGTAGAGAACATGATTACGGCTCATAAAAAGATGAAAGCCGAGCATGATGCCTCAGCAGAGACATGCACCTTCAACACTGGTCAATAGGTGTATTTACACATCCCTAACCTTCTGGTGAAACACACGACCAAAGAGCTGCAACCCACCTACTCTGGCCCCTATATCATTGTCAAAATGATCTTATCAGTAACTGCAATTATAAAAAGATTGCAGGATGGAAAAGTATTCAAAAAAGCTGGACGTGTATCCAGGTTGAGAAGACCAATCACAAGAGCCAGTGCCAAAGCCATCATAAAAAGGCTTCAAACCGGCCCTGCGACAACCCTTTTCGACCCTGACTTGTCACCTTTGCCCCATCTCCACCCAAAAAGGCAAAGAAGAAAAAAGCTGCAATCACTTGTTAAAACTCGTCAAGAAATATGTAAAACACCCCCCCACACACCCATACACCACCAAATACACCACCCCACCACCCAACCCCCCACACGCCAGACCCCTGTTATCTGCAGGGAATTCAACATTCACACACACCTAGCACCCAATTATCCCCACCCCATGTGACATCCTGACCTACAACACAACCTTGCGACCCAACACCAGCAGCATTTTAAAATGCCAGCATCTTGAAATTGCCAAAATACTAACCCTTATATATATACCAAATATCTTTCACTGTATATCATTTTGTTTATTATTTTGGTTATTTCTTCTCATCAAAAACAAACCTGATTTTCACTCATAAAATCATTACTGTTAACCACTCAAGGGTAGCATATGAACACAATTTTTGCTCAGTATGGTTTGGTAGCCATGTATACTGCCCATGGAAGCTGTTTATCCTCTGGTACATGTCTTTTATTATAAAAGCATGCATACACCAGATTGTTAGCTTTTCAGGGCTCCTATCTACCAGTGACACTCCCATTGTAGGTGTCTGTGTTACCCCATGCCCAATCCATGTTCGTACCTCTGTTTAGCATGAGCGCAGTGATGCAGGTAGAACCCAATATTTATGACCTGTCAATCAAGACAGATCACAAGCTGATGGATGATGTTCCACACATCCATGATCCCCTGATCAGCAGTTTTTCACGCATACAACTGACCTTACCCACTACCACCTTATCATACAACTGCCCCCAAGGTCCCAATTATAAAATTTCATTACCTAGGCATAGGTACCAAAATCTGCATAGAGTGCAGCGCAGCCTAAACTGCATTCATCCAATAAAACTTGGCCTTGGCCTTATAGGGCAAGACATACCACCATAGGGAGATCGGGAAGTGAGAAATAGCCACCCTCACGGATGGGTTTATAAGCCTTAGCCCACACCCACCTTACCCACTTTTACAATAACATTAAATCCAACCACATCACCGTACCAAGTGAGCAAGTTCCTGGATTAGGAGCAACATGACGTCCACAGCATGCAATAAGCCCAGTTAAGCCTGTCCTGTGTGCCCTTACCCAGTATCAGACTATCAGCCATTCTTGTATCGTCAATGGCAAAGTTTGTTGCCATGATACCCAGGTACCTCTATTAAACAATGGTAGTGTGAGCACCAGAATACCTTAAAAAGTTAGAAGTTACTGATACTCTTCACGACCCACACTTAGTTTGGTTCCCTCTGTACTCACCCCTCTATCTAGTTACCAGTTTATTCAAAAAAAGTAGCTTACTCAAAATTAAAACTTCTCTTCAGGAGGAAATCACAATCTGATTGGACAATCCATGACCTCCTGGGACCCATTGGAATATTGAGTGGCAGAAGACACATTTTAGAGACTAGGCAACTTACCGTAGATCACCAAAATTTGGTTATCAATATGACCCCTGAAGACTTGAGCTACTACCTGAATGACCCAGCAGTTTTCAAAGAACTGCCCCTACATGACCCATTGGTCTCTGCAATCATCAAAAGAATGATGTATTACTTATCTTGTGACGTCCCTACTTCTCCAGATTGGAGCACCTTTTCCCCCAAGGCAACTGCTTACATTGCGCTGCTATGTGCGCACACTACTGGCTTCTGACAAGCCCCTTGAAGACCTTCCAAGGTATTTCACTGGGATAGGCAGAATTTTGGCCATTAGAGATACAATAGAGCTCACCTTCCAGCATGCCATTTTTGAGCCCACTTGTGATCCAATAAGCAATGTACTCTCCCTACACTAGCCACCAGCGCTGACTTACAACCTAAAAGGGAAAGCTACCATTTTTACAACTTAACCCCTCCCATTAGCATTAGCCTTTACTAACACTCCAGGTCACGTCACATAAAACCACACATTTTTACCTCACATAAAAGCCAAGCATCCCCCCACCAACACACATATACCACACCCACACTCACCTAGGTTTACATTCAAGCCTCACACAACGACAAAAAACTAAAGCTCCCACAACAAGGACCTTTTTAGGGCTGCAGTCCCTATGACAATTTCATTTATCCTCATTGCTCTCACCAGTGGATTACATCACCAGGAGTCACCGCCAAGGTTTATCTAGGAAAGAAAATTTAACTACATCTACTATTACAACTTTTACTGATAACATACTAAGGGATATTGACAATCACAAGGTGACAATAGCAAGTTTTGTTGTGATGAATATGGGGGTAAATTTAAACGTTATCACCTGGTTAGAATCATATTTAGACAATAGGAAACAATCCACTTTTTCAAACAATCACAGATCAATGCAACAGGATTTCACCCTAGTGGTCCCTCAGGGCTCCATCTTGGGTCCTTTATTATTCTTAGCCTTCATTAATGATATTGATAAAGAGCTCAATTGTCAAGTTAGTCTTTATGCAGATGATGCTGTCATGTATGTATCCGATAATTCCCCAGATATTGCAGCGGAAAGACTACAGTCTAACATACAAAAACTTGTAACATGGACCTAGCTTAATCACCTCACAATTAATACAAAGAAAACAAAGGTCATGTATTTTGACCAGTACAAAAGAGTCATTAAAGAAAGTAAAGCCAGATAATAAAATGAGAATGGGTAATGAGGAGTTGGAAAATGTGGAGTCTTTTAAATATCTGGGTATTACTCTGGACAGACAGTCGAAATATAATCTATACATTGAAGAAGGTAAGCAAAAGATTGGATTTGAACCTTTATGTTGGCAAGAATAAGGAAGTACACAAGTACAGAACAAGCCCTACTTATATACAAAACCAAGATTCTTTCATTTTTTGACTATGGTGACATTTTATATTATGGTAGCATCCAAGCTCCGCTACTCAAATTGCAAAGACTCCAAAACAGAGCTCTAGAGATTTGCTTGAAGTTACCCCCATTGACATCAACTGCCACTAAACACAGGCTAGCAAAAGTAGATTACCTGAGTGACAGGAGACACCTTCACCTCCTGCAGTTTGGCCATAAAAAATGTGCAAACTTAGAAAACTGGCAACCCATCACTAGAGCTACTAGGTTGAACAATGGCCCCCTGCTAAAATATGTTCATGATAATAAGGCGATTGCAAAAAGAAGTGTGGAGTATAAGGTGGAGGTGGCTTGGAACAAGTTACCTCCTGATAAGAGATCCATTGTAGAATACGACTCCTTTTGTGTTGATCAAAAAAAGATGCTGGCACAAAAAGGGCTCACGTATGAATAACAATAACCCTTAATTAAAGATGTACTCACCCTCAGGGATGATGCAGTGGGTATCCCTGATAAATCATCAATTTTGTCCACCGATTCAATAACACACCTATGATACCAGCTTGAATTCTCACAAACCATGGCAGACCCTGCATCTTAGATGAGACTTAATAAAAAAATCAAGTATGCCAATCAGAAATGATCCTTGAGCCCACCGCCCATTGGCCCCATAATGGTGCATCAGTGGATTCAACTGGCGGGACGTTATGATGCAATGATGTGTTAACCTATCGGATGCCACTTGGACGTCCACTCAAAAAATGAGGTCACCATGATCATTGCCGGACAGCTCAAAACAGCTCACCTGGAGAGATATCCAGGTGAGCTGTTGGATGCTAATGCTATCAATGAGCAAGGTAAATTCCAAGGAACTGGTGTTATTAAATCCCAAGGAGGTCTAACCTCAAAAGGATATGTACCTATTCGACCACACACTGGCTGAGAGGGGCACAGACACTCTTCACGGTAGTTTTTTCCTTAAAAAAAATCATTGGTTTCGATTCATGTGGGGATTGTCCCTGGTTCCCATACTGCCTTTCCCCATAAGCCACCCCTGCTAACCCATAAGATGTCAGTAAGGACTGGACCATACCATCACACTTATGTGGGGATGACAGCTACCCTAACACAGCAGCGCCGGATAAAGCGCCGGATAAATTGGTGAAATGCTGATGTGGGGATCCCCCTCCCGGGATGCCATCTGCCCACAGAAGCCCAACCCCTATCGTAACCCCCCAACCCCAAAATCTCCCCCAAACATATCAGTTAGCACCTGCCACTTAACCATTTACCCTAACACTTGATTACACCATCGGCTATAACATTAGATTACACCATTGGCTAACCATAACTAACACATTACATCGAGTAAGATCGTTGTTTTGTGCAACAAGCACCCCCTGCAGCGTCTGGATGCCCTTTTCCAGCCAAATGCTGTGCCTGGTCACCATCTTGATATCACTTGCACTGACTTCAAAATGATGGCCATCACAGCTGTTACCATGACAAGAATCTGTCACGAACGCCCACACTTAATGTACACATCAAAACAACAACATTGACATGTGCTACCTTGGTAGACTTGATTAAAACATTCACCTACCTGATTCAAAAGCCGTTCATTGCACCAGCCGAACTGGATTTGTATGATGCCGAAAAAATAAAACGAAACTTCTTTCCAAAATCACAAATCAGCCGTCCAAGCCTTAAATTTCGAAAAAATTAGTTATCAAACACCTACCTTCCTGCCTCAATGACAGTGGTGAGGTGGAGAATAGTCCCATTTGGGAAATGTAAATCAAAATCGTACACCTCCATGGCAATTATGTAACCTTTTGATATAAAAAAACGCTGGCAGACGCCTTATATAGTCCACTAAAGCATCACACCCAAAATTCCCTTCAGATTCTTTTTTTTTTTAAATGTTGTTCAAATTTCAAAACACAGTTTAATCACCTTCAGGCAAAATTCCTTCAACCGTCTTTAAACATACAAGTGGGTAGGAAGGATCAAACCTGAGCATTTCTAGTCTAAATAGCGACTATAACTTAAACACCTTTCTCGCCATCAGTGGTGCAGCACCAGCTCGGTGCTGCCACCTGATGGGTTACAAGTGAACAAATTGAAGCATTGCTGGTTAGCAGGCCTGCATTTCGTCTTGTGAAATAATTGAGCTCTATATGTTGTGTCTTTTTTTAAAAAAGGGAGGTCTATTGTCCCCCATGATACATTATATTTAGCACAGGAACAGACAATCTGTAGACTTCAGAAGTAGGTTGCCAGTTAAGGCTTTTAAGTAGTTTTAGTTTTTTAAGTTTTAAGACCAACGTATCATGGGCTTCTGACCTCCCCAATTATCCATGAGAAACAGTGCATTTATATACTCTATCGCCTGAATGGAACTACTGATAAGGTGTGGCACATAACGCCGTCAGTCTACTTATGTCTAGTTTGAATAGCATACCTTTGTTTTCAATCCTATAACTGCTTGAGTTGATGTATTTCATAATGTTCTAGATTTTGCTTTCTTTAAAAACATGGATAATAAATTAGAAAGTCAAGTGTAAAGATATTTTATCGCTTTGCCTAAAAAGATAAATTTCACGCGCGTAAAGTCAAAGTCACCACATTTTCGTTACAATTCCATCTTTTTGATCACTTGAAAAGAAAAAAAGTTAGGACATGATTAATTCATTTGTCTCTATGGTATATAGGTTTACTACCTATGTACAAACTTACTTACACCTGGCTTTGTGGTCACATAGCTAAGGGGTAAAAGCACAAGTCAAATTTGCCATAAGATTGACTCACTATAAAAATAATCACTCTGCTCACACAGCAAGCTCTCTGACTGTCCATATACTGTATCTACTACCTTGTACTTAATCCAGGATTTAACATCAAGGATACAATATACAGACCTCTGGAGGAACTACTACTTCACTGTACATTGGAGGAAATTGTCCACTCTACATAGCAAGCTCTCTGACCATTCATATACTGTTTCTACTACTACCTTGTACTTAGTCCAGGATTTTAACATAAAGGTCAGACATGCAACACTTTGGAACTTTATTTGCATCTACTTTTTAAACTACTTCACTGTACATTGGTGGAAATCCCTTAAAAAATTTAGCAAAAGTTAGCTCCAATTAAACATGTAGGCTTTTACACTGCTCAACCACATTTAGGATTAATTTATAAACCTACTTTACCAGGAACATCCAAAAGTGTAACACCACAATGTCACATATATGACAACACCACTTTCAATGGTACTAGTGTTCAAGGATTAATGTCAGTCACTAAATTTTACCCCTACCTATGCGTAGTTAAAAGATGGAGTAAGCACTTTTACTGCTGGACATTTTAAGAAAAAACACACACTCGGCTTTCAGTAGCTGGTCCTATGTGGTGAGTTTGCACCTACTTACCCACCATCCCTGTTGTTTATACTACTGTGGTGTTGCCATAGCAACCAAACTCATATAATTATGTAATAACAAACAGAGAAAACTAGGTCATGTTTTGCATAAATTTGGATAAATCAGCATAAATCTGAGGCAATCAGAGCTTGAGAAAGTAGGTCACATGTCCATATATATGGTATTTTTTCCAGGTCACAAAACAGACAATATCCACTCATAATTTGGTTTCCTACATCATGATTTTGGAAAACCAATAACTCCCTCACCTACAGATATGGAAAGGATACCTCTGTGATTATCTTTATTATATTTTATTTGGAATATTGTGACATTTTGAATTATATTCTAAATGTTTCATTTCTTCCACTTTGAGGCGGACAAAACCTATTTCTTCCAGACGTTTTTTCCCACATTTTTTTCCACGGTTTTTCTGCCCTCTGGACAAAAACTCCCAACCCTGAATTTTAGGGAAAAACACATTAATTGACGGATTAACCACTTGAGAGATGCATGCATGATGTCTCAATGTGCCTGGTCTTTGCTCATGCACCTATGTCTTGGTTGAAAGTATACTTTCCGTACTGCATTGGTTTATCTTATTGACCTATTGGTGTTCTTGGATCATATGATGTGGTTTGGAATAATCTCTAATGGGCATTTCCTGTTACATAGCAATGCAGGAGTGCATCATGCCCATTGGTCAGCATAAAGTGCTGGCAAGACTTGTCAGCACTTCAATGGTATATCATACTGAGAGTACCGATCCCGTAGGGACAGCATGATACACAAATGTACCCCTAGTGAGTAACTAACCAGGGTTGCATTTGTGCATCATAAAGGGCATGATATATTAATATATTACCAGCCCTTAAATAGTTAGAATACTAGGAGAAAGTACTTTATTCCTACTTGGTGGTTCAGCAGGACATTGCCACTTGGGTAGTGCCAGAACTGCCAAGGCTGGAGCGATGAAGGATTTACTGCCTCCTTGGAAAATTGGTAACCTGGATTTTGAGGCAAAATCATAACATGTCCTATATCACCTCTTTAAGAGACTAGATGATTATTTTAAACTTAATAGAGACAAACCTTTTAGAGGATATACATGATGCATAAACAGGGGTAGACACTAACACTGATACAGGATCTAATGGCCCATAGATTTTGCTATGGGTCTGCAATTTTCACAAGAATTCCCTTTATATAGGCCAGGGTGGCCCACAGGACATAGAAGTATCATTTTAGTCATTTAAATATTGTTTAAAGATAAATATGTAGAATATGCAATCTGAATATATTAACCTAAGTTATACCAAAGTGCCCATAGGAATACCAATTATATCAACACATCTAGGATTTTGTGGGAGCGTATAGGGTGTTTCTCTAAGATGTGCTGTTAACTAGTAGGGGTGTCAGAAGCAATTTAACGGGGGGCATCCCCCAAAAATTTGTAATTTTGTTTTTTGTGTGGTGAGTGCCACACTGTGAGTATTTAAGGGGGCTTGATTTGAAAGAATCTGGACATCATTTTCTGCATTTTAAGGTTGATTTATGAGTCCAATACATAAGTGTAAACTGGTTTCCAGATTTTGAAGGCAAAACATATTTTGGTCCCCCATGTCTGGAATGGAAGGAGCCATGCCCCCCCCCTTCTGGATAAGGCATCTTATCTGGGAAAGCAGAGTTTTGGTGCAACACAGTGTTCACTGCATATCACGCCATAACATTGTCCTGTTATAACATTGCCTTTATTATATTTGTAAGGGGGCTGGTTGGAAGTGGAAGCTTAGATATTTCTTTTTTTTTTTTTTTGGGGGGGGGGGGGTCATTGTGGGGGAAAGGTTTTAATGATGGCTTCTACAGGGGTGGATTCAGAAGGGTTGATCTAGGGGGCACATGCAGGAAAAGTGGATCTAGTGTGGGGTACACAGACAGGGTCCCAGGCCAAACTTCCTATAGTTAAGTTTCATAGTAAGGCATATTTACAGGGGCTGTCGGGGTGGGGTGGGGGAGGGTCCTCTTGGATCTGCCCCTGTTCAGGGAGGCTCTATACTGGTCTACATTACCTAATCTGACCTCATTCAGATGTATCAATGCGGAACAAGCACTGGATTGAATAAGACCTAATACCTCCAAAATAGCTGATTTATTGGTATTTTAGCAAGGCCGACCCCCTCACAACTAGATGGCTTCTAAGGGCCTCTTTAGGTCCCAAATGAATATTTCTGACCATTTTCTTGAGTTTATAATGAGGTTAGATTAGGATTCTAAAAGTCTCAATTTGAACTGTATTTCCTCTATATGGGCGAACAACTTCAGACCCCCCCCCCATACGGCAGGGTTAGGGGATGTTAAGCTAGATACTGACAAAACTGTGAGATCTAAATAGGCCATCTTAGAATACCTACCGTGTTCCAAAGGTGGTCTGAAGCAGTGTGGCTATTCCATCCACAAAGAAGACAGTGCTAATAACTTTACTTTTACCCACATCGTCATCTCCAATACACATAGCAGGGGTGAGGATCAGAGCTGGTGTTATGGTTGAACCAAGCACCAACAGGTAGTGCTGCAATTTTATATAGTCTATAGATATGAAATGTTTTTCCCCTTACAGGTCATTCATTCCTGCAGATTTTATTATTCTGCAGGCCTGGGTTTATTTTGGCAGAACCGAATACCTCAAAATTATTATGGTCAGGAAAGAAATAATAAAAACACATTAATTAACTCACTCAAATAATTTTTTTATAGCCTTAACAATGTTTAGGCTGTAAAAACCTTAATAATGATCCAATGTGCAAAACCAAAATGTAACTCTAGGTCATAAGATTACAGGATTACAGTTTTCATGTTGACTATTTACATCAAATGAATGTCATTACCTGAAATCCAAACAAGATGGTCATGTACCACGGAGGGGTGTCTTCTATTCCATAGATGACTTTATCTGATTTTCTCTTATCATCACCCACATCTGTTTCAATAGAGGTTGCCTTGATTCTCTTCCTAAGCTCACCATTCTTTTTCTGAATACAGAAATGGTAACGTACTTTTAGTATTTTTAGTATTTTACTGTTCAGCAGGTTATTTCTTAACATGCACTGACTGCACCCTCCTAGTCAAACCAAAGTGCCCTTAGGAATAGCATTGATATTTGCAGTCATAGGGTTATGCATCATTATATTTTATGTTGTCATTAGTATAGTTGGTGTGCAATGGCATGGTTCTTGTTTTCGATTTTTAATAAAAGGACAAGCAAGACATCAGCCTCAGCATATGCCAACAATTTAATTAAACTTTCTCCTGCCCCTACCAGACCCCATAGGGGAGTGTGACGATCCAGGGGTGAGAAGGTTAACTGAATTAAAATGTTTCGCACATGACCCAAATGCCTTTCTTCATCAATAGCCCCAGGTTTAATGATTTATGAACCCTATAAATATTTTTCAAGTTTTGATTTCAATTGGCCATTTTTCCCTCAATGACAAGCTTGACAAACTTATTTTAAAGTGTGTCCATCATAGCTTCAAAAGTGACTGAAGCACTGCATAAAATGAACCTCATCACATTAAATTAGAATAAACCAGTATGACTTGACAAAACCTTTTTGTCATATCTCCAGGATTGATACGTACTTGCGTTTACCCAAATTGGAAATCCAAGGTACAAAAGTATTTATTCCCACCCGACTCTTATCAACCAGTTGGCGATTTAACGTTCTGGCCCACCATGGGCCTGCTCTTTTAAATTGTGCAGAACGACAGTCTGGTCTTCATTGTCATGGACCAGCCAATATACCTGTAGCCAACCAAAAAACCTGTAGCCAACCAAAACACTCCAACGTTCTTATCGTAAAATGTTTTACAATGTTTGGCAAACCCAAGTCAGACTTACCTTTTGTGCCTTGGGGCCCTTGGAGTCCTCCATCGCTGGTTTTTAATCAGAGTCCTTCTGCGTTAAGTCTCACTGTTCTCTTGACTACAAGGGAAACCAAGGAAGTCGTTACTTATTATTAATGGTGGAGGTTGTGGTGAGATTTATTTTTTTGTATTTTGATGGTTTTTTGTGGGTTTTTCATGGTATCTCACATAGGTATATGCTGTCATCTATGGCTTATATGTGGCTCAAGGCTCACTGCAACTTACAGAAGTTCCAAAAGGGTTGTGTGCCTAGTGGGGCATAGATACATTTTGAAATAGCACTGAACATCTGCCTTATAGCTTTTCCCTCAATACAAGGAATGCCTTATAAGTGAGGAGTGTCTTACACGTGAGGTACTTTTTTGGGAAGGGGGGTATGTGCATCGTTGATGCTTTGAGAGATTTTGCAAAGCATCAAAAACTCTCTTTTGTCAGTGCAGGATGGGTGGGTCTAAAGTATTCTGCATAGCTGGCATGGGAGATTTCAAAATAATTTAATTTGCCCATTTGTATCATGTCTCTGTGAAATCTTGCTAGCGCATTTGATAATAATGTACCTCACCCCCTAATTCAGATTTAGACTTTTGGTTTTGGTTTTGTCATGGTTCTGGTTAAATCGGTCATATTTTGTCTTTTTAAAGAGGAAGATAGCAAGCTATAATTAGAGACTGGTGACAGACACATAATTTGACAGGGATGCATTTAATATCTGTATTAGCTTCAGGAACTATGTACATTACTCCTGTGACAGAGGAAAAAAGATAATTAATACTTTTGTTGACATCAATTGCAGAAACATCTCTTCCTTTTTATCAGAATGTTGTTGCCATAGAATTTGTTTATTTATTCTGGTTAGATTTTTCTCCTAGAATGTCTTTCCCATGAATGGGCTTACACTCTTGTCAACAGGTCGTTACATGTCATGAAGTGAGGTAACAGGAGTCCAGATAATTCAGTTGGTGATCGAGCTTTATTGCGAGATTGGCATGAGAGTAGTCAATACGGTGTACCAGTATGGTACTCGCCAGTCTGACCAAGCTATATCCTGGGGCCAATGCACCTGAGTGTCGTAGGGTCTAGGTTTGGAGAAGAATATGATACCCTGGGTGGGTTCTGCCTGTTTATAAAGGGAGAGCCACTCAGTGTTACTCATGTTCTATTTCTGGAAGTGCACAGTGTCTTAGTCTGGGGGATGAGCAGCACAGCCCCTATCTGGTTGGATCCAGTCCAATCCAGACTAGGAGGAGGGAGCTGCTCTCAGGAGTGAGTCAGCTCGGCAGGTGAGGCTAAAAATAGCATATGATATCATGTCTTCCAGTGGGGATCCGCAGGTGGAACCTGGGGGTACTTACTGGAGGAGGACGGGGGTGAGTGAGTCACTCATCCTGTCAGGTTAAAAATAGGGTAGCCTTGGGTTCTACAGGGGGAAGCTTGGTCAGCTTGGTTTGAATATGTTGTTGATAACAATACATAGAATAGTCCATTGACATATCCCCACATTCCCACTTTGTCTTTGCACGAGGTTAATGGGAAGATAATTATAAGGAATGAGAGGCTATATCAAGTCCATTGACATATTTAAAGCTTGAGAAAAAATAAAAGGTGGTACATGATACAAAAGGTTGATGTGTTGATTTTTCATCGATGTGACTGTGTGACAATCGCTGGATAAAATCTAGTTAGAATGGGTGTACCAGTAGTAGCTTGTATGATAATGTATATAGGATAACAACTGGTATTTTTTGTCTAAAAACAATATTTTTTGTCTAAAAACAAACTATGTGAAAAGCATACATCCTCTGAAAGGTGAGGCAAACTTGGTACAAAATGTTCTAAAAATATATGGTGACAGATGTGAGGTAGAAAAATGATTTGGTTGATGATATGTCTGTATAAAAATATATTCCTGTATGTGAAATGTATCACTGAGGGTTTTACAAAAATATATATGTTTTGAGTTGTTGGGCAGCAGTGACACTCGCTGCTATATGCTGCCTTGGGTAATCAGGGCAGTATTAGCAGTTTAAAAAGGAATCTATCATGACTCGTTGGTTAATAAATTAAAGTAAAGATAAGATTCACAAAAATATATGTCCTGAGTAATGTGGGCAGCAATGATACTCGCTGCTATATGCTTCCTTGGGTAATCAGGGAAGTATCAGCAGTTGCTACCATCAATAAATTAAAGCAAAAACATGTGCACTCTGTTCTAATGTACAGAAAATGAAAAATGAGTAATAAAAGAATGGTGAATGATGGGGGTTCTGTGGCACGTTAAAGATTTGTGGCCGGGCTGTCAGTCAGCTCAACTCCAAACTTTCACAGAGTAATAAAAAGGTAGGAGAATTGTGATCAGTGTTAGGAGTACAGTAGTATAATTTCAGGATGAAAATTAAATTGGTAGCAGCTTTTCCATGGGAAACTGTATAGAATATGTATAGCGCCTTAGGAGTAGTCTTGGGGGGGTCAAAAATAATTGTGTCCTAACAATATCCAACCTTAAAATTATATAAGGTTGTGGAAGGAGTTCAGGTGGAAAAGGTCTATTTTAATGCTTGTGTTTCCTGGAGTTAGCACCAACACTGGTAGGAGGTAGGTTGCAGTGGCTTCTGGGGGTTCTGTCATAGAACCTTCCTGATGAAGATTTTCTCCTTGCATCTACCCTCTTGATGCTTTTTGTATAGTAGGAAATATTAAGGTCTTTGAAGTACTCCTCCATAGAGGCCAGAGTATGTTTCACAAGCAGGTCAACAATAATACCAAAATTAACTCAGAAGCATTAAAAGTCAGTCTTATGACAAGGACCAGTTTTTACAGAGCTTGGTAGATAGGTAGAAGATGCGAGGGAGGCTTGTTACCAAGGACTCTAAGTTGGTTCCGCTGTAATACGCGTCTGTGTTTGTGTTAATGGTATGAGGCGAATGGTAAGACTAAATGGTGTAGACTTCCTTTGGTGCATTTGGTGCTAAGGGAGTTCTAATTTGTGTGTCAGGGCCTAAGAGGGGGTTGGTTGTTGGCAAAATTTGGAAAAAACTGAAAAAAGGTCTAATTTTGAGGTTCTAAAATTGGGCCGAAAAATGGACTGAAGGTTCCCGCGATAGGGTCTACTATAAAAAGGGGTGGCTGATGATTTTTGATGTCAGAAGGTGCCTAAAGGTCGATAGCTGAGCGTTGGAATTTTGAGATCGAATCTTAACGATTTTGACAGCCGGCCTAAAGAAAAACAGAAAGGAGGAATCATGGACATTATACTGTCGGTGGTTGTTACAGAGGGTGGGGCTGTATACCTGAAGGTTCAACTCATCGATCCTGTGGGGTGAGTATTCAAATTATTTTGGGCGATTTGGATCATTGAATTGGATGTTTCCAAAACTGTTGCGGTCCTTAATTGAAAGGCCTTTTTGGTTTCTCTTCAGGGTTAGCACCTTCTTGGTGGGCGTGGGCTGGTTGCCTTATCAGTGCCATGAATGCCAAGGGCTTGGTGAGAGGCCTGCTGGATGGTCCAGTGGCCCCTGTGGCATCTGGGGATAGTTGGGCCCCTGAGGAGAGAAGTCCGAGGTGGGTTTTTCAATATTTATTTCTGCTCCTGAAAATCAATTTGACAAAAAAGGAAAATTAAGGATGGGATTTTATTGAATTCCTGAAAATTGTCAGCCGTGCATCCCTTTATAGGACCGGTCGTTGCTTTGTTTTTGGGTTGTCTTTTGGATCCTGGATGAGGATGAGCCACAAGGACCAAGGAGAGACATTGTGAAAAGGACTTGTCCAGAAGATGGCAGAGAACTATGATTTTTATCTGTGATTAACCCTGCGATTATTATGTTGTATGGCCAGGAGGGCATCAATAAGAACCTGAGATACTCGCAATAATATAGAAGTCCTCCACCTGTTTGGAGTTCTGGTTTTGATTGTGGGGTTTCTGAATTTGATGCCGGGTGTTATCTGAATTAGATCGGGTCGGTGATGGGTGATTGGAGACTCGGGGCATGCTGCAAGTCTACAGTCAATATAAACACATGCTTATGTTATTGTATTGATGTACCACGTCCGAACGTCAGATTAGATGTGGATGTCAATGTTATAACGTGTGGAAAACCAACGTCTGGGAGTTGTATTGGGGATGCTCCAATGACATTGTGACGCTGTGTTTGGCATGAGATGCACGGACGCAGCGCCGGTGTATGCATGCTTTTATAATAAAGACATGTATCAGAGGATACACTGCTGCCATGGGCAATATATGTGACTACCAAACCATACTGAGCGAAAATTGCTTGCATATGCTACCCTTGAGTGGTTAACAGTGTGGTGTGTAAGTCTGTTTCTGAAGTCAAACTTCAGTGTAAAGATTCATGAGTAAAAATAAGTTTGTTTTTGATTAGAAGAAATAATAAAAAAAATAATATACAGTGAGATGAAAGATATTTGGTATAAGGGTTAGTATTTTGGAAATTTCAAGATGCTGGCATTTTAAAATGCCGCTGGTTGTTATCTGGTTATCCCCAGGTTGTGTGTAGGTCAGGATGTCACATGGGGTGGGGGTAATTGGTTACTAGGTGTGTGTGAATGTTGAATTCCCTGCAGATAACAGGGGTCTGGCACATGGCTAGGTTGTCTGCCGGCGGCTAGGGGGTTGGGTGGTGGTATTTGGTGGTGGATGGGTGTGTCCGGGGGCTGTTTCTTCTTTGCCTTTTGAGTGGAGTTGGGGCAAAAGCGAAAATACCTTTTTTAGTGGGCCGTCCTCTCTTCTTTTTGGGAGGGGGGGGGCTGGTGTATTGATGTCAGGGTCAAAAAAGGTTGTCACAGGGCCGGTTTGAAGCCTTTTTATGATGGCTTTGGCGTTGGCTCTTGTAATTGGTCTTCTCAACTTGGATACATGTACACCCACTCAACAAATTAACATTATTAAACATCAAAAAATGTTTTAAACCATTTTGCCATGATAAAGAACCATAGGGAAACGTTCTGAAATGTTTTGCAACGTTTTTTGTTGACTGGGCAGCTTTTTGTGAAAACCTTTCCATCCTGCAATCTTTTTATAATTGCAGTTACTGATGAGGTCATTTTGACTATGATGTAGGGGCCAGAGTAGGTAGGTTGCAGCTTTTTGGTTGTGTGTTTCACCAGAAGGTTAGGGATGTGTAAATACACTAATTGACCAGTGTTGAAGGTGCATGTCTCTGCTGAGGCATCATGCTTGGCTTTCATCTTTTTATGAGCCTTAATCATGTTCTCTGCCGCCTTCATTTGGATATCATCTCTGAGATTTAATAAATGGATGGGTATATCCTCCTTCTGTTTAATATTATTTGCAGAAGTGATCAGCACCAATGCAGCCTCTGTGGGTAGGTGTGTTTTTTCACCAAAAACCAAGAGGTTGGGCGAGTAGCCTTGGGCACTGGAGACTGTGTTATTCATACTGAAAATCACAGCCTGGAGGAAGGTTGACCAATGCTTTTGTGATTTTGATACAAAATATCTGAGGGATGATTCTATTGTCTGGTGCTGATGCTCACAGAGGCCTTGAGACCTACTCGAGTGTGCACTCCCTGTAAAATGTTTAATGCCAAATTTATTGCAAAATGATGCATAGAATATTTAGGTGTATTGTTTGGCATTATCAGTATTCAGGACTGAAGGTGTTCCATGGATGCAAATTACTCTCTGAAAGAAACCAAGGGCCACATCGGTGGCTGTGTTTTCTTCTGTACACCATGCTGTGACATGTCTGGTAGCATGATCTGTTATCACATGTATATGGTGAGAACCATCCACAGCTTGAATAAAAGGATCTATGGTATCCATGGTGACGCGGGAGTAGGCTGTTAGCACTGGTTCGCAGAGTGATTTTAGATGCTTTGGCCACTTTTAGGTGGTGAGACATGTTTGAACATTGAGCGCCAATAGTATCTTGATTTGACTGCTGCATATGTTTTAACTGAACCCAAGTGTCCTCCAGGGGAACAATGTGTGGATTCGATGATGGACTCTGCCCATTTTCCAGGAATCACAATTTGAAGGGTGGGGTCTAGGGATTTACCCATGACAGTATCAGTGACTCTGAAGAGAACCTCATCTAGAATGATGAACTGATCATGATTGCTCAAGATTTGGCAAAAAGGTCTTCTATTTGTGCCTTTATTAATATCTCTCTAGAAGGTGTGACAGAAGGGTGCTTGCAAAGCTTTGTGATGGCCCTTTCAGCTATAGGTAATACCTTTTGTGAGAGCTTGGCTCTTTTGACATTAGCTGCCTTGACTCATACCCTTGGTGACCTGGTTTTTGGGGGTCAACCTCTTGACCTAAAACCAGCCGATTTGTCCTTTGTGGGTCAGCTCTGTTTATTTATAGTGGTTCTGGTCCGTGATTGGGTAGGGGCTGGGGGTGTGTATTCCTGGGAGTTCTGTGACTGCGCCCTGGTTAAGACACACCGCTCTGAGTGCGCTGTAAGTGAAGCTATATAATTCCCCTCAGAGCTATTTTTCTTTGCAATGACACCCTTTGGTGGTTTACCTGTGCTTCCCCAGATTTTGCCTCCTTTAAGTATTGATCTGTAAACCTTAGTCATGGTAATATCAGAGAAAGACAACATTTTGGGGGGAAGTATGATTTTCCCTTGTGATCTAATGGGAACTGGGGGAGGAAATCTGCCACAAAATTGGCTCTGCCCTGCAAGTATCTCACTTCAAAGTCATGACTGTGTCCACCTACCTGGCTAGTCTCCCATTTGTGATGTTTTCTTTTTTATTGAAAAGGGAAACTAAGGCGGTGTGGTCTAAGTAAACCTTGAAGTGAGTTCCATACACATAATGGTGGAACTTTTTTTACTGCAAAGACGATGCCCAGTAATTCTTTGTCTGTTATTCCATATCTGGTGCCCTGCGGGGTCAAACCTCTGCCTGCAAATTCAATTGGTTTGTAGAAACCATAGTCATCCACCTGTGTGATCACAGCTCCCAAGCTTTAATTTCTTGAGTTGGTGAAGATAACAAAAGGTTTGCTAAAGTCAGGGAATTTGAGTACAACTTCAGTGCAAATTGAGGCTTTGATTTTTTCAAAGGTTCCTGACAGCTTATGGTCCATTTAAAGGTGCTTTTAGTATCCTCATGTAGGGGCTTCATGATATGAGCAAAACTGTGCCATACCATTGAAGCACCTAAGGTCATGTTCTTAGGTGGGGGAAAGGTTTTGACAGGCCAGATTTTGTATGGGGAAGGCGACACACTAAGTTAGTCTAGAGAAAATCCTAAGAAATCCATCTTGGTGGTGCCAAATTCACATTTTTCAGATTTTAATTTGATGTTTCCTCTAATGAAAAGCTTGAGCACTTTATCCAGGTCCTGCAGGTGTCTTTCACATGTGGGGTTATAAATAGCCACATCATCGACTTATGCTACTGCATATCAATATTTACACGTCATAAGTAGCTGCTCCATAATGTTGATGAAATATTGACCTGAGGTTTTAAGTCCCATGGGAAGGACTTTGGCCATATACCTGGTTCCATTGGCTGAAAAAGTGGTTAGAGGCCTAGACTCTTCAGCCAATTTGGAATTTGGTGGTAAGCGCTATAGATGTCCATTTTTTAGAAATATTTGGCACCTACAATTCTCCAACCAGAGGCTACAGATCTGTCTCCTTGAGGTTTTGGCACTAAAAAGGCTGGTGAATTCCATTCACAAGGTTTGGTGCACTCCTCAATAATTCCCTCCACTAAATGTTTATCTATCTTTTTGGAAGATTTCTTTGTGGGGGGACATTCTGTATGAAGGCCTGTTACAGGGTTTGTGGTCAGGAATCAATTCCAGTTTGACCTCATTTTCTACATTGGAGCCAATGGCACTGTCATCTATTACAAAAGCTTGTCTATTACCCTCAACAACTTTTAGGATTTGCTCTTTCTGGCTATCAGTGAGCTGCTCACAAATTTTATATTTTAAGGGTTCATCGCCCTTTGGGAGTTGCTCTAAGGGATCTTCACCACAATTAATTAGGAAGAGATCTTGATCAGTGGTGACATGGTTGAGTGAATGGTGACTATATAAGGGGCCAATTGGTAATGCTGATGGTGATGTTGAAAGGCTTGAATAGACCTAGAGCCATGTGCTTCTTTAAAGGTAAAGGAAAATCATTTGGATTTGCCACAGTTACAGGTATTAATTTTTGAGCTGTTTTGGGTTTAAGCAGAGCATGTTTGATTAGGAAGGGTAATTTTATGTCAACATTTTCAGTGATGCCTGTAAGTCTAGTTAATTTATCTGGGCCAATGACCATGGCATTCAGTGTGGTTTCCAAATTAGGTGGTATTGTGAAATTTTCTACTGGTCTAATTGTGAAGGCTGATGGTGGCTTGGGGCCAAAACTGAGTTTTGCCTTGTATTTGGTCATGAAGTTTACTCCAAGGTATTTTAACTTAGGTACCACATGGAACCTGGTGATAAATTCTACTCCCTCTCTCAAGAAGCTTAAATTTGATGTGTGGTTTACCTGTACTGAGGATCTGTCTGCCAGTCATACGTAATCTTCTTCCATGTCTAAAGTTTGGGGTGTTGATCACTTTATCAGCCATTTTCTGATAAAAGATAAGGAAGTGCCAGAGTCTACCAAGGCTCTGTAGGGGTGGTCATTTATATCAACCAAAACTGCACCTCTAGTTAACTCGGTATTAATGTAAGAGACCTTACCTTGCTGCCCATACTTATCTGAATTGATTCTCAGTTGGAGGCCTGCCACTCTGCTGTTGCTGTCCTCATAACAGTCCTCACTGTCTGAAGAGCTGTCATCATGGTTTAACCTGCTGTTGATGTAAGGCTGTTGGAGGGAGTTGACTTCAGCATCACTTTGAACATCATTTGATTGGTGGCTGGTTGGGGGTGTTCCGGATTTCATGTCCACTGGGGTGGAAGCGGGGTCACAGGGTGCTAGGCAACCTTTCCCAGAAACCTATTCTTCATCATCTTATTTCTCTTCATCATCAATGAAGTCTTCATCGCCATCATTGTGGTCAAAATCATCATCATCATCAATATTATTGAGATCAGCATCATTGTCAGTTTCAGTGGGCTCATTATCCTTATTATTCCTAGAGTACCAGCTGCGTGTTGAGTCTGTGACCCTTCTTTTAAGGTGTGAGGTCTCATTAAGGGCTGTGGAATCAGCAGAAGGTGCGAGCCTCTTGAAAGAGACCCGCTTGTTGTCAGCTAGGGCTGTGGCCACAGTGATGATGATTTTATTATCATCTCTACCTGAGTTCCTGTGGGTACTTAGAGACCTCTTAAACTGGGGTGATTGGCCATGTTTATTTACAGGTGAGGTCTATATCTGCACTTACAAGTACCTCCTGTTGTTGCGCTCAGATTGGTTATTGAAACCACTTCTGTATTTGGCATCATACTGCTTGTTGTAGTTGCTACCTGGAAGCCTGTCATCCTTTTTGTTATTCTGATAATGAACTTCCTTTCTGGACCTGCCATTATTATTGTTGTTATTAATGGCACAGAGGTCTGCCTGTTAGGCTGAAGCTAAAGAGGCTTTGCTGGCTTTAAGGCTGAGCTCCTGTTTGAGTGCTAGGCACTCTGCATCTACTACAGACTTGGGCATATCAGGGAGGATCACCGTTTTAATCTCAGGTCATTGATTAAATAATCCACCTGCACAGATTCTCCCAAGCTGCTATTTGCCAGGAGAAGAGTCATGTCTGCCAGATATTGCTCCATGGTCTCATTTGGCTGTTGCTTCCTATTTCTGTAACCTTTAATGATGGTTGCAGGGTCAGGGGTACCAAAACATTGTAGGAAAGCAGCATACACAGCCTCATTATCATACATGATAGGCTTCTCAAATATGATAGAGAAAAAACATTGGGCTGCTCTCCCCTTGAGAAAGGTGTACAAGCATGAGGTATGAAGGTGGGGATGGCGAGGGTACATATTTCTGATCCAGAATTTAAACTCCATAATGAATTTGGATGCAGATCTGTACTCAGTGGGCTTATCAAAGATCTCAGGATTATTAAAAGAGCTGAGCTAGGCTGAGATGAGTTTCTCATTTTCCAGTGTCATTTGTCCCATACTGTTGGTGAAGTGGGACTGCCCTAGATTTGTGGTAGGATGGAGGCTGCAGGAGGTGCACTGGGGGGCTGACTGGTGTGAGTTAACCCTGTGCTGGCTGGTGTTGGGTGGGTAACAGGGGCATAGGTTGGAGGTGCCCTGTTGTCATAGGCTGTGCAAATATCCCTTCTAACATCATCCAATATTTCAGATCTTCTTAAAACATCAGCATCGTCCTCAGCGGCTCTTCTCTGTGTGTGTATCATGTCTCGCTCCATCTGAGCTCTCCAGGTATCCATGTTATCCGGTCTGTCATTGACTGTAGACAGTTGGCTGGTATGCTCCTGGCCTACCCTTTTAATCTCAGCAGACAGTAGATTAATTTGGCCAGTCAGCAAGTTAGATAAAGAATCACTGACTGCCTGTGTGCATTCTCTCACCAGGTTTCTAGCATGGTCATCCTGGTCATACCTGGGTGGGGGTCCAGCTGTAGTTGTCTGTCCTGTACCTGTTAAGGTGAGGGAAAGAGACTCCAGTATCTTCTTCAGAAGTGATGCTGTCCTCTGAGGTGAAGTCGGGGGCAGTTGGTCTTCTGTTGACGAATTGAGTGGTGGCTATTATATTACCTCCACCTGCTGCTGAATCTACACTTCTTAGCAGTCTATAATAAGGAGGTGTTTGTCTCCTCTGAGGTGAGCTGGACTGTACTCTCCTCCTCCTGGAGCTAGGTATAGTCAGATGACGAGACTCCAGATTCCAGGCTGGTAGAGAAGGTGTTGGGTGGTGGTGGGGTTTGCCTCAGGGGTGGAGGGATCTTGGTATGATCTGAAGGGATCACTGAAAGTAGTAGCATCATGCCACTGTTCCTCCAACTTCTAATGATACGATCTAAAAAGGCTGAGGGGCTCTCACCACACTGTGTGTCCTCGAAGTTGCGGGTTGGTGCCTGCTGAGCTCTGTCGGTACTGTTTGTTTTTGCTGATGTCCACCTGGCAATGGCTGATCTTACTCTTTGTCTACAGAGATCAGAATTAAGTGGTGTATTAGTAGTAGAGTCTGGGACTACAAAATTATCCCAAGTGATTTCAGAGGGGTCTGGGTGTATAAAACCTGCCTGATGGGAGGTGGGGTGTGTACCGATACTAAGCTGCTGAGTGGAAACTGGTATGCTCTGTAAGGCAGCCTGTAGTTGAGGAGGCCTGGGCTCTAGATGTGAGTCTAAATCCAGGTAACTAGGAGAGTTATTTACAGCTGTAGGCTTTATTTCACTTAGTAGACCAGCAACTCTTATTACTATCAAATAAAGTTGATGAGAAAGTTTTGTTCCTACTGACAGGTGTTGGTTTAGGTGTTAATAATGATGCTGGCAGGATAGGATTCTCCTGCCAGCATCTGTGAGGATTCTCCACCAGTGAGGATTCTCCACCATTGTCAACAGGTCGTTACATGTCATGAAGGGAGGTAACAGGAGTCCAGACAATTCAGTTGATGATCCAGCTTTATTGTAAGATTGGCATGGGAGTAATCAATACGGTATAACAGTATGGTACTCGCCAGTCTGACCAAGCTATATCCTGGGGCCAAGGCACCTGAGTGTCGTAGGGTCTAGGTTTGGAGAAGAATAAGATACCCTGAGTGGGTTCTGCCTGTTTATAAAGGGAGAGCCACTCAGTGTTACTCATGTGCTATTTCTGGAAGTGCACAGTGACTCAGTCTGGGGGATGAGCAGCTCAGCCCCTATCTGGTTGGATCCAGTCCAATCTGGAGTAGGAGGAGGAAGCTGCTCTCAGGAGTGTGTCACCTGGGCAGGTGAGGCTAAAAATAGCATATGATACCATGTCTTCCAGTGGGGATCCGCAGGTGGGACCTGGGGGTTCTCACTGGAGGAGGACGGGTTAAAAATAGGGAAGCCCTACAGGGGGAAGCTTGGTCAGCTTGGTTTGAATATGAATGTAATATATAATGATTAGACTTGAACTCGTTGGCTTCAGGGGTTGATAAAAGCATGAGCCGGAGGTGAATGCTTTTATCAAACCCATGAAGTTTCCACCATTAATTCTAAGTATTTACCTTTAAAATTGATAGAATCCATTGTTTTCTGTTGTGAGTCGACGAGAAGGCCCTCCGCCATCTTGGTTTCATGTTAACGTATGGTTAAGCTGGCGACCTGCTGCAACTCACATTCTCGTAGGCCTACTACCGCGAATTCGTTGAGACAGAGCTGCGCCAGTCTATAGCCTAATCCATTCTGTACACACCAGGTGGTGGCACCTGTAGTGTTGACAGAATGGCAAACATGCACGGCCAGTCGCTTGCTTCGAAAGTTTAATCTTTTTTTATATCAAATACATCCACAATATCAAGGAATCTAGTCGACAGGCAGGTAGAATATGGTTTCAACTATGTTATGTCCAAAGCATGTCATCACATTTCATACATAAGTTTCAAAAATGGAGGATTTACTTTGGTGTCAACTCGTTGTCAAGGTATGTCCGGTCCGCTGTCAATTTGGATTCTTATATCCCGAGATATCAGAACTCATATTATCCATTTTAGGAACTGAAATCAGTGCCTAAACTCGATAACCATGTTATATGTCATTGATAATTATAATACATAGAATAGTCCATTGACACTCTGTTACAACTAACCAAATCTTATCAGCTCACCTCCATGAACATTGCTTAACTTGCAAAAGCTATCAATTATTAAGTGATCCCTAAGACACTAGTTCAGGACATTCAGGGAATTTCAGTGATATGCCATTACCAGTTAAAGGATGAGAACTGGTCATGTGATGAGTACACTCTCTGTTATTCATGACATGTAACGAGCTGTTATTCCAAGATAACGGCATTTAATAGATATGCCTAGGTAGGAAATGTGGTGAGGACCCACTGTGGTTTACACTATATTTGGTGTGGCTTGCTGACCTAGTTCAGCAACATACGGGCCTTTAAGTTCATAGTTCATCCCAATGGGAAGCAAGCTTCAATACTTAGTATAAACTAATTACCACAGGAATGGTGTAGTCACATAAAAAACTGCTGGCATCACCTAAATTTGCGCATTTCAAATGTATTTCGCAATTAGATCCAAACTCTGAGACATTTTTGGTTTTGTTACAATTTATATGATTCAGTAGCCCATTTTTGTTATATCATACTAAAGGAAATCAACCCTAAATAGGGGGAAAGCTGAATATTAGATATAGTGGGGTCAGCTAGTGTCAAAGTTCAGAACTCCCAGCTGAGTATGCTTTGTGTAAACCCATCCTCAGCCCAATCTGGGCAATTATCTTATGAGCTGATCTATGCCTGATTTAGGGTGTTCACTTTGAAACCAATCTGTGCCTAAAGTGTGTAGGTATTGCCGTTTTGAGATCCTACTGATATCTATATTATCAAGGCAATAACTAGTCAGTTCAGTATCACTTTATTATGGTATTGTTACAAGACGTCTTGCAAATGCATTTCAACCTTTCATATGTCTATAGTCAGTACCCGGTATGGTGGTATTGCTCTCGCTTAGATAACCATTTCAAGACAGGGTTAGCCTACCAGCTTGGTAGGACTGCAAATCCCCCCGATCATAGGAGGATGGCGGAATATATACCTCTCGTTACAGTTGATTGGTTCCTCACTGAGCGCCCTCTGGTCCGCCCCCTATGTCACACCGCCCGAGGCCACCAGTGGTGCCCTCTTACGAGAGACGTAGGAGACGCTCCCGAAGAGCGCCTATCCTACCACGATAGTAACAGTCTCGAATACATACATACCTCGATACATAGTAAATACGATTCCCTACAAGTGTTTGCCCATTTTGACGGTGATCTGTGCCCAAATCAGTTTGCCTGATGTGGCCCACACATCTTGCTGAGGACAAGAACTGTTGGAAGCCCAGCAGTCTTAGTTCAGTTTGCCCTATTCTGTGGGGACTGGGGGAGGATGGGTCCTTTTGCTACCTTACCCCTCACATATTGTCTTATGATATGTTTTGATGATTTTTTTGAGGTTTTAAAATGTTTTATTGTCAAGTCACTATTCATACAGAAAGTGGTAAAATTAGACAATAATGTGAATCCTCGTTCAGTTATTACATTAAGTGGTTGGTTGCACATAGTCCAATGAATAAAGATGGGAATTTATACAAATAAGGATGAGAACAATAATATAAACAGAAAAAATAAAATCTATATAACAAACAGTATATACTATGTACACAAATAGCAACCTCTATAATATGACTCACCTGGAAGGTGGGGTTTCCCCTTCCTACCATTTTCCCATGATATGGAAGCATTATTCCAGTTATAACTATACATAATTAAGGGGTGAAAGGTGAAAATGGGTCCTTATGCTGCCGACCTCTACAATGGGAATTTCGCCTTCCTTTTAAGTGCTTTTCTCAGGTATATCAAAGGCAAATATGATTAGTATTTATCCCCCTTTAATTTCCGGCTGCTAATTGGAAATATTGTTTTGATATTTTTCTGCCCCCAAAAGTTTAGTAAAAGTGCTAACACATTGCCCTAACATATTGAACCAACTTAAACAGGAGCATGCATTTTTGTTCACATACTTCTAATCATAGTATTGTTTCCAAAACTTATATATCTTATTGAAACCTAGGTGAAACAACATTTTTAAGTGCCATTTTTAGACGTTATCCAGTGCCATGGGTCTTTTTGCTATTTCTCATTACATTCAACAATCTCTTCCCTTGTCTCATCAGATAAAGTGAAAATGAAAGTAAAAACCCTTGAAGCATCTTTTCTTCTTATCTTCATATCTAAATTTGTTATACTTAGTCATCTATGTGCAAATGTATGTGGGTCCCTATGTTGATCCTCACTTCCTATGTTGCATCTTTTTTTTGACCCACAATCTATTAATGGCAGCCCCCACATGAGGAAAGGGTCCAGGACCATAGGGGCACAGGGAGAGGGTCCAGGAACATGGGAAAAGGGCCCAGAAACACAGGGAAAGGGTCCAGGAACACAGGAAAAAGGCACAGGAACACTGGGAAAGGGTCCAGGAACATGGGGAAAGGGGCCAGGAACACGGGGAAAGGGTCCAGGAACCAGCTGAAAGCAGGTCCCAGCCTCTACCCCTTCTATTCCCGTCATTACAAGGCCAAGAACACATATTGGAAGGGGAGGATCCACATATGGTCTTATGTTTAACACACGTCCCTTTCTCTCTCTCTCTCTCTCTCTCTCTCTCTCTCTCTCTCTCTTTCTCTCTCTCATCCATCCCTCCTCCCTCTAACATGACCAAGACACCTACCTCATCCCCCCACTTTCCCAAAGGATGTAACAAGTAGGTGAATATATATATATATATATATATATATATATATATATATATATATATATATATATATATATACATCATCTACATCATCAGGGGCGGATCCAGGATTTTGAAAAGGGGGGTCCAACCCTGGGGCCTATTAGTCTGGTGTTGGAAGTGCATTGCTGTGATGGCGCACGCCATGCCACACCTCGTGCATTCAGTACAGTAGATGATGTTTGAACTGTTGCATGTCACATTCCATAATGACGAATACTATAGTTTAAGGGTTATAAATGTGTTCAATGTTATATATACATTCATGTATTTTACCTTTGATAGGTGAAAATAGAAATCTGCAGTGAGCAATAATATGTGAATTTACATGTCATGTTATTAGCGAGTGCCAGTCATGTTCATTAAACATGTATGTTCGTGTTCGTAAATATATATTTTGAGAAATCTTATGCTCCTACACACTTTATTATGTTCTTTATTACTGTTATTTTTATTCTAAGATGCCTAGAGTTCAACAAACCTGTCTGGATCGAGTGAAAACACAAATAATACTGCTAAGGACGAAAACTATGTGCCACCTACTAACCAACAAAGTGAAAGTGATAGCAATAATGAAAATGAAACAAGTGAAGTTACAAAAAAATCATGCAGCAAATCTTGGAGTCTGTTTGAGTTAGAGTCTTTGTTTGAGTTGGAATCTTTGTTTGACCCTTTGGGAGTATTCTACATAATCAACACCTCAGTAATGATAATCCACAGAAGTTAAATGCACTCAACATGATTTATGGTAATTGTACCTTTCACATTTTTATATAGTTATTTAACATATATTTATTAGTAGGTTATTGTATGTTCAGATTATACAAAATAAATGAGTACTTTACCAAAACTCTGATATAAATAATGGGTGTGTGTGTCAAGTGGACCCCATAAACTATAGCAGCTATAGGCGATATATAATCCATTCTCTTCAATTATCTTTCCACCCTTTTCCCACCCTAGTGTGGTATAAGTGTGTATATTGTTTGGAATAAATGTTATTCTTTTAGACCTGGTTCAAGCAGTGACAATGAGAGAAAATGCGATGATTGCAAACAGAAGCTGCAGTACTTTTTGAGTGATTGTCGAATTGAGGTATATATTTGCTTGTCTATTATTTATTTTGTTTATCATGTATATTATAATATTATTATAGATAGTACCATATCTAATTTGTGTATACCAGATAAATAATGCTGATACAATAGTGTATTGGTCTGGTAGATGAAGACTGAATTTTTTATGGTATTTGATATATTCAAGACAGCCTGTAATTATAGTACATTCCCTTTAAACCCAATGTTTGTAGAATAATATATATTACTTTCTTTTCTTTGAAGAATGAAAGACTGTTCAAGGAATACATCAATGTGGGCTAAGAGATTCCAGATGATTGTGTTCCTGGTCCACTTCAGGTTAGGGCATTGATATATGCTGATGTACCAGCAATACCAGGTAATCTTGCTTTATTTGTGTATTTTCTTTTTATGTACTACTTAGAGAATAGACAATGATATTCTTCATGTTGAGACTCTCTGTTGGACTATAATTCCCAGTAAACGCAGACACATGTATCAACCTAAATGAATATAGTCTCTAGGTATCAACTATGTAGATGTCCTATGTAGAATCATCTGAAAATGTTATGTCCTGAATACGTTCCCAGAACGTTTAGAACAATTTCATGTGATTTCATGTGCAAGGAAGTATCAAGGAAACCTCTTGATACATCTATGCCAAATACATAATAAAACTTAAAATTACATTAGGTTTGAACTTACCTTTTCCAATGAGAAAAATAGAATAGTCATTTCCAAGCCCACTCTTTGGTTTCCTTAGGATATGAAGGCAGGAACCTAACCTATGTGGCCACAGAGCCAAGCTATGTGTCAATACTGATAGGAGGCATTTGTTTGGCAAGTCAATATGACCTCTTAAAAACCATTGATGTCTCAAAAAGAAGATTCCACATACATTGATGTCTCAAAAAGAAGAGTCCCCATACAAAAGAAACTCCAAAGAGAGGTATATATACAAATTTTTACTACGTTACACCATGTCAAACCATGTAAATTCTATCTAAACGTTCACCCAACGTAACCAGGACATAACATTTTAAGTTGTTTAAACGTTTGATATCTACCAATTTGCTACGTTGGATAAAGTTTTGTGTTTACTGGGAACGCACGATGGTCGAGGGCCTTTATAAGGCCCGAGACCAGAGTGTGTTATAGTCCAACAGAGAGTGAAGACATGAAGAATGAGTTGTCTATTGTCTTTATAAAACATGTTACCATTTTCATCACATTGATTAAAAGTCCAAAGCCTCTGATATCCCACAGGAATGATAGACAAGCTGTGACCTTGCTCAGGCATGCACTGTACTCCTATAATGCACTCAAGGTCACTTCCTATTGTGCAGCAGTGCATGGGGCTGCCGTTTTATGATAGATCAGTAATGCATTTATGAATGCCCATGGTTCATGAATGCAGCCCTGGTGAGTAGCTATAGAGTCCTACATATTCAGACAATGAACTGAAATGCTCATCATAAAATAACAATTGGTCTATCCTACATTGGTTATGCACGACGCCTCTACATAATTCTTGCATAAATGGGAAAACCTAATAAGAGCCATGAAGTCTTATTCAAAAGTGTTTGGTGGGATATACGACTATACGGTATTAACATTGAATATTTCCTCTTAAATTGTGAAGACCCACATCTTTTATTGCTTGTTAAGTATTCCTGAAATGACTAGTAACAATGTTTCACAGACACATCAAACCAGATTTTAAGTAATAATAGAGTGCGATTATTTGGTGCTAATGGACGGTCTAGTCCTTTACAAACAGTGATTCACCCACTCATGGTGATCTCCCATTCCTAACGGCACAGACATGAAAATACTAGATTCAGGTCTGTGCTAACAGCAATAAAAGACACCTTCCCCTTCCCCACCCATTTTAGGTCCCCCTGGGTGCATGATGTATGAATGTAGCCATGGTGAGTTACTCACCAGGGCTGCATTCATGCATCATGGGGACCAATGAGCCCGATGCATTCATATATCATCAGCCCTTAATGATTTAAAGGGTTAATGGATTATACCAACATTAAAGGGTTAAGGTTGTTGACCCAAAACACAGACTACTTATTCCTGTCTGTCCTGGATGCTCCCTTCACACTGGTCGCCTCCTTCAAACTCCATTAAAGGCTTTGGCTGCAGCATAAATGGAGACTCCACCTTCTTTTATCTCATAAGGCCTCAAAAAGCCCCTTCAGCTCTTACAGGGTTGCATGACGCCCTAAAAATATATCGTTCCTGGATAAGATGCATCAATGCAGTGCTGGTGAGTCTTCACCAGCATGATTCTATAAATGTAATCACTATGATACACTAAGGATGGTTTGGTGCCTCAAACTTCATGCTTACTGTATTCCTTCTAAGAAGTGCACTGGTGCAAAAAAAATGTTTTGAGATGCTGAAAAACTAAAATAAGAATTAATTCTAATAAGCACACCACCCCCTGAGGCATAAAAAAATCATTGTTTTTACCCTAGAAATCTGTTTTTCTTGCACATTATTTGCATTATTTGATACAAGTACTAGGAGGGGTTGTGCTCATCGCCCAAAAAAGGAGGCGGTGCCCTTATAAGAGCTGATGCACTAATTTGAAAAAATCGGTACATGCAATCACAACACAGCTATAATTACATCTTTGGCAGATTACTAATGTAGTATAATAAAGTATAATAAAGTATGGTTTGAATTGGCCTTAGATCCAAATTGGTCAGGAGTATATGTACTATGATGTATGTTTTCATGTATATCATGTATATTGTATATCATATAGCATGAAAATATTTTGCATGATACAGAATTGCCGGCACTTAATTAGTGCATCATGCCAACCATTGGGCATGATGCACCCCTGCACCAGCGGCCCTTAGAGGGTTAAATACAGGCAGACTCTATTTACCGAACATACTAAAAGAGGACCGCCTTCAGGGATTGGGGAGGATTATGAATCTTTTTTTTTCTTTGCTTTTAGGTGGTGAAAACGAGGCCAGACAAACATTGCCTTGACACATCCAATGTTTGTACACCCCATCACCTCACAGGGTGGGGTAAACGCTTCAACCCTTGAAAGACTGCATGGTGTATTAACCCTTTAAGGGCCGCTGATGCATTAATGTATCATGCCCATTGGTCATTATAATGCACCAATGAAGAGCATCATGCCGACCACACGAGGTTGATACATAGGTCTAGACTCCCGGAGGGTCGGAATGATGGTCCAATGAAGTGCTGGTGAGCAGTCTTGCCCGCACTTCATTGGTGCATCATGACAACCTATGGGCATGACACTCTCCTTTATTAGCGGGCCTTAAAGGGTTAATGCATCATGCTAATATGTTATCGTAATGCATGCATGCTGTTCTGGTCAGTACCTCATCATGGCTGATTCAGGCTGTGACTCTTGATAGAACATTTCACAACTACTCTTTTTGCCAAACATTGAAGGTAAATTGTTTTTTAAAAAGGCTTTTGGAGATGCATCTTGCCTCCAAGTTCCTTTGTGCTAATGATGCACCATTGTTAAAAGTCTACATATTGGGGCATTATCCAATCACCCAGACACATAGGGTAAGCATGATGCATAAATACAGCTAGGGTGAATTAGTAATTTACCCATGCAACAGGACTGCATTCATACATCCTGAGGACCAAAGGGTTAATTCATCAAAGCTCTGAAAAGGTTAACCCTCTAAGGGCCGCTCCTGCAGGAGTGCATCATGGCCATTAGTTGGCATGATGCACCAATGCTCATCATCGGTACATCATGCTGATCCTCTGGGTGTGTATGAACCCTACAGGGATAGCATGATGCATGAATGCAGTCCTGGTGAGTAACTCAGAAAAGCTACAATTGCATCAAGACCATGTATTAAAACAAAATGTGGCACTTAAGTATTTAATGTCCGTTATTCATGAGGTTGTCTGTGGTTGTTGTTCTGACTCTCAAAGATACAAATATTGTCTATGATGATTGCTCACTCCACAGGAAGTGTGACAAGCATCAGATGTCATGTACCTCCACCCCCACTCACAACCCCCTCCCTCTCTCAACCCTTTAAGGTCAGCTGATGCAGGAGTGCATCATGCTCATTTGTCGGCATGATGCACCAGTGAAGTGCTGGCAAGTCTGCTCGCCAGCACTTCATTTGTACATCAAGCCGACCCTGGGTTTTAAGATGCTAGAGCAAACATTTAAGGTAAAATACATTTTTACCGAAATTACTTCTCTTTTCATTTGCGTATTACCATAATACCTCGTGTATAAGGTGCACCCCGCATATAAGGCGCCCCCAGACTTTGGGAATGGGAAAGAAAATATCAAAAGTGACATAACTTTTGTTCTAATGGATGGATCTTAAAAAGACCAATGGCCCTATTGGACTGCCCAACATCCCATTTTACCAAGGTATAGGGATGGGTAAATATAATGGCTATTTTAGAGAAAAACCTCCCCCAACTTTTGCTGCTTCTATAAGGCGCACCAGGTGTCCATCCTCACGTATAAGACGCGCAAGGTATTACGGTATTTCAATCAGGGCGGGGGGAGGGGTCGAGTTCTCCTCCATATCTATAAGCCAATTTCCCCAAATAAAGACATTTTCAGACACATATCTTAGTCTTACAAATTATTTTTCTTCAACCAATTATTTGCAACATGCTATTTTGTATTTAGTAGGTAATTGGAAAAAACAACAACAACAAAAAACAACTAAAATAGGAAAAAACAACAGCTCAATGTCTCTGAAACTTCTGCCATTCCCTCTTTGTGTTCCCCCCTGTTTTGTTAGACACCCCAGGATGTAAATTATAATAAATATGCGCTTAAAAAGTAAAACTAAATGCACATAACAAGCATTGGTATATTATTTTGCTGTTCATCTTGTAGAGGTGTGAATATTTTATTTATTTCAGCTCCAAGTTTCTATAGTATCTTAAAGGGGCTCAGCATTCAATGCTGAGCCCCTTTTTGTTCAGAATCATACAGTGTATAATGAGTTCTGATATCTCTAAAAGTGGTTGGCCATTAGGGAAAATAGGTAGGTTAATACTGCTTATGAATTAACATTGTATACATATTTCATTTAAAGTCACAATAAATATTGTCATAGATTGTAGGCCCCCGAAAATCAACCATCCATAAAATCTGCTTGATCCATTATACAAAATTAATAAAATTGGAAAAAGCACCGAGATTTGGAGAGCCATAGTTACACATGGTATCTAAAATACTTGGGTGCTTCCCCAGAATTAATGATTATGTGATTTGAGAGGCCGACCCAGGAAGAGTTTTCAAATTTTGTTGAGTTGACATGAACTGACCCAAAATTATGCTTTCTCTGCATGCAGGGAGATCAGATGCTGACTAACTTTGATATCTGGTGTTCATTAGGATGACTATAGTACTAAACTTTACCATTCTGAGTCAGCCACACCAAAAATAGCTGATTGAGTGCCTTATACCTCAGTAACCAAGGCAACTGTGAAAAGAGCAAATCTGCATTCAGCTATAATAGTAATACCATAACGACTCACTGGGTCAATGAATATATTGACCCTTTAAAGGCCGCTGATGCAGGAGTGCATCATCCCCATTGGTCATCTTGATACACCGATGAAGTGCTGGTGAGACTGCTTGCCAGCACTTCATTAAGGCATCATGCTGACCCTCCAGGGTTGATATATATATACCTACTCCTGGAGAGTCGGGATGATGCTCCATTGAAGCACTTCATTGGTGCATCATTCTGATGGGCATGATGCATTAATGCCTCAGTGGCCCTTAAAGGGTTAAATACCCAATGGGTGATTACCCACAGGTAATTACCTAACAATTCAAGGGGTGCATTCTGCCTCCATGTTCATACTCCTAGGTCATCATGATGCACCAATGCATTGTAATGACCCGTTCAACTCTCTGCAGTCATCATGATGCATGTATGCTTGTTTGGAATGCTAGCTAGGCATGCATTCATGCTCCATGGACCTGAGGTTTTGATATTGTGTAAGCCCATGATTAGAGAGTTCACCCTTCAGGGCCACTGAACCTTAAGCTTCAAGGGCCACTAATGCAGGAGTGCATCATGCCCATACAGACCGCGATACATAGTAAATATGATTCCCTACAAGTGTTTGCCCATTTTGAAGGTGATCTGTGCCGAAATCAGTTTGCCTGATGTGGCCCACACATCTTGCTGAGGACTGTTGGAAGCCCAGCAGTCTTAGTTCAGTTTGCCCTATTAGTGCAACCTTATGTGGCCCTGTGGGAAAAACTACTATTTGCCCCACCGATCACCATGAATGATATTTTGCCCACTTTGAACCGGGTTTTCTGAGCCAAAACTGAATTGGCCCAAAGTGGCTTGCTATATGGGTGGGGAACTAAGATCTAATAGTGACAATGGATCATGCCTTGCATGTTGATTGTCCCTTTCTCCGATTGTCTGCCTCTCCCCTCTCTCTATGTATCTCTCTCTCTTTCTCTCTCTCTCTGTGGGGACTGGGGGAGGATGGGTCCTTTTGCTACCTTGCCTCTCACATATTGTCTTATGATATGTTTTGATGATATGACTCACCTGGAAGGTGAGGTTTCCCCTTCCTACCATTTTCCCATGATATGGAAGCATTATTCCAGTTATAACTATACATAATTAAGGGGTGAAAGGTGGAAATGGATCCTTATGCTGCCGACCTCTACAATGGGAATTTCACCTCCCTTTTAAGTGATTTTCTCAGGTATATCAAAGGCAAATATGATTAGTATTTATCCCCCTTTAATTTCCTGCTGCTAATTAGAAATATTGTTTTGATAGTAAAAATGCTAACACATTGCCCTAACATATCGAACGAACTTAAACAGGAGCATGCATTTTTGTTCATATACTAATCATAGTATTGTTTCTAAAACTTTTTGAAACCTAGGTTAAACAACATTTTTAAGAGCCAGTTTTAGGCGTTATCCAGTGCCATGGGTCTATTAATCTATTAATGGCAGCCCCCACATGAGGAAAGGGTCATGGAGGCACAGGGAGAGGGTCCAGGAACATGGGAGAAGGGCCCAGAAACACAGGGAAAGAGTCCAGGAACATGGGAAAAGGGCCCAGGAACACTGGGAAAGGGTCCAGGAACATGGGGGAAAGGGTCCAAGAACATGGGGAAAGGGTCTAGGAACATGAGGGAAAGGGGCCAGGAACACGGGGAAAGGGTCCCGGAACCAGCTGAAAGCAGGTCCCAGCCTCTACCCCTTCTATTCCCGTCATTACAAGGCCAAGAACACACATTGCAAGGGGAGGATCCACATATGGTCTTATGTGTAACACACGTCCCTTTCTCTCTCTCTCTGTATGTCTTTCCCTCTCTGTGTTCCTGTCTCTGTCTCCCTTCCTCCCTCTCTCTTTCTCCCCTCCTCACCTATCATTCTCTCTCACTCTCTCTCTCTCATCCAGCCCTCCTCCCTCTAACATGACCAAGAAACCTACCTCATCGCAGCCACGTTCCCAAAGGTTGTAACAAGTAGGTGAATATATATATATATATATATATATATATATATATATATATATATATATATATCATCTACATCATCAGGGGCGGATCTAGGATTTTGAAGGATTTTGAAAAGGGTGGTCCAACCCTAAGGGCCTATTAGTCTGGTGTTGGAAGTGCATTGCTGTGATGGCGCACGCGCAGCATGGGATGTGACAAGCACAGCGCCGCAACATATCTAGGGGGGATTGAAATGTAAATGGTGCATTCTGATGCATTTCTAGACCCCAAAGCATTTTGGTACACATGTACCATCAGCAGTTTGAGGGAGGCATCCCCTAGAAGATTTCAGAAATATAAATATCAAACTGGGGTGGGGGGGGGGTAAGGATTCAAATAGCCTCAGATGTGAATCAAGCATTTTTAGATATTGTTTTCTAAGGGGGTGTGGGCGCCTGCACCCACCCCTTGGAATTTTTTGAAGAATTATTGTCAAACCTTAAAGTTTAAAGCATTTTGGTATACCCTCAGGAGTGTGTTTATACTCTGGTGATTGAAGGGAGTTTTAGGTCATGCCCATCAAAAAAATCTTATAACATAATCATCACACTTATATTTCTAGCCTGATGAAGAATAATCAAATTATTTGAAATGTTGCTCTTTAATAACGAAGCGCCCTATCTCGGTGTATAAAAAATCATAAAATAAAAACTACACCTTTGTCAAATGAAATTTTTTCACACTTGTATTTAAAGCATTTTTTGGTATAGGCAAGCGTTTTCAGCAAGGAATGCTGGTCCTGTTCATGTCCTGTTCTTTGAGAGTGTTTGGGCAGCTTGTCCTCCAAGGAAATTGTTGAAATATTTGTGTCTAACACTATAGTCTAAGAAATTTCTGTATCATTGGGTGTGAATCTAGTAGTTTCACTTGAAAGTGATTTGGAGCCTGCCCTCAAATAAACCTGAGATGAATAAATTGGATGTAAATCTGATAGAAAATTAGTATTCCACCCTTAAGGCACACCAGATGCCTAGATGCCTGGTTGCTGGTACACATTGGGGATGATTTGTAGTAGATTATCTCTAATCTAATGTAATTATACCCTACATCCTTGACCCTTTCCTATTGCATGACCTATACCACTCAAACTCAACCTATAAGGCTCACCCAGTATAAGCTTTGCCTTATAATCATATAGGCCTAAGTCAGACATTAACTATATGTATGATGTGGCAGTGCTTTTTGCTGGATTGGCACATGTTAGAAACTTTGAGAATTTTTTATATATTTAAGATACTATAGAGTCATAAACTGTACAATTTGTAAGCAATAAAAAACTATATTGAAGAGATATAGGGGTCATACATAGGGACATACAAAGTGGACATCTTGGGTGGGCCAAAAAGGGGGGGGCCACCTTTGGGGACCCCTGTTTGATCATGTTATGGGTGGACCAAAAGGGGGGTCCTGTCTCCCAAGACTCCCCCCCCCTGGATCCGCCCCTGCAGTCATCTGACCTACCACCTGCAGGTATAGTCCCTACCTCTACCCACTATTATAATAAACTACAATATGGACTACCGTAAATTCTCTCGCAAAAGCCTTGTATAGGTCCCACCCCAGACATTGGAATAACTCATATAGCAAGCCCAGTTGGGGCCAAAGTGGGCAGAATTCAGTACATTGGCTTAGTTTGGGCAGATGCTGGGTTTCCAATTCAGGCCATAGTGGGCAGCCCTAAACGAGAAAACCAATTTGAGACTGTTGACGGTTTTTGTCCTCAGCCAGTGGTCTGGGCCACATTGGGCTGCCTGACTCAGGCACAGATCAGTTTTGAAATGGTCAACCACATTGGGCACAGGTTAGTTTGGAAATGGGCATCCCAAAGTGGGTGAATATCAGTTTCAAGACAAGTTAATTAAGGGTTTCAACTAAATCTACATGTTAGAAATGTAATTATTGAAGTATACCTTGATCAATATCATATGTTTCCCTAATGCATGGCGTGTGGCATTTTGATAATAAACCTCTATGTATGTGTAAGTAGAAGCAATTCAAATGTGGAATGGCTCAGCCCTATTGCGAGAAAGGTCAGTTCCCACTGCCGTGCACATGACATTATATCAGATCCATTATATCCAGTACCAACATAGTATTAAATCAATAGGTCCTACCATCCCTGCTCAAATAATTTTTTTTTTTTTACGAATGAGGGGATGATCAATAAAAAATTGTGTTACACAGTCATTACTCATCCAGATGAGTACGAAAAAAGTTGGTGTTCATTAATTTCGTATTCGCTATTTATGAAAATATAGGTATTCGCAATTCCGTATTAGTTAATTATGGTACTCATTAAAAGTTGTGTACTACGTCATAACCGGAAGTGAGAAAAATAACGAGTATGGAACCGGAAGTTGATAAATTAGCGAATACAGGTCATCAACACTTTTTCAAGACGCTAAGACGACAAGTCAAAGTAAGTACTTTTGAGTTTAAAAACTTTATTAGATTGCATTTTTACTTATGACATAATGAATACTATGGGGTATGATGATCACAGATCACTCAACCACACTCAATGAACCGGGTCCTTCACCCTGCCCCTTATATACAGGGTTTGAATTCCTGCTCTTTTTGCTGACTGCACTGTATCTTGTAGCAAGGCTAGTTTGTTCCTATTGTAGGACTGTGACCAGCAGTGGGTCCTGTGGTTGGTATGGCCTCAGTTATGCCTCATTGGCTCTGCTAGTCCAAGTAGAGCATTGCCCTAGTATGCCTTATGGTAGAGGCTTATACCGGCAACCAGTACCTGACATGTAATTGCTAGTACCCACTGTATACCTATATACCTGGGCAACCAGCCACTATATGTGTCATAGTTGGGAAACCCCCTTGGGGGAATCCCTTCCCTAGTGTTAGATGTAGGTACTAACATGTGCTGTTTTAGTGCAGAATATGCCCACCAGGTGGGGTAGCTGCATCTAAAGGTCCTGTGTCATTTTTAGCAGGTCTCATGGAGTGTTTTCGGCCTTGAGGCCTCTTCAGGAGTATTGATCTTGTGACATAGGTTTTTATTTGTGGTCAGGGCTTATTATATATGCCGGTGTACCAGCAATAGCAGGTAATCTTGCTTTATTTGTGTATTTTCTTTTTATGGGATATGTACTACTTAGAGAATAGACAACGATATTATTCATGTTGAGATTCTCTGTTGGACTATAACGCACGATGGTCGAGAGCCTTCATAAGGCCCAAGACCAGAGTGTATTATAGTCCAACAGAGAGTCAAGACATGACGAATGAGTTCTCTATTGCCTTTATAAAACATGTTACCTTTTCCATCACATTGATCAAAAGTCTAAAGCCTCTGAGATCCCACGGGAACGATAGACAAGCTGTTACCTTGCTCAGGTGTGCACTGTACTCCTATAATGACCTCAAGGTCACTTCTATTGTGCAGCAGTGTTGGAAATGGTGCAAACCACAGACAATGTTAGGGCGGGAAACCTCGCCAGATAACATGTATTTTAGACATAATATCATGGCACCATGCCAGATTATCCAGAAATATTGTAAATCATGAAGTCCAGCAAGCAAAAGAAAGATATTATAATAACCTGTCCGAAGTCTACAAGAAAGATTCTAAGAAATTTTGGACTACTATGAAAGAAGTACTGCCAAATAACAAAGGAAAATCGAAAACAATTAATTTAGTAGATGAAAATGGACAAACTATCACTCTAGAAGATACATCCACATATATAAATAATTTTTTTGCAGATATAGGGCCGAGGCTAGCTAGACTTCACGATACAGAATTTTTATTTAAAGGAAAAAGATGTGTTATGGATATGCCTGATATGTCGTTTACTGATGAAGAAATAGTTAAATGTTTAGAAGACATAGATGTATCAAAATCATCCTCTATCGAATATTTACCCACTAATATTTTCAAGCTGGCTGTAATTAAATTCTCTGATAAATTTATCAAAATTATAAATTTGATCACACAAACCGGTGTTATACCTGATAGCTGGAAAATAGCCACGGTCACTCCTCTACCAAAAGGAGGAGATCCATCAAATGTTTCAAATCTAAGACCTATCAGTGTATTACCCATACCAGGCAAAATATTGGAACGTCTGATACATACAAAAATCAGCTCACATTTAACTTTACATAATATATTGTCAAAATTTCAAGGAGGATATCAAAAAAATAAATCGACTTTAGATACTATAACTATTCTAGTTGATGATATACTAAAAAATCGAAACCAAAATAATATTACCCTTGCAGCATTTATAGATATAAAAAAAGCTTTCGATTCTGTAAATCATAACATTCTACTGAACAAACTTGAACAATACGGTATTAGAAATAGGAATCTTACGCTGATTGAGAATTACCTTTCGAGGAGACAGCAGTGTTCCGTGGCCAACCATGTAAGATCAGAGTATAAAAATTTAACATGTGGAGTACCCCAAGGGTCAATTTTGGGTCCATTGTTTTTTCTATTATATATTAATGACTGTATCTCTGAAGACGACACCCATAAAACAATGCTATATGCAGACGATTCAGTTTTATATGTATCAGGCAAAGAAATAGATCACTTACAAATTCAACTTGAAAATGCTCTAAACAAATTTTATTCTTGGTCTACAAGTAATAAATTAACTATGAACGAAAACAAAACTAAAATTATGACCTTCGCCTCTTCAATAAAACTGAAAAATCTGAGAAAACCAAATATTATTATTAATAATAAAGTACTCATGAATGTATCTTCCTACAAGTATCTAGGGGTTACCCTAGACCCTGAATTGAAGTTTAATATGTACTTACGCACAGTAATTAACAATGTAAGATACAAGTCGTTGATATTGTATAAAACTAGAAAATATATGTCTCAAGAAGCAAGATTAAGAATGTATAAAATGCATATACTACCATTAATAGATTATTGTGATATATTGTACAGTGAGGCTAAGTCAGACTATCTGTTAGAACTACAGCGTATACAAAGTAAATGCCTGAAAACTTGTTTTGATTATCACATATTAACACCTACTCGTACTGTGCATAATAAGGCCAATTTACCTATGTTAACATCTAGGAGAGTCTATCATATTAAAATTGCAGCCCATAAGAGATCATGTAAAGACGAATATATAGAACCTAAGGTAAGAGAGACACGGTTAGCTGCTGCACCTGTACTAAAATACCAAAAAATCAATTGTAAAGCATATGAAACATCACCAGAAGTCAAATGTGCTCAAACTTGGAACAAATTACCGATAGAAACTAGAAATATTAAAGACAGGGACAAATTTAAACTGGAGTGTAAAAAAGAATTGTTATAAGTTTATAACCTTTATAATATCAATCAATATTTTGTAAAATATTGTACTAATACACGATTGTATATCCTCTGTATATATTCATAAAAATGTGATATTGTTATGGGGATGGGGATTTGTTATTAAATTATGATTAAAGTAGAGAATAATGCTGCTGTTCACAAATATACTGTCATTATAACACGAGCAAATATTATGAATGGTATTTAGACTTTTTTATGGCTTGGCCGAGACAACATCCTTAGGATCATGGTCAGTCATTAACTTGATAGCCTCAATGATATTAGTTTTCCTGATGTAAAGATTTCCCGGTTCACCGGTTATAAGGTATTTAACATGGATTCTTATTCAATCCAGGAAATTTTCAACTTTGTAAATCGTATGAAAATGTTATACTCCTTAGGCTAAATAAAGTTTAAATTGTTTCAAAAAAAAAAAAAAAAAAAATGTACTTCCGGTCATGCATATTTTGAATAAACGCGCTCAGCACCAGCACTGTGATGGCTTCAGACGTCAATCTCTTGTAGCAAGTCTAGTTTGTTCCTATTGTAGGACTGTGACCAGCAGTGGGTCCTGTGGTTGGTATGGCCTCAGTTATGCCTCATTGGCTCTGCTAGTCCAAGTAGAGCATTGCCCTAGTATGCCTTATGGTAGAGGCTTATACCAGCAACCAGTACCTGACATGTAATTGCTAGTACCCACTGTATACCTATATACCTGGGCAACCAGCCACTATAGTTGGGAAACCCCCTTGGGGGAATCCCTTCCCTAGTGTTAGATGTAGGTACTAACATGTGCTGTTTTAGTGCAGAATATGCCCACCAGGTGGGGTAGCTGCATCTAAAGGTCCTGTGTCTCATGGAGTGTTTTCGGCCTTGAGGCCTCTTCAGGAGTATTGATCTTGTGACATAGGTTTTTATTTGTGGTCAGGGCTTATTATATAAGGGAGTATCATATTTATTCTCTCTTAGTTTTGGGTAAAGGCTCATGTGGTTCAGGGAGGTCGAGGGGATGTGGACTGAACTCAAACAGTAGTTTGTAATAATTCATGCCAGCGTATTAATTTTTTGATGTGGCTTTATAGTTACAGTCCTTATCCATACCTATTGTGCATTGTGTTCAGGCCCATTGGGGCTTGTGTTTTCAATCTGTGGACCCAATTGAACTCAATTTTGAGTCTCAGGCTGAGGGCCCTTGGTGTTTTTCAATGAAATCTGGGACATACAGTTTTATGTTGTAGATTCAATTGTTTCCACATTGATTGAAGTAGTGGGCAACATCGTTTGGTCCTTCCCCATCATCTATGTTATATAGATGTCCATATATTCTGTCTCTAAGTCTTTTGTAGGTTTGTCCTACATACTACATGCCACACCTCGTGCATCTAGTCCAGTAGATGATGTTTGAACTGTTGCATGTCACATTCCATAATGAAAACTATAGTTTAAGGGTTATAAATGTGTTCAATGTTATATATACATTCATGTATTTTACCTTTGATAGGTAAAAATAGAAATCTGCGGTGAGTGATAATATGTGAATTTACATGTCATGTTATTAGTGAGTGCCAGTCGTGTTCATTAAACATGTATGTTTGTGTTCGTAAATATCTATATTGAGAAATCTTATGCCCCTACACACTTTATTATGTTCTTTATTACTGTTATTTTTATTCTAAGATGCCTAGAGTTCAACAAACCTGTCTGGATCGAGTGAAAACACAGATGATACTGCTAAGGACGAAAACTATGTGCCACCTACTAACCAATAAAGTGAAAGTGATAGCAATAATGAGAACGAAACAAGTGAAGTTACAAAAAAATCATGCAGCAAATCTTGGAGTCTGTTTGAGTTAGAGTCTTTGTTTGAGTTAGAATCTTTGTTTGACCATTTGGGAGTATTCTACATAATCAACACCTCTGTAATGATAATCCACAGAAGTTAAATGCGCTCAACATGATTTATGGTAATTGTACCTTTCACATTTTTATATAGTTATTTAACATATATTTATTAGTAGGTTATTGTATGTTCAGATTATACAAAATAAATGAGTACTTTACCAAAACTCTGATATAAATAATGTGTGTGTGTGTCAAGTGGACCCCATAAACTATAGCAGCTATAGGCGATATATAATCCATTCTCTTCAATTATCTTTCCACCCTTTTCCCACCCTAGTGTGGTATAAGTGTGTATATTGTTTGGAATAAATGTTATTCTTTTAGACCTGGTTCGAGCAGTGACGGATAATGAAAGAAAATGCAATGATTGCAAACAGAAGCTGCAGTACTTTTTGAGTGATTGTCAAATTGAGGTATATATTTGCTTGTCTATTATTTATTTTGTTTATCATGTATATTATAATATTATTATAAATAGTACCATATCTAATTTGTGTATACCAGATAAATAATGCCGATACAATAGTGTATTGGTCTGGTAGATGAAGACTGAATTTTTTACGGTATTTGATATATTCAAGACAGCCTGTAATTATTGTACATTCCCTTTAAACCCAATGTTTGTTGAATAATATATATATTACTTTCTTTTATTTGAAGAATGAAAGACTGTTCAAGGAATACATCAATGTCGGCTAAGAGAATCCAGATGATTGTGTTCCTGGTCGGCTTCAGGGTAGGGCATTGATATATGCCGGTGTACCAGCAATAGCAGGTAATCTTGCTTTATTTGTGTATTTTCTTTTTATGGGATATGTACTACTTAGAGAATAGACAACGATATTATTCATGTTGAGATTCTCTGTTGGACTATAACGCACGATGGTCGAGAGCCTTCATAAGGCCCAAGACCAGAGTGTATTATAGTCCAACAGAGAGTCAAGACATGACGAATGAGTTCTCTATTGTCTTTATAAAACATGTTACCTTTTCCATCACATTGATCAAAAGTCTAAAGCCTCTGATATCCCACGGGAATGATAGACAAGCTGTTACCTTGCTCTGGTGTGCACTGTACTCCTAAAATGACCTCAAGGTCACTTCTATTGTGCAGCAGTGTTGGAAATGGTGCAAACCACAGACAATGTTAGGGCGGGAAACCTCGCCAGATAACATGTACTTCCGGTCATGCGTATTTTGAATAAATGCGCTCAGCACCAGCACCGTGATGGCTTCAGACATCGATCTCTTGTGGCCCTCATTTCACCTCTAACCAACAGGTTATGAGGCCCAGATATCACAGTCACTGTTGATGTAAACTCTGTGGGTGGTTTGAGGTAATGTAGGGATGACATAGAGCTGTGTTAAGGGACGACGTTTTAACGGATATCCACGGTAATGGCCTACACAGGAGAATTCTGGCAAGTGGCACCGCGCCAGGACGCAGTAGGGCTGGGACGCAGGGAGCGACCTGGGACGCACTGCAGAGAAGCCGTGTACATTGTGGATACCATGCAAGTCAAACAGCATGAGTCAGCACGGTCACTGCAGTGGTTTGTGGCAGATGTGAACACATAGAAAGTCGGGAGAGAAAGCTTAGTCTTAGGTCAATGTGGATATGCCAGGGTGGTATTGAATTGACAGGAGGTGCTTTGAAACTTTGTGTATGGGCAGGGAGAAGACTCTAGAACCCATCATTTGGCATCGTGAGATGGTATGAAACTAGGGGATTCCCCCTTTGGTCGTTGTGACTGTAAACACAGCAGGAGTTGACTGGGTGCCAAGATAGATGCTGTGGTTTAGATTAGATCATCAGGGAAGTGTCTGAGGTTGTCAGACACACTGGAGATGTGTTAGAGACACTGGAGATGTGTCAGAAACACAGGGGACATGTCAGAAACACGGGAAACATGTCAGTGTGATTGGGATTGTGTGTAAGCCCTACATACACTGGAGGTTGCCAGAGATGTATGTAAACACACACCAGCTGGAGGCATAGGAGACCTGTCAGAGATATGGGAGACCTGTCAGGGGCACGGGAGACCCATCAGAGACACAGGAGACCTGTGAGTGACTTAGGAGATTTGTGACAAGGAGCTGTGGAAGTGGTGAGCTGTAGGGACAGGTGGCAGTGAGTATAAGCTAAGGCCCTGTATGGGTGAACTGTGTAATTTTGCTGTGAGTAAACCATTTTTGAGGAGTTGTATAGAGTGACTTTCTATGTGTGTATTAGAAGTCTGTAGGTTACAACTAAAATGGCAGCAATTCCAAGTGTAGGGTTACAGTTCAGAAGGAGCTTAAGATGCCATGGAGATAGTTCTGTATCAGCTGAGTGTGTTTGCCACATGGAAACATCAGTAGATGTGTCACAGACTGTAGAACATTGTGTCAAGAGTTGCAGAGAGTCTAGTGCAGAAGGAGACATCTAGTGCTGTGAGGAAGGCACCACAAGAGGCTGTAGTGGTACAGTAAGGACAATTGGTAGTGTCCAGTCATGATATGTTGAAATTGTAACATCCAGATAGTGGAGGAGTCCAGCTAAGAAATGCTTCAGATATCAGCTAAGTGTAATTATAGGAAGAAGTGATGCATTATAGTGCAGCTTTAGAAGAGGATCTATCTATTGTGCATCTGTGGTGATAAGCTGACTCTTTATTGCGCTGTGAAGTTGAACTGTATACAGAATCGTAGGTGGCTCTGTAAGACTGGGAACACCTGCATTTGCGCTATGAGTATACAGATCTGTTGGGGACATTATTCCCAGCTAGCACAACTCATGCAATTTACATCATTCTTACATGAAAACCCATGTGATTTATGAAAAAAAGACATCATTTGGATGAGTTGTGCTAGCAGGGTTAGTAGTTCTGGTTTATTGTCAGTGAGGTGGCAGAGGCACATGGAAATTGATTGTCTGGTGGGTGAGGTCATGATGCACTGAGATGATGGAGGAATGCACTGAGACACTGCAGGAGGACACAGGATGCAGCAAGTTGACACTGTTTATAGAATCTGTTAGAAGTAAACTTCAGAAGGAGAATCTGAAAATTGGAACTATATTTGCATTTTGTGAAAATGACAGCAAGTATTGAAGAACTGATTAGTCAGGAAAGTGAGGGGTAAAGCCTCATGTAAGGAATTAAGATCCTCACAGGGAATGATGTGCTAGAAACCGCTCTTCCCAAGATTGGGTTTATGCTATTTTCAAAATATTAAATAGCAGAAGTGTTTGATATTTGGTAGAGATTTTTAACAACCTAATCTGTGCAACTTGTAACATTTAAATAAGAAAACAAGCAGTTTTATATAGTACATGAATACTATATTGTGTGATCATATAGTCTTAAATACATGTTGAAGTTGAGTAACAGTAGCTATTATAATATTCTAAGAAACAAGTGAAACTGAAACTAAACAGTTGGAGGACTGTCCAGAAGGACTATGAACTAAATACAATAGGAGTATTTAACTGTTTACTCAGAGACTGAGAAACTGGACACTTATAAGAAAGCATTGCTATATTGTTAAAGTCAAGTTTAAGTCTTGAGGAACTTCATAACCTAGAAGTAGTATTGGTTCATATAGTTTCATGTTATGTATCTTTTAACCAAGTACGTTCATGTTATACATGTAGTATATTGTCTTGTGTTTTGAGAAGGAGTGTTGGAAATGGTGCAAATGCGCTCAGCACCAGCACCGTGATGGCTTCAGACGTCGATCTCTTGTGTCCCTCATTTCACCTCTAACCAACAAGCAGTGCATGGGCTGCCATTTTATAAAAGTATATAATGTCTCAAATATCATTCTTTGGAAATAGTTTCTTAAATCGGATTATCAATGCCTTCTCCTACTTTTACACATTTAAATTCATTGGACTTATACAAGTTTTATAACTATAATATGATTGTATTTTGTAGGAATTGAAAAATCAACGTACAAAGAAATATGGTACACTTGGTGTACAAAAGGTAAGCTGAAAGACTCCCCATCTGTAGCTTTGCAGCCACACACCAAGGTTCCATGTTAAAGGGGAAGGCCCAGGAAGATCCCTGAGGCTACTGCATCATCAGGTATTTACACAAAAATTTATTTATGATACATTGATCTAAAAAGTTATAGATATCCTCACTCTAGGGTACAAATTTACTATTCAATTGAGGATACATAAATCTTCTATTGCAAAGTTATCCCTAATTATTACACGATTTCTGTGATTCTGAGTGCTTTTCCCGGAAATTCCCATGCACATACCTCGATATTGCATGGCATGATGCATGCATCATGACTTATGTAAGGTGTGTGGTTATCCAAGGATAACAGGCACCCGGTGTGGTTATCCATGGATAAAATGCTCACCTTACAGGTCATATGTTACACGTTAAAACCTACAAAGTTTTCATTGCCAGGGTAGGGGTCGAACCTGCAGTCTCCTGATCCCAAATCTAACTCCCTATGCAGTGTGCCACAGGGACTAACGAGAAAGTGTGTGTGTTTGCCTGTATATGTATAATGCCATAGCCCCTACCTGGATAGTAGTGACCCCAGCAACTCTCACATGCACAAGGTTAGAATAGCATTATAATTATAGAGGACTGCTGGACGCGTTCAAACCAAACCAAAGTGGTTAGAATGCCACCAGTAGCTGTCCCCCTTCTCGCCAACCCCTCCCCAGCACTACTGCTGCTGCTACCATACACCTCAGAGAAAAACCAGATAATCTTCAAAGGTGACTATTCTTTTTACATTTCTGCGTTTTTGGTTGCCATGACAACCATAGAAAATAACTATCATAATACATTATTAAATGCCATTTCTTCTTTTAAAGATTAGCTTAAAAATATGAGTAATAAATCTGATTATTTCTATTTGTTCTTTGCAAAATCTCTAATACATTTTTTATTTTAGCATTCCAAGTGATGTGATCGAGAGCCAATAGAAACAGATGCAAGATTTTACACCGCTTATACTGGAGACACAGATTTTTTGGTGATCATGTCATTTTAGCTCAGGGAAAGCTCATGAAAATTGTCTTAGTTTTTAAGATATAAAACATCAGTTCGACATACCAAGTTGAAGTTGCATTCTACTTGTATCTAAGCATTAATTTATGTTTATTTCAATGTGGTTCTACTGAAGGCTCTTATAGGTATTTTGATGGCAAGTAAGGTCTGCCAAATGACCTTTTCCTCCACAATATAAGAAGAAGTTTCACAAAGCATCTTCCAGTTTATTTCTTGTATGTAACCATTTGATGATATTCATTTCAATGTGCTCCTACCAAAGGTACTTGTAGCTATTTTTATGTCAAGTAAGGTGAGGCAAATCTTTATTTTTCAAAAAATTCTGGACATAACAAACTACGATTCTACTTGTATTTGGGTCAGGTCACCAGAAAGCAGTAGATTTTATGTTTTTGGGACATTTTGGACTCTTATGGCTATGGAGAAAGAAGTTGAACACTAATCTTGTCTTACATAGACTCATTTGATAGAGGACACTTAGGACTATCGGAAAGATGTGGATTTGTGGTCATGCATCAAATCTTCTCAGACTTATAGCTTGCTGAAGTGAAAAAAACAGCCAAAATTGTTTTCTTTTTACTTTTTGGATTTTTTACAAGTGTCCTGTATTGAATAAAGAACATCTGGAGTATCACAAAATTATTTTTTGTATTGTATATGATCATAGTTATCATTTTCATGAGGTTAGGACATGTTACTGAGTGAGAATCTTTCATCATGTGTCTTTGAAAATGGAAATCTGTAATTTGTAACGTCCGGTACCTAAATCTGAATCAGTTATAAAACATGAAAAAAATGGAGCTTCAAAATATTGTTATTTCCCATATTGAGGGCCCTATCACCCCCTACTTTGGTGAAAAAATTGTGTGTCTATCTACATTTGTCTCAGCTTATGTGAAATAATTCTGATAAAAGTACCAGATGTTACGTAACATCTGGTACTTTCCTCTTCATGTAAGAGGCAGTCTACTGTGCATGCATAACTCAAAGTTTGTTCCATTTTTATAATTGAAGTCAATAATAGACATGTTGGCCTTGTTATTTCATGTGTTTGTTATGCGTAATGGGAAATTCCTATATTACTGTGAGTAACTTTAATTACCTCTTATTTCATCATTTTGTTACCGGACGTTACATGACACAAAACAAGCAATAAAAATGGAACCGGACATCCCAAGTCAGTATTTTTTGGTTTTCTGAGGTGGGGGGATGCCCCTTCACAAATTTGTTAAGGTTACATAAAGCTATTAGAAAATTAATTTTTCAGGCCCTTCAAGGGTAAAATCTTACACTTTCTGACGACCTGACCCATTTAACCTTTATTTTGTGTCCTTTCTAAGAAGGTACTTATATTATTTTCTATGTAAAGTAAGGTTCAATCTTGTCCCCTATTAATAAGGACTGTAAAGAGATATCCAAAACGGTATATTACACTGTGCTTACTGTCTGATATTTTTGGTAACATAGTAAGTACCGGTATCATTTGTTTGGAAATAAAGGCTATTAATAAGCATATCATATGTTTTATTGATTTTTGGAATAACTACCTACCTGAATTTGTAATTTATTAAAGTATTCTGTCCCTTGATTAGTAGTAAATCAAAATTGCACAGTGTATTATAGTAGGGAAAGTGGACCCCGCAGTGACACCCTTGTGGGTAATTTGGAAATTAACATGCACGCTAAATTGAAGAGTACTTTTGGCCACCTAGTGTTTTACTATTAAACTAAATTGGGACTACTTTAGTTGACTCTGGTAGCGGTGTGCCCTTATTTTTCCTTTAGTTTGGGTATGAATACCCTGTGTCTCATACACAATAGTTCTTTCTCTTCATTATAAAGGAATAACTTGCCTGTCCCTAATGAGCATGGTAGGTGGTTTTAGAGCTGTGTCATTATATTTGTATATATATATATATATATATATATACATATATATATATATATATATATATATGTGTGTGTGTATATATATATATATATATATATATATATATATATATATATATATATATACATACACACACACACAGTTCCTGGGGGGGGTACAAAAGCAATGTGCATGGGGGATATTGGGGGAACTACTTTCATTTTTGGTTTATATCGCAATGAGACATTTATAGCGTTATTATACGAATTATTTTTACATATATTTTCAGCCCAGAGCAAGGTCAGCTCTTCACCCACTGGATGTTGCGGTTGATTCTCCCGGGGGACTGGGTGATTGTACTGGGAAGTGGGCTTGTTTTTGCGGGTGAGGGACTTGTTAAATTGGGTGTACAGGTCTCCAGGAGGCAATTTTTTACTCAAGTTAGAAAATTCAAACATACCTGAGCTGAAATCAAGGCCAGATTGGCCTGCGGAGGGTCCAATAACACTAGAATTAGGCCTAAAAACATTGCTTGTGGCTGAAAACCGGCTTTCCGGAAGTCCAGGGCGGCCATCTTGGCCTCTGCAGTGAAGGACTGAGCTGGCTTGTGATTGGCCGGTCATAGCAGAACCATGGACGTTTGGCCCCTGTGACAAAGAGTCTGTGGCATTGTGGCCCAATGATAGACCATTCGATCCATTTTCCATAGGTCCAGCATTGGGTGTAATCGACCCCGCCGGACTAGTGGTACCATCAAGAGCAAAAATTGCCCCTCTCCATGATCTTTCACTGTCCTCCAATTCACGTAATGATCTATTATTTGCTGCTCTAATGCTTGCCAATTCAAGCTCTAGTTCTCTACGCTGGGAAATACGCATAATATCAGCCTTTCTAGTTTTTTCAGCCTCAATTTTGCGAAGCAAATCACCATTTTCTCCCAAATAATCCGTAGAGTCCTCCTCAGGCTCACCATGTTGGCCATCCTTCCCCCGAGGTGGCCGGTCGCTCTGCTTAGCCTCCGTGGTACTGGTTGCTCCCTGCTCGTCACGGTCGGCTGAATCCGGTAATAATTCCGAATCCTCCGACGAATAACGCTTCCCCGGGTTGGCCACCCCACAGTTCGGGCATTTGGCTGCATTACCATGGTAAGACGTATCCAGGTCACACATTTAGTCATGATAATTGGTACATTCACAGAAAAATCTCAAAAAAATCTCCAATGTGAGACCGGTGGTCCTTCCTGGGGCTAGGTAATATGGCCGACTACAAGGGCCACCAGTGAAGGAACCTGAATGGAAGTGGTGACATCTAGTAATACAATTGGGAACTGCTACTGCCCATTTATCACCACTTATATGCGCGCATATAAGTAGCTTAAAAATCTCAAAATTATACACAAAAGAACTCCAAAATATTTCCCGTAACCATGACATACAAAGCTTATTCGTAGACCTGCCAGTACTTAACATACATTCTACCGCTCTGTTATCAGTAAATACATGAATAGCTTCATTCTTCCATAAATAACCCCAACGTTTGGCTGATATCAATATGGGCCACAACTCACGTTCAGCTGAACTTTTCAGCACATCAACTGGTTCTTTTTCAAAGTGAAATTCATGGAAGCTGCTTCTACTCTGGGTAGAATGCACTTAGCGACAGTCTCAAACAACACACCACAGGATAAGGAAAGCTCAAAAGGAGAGGAGATAAGTGATGACACAAGACAGGGTCCAACTACCTGCAAGAGGACGGGAGCAGACGGAGGTAGAAATGCTCCTAGGAAAGCTAAGGGAGGAGTGAAGCGTAAATGAAGGGACTCTTATACCTGATATTCTAACATGGTCATGTGAAGTTAACTTAATTACAAGTTCTACTTGATGTGTAAGGTCAAGTTAGTTCCCATGAGGGTCAACAGTGTTTCCCGTGTAGCGTATATGTCATTCTATTCTAATTGAGTCACTGTAAAAACATACATTTTCTTATGATGCAATAGTTTTAATTACGCCATTCTGCTGCATATCTATAGAAAACACTTATTCTTTTTTCAAATAATAGTTTAATGATCATAGCACCATTAAAAGGGTAGTTATCAAGTGGTCCACTCAAGGTGCAAAGTGGTCATGTCAAGGTGAAAATAGACTAACTAAGATGGTCTTAGAAATGATGAAAAACAATAGATAAACTTTACACATGGATATGAGAAAGGTAATTGGTCAAAAAGCTCAAAAAATTGTCTTTAACTTAGTACCTTGGGGAACCCGAAGGACCTACTAGACTCAAATATATTAGCTACTGCATTTCCCTTATTGAAAACCTGCACAGGAACGGTCAGCTTTAGGTTAATCTACCCTATTGGTGACGGCTATATCATATCCTAGGCTATAATACAGTTATCACTTTTCCACACATTGGGGCTGGGGGTGTCAGGGGAATTTTGCCCGCGCTATGAAAATTTTCCACCCCCTCTTGGAAGGGTCTGAAATTCTTTAGCCATGCACACATATATCGGGGTCCTCCTTTTGACCGTTTTGATTTTAAACAGTCTTTAAGCAGTTGTGCAAGTGCAGAAGCCACTGGATGTTTTGAGATCTCACAAGCTTAAAAAGTTTTTTTTTAACATTAAATTTAAAAAAGCAAAACAAAAAAATCAAGTGGACGGATTATGAAGGGGTCTGTCTATGACCAGTAAGATATAATGGGATACTATATTCTCAATTATGATTTATGTACTTGAGTCATCGATTTGAATGAGAACATTTAAGAAAGTATCTGTTAAGTACAATCTTTTAGATTTTATTAACATGATGATAATAAGTCCTTATTCATGATATTGAGACCTACAAGTATCCAGTGTAACCTGATGCTAAAACATGTAGGCTGCCACTTAATAACTTGGATTACTAATTTTTTTCAGGTATTTGTGGGCTGCTAGAAGTTTGAAAACATTTATTGTTTACCACAAATGACATAATACTGGAGTTTTCCCATTTTTAGTAAAAATTGACACATGGGATCTCAGAGGCAAAGAAAAAAATCCCAAAATTGACCCAGGGAAAAGGTAAGAAAGGGCTGGGTGAAACTTCAGGCTGTATTTGAGGGTGTCTATATGCCATAGTCACCTGGGTCATAAAAGTATTGTATTCTAAGTAGGTTAGACCACCTTTAATATCTCAGGGCCTACAGGCTTATATAGAAAGCTCCTTTGTCGGGTACTATGAAACCCTGAAGACCCTTCGATTGTGGGGTCTAACCCTTATTTACAATGTGGATCCTTGGCCTACATTTTGGTATATATGGCTTGCAAATCAGGGAGATATTTTTTTCTTTTCTGACAATGAAACTCTTACTGCCAAAAATCAATGGATTACATCAAATATAGTATATAATATAATATATATTCCCGGTCCTGGTGTGCTATTAATTAAACCACTCTGGTGGGGTTAGCATGATGCATTAATCAGGGTTCTCACATGTTACAAAATAGCTGGATTCAGGGACTACTGAAACAGGAGTTTGTGTAAAACATATATTAAGACTGTATGTGGTTAGTGTTAGTGATAGGTTAAGGAGACAAGGTAGGGGGCCTCGTCAATCAGTCTAATCTTGCTTGACAAAGACTTATGAAATAACCCAAAACATGTCCACAATGAATACCATCAATTGTACATTAACAACCTGATTCAAACTTCAAATAAAACTTTAAATTGAATTTTCACTATTTTTTTGTGTGATAGAATAGCTTGTCAATATGTTTCTTTTAAACACAGGTCTTATATATGACAGGATTGTCATATCCCTCCAGACCATGCTCTGTATGGTTTACTCCCTCTGTATGGTTAGTGTCTTCTGCCTGCCACGTGTCCTTACTCTGGCAACAGGTAGAGCAGTGACAGCTTGGTGGTTGGTATGTGGGGCTGATAGGAACAAACCTCAGCCACTTCATCCTCCGTATGAGGCCCATACCAAATGGCAGGTCATACACCAATAACTTGTGCGGGTCTTTACCTGACCTTCGTCCACGCAATCCCAATAGGCCCCGCTCCTCTGCTGTGCCTAATAGAATATAAATACACAATCTATATTGAAATTTTCTACATGTCTAAATATCTCTTTGTATAATGGAAATAATTTTTTAAATCCTGAGATGCCAATAGATTCACTGCAAATTTCCTTCTTGAGTCAAATCTGGGAAAATTTTACAGTGAAGGAAGTTTTAAATCCATTGTGGGTCCCGATCCTCTGGTATGCCTCCAAAGATATATGAGCTCAATTGAAGTATTCTACATGGTAACCTACAATTTTTTATATTATGTTTTCAGAATTTCTCTCATCCAAAATGCCAATAGATTACTCAAATTTACTACAGTAATTAAAATCTAACCTGGGATGGTGTTGTCAAGCAGGAAGCCCATGACTGCACCAATCAGCATTGGGGTGTTAAGTAGCACAAACAGTACCTGGTCCAGGGATGTGTTACCTAAAGGTTAAATGACAATATAAATTATATTGTATTGGCACCTAGTCAAGGGAAAAGTAACCCAAATTAATTGTCTCATAAGGGTGTGATAATTTCCTAACAACAGGGTTCAATTGGTTCTACAACGATGCAGGGAAAATATTTTGACCCCCTTTCTTTTTGAAGTTCCTATAAAAAAAGTTAGATACCTACCTGTATCAATGACCTCAGGGTGGGTGCGAATCCAGGGTGGCACTGCCAGACCAAGCAGCACACAGAAGCCGAATATGAAGAGGTTCCTGGATGAGTTCAGGTCCACATGCTGCAAGAGGGACACACCTACCGCTGCTACCAATCCTGTGGGAGAGAAACTAGTTATCTTATTGTTGACTTAGTGCAAAGAGGTTGTGACTGTCATTTTAGAAACATTGAGTTTTCCTCTGTTTTAACATATATCGAGCCTTATCGACCTATTTTTAAAAGTACTGAAGCACTATCTATGATATGTGTGCTTAGTAGTAGTACTGCCTACAGACCATGGTGTAACAAGGTTGTGCGCACTTGGTGCTATGGTAATTGTGACATTTCTTTTGCCTCTCCTGTAAAGCTTAAGAAATGTAGTTACAACAACCTTGCACTGAGGCAACATTATAAGCGTTTAATGCAGTGTTATCTCACGAGACAAATTTGAGGGAGCTTTAGTGCAACATATGTGCATGGCCATGGCAATTAGTAATCATGAACCCGAACTGATCATAAGAGAGAATATGACTGAATTAGTTCCACTGAGGAGGGGAGAGCAAAAAAGAGTGTATTTACATCGGAATCAGTCCAGTGAAGGTTATCCCCAGAGGTGAATCTGAGTCAGAGAATTCCCAAAAACACTGATTGATATGAATCCTGGAGAAATAACTCTCAGCGGCATCAATCAAAGTGGATATTGGTATCCCAGTCAATACGGGAACCAGGCTTTTTGTCTCATTGTAGTCTTGAGAATTGGGATTCAATTTGTCTTTACGACTTGCAAATTGGACCATTATAAAGGTTTATACATCATAAACATAAAAGGCCTTATAGTTTGTTAGGATTTAGAGAGTTAAAATAAAATCTGTATGACCGAATGGCCTGGGGGAAAAGGTTTTTCATATAGACTGGACTACCCAGTCAACAAAAAAAAAACGCTATTTAACGTCAAAAAATGTTTTTAACGTTTTAAAATGTTTGGCTATGAAAAAGAGCCATAGAGAAATGTTCTGAAACGTTTTACAACGTTTTTTGTTGACTGGGTATCCATTTCATGGCATTGTCATCACACATGTCCCTCCTTTCTTTTGAGCAACTTGGTATACGCGTTTATTTTGTCTAGAAGTGGGCGTATGGTGGTGTATAAGAGGGAAGGGTTTTATTATGGGGCTATGAGCTATGGGGCCCCCATTCACATGTTATTTCAAGATTTCTTTCATCGAGATTTCTTTCATCATTCATTGAAATAATGCACCAATGCAGGGCTGGTGATTCAACTTTCATACAAATATTTATTTGTTTTCAGGATAAAAGCTCCCATTGTGATGAGAAATAAAACTGCTGCAGTATTTCCATAATGAAAAAGCCAAGTAACAAAGTTTTCAGGAAACCTTCATTGACTTGTCGAAGCTCTGGGCAAGGATAACTGAGAAATAACTGTTGTTAGCCGAACTGTCACAAGTGACCCCAAAAAAAACAAATAAAGTTCTTACACTACTCCTGACTGCCATACGTGGCTACTGCTTGCTGCTGAATGTGCTCCAATCCCCACTGTGGGAGGAGAGTGTGATAGTAACTGGGTGAACTGCCTGTTCTACACCAGATGGTGATAGTAGTAGCGTCTTAGAGCCAATAGACAAATAGATCCCACATGTGCGATCTATTTGGACCATAACAAAGATCTACTGCAGATATTCTTACCAAATAATGTCATGAAGATTCCTCCAAAGATGGGTTCAGGCAATGTCACAAAGAGGGCACCAAATTTACCGAACATGCCCAGGAGAAGGGAAATCACTGCTCCCACTTGTATCACACGCCGACTAGCCACCTGATGGCAAAATTGATAAGAGTTTTAATTATTCTTTTTTTTTGATATTCTATTTGTATTGTAAATCAACTTTCTCATCGTTGGGATGAATTTGTTGATATGATAGTTTTATCAAAACTAACTAGTTATCCATTGCACTGGCCCCCAAGAAAACATTAGGACCCCAAGAAAACATTAGGCTTCCAATTACCTGACTTACCCAGCAAACAAGCACCAACATTTCTCTTAGGGGACAAAAAACGTAGGTTTCCAGTTTTTATGGTAAAAAAAGCTGACATATGCAGTTTTTCTTCTTTTTCAATGCCTTTTTGACCTTTTTTTTTAAAATAATGAGCCATGCTTTGGCCTACATATTGAATAGTTATTCTTAAATATGGGGTAATAGTTCTTCATTTTCCCTAATACACCAGCCAAGATGTAAAAGGGTGGACACGAATGTCAGATTCTATTACTAGGGTGATATGAAATATATGAATTTCTTTAATAAAAAAAAAATCAAAGTTTTCCTGAAAATATCTGAGATCAGCTGTGTTTGCTGGGTAAGTCAGGTAATTGGAAGCCTAATGTTTTCTTGGGGTCCTAATGTTTTCTTGGGGTCCAGTGCAATGGATAATTAGTTAGTTTTGATAAAACTATCATATCATAAAACCAGTTACCTTGTAGGGTAATGCATTTTCTTGAAGACAACTGTTAAAATAGAGAAACCTGGCTCAAGGTGATCCCAATTTTGAGGTACCATAATACTAAGTTGCATCCCATGCATGTATAAGACACACATTGACCTCTATAAGGCACATCTGAATGGCATAGTTAAAAGTCCTCGCATTTAGGGCACAGTCTGGACTTTAGGTATATTACATAAGGAGCAGCAAGGGTCCATCCTCATATATAAGCCACATATTATACACAGAGTATTGAAGTTATCACTGTTTTCAAATGGAAAGCCATTCCTGTCAGTCTTGAATTTATGGAATACAAACTACATTAAATGAGGTATGAAGGAAACAGGCAAACCTTAGTGATTCCTATGGCTGCAATGTTGGCGCTGAATGATGTGACACCGGTTGTACTCCCCCACAAACCTGCACAAGCAATGCCAAGCCCCTCAAAGAACACACCTAGAAATAAATAAATCAATGTAATCCATAATAGAAACCCTATGCTTTAGTCATAAAATAGAGAGAACCTATAAACAGAAATATATACTTGAGGTGGTACCACCCTAAATACGCGCTGCGACCTGAAAAAATCCACTATCGCTGACGCTTGACAAAATATTTCAAATACTTAAAATTTCCTCAGAACTAAGCCAAATATACCAGACTGTAGCTTTTGAAATGGCAAAAATCATACATTAGGTGCAATCAGATTTTTCGCAAATCGCCATGGAAACCACTTTTATAGCCCTAGAAGTGAACAATTGACTGTATTTAGTGCAGGACTTTCCCCATTCTACTTGGAAGTGACCTGATTTAGGGTGGTACCACCTTGATGAAAACCTGTACATTTTGATGAAAAATGGGCAATAACAGGGGTACATTATAATTTTTTACTATATTCTGTAGCAACTAGGCAATTTGAACAGCTTTGAAGACATTAATAATTGGAGTTTGAACAAAATGCCATGATATACCAATGAAGTGATGAGTCTGGCAACCAGTACGCCATTGGTGCATAAGGCTGACCGTCTGCGAGTGTATCAGCCCTGAAGTGTCAGCATAATGTATTAATGCAGCCTGAGTGATTTGCTCATGTATCATGATGGTTGGTTCACTGTTGGACTTTAAAGCATTCATACTTCCTACCTCTGTTAATGGCATGGATGGGAGGAGGCGGGACATCAGAGAGCTGTGCACATGCTTGATAGTCACCCAACGACTCAATCATTCCTGCTAAACTGCCTGCGATTAATCCAATCACCCCTGCAGCTGAGTAAGTAGGCAAACCCCACTGACCTGAAGATAAATAATGTTTTATGTTTTGAATGAACACATGGCATATATTGTCTTGATCTGTTGTCAGCAAAACAGCTGGCCCGCTGGAATTGTCTGTCTTCTAGAGAAATGCCTGGCTGTCACCTCAGGATTTTGGGCTTCATGCCAGTATTTAGTGAATCAGACAATAAGTAAGGGTGTTGGAGTGTTAAGCCAAAAGCAATCAAACCTAAAATTCTAGATATCTAGACAAGTAAAATGATTGAGAGACTTTACTTTATTATTTGTTATATCTTTACTAACAAAAGTTATCTTTAGATTATCTAGAGATAGTTGGTCCTGTAAAAATCAATACATGCCAGGAGAATTCAATATAATATGGAGGAACAAATGGCCTGTATGGTGAAAACATCGAATATAGACTGCTGACCCTACAAATGCAACACTCTTGGAGGATCATGATAATTAACAGTCAAACATTTCTTCATCTTGAGAACAAATGCAAACACCTGCCTTAAAGTTGTATGCAGTTTTTGAATATCGATAAACCTGCATTCAAAATTGAACAGATTTTGATAAACAGGTACATGTATGGTCTATAACACAAGAATAACATAATTTTCAGGTAGACTTATTAATCAATATAAGACAGGGAACCTAATTACAATAAATTACCAGAGTGCCACTCTGTGACTGGTGACATAGGAGCCCTGCTAGCACTACTCATCCAAATGATGTCTTTTTTACGTAAATAACATGAGTTTTTACGTAAGAATGACGTAAATTGCATGAGTTGTGCTAGCTGGGAGACCTTTTTATGTGGCTACTCACATACTATATTGGGGGTCTTATTAGCTAACAATGGAGAGGGAAGCGGATGTTGCTGGATTTTTGGATGCATGTATGAAAAATCCAACCCCCCTGTTGAGGGTTAAACATATTTGCTCCGCTTTGTCCAGCAACTAGAATTCCTACAGGAGTATTATAATTCACAGGCTTATGTAGTGGTCCTTGTTCGAAAAGTCCATATTCCGGGGATCAAACCTCGGTCCTTCAACTCATGAGCGAAGATTCTAACCACTGCACCATCAGGACAGTGCTGAACCAACGCACAATTACTTATGAGGCTCAGAGCAGGGTAGCTGTGAGGAACTTATGTAGGCTCTGCCGAGAAACAGAACCTAGCCTGTTACACTTAAAAGAGAATGCCTTTGCCCCCACCCGCCTTTGTGGTGTCAAAGAGGCTTTAAGTAGGGGGCAGATTAGACCAAACCTTTTGTGTACACCTCCAAAAGGTACTACTTAAATGAGAATCCGGGGTTTGGTTTTTGATTTGGGGTGCTCTAAACCCCTCGGGCTGGCCCTCCAAAGTTAAAAAATTCATTTTCATAGGCATTTTTAGCACACTTGTGCCCCTAAACCAGCGCACTTTTAGTCTCAACCATCCTTGCACATTTCTACTGCATGGACTAAAATTAATGAATTTTGAGGAATAATATAATACATGTATGGCCTTATAAATAAAATACTCTTGATGTATATAGGGCATGATACATACATATTTACCAAACTAATCAAAGATGAAACAGACAAAACCAATTATGTTAAAACCAAGTAGGTTTAAAAGGTAGAAGTAGGTTACATACCTGGATAGGGGAATCTGAACCACTTAGCATCTTCAAGTACTTTCAGTTTGATATCAGTTCTTGCCACGTATCCAAGCACTTTTGGGTCAGAGGGGAAAACATTGGTGGCCGTTAAGATAGCACAGAGACACCAAACAATCACGATAGAAAATATCACCTGTAAAGTGAAGCATAATCATTCAGGTTGATGGTCTAAATTTTATTTTCTATAGGGGATTGGTTTGTTAAAAAAGGGGCTGAAATCTAATGATATAGCCTTTATCACACTACATTGAAAAAATCACGTTTAATACTACCTGGGGTCCAACCGGACCCCAGACAAGGAAAGATTCTCACACAATGATGGTTAGAGATACAAACTTCATCTCTTGCATGGTCATTCATTGGGATTTTAAGCATATAGTGACTGAATGTGATTTTTCTGTTTGATATGGTACATACCTCATATACCTACATGCCTACCAAATTTAATTGTGATAGACCTTATTTCAGCATCAAGGAAATGGCCCCAGAAGTTCCAATTTGACAACTTGTACTTGAGTAAAGGTCTTTCCTATGTGAGGGACACATTTTACTTAATTTTTATGAATTCCCACTAGATTTTGTTCTGTAGAGAATGTTCTTCCGAACCTGAACACAAGTGTCTGCCCTATATATTAACAGCCCAGGGTCCCAGTCTAAACAAAAATAAAAAGGTCAACACTAAGAAAGTTCAGGATCATGAGGAGGTGTAATAGATGTAAAGTGCAAAGGGACCCCTTGTTCAGATTCTTATTGAGCCAACATTATGTGTGCTTTTGTATTGAATTTGACTGGGGTCCATGTGGACCCCAAAGGATTTTCTGATATGGAATAAGCCACAATTCTGGTCGCCAAAACTGGTCGCTAGTATCAGCGACCTAAACTAAGATCATGCCAAAATTGGGTGAAGTTCAGAATACTACTTCTATGCATTTTACAAGAAACTAGATGCTGGGTCCGGTCGAAGCCCAGGTAGTAAGATAAGGGTTAAGAAAATGATATATTGTCAACCTACATTCTTGCTGAAGATGGGAAATTAATGTTGAAATTGGACAGAATTCAGTATATTAACCCCCTGAGAGCCTTGGATTTCTTCTGATGTTTATCTGTCAACAAGAAAAAAGGGACTTCCATAAGGACTCTTCTTGAGGTCCCATTTCTCTTGTGTTAATTCCCAATTGCATGTAGCAGAACTAACCGGAAGTAGCTGAAAGATGGGGTATTTGAATGTGTGACATCCTCTGTCATGAGTGTAGGTTGGGAATGGAACCCAGACCCGCGCAAGGTACTGGGAGAATAGGACGATCAGTGCCATTGTTCTACAAAATACAACACAGATTGAGGAATGAAACAATTGAAAAAAAAAAAAATGACCGATGGATGCCAAAATTCTGCAAACAGACAAAATTAATCCTAAAAAGTATTTGATCATAAAAACCTCAGATGATGTGGTGCTTCAATAATTACTATATAATATTGCACTGATATTGTTTTAATGAAGGTAACAACAAATTAATGGAGGTGCTAATTGGGGTTGACACTCATGGGATCTTTCCTAGTTGGTCATTATAAGTCATTAGTGCGGAAAGTGTCCAGATATTTTTTTGAACAACTTTGAACTTTATTGGTCATAGACATATGAGTCGACGAGCAGACTATACAGTGAATGATTGTACACAAAAATTCTTATATGAAGACCAATAGGTTCCTGGGTCAAGGCGTATCAAGAGATATTATTATGCCTCTCCCCATAGTATATAACGTTACATATATAGATTCCTGAAAAGTTTGACATTGAGTTTTGGTACATGGCGGTATATATAATTGTATTTAAACAATAAATGGGTGTATTTAAAAAAGAAATTGTTATTTCTAATCACAATCACAATGTTGCATCAAGTATAATTGATCATTATCAATGAGAATTATTACATTTTCTTATTTATGGGATAGTATCCATTAAATCCATTTTCATCAGGTTTTTGAAAGTACCTATTTCTTTTATATTTCTAGTATTTGTAGGTAGGGTATTCCACAATTGTGCGCATTTTACTTCTGGACCTTTTTCATAGGCTTTACAATTAATATTACTATAGAAAAGTACAGGTGCATCATGTAGGCGAGTCTGTCTATTTGCTACTCTAACATTAATAACTAGTCTAACCATTTTATGTGCAAACATCTTGCAATGGTATTGTCTTCTGTATATAAGTTTAGGAAGATTTGCTACATGATGAACTCTATCTGTTGATGTTAAGATGTTCAAACCAAGGCAAGTTTTAATACATTTGTTTTGCAGTCGTTGGAGTTCTTCAAGTAAAGTTCCATTGGCATTATCATAGAAGATATCAGCATAATCAATAATTGGTAGTACATAGGTTTTATACACATGTAGGAGCACTGTATGTGATAGCATATGTCGTATTTTATACAATAGAAATGATTTGTAATGAACATTTTTCATTAATGTCTTCACATGTAGATTAAAATTCATTTCCTGGTCTATTTGTACTCCCAAATATTTATACGAGTTGACATTCAGTAGCATTTTTCCATTTATTTCTATGTTAGGTTTACATAGATTTTTGAGAGTTTGAGCTGAAGAAAAGGTCATAATTTTTGTTTTGCTCTCGTTGATAGTTAATTTGTTTTTATTCGCCCAGGTTATGAATTTGTTTAAAGCATGCTGTAGAGTTATCTCTAATATATCAATATAGCCTGATGGTTCATCATCTTTCTCATACATGAATAAGCCTTGCTAGCTCTGAGAGAGCTTGACCCCAGCCTTCAGGGTGACCTAGGTCTATTGTCTAGGTGTGTTGGTGAGTATTTTAAAGAGAGAATAAAATCTACTACTTGTATACTGAATGTCACTGAATCAGCCCTCTCCAATGTCCTTTCTGATGTTTGGACACCTGTTTCTGTATGAGCTGCTCATATTATTTGAGTGTATTTGTGTATTGTTAGTTACACACCAGTGTGTGTGGTAGTCCAGTGGGAGGCAGAACTCCCAGTTGACACAACAGTCCAACAAATAAAATGATGTCATAGGAAAACTGTTGACATGTTGCATAAGTCTAGCCCAGGCGAGATACTTGGCAGGGCTTCATTCATGCCCATTGGTTTTCATGATGTATTAATCAACTCTTAAAGGTTAACATGTGTGCTTACAAGACAGCTATTCCCCAATGTCCACCGGAGTATTCAGCAGCAATCCCAAATAGTGAAAACCCAATTAGTGCAATAGTCGGTGCAATACACAGGGGCCCGATGAATGGCAGCAGCATGCCAATGATACCAGTAATGCCAAGTAGCATCTGGAAGATGGAGGCTAGAGCCAGGGAACCCTGGATCTGAAGATAGGAAAAAACAGGATTATAGATATAGTGGGTCGCTTTGATAACAGTTATTGGAAGCATTCGGGGGAAAATAACCTTTGAAGATGTAATCAAAAGTGATACTAAATGAGAACCTGTCTTGTTTTAGCTATGGGTTCATTACCCTTCCTATGGATTTTTTTGAGCTTACCAAATCAAGGATTTTCACTACGCCACAAAGTTATGCACTCATTTCTATGAGTCACCATGAGAAACGCATCCTGGCAGAGGGAGTGGTTGGAAGGGTCAACTATGAATAACATTCTTGGTATAGGTACATTGTATTCTCTTAGTGAATAATATTGTTGATTGCCTTAAATTGTAACCCTTGGATAAAATAACTAGTCAATTCAGGAATGCAATGTACTGAGAATTTCTATATGCATGATAATGTTACCCTCACATATCCTAATCATCAAAGTTTCAAGCTGAAAAGCCAAATAAGCATCATGCTTCTCTCAATTGATAATTGAAATATTATCAAACAAAGTTCCTAAGTGGAGCCAAGTGAAAAGAGGACCGTAGACAAATACCTTGCATCTTCAGTATAAATGAACTGAATTGAAAAAAAACTCTGACTGATCTATTCGCTAGACTCTTCACATCATACATGATTTTCAGGGAAATATGTAGTTAAAGTATGAATACAACTTCATCATACCTCCCTCTGCCGACTTGTCCATAGGTCTCTCCTCCACACCCTTAATGTCTCATTGATGTTTATAGAGGTAGAAGTGTCGTACATTGCTGTCAGGTTAGCAATGCCTACAATGATTATAACTGCGAATAACTATTATTGACATCACTGAAGCATGAGGATTGAGAATTATCTAAATCATATAATGGTCATTTGCTGTAAAAAAATTATCACACCAATATTATAAAGATAATTCTAGCAGGGCTGGATTTCTTCCCGGATGAAAGGTATTTCTTCCTGGACAGTGGAAGAAACCTGGAAGAACCCTTTTTTGTCCGGTTTCTTCCAGGTTTCTTCTGGAAAAAGGAAGAAACTGGAAGAATCTCAGAACACTCTTGGAAAAAAGTATGTAAGCCATGACTTTTGCTCAATTCACCTGCTATGCTTAAGAGACAGACTGATGAGGATCTATGAAAGCAAGACCTGACATAAGAATACTAGTTTTCTTGCAACTGTAACTCAATTGCTTTAAAAATTTGGATCAATTTAGTGTCTACAACACCCCTTTCAAAAGACCACACCCATAGTGTTAAAGCGTTAGCTCTAGCTTAGATAAGTGTATCAAATGTGCCGCAGGTTCAGTAGATGAGATGACAATGTGCCCCTGTTGAACTGATTCTTACCCTTGGACCATATCAAGCCAAAGCACCAATTCTAATTATTCAAAAAAATGGGGCACTAAAAACAGCCAGGCGTACAGATAAAATTCTGGATTGGGAAAATGCAAGAAGATTACATGAAGGACCTGTGTTGCCTTATGATAATATAAATACGGCTTCCTCTTCAAGATCAATTGAAGTGTATGTGTCTCAATTGTGGAATGTATTACCGTCTCAATTACTTATTATTGAAAAATTATCTGATTTTAAACTTGAAATGAAAATAATCCTCACCGAGAGCATACCTACAGGTGTGATGAATCGTTATGATGGATAATTAATTTATGAATTCCCATTCAGCTGTTGTGCATATCAATATCAGATTTCTTCTCATGTTGAATAAATCTACTCTCGTCTGTCGTGTGTCTTGATTATACCAGTACATCAATTTTGCATAATTATTTTAGAAAATTACTGATATTAGAATCTTTTTTATGTATGAATTGAAATTTATTCTACAAAATATCAATTGTAATCAAGTTGACAAAACTTACTGTGATAACACTTTGAGTATTTTATTTCCTTGAGTACCAGATCCGCTGAGATATGTCAGTTACCATGGTCAAGGAGTCATCAAAGCAAATTAAGCATTATGTAGAGGTATCATATTGTATCGTATATCCAGGTGTCGTCTGGCGTGGCGGGTGAGTCCAGTCGCTGGGTGTTCCTAAGGTTCCCGGTAGGTGGCAGCACCGATCCGGGCCAATGGGACATCTGGCGACAAACACCAGGGTCCCTATATAAAGACCGGGGCTCAGCCGCTACGTCAGAGGTCCCTCTGGCCTCCGAGCTTAAAGTACCATCTTTAAGTAAGACCATTAGCTGCCCTATTATTACTTTCTGGGTAGCCGCCTAGCTATCTTAAAAAAACCATTGGCATACTCTCGAATCACTGCCTTGCTTTCTCTTTTCTAATCGTAAGGCCCAAACCACCAAACTGGTAAAACAAACCATTACATTGGTGCCGTGACCAGTTAATTCTGGTGTATAGCCTGGACGGTATAACGTCTGAACGGCTAGAACATGGGTTAGGCGACCTCAAGGAAGCTAACTCTGATGGACAATTAATTGTTTAAGAGAATTGCAATGGGACATTAACTGTCCAAACCCATTAGAACCAACAGGATGTAGATGCTGCATCCTGGAGGGAACCCTGACCTCATTATACTCTGGATAATGAGGAAAATATACCTGACTCTTTACGGAGAGAACAATCCATACAGAGAAGGAGTACCTTAATAGGTCAACAATCACTTGTTGACGAATTAAGCAATTCGATATTCGAGATTGGTGGTAGCACTAATCCAGAACATCCGGTGCCAATACCAAAAAGGGTAACATTCAGAGAACTACCATATAGTGTACCCAGATCAGGTTTGCCTATTTTGGATTACAGCGCCATTGATGGTGATGTAACATATGCAGTACCGGAAGGTGAGGAATTTAAACAACCGGATGTCCTCTTGTTAAATGAGACTTATATGACTTTGAATGAGAATCTGAATTTCTTAGTCAAAGTAAAAGATGAAGTGGTTACTAAAAAAATGACATCTTGAAGCCGATCTTGTTGGTATGCGAAACAAATTTAAAGCCAGGAGGACAGAATATATGAAGGAATTGCAAGACGCAGAGATGAAACTCCAAAAAATTTGAAAGTCGTTCAATAAGGAGTATGACAATAGACACGATCGTATTCAAACTTACATTAATACGAATGATCAGCTTTGTTGTGATAAGGTCAACTATGAAGCTGATATAAGTCACTATCAAAGCATATAATAAACAATTGGAAGAAGATAGAGAGAAACTCACTAAAGAGTTACAGGAGTTGCAAAGTACTGCAATAACTCTAGACAAATATGTAGAGGCTGCTCAACTGACTATAGTTAATATAGATCTGAATTGGGTGTCTAAAATGATAACAAATACGGATCAAACCGTAACGCCCACCAGATACAATCCATTTGTTACTGATGGGGCGGATAAGAATGCGAATTCTGGTGTCTATAAGAAACCAGATCATACTGCATCTGGGGGAGTGGTTGATTCGAACAGTACAAGCGTACTTGTTGGCTCAGCCCAAACCTCCATAAGTATTGCCCGTACACCTAATGATCCAAAACTGGATCCGTTAGTAGGTCCAGCACCACCGATTCCCGATTTGAGTCACAAAATCAATGCGGCTCAGATTAATGCAGCGGTAAATACACAAAATATTACACTGCCGCCCCAACCTCGCGTACCGGGACCAATAAGAAACTTGTTAACACCTCCTTCTTATTTTGCTCAACCCGGGCATAGCACTCCAGCAGGACCAAGATCGCCTAATCCCAATCCTAGTCAGCACCAACACAACCTAATGTGGTAAGGGGTACCTATATCCCTCGTCAAGCTCCTCCAGGATATAATCATAATAATTATTATTCTGTGGGTGGAGCGTATTCCTATTCAGGAAACCCTAATACACAGGGAGGGAATCAAAATAATTCCTACCCTAGGTATGCGTCTACCAGTTCAGCCGGAAACACAGGCAATACAGGAGGTTACTCTGGTAGTTACTCTAGTGGTTACTCTGGAGGTTATTCTGGTAATGGACCCTCAGGTGGTAATCCTGGATGTAGCCCTGGTGGATCTGGATCAGGGGGATCCAGATCGGTAGGAAACCCAATCGGAGGACATCCATGCCGGCAGGGATGCAAAGCATCTTTGATAGAAGCCAATGTATCCAAAATTTGGGCATTGACTGCTACCGGAAGGGAGCAGATGGCACGGAAGTCATGACTGGAGCATGCAAGAAGCTGACAGACTATGAGGCTGCAATAACCCAGCATGTAGACAGGCAAGGATACCTCCCTTTGATTCGAATGATCCATGGAAGGATAGGTATCAGGCATTTGTCGATGAAGTCAACTGTAGTGGTTGGACGAAAAAAGAAGCTCTGCCTAATCTGTTGGTTAAATAAGGGTGGAAAAGTAGCTCTTAACCAATGGAGGGCAGAGTATGGAATATCCGGTACCTATGACCAATTAGTCGAATGTGCCACGTACCTATTTGGTTCTATCATAAGAGAACATCCATGGGTGAGCTTTAAAAAGCTTCATATAGTCCTCGGGTTAGAGCTACAGGATCTACTGTCAAAGGCATGTCCAAATTGGGCCCATGATGATGACTGCTATCTGCAGGGATTGTTCACACAATTCTATAGCGGATTGCGGGATCCGGATCACAAACAAGTGGTCTGGGATTCATGGAAGGATGGATCTTTTCATAGCCATTGATGGTTATGACATGAACAATTGACTGGTGGGTCTGGCACCTAACCTGTGCGTGCTGCTCCGTTACAATACAGAGAAACATCTGAACCAATGCCTGAAACATTCCAATTGGCCCCAGTGGACCTTCAGGAGGTTAATCAGGATGACAAATATATTTCCGACAATAACGGAGAATATATTGGTTCGGTTCATGTAGCCCGAAAAATATTACCACCAGAAATGGTATCAAAAAGTGAATCCGAAAGGAAAAGGAGGAACTGTTGTAAATAAAACAACTTCCGGGCCAGCTGAGGCAAGTCATAGTACAGCTACAATCATCCCTACTGTAGTAGCTGCTGCTGCTCCTACTGATTTGGTAGAGACACTAGTAGCACGGCTAACGGATGCGCTGAGGAGGCCCCGAGTCGAAAAATCTCAGAGAAGGTGTTTCAGATTTCAAAATTTAGGACACTATGCAGTCAAATGTATGGCTGATAAACCTGTTCCTAGGAGACAGGAGGCATCTCTGGTATAAATAGAGAGAAAAACTAAGGAGGGGTCCCTCAATGGGCAGAGAAGGGGATCCCGATAACAAATTTTGCCATGATATCACCATCTGTGATGATAGTTCGCATGCAGTAACAAATTTGCCAAGCAGCGGTGTGGTTGTAGACACCCCGGAAGGTTAGGGAAGCTGATACACCAGGTGCCCAGGGAGCACAGGGGAAACCCAGTATTGGTAACGAGGTAAGCCGCTTTGAGTTGGTAGTGCCCACCTACCCAGGTTTGAGACTCCCCTCAATGGAGGGAAAGACCTTGAAGGGACCCCATACCTTGATTGAGCAATGCCCCTTGTTTTGTGTATAGCATTTTAAAACATGATTTATTCTATTTTGTATCCAAAATCTGTAAATGATTTTACCACCATTGAAAAGATCTCAATCTCCCCTGTCCATCAATATCTTAACATTCAAAATCAACCACCTTCCCACTAAAAAACTTTGATAAACATATCTATTGATAGGAAAACCCTGGAGTACCACTTGGAATATATGTATTTGCTAATTTTATTATAGGTCAGCTAGCTTTAAATTCACACTCACTATATAGCCACTTAAATTCTCTTTAAAACTATGTTGACCATCTATTCATATGTGTCCTGTGTTTTGTTATGATATGAATCAAAGTTTTCAAAACCAAAGAAACCAGTCTAAATTGTTTAAATCCATAAAGTGACCTTTGTCCCTTATCTGGTGTTGTTCAGGGACCATGGTTATTGGAGCATGACCACTTCTGATAAGGGCCAGGTAGTGCTGAGAAGAACTGATTGGAGCGTCCTTCAATTGAGGAACGTCCTTTAGACTGGTTCCTAAAAGATTGATACATGAAGGACGTCCTTCAATGAAGGTACAGGGTTTCTGCTAGTGTTAGGACTCAACCTGCTACCCCCGGGTCATCCTTGTCTGGAATTCCTTAAAGGATGTGGATTGACTCCAGGTGTGAACAATGACATTCCAATTGTCACAGACACGCCCTCCCTACTAAATGGAAGGCAGTGGTATGTTTGACTCACTGTTAACGGAAGATCTGCTGAATTTCTCGTTGATACGGGTGCTAGCCACTCCTGTAACTCCAAGAGATTATCCCGGATCTTATCCCGGATGAACATGATACTCTCTTATCGGGAGGAAACGCTCAGACGGCAGGTATAACTTGTGTGGTATAACTTGTGTGGTATAACTTGTGTGGTATAACTTGTGTGAAATTGCAATTGGATCGAATGCATGACTACGTCATGAGTGCCACCGTTGCGGATATATCAGATGAGGGGATATACTCTTGGGTTGGATTTGGCATCCCTGTATAGTGTGGTATTGGAACCACAATCAGGAGTGTTGAGTGTGAAATACCCGTATCCTGTAAAAGTGAGATGTGTATTGAGACAAGTAAGTAGTATGGCTAGTGTGGCACACACTGTCCGAATTCATGCGAAACAAAACAGCAGTGATAGAACCGGATGTAGTTCCCCTGTCAAGTATCAGATTAACTGTAGACACTATGGTAGCAAACGCATCCTGGGCAGTAGTACCGGTCTCCAATATGGGGAACTCTGCTATCTACTTGAAAAAAGGACATGTCTTCGGAAATGTCACACTTTCGAAAACAGTTACGAATAGTAATTTGAAGTTGCCTAAAGTAACAGATACAGATGATATCTCAGATGACTTACTAAAGTTGTATGAAGATACTTCATTAGATAATCCGGAACATCGGAAAGAATTTTATGAATTGCTCCAGCAGTATAGGACTGCCTTTGCCAAACCCGGTGAATCATTTGGTAAGACAACTAAGGTAGTGCATAAAATAGATACTGGAGAAGCAGAACCGTTTAAAATACCCTATAGGCGATTACCTTTAGCGAAGAAAAGAGTAGCTGAAGAAGAAAAAAATAAGATGTTGGAACAAGACATAATAGTCCCATCCAATAGTCCATTGAGTAGCCCCATATGTATGGTTACCAAAAAAGATGGTACTATTTGATTCTGTATAGACTACAGAAAGTTAAATGGAGTAACGAAAAAGAATTTGTATCCATTGCCATGAATCGATGAAACAATTGACTCATTAGGAGGTAATAACTGGTTTTGTACCCTAGATCTCCAATCGGGATATTGGCAGGTTGGAATAATCCCACCGAATATGGAAAAAAACTGCATTTTTTCGAGTCATATTGGATTGTTTCAATATAATGTAATGCCTTTTGGTCTGTGCAATGCGCCAGCTACATTCGAAGCAATGATGGAAACTCTTTGAGTGACCTATTGTGGAAAAAGTGTCTTGTCTATCGTAACGATGTAATAGTCTTCGGAAAAACATTCGAAGATTGTTCTAGCAATCTTAAGATGGTGTTAGAACGGATTATTTCTAATGGTCTCAAGGATTTGAAACTAAGAGCAAAGATTGTCCTGACTCCAGGAAAGGGCAAACTGAACATGCACGAAAGCCTATGGCAAAAGTGTGAAGAGTCAGGCAAGGATGGAAAGAGAGCTAGGGAGAGACTTAGAAGAGACCAGAGCCGTGGTGGACCTGGTAATGGTCAGGTTAAATCTAGCACACAGCCCAGGGCAGATGATCGTTCCAGATCACCCCTGGCATGTCACCCACACGAGCAGAGCCAGAGTACTCTTGTTTTCAAGAAAATTGGTACTGCCGCCTATGCGAGAGCAGCAGCTAAACCGGGGAAACTAGATAAAGACAGTTCCCGTCAATGTCCCTAGGTGCTGGACCCGAGAGCCAGACCTTGGTCGTTGGGAGGGAGTCGCCTTGTACCCAAGAAGGCCCCAGCACCTGCCGCTGCGGGATCCGCAGGTGCCGCATCTCCTCAGCAGATTATGTCCACCCCTGAACATGTACAAATGTATCTACAGATGTTGATGAAGCAAAACCCGCCACCCAGTTACTGTGTCCCTATGGCACCATCAGGTATGTCCGGAAGCCCAACATCCGGAAAGGCTGTCCCAGTAGTAGCAATGTCCCCTAAGAGTGTTGCACTACCCATCAAACCAGAGGATGCTATCACCATCAAAACCGGTACTGCTGAGATCTGGTTCGAAAAGTCCCACCAAGGGGAGTCTGATGTCCAGAAGGCCATCTATACCCATTGGGAGAAATGCGTAAAGGAGAGAGCTACAGAATTCCACCAGGGTCTTCTGAATGACACTCTCCTATGCATGAAGGAGGTGGGCGATGCCGAAAAGGAACGCCTGGAAGCCCTGATCCGAACCGAGGTCAAGGCTTGGGAGGAAGAAGTCATAGCTGCAAAGGAACAGGCAGTTATGGATGTGCATGTCTTGGAAAAACATGTGAAAGAAGAAAGTACTTGGAACACGAATCTGAACACTAAGTTCATGAGGGTGTTCGGGGTCGACATCAACGAATGGGAAGGTACTCCAGAATCGGCCCTAGACCTTTTAAAAAAGAAACAAGCTAAAAAATTTCGGATTGATACTACACCATATAATAATTCCTAATAGATATTTGTGCTGTTACGAATGCTGCCTGATGTGGATGTACATGCCCGTTTCCTGATATTACCTGTTCCTAATTACCGGATGGACTTACCTATTCACCAAGATTGCTGTTACTTATATTATATCTGCACTTCGGGATCTACCTTTTGGACTACTACTTTGTTATATATACCAAAAAGGACTAGTACTACATATTGACATAGGATTACCTGTTTACACCATCCGGACTACTTCTACATAGCATGTCTAGAGGATTATGGGTAGTTGCCCTATTCAACTTCTGTGTTTACATTTGACTACATAAAGGATTCAATAGACTCTAGCACTTCCGTCCCGTGGTTAGCTGACCACACATTTTTCTACACCTACACCTGACTCCACATCGGATAAGCTTCTAGACAGCATACAACGATTCATCTTTATTATGTACATATGTGCTCATGCAATTGTGTTTGCCACTATAATAATGTTTATATAACTATCATTCATACTTGTATGAACTTAATGTTATAACTATCTTACAGGTTTATAAAATAATCGGATCTATCCTTACTGATGATAAAATTTAATACAATCCGATATAGGTTATAATACACCAGAATCTCATATTTATCTATTTATGAAATATCATGGTATAATAATATTTGTCTGGTGCTGGCGGTAGTTAATTAGATGCATGAGATTGTAATATATGTTTGTTTTTTTATTTTTTTCGAGTGTTTAAAAATATACGGTTACATAATAAACAGTTCTATAGAGAACTTTAATGTTATCTTAATGTATCATTAGATAGTATGGTTACGTTTAAAGTCTTTCTCAAGACTAATTCGATATCATGTTTGTTATAATAATGAACTTACCAATGCATTAATATGTGGTTTATTTAAAAAGTTGACAGATCCGTTACATATATCTGTTAATATCGCCACTGTCGAATTGTATCGACTATCCTATTCATTACTCGTAACTATATAATACTATCAAATATGTTAAATATCTCTTATATGATACTTTAAAACTGTGGTTGTTATATCTATAGTTATCCCTCTATTATTAGGGTAAGACATAATGTAATGTTATCCCATATAATATAATCTATAATAGTTATAACTCCTGCCTAATGTCTGGGGGAGTCGTGTAGAGGTATCATATTGTATCATATATCCAGGTGTCGTCTGGAGCTTAATTCAAAACATCCTGGGATCCCAACCCCAGCAATCTTAGTGTAGGCACATATCATAAGACCTGGCTGGTCTACCCTATGTAATGCAGTGGTTGCAGGCCTGTCCAGAATAGCTAGTCCTGGGATCACTTCACTATTCCATTTCCACCACTAAGATCACTGCGATCTTAGTGAAAGAAATGCATAGTGGTTTCACCTGAGTACAAGAGCACTTGCAGGGAACACTCCTGATCAAAAGAGTGAATAGCCTGCTGCATACATAAAGAGGGGAGGGAGGACATTTGCTGAGTGTCCTTGAGGGCTCTTAGGGCTACTCATGCGTTAAGTGCACTGTAAGGTAATTCTTCCCTTCTCTCTCCTTGTCCTGGGGGAGGGCACAATGCTTCTAACAGGCAAGCATAAATCATACATTCATGGGAACAACTCTTGAATACCGTATGGGGGTCAACTGCACCCTGTGCTCTTTTTTTTTTAGCCCATATGGGGACAGGGAACGATGGTATAAGCACTCTTGTGAAGTAGAGTGACTCCACAGCTATTCCTTTATTTTGGGACTCTTACCCCTGTGCCTAGTCAGTTCTTCTTGGAATAGAGTAGGAGGGCTGAGGCTAAGATCAATGGGATCTTAGTGCTGGCTAGGATACGTGAACCCAGTCAACTCTTAAGATCGCTTAATAGTATAAGCCTGATTTATTCCTAAGATCGCTCATGTCGTGTTCCCAGGATGTTTTGAATTAAGCTCCAGGTGTGGCGGGTGAGTCCAGTCGCTGGGTGTTCCTAAGGTTCCGGGTAGGTGGCAGCACCGATCCGGGCCTATGGGAAATCTGGCGACAAACACCAGGGTCCCTATATAAAGACCGGGGCTCAGTTGTACGTCAGAGGCCCCTCAGGCCTCCGAGCTTAAGGTACCATCTTTAAGTAAGACCATTAGCTGCCCTATTATTACTTGCTGGGTAGCCGCCGAGCTATCTCAATAAAACCGTTGGCATACACTCGAATCAGTGCCTTGCTTTCTCTTTTCTAATCGTAAGGCCCGAACCACCAAGCTGGTAAAACAACCCATTACAATTACATTATTTACTTTATTTTATTGGCCCTATATCATGGCCTTATGAAAAGGTTCATTCAAGTCATTTACTCCCGTGGGGGGAAGTTTTTATCACACTCACCATAAAAAACATATTTGTCTGTTATGTGACTGATCAAAATAATTTCTGACATGTGTAACTCCTTCAATTAATGCCCTATCATTATCATATTCCATGTCCAAACTAGTACAATAGTGTATTACTTGTGTACCAGAAACTAGAACTAAGGCACAAAAAGTTTTGAAATTATGACATGTCACATTTTGCAGAGATTAGCATTTTTTTCTGAAATTTCTAACACAATCTCAACTTTGATCTCACTGGCTTAAAATTCATTGTATAAGCATGAAAATCAATTTATTTTATACTCAGTATGTACACGTGATTGAACAATTACCATTTATCAAGTAAATTTGGTATGTGGTCACCAGAAAAAAAAATGTCCTCATTAGTGGATTTTGGTCAGTCACATAACAAGCAGTAATACATAGATAAATGCCTTATAGAAGCTCCCAAACCTTTCCAGTCACAATGCCCTTACATACATAGTAACTAGAGACCTTGGCATACTGTTTAAGATCAATAAATGTACAATATCTACCCATATTGGGTGATAGGGGTGGTCAGAAAATTAAATTTCACCATTTTTTTTAACTAAATCTTGAAACTGAGAAGATCGTGAGTTGAAAAATTATCAGCTAAGACCATCCAATTGGGCTTAAAACACTACCCACACCTGTCTACTATTATTTTAAATAACATTAAGTTAGCTCAGGCACCTGAAGGTTAATCAACAAATATGAATTAAGAAAAAGAAATGATAATGGTCAGTTGTGTAACACACAGTTATATATAGATAAAGGCTTCATAAAAGCTCTTAAACCTTTCATATGAGCAGGTAGAGACACGTTTTTTTTTTAAATCAACACATCACCAATAGATACACACTGTATGATAGGTAAAATAGTCCCAGAATGATTCATATGGGCAAAACATACAGACGCCCTTTTGAAGCCCTACATGTTTTCTTTCAAATGAGACCCAAAATAGGAAGAATGGTTATTTACTTTTTATTCTACAGCCCCCTGTATCCATAAAGACCCAAAAAACCTAAAAGTGACATGGTTCAGCAGATCCAACTCGATATATAGAATTGGGACGAAGCAATGCATAATTGTATTTTCTGTTGTGGTAAGCCTTATATAAATTAATCAACCCATCTTGTCACCGGTATTATAAGGTGGAATACATTTTGATGTGATATCCTGTAAGGGTAGCACATAACATCAGTTCTGCTGAGGTGCTATACTAAGTTGTTTGGTCCAGTAAAATCACTACAAATTCTCCAGGCAATGAAGTCTTGTATAACTATGACAATGTTCCAGTTATAAGTTATATGTGATATTTAGGGTGTGTTGATGCATAGATATCTGTCTGATATATGACTGTATATTGTATATCATATACATGATCTATTTTACATCAGACATCTCAATGCCTGGATAAAGTTAAATTGTTTAAAAAATAAAGAGTAAAGTCTGGTAGTTAAACCAGGGTAATTAACCTGTATAGAATGAGACTCGGTCTACTGTGTATAACAGAAGGGGTAACTATATAGCTTGATCTACAGAAATATTATTTGACTCTGTGTTAATCAGAGCAAGTTATTATCTCTTACATTCTGTACTAGGTTGTAGTTAAATACATGACTTGACTATGTTTACCCCACCTCTATATTGACCTGGCGTTTCATCTGTCACTTTCAGACAAATGTGTCTTGTATCCATAAAAACAACACAGACATCTTCACCAGAATTTAGTTTCTTCCATCACATATTTTGTACAGCCTTCACAAGCTTATAAACACCTAAATATTGGCCGTTATGGTAGTAGATATGCAGGCACAATGAAGGATAGTATTCATTTCACCAAGGACACCATCACCAAATATGCTACTTACCTTATGGACACATTCTACCATAACATCAAACTGAGTGTCTTGAGTCTATTACATGGTTTTCTGCATGCCAAGTTATAGTTAGTGTTCATTTATGGACTTTGTTCCAGTATCATACACTTGCATAACAAATTAGGGATGCTAGGTCTTTGATTCTTTGTACTCTTATTATGTATTTGCTCTACTGGTAAATGAAATGCATACATACTCATCTTCTCTTGTGTAGTTGTCCTAGTTAGACATATCACTAGTTATTACTCATACTGCTTTATTTCTTGTTCACTCTCCTCTGTAAGTTAATTCAAAAGATCCTGGGATCGCAACCTCAGTGATCTTAGGAATTATTAAGCCATCTTAAGATTAGACTGCATTCACTTTTCCTAGCCAGCACTAAGATCGCATTGATCTTAGCCTCAGCCCTCCGACACTATTCCAAGAAGTACTGACTGGGCACAGGGGTAAGAGTCCTAAAATAAAGGAATAGCTGTGGAGTCACCCTTCTTCACAAGAGTGTTTATACCATCGTTCCCTGTCCCTATATGGGCTAACAAAAGAGCACTGGGTGCAGTTGACCCCGTACAGTATTCAAGAGTTGTTCCCATGAATGTATGATTTATGCTTGCCTATTAGAAGCATTGTGCCCCCCCAGGACAAAGAGAGAGAAGGGAAGAATTACCTTACAGTGCACTTAATGCATGAGTAGCCCTAAGAGCCCTCAAGGACATTCAGCAAACATCCTCCCTCCCCTCTATATGTAAGCAGTAGGGTATTCACTCTTTTGATCAGGAGTGTACCCTGTAAGTGCTCTTGTACTGAGGTTAAACAACTATGCAATTCTTTCACTAAGATCGCAGTGATCTTAGCGCTGGAAAAGGAATAGTGAAGTGATCTCAAGACTTGCTAGTCCTGACAGGCCTGCAACCACTACATTAGATAGGGTAGACTGGCCAGGTCTTATGATATGTGCCTACACTAAGATCGCAGGAGTAGAAATCCCAGGATCTTTTGATTTCACCTCCTGGTTTGCATGTTGTTGTTATACTTTGTATAATTGTGCTCCATATCAGTGATCTTGCAAAAACAGTCGTAAAAAGACACACTGTCAACAAACATAGATATGAAGTGATATGGTTTTCCACTTTGTGAAAAGTCTTAAGTCGCAGTCGTGAAAACACGCTGTGCTATAAATCTGGTGCTAGGTCACCAATGTGACCGCTTACAATAGAAAATTGTTTACTTGTACGTGAAGGAGCTGTGATAGCTATGCTCTTATGTCAACCATTTCAAATGTCCACTCATTATCTAGATTGAATCTAAATAACAAAGTTATCATTCTTGCAATCATACCATATAAATCCAAGGGTTCCTACCTAGAACCGCTCATATAGATATTGCCCAAACAGCCTTAGCCAGCAGAGGACTAAGTTTAGTTCATCTTAATGCAAGGAGTATTTCAAGCGATGAACGTTTCGAGCTATTTGCAGAACATGTATTATGCGTTAAACCCCATGTTTATACCTTCTCTGAATCATGGTTAAACCCTGGTGTTCCTGACAAAATCATAGATATTGATGGATACTCAGTAGTGAGGCTTGATAGGGCTTGGTTGGAAACACCTGGTGGTCCAATAAAGGCATCAGGAGGTGTTGGTTTGTATGTAATGAATGATGTTACCTCCTAGTCCGGATTGGACTGGATCCAACCAGATAGGGGCTGAGCTGCTCATCCCCCAGACTGAGTCACTGTGCACTTCCAGAAATAGCACATGCATAACACTGAGTGGCTCTCCCTTTATAAACAGGTAAAACCCACTCAGGTGCCTTGGCCCCAGGATATAGCTTGGTCAGACTGGCGAGTACCATACTGTTATACCATATTGACTACTCTCATGCCAATCTTACAATAAAGCTGGATTATTGACTGAATTGTCTGGACTCCTGTTACCTCACTTCATGACATGTAACGACCTGTTGACAATGGTGGAGAATCCTCACTGTAACAATACCATTGTTTTCACCTCTCATGAGCGATGAATCAAAGTGAGACAACAGCTTAAGAGTTTGCTTCAGAACGTGCTGTTACATCCCCAGGGCTAGACGTGCCCCAACCAGCAGCAGCAGCAGCAGTGGCCCCAGACACATGCCAGCCTACTCAAACAGCTGACTCGTCACCTGACGCCTTTCTGTTGGATCCTATCCTACCAGCATCATTATTAACACCTAAGCCAACACCTGTGAGTAGGAACAAAACTTTCTCATCAACTATAGTTGATAGTAATACCGGTACGCAGACCAGAACACCTGGTACATCACAGGCACCAGGCCTTAATTTGACTTTAGCTGGTTTCTCAGATGCTGAGTCCCCAGCACTAAGACTTGCTGGTCTACCAAGTGAAATACAGCCTACACATATAATTAACTCTCATAGTTACCTGGATTTAGACGCACATCTAGAGCCCAGGCCTCCTCAACTACAGGCTGCCTTACAGAGCATACCAGTTTCCACTCAGCAGCCTAGTACCGGTACACACCCAACCTCCCATCAGGCAGGTTTTATACACTTGGGATAATTTTGTAGTCCCAGAATCTACTACTAACACACCACCTAATTCTGATCTCTAGAGTAAGATCAGCCATTGCCAGGTGGAGATCAGCGAACACAAACAGTACCAACAGAGCTCAGCAGGCACCAACTTGCAACTTTGAGGACACACAGTGTGGTGAGAGCTCCTCATACCAAGATCCCTCTACCCCTGAGGCAATCCCACCACCACCCAACACCTTCTCCACCAGCCTGGAATCTGGAGTCTCCTAATCTGACTATACACCTTTACCTAGCCCCAGGAGGAGAAGAGTACAGTCCAATTCACTTCACAGGAGAAAACACCTCCTTATTATTGACTGCTAAGAAGTGTAGATTCAGCAGCAGGTGGAGACAATATAATAGCCACCACTCAATTCTTCAACAGAAGACCAACTGCCCCTGACCTCACATCAGAGGACAGCATCACTTCTGAAGAAGATACTAAGGTCTCTTTCCCGCACGCACATTAACAGGTACGGGCGAGACAGCAGCATGACATCAGGTATGACCAGGATGACCTGGCCAGAAACCTGGTGAGAGATTGCACACAGGCAGTCAGTGATTCTTTATCTAACTTGTTGACTGGCCAAATTAATCTCCTGTCTGCTGAGATTAAAAGGGTAGGCCAGGAGTATACCAGCCAACTGTCTAGAGTCAATGACATACTGGATAACATGGATACCTGGAGAGCTCAGATGGAGCTTGACATGATACACACACAGAGAAGAGCCGCTGAGGGCAATGCTGATGTTTTAAGATCTGAAATATTGGTTGCAGATATTTCTTAAAGAATAAACAGAAATATGGATGATGGCGTAAATTCTAATGAGTTTTCAGCTCTTTTACTGCAACATTACGGACAGAGTAAACCCACTGTAAAGGTGGTGTAAATTCTCATGAGTCTTACAAAGCTTTTCACTATTTTACCTTCATCATTACAGACAGGGTAAATCCCTAGTAAACATAGTGTAAATTCTCAGGAGAAAGACACAGCTTTACTCCACCTTATATCATGTTTACTTGCAGCATTACAGATGGCATGAATGCATGTAAATATCATCCAATGTAAAGGCCAAGTAAGTGTTATGTAAAGATAGAGCACTACCTTTACATAGAATCTGAGCAAAAATTACACATATTTACTCACAGGCATCACTGAAAATGTTGACATAAAGTTACCCTTCTTAATCAAACATGCTTTGGTTAAACCCAAAACAGCTAAAACATTAATACCGTTAACTGTGGCAAATCCAAATGATTTTCTTTACCCTTAAAGAAGCACATGGCTCTAGGCCTATTCAAGCCTTTCAACATCAAAAAGGCAATACCAATTGGCCCCTTATATAGTCACCATTCACTCAACCATGTCACCCCTGATCAAGATATTTTCCCGATTAATTGTGGTGAAGATCCATTAGAGCAACTCCCAAGGAAATCTTCCAAAAAGAGCTCTTAAATAAACATTTAGAGCAGGGAATTATTGAGTAATGCAACAAACCTTGTGAATGGATTTCACCAGCCTTTCTTTTGCCAAAACCTCAAGGACACAGATCTGTAGCCTTTGGTTGGAGAATTGTAGTGGACTACAGATGGGTTAGTCTAAACCTCAAATCTTTTTCATACTCCTTCCCCAGGGCAGATGACCTCATGCAACAAATTGCCAGAACAGGTGCCAAATATTTATCAAAATTGGATGTCTATAGCGCTTACCACCAAATTCCTTTGGCTGAAGAGTCTAGACCTATAACCACTTTTTCAGCCAATGGAACCAGGTATATGGCCAAAGTCCTTCCTATGGGACATAAAACCTCAGGTCTATCTTTATGAACATCATGGAGCAGCTTCTTATGAAATGTAAATATAGAAATGCAGTAGCATATGTTGATGATGTGGCTATTTATAACCCCACGTGGGAAAGACACCTGCAGGACCTGAATGAAGTGCTCAAGCTTTTCATTAAGGAAACATCAAATTAAAATCTGAAAAATGTGAATTTGGCACCACCAAGATGGATTTCTTATGATTTTCTCTAGACCAACATGGTGTGTCGCCTTCCCCAGACAAAATGTGGCCCATCAAAACTTTTCCTCCACCTAAGAACATTCATGACCTTAGGTGCTTCAATGGTGTGGCACAGTTTTACAAAAGGTTCATAAAATGTTTTGCTCATATCTTGAAGCCCCTATATGAGGCTACTAAAAGCACCTTTAAATGGACCTCAAGCTGTTAGTGAGCCTTTGAAAAAAATCAAAGCCTCAATTTACACTGAAGCTGTACTCAAATTCCTTGATTAAAGCAAACCTTTTGTTATAATCATAACCCAAGTAATTACAGCTTGGGAGCTATGATCACACAGGTGGATGACTATGATTTTTACAGACCAATTGAATTGGCAGGCAGAGGTTTGAACCCACAAGAAACCAGATATGGAATAACAGACAAAGAATTACTGGGCATAGTCTTTGCAGTGAAAAAAAGTTCCACTATTATGTGGATGGAACTCACTTCAAGGTTTACTCAGACCACACCGTCTTAGTTTCCCTTTTCAACAAAAAAAAAAACATGACAAATGGGAGACTAGCCAGGTGGGTGGACACAGTCATGTCTTATGACTTTGAAGTGAGATACTTGCAGGACAGAGCCAATTTTGTGGCAGATTTCCTCTCCAGGAGGACCTACCCACCAAGCTCTGATGACCCAGTTCCCATCAGATCACAAGGGAAATCATACTTCCCCCCAAAAAATTGTCTTTTTCTGACATTACCATCACTAAGGTTTTCAGATCAAATGAGCCAGTACCCAATCACCCAATCCAGATGGGACCTAAAAGGAGGCAAAATCTGGGGAAGCACAGGCAAACCACCAAAGGGTGTCATTGCAAAGAAAAATAGGTCTGAGAGGAATTATATAGCCTCACTTATAGAACACTCAGAGCTGTGTGTCTTAACCAAGGCGCAGTCACAGAACTCCCAGGAAGACACACCCCTAGCCCCCAATCAAGAACTAGAGCCACTATAAACAGAGCCGACCCACAAAGGTCAAAGCGGCTGGTTCTAAGTCAAGAGGTCGACCCCCCAAAACCAGGTCACCAAGGGTATCAGTCAGGGTGGCTAATGCCAAAAGAGCCATGCTCTCACAAAAGGTATTACATGTCTGAAAGGGCCATCACAAAACTTTGCAAGCACCCCTCTGTCACACCCTCTAGAGAGGTATTAATAAAGGCACAAAAAGAAGACCTTTTTGCCTCATCAATGCTAAATTACATTGAATCTGGAAAATTGCCAATCGACTCAGGTTTAACTAACCAAATCTTGAGCAATCATAATCAGTTCATCATTCTAGATAAGGTTCTCTTCAGTGTCACTGATACTGTCAAGGGTAAATCCCTAGACCCCACTCTTCAATTAGTGATTCCTGAAAAATGGGCAGATTCCATCATTGAATCCACACATTGTTCCCCATTAGGTCGACACTTGGGTTCAGTTAGAACATATGCATCAGTCAGATCAAGATATTATTGGCGCTCAATGTTCAAACAAGTGTTGGACTTTTGTGGCACCTGCCATACATGTCTCACCACCAAAAAGAGGCCAAAGCATCTAAAATCACCAATGACACTCCGCGAACCAGTGCTAACAGCATACTTCCACGTCACCATGTATACCATAGGTCCTTTCAATCAAGCTGTGGATGGTTCTCACCATATACATATGGTAACAGATCATGCTACCAGACATGTCACAGCATAGTGTACAGAAGAAAACGCAGCCACCGATGTGTCCCTTGGTTTCTTTCAGAGAGTAATCTCTATCCATGGAACACCTTCAGTCCTGAATACTGATAATGCCAAACAATACACCTCAAAATTTTGGCATTAATCATGTTACCGGGAATGCACACTGGAGCAGGTCTCAAGGACTCTGTGAGCGTCAGCACCAGACAATAGATTCATCCCTCAGAGCTTTTGAATTCAAATCACAAAAGCATTGTTCAACCTTCCTCCAGGCTGTGATTTTCAGTATGAATAACACTGTCTCTAGCACCCTAGGCTACTCGCCCAACCTCTTGATTTCTGGACAACAAACACATCTACCCACAGAGGCTGCATTGCGGCTGATCACTTCTGCAAATGATATTAAACAGAAGGAAGATATAGCAACCCACTTATTAAATCTCAGGGATGATATCAAAATGAAGGCCGTAGAGAACATGATTAAGGTTCATAAAAACATGAAAGCCGAGCATGATGCCTCAGCAGAGACATGCACCTTCCACACTGGTCAATAGGTGTATTTACACATCTCTAACCTTCTGGTGAAACACACGACCAAAAAGCTGCAACCCACCTACTCTGGCCCCTATATCATTGTCAAAATGATCTTATCAGTAACTGCAATTATAAAAAGATTGCAGGATGGAAAAGTATTCAAAAAAGCTGGACGTGTATCCAGGTTGAGAAGACCAATCACAAGAGCCAGTGCCAAAGCCATCATAAAAAGGCTTCAAACCGGCCCTGCGACAACCCTTTTCGACCCTGACTTGTCACCTTTGCCCCATCTCCACCCAAAAAGGCAAAGAAGAAAAAAGCTGCAATCACTTGTTAAAACTCGTCAAGAAATATGTAAAACACCCCCCCACACACCCATACACCACCAAATACACCACCCCACCACCCAACCCCCCACAAGCCAGACCCCTGTTATCTGCAGGGAATTCAACATTCACACACACCTAGCACCCAATTATCCCCACCCCATGTGACACCCTGACCTACAACACAACCTTGCGATAACAACCCAACACCAGCAGCATTTTAAAATGCCAGCATCTTGAAATTGCCAAAATACTAACCCTTATATATATATACCAAATATCTTTCACTGTATATCATTTTGTTTATTATTTTGGTTATTTCTTCTCATCAAAAACAAACCTGATTTTCACTCATAAAATCATTACTGTTAACCACTCAAGGGTAGCATATGAACGCAATTTTTGCTCAGTATGGTTTGGTAGCCATGTATATTGCCCATGGCAGCTGTTTATCCTCTGGTACATGTCTTTTATTATAAAAGCATGCATACACCAGCTTGTTAGCTTTTCAGGGCTCCTATTTACCAGTAACACTCCCATTGTAGGTGTCTGTGTTACCCCATGCCCAATCCATGTTCGTACCTCTGTTTAGCATGAGCGCAGTGATGCAGGTAGAACCCAATATTTATGACATGTCAATCAAGACAGATCACAAGCTGATGGATGATGTTCCACACATCCATGATCCCCTGATCAGCAGTTTTTCACACATACAACTGACCTTACCCACTCCCACCTTATCATACAACTGCCCCCAAGGTCCCAATTATAAAATTTCATTACCTAGGCATAGGTACCAAAATCTGCATAGAGTGCAGCGCAGCCTAAACTGCATTTATCCAATAAAACTTGGCCTTGGCCTTATAGGGCAAGACATACCACCATAGGGAGATCCGGAAGTGAGAAATAGCCACCCTCACGGATGGGTTTATAAGCCTTAGCCCACACCCACCTTACCCACTTTTACAATAACATTAAATCCAACCACATCACCGTACCAAGTGAGCAAGTTCCTGGATTAGGAGCAACATGACGTCCACAGCATGCAATAAGCCCAGTTAAGCCTGTCCTGTGTGCCCTTACCCAGTATCAGACTATCAGCCATTCTTGTATCGTCAATGGCAAAGTTTGTTGCCATGATACCCAGGTACCTCTATTAAACAATGGTAGTGTGAGCACCAGAATACCTTAAAAAGTTAGAAGTTACTGATACTCTTCACGACCCACACTTAGTTTGTTTCCCTCTGTACTCACCCCTCTATCTAGTTACCAGTTTATTCAAAAAAGGTAGCTTACTCAAAATTAAAACTTCTCTTCAGGAGGAAATCACAATCTGATTGGACAATCCATGACCTCCTGGGACCCATTAGAATATTGAGTGGCAGAAGACACATTTTAGAGACTAGGCAACTTACCGTAGATCACCAAAATTTGGTTATCAATATGACCCCTGAAGACTTGAGCTACTACCTGAATGACCCAGCAGTTTTCAAAGAACTGCCCCTACATGACCCATTGGTCTCTGCAATCATCAAAAGAATGATGTATTACTTATCTTGTGACGTCCCTACTTCTCCAGATTGGAGCACCTTTTCCCCCAAGGCAACTGCTTACATTGCGCTGTTATGTGCGCACACTACTGGCTTCTGACAAGCCCCTTGAAGACCTTCCAAGGTATTTCACTGGGATAGGCAGAATTTTGGCCATCAGAGATACAATAGAGCTCACCTTCCAGCATGCCATTTTTTAGCCCACTTGTGATCCAATAAGCAATGTACTCTCCCTACACTAGCCACCAGCGCTGACTTACAACCTAAAAGGGAAAGCTACCATTTTTACAACTTAACCCCTCCCATTAGCATTAGCCTTTACTAACACTCCAGGTCACGTCACATAAAACCACACATTTTTACCTCACATAAAAGCCAAGCATCCCCCCACCAACACACACATACCACACCCACACTCACCTAGGTTTACATACAAGCCTCACACAACGACAAAAAACTAAAGCTCCCACAACAAGGACCTCTTTAGGGCTGCAGTCCCTATGATAATTTCATTTATCCTCATTGCTCTCACCAGTGGATTACATCACCAGGAGTCACCCCCAAGGTTTATCTAGGAAAGAAAATTTAACTACATCTACTATTACAACTTTTACTGATAACATACTAAGGGATATTGACAATCACAAGGTGACAATAGCAAGTGTTGTTGTGATGAATATGGGGGTAAATTTAAACGTTATCACATGGTTAGAATCATACTTAGACAATAGGAAACAATCCACTTTTGCAAACAATCACAGATCAATGCAACAGGATTTCACCCTAGGGGTCCCTCAGGGCTCCATCTTGGGTCCTTTATTATTCTTAGCCTTCATTAATGATATTGATAAAGAGCTCAATTGTCAAGTTAGTCTTTATGCAGATGATGCTGTCATGTATGTATCCGATAATTCCCCAGATATTGCAGCGGAAAGACTACAGTCTAACATACAAAAACTTGGACAGACAGTCGAAATATAATCTATACATTGAAGAAGGTAAGCAAAAGATTGGATTTGAACCTTTATGTTGGCAAGAATAAGGAAGTACACAAGTACAGAACAAGCCCTACTTATATACAAAACCAAGATTCTTTCGTTTTTTGACTATGGTGACATTTTATATTATGGTAGCATCCAAGCTCCGCTACTCAAATTGCAAAGACTCCAAAACAGAGCTCTAGAGATTTGCTTGAAGTTACCCCCATTGACATCAACTGCCACTAAACACAGACTAGCAAAAGTAGATTACCTGAGTGACAGGAGACACCTTCACCTCCTGCAGTTTGGCCATAAAAAATGTGCAAACTTAGAAAACTGGCAACCCATCACTAGAGCTACTAGGTTGAACAATGGCCCCCTGCTAAAATATGTTCATGATAATAAGGCGATTGCAAAAAGAAGTGTGGAGTATAAGGTGGAGGTGGCTTGGAACAAGTTACCTCCTGATAAGAGATCCATTGTAGAATACGACTCCTTTTGTGTTGATCAAAAAAAGATGCTGGCACAAAAAGGGCTCACGTATGAATAACAATAACCCTTAATTAAAGATGTACTCACCCTCAGGGATGATGCAGTGGGTATCCCTGATAAATCATCAATATTGTCCATCGATTCAATAACACACCTATGATACCAGCTCGAATTCTCACAAACCATGGCAGACCCTGCATCTTAGATGAGACTTAATAAAAAAATCAAGTATGCCAATCAGAAATGATCCTTGAGCCCACCGCCCATTGGCTCCATAATGGTGCATCAGTGGATTCAACTGGCGGGACGTTATGATGCAATGATGTGTTAACCTATTGGATGCCACTTGGACGTCCACTCAAAAAATGAGGTCACCATGATCATTGCCGGACAGCTCAAAACAGCTCACCTGGAGAGATATCCGGACAGCTCAGGATGCTAATGCTATCAATGAGCAAGGTAAATTCCAAGGAACTGGTGTTATTAAATCCCAAGGAGGTCTAACCTCAAAAGGATATGTACCTATTCGACCACACACTGGCTGAGAGGGGCACAGACACTCTTCACGGTAGTTTTTTCTTCGACACAAATCCTTAAAAAAAATCATTGGTTTCGATTCATGTGGGGATTGTCCCTGGTTCCCATACTGCCTTTCCCCATAAGCCACCCCTGCTAACCCATAAGATGTCAGTAAGGACTGGACCATACCATCACACTTATGTGGGGATGACAGCTACCCTAACACAGCAGCGCCGGATAAAGCGCCGGATAAATTGGTGAAATGCTGATGTGGGGATCCCCCTCCCAGGATGCCATCTGCCCACAGAAGCCCAACCCCTATCGTAACCCCCCAACCCCAAAATCTCCCCCAAACGTATCAGTTAGCACCTGCCACTTAACCATTTACCCTAACACTTGATTACACCATCGGCTATAACATTAGATTACACCATTGGCTAACCATAACTAACACATTACATCGAGTAAGATGGTTGTTTTGTTCAACAAGCACCCCCTGCAGCGTCTGGATGCCCTTTTCCAGCCAAATGCTGTGCCTGGTCACCATCTTGATATCACTTGCACTGACTTCAAAATGATGGCCATCACAACTGTTACCATGACAAGAATCTGTCACGAACGCCCACACTTAATGTACACATCAAAACAACAACATTGACATGTGCTACCTTGGTAGACTTGATTAAAACATTCACCTACCTGATTCAAAAGCCGTTCATTGCACCAGCCGAACTGGAATTGTATGATGCCGAAAAAATAAAACGAAACTTCTTTCCAAAATCACAAATCAGCCGTCCAAGCCTCAAATTTCGAAATTCAGCCAAAATTAGTTATCAAACACCTACCTTCCTGCCTCAATGACAGTGGTGAGGTGGAGAATAGTCCCATTTGGGAAATGTAAATCAAACTTGTACACCTCCATGGCAATTATGTAACCTTTTGATATAAAAAAACGCCGGCAGAAGCCTTATATAGTCCACTAAAGCATCACACCCAAAATTCCCTTCAGATTCTTTTTTTTTTAAATGTTGTTCAAATTTCAAAACACAGTTTAATCACCTTCAGGCAAAATTCCTTCAACCGTCTTAAAACATACAAGTGGGTAGGAAGGATCAAACCTGAGCATTTCTAGTCTAAATAGCGACTATAACTTAAACACCTTTCTCGCCATCAGAGGTGCAGCACCAGCTCGGTGCTGCCACCTGATGGGTTACAAGTGAACAAATTGAAGCGTTGCTGGTTAGCAGGCCTGCATTTCGTCTTGTGAAATAATTGAGCTCTATATGTTGTGTTTTTTTTTTTAAAAAAGGGAGGTCTATTGTCCCCCATGATACATTATATTTAGCACAGGAACAGACAATCTGTAGACTCCAGAAGTAGGTTGCCAGTTAAGGCTTTTAAGTAGTTTTAGTTTTTTAAGTTTTAAGACCAACGTATCATGGGCTTCTGACCTCCCCAATTATCCATGAGAAACAGTGCATTTATATACCCTATCGCCTGAATGGAACTACTGATAAGGTGTGGCACATAACGCCGTCAGTCTACTTATGTCTAGTTTGAATAACATACCTTTGTTTTCAATCCTATAACTGCTTGAGTTGATGTATTTCATAATGTTCTAGATTTTGCTTTCTTTAAAAACATGGATAATAAATTAGAAAGTCAAGTGTAAAGATATTTTATCGCTTTGCCTAAAAAGATAAATTTCACGGGTGTAAAGTCAAAGTCACCACATTTTCGTTACAATTCCATCTTTTTGATCACTTGAAAAGAAAAAAAGTTAGGAAATGATTAATTTATTTGTCTCTATGGTATATAGGTTTACTACCTATGTACAAACTTACTTACACCTGGCTTTGTGGTCACATAGCTAGGGGCTAAAAGCACAAGTCAAATTTGCCATAAGATTGACTCACTATAAAAATAATCACTCTGCTCACACTGATCAGTCACATGTGTTTTGTTTACCAAGTGACCTGCATTTAACTAAAGCGTGTCGTTTCCTGGAAACTCTACACACTGAGCTCTTCTCAATACTGACTCTCTACTCTAAACAGCAAGCTCTCTGACTGTCCATATACTGTATCTACTACCTTGTACTTAATCCAGGATTTAACATCAAGGATACAACATACAGACCTCTGGAGGAACTACTACTTCACTGTACATTGGAGGAAATTCTCCACTCTACATAGCAAGCTCTCTGACCATTCATATACTGTTTCTACTACTACCTTGTACTTAGTCCAGGATTTTAACATGAAGGTCAGACATGCAACACTTTGGAACTTTATTTGCATCTACTTTTTAAACTACTTCACTGTACATTGGTGGAAATCCCTTCAAAAATTTAGCAAAAGTTAGCTCCAATTAAACATGTAGGCTTCTACACTGCTCAACCACATTTAGGACTAATTTATAAACCTACTTTACCAGGAACATCCAAAAGTGTAACACCACAATGTCACATATATGACAACACCACTTTCAATGGTACTAGTGTTCAAGGATTAATGTCAGTCACTAAATTTTACCCCTACCTATGCGTAGTTAAAAGATGGAGTAAGCACTTTTACTGCTGGACATTTTAAGAAAAAACACACACTCGGCTTTCAGTAGCTGGTCCTATGTGGTGAGTTTGCACCTACTTACCCACCATCCCTGTTGTTTATACTACTGTGGTGTTGCCATAGCAACCAAACTCATATAATAACGTAATAACAAACAGAGAAAACTAGGTCATGTTTTGCATAAATTTGGATAAATCAGCATAAATCTGAGGCAATCAGAGCTTGAGAAAGTAGGTCACATGTCCATATATATGGTCACTTCCGGTCTCAAAACTAGGTTCGTAAGTAGGTCAAATCGATTTCAGTAGCTGTTCCTATGGGCTGAGTTTGCCTCTATATACTACTAAAGGCACAGTTGAAGTTAGTCTCACTTTGGAAAGAACTGGAAGTGTAATTTTTTCCAGGTCACAAAACAGACAATATCCACTCATAATTTGGTTTCCTACATCATGATTTTGGAAAACCAATAACTCCCTCACCTACAGATATGGAAAGGATACCTCTGTAATTATCTTTATTATATTTTATTTGGAATATTGTGACATGTCTGTCACTTTGAGGCGGACAAAACCTATTTCTTCCAGACGTTTTTTCCCACATCTTTTTCCATGGTTTTTCTGCCCTCTGGACGAAAACTCCCAACCCTGAATTTTAGGGAAAAACACATGAATTGACAGATTAACCACTTGAGAGATGCATGCATGATGTCTCAATGTGCCTGGTCTTTGCTCATGCACCTATGTCTTGGTTGAAAGTATACTTTCCGTACTGCATTGGTTTATCTTATTGACCTATTGGTGTTCTTGGATCATATGATGTGGTTTGGAATAATCTACCATGTGGGCATTTACTGTTACATAGCAATGCAGGAGTGCATCATGCCCATTGGTCGGCATAAAGTGCTGGCAAGACTTGTCAGCACTTCAATGGTATATCATACTGACAGTACCGATCCCGTAGGGACAGCATGATGCACAAATGTACCCCTAGTGAGTAACTAACCAGGGTTGCATTTGTGCATCATAAAGGGCATGATACATTAATATATTACCAGCCCTTAAATAGTTAGAATACTAGGAGAAAGTACTTTATTCCTACTTGGTGGTTCAGCAGGACATTGCCACTTGGGTAGTGCCAGAACTGCCAAGGCTGGAGCGATGAAGGATTTACTGCCTCCTTGGAAAATTGGTAACCTGGATTTTGAGGCAAAATCATAACATGTCCTATATCACCTCTTTAAGAGACTACATGATTATTTTAAACTTAATAGAGACAAACCTTTTAGAGGATATACATGATGCATAAACAGGGGTAGACACTAACACTGATACAGGATCTAATGGCCCATAGATTTTGCTATGGGTCTGCAATTTTCACAAGAATTCCCTTTATATAGGCCAGGGTGGCCCACAGGACATAGAAGTATCATTTTAGTCATTTATATATTGTCTAAAGATAAATATGTAGAATCTGCAATCTGAATATATTAACCTAAGTTATACCAAAGTGCCCATAGGAATACCAATTATATCAACACATCTAGGATTTTGTGGGAGCGTATAGGGTGTTTCTCTAAGATGTGCTGTTAACTAGTAGGGGTGTCAGAAGCAATTTAACGGGGGGGAGCATCCCCCAAAAATTTGTAATTTTGTTTTTTGTGTGGTGAGTGCCACACTGTGAGTATTTAAGGGGGCTTGATTTGAAAAAATCTGGACATCATTTGCTGCATTTTAAGGTTGATTTATGAGTCCAATACATAAGTGTAAACTGGTTTCCAGATTTTGAAGGCAAGACATATTTTGGTCCCCCATGTCTGGAATGGAAGGAGCCATGCCTCCCCCCCTCCTGGATAAGGCATCTTATCTGGGAAAGCAGAGTTTTGGTGCAACACAGTGTTCACTGCATATCACGCCATAACATTGTCCTGTTATAACATTGCCTTTATTATATTTGTAAGGGGGCTGGTTGGAAGTGGAAGCTTAGATATTTCTTTTTTTTTTTTTTGGGGGGGGGGGGTCATTGTGGGGGAAAGGTTTTAATGATGGCTTCTACAGGGGTGGATTCAGAAGGGTTGATCTAGGGGGCACATGTGGGAAAAGTGGATCTAGTGTGGGGTACACGGACAGGGTCCCAGGACAAACTTCCTATAGTTAAGTTTCATAGTAAGGCATATTTACGGGGGCTGTCGGGATGGGGTGGGGGAGGGTCCCCTTGGATCTGCCCCTGTTCAGGGAGGCTCTATACTGGTCTACATTGCCTAATCTGACCTCATTCAGATGTATCAATGCTGAACAAGCACTGGATTGAATGCCTCCTAGGCCGACCATCTCCCCAAGGGAGATCATTCCCTTATCATCACAACTAGATGGCTTCTAAGGGCCTCTTTAGGTCCCAAATGAATATTTCTGACCATTTTCTTGAGTTTATAATGAGGTTTGATTAGGATTCTCAAAGTCTCAATTTGAGCTGTACTTACTCTATATGGACGAACAACTTCAGACCCCCCCCATAAGGGAGGGTTAGGGGATGTTAAGCTAGATACTGACAAAATTGTGAGATACCGACAAAAATGTATAGGTTTGTTATCATTGCGCAACCATCAGGCTAGATACCGACAAAAATGAGAGATACTGACAAAACATGTCCAGATGGTAACAAAAGGGGCTTTTCTCACCATCTCGCAAAACTGTCAGGCTAGATAGTGACAAAATCGCCGAATAGTCACAAACCCCCATTTTTGTCTTTAAAACCTATGTTCTGTGCATGTAACGGGATGGGCATCTCTTAATGAGGTGGGGGGAGACTTAAAACTGCATTCCAAAACTGCAATATAGTGACAAAAAATTATTATTTCCCCACTACAATATGTGTGCAAAATAGGTGAGATAGTGACGAAAACAACTTTTGAGTATTTTCCAACTAAAATTTGTGTGAAAAACTGGGAAGATAGTGACAAAAGCCATTTTGGGGTAATTAACAAAGAATTTGTTGCACAAAACTGCGAAATAGTGATAAAAACCACTTTTTAGTGTTTTTCCATTAAAATTTGTGTGAAAAATGATGATATAGTGTCAAAAGAAATTATCACCCTCCCTATTGTACACAAAAAATTAGTGTCTAGCCCTGGATAAATGTCACCCTGCTACTCGCCATGGCTGCATTCATGCATCATGATGACCAATGAATAAAGGTTGGGAAAAGATTAGAGTGTTGACCATGATCAACTATTTCTCGATAGTGGGACCTACAAGGACATGATCTAAATAGGCCATCTTAGATTACCTACCTTGTTCCAAAGGTGGTCTGAAGCAGTGTGGCTATTCCATCCACAAAGAAGACAGTGCTAATAACTTCACTTTTACCCACATCATCATCTCCAATACACATAGCAGGGGTGAGGATTAGAGCTGGTGTTATGGTTGAACCAAGCACCAACAGGTAGTGCTGCAATTTATATATAGTCTATAGATATGAAATGTTTTTCCTCTTACAGGTCATTCAATCCTGGAGATTTTATCATTCTGCAAGCCTCGGTTTATTTTGGTAGAATCAAATACCTCAAAATTATTATGGTCAGGAAAGAAATAATAAAAACACAATAATTAAATCACTCAAACAATTCTTTTACAGCCTTAACAATGTTTATAATGATCCGATGTGCAAAACCAAAATGTAACTCTAGGTCATAAGATTAGAGGATTACAGGCCCGTCAAGTTTTCATGTTGACTGTTTATATCAAATGCATATCATTACCTGAAATCCAAACAAGATGGTCATGTACCACGGAGGGGTGTCTTCTATTCCATAGATGACTTTATCTGATTTTCTCTTATTATCAGCCACATCTGTTTCAATAGAGGTTGCATTGGTTCTCTTCCTAAGCTCACCATTCTTTTCCTAAATACAGAAATGGTAACATATTTGTAGTATTGGCTTTTACTGTTCAGCAGGTTATTTCTTAACATACACTGACTGCACCCTCCTAGTCAAACCAAAGTGCCAATAGGAATAGCACTTGCAGTCATAGGGTTATGCGTCATTATATTTAGTATAGAGTAGTTGGTGTGCAATGGCATGGTTCTTGTTTTTCGATTTTTAATAAAGGGACAAGGAAGACATCAGCCTCGGCATATGCCAACAATTCAATTAAACTTTCTCCTGCCCCCACCAGCCCTCATAGGGGAGTGTGACGATCCGGGGATGAGAAGGTTAACTTAATTAAAATGGGCACGCTTCGCACATGACACAAATGCCTTTCTTCATCACTAGCCCCAAGTTTAATGATTTATGGACCCTGTAAATATTTTTCAAGTTTTGATTTCAATTGGCCATTTCTCCCTCTATGACAAGCTTAACAAGCTTATTTTAAAATGTGTCCATCATAGCTTCAAAAGTGACTGAAGCACTGCATAAAATGAAGCTCATCACATTAAATTAGAATAAACCAATATGACTTGACAAAAACTTTTTGTCATATCTCCAGGATTGATACGTACTTGCGTTTACCCAGATTGCAAATCCAAGGTAGAAAAGTATTTATCCCCGCCCAACTCTTATCAACCAGTTGTTGATTTAACGTTCTGGCCCACCATGGGCCTGCTCTTTTAATTTGTGCAGAATGACAGTCTGGTCTTCATTGTCCAAATCATGGACCAGCCAATATATCTGTAGCCAACCAAAAAACCTGTAGCCAACCAAAAAACTCCAACATTCTTATCCTAAAATGTTTTACAATGTTTGGCAAACCCAAGTCAGACTTACCTTTCGTGCCTTAGGGCCCTTGGAATCCTCCATGGCTGGTTTTTAATCAGAGTCCTTCTGCGTTAAGTCTCACTGTTCTCTTGACTACAAGGGAAACCAAGGAAGTCATTACTTATTATCAATGGTGGAGGTTGTGGTGAGATTTTTCTTGGTATTTTGATGGTATTTTGTGGGTTCCTTTTTTTTCATGGTATCTCACATAGGCATATGCTGTCATCTATGGCTCATATGTGGCTCGAGGCACACTGCACCTCACAGAAGTTCCAAAAGGGTTGTGTGCCTAGTGGGGTATAGTTACATTTTGAAATAGCACTGAACATCTGCCTTATAGCTTTTCCCTCAATACAAGGAATGCCTTATAAGTGAGGAGTGTCTTACACGTGAGGTACTTTTTTGGTAAGGGGGGCACGTGCATCGTTGATGCTTTGAGAGATTTTGCAAGGCATCAAAAACTCTCTTTTGTCAGTGCAGGATGGGTGGGTCTAAAGTATTCTGCATAGCTGGCATGGGAGATTTCAAAAGAATTTAATTTACCCATTTGTATAATGTCTCTGTGAAATCTTGCTAGCTCATTTGATAACTAATGTACCTCACCCCCACCGGTAATTAATTACCACTCCTTAAGGCCCAATTTGAACACTCCTTGTTTCAGATTCAGATTTAGATTTTGGTTTTGGTTTTGTCATGGTTCTGGTTAAATAGGTCATATTTTGTCTATTTTAAGAGGAAGATAGGATGCTATAATTAGAGACTGGTGACAGACAAATAATTTGACAGGAATGCATTTAATATCTGTATTAGCTTCAGGAACTATGTACCTTGAACTGAACTAATGTGACAGAGGAAAAAAAGATGATTAATACTTTTGTTGACATCAATTGCAGAAACATCTGTTCCTTTTTATCAGAATGTTGTTGCCATAGAATTTTTTTATCTATTCTGGTTAGATTTTTCTCCTACAATGTCTTTCCCATGAATGGGCTTACACTCTTGTCAACAGGTCATTACATGTCATGAAGTGAGGTAACAGGAGTCCAGACAATTCAGTTGATGATCGAGCTTTATTGTAAGATTGGCATGAGAGTAGTCAATACGGTATAACAGTATGGTACTCTCCAGTCTGACCAAGCTATATCCTGGGGCCACGGCACCTGAGTGTCTAAGGGTCTAGGTTTGGAGAAGAATAAGATACCCTAAGTAGGTTCTGCCTGTTTATAAAGGGAGAGCCACTCAGTGTTACTCATTTGCTATTTCTGGAGGTGCACAGTGACTCAGTCTGGGGGATGAGCAGCTCAGCCCCTATCTCGTTGGATCCAGTCCAATCTGGAGTAGGAGAAGGGAGCTGCTCTCAGGTGTGAGTCACCTTGGCAGGTGAGGCTAAAAATAGCATATGATATCATGTCTTTCAGTGGGGATCCGCAGGTGGAACCTGGGGGTACTCACTGGAGGAGGACGGGGTCGAGTGAGTTACTCACCCTGTCAGGTTAAAAATAGGGTAGCCTTGGGTTCTACAGCTTGGTTTGAATATGTCGTTGATAATAATACATAGAATAGTCCATTGACATATCCCCACATTCCCACTTTGTCTCTGCACGAGGTTAAAGGGATAATTATAAGATAATTATAAGGAATGAGAAGCTATATCAAGTCCATTGACATATTTAAAGGTTGAGGAAAAATAAAAGGTGGTACATGATACAAAAGGTTGATGTGTTGATTTTTTATCGATGTGACTGTGAGACAATCGCTGGATAAAATCTAGTTAGAATCGGTGTACCAGTAGTAGTTTGTATGATACTGTATATATAGGATAACAACTGGTATTTTTTGTCTAAAAAAACTATGTGAAAAGCATACATCCTCTGAAAGGTGAGGCAAACTTGGTACAAAACTTTCTAAAAATATATGGTGACAGTTGTGAGGTAGTAATACTGATTTGGTCTGCCGATGATATGTCTGTATAAAAATATATTCCTGTATGTGAAATGTATCACTGAGGGTTTTACAAAAATATATATGTTTTGATTTGTTGGGCAGCAGTAATACTCACTGCTATATGCTGCCTTGGGTAATCAGGGCAGTATTAGCACTTTAAAAAGAAACCAATCATGACTCGTTGGTTAATAAATTAAAGTAAAGATAAGATTCACAAAAATATATGTCCTGAGTTTGAGTTTTTGAGTTTAACAAGTTTATTGGCAGAAATCATACATGTACGTTTTTCAGATCGGCCTGAGTAATGTGGGCAGCAGTGATACCCGCTGCTATATGCTGCCTTGGGTAATCAGGGCTGTATCAGCAGTTGCTACCATCAATAAAATAAAGCAAAAACATGTGCACACTGTCCTAATGTACAGAAAATGAAAAATGAGTAATAAAAGATGATGTTCAAGACAACAGTGATTTTTGCTACTAAGATGTTGCCTTGGGCAATGAGGGCGACAACAGCAGTGATATTCTCTGGGGTTTAACTGTTGGACCTGTTAACCCGTTGAGGGCTAGCATCGACTATAGTCGACACCATGGCAGGCCTAGCATCGACTATAGTCGACACCATAGCAGGCCTAGCGTCGACTATAGTCGACGCCCATTATATAGGATTAGTATAGGAATTGAAAATAGGCTCGTCCTCTAGGAACTATACTTTTTTCAGAGGCCGTCCCCATGGCTAGGGCAACAATTTTTGCTCTGCCCTTAAAGGGTTAATAGTTTGTACCATAAAAATAAAATAAATGCATGCACAAAAATTGGTCCACCCAAAATAAAAAGGTTGAGAATTTTGAAAAAATTGTCTCTAAAAAGAAATTGCACTCCGGGAAGGAATATGATTTTGGGCCCCAAGGTAGTATTCTTTGGGACTTTTGAGGCCACTGTATTTGTCAAAAGGGGTATTATTCTCTGGGACATTTTGACAATGAAAAGGTTATTTTGGGTGGTGTTTTTCCATAAAAGATTATTTCAGATTTTCACACAAAAATATTTTCTATTATGACTAAAACCCATAAATATATAAACTTGGTTGGGTCTGAATAATGGTGAATGATTGGGGCTCTGTGGCACCTTAAAGATTTTGTGGCCGGGCTGTCAGTCAGCTCAACTCCAAACTTTCACAGAGTAATAAAAAGGTAGGAGAATTGTGATCAGTGTTAGGAGTACAGTAGTATAACTTCAGGATGAAAATTAAATTGGTAGCAGCTCTATAGAATATGTATAGCACCTTAGAAGTAGTCTTGGGGGGGTCAGAAATAATTGTGTCCCACTAATATCAGATCTTAAAATTGTATAAGGTTGCGGAAGGAGTTCATGTGGAAAAGGTCTATTTTAATGCTTGTGTTTCCTGGAGTTAGCACCAACACTGGTAGGAGGTAGGTTGCAGTGGCTTCTGGGTGTTCTGTCATAGAACCTTCCTGGTGAATATTTTCTCCTTGCATCTACCCTCTTGATGCTTTTCGTATAGTAGGAAATATTAAGGTCTTTGAAGTACTCCTCCACGGAGGCCAGGTTGCCTGGCTCCGCTGAAGTGGAGGAGGAGGAGTCACTATCTTCAGTATCTGATGATGGTAGCACTGGTGGTGGCTGGTGCCAGGAGGGCACCAACCCTGATGGGTTCCATTTCAGGTGGTTGATTGTTGGTGGGGATGGGATGGGCCGAAAGGATGTGAAGGCTGGGTATGGTCTGTTGGATATCAGAGATTAGAGATTAAATTTTATCTTTTTGGTTGCTATTGTCAGGGTGCAGGGACAGGCGAAACCTTCAGGTGTGTTGCTGCACAATCTGCAGCCCACAGCCTGGTTTTGGCTGTTGGTAGGGGAACAAGTTACATCCCTCCAGGAGTCGTATCCAGGGGGAATAGGTGTCCCTGGCCTGTTGAGTCGTTTGGTGGTTCGACATTCATCTTGGAGGCACACTGGTCCAGCTGTTGCTGAGGCTGTGGCTGGTCCTGATGGTGGCGGACCTGCCATCAGGCTCATCGTTTTTGGCACTACTCCTACAGCTGGGTCTGTCATGGGGAACAAAAAAACAGACAACACACAGGCATTAGAGGTCATTTCAGGTTGTATGTTTCACAAGCAGGTCCACAATAATACCAAAATTAACTCAGAATCATTAAAAATCAGTCTTATGACAATGACCAGTTTTTACAGAGCTTGGTAGATAGGTAGAAGATGCGCGGGAGGCTTGTTACCAAGGACTCTTAGTTGGTTCCGCTGTAACACAGCAGGGGGGCGCCACCAGATGGGCTTTAGTTCTGGCCACAAAGTCGGCATCTTTTACGGCGTTCGTGTTAATGGTATGAGGTGAATGGTAAGACTAAATGGTGTAGACTTCCTTTGGTGCATTTGGTGCTAGGGGTGTTTCTACTTTGTGTGTCAGAGCCTCAGAGGGGGTTGGTTGTTGGCAAAATTTTGAAAAAAAAACTGAAAAAGGTTGGATTTTGAGGTTTGAAAATTGGGACGAAAAATGGACTGAAGGTTCCCGTGGTAGGGTCTACTATAAAAAGGGGTAGCCGGTGATTTTTTACGTCAGAAGGTGCCTAAAGGTCGATAGCTGAGCGTTGGAATTTTGAGATCGAAACTTGACGATTGTGACAGCCGGCCTAAAGAAAAAGAGAAAGGAGGAATCATGAACATTATACTGTCGGTGTTTGTTACGGAAGGTGGGGCTGTATACCTGAAGGTTCAACTCATCGAGCCCGTTGGATGAGTAGTCAAATTATTTAGCCGATTTGGATCATTGAATTGGACATTGCCAAAACTGTGCGGTCCTTGTTTGAAAGGCCTTTTTGGTTTCTCTTCAGGGTTCGCACCTTTTTGGTGGTCGTGGGCTGGGTGCCTTATCAGTGCCATGAATGCTGAGGGCTTGGCGCGGGGCCTGCTTTAGGGTCCAGTGGCTCCTGTGGCATCTGGGGATAGTTGGGCCCCTGAGGAGAGACGTCAGAGGTGGGTTTTTTGAAAATCAATTTGACAAAAAAGGAAAATTAAGGACGGGATTTGATTGAATTCCTGAAATTTGTCAGCTGTGCATCCCTTTATAAAGCTGGTCATTGTTTTGTTTTTGGGATGTCTTTTGGATCCCGGACAAGGATGATCCAGAAGGGCCGATTGTGAAAAGGACTTGTCCAGAAGGTGGCAGAGAACTGTGATTTTTATCTGTGATTAACCCTGTGATTATTACGTTGTACGGCCAGGAGGGTATCAATGCGAACCTGTGATACTGGCAATAATATAGAAGTCCTCCACCTGTGTGGAGTTCTGGTTTTGATTGTGGGGATTCTGAATTTGATGCCGAGTGTTATCTGAAATAGATTGGATCGGTGATGGGTGATTGGAAACTCGGGGCATGCTGCAAGTCTACATTCAATATAAACATGTGCTTATGTTATTGTATTGACGTGCCCACCACATGCGAATGTCGGATTGGACTTGGATGTCAACGTTATAACGTGCGGAAAACCAACGTATGGGAATTGTATTGGTGATGCTCCAGTGACGTCGTGACTCTGCGTTTGGTGCGAGACGCACGGACGCAGCACCGGTGTATGCATGCTTTTATAATAAAGACATGTACCAGAGGATATACTGCTGCCGTGGGGTACCAAACCATACTGAGCAAAAATTGCTTACATATGCTACCCTTGAATGGTTAACAGTGTGGTGTGTAAGTCTGTTTCTGAAGTCAAACTTCAGTGTAATGATTCATGAGTAAAAATAAGTTTGTTTTTGATGAGAAGAAATAACAAAATAATAAACAAAATAATATACAATGAGATGGAAGATATTTGGTATAATGGTTAGTATTTTGGAAATGCTGGCATTTTAAAATGCCGCTGGTGTTGGGTTGTTATCGCCAGGTTGTGTGTAGGTCAGGATGTCACATGGTGTGGGGATAATTGGGTACTAGGTGTGTGTGAAAGTTGAATTCCCTGCAGATAACAGGGGTCTGGCGCATGGCTAGGTTGTGGGCTGGCAGCCAGGGGGTTGGGTGGTGGGGGGGTGTATTAGGTGGTGGATGGGTGTGTGTGGGGGGTGTTTTACATATTTCTTGTCGAGTTTTAACAGGTGATTGCTACTTTTTTCTTCTTTGCCTTTTGGAGTGGAGATGGGGCAAAAGCGACAATACCTTTTTTTAGCAGGCCTTCCTCTCTTCTTTTTGGGAGGGGGGCTGGTGTATTCATGTCAGGTATTGTACTCAAGTCAGGGTCAAAAATTGTTGTCACAGGGCCGGTTTGAAGCCTTTAAATGATGGCTTTGGCGCTGGCCTTTGTGATTGGTCTTCTCAACTTGGATACATGTACAGCCACTTAACAAAATAACGTTATTAAACGTAAAAAAACTGTTTATAACGTTTTAAACCATTTCGCCAGGACAAGGAGCCATAGGGAAATGTTCTGAAACGTTTTGTTGACTGGGCAGCTTTTTCTAGAACCTTTCCATCCTGCAATCTTTTTATAATTGCAGTTTCTGATGAGGTCATTTTGACTATGATGTAGGAGCCACAGTAGGTAGGTTGCAGCTTTTTGGTCGTGTGTTTTACCAGAAGGTTAGGGATGTGTAAATACACCAATTGACCAGTGTTGAAAGTGCATGTCTCTGCTGAGGCATCATGCTCGGCTTTCATCTTTTTATGAGCCTTAATCATGTTCTGTGCCGCCTTCATTTGGATATCATTTCTGAGATTTAATAAATGGATGGCTATATCCTCCTTCTGTTTAATATCATTTGCAGAAGTGATCAGCGGCAATGCAGCCTCTGTGGGTAGGTGTGTTTGTTTACCAAAAACCAAGAGTTTGGGTGAGTAGCCTCGGGCACTGGAGACAGTGTTATTCACAGCTTAGAGGAAGGATGACCAATGCTTTTGTGATTTGGATACAAAAGCACTGAGGGATAATTCTATTGTCTGGTGCTGATGCTCACAGAGGCCTTGAGACCTACTTCAATGTGCACTCCCTGTAACATGTTTAATGCCAAATTTATTGCAAAATAATGCAAAGAATTTTGAGCTGTATTGTTTGGCATTATCAGTATTCAGGACTGAAGGTGTTCCATGGATGCAAATTATGCTCTGAATGAAACCAAGGGCCACATCGGTGGCTGTGTTTTCTTCTGTACACCATGCTGTGACATGTCTGGTAGCATGATCTGTTACCATATGTATATGGTGAGAACCATCCACAGCTTAATTAAAAGGACCTATAGTATCCATGGTGACGTGGGAGTAGGCTGTTAGCACTAGTTCGTGGAGTGTCATTGGTGATTTTAGATGCTTTGGCCTCTTTTTGGTGGTGAGACATGTATGGCAGGTGCCACAAAAGTCAAACACTTGTTTGAACATTGAGCGCCAATAGTATCTTGATCTGACTGCTGCATATATTTTAACTGAACCCAACTTTCCCCCATGTGTGTATTCAATGATGGACTCCACCCATTTTTCAGGAGTCACAATTTGAAGGGTGGGGTCTAGGGATTTACCCATGACAGTATCAGTGAGAACCTCATCTAGAATGATGAACTGATCATGATTGCTCAAGATTTGGTTAGTTAAACCTGAGTTGAATGGCAATTTTCCAGATCCAATGTAATTTAGCATTGATGAGGCAAAAAGGTCTTCTTTTTGAGCCTTTATTAATACCTCTCTAGAAGGTGTGATAGAGGGGTGCTTGCAAAGCTTTGTGGTGGCCCTTTCAGCTATAGGTAATACCTTTTGTGAGAGCTTGGCTCTTTTGACATTAGCTGCCCTGACTGATACCCTTGGTGACCTGGTTTTTTTGGGTTGGACCTCTTGACCAAGAACCAGCCGCCTTGATGTTTGTGGGTCGGCTCTGTTTATTTATAGTGGTTTTGGTCCGTGATTAGGTGGGGGCGGGGTGGGGGTTCTTTCCTGGGAGTTCTGTTACTGCCCCCTGGTTAAGCCACACAGCTCTGAGTGCACTGTAAGTGAAGCTATATAATTCCTCTCAGAGCTATTTTTCTTTGCAATGACACCCTTTGGTGGTTTGCCTGTGCTTCCCCAGATTTTGCCTTTTTCTAATGGTCTCTGAGGTCCCATCTGGATTGGGTGATTGGGTACTGGCTCATTTGATCTGTAAACCTTAGTAAATGTAATATCAGAGAAAGACAACACTTTTTTGGGGGAAGCACGATTTTCCCTTGTGATCTAATGGGAACTGGGTCACCAGAGCTTGGTGGGTAGGTCCTCCTGGAGAGGAAATCTGCCACAAAATTGGCTCTGCCCTGCAAGTATCTCACTTCAAAATCATAAGACATGACTGTGTACACCAACCTGGCTAGTCCCCCATTTGTGGTGTGGTCTAAGTAAACCTTGAAGTGAGTTCCATCCACATAATGGTGGAACTATTTTTACTGCAAAGACAATGCCCAGTAATTCTTTGTCTGTTATTACATATCTGGTTTCCTGTGGGGTCAAACCTCTGCCTGCAAATTCAATTGGTCTGTAGAGACCATAGTCATCCACCTGTGTGATCACAGCTCCCAAGCTGTAATTACTTGAGTCGGTGAAGATAACAAAAGGTTTGCTATAGTCAGGGAATTTGGGTACAGCTTCAGTGCAAATTGAGGCTTTGATTTTTTCAAAAGCTCGCTGACAGCTTATGGTCCATTTAAAGGTGCTTTTAGTAGCCTCATATAGGGGCTTCATGATATAAGCAAAACATTTTATGAACCTTTTGTAAAACTGTGCCATACCATTGAAGCACCTAAGGTCATGAATGTTCTTAGGTGGGGGAAAGGTTTTGACAGGCCAGATTTTGTCTGGGGAAGGTGACACACTATGTTGGTCTAGAGAAAATCCTAAGAAATCCATTTTGGTGGTGGCAAATTCACATTTTTCAGATTTTAATTTGATGTTTCCTTTAATGAAAAGCTTGAGCACTTCATCCAGGTCCTGCAGGTGACTTTCACATGCGGGGCTATAAATAGCCATGTCATCGACATATGCTACTGCATTTCTATATTTACATTTCATAAGTAGCTGCTCCATGACGTTCATGAAAGATAGACCTGAGGTTTTAAGTCCCATGAGAAGGACTTTGGCCATATACCTGGTTCCATTGGCTGAAAAAGTGGTTATAGGTCTAGACTCTTCAGCCAATTTGGAATTCAGTGGTAAGCACTATAGACGTCCAATTTTGAGAAATATTTGGCACCTGTTCTGCCAATTTGTTGCAAGAGGTCATCTGCCCTGAGGAAGGAGTATGAAAAAGATTTGAGGTTTGATTAACCCATTTGTAGTTCACTACTATTCTCCAAGGCTACAGATCTGTCTCCTTGAGGTTTTGGCACTAGAAAGGCTGGTGAATTCCATTCACAAGGTTTGGTGCACTCCTCAATAATTCCCTTCACTAAATGTTTATTTAAGAGCTCTTTTTGGAAGATTGTTTTGTGGGGGACATTCTGTATGAAGGCCTGTTACAGGGTTTGTGGTCAGGGATCAATTCCAGTTTGACCTCATTTTCTACATTGGAGCCAATGGCACTGTCATCTATCACAAAAGCTTGTCTATTCCTCTCAACAACTTTACGGATTTGTTCTTTCTGGTTGTCAGTGACCTGCTTACAAATTTTATATTTTAAGGGTTCATCGCTCTTTGGGAGTTCCTCTAAGGAATCTTCACCACAATTAATTGGGGAGAGATCTTCATCATGGTTGAGAGAATGGTGACTATATAAGGGGCCAATTGGTATTGCCTTTTTGATGTTGAAAGGCTTGAATAGGCCTAGAGCCATGTGCTTCTTTAAAGGTAAAGGAAAATCATTTGGATTTGCCACGGTTACTGGTATCAATTTTTGAGCTGTGTTGGGTTTAACCAGAGCATGTTTGATTAAGAAGGGTAACTTTATGTCAACATTTTCAGTGATGCCTGTAAGTCTAGTTAATTTATCTGGGCCAATGACCATGGCATTCAGTGTGGTTTCCAAATTAGGTCGTATTGTAAAACTTTTTACTGGCCTAATTGTGAAGGCTGATGGTCGCTTGGGGCCAAAACTGAGGTTGGCCTTTTATTTGGTCATGAAGTTTACTCCAAGGATGAGGGGGTGAATTAACTTAGGTACCACATGGAACCTGGAGATAAATTCCAATCCCTCTATCAAGAAGCTTAAATTTAATGCGTGATTTACCTGTACTGAGGATCTGTCTGCCAGGAGGACAGTCATACGTGATCTTCTTCCATGTCTAAAGTTTGGGGTGTTGATCACTTTATAAGCCATTTTCTGACTGATAAAAGATAAGGAAGCGCCACAGTCTACCAAGGCTCTGTAGGGGTGGTCATTTATGTCAACCAAAACTGCACCTCTAGTTAACCCGGTATTAATGTAAGAGACCTTACCTTGCTGCCCATACTTATCTGACTTGATTCTCAGTTTGAGGCGTGCCACTCTGCTGTTGCTGTCCTCATAACAGTCCTCACTGTCTGAAGAGTTGTCATCATGGTTTAACCTGCTGTTGATGTCAGGCTTTTGGAGGGAGTTGTCTTCAGCATCACTTTGAACATCATTTGATTGGTGGCTAGTTGGAGGCATTCCAGATTTCTTGTCCACTGCATGGGGTGGGGGCGGGGTCACGGGGTGCTAGGCAACTTTCCCCAGAAACCTATTCTTCATCGTCGTATTTCTCTTCATCATCAATGAAGTCTTCATTGCCATCATTGTGGTCAAAATCATCATCATCAATATTATTGAGATCAGCATCATTGTCAGATTCAGTGGGCTCATTATCGTTATTACTCCTAGAGTACCTGCTGGGTGTTGAGTCCCTGACCGTTCTTTTAAGGTGTGAGGTGTCCTTAGGGGCTGCGGAATCAGCAGAAGATGCGAGCCTCTTGAAAGAGACCTGCTTATTGTCAGCTGTGGCTGTGGCCACAGTGATGATGATTTTATTATCATCTGTGCCTGAGTTTCTGAGGGTACTTAGAAACCACTTCCTTATTTGGCATCATACTGCTTGTTGTAGTTGCCACCTGGAAGCCTGTCATCCTTTTTGTTGTTCTGATAATGGGCTTCCTTTCTGGATCAGCCATTATTATTATTGTTGTTATTAATGGCATTAGTAAAAATGCATTGCCCTAACATTTCATACCAGCTGAAACAGGAGCATGCATTTTTGTTCACATACTTCTAATCATAGTATTGTTTCCAAAACTTGTATATCCTATTGGAACCTAGGTAAGACAACATTTTTAGGTGCCATTTTTAGGCTTTATCCAGTGCCATGGGTCTTTTTGCTGCCAGAAAATACAATTTCTCATTACAATCTCCTCCCTTGTCTCATCAGATAAAATGAAAATGAAAGTAAAAAACCCTGAAGCATCTTTTCTTCTTATCTTCATATCTAAATTTGTTATACTTAGTCACCTATGTGCAAATTTATGTGGGTCCCTATGTTCATCCTCACTCCCTATGTTGCATCTTTTCTTTTCTAGCATTCTGGGAAAGGGTCCAGGAACACTGGAAAAGGGTCCAGGAACATGGGGAAAGGGTCCAGGAACATGGGGAAAGGGTCCAGGAACACAGGGAACGGGTCCAGGAATCAGCTGAAAGCAGGTCCCAGCCTCTACCCCTTCTATTCCCGTCATTACAAGGCCAAGAACACATATTGGAAGAGGAGGATCCACATAGGGTCTTATGTGTAACACACATCCCTCTCTCTCTCTCTCCCTCTCTCTCCCTCTCTCTCTCTCCCTCTCTCTCTCTCTCTCTCTCTCTCTCTCTGTGTATGTCTTTCCCTCTCTGTATTCCTGTCTCTGTCTCCCTTCCTCCCTCTCTTTCTCCCCTCCTCACCTATCATTCTCTTTCTCTCTCTCACCTATTACACACACACTCTCTCTCTGTCTCTCTCACTGTCTCTGTCTCTCTCTGTCTCTCTGTCTCTCTCTCTTATCCATCCCTCTAACATTAACAAGACACCTACCTCATCCCAGCCACGTTCCCAAAGGTTGTAACAAGTAGGTGAATATATATATATATATATATATATATATATATATATATATATATATATATATATATATATCATCTACATAATTACAGGGGCAGATCCAGGATTTTGAAAAGGGGGGTCCAACCCTGGGGCCTATTAGTCTGGTGTCGCAAGTGCTTTGCTATGGTGGCGCACGTGCAGTGTGGGACGTCACAAGCACAGCACCGCAACATATTTAGGGGGGTTTGAAATGTAGACATCAAATGGTGCATTCTGATGCATTTCTAGACCCCAATCCAGCAAAGCATTTTGGTGTACCATCAGCAGTCTGAGGAAGGCATCCCCTAGAATATTTCAGAAATATAAATATCAAACTCCAAATTAAAAAGGTTTTTGCTGTAAACCTGGGGGGGGGTAAGGATTCAACTAGCCTTAGATGTGAATCTAGTCTTTTTTTTTACATTGCTTCCCTTGGATTCTTTTTGAAGAATTATTGCCAAACCTTAAAGTTTAAAGCATTTTGGTGTACCCTCAGGAGTATGTTTATACACTGGTGATTGAAGGGAATTTTGGGTCATGCCCATCAAAAAAAATCTTATAACATAATCATCACACTTATATTTAAAGCACTTTTTGGTATAGGCAAGCTTTTTCAGCAAGGAATGCTGGTCCTGTTCATGTCCTGTTCTTTGAGAGTGTTTGGACAGCTTGTCCTCCAAGGAAATTGTTGAAATATTTGTGTCAAACACTGTAGTCTAAGGGTCTAAGGAATTTCTGTATCATTGGGTGTGAATCTAGTAGTTTCACTTGAAAGTGATTTGGAGCCTGCCCTCAAATAAACCTGAGATGAATAAATTGGATGTAAATCTGATAGAAAATTAGTATCCCACCCTTAAGGCACACCAAATGCCTAGATGCCTGGTTGCTGGTACACATTGGGGATGATTTTTAGTAGATTATCTCTAATCTAATGTAATTATACCCTACATCCTTGACCCTTTCCTATACCATGACCTATACCACTCAAACTCAACCTATAAAGCTCACCCAGTATAAGCTTTGCCTTATAATCATATAGGCCTAAGCCAAACATTATCTATATGTATGATATGGCATTGCTTTTTGCTGGAATGGCACATGTTTTGAGAATTTTGAAAGAGATATAGAGGTCAGAAATGGGGACATACAAAGTGGACATCTTGGGTGGGCCAAAAGTGGGGGGGGGGTCCACCTTTGGGGACCCCTGTTTGATCATGTTATGGGTGGACCAAAAGGGGGGGCCTGACCCCCAGGACTCCCCCCCTGGATCCACCCCTGCAGTCATCTGACCTACCACCTGCAGGTATAGTCCCTACCTCTACCTACTATTATAATGAACTACAATATGGACTACCATAAATTCTCTCGCATAAGCCTCACCCTTGTAGAAGTCCCACCCCAGACATTTGAATGACTCATATAGCAAGCCCAGTTGGGGCCAAAGTGGGCAGAATTCAGTACATTGGCTTAGTTTGGGCAGATGCTGGGTTTCCAGTTCAGGGCATAGTGGGCAGCCCTAAATGAGAAAACCAATTTGAGACTGTTGACGGTTTTTGTCCTCAGCCAGTGGTCTGGGCCACATTGGGCTGACTGACTCAGGCACAGATCAGTTTTGAAATGGGCAACCACATTGGGCACAGATTGGTTTGGAAATGGGCATCCCAAAATGGGCGAATATCAGTTTCAAGACAAGTTAAAGATGCAATTTCAACTAAATCGACATGTTAGAAATGTAATTAATGAAGTATACCTTGATCAATATCATATGTTTCCCTAATGCATGGTGTGTGGCATTTTGATATTAAAACTCTATGTATGTGTAAATAGAAGCAACTCAAATGTGGAATGGCTCAGCCCTATGGCGGTCAGTTCCCACTGCAATTGCACATGACATTATATCGGATCCATTATATCCAAGACGAACATGGTATTAGATCAGTAGGTCACAACCATATGGGGTCAAGAAGCCTATAAATGGAGGCAATCATTTAACTGCAAACTACTATATAGCACGTTGCACCTGAGGTCTGTTACACAAATGATGCTTGTTAATTAGTGTTCATAAGGAAATAATTAATTTTTTACGTGGAACCTTGGTGTCTGGCTGCAAAGCTACAGATGGGGAGTACTTCAGCTTACCTTTTGTACACCAAGTGTACCATATTTCTTTGTACGTTGATTTTTTAATTCCTACAAAATACAATCATATTATAGTTATAAAACTTGTATAAGTCCAATGAATTTAAATGTGTAAAAGTAGGAGAAGGCATTATTAATCCTATTTAAGAAGCTTCGCCCCCCTCGTTGCATGTTATTGTTGGATATCAGTCATGCATCATAACATATCCATTAATTACTTGGTCACCATACCAAATACCTATCAGCAATCCCCTCATGTACTATATATTTATTTAATTTTTACTGAATTGTTTTTTTAAGTTGATGAACACACTTTCAATATGACCTCTTTTTGATAGTAATGACATATTAATCATATACCTCTTTTTTAACAAATTAAGTACAATAATTACAATATTCTTTAGCAAAAATCTACTTCTATATACCTAGATATGTTGGTAGATATTTTGGTCTTTATCTTTTTATAGCTTCTAAGAAGGTCTCTACCCCTCAGAATCCTGCACAATGGTAGAAGAAGAGGAAAATTGTGTTGGTGACAGTCCTTCCCTCAACAAAATCTGGAAGTATGAGAAGACAACCCAAAACACTCCACCTCCAAATAAAAAGGCCTCTCTCAACGAGTAAGGTAGCTGCCTTATTATGTAGTTAAGTAACCAAAGCCAAAAAAGGTTTTTCATGCTCCATGACTGACCACTTTCCAAATGAATATTCAGTGAATACAAGCTATACTCCATCCATTACTACTTGTAAAATCTACTTTTAATGACTGAAACCTATAATCATCACTTACTCACTATTTTCATATATTATACCACTGACTAGTTGCTCATCTCATTTCTCTATAATTTCCCATTATTGATTATGTTGTACTTTTTTTATTTACAGCCTCTTCTGGTCAAAAAACTTAAGTAAAGGGAGATTCAACTCAAGATGAGTGGTCTGTGGTTCGGGACGAAACAGCTGTTGAAGGGATGCCAAAGAAAAGCACACTTCTAAGACCTAATTTCCCAACTCCCATGAATACTACAAAAGTGGTTCTTTTATGGAAAGTCAAGGTAGGTTAAATGCATTTTGTATTTTATATGAGAGATTATTTCAATTAGCGTACATCCCTTACAAGCCATACCCCAGAATGATATATATATATACTATTAGATGCACTCCCGGTTAGATTTATGTAAGATATGAGACCTATATGGATGAAATATCAGATATTACACTCTATAAATATGTGTGTGCAACTTAATGTATTATGATTACCCAAAATAACTACTGAAAAGAGCCATTCTCTATCTTTTTTTCATATTATTAGACTCTAGTGTTTTTGCTCCCTATCCTGGAACCTTCACGGCTGAGTTGAAAATTATTCCCATCAACAAACCAAACGAGTCCACCATTCTACAATTCCAATCAGATGAATCTTTGGGTGGACTTGAGATGTTGCAGTCAACACCTAAAATTGACAAAGAAATTACTAAAGAAGCCCCCCTTATACAAAAAGGCGACAAAGATGTTTCTGCACAGAACCAAACATTCAACCAGTCAGCCATTTTAGAAAGTCTAACAAAACAAAATGAGCTTTGGTCCCAAACTTTGAATCAAATACAAAGTCTAAACGAACAAATGAATCTTAACATCGAGGAGAAAAAAAAGCCACAGAGTTATGCGTGAAAATTTGAGGGTAAAAAAATTGATGCCAATTCAACCATTGAGAATGGTTGAGCTTCTCAGAATAAACTTATAGCCCAACTGGTCGACACCTTGAGAAATATGCATGACGAGGTCAGAAGCTTAGCGGCCCAAGAGAAAATTGCTGATAGTCTTTCCAAATGTACTGAGAGTAAGTTTTCAAATACTTCCTGCTTCCAACTTTTTTAATATGCCCCAAAATCTTTTTCTTATTCTCTAATTAATAGAGTACAATTTGTTTACCTGGAATTATCGTCTTCATATTTGTAAGATATGGCCTGATTTTTTTTCTAATAATTCCAAATATTGGTTCCAGTCCTCAGCACAAGCGCAGATAGAATGGATACTTCCGAGCATCAAGAGTCCACACCTCAGAGAATAACCAGATCATCTTCAAAGGTGACTATTCTTTTTACATTCCTGCATTTTTGGTTGCCATGACAACCAAAGAAAATGACTATCATAATACATTGTTAAATGCCATTTCTTCTTTTAGAGATTAGCTTAAAAATGTGAGTAATAAGTCTGATTATTTCTATTTGTTCTATGCAAAATCTCTAATACACTTTTTTTTAAGCATTCGAAGTGATGTGGTCGAGAGCCAATAGAAATGGATGCAAGGTTTTACACCGCTTATACTGGAGACACAGATTTTTTGGTCAACATGTCATTTTAGCTTAGGGAAAGCTCATGTAAATTGTCTTAGTTTTCAAGATATAAAACATCAGTTCGACATACCAAGTTGAAGTTCATTCTACTTGTATCTAAGCATTAATTTATGTTCATTTCAATGTGGTTCTACCAAAGGTACTTAAAGGTATTTTGATAGCAAGTAAGGTCTGCCAAATGACATTTTTTCCACAATATAAGAAAACGTTTTACATAGCATCTTCCAGTTTATTTCTTGTATGAAACCATTTGTTGATATTCATTTCAATGTGCTCCTTCCAAAGGTACTTATAGCTATTTTTATGTCAAGTGAGTTGAGGCAAATCACTTTTTTTTCACAAAAATGTTGACACAACAAGTTCAACTACGATACTACTTGTATTTTGGTCAGGTCGCCAGAAGTTTTAGTGCAAAGTACTTCCCCATCCCTGACAACAAACCTTTTAAAGACGTTAGGTTTAATTCTGCTCACTCAATCAAATACTACAATCGGGATGACTATTTGGAGAATTATTCTATTAGGGTATATAAACCAAAAACAATCATGAAAAAGAGAGCCAAATTAAATGTAGTTACCGAAGCTCAATCAAAAAGGATTGCAGCAGACTCAGTGGATTCAGATGAGGAATTTCATGAGTCTGATTCTGAAGATCAAAGTCCTAATGAGTCTAACACCGACACAGACGATTTCTTCAATTCTGAGGTGGATGATAAGCCCACCACTGAACAACCCTTAGTGAAACAATCCAAGCGCTCAGTGATTACATCCTCAAAGGCCAAGAAGCAATGCTCTCTAGCGGTCAAGTTATGTAAACATGACTTTGAGCATTCAGCTTTCAATGATATTATTAAGCATTATACCATGATTCTGGCACTTCCTGTGCTGATATGTGCATATCAACCGTGCATCATTCAGCATATACCACCCATATGTATTTTTGAAATTTTTGGTATATACTTTTTCGGGGTCATGTTGGAGAATTGAACCCCGGCCGCAGTGCTGGTTGGCGAGGACGTTAGCCATAGCGCCACACTGAGCGGTGATGAAATCCAATGCGAAAGTATATAAGTTCTAACCTGTAGATCCTAGTCCTATGTTTTCGTCTTGATTCCAACCTTGACATGTTTTAATATCAAAGTCCCAAGAAGTATTCGATCTATAGGTGAGGAATGCGTGCTAATTTTCTCCATTTTCTTCAATATAAATAAGAATCCAATGATTTTTCTATCATATGGGAGTCACGGTGCAGCCATTCCCACCCGCCTCATTGTCCGACGAAAGTGTGTCAGTGGCCTGGATGTAGATATAGGTCATCTTCTCGTTGTACGAGGAAGACGCTGAAAATTTCGGACCGGATTGAAAAATCAATGGATTCTTCTTTATTTTGAACATATCAGACATATCAAGCATGGAGGGATCATCTAGAATGTCTAAGGATGTGTATGTTTTAATATATCGGCATGTCATGGTTGGATTCCAAGTGTGTGTAAACACAGCGGTACCTCTCCCGGCAAAGAACAAAAACAATGGCTTCGCACAGAGTGACCAGGGCTGGTATACTGGTAGATTTAAATGACGCGCCATCTGGTGCACATGTCGGCATCACAAAGCTCACCAGCGTTATAAAACCTAGATATTATTGGCCAACCATGAGTCTAGACATTTATAACCATGTAAACATGTGTGATAAGTGCCTGAAGTCAAAATAATGTAAAAAACCCACTGATGTTGCCCATGGCTGATTATACTGACCAGCAGTGGGTTGCTTCTGACGATTATCCTAGTCATAGGGGTTGTGAGCTACAGTATAATGTTGTGCAGTGTCCCCCAGATGTTAGCCTCATGAGGTACACACAGTTACACAGAGTGTCCTTATGAGGTACACACAATTACACAGTGTGTCCTTATAAGGTACACACACAGTTACATTGTGTTTTATGAGGTACACACACACACAGTTTCCCAAAACTAACACTCTACTCTCTAGATATCGAGTGATGATTTAGTGTGCCATGGCTTCTACTTTGTTCAGTGTAATAAGAAAAACAAGGTGGAGAATAGTTGAAAGAAATGGGTTGCATCCATCTCAAAGCCAAAAAAAACTAGGGAAATGTTCAGAATCAAAACATAAGCCCAAGCTCCAATAGGCGGCATGGGGCAGCAGCATGGCAGCGTCACAGGTATTCCTTTGTTCTTTTTGTTTACATGTGTTGCTGAGTACAATGGATTTTGGCGTGCCACCTGTAACACTGCCACTCAATACTGTGTAGTGGAGCCCTGGCTATAGTCTAGAATGGTATCATACAGTAGATCAGGTCTAGTTCTATACAGGTTAATTACCTTACTATACTTTAAATATCTCTTTGGTTGTTCATCTTTCATTTTCAGTATTGAAACATTTATTTGATGATTATCTAGCTTTTAGAAAAAACAAAACAAAAGACACAATAAGAGATGATAGTCTGTTTCCTGTATAGAATGAGACTCGAGCTACTGTGTATAACAGATGGGGTAACTATATAGCTTTATCTACAGAAATATTATTTGACTCTGTGTTAATCAGAGCGAGTTATTATCTGTTACATTCTGTACTAGCTTGTAGTTAAGTACATGACTATGTTTACTGCACCTCTATATTTAGTTTCTTCCATCACATATTTTGTACGACCTTCACAAGCTTATAAATACCTTACCACCAAACAGCTATTGAATTCAGTCCTCCCTTATAACAGGTGTAAAATCAGTTTAAGTCACTCTATCTTCACTAAAACTATGTGCCTTGGATAAAAAAAAAGGGCACAGTTGAAGTTCTAAAGTCTCAATTTGGAATGAACTGGATAGGTAATTTTGTCCAGGTCACAAAACAGACAATATACACTCATAATTTGGTTTCCTCCATCATGATTTTGAAAAAAAAACCAATAACTCCCCCACCTACAGATATGGAAAAGATACCTCTGTAAATATCTTTATTATACCTTAATTGGTATATGGTGACATTGTAAGTTATATTCTAAATGTTTAGAGACATTTTTCCAGTTTCTTCCATTTCTTCCACTTTTAGGCGGACAAAAACTATTTCTTCCAGACGGTTTTTTCCATGGTTTTTACCATTTTCTTCCGCCCTCTGGAAGAAACCTCCCTGCACTCATTTAAACTCATTAATTATTAAAATGGCTGCCATATACACAGGTATGGTTCTAAATGGTATGAATGGATTTTCAGATATCAAAAATGTACTTTTAGGACTTTATTTTGTGTTTCTATGTTGATTACAAATAAAGATATTCCTTTTTCAAAATCTTTATAGCATTACATAAGGTAATTAATGGCTACCATATACATGGTTCTAAATGGCATGAATGGATTCCTGAGCCTCAGGAATGTACTCCTAGTACTTTATTTTGTGTTTCTATGTTGATCAGAAGTGGAGATATTGTCTCTTGAGGGGGCCTAGCAGAAGTAGTGCAGCATGCACATGGTAGGATAAAATGCATTTACTTGTAGATGTATTTTTGTACCCAATAAAGTACTTTAAGGTTTTATCACTGTGATAATCATGATTCCATAAATAACGATTTTTTTGATTTGGTAGGTATATCAATGACACTCCCAGTAAAAAAAAGACTTTTGAAGTTTTGTGAATTTATAATACAGGACCCCTGGCTACTAGGTCATCCTAGTTTGAGGGAGATATGTATGTACATAATGAGTGGCCACACAAACTAAATTCAGAATGATTAACATGCTGAGGCTTTTCAAAGAAGGGTTATGACTGTTTAAGTGCTGTGCCTGTGCCCTAGAATAGGACATACTATCATTTCAGAGTTGTCTATTCAAGACTACAACATAGTGTGACTTTTTTAACTGGAGAACCCTGTGGGGTACATGTAGCTAAATATCAGCCGATATTTGTGGCCATTTTTTATTTTTACATATTAGTGGCTGATTATACTGACCAGTAGTGGATCTCTCCTGATGATTATCCTAGTCATAGGCGTTGTGAGCTACAGTATAATGGTGTGCAGTGTCCCCCAGATGTTAGCCTTATGAGGTACACACAGTTACACAGAGTGTCCTTATGAGGTGCACACAGTTACACAGTGTGTCCTTATGAGGTACACACACAGTTACATTGTGTCTTCATGAGGAACACACACAAACAGTTACCCAATGAGTCCTGATGAGGTACTCTGATGTTAGCCTTGTGAGGTACACACACACAGTTACACAGTGGGTCCTTATGGGGTACTCTGATGTTTGCCTTGTGAGGTAAACAGACACAGTTACACAGCGGGACCTTATAGGGTACTCTGATGTTAGCCTTGTGAGATACACACACACACACAGTTACACAGTGGGTCGTTACAGGGTACTCTGATGTTTGCCTTGTGAGGCACATAGAACCCAGTTACACTGTACCTTCCAGTTACACACAGAGTCCTTATGAGGTACACACACACACAGTTTCACAGTGTGTCCTTACGAGGTACTTTGAAAGTACCTTATGAGGTACCCGAAAAGTACCTCATAAGGCAAACCTCATAAGGTGCTTCTCTCCCCGTAAATGGAGGTACCTCATAAGGGTACCTCACAAGGAATTTAATTCACAAGGACCAATTGTGGGGATGTGTGGCACAAGAAACAAAAAGAAAAGTGATTGTGTAAAACAGTTCAGTTTTTTTTCTTTGCGTCAAGTTCACCAGACAAAAGTTTGGTAGTGTTTTAGCTAAGCAGGCTTCATGTCTAACCATCCTTTTGAATTTCATATGCACCCCCATTTACAGTCAAGGTAAACCTTCTGTAATTACTCCAGGCAACTGAAAATTTACCCCAAAGTGGGTGTGTTCTGCCATTGTAAAAGTAATCTAAACGTTGACAAAATATGTGAAACCATATGATTCTTCTGTCTACAATGCACCTTGGAACTTTCAGCTTTAAACTTAGTTCGGGTAAAAAGGCATTTTTCATTCGAGCTAAATTTCAAGGCACTCAGGCATTGATTAAACCAGCTATTGCAAACATAGCTTGAATCAGTGGCACCTGCTCTTTTAATACTTGGAATAAAATCTTAAAGTGGATGCATTGGACAAGAGCAAAACCACTGACTGCAAACACCTCCTTCTGTTGCATATGTACAAAACCTGCTAATAGTAATTTAAGCACATTTGTATGTCAAATGAAATACAAGTGAAAAAAACCTGCGTTGTGTTGTGTTGAGTTAATAACACATTTCATTTCTTGTCGTAATTGTTAAATCACATGAATATAATGTCTCCCCTAAAATTTCATGGGTATTACACAAATGTCAACAACCAATCGAAACTTAAGAAATTAAATCATGTATAAAGCATCCAACAAGCAAGCAGTGCTACAAAACTAGGTTATACTTTCCCCTACCCCTAAAAGTTACATGGATATTACACGTCACTTCCTAACCACAAGGGGTTCCACTAAACCCAGCTATAAATAGTTCCAATAACAGCCACTAGGTGTCAGATATAAAGTCGTCATTAATTTTTAACCACAAGAGGGCTCCACTAAACCCAGCTATGAGCAGTTCCAATAATATCTACTAGGTGTCAGGGCACCAGTAGTTTTTTTCTCAACCACAAGAGGGTTCCACTAGTCTCAGCTAAAACAGTTTCAATAATATCCGCTAGGTGTTAGGTTGTCAAGGTCAAGGTCACATCATTGTTCCCTGACAAAAACACATTTGTTTATGTATTGTTGTTGTCATGGCAACTGTTTCTCACATCTTCATTTGCTACATTTCAAATTTCCTGCCTTTTAAACTAGACTCTCAGCCAATCAGAGCTCAAGAAACTAGGTCATGACGTCACTTCCGGTCTCTCAACCAATCAAAGCTCGAGATTTCCAGCCTTCAAAACTAGGTCACTTCCAGTTCCTAAGTATGTCAAATCGATTTCAGTAGCTGTACCTGTGCGCTGAGATTACCCCTATATACTACTCCTGGCCCCCAGCATGCCCCATGGCTGGCCTCATACATCCCCAGCCCCTGTGGAGGTACTCCCGTCCCCAAGCATGCCCCAGAGCCAACGTCATCCATCCCGAGCCCCCCCCCTGGAAGCACTCCCAGCCCCCAGCATGCCCCAAGGTAAACCTCATACAACCCAAGCCTCTCTGGAGGTGCTCCTGTCCCCAAGCATGCCCCATTGCGAACCTCATACATCCCCAGCCCCTCTAGAGGTAATCCCAGCCCCAAGCATGCCACAAGGCCAACCTCATGCACCCTAGCCCCTCTGGACGTAATCCCGGCCCCTAGCATCCCCCAAGGCCAACCTCATCCATACCCAGCCACCCCCTCCTGCCCCCCCAACATGCCCTAGGGCCAACCTAATACATCCCCAGCTTCCCCCCCCCCCTGCAAGCACTCCCAGCCCCCAGCATGCCGTAGGGCACAGGAAACAACTTGCCGCGCCACCTGCAATGTAAGCAGCAACTGCTTTCCCACGCCGCCCATGGGAAGAGGATGGCATTAAAACAACTGCCCCATGCCCCGGGGGCATTACTAGTACCTATCAATGGCCCCCGGCTCTTCAATACTGCTCTTGGTTATAAAAAACAACAGCATGCCCTCATGCCCTCATGTCTGTAATTTAGCCTATTAGTAGGCCTACTACAACATGTCCCTAGGGCATCAAAAATACCACTAATGCTCATGGGGCATAGCCTTGCCTTTTATGTACTTCTATATACTACAACTTACTGTGTCATGCCCCTGGGCATCACACACAGCACCGATGCCCCTGGGGTATTGCCGCTAGCCCATTCATTACTCTCTTACTACAATTGTCAACAAAGATTGGCTGTGACTAGTACAAGCGCAGTGAATAATATTCAAGCAATACATTAACAATGACCTGTGATCTTCGTGTAAGTCTATTTCAAGTTTATCACAAGTATTCATGCAAGATGATAAAGCATATTACTTGTAATAATACACATTGTTGAAACATGAATTTCAATGTCAATCATCTGATTGTTCCCCTGAACATGTAGTATTGTATTAGGTACACAAATTGAGACAATAGTTCAGCAAGTGATACGATGATGCAAGGGTCCTGAAAGAAACTCCTTAATGTTGCACTCTTGCCCTGCTTGCTAGTGCCTTCCGACTGTCCATATCTTCTGGCCCATCTTCTCTGGGGACTGGATGTCAGAGGTGTACTGGAATTCAGGGTACCCTTCCAATATACGGATCCCAAGCAAATACCTGAAAAGGGCATCCTCATGGTAGTCCTCGCAGAAGGCCCTGGTGTCTTCTTGGTACCTACCTTGCCGAGCGTACATTGGCCATGTGTCAAATTGACTGAGTCCTAAGAGGGTAAACAGCTTGTCCATCTGTTTCCCATACGCACCACCCATTTTTGCGCAACATCTCTTTCAAAACAATATATTTGTATGAATATACAGAAGTAAAGGTATCTCTCTGAATTATGGCTACTATATTACCGTAATCTCGTGCATCTGTGTTATAGAGGAGGTTTTAGTTCTCCCTGGATCCACAATTGGGACATCAAGACCTTTATTTTGATATTTCACATGCCCCCAAGTCATAAACTTAAGGGTGGACAGGAGGATCTGTGGGGCCTAAGCAGCATGTGTAACCCATCCTTACAAAGTGGTACAGACTTGCAGATAGGAAATGTTTAGATATTGCCAGATCTTTTAAAGCTCATGAGCTATCATCATGTATTGGGTAGATTACCGTAAAGACGACCGTTCCTGTGTAGGTTTTCAATAAGGGTCATGTAGTAGCTTATATCTTTGAGTCTAATAGGCCTTTAGGGTTCCCCAAGGTACTAAGTGAAAGACAATCATTTGGGCTTTTGGACCAATTACCTTTCTCAAATCCATGTGTAAACCTTATCTACTGTTTTTTATAATTTCTAAGACCATCTTAGTTAGTCTATTTTCACCTTGAGATGACCACCTTGCACCTTGAGCTGACCACTTAATAACTACCCTTTTAATGGGGCTATGTTCATTAAACTATCATTTGAAAAAAAAGAATAGATATGCAGTAAAATGGCGTAATTATAACTATTGGATAGGATAGATTAAAGGGAAGTCCTGGGAGGTGGTGCCTTTAGCTGTCCCTTTGACCCAGTGAGCAAGTGGGGGGTGGGATAGATCTAAAGAAAGCTCTGGAAGTTGGGGGGCATGTAGATACTTGGTAGACATTGGACAGAAATACATTGTTTTCGTATAATTAATATCTAAAACTCTTTATTTAATCATTCAGATTTATGGGCAAAAAGAATCGTAATGAATATACCAATTTAACATAGATATTTATGTGCAAAATTTGGATAATGCAAAGTGTTTGTTATATATTCATTCTTACAGGATCACATCTGTACCCTCTTATGTGTTCATTGACTTATTTAGATGACTATATTGCTGGCATTTGACCTCTTAGAATGTCTCTACTTTGCTCAACTTGTATACAACGAATTTTGGTTACAACAAACTTTTTGGTCTGAAATTAGGTGTTTGTTGCACCAGAGTTTCACTGTATATGAGAGGTGGGAGTGAGGATGACCAATACATAAAGCTATGTTATAACATTAAATCACCACATCATAGATATCATTGAAAGTCCAGCACATGCTCTCAAATGTTATAGGAAGAGCTATAACTCTATTCCCAGCCTTCCTTTGGAAATATTTAATGTTGGTGATCTACCCAAAATAAGAATTAACATCTGGGAAGCATCAATCTTTATTATGGGTTCATGTCCTCTTCCTTATTATAGACAACATATCAACTGCACTAGCTACAGAAATAATCAGAGAGAAGCACACCAATGAAAGTCTGGACAAAAGAATCAACTTTGATTCTCAGCATGTTAAATTAAAGATCCTCTCTGTTGATGAAATCAGCATCGTAATCCGAGATGAGCTGGAGCAGTCTCATCGATACCAGGCAGGGCTGCATAAGCTGGGTGGGGAAGTGATCACTGATGAAGAACTGATAGGCCCAGGTGAAGCCAGGAAGTACATCGTAATTGGTGGTCAGGCTGGGATAGGGAAGACAACCCTTGTTCAGAGAGTCATAAGGAAATGGGTCATAGTGAATGGGCGGTCCAGTTCAAGGCAATCTTTCTGCTGTACCTTAGAGTTCTGATGGCCATCACAACAGATGTGGACTTTGTACTACTGCTGTCTCGATATGCTGTCTATGCCATAGGTCACTGTATGTCTACCCTCACAGTCCGCTGGCTGGAGCAGAATCAGCGACAAATGGCATATTCCTTAGTTAGTTATATGTATGTGAATCATATTAGAATGTACCCCAAAGTATTTTTGTCCCAGAGTTACATATAAACCTTGGTTTTGTATAAAAAAGAATTGCACAAAAATTCTAGTTGCAATAACCAGATACATTTGAAAAGAGTCCATTTAACCTCCACATATCAAGAAAGTGCGTTTTTTTTGTATGTAGGGGATTTCATATTATAAGATATTATGGACAACTTATCCACAACCATTTCAAGATTAATTTTAGCATTGGTTTCTATGTTATAACATTAAATCACCACACAGATCGTGTTGACGAACCCAAGGGCTTTGCTGACTACATGGAGGCCAACAGTTCTACGACTCCTCTTCCCATTGTGTCACATCAAGGTATGGTGATACAAAATATTACTATCCTGGTACTAACTTACTTGCATAAAAACAACTTTTCTAATGTTTTGAAAAGGTTTGAGTGAAAAAAAGACATACATAGAAATTCAGTTTAATGTTGAGAAAAATAAGTTTCCATATATTCTAATGTTTTTCAACCTACAAGAACAAAGTTAAGTTCTTAAACACCAAAACTATGTGTATTTGTTACCTAGACATTTAATTTTTTTTATAGTCTAATACAGAGAAAAATATTTTTGATGCTTTATCAAATGTTGGTAGAATTCACAAACCCTAAATTGTTTTTCTGCCCAGTGGAAATATCATGATTAAGTCTTTTAAATCGATAGTACTCATCACCCAGAAGAACCTTTGTTAAACTATATAATATTTAATAGCTTTCACAATAGGTTTTCCTTTGAGGATGTACTTATAAATGTACTTACCTCCCCTTGGAGGCCATTTCACCGCGTTTATTATAAAGCTATTAAACACGGACCTCGAACATGGACCCAACAATGGACTGTAATTTTTTTTTTCTTCAAAACGTTTCTTTTGTCATTCCGTTATGCCCTCCGGGTTTTCATAATAAACGCGGACCCTTTCTAATAAACGTGGATCCTTTATATTAAACACAGACCTGGGAACACGGACGTCCGTGTTCTACCCTCCGTGTTAATTCAATTTTTTTTAAATTTAGCGCCAAATCCGTGTTTTACTTTCGGGGATCCCCGGGCTTTCCCCTGTGACGTCATGAATTATGGGATATCTATGGCCGCCGTCACCTTCCGGAATGCGGATTTCTTTGTCGACGAGGGAGTGAAAAAGGTCCAAAAATGCCTAAAGCGATGGATAAGGTAAGCTTAACCATGAAAAGATGTTTCTGTCTTACGAAGTAGGTCATGTGGCATAAAAATTAGGATGTAATTCGAAGTTTGATAGTGTTTTTCGACAAAAAAGCAAGGTGTTTAGGTCAGTGTCAGTTGAGTGATTTCATTCTGGTTGTCAAATGTACAAGTAAACAGAGTCGATAAAACTTCCCCTCTTAACTGTGCCACTTACCTTATTGTTCTTTCATATCCTCTTACCCAGAAAGCCTGTGAAGGGGAAGAATATGACGAAAACGAGGGCTACTATGAAGAAGAAGACTTGGAGTATGAGGAATATGTTGCGGAGGAGGAGGAATACGATGAATCATTGAAACCTTCTGATTTTCCCGGTGCTGGCGGTGGCACCCAAGACATTAACTACATGGTGTACTTATATAGAAATTCTCTAGAAAAGAGGTTACATGATGAAGAACTATCAAAAAAAAGACAGCGTGGCAAGCCCCCAAGCAGGGAACATATGCATTATGGCATACCCATTAGGAGGTCTGCCTTTCCACCTCCTCCTGAAGATGACCTTTCAAGAGATCCTTCTTACCTTCCTGACGAAGAATTCACTGCTCCATTTAGCCCAAGGGGTCGAGGCAGGGGGGAAAGAGGAAGCCGTGGATCAGGTGCCAGCAGGCCTAGGGGTAGGCCCCGAGGATCTGTGGAGCCCGTGGAGCCCGTGGAGCCCGGGGAGCCCGAGGAGCCCGTGGAGCCCGTGGAGCCCGTGGAGCCCATGGAGCCCAGGGTTCTGTCTGAGGACGTGGGGGTAACACATCTAGAAACACATCCATTTCATCCTCTTCTGACGTGCAGTTGAAACATTGGAATAAGGCTGAACTGAAGGCACTTATATATGGTGCCAACCACCTTAAGCCTGTACTGAAAGGCAAATTTAAGTCAAGCAGCGACGGTACTGTCATGAAGAAATTAGGGTGGGAGGAGTTGTCAGGTAAGTCTTTATGTTTATTTTAACTGTATTCTGCATGTCAACTCATTGTCTCAAAACAAGGATTTCCTTCCTAAAATTTATATATGCTTTATTCAAAAATAAGAACTGTACTGTCTTTAAAATATTAAAGGAAAACATTATATGATCATGAATAACCCCAAATTTTGAAACGTTGAGATGATATCAAAATACTTCTACTATAACAAAAATAACTTTACTCCACGTCTGTTGTCCTAGTTGTCCCTGTTATTTAATAATTATATAATATAATAAAATGAAGATAAATAAAACTTTTCTCATCTTTCACAGAATATGTGGAGTCAATGGGTAAGAGAGAATGGTCGTCTAAGCAGTGTAAGGACAAGTTATTATACTTCGGACAAGACGCAAAGAAAAAGGTAGGTTACATAGCTAGCTTTCGATTTTTCCCCAAATTGCTCATAGTGGTAAAAGAATGCAGAAGTAGGTCAACATATGTGGGCTCCCATGTTATTTGTATTTAAAGTGGTGAAATACCATATCCCCTACCTTCTTGTGGTCCATTCTTTTATTTTTTGTGTCCGACTTGGATTTTTTTTCCCTTTTTTCATTATGTTAAGTGTAATAAAGACTTGTGTTTAAACTTTTCCAGAGGCAATATATAGACAGCAAATACAGGTCAGGGAGTGCCCAGAGGAAGCCAGAGGATTATCTCACAGATCTAGAGCAAGGTATACTGGATTGGTGTGGAGAGGGCGTCGTCTTGGGTGAGTTTTTAAAAAAATTGGTGATATTGTATAATTTCCTTTTTTAATGGCCGACTGCTTTCAAAACCACATGCAGAGTTCAATGAAGTTCAATTTTCTTCATACAATGGCAGTTCTTTTTATTTCATCTCACAGCTCCTTTCAGCTAATATATATCTCTGTATCCCTCCTTTCAATAAAATAATCATAATCATTTTTTGGTATTAATATATATTGCAGGAATACCTGGCATGCAGCCCCCTAACCTCAAGGGAGGAGGCAGGACAGAGGAACCATGGGCGTGCTATAACCCTGACAGACCAGACCGGGAGAATTATGCTGCTTTGGAAATGCCCAGCGATGCCATGAAAGCAGTTGTAGACGGGAATTTACTTGCGGTCGATGAAGACGGAGGTAAGCGAACTGTCCCCTATGTCTCAAATAAATTCTCCTTTTTACATTATTTAATCAAGAGGAATTTCCATATTAAACCAAAAGGAAAAAGGAGAATGCCTAGAGAAATAAATGCGTAAAATAATCTGGTGCAATGTTAGTTTTGGACTATGCTATATATATATATATATATATATATATATATATATATATATATATATATATATCACATGAATGTTTTCTTTACTTTGTCTTTCTTAATAGGACAAGAATATCAACAATAAATATTTTTTTAGATCCTATGATGGATGAGGCTGAGTACAATGAGCTGCCTGACCAGGCCGAGGTTGAGGAAGAGCACGATCCCACCAACGCAGTAGACCACTACATGCATCAGCAGGAGGAGGAGGAGGAGGGGGGGAAAGAACCAGAGAGTCTTCCTGGCAAGGCCAACGAATCTCTTCCAGATGACAATGATCTCCGTAGTCCACCTCATAAAAGTGTAACCAAGGTGACCATGTTAAAATTTAACAAACGTGAAAACGATAAAAAGTTGGGAATAGCCCATAAAAAGAAGGAGAACAAGGAGGACGAGGCTTTGTCTCCTCGCGCCAGAGAGAGGGCCGAGAGGAAGAAGTTGCTTTTAGAGGCAGCAAGGAAGCTGGTAGAAAGGAACACTCCCAAAAAACCCCCCGCAAAAAAACCTGTTCCTCAGCCTCAGCCTCCTGTTATAGAGAAGGCTACCACCTCTTTGAAAAGAAAGAAAGTTGTACCGGCGAAACCTGTGGTCAAAGAGAAGGTCCCTGAGCATGAACTTCCTGATACTTTACCTGACATTAAAGCTGGCCCATCTAAACATATCACAGAGGACGTTCTGGACACTGAACCTGCCACCAAGCGAAAGAGAACCTGAGCTCCATCTTTTTCAAGTATTATAGATGACATTAACATTTCAGGAGTAGAGGAGAACGATGAATCTTCTGTTTTTATTACCAGTACACCTGCTTCTGTATTAAATAAAAAGGTGCAGGAGACAGCAGCTAACAGTAAGCGGACAGTTGAAAAGAATTCCTCCCTTCGTTCAGATCATGATAGTTCTCACAGTAAAAGGAGGAAACTGTTTGATGGACTAGGTGACGGGTGGAAGGCAGAAATGGAAGCTGCTACTCGGTCTTTGCTGGAGCAGAACACAGAAATAATATTGGAGCAAAATAAAAAAGTATGTGACTCTCTTCAAAAACATCAAGACAAACTTGCTCAAAATACTCAGGAGATCGCGTCTATAATGGTCAAGGCTCTGAAAGGGGTGACCCAAGGGTTGACAAAGTCTTTAAGTGAACATTTAAATGAAACACAACAGTGCCTAATGTCTCAGAGGGACACAATGCTTGAGCTACAAAGGAAAGCATTAGACCTACCTAAGGAAGAAGCTGAGAAAGATAGTGTAGCGCTTGCAAACATCCACACAGAATTGACAAACCAGATAGTGGGAAAACAAGTGCAGACAGTAAAAGCGCTAGATAAGTTGAGTGACATAATGACCGAGAACAGTCAAAAATTGACAGATGCCCAAACTAAGATGAATGTGGGTTTCATAGGGATGCAGGATTGTGTGTTATCTTTGTCCAAGTCATTTAATGCTATGACTATCAACGCTGACAATCTACAAAAGCGGTGTGACACTGGTCTCCAAACTGCAGCCACTGCTGACAACATTCTCCAAAAAATAGTTGAAACAGTGGAAAAGCTGAATGAGGCCGTGACACACTCTGTCGACCTATACATATCAAATCGTGAGTAATTATGAAAATATTTTCTGTTTTTTTTCTTTTTAAAAGATATCACCAATTTAATATAAAGGTGTACCTTGGTCATCAGGCTTCCAATAACATTTATTTTACCTGTATATCCATAGCTCACAGTTAATAAAAACGGACCTCTGTGTTCTGTCAATTATCTGTCTATGAAAGTGCTGTACTTAAAAACCTAAGTCCAGGAGGCCATTTCACCGCGTTTATTATAAAGCTATTAAACACGGACCTCGAACATGGACCCTAGAGGAGGAAAACACACTAAAAGGAAATGGTATGTTTTGTGCAGCTGATAATATTAACTATTTCAATGTTTATTTAAATATATTCAAATAGGTAGAAACCTTGTCTTTGTAGGCATGCAGACTGCACCGCCTGTCCAAGAAGTTAACCATGATCAGCAACAAGCCGGAACACCTGAACCACACCCGCCATCAGAGACAGCTGAACCAGACACTCCTGAACCTAGCCTACATGCACCAGATCAACGAGACACGGACGATAAAAAAGCGACAGAGGACAGGTACAAGCCTGCAGTCTTGACCCTCCATCCTTCTAACGTGGCCGCTTTCCTCACTCACCCAGAAACTCACGGAGGTACATAATTTCAGGATTTTTTGTTTTCGTTTTTAACTTTGGACAGAATATGTATGTCACTAAATACCTATCTGTGTTATTCCTTGGTACATAATGAACCAAAATTTGACACAATTCTTCATAAAAAAAATCTTTATATCATATTGTCATCTTTCTTTTGTAGATATTGGTTCCACATACCACACCACAGAGCAGCCGTTCAATGACGTTGGAGGGGGTAATTCTTTGCTTATCCCGGGATCAGGTAAATAAAAAAAGCTCTCATAAAAAATAAACTGCTTTCATGGAAAATTTATTTCATATAATTCCTTTGGCATACTATCTGTTGAGTGAGACTATTTTGACACTATATCGGATTTAATATGTCAGAAAAGGAACCCATGTCTGCTGCTGGTTTAATTAAACATTAAAAAGTTGGACGTATCGACTCCAGCGGGTAAAATAGAAGAAAGCAAGTTAACTTAGTAATCTTTTTTTGGGTTTTAACAGCTATTTGTCGAGAGGCCAGTGAAAGTAACGATGGAACAGGTTTGCCTTCGTACTTGGTCAGACACAAAGATGAATTCACCATAGTCCAGAACACAGGGGAGGTACCTGATGGACCCATACCTGGCACAGGTCATAACCAACTATCACAGGCAAATACAGAAGGATTAGGTTATCAGGGGGTGGCGGAGAACTGTGCCCTAGGAGAAGTAGTAGTTGACAGTGCGGCAGCACAAGAGACTGAGGCGCCACGAGAGACTCAGGCACCACAAGAGAATGAGGAAGCACAACATACAGAGCCAGAACAAGACGAGGACGACGCTAAGTGTACAGGAGATGACAGTAGTATATACATGCAAAGTCAGCGCAATGGATTAGCTACTAACTAGGTCATGACCTACTGGTAGACCGGAAGTAACCTAGTTTCAGCCAATCAGAGGGCTGGATTTGACAGGAAGTGACGTCATAAGGTCATGACCTAGTTTTTTCGACCAATCAGAGAGCTGGATTCCATTTGACCTAGTGACCTGACCTAGTTGCATAAATTAAAAGAATTGCGCAATACCTAGGGTTGACCTACTTGCAAACCGGAAGTGACCTACTAACCTACTTGCAAAAACGTATGACCTACGTATGAGGGTGCATTGCGCAATGCTTGTAAGAATTTACACAATGTTCTGATGCAATACTTTTATGGATTTACGCAATACTTATGACTCATTTTGTTATGTCTCTTCATTTCATGCATTAAAATAAAACACAACTCATCTATTTCACATAACAGATTATATTTTTATTTGACACAATATTTACAGATGAAGACAGATTTTCCATTTCCGGGGCGTGCACATATACTACAGAAACATTTGTTGTGTGTGAATTTACTTGCTTGATACCAGCTTTGACCAGTGAGACTAGTTTTCCATGTGTTGTGGAAACAATAACTGTTAAGTTTGGCTATGTTAGATATAGCATGCTCGAACAAAGCCTGGGCCAGGAAGTAAGTTTGACTGTTTTTGGGTCCAGGTAAAAGACCAGATAAAAAACCATCCTTAAAGTTTACCTCGAAGGAGAAATGATTTCTCACTCCAGGTATACTTAAGGCGTGAAGTTCCAGTGAGACCTGCAGACATGTGAAACAAATAGTTTTAGCAATAGCAGATACTTCCAGTTTACAATTACACTGACAAAACACTCCTACTATGGGATTACATTCTAACTCTTGGAGAGTAAGAGCAAACTTTCTTACACTTCCTAAAGTGTACCTTGTGTAGTGTCTTGGGCAGCCAGGTTCAGTGTGCAATTGATATACTCCTATACACCAATCATGCAATATCAAGTTAACTTTTTTCACTCGACAATAGTACATGCAGTTTCTGTAGGCGTCCCAAAAAGCTGAAGAGAAATATTTGTACATTTTAACACTAGTTATACAGTGGTCAACAGTGTCTGGTTCAGCTCCTCTAAAATAACCAATGTTTTCTGCAGGTATTATTTCCCAAAAGAAATTCTCTGAACATCCACATGCTACAGAACTTATATCATTGTCAGGTGTTATAGAAGAAGCTTGATTATATGAAGCATCACTTTGTAAAACTGGACGCATGTAATAGTCATAAGGTGGAGTTTCTGTGGTTTGCTCCACAAGCATAGCTTCTAAACTTTCCATGTTAAAATGGTTGCTTAAATCTAACCAGATACTAATAATCTGGTGAACGTGACGCTATGAGTCAAGAAATCTGGTACCACTTTTTTCTGTTCCAACTTAATTTCTTCAGCGCCGGATTTTTTTTTTATTTTTGTGGTGAACATGTACAGCGTTCACTTTTGTGAAAAGTTTTTTTTTATTTTTTGGGTGATACAGTTCACTTTTTTTTACTTTTTTGTCAGTTTTTTTTCATGATACAGTACACATTTTTTTACCTTTGTTGTTTATTTGAAAAATGTTCATTTGAACAAAAAATATTTTCCAGTTTAACACTGTTTTCTATGGAAAAAAATGTTCATTTGAACAAATGTTCGTTTGAACAATTGTTCAAATGAACATTTTCCATTTTAACACTGTTTTCTATGGGGAAAAATGTTCATTTAAACAAATGTTCGTTTGAACAATTGTTTAAATGAACATTTTTCATTTTAACACTGTTTTCTATGAAGAAAAATGTTCATTTGAACAATTTGTTTAAAATTTTTTCTTTTAACAAAATGTACAACTGGAAGTGAAACTAGAAAAAGAAACCATTTTTTTATATAGAAAGGGGTAGGGTGCTTACACCGTCTTCACATACTTGTCTCTTTATGTACTGATAGGTTAGACCTTGTTTCCTTTGAGAGTAAGTCGTAACGCTGTGGTTAACTACTTTAAATCCTTTGTTGACTACCGTGACAACATTTTCACTGTCCAGTACTTCTTTGTACTTGTCAGTGGTCAGGGGGTTTTGTTTTTGAATTACACCTTTGCAACTCATTTTAACGGGCACATTCACTCCTGTGCCTATGTAACATTTGGAGTTTAAGGCAGTCATTTCATCACCTTCCCACTCCACTTTGAATAACCCGGGGGTTCTCTTGTCAAACGCCAGACGGCTCTTACAGCATGGTTGAGGCAGCCACAGCTCACCCAAAACTTTGGTCTGAACATAGGTCTCTCTGTGGTGACTGTTGTCACATGATTCAGAGGGCAACCATTTGTGACGTTCTCTGAAGAAAGCTTCACGTTTTTCAGGAATAATTACGTCTTCTATGTTCTCTGCACTTAAAGCAAAGTAAAAACTGTCAGTGTCCATTTCACACATTTCAAAATCTTTCTCGTCTATGTATTCAAGGAGAAAGTCGTAATAGAAAGCCAACATTTTAAGTTTGGCATATTGGTATACCATGAACCCTATTTGAACTGGGAGGTCGTAGGTAATGGAGGTGGGCAAACAGGACAGTTCTACCGTGTTGTCACTTATGTCTTGCACATCTTGCACTGACCAGTGCATGGCCAAATGTCTTGCCTTAGAGGGGTGAAGATACTTTGTTTGAACAAAGTTTTGTTTGTTGCATATGGTTTTTCCGTATGAACCATTTCCCAAAATTTTGTACAGATCTGACAGAATCTTACAGTCTATGTTTTCATCTCCCTTCCTCCTAGCTTTGGTCACTTCGTCCATGAAGGGTAAAAAAGTCTTTTCTGGTGTGTATTCTATGAGAAGGTGTACTGTTATAACTACCAAACCTTTCTCCAGGTACCACTTCAAGAGAGGAGTTCCCAACAAAATTCCCTCTGCGTGGTAGCTGCCTATAAGTTGGCGTTGGGGTTGTTTCAGCTTACCTGCTGCTTCCAGGTAACGTTTCATATGTTCACCTACGTCATTTTTTCCTACTAAACAGTTTTTGAAAATAGGTGTCATTTCACTGAATTTTTCTTTCAAAGATTCAGGTGTTTCTATGTCTACCTTGATAAGTCCAAAAGTTGTTCCTCTAGAAACCCCTCTCAGTATTTCATCCTGACTTTTTCTGCCTTGGCACAATGGTCTTTTAATTTCCCATTCACTTTTTGTTTTTCTGCACGAGTTTTCAGTTTTTTCTTTCAGCCACATACACTCATACTTTTCCTCTACTTGGTAACCTAACGACTGAAGATATAGGGTAGTTAAAATGGTATTTTGGTTTTTTTCTTCTAACCATGCCTTTCCATTGGGGTCTCTCAAAACTGATTTAGTGAGGTGACATATGTGACCATGCCAGTAGCACCCGTGAAACTGGTATACTTTTTTTGAAGCTGGATCATAGCCGTCCACTTTTATTTTCCTTGAACCCAATACTACTTCCCCGTAGTTGTATTGGTGTAATATCTTCACTTTGTCTGTCACAGTTTTGTATCGCAACCATTCTGTGGCTGAGTAGCTAATCTGTTGACTGCAGACAGCTTAAAAATCGTTTTCTTTCCTGCGCACCACATAATAACCTGTGCAGTGTTCTTCACCCATGCACTTGAGGTACAAGCTGTTAGCATCTACCCCTACTATGTGTCTGCATACTTTGCTTTGTGGCCCGTATTTTTTTTGTCTTATTCTTGTTTCTCCACTTTTGTGATGTCTGTGAAAAATAATAGAGGGACCCCCTACTAAGTTGCGTCTGAGCAAGGAGTGAACATTCTTTTCTTTCTCACCAAAAAGAATGTAAGGTGTGGCATTAGGTGCAGTGTTGTTGAAAAGAAACTTCAAGGTTAAACCTGGCAAAGTTAAACCGTCTTTGAACATGTCTACCCCACGATCTATAAAAAATTTTGTGTGCTCGTTTATGGCTAAAACAAAGGGTTTAACGTCCAGGTTGTTGTAATATATCAAGTAGTCCTTCATAGTTTTCATTTTGTTTTCTGTCCAGACCTTTTTACATTCAAGATAATCTTCTTTGCTTATTCCACCACCCGACAAAGAACTGTAGAAGCAGTGGCGTGGAGGAAGAGCTTTGTTGTTCAGTTTTCTTATGTTGTCCATCCACTCGTAGGGAAAAAAACCTTTTTCAGCTTTCCCTTTTAGAAAGGCTTTCAGGTAGTTTGCGTAGGAATAACCTGGTGCCAAATAGTTGAACATGTCAAGGAAAAGAAGATGGTCTGTGTAGACTGCTATGTACTTGTTGCATTTTTTATGGTTTTCATTTCTGTCTTGTCTGTGTCTATAAAAAAAGAATGAAATTCCTTTTTTATCAAATTAATGTCATACTTTCCAGAGTTGAAATTTTTTTTGTTCTTTGCTGGAAAAACTTTGCTAGCTTTATGTTCTAGTTCCTTTTGTTTTTCTTCTAGAGAGTCTAGTTCGTCTAAAACATCTTTAAAATTCTCTTTCACCTGTTCTCCTATCAACTGCCCCAAGTTGTTTATGTGTTCCAACACATTTTTAACCAAAGGATCGTCGTCCCTGTTGGAATTTCTGACAAAACACACTGGTTCTGTATGCCCAGGAAAATCAGAAGCTACACTGGCAGAAAGGGGTATGTGAGTTTTTTCTATCACAGTGTTAGCATTTTCTGGGGACCAACTTTCAGGTTGGACGAAATAGCTTTCAAAGTCAAAAACAATTTTATAGGGGTATATTTTTTTCTCAGGTGAACAAACTATTCCCAGTTCCTCTAAAACTTGAAAAACTGTTTTGGATGGATTGTAAGCTCCACCTTTGTACCTGAAGCTGACTTTGGTGCAATCTTTTTTCACCCCATTGTGTTGTTTTAAAAGGAAACTACGAGTGAAAACTTTATGACACTTTTCACAGGGGTACATTTTACCATACAGTCCCATGTTAGTTATTAAACTTACATGGTTTCTGTGTAAGTTCAAGTTCATGATTTTTTTGGATGAACACATGTTTGACCTTATAATTTTAGGTCGCCCCTTTCTTTTACCAAAAGAGGGAAGGTAAAAAATTCTTATGTTAACTTCAAACATCTTTTCTAACCTGTCTAAATCTTTTATGTCAACACCCTCAAAAGTCTCCTTGTTCACCCCTGGATAGGCTTCAAGGAAAAGCTCTTCAGTTTTTTCTAAAGATTCATACAGGAAGAAAGACAGACATCTAAAGAAACACAAGTTGTCCTTGTATGCCCTTTTGGTTTTAGGGTCTCTGTGAAAGTGTTGCATTCCTCTTTGTCTTAAACCTGGTGGAACAGTTTTCATTTTACCTAAAAGATATTCTCCTCCCGTAGCCCTTATGAGGGTGATGTTGGCGTTCACGTTGCCTATTACACTCCATTTAGTAGAGGGTCTTTGAGTGTCTTCTTTAATGTTGTTTTCTATTAAATCTAAACACTCTGCAAAGTCTTTGTCGTCCCTTATAAAAATGTAAGGGTCTCTATGACTTTCACTGTCATAGAACAAAGACGAGTTGTTGGCAGAAGCATGAAAGTACATGACTTTCTCTTCTTCTTCCTCCTTAGAGGAAGACAACAACCTTCCAAAAGAGACAGCCACTTTGTAAGCCATAACTTGATTTCTATGAATAGAGGTAAGCGCCTCTGTTACCTGTTTGGCTCCCAAGTCTTTGTTAAAACTTGTCATTCTGACGTTGAAAATGGACTGAAGCTTACCAAGCACAGCCAAACCTGAAGCTATGGACTTGAAGTTGTCACGGTAACTGCTTTTATGCAAAGAATTTATTTCTATTTCTTTTGGAAGTTCTAAGCTGTCGGAAAAAGTTTCTCTTCTACAAGAATCTGAGTTACATAGAGTTTTTCCACTGTTTTCTACAGTAACCAAACATGGAGGTCTAGGGGTGTTACACATTGGACAGTTGAGGGTGTAAAGTTGTTTTACCTTTTCGGGCGGCATTTTTTTTTTAAGGTTTCTTTTTCTTGTTTCACTTTATATTCAATATACAAACTTATAAGTAAAACCTAACCTAAGTATACATGGAGTACATTTAGAACTTAAACCTACGCTGGACTATGTTGACTGAAGATGGAGTACATTTAAATCTAACTACGAATTAGCTGATATACATGATAATGTAAAAGCACTAAACAAGGAGCTGTTGACCAGACACTATACAAAGTTGACCACTTACCCAGAGTAGAAATCGGTCGTCTCGTCTAGGAAGGGACCAACTCGTGATTTTATGTCCTCCAGAATGAAGGGGGACACAGTGTGTCCGCAGTGTGTGGCTGAGGGGGGCATCCTGTAGCTGGAAGACACCGAGGCGTTCATCTCCTCCACATAGCTGGTTGTTCCTATGTGAACTTTAGGAGTTCCCTTGTACAAGTTTACCAGGATCATAGCCCGGCCTCCACTGGGGTCGGTGCAGTCTTGGTTCAAGGACAACAAAAGATTATCCACCTTCCTCTCTCCAAGGGCAGCTAGGCGGTGTAACTCCTTGTACTTTCCAAGGATGCACTCTATCTGGTCCACTAAGTTCCTGAACTCACGCGCCTCTAGGTTTAAGCACCGCTCGTAAGGTTTGTCCAGGTAGGTTCTCAAGCATACTCCCCTGATGCTAGGTTCCCTGTATATTTCTATGCAGGCGTTGTTATCCCCTTCCGGATAAAAAACTTGGTCGGGGGCAGGTGACTTTTCTTGGAAACCAAATCGAGCAGGCCATTTTTTTGCCACCAAAGGCACTGACCTGAAGCCCACAAACTTGCTGGAAGAACTGGGGGCAGTGCCCTCCCCAAACTTTTGCCTGTGTGACTTGTCTTTAGAAGAAGCAACACCTGGGACAGAACCAATTGGCTCGGGACCATAGGATGAAGTCGCTGAGGAAACTGAAGCAGGGGTAGAGACAGGGGTTTTCTTGTGGTAGGCGTCTTTTTTTCTTAGGCTCCCCTTCTCTCTCACCGGAACAGTTTCTTTTTTCCGGCGGGCTTTTAAGAAGCAGCTCCTCTACCGGAACCGGGAGAGAGTACAGAGGAGAAGGGCCGGTCAGATCTATAACCTCTACCTGTAAATACCCCCCGCGGGGAGCAGGTGAAGGTGTCCCTTGTGTTAAGTCCACCACTTCTATGGGGTTGACTGCCGGTGATGAGGTTGTGAGGTCTATGACCTCTGTTGGACTGACCTGGGGAGAAGGTTCCTCCGGAGTCACGGGCGAGTAAGAGGCGGACGTAGGTGCTTCAGTGGGGGGTTGGTAGTTCAAAGGTGCCGGGGGATTGATGTATTCCCTGATGTCAAAATCGCCGTTGCCAGCTTCCTGAGGAGTGCGATCCCTGACGCGATCCAGGAAATCAGTGATTTCGCCATGAAGAGCTGCAAGAGCGGCTTCCTGTTCTCCTGCATCAGGCACTTCAGTTGGAAGCCGAGCAGGAGTTGCAGGTGGTTTATCAGCTGAGGCTGGAGAGGTAGGAGGAGGGGCGATGCCCGACGTCTTTTCCACTGTCTGTTTAGAAGTAGTAGAAGTCAGTGGAGCCAGTTTTTTAGCTCCTCCTCTCCTGACACTAAGTCCCGTCTTCATGCGACCAGGCATTGTTCTCCTTGAAGATGAAAGGGTGGCAGGGCTGGAAGGTGCAGGAGCAGGACGGCGAACAGCAGACAAACGTCAGAAAAGGTTTGATGAAGATCGAGCAGCTCAAGCCTTCTTTATAGTAACTATCCTGATACGATCCTGGGACGTTCCCCTGGCGTTCAGATAACATACAACCACGTCCATGAGTCGTAGATAACCGTGCTTTTCCATTCATAGTATGTTTTACACTTAGACAGTGTTGTTTTGGAAAAAAAGTAAAAAACTTAACTCCAATAAAAAAACGTGATAACGCTCAGTCAACGTTCAGGGGGAGGCTTGTAAAACGAATCTTGTTGTTACCATTCTGTGATTAACGCAGACCATTCGTCATTTATCAGAACTAGCTTCTCTCAAGCAGACATGGCTAACTTTTGTCCTTTGCCTTTGTCTTTGACCGTAGGTCACAAAAGGCGTCAGGAGGTGTTTATTTCAGACATCAGGAGGGGCGTAGAAGAAGGTAAGGTTTGGGCTGTGTGGAAATTCTGTCCTGAAAATTTGAACAGGGATCTTTACATCCCTCCTAACTGTAACTTCAAACAATGCTTCTTGCACAACCAAACCACTGCATTGGTTACTAGTGGGCCATCTGTGAAAAAACTTATCTCAGAAAATGGGGAAAGTTTTTTTTCAGGTGTTCTTTTGGGACATGGTGCCATGGTACACTTGATGTCGAGACATTCCATTTCCTCTGGAAGTTCAAAAAAATTCATCTCAGACAGACAAAAACCCTTTTTTCTAAGGGATCAACCTTTGGGGGGAGGGCCTGGTAATTCAGTTTTCATCGATTCTACTATGGTGAAGGCTTTAATTAAAGCCACTTTACTTCACCCAGACAAAATTACACACTCTCTAGGTTCCAAAATTTTCTATGAAAGAGGATTCAGGAGAGAGATTGGACACAATTACCATGGGTGCTGTCATGTTGTGAGAGTTATAACTGAAATAACTACCTCCCATGAAAAAGGTCAGCAGAAGGTGGTAACAGCCTACCCCGTATCTAATTTTTGGTCCTCCTAATAAAACTGAACAAAAATAAACGATGATCCTCCGGGTAAGGCCCCTGGGCTAAACCCACCCTTCCACATGTTTTCCCCTCTTTTCAAAAGGTTCAGGCACTGACCCTGACGTTTGTTTCGTCCTTGAGCAATAAATCATTTCAGGAAAGTGCGATAAGGAAAGACTGACAGGTTTCCTATAAAGGTTAAACGGGGACTAAACCATCATTATTTGACACAACAACCTTCGCCCTACCATGTCGCGTTACTCCCTGCAGCGTGTATTAGAACAACGTCACCCCGACGACACTCAAGTTCTGACGTACATGAGGGAAAGAAATGAAATTATATGTTGCTCTTCAATTTGTTTTAGGTACGTGTGCAAATACTTGAAAGAATGTGTTCTTAACCGGAAAAAATTATACTTAGTTTTTTCTTCAGTAGAATCAAGTTTTACATCCAAAGACAGAAAAACCTTGAGGAAAATGGTTTTGAGTCATAACTTGTCGAAATTTTCAGCGGTGGAAACCTTGGGTTATGCCCTGAAGCATGGAAGAAAGGGAAAGGGCCCACTAAAAAACCCCTTCCATTTGGAAGCATTGAAAGCGGCAGAAGAGCATCACGCCAAAGAAAATCCCCGCCAACTTAACCAGCGTCTTCATTTCTTCATGTCTATTTTGGAACTTCTAGCTGAGTGCTTAGAAACCAAAACTTTGTTTTCCTCCTGCCCCATATTTCACATCCCATCATCGTCCCTGGATCGTTTCAGTGTAGAGGAGAAAGAAAAAGTTTGGTTTTATCTGGCTATGTGGTGCACCCAGCTTATCTCCCTTACTCACTGTTTTCACCACAATCAGCTCGCTTTACACTCAACATCATAACAAATTTAAACGAACGAAGAACGATGTAACAGGCTTACCTAACAAGGGGGAAGGGAATGGAAGAGATATATAGAATAGGGTAGAATAGGGTAGGATAATATAGGGTAGGGTAGGGTAGGGTAGGGTAGGGTAGGAATGGGTTGGGGTGGGTTTAAAAAACTATGGGGTGGGGGGGTGGGGGCACCCCTCAAGTATGGGGGTTTGGGGCTTGTTGGCCCGGGCTGGCCGCCCAAATAACCCACCTAACCCACCCACCCACCCACCTAAACTACCCACCCACCTACCCTACCCTACCCTACCCTACCCTACCCTACCCTATATAAGTTAACTGTATGCTTTCTAGCCTGTCATAACCTACCTGCCTACCTACCTGCCTACCTTACTTGCTGAACACCTTTTTTTTGGTAGCTATGGAGTTTCACCTTTCGGACGAGTTGTTATTCAAGATCAGTGAAAAAATATCGGAAAAAGACTACCCCCGATTAGGGGTTTACTTAGGACTTAGACTAAGTTTAATGGATTACATGGAAAAAACACCGTCTCTTCGTTCTATGGGGAGAGAAATGCTTATTTTATGGAGCAGAAAGAACGTGCGTTGCAAGTGGATGGTATTAAGACATGCATTAAGTGACATAGGTCGTTACGATCTGACTAATTATTGTAGATGGTACATGGGATATTACAACGTAGTGGACCATTGTGAAATACCTCCAGAACAGTGGAAAGTTGATACTTTGTTTGTCAACCTGGCAGACAAGTTAAAAATGCTTGACTGGAGGAAACTGGGAACTCAACTTGGATTGACCGACCACGAACTTGACGTCATATCCACCCCTGTTCCAGGGAAAAAAGGTGTGACAAATCCTGTTTTCGAAGTCCTAATGGTTTGGAAACATAGAGAAATATCTCATCCAAGCTGCCTTGTAGCCAGTCTATACAACATGGGACTTTCTGACGTAGCTCTTTACGTGGAAGGTTTGAACGAGGGTTCTACTGATTTAAAAGAGGACGAGGTCGCTCCTTTGGTCACTTTGGTTTAAGATATCGTCCAACATGGATCACAAGGAAAAGGAGATCATTTTTAACCCCCGTCTACAAAGCCCCTTCACAATGATCATAGCTGGACCTACTTCTTGTGGAAAAAGTCAACTTGTTTTCAAGTTGATTAAAGGTGTAGACGAGCTTGTAACTCCAAAAATACACGACATATACTACTGCTACAGTCAATGGCAAGATGGATTCGACGAAATGGTAAAGTTGGGGGTTAAGTTCAACAAAGGTCTTCTTTCAGAAGACTTTTTGTTCGAGGATAAAAGAGACGTGACTAAACATGGACTGGTCGTAATAGACGATCTCATGGATCCCGAGTACGTTCCCACCATAATGAAACTTTTCACTGTGGGCTCTCACCATCGCAGTTTAAGTGTAATTTTTATTACTCAAAACTTGTTTTTCAACAATCCTGCCTTCAGAACCTTAAGCTTAAATGCCCACTACCTAGTTGTTTTTAAAAACCCTAGAGACATGAGTCAAATAGGGCACATCAGCAAACAGGCCTTTCCAGGACAGAAATCCTTTTTGACGGAGGTATATAACTCAGAAACCAAAGAGAAACATTCATACATCCTATTGGACTTTAAGCAGAGCACACCTAACGAGCTTAGGGTAAGGAACAGCATAACAACTCCTTGGAACACCTTGGTTTTCATTCCTCAAGCTTCAGCTTCGAAAAGAAAAAGATAGAATGGTAACCAAAAGATCTGCTTCTGGAGGAAAATTTAAAACAATAAGGAAACATTACCACTTGTTGAAACACATATCCAAGTGTTCCTCCGCAGAGTGTTCCCACATTATCAAAGGCCTCAGCGATGAGGTCATTAGGTTGATGAGTCAAATTTGCGTCAACGTAATGAACAAAAACCTGTTGCGTAACGAGTCAGACGCAGTCAAACGTTTATCACCCTACAAGAAAGAACTCAAGTCAGTCACTAGGCACAAGGCTACCGTTAAGCAGAAGAGGAAAACCTTTGAGCAAAAGGGTGGATTTTTGGGAACCATTTTGGGTCTGGCCTTACCCCTGATAACAGGTCTCATAGGAGCACGTCGATAAAAAATCATGTCTTATTCAAGGATGGCCCTCGTAAGGGCGGATCTCGTTCCCCGAGAAAAAAGCCCTATTTTGTTAGTCCTTCCTCTCCTCCCCAGCCTGGACCTAGTGTTCAAGACCAGTACTACAGCACTCAACTTTTAAGAGAAGGTTTAACTCCTGATTCCAGCCTGGTTCAAGTCCTGAACCACCTTCAAAGTAAAGCACACGAGGTGCTTAACTCTCCTAACCTCAAACTGAAGGAAAGGTTAAGACAGTACAATCAACTTATGATAAAGTCGGGAACTTTAACTAAAAAAGCCAAGGCCTTAGGACAACGTAGGGAAGGTCCCTATCCTGGTCGAACAGTAGGACAAGGCCCTGCAGGAGCAGCAGCAGCTAGGGGTGTGAACAATTCTTTAGAAGACACCGACGACGGAGACGACGATGACGACACTTTCACAGAGACTAGAGACGATCCACCACTTCCTGACGATTCAGACGGAGAGAGTGTAGACGAATTCAAAGGGGAGGAAGGGTTTAAACCTCGTGCAAGAGACAACACAGAGGGTATGGACGCCGACATAAAAGAAAGAATACCCGCAACTTACAGAACGACTGCTAAAAATCTCTACAGAGAATTATCTCGTCACGGAAGTCAAATTTTGAATTGGAACAGAGACGGAGAAATATATGTTAACGGGGAACGTGTGCCTGGAACTGACATAACAGATTTGTTAGCTTTTGCTGCCCGACCAAAGTCTTTAAAAAAGGACCAACCTAAAGGAAGCCAGGTTTTCATGAGAGCAGTTAAAAGGCTGAACCCCACCTTAAAATTTGTCAAAAACAAGTCGGCTTTTGCAGGGCACAGTCCTTCCTTTGCTGCCAGTCCCTTAAGAAGAGCTTCCCCTATTAAGAAGAGGAAAGTAAGTCAAAAAGGAACTGGACGTAAGTTTATATGGCGCACAAGGCTTTGAAAAAAGATGTCCTCAGGTTTTACACAGATCCTGAACAACCTGGAAGTTTCACCAGTGTATCTAAACTTCAACGTCATCACTTCAAGAAAACAAAGAAAAAAAACATAGAACAAGCTTTGGAAGATGTAGACGCTTACACCAGACACAAACCTTACAAGAGAAGATTTCCAAGAAGAAAAACACAAACATGGGGCATAGACAAACAGTGGCAACTTGATCTCATAGACATGCGAGAATTTTCAAAGGAAAACAAAGGATACCAGTACATTCTAGCGGGAATAGATGTTTTTTCAAGGTATGGTTTTGGACAACCTGTGAAAAGTAAGAGAGCTGATGACGTGACAGAGGCTTTCAAAAAAATGAGCAAAGAAAGAAAACCTCAACAAATTCAAACTGACAAGGGCAAAGAGTTTGTCAACAAAATTTTCAAAAAACACTGTGAAGATCAAAACATCAATTTTTTCACAGGAGAGAACAACGACGTGAAGTGTGCCTTAGCCGAAAGGTTCAACTCTACTTTACAAGGAAAAATGTGGAGATGTTTCTCTCATTTCAATAACTACAAATGGGTTGACTTGCTGCCCGACTTGGTTAAGTCCTACAATTTGACTTACCACAAAACCTTAGGAGCTGCCCCTTCAGACATAAATAAAGACAACTCTGAAGTCTTGTTCTACAGGTTGTACGATCAACCTCAAAAGAAAAAAGTTCCTGTCCTTCAGTTGAAGAGAAAAAATCAAGTGCGAATGTTGAAAACAAAGAAAACATTTAACAGAGGGTACGAACCTAACTGGACTGAGGAAATATACACAGTCGACGATATTTCGTCCAAAGGGTACCACCTGAAAGATCTCCTTGGAGAAGAGATAAAAGGAAGCTTCTACGAACCTGAAGTTCAGAAGGTGCAAGTCCGTCACGGAAGATGCTACAACATAGAAAAAATAGTAAAATACAGAGGAAAAGGCAAGAAAAGAGAAGCCTTGATCAAGTGGAAGGGTTATGGAGACAAGTTTAACTCTTGGGAACCTGTCAAGAACATAAACAAATGGCGTTTACCTTAACTTTACCTAGTAACTCATTTATGAACGTTTTTCCTGACAACACTTTAACTAGTTACAATACAATTTTGGCAGAATACATTAACTCTCCTACTCAGTTAGAGTGTGTTCTTCAAGAAATAACCTGTCCTACCACGTGGTACAACGTCAAAGAAGAACCCATTCTCTTGGCACAGGGAGAAAACGACCTGACAAACAACCTCCGCTCTGTAGTAGCTTTATTAAACAAACGCAGAAGAGAATTTTTTCCTGTGGAAAAACCAGGAGCCCATAGTGTCTTCAGTAGAGCTTCAAGCTCTACATCAAATCTATCAGCCCAATCTGCTTTGAAGAGAGGAGTAAAAATAACAAAAAAACTACGTCATGTCAACCCTGTGGGATCGGCTGAAACCATTCCTCCTGCTGGTCCTGAAAGTGAAAGTTCACCAACTCCTGCTGCTGCGACTGAGACGCCATCTGGAGGATTCACTTCTAACCAACCCACGCCAGAGAAGGAGGAGAAGGAAGAGGAGGAGGATGAGGGGGAGGGTGACACGGCAGGCAGAGAGAAAAGGGAAATATCGTCGGCTGTGGCTGAAGTGATGTCTATGGATGACAGGGAAAAAAGGTCTCTTTCTTTTTTTGAAGAAAAGGCCGTCTTCACAGACTCTGCTAATGTTTCTCCTCTCTCTCCCAGTCAGTTACAGGCTGTGAAAATATGTACACGCTTCAAGGAAATCAGCAGATACCTGTCTAAGTATTACTTCAAGGAAGGTAGTAGCTACAATATGTTTGCCTTAGAAGGTGTGAACCTGGAAAGCAACTCAGAGTTGATAGGATACTTGAACAGGACCATAAATAAACTACAGAGCATGTTGGTGAGAAAACTAAGAAACTACAGGAAAAACAACAAAGCCACCGTGTTTCACTACAACAAATACACAATGAAAAGTGTAGTTTCCTTGCCTCCTGGTGTGGTCATGCAACTCCCAGAAAACTTAGGGAAACAATTAGGTTTCGACGGAAGTGTTTTCCTAAGTGGAAAAACACAAAGCCCCTACGTGGTAGACCTTCAGTACAAAAGTCGATGTGCTTTCGTGTACTCTGACATAGTTAAGCACAGTCTTGTGGGTGACTCTAAAGCACCCCTTCTGAGGCAAATCAACATAAATCGCTACAACGGTGACATGCAAACCATAAGTTTCCAAAACTTGATATATCTGCCAGTCACTAAAACCACCTTCAGACAGATAGGGATATACTTAAGAGACAAGACTGGGGAACCCATACCATTTGAAAGCGGATCAGTGTCGGTGGTACTTGCCTTCAGACCTCTTCAAGGATAGGAGTATATTACCATGCTTCACTACTATGGAACACCTCCATACCTGGCCCCTAGGGGTCAGTACGCTGAATACTACAGAAAATCACAGTTTGGGAACGGTGCTTTACCAGCGTACGGTGGCAGGGGCAGACAAAGAGGGCACGGACTTGGCTCGTTAATAGGTGGTTTACTGAGAGGAGCTGTTCCCCTCTTAAGTAAAATAGGACGATCAGCTGCCAAATCTGCAGGCAAAGCCTTGCTTACAACAGGAGCTGGAGTCTTGTCCGACGTGGTATCAGGAAAAGGCTTCCCCACCAGGATAGTCTTGTGTATGATAAAGGAAACAGCAGCTGCTGGGACTAAGACAGAAAATCCTTTCAACTGCAGACATTTCAACGTGAAGGAAATATGCGTGAGATATGACGATCAAAAGTTTGAGTTGAAGACCGACTTCGAAACAGGCAACTGCATCAGAGCCTACAGTCAAATGTTCATAGACAGTGGGCTGTCGGCTTTGGGGCAAGACTGTGGCATAACTTTGGAAGATTTCAAAGATGGGTATTCCTTCTTTGTTTTCGACCTCACCCCAGACAGAGCACCTGAAGACAGTCGTATAAATCTCATCAAGCAAGGAAACCTGGGCATTTCCCTTAGGTTTGCCGCCCCGACTACTCATGCCATATCTGCCATCTTGTGTTCCTTCTATGACAACAACATCCAACTGACGGCTGACTGTCTTCCTGTCACAGACTACCACATGAACTGAGAAAAAAATGAGAACTTCAGACATAACAGGTGCACTGAAAAACCATCCACACACAAGGCGTTTCTACCTGGGAACTTTTGCCAGTAATCAATGTCCTAAGAAACCAATTCCCTCTACATGTTTCGTCAGTAACACAGATCCAAGCTCTAAACCTGGTCAGCACTGGGTGGCATTTTACGTTTCTCATGACGGGAATGTATTCTACTTTGATCCCTATGGCTTACCTCCATTTACTATATATCACCAGAGGTTCATGCAAAAGTCGTCAGATGGTCACGGGTCGTTCAGCAGAAAACAAGTGCAAAACTTTTACACTAAAACGTGTGGAGCCCACTGCATTAACTTCCTCATAGAAACATGTCGGACCAAGGACCCACACCACACTGTGAAAAGGTTTTCTCAGGTCCCCTTCAACTTAATGGACAAAATAGTCAGGCCCTTGCTGAGGAAAAGAGAGAAGAAGAGGCAATGAATTTCGAGGTGAGTCCAGAAGAAGTAGCAGTCAAAGAAGACGTGAGCAATCTTTTGGTGAAAGGGAAAGTTAAACTTGAATTGGACGTGATAGACGGGCTTCAGAGCACGGCGGAAGTAATAGACAAGATTCTCATGATCATGGCCGAGTTAATGGACAAAGTGGTAGCCCTGGAGGAGAACGACATAGGAAGAAAGGCCTTGAAGGATTTAATGGAGAGAATGCGGGCCTTAGAGGACCGTAGTCAAAGTCCTACTCCAGCTAAGACCGGGTGCAGTTGGTACTGCAACAAGAATTCATTTTCCATATAATATCCATGTACTCTGCTTGCAAGCATATCTGATTATAATGTTTCATACCTAGCATGTACTCTGATAGGAAGAAATAATAAAAAGATTGAATTGAAAAAAACCGAGTTGTGTCTTTGTTGCATTTAATTTAATATCAAAATAATGAGTCATAAGTATTGCGTAAATCCATAGGAACATTGCATCAGAACATGAGTCATGGTTATTGTGTAATTTCTTTCAAGGATTGCACAATACACCCTCATACGTAGGTCATACTTTTTTGCAAGTAGGTTAGTAGGTCACTTCCGGTTTGCAAGTAGGTCAACCCTAGGTATTGCACAATTCTTTTAATTTATGCAACTAGGTCAGGTCACTAGGTCAAATGGAATCCAGCTCTCTGATTGGTCGAAAAAACTAGGTCATGACCTTATGACGTCACTTCCTGTCAAATCCAGCCCTCTGATTGGTTAAAACTAGGTCACTTCCGGTCTACCAGTAGGTCATGACCTAGTTAGTAGCTAATCCATTGCGCTGACTTTGCATGTATATACTACTGATGACCATGGTGCAGGGTCTGAGGCAGGCTCCGTGTCTGACAGAGATGACATGCCTAAGCGGTCAGAAATGCTTCGTAAGAAAGTTATCTTCAAGGGCTATATCGTGTAAAAGGTGCATAAATGAAAAGGAAACACTTGTTGTTTAAGGTTCATGTTAAAGACAGGTTCTGCTTTTTATTGTGTTTAACCATAAAATCATTTAAGGTGCTATGTTACAAGCAGAAATTGTAAGTGATCACAGACGATAATAATTGTGTAAAAATACATAAAACTTGGGGCATTTATTAGTTGTGATACCTTCTTGTTTGTACACGTTAAGAAGAAGTGGGTATTAATAAGTAGTACCTCTCAGTTATATGCTGCATCATCCAAAGTACACAGATGTAAGAAGAGTTCTCTCTATGATATCTTTATTTCACTAAGGTACATACATGCACTCTTTTTAGTATAAGGGATACGGCATGTCCACTAATTCTTATTCTGTTTCATGATGACTTTTTCAACAAAGTTTTATCTCATGGTATACTTTTCATTTTAAGCTGTTTCCACGGTGGGAAAAAGATGGAAATAGGTGTAACATTTCACTTTATAAAATGTTAAGACTGGGTTAAGCCCATTCTACAGCCAATGACTTGTCCTTTGTCTGATTATAACATGTCGGTTTTAACAAATATTTCTTAATAAAAGTTCATTTTTGTTCAGCTAAATATATTTGATTTATACTTAAATGTCAGAGAATTATTATTATGTCATAGGGAATAAAAGAAAACAAAGCTCCAAGTCAATTTCGAGTTGTGTAGTTAACGACGGGCATGGGGACCAAACTTGGCTTGGATATATTCCTCCCGCAAATTCTTGAAAGCCACACGGGGCTTGGGACCAAGATTGTCTGGTTGCACGATCGGTGGGTACTTTCTTTTGAAGCTGTCCTTGGAGGGAAAGTCGCGCAGAAGCTGTATCTTGGCTATCCGCGCCACATTGTGCAGACACACGCACGACTCGATAATGCATCCAGCTCTACGGGGTTCATGCAGGAGGTATCCTCCACTGGCATCCAGACACCTGAAGCAAAAGAAAAGAACCAAAAATAAATTAATTTTGTAAGGAGGACATATTTTCTGGTCTTTGCTATTGACATAAATGAGTTTTTAGTGATATATAAATAAATTCTTTCCCAAAAATTAATGTGAAAATATGGAAACTTACCGCCATCTCTGTTTGAGGACACCGATGGTCCTTTCCACCTTCGACCTCGTCTTTTTATGCCACTTATTGTATTTGGCATCCTCATCAGTTACTTCGGGGTTGACTGGGGTGTAGACGTAGTCAGTGAGAGTGTACCTGGACCAACAAAAAAAATATCCCATATCTTAAAACAAATAGAACAAAAATTTGAAGGAGAGGGGCATTTAAAAGGGACCTTACTTTACTTCATGTTTAAAAAAAGGTGGAGAAAGGTACAATGACACATAGATAAATAGAACTTTTATAACAGAGCAATATTCACATCGTGTTATGGCCGTCGCCGCGTGAGTCGAGTCACCGCGGAGCGCTGCACATTTTCTTGGATTATACCAGCTATATCTTGGATTAATGCCAAATAATTGAAGACTGCTGGATTATAAAGGTACTGAGACACCATGGGACTTACTAAGGCCCAAAAAGATAGGAAGAAGAAGGAGCAGGAGAGGTTAGAAGCAGAGGAGAGGGTGAAAATAGGGGCAGTTGGTGGCACACTGTCACTAGCAGGTCACTCTACAGAGGAGGAGGAAGGAGGTCAACTTGACACTACAGTGAGTCCTGATGATTTCTTGAATCATTTACGCAATGTCACTGTTGAAAATGCCAATGATGATGAGTGGGATAAATATATGGAAAGTGAGAAGAGCACTAACATTGAAAAAGGCTTCTGGAAGAGATTAGGTGCTATTACAACTGGGCTTGAATTTATTGCCTCAACACTTGGTTCTGTCAGTGCTCGCTCTTCTAAATTATTTGACACCACTGAAAATCTCAATGCAAAATTCAAAGATTTTGAAGGGGTCCATGATAGAGTTAGAGCATTGGAGGATAGGGTTGAGGCCCTAGAAATTAAGAATGCCATGAATCAGACCCACATAAACCAGCTACAGGAAAAGGTACAGCGTTTAGAGGTCAATAAGAGGAAACAGAACATTATTATTAGAGGTGCTTGTGAAACCAAATACCCCAGGCCTAAAGATCTTGTCACTAAACTATTTACTGACATTGGTATTAAGTACACCACTGCAGATTGTGATGCTATTTTCAGGCTAGGCACGCCAAGAAAACAAGTACCCGGTAAGAGAGCTCCCCTCCCTCGCCCTATTCTTGTACAATTAGCACCTAATAAGCAGAAAGGGGAAGTCTATTCTAACCTGAAAAAACTGAAGGACAACCAAGACTGGAAGGGCATTAGCATACAGGACGACCTGACACCCGCTGAATTGTCTGCCCAACGAGCCTTAAGAATTGTAGCAGCCCATGCTAGATCACTCGGCAAAGAGGTAGATCTAAAAAGACGCTCAGTTACCATTGACAATACTACATACAATCAGTACAATCTTGAGTTATTGCCACCGGAGCTATCATTAGAAGCAGCCAAAACAATTAAGGTTAAGGAGGGAATAGCATTCCAATCCAGCTATAGCTATCTGAGCAACCTTTACCCATGTACCTTCACGTTTGAAGGAATTACAGTAAAAAGTGCTGAACACGCGTTTGCACATCAGGCAGCTCTTGCATCGAATGCCACTCAACTTGCTACTAGGATACTGAATGCGGAAGATGGGTATGAAGCAATGAGACTGGCGAAAGAAGTGCAAAAGGCCCCTGAATGGCAACCAGTTAAAATTGGGAAATTGGAGGCAATCCAAAGGGCTAAATTTCTCCAGAACGAGAAGCTACGTAACAAAATAATAGCCACTTCCGGATCCAGCCTATTTGAGGCAACACGCTCAAAGTCATACGGAACCGGGTATACTCTACAAGATGGGGACAAAAACTGTGCAGCTGCCCCTGGACAGAATTTATGTGGCAAGACTTTAGAGAAAGTGAGAGACTACCTCATCTCCATAGCTGACTTGGAAAGAAGAGCCAATCAGACCAGAGAGACAAAGGTAACACAGCCCAGGAAGCAGTAGCTATTATAGCCCCACCCAAAATCGTCCCTGACGGTACAAGTAGCTACCCATGGACTGGCCAATTTCTTACTAGCTCTCTCCCTTCGATATTGGTGTAAGTATGACACCATTTAAGGCATTAATTCCTATGGACAGCAGAGGGGCTGGCATGGAGGGGAGGCTATCCACTTTAATCCAAAATGAAGAACTGAATATGCAGGTTAAAGTTCTTAATGAATCGGGGGCTAAGTTAAATGACATACTGGAGAAAACACTTCTGGAGCTACCACTTGACAATTACCACCTAGTAGTAATTATTGGTGGAATTAATAATTTCACTGAAATACATGCAAATGGTAAGGTCACTCCCAGATATGATTCGGTAGGCAGCCTGCTTAATTGCATGACAGACAGGTACACTATGGTAAAGGATGTACTTCTTGACCTGAATTATGACGTGGTGTATGGCCAACTTACAGGTATGTCCATAAACAAGTTTAACCATACAGAGGGCCTTTTTCCTGAGCATCAAGAGGTAATTGATCAATCCATTCCATTAATAAACCAGATGCTGGTCTGTTTGAATAATGGAGACAATCCCTACTTCAACTGCCCTTTGGTTGGCCCTTGGCTACAGTCAACAGTGCACCCAATTGTACATGGAAAGCGCAGACACAAGTACAACCGATACTATGATGGTATACACCTACTTCCTAAGTGGAAGGACATCTGGGCTCGTGAAATCCTTCAAAGCCTCAAGACCAACAAAACAAAACTTGAACAGTTTTATGACTTTGTGCCCTGGAATTAGGCAAACCTACAATTATTAATGACAACTGTAAATTGATAATATTTGTCTATACCTCCCCCCCCAAGAACGTATACATCTTATAGGAGTCACATTTAGAATGACTCAATAACAATATAGCAAGAGTAGTAACATGCAATGGCATGAGAACTTCATTGCTATACTGTGCTCTAAATTGCCCCTATCAGTTTTATAAGCAATAAAACATGTAGGCTATACTCATAAACCGAATGAAGACAGCGCTACACGGTCTATACTTATGAACTGACTGAATTTACAGTGCAAAATATAGTATAATATATAACTTAATAACATCTACCATCTACTTAAAATGAAGTATAACCAGCCTGAATATATTATTCACTAAGTAGAATCAAATATGCATTGGCTGTAGATATCTATTTGCAATTTATGTATATCGACATAATACTGGTAAAGAAACTCAATAAGTAGCCATGAGGTATTATTACGGCACCATTATTTAAGTTTAGATATATATTAAGCAACATACAGATATCATTCGTTAAGTAAAATTAAATATGCATTGGTTGTAGATATGTATTTGCAATTTATGTATATCGACATAACATTGGTAGAGAAAGTCTATAAGTAGCTCTGAGATATTATTACTACACCTTTATTTAAGTTTAGACATTTATTAAGCATCATAGAACCACATACAATTTAGTTTCATGTATATAATCTATGTTTTTTCTTGCAGTTTTCTATATGATGTATATGCATATTCATGACTAATCTCTAACTCTTACTTTTAAGACGGGGATTACTTCCTCACAAGTAGCGCTGGAACTACCACATACCCTTCTGATGAACTGTATTTCCAACAAATAGATGCGCTATCCCCCAACTCTGCTCATCCTGTTAACAAAACCATCTCATTTAACAAGACTACGGTAGGACCTTCTTATCTATTATTTTTTTGGTTAAAATCCCAGAATTGTGCATCTCCCTGACAAAACTCACCACAAAATCATGCTCCTCAAGCAGCATAGAATGCCAATGCTTGTGCTGAGTTTATTCGGGAAAACCATACATCAGATTAAATTATGTAACCGCTCCCACATGAAGTGTGGGGTTGATGATCATGAAATAATATTAACTGTGGAGAATTATTCATTTACATGGTATGCTGTACATCCTCTCACCAGCCAAGCCTTTGATGTCGGATAATTTTGTGTTCTTGTCCAAGGGCCTACACATGGCACATTGGAATGCTCATAGTCTCCCAGCCAATATAAGTGACCTGAGACTAGCTATGGAAGACAATGGTCTTCACTGCTTAACCATCTCAGAGACCTGGCTGAGTGAAAAATTACAATCAAACCAAGTTGCAATTGACCACTATCATCTATTAAGGTTGGATAGACAACGTATTGAAAATGGCAAAATTAAAAAAGGGGGTGGTGTGGCCATTTTTGTGCATGAGAGTGTGACAGTATCAGAGACAAATGTCTCTCACTTGAATACCAGCAATGCTGACATTGAAATTATGTGGGCCACACTTTCAAAACCAAACCTGAAACCTGTTGTAATTGCTTCAGTATACAGACCTCCCGATGGAAACTTTCATAACTTTAGTGAGACATTATCAAAAGCAATGAGAAACCTGGGCCCTTTAAAGGACAATGAGGTTTTCATTATGGGTGACATGAATACCAACATGCTACATAGAAATGATCCACAAGTCAAGGCACTCACACACCTTTTTAATTTTCTCGGAATAAAACAGATAATCAAAAAACCAACCTATTTTAATCCAAACTACGAATTTTCACTTCTGGACCTAATATCCACCAATTCAGACCACATCAAAAGTTGCGGAAATTGTTTTATTAATATTAGTGATCATGAACCAGTATACATCACGAGAAAATATATTCCCCCCCCTAAAGAAAAGTTATCATTTTATGGTCGCTCATATAAGCATTATGTAAAGGAGAACTTCGTACTTGGTCTTAAAAATAGTGATTGGAATGCCTTCTGGGACTCAGAGGACCCAGAGGAAGCCTGGCAACTTTTTATTAATCAGGTTGAATTTCTACTGAACATTACATGCCCAATTAGACAGTCAAATTTTAAACAATCCAAAAAACCATGGATTACGAGGGAACTATTGGATCTTATAAATGAAAAGAACATTGCCATGAAACATGCCAGGAAAACAAAAAATATTGATGACATGAGGATTGCAGAATTTCTTAAGAGGCGCTCAAAAGCATTAAACCGCACAGCAAAAAATGCATTCCATAAAAACAAAATCAATGCAAACCTTGAAAACCCCCGACAATATTGGAAAGAAATTAACAATGTTATTAACCCCAAATCCAATGTAGCAAACATTAATATTACTGATTCCGAAGGGGTACAAGTGGATCATAATCAAACGGCAGAATACATAAATCAATATTTTTCAAACATTGGGGCAAATCTAGCAAAAAACATGACTGAACCCTGGGTATATACACAGAATGTACTTCCCCCACATTTTAACTTTCGACTACCCACAGATGAAGAAGTTATCAAGGTCATAAAAAATATAAATATAAATAAACCCTCTGGCATACCATACATATCTACTACAGTGTTAAAAGATGCACTAACTACGCTTCCACTTCACTTTAAGCACATCATTGACAACACTATCAAAAAGTCAAGCTTCCCTGATTTATGGAAAAATGCTACAGTAACTCCTATCCCTAAAGAAGGTGATAAGACTCAAGTCAATAATTATAGACCTATCTCCATCCTTCCACTCCCCTCAAAGCTTACTGAAAAAATATTGCATACTCAATTGTCTACACATCTAAAAGATAATGATATATTAACAGAGGATCAAAATGGTTTTAGAGAAGAGCGTTCCACTGTCCACAGTCTTGCAAAATTCACTGATCACATTTACAAAGCATTAAATAAAAACTCTGTGACATCCTGTATATTTATTGATTTTCGGAAAGCATTTGACACTCTAGATCACAAAATCATGTTAAAAAAACTAGAAAAAATTGGTCTCAGCCAAAATGCAAAAAAACTATTAGAATCCTATCTTACAAACAGAACCCAATGTACTAGAGCTAATAACACCACATCAGAACCACATAAAATTTCTCATGGGGTACCCCAAGGTTCCACGTTAGGGCCTTTACTTTTTATCATTTATATAAACGATCTTGCTTCCTGTCTAAACCACATGAAGGCACAGCACTATGCGGATGACACTGCTATTTTTATATCCTATAAAGAACAAACTCCTGAGATTATTCAACACATCACAAATGACACATTTAACTTAGTAAGATGGTGTGAGGCAAATAAACTTTCACTGAATATTGGTAAAACTAAACTAATGACATTCGGTACCAAGACAATGCTCAATAAACATCCAAAAATCAATTTGCAGGTTCAAAACCAAGAAATTAAATACGTCCCCACGTACAAATATCTAGGTGTTACGCTGGATAGTCAGTTAACTTTCAATAAACACATGCAAGTCTTGTCTAAAAATGTATCTCACAAGATTTACTTGTTACGTAAAGTAAGAAAGCAACTTACAGAAAAAGCAGCCCTAGACGTTGTAACAAAAATGATAATCCCATACATTGATTATGGTGATATCATCTATAGTGCAGCCCCAAAATGCAAACTTGATGAAATGCAACTACATTTAAACAGATGCCTACGCATCTGCAACAGATCCCCTCCCTTCTTAGACAAATTACAATTACATCAAAAATACAAGGTATTACCACTCTGGTTAAGAAGGGAACAACACTTTCTAAAATTTGCATTTAAAAGAAGTCTGGATAAAAACTATGTGGACAATAGACAACTTTGTACACGAGCACATGATAACAGGCTGTTAAAAACCTTCTTTACCCGCAGAGTCAAAGTTCAAAAAGGAGTAGAATATAAATGTGCTGCATTGTGGAATTCCCTTGGAAATGAATACAGAGAAATTGAAGAATATTCAAGGTTTGGTGATAGGCTGAGAGTGATGTATGATAAGACACTTAGGGAGCTGGATGATATCCAGCCTCCATAAATACTATAATAATTCTCCACACACTTTACACCATCAAAACAAATTCTAAAGTGGAATAGATAATAAACCTACTGAACTCATGATCTTTCGTTTACTAACCACATTTATTTATGGTACAGGCCATCAAACACCATTTAAATTGTGCAAAGAAGTTACTAACAACTAGTGATCTATATTTAACACATGTTATTGTACTTCAACTAAAGAAATATCTGGATTTAGAGACATTTATTGTCCACTGGATGAAAAACAGGCATGACCTAAGGGTGCATAGCCTATCCTATGTACAATCAAAACTGAATAAACATATATAACATATATATATATATATATATATATATATATATATTTATTTATTTAGCTATCTTACCCCCCGTCTCCAAGCAGGAAGAATCCAGAGAAGTCCCCCCTCTTCCTAGGTATTTCACCTGGCTCCCGTTCATCACATACACGTCATTACACGACCCGGGGTTGCTGGCATTCACATGGAATATCAGCATATCCCAGTCACAGATGATCTGAAAAAATAACCTTAGGCATTAGATTACAGTAAAATAAACATCCAGCTGTCTTGTACCTGAAATGAAAGAAATGAATTAATAAAACTGAGCATGGGTGCTTTTTAGTGTAACACAATAACTCTAGACTCACCATGGTGTTAATGGAGTAGTACCCCTTGTAGCAGTAATACTGATTTTCATCAGCCACCACTCCTTTGGGACAGGCTATGGGGATGTGGGTACCGTCTATCAGCCCGAAAACCCCCGGCTTCCTCTTCTCCCTCAAGAACAAGACTGACTTGTTGTTCTTCTTGATGTCAGAGTCTGGCCAAACGACATAATCTTCCAGCCGGTGGTGAAAATAGTCGCTTATTTCTCCCACAGACCTGCACACCGTAGATATTGACACCCCATGACAGTCTGCTATGGTGGAGTAGCTTGCACCAGTGGCAAAGTATCTCACAGCAATGCAGAACTGAAAAAATAGAAAGAGAAAATAACAATTAGACATTATTTCATTTTTACATACGTGGAGGTCACAGGGAAATTAAGGAGAAAAATTATAGGACAGGGGGATCTAAGGATGCTTTGAGAGTCTGTTTTCCATCCGGGGTTTCTGGCATGAGGGTCTCAGATAGAAGGCAGGGGAAGAGAACAGAGATAAACACACAGTGTACTCACTCTGATCCTATGAGGGACAGCATGTACTCCCCTCAGAACACGCCTTTTAGGTGGAAGATAAGCCACGTAGTTCTTAATAAGTTTTCGTGTGACTCCCTTATTGAGTCTGTAGCGCTGCAAGAACTTCTTGTCTGTGTAAAATGACAGGGGATCCCTCCTGCGATAGTATTCCCTCTTGGTGCACAGAATGTAGTACCGACCCATGTTTACTTCTGTCTTGAATATGGCGGGTCACTAGTGAGGGAGAAGGGTCAAGGTCACTAGGTCAACCTGGAAGAAAATAAACGCGGAGGGGTAAAATCAAACACGGACCCTTAAAACCATTAAAAGACGGCCAAAAAGGGTCCGTGTTCGAACACCTAGTGGTCCCCTACCCCACCGCATTCAAGGTATTAAACGCTGAGTTATGACGGACTTTAATAGGGTCCGCGTTCTGAGCAGAAACGGTCAAAAGTCCGTGTTTGCAGGCGGACCTCCGTCTTTGAAAGCGGAGGTCCGCGTTCGGGGGAAAAAAATAATTTTAAACGCGGTGAAACGTTTTTTTTAAACACGGACTCCGTATATTAAAAACGGATATCCACATTTAATATATTAAACGCGGTGAAATGGCCTCCAGGTAAGTACATACTTTAACGGAAGTCTTAGAAGTGTTGCAATACCCCCATATGAGCTGAGCCTAGTATGCCTTATAGCATCAGCAGAATTGATCATACTATAGAACAGTAATAGCATACTCAAATCCACTCTATTTGTGCCTTATAGCATATTTCTCAAGTTAGTTGTGTATCTCTTATACATATTAGGGTAGATCTCTAGCACAAATGTAATTTAAGCTTGGTGTCCACAGGCCATTTGCAGACCTCTGTAAAATGAAGCCCACCCTGACCCTAGAAGTGATGGGGCTAACCAGGGAGCGGGGAGGCTGACAAGAGGACCAAGGTGAAGGAGGCGCTTCTGTGACATCCCTCCTTCTCTCAGTGTCAGCCATCACTTTCTACTGTTCCGGTCTGTGCTAAGTTCTCGAGCAAGGCACAGCACTCACTGACACACTCACAACGTACACACAGATCACCGCATACATACTTGAGGTAGAAACATTCTTTATTTCATATTGAGACTGACAGTCCGTATAGTAAAGCATGGGAAAAGCCATTCTCTGTTAGGGCATGAAGAAACAGATAAAGTCTCTTCATGCCCCCATTCTCCACTCAGACATTATCAAAATAGCCTAAAACTCCTAAACCCAAAGTAATTTTTCAAGATTTTTCAAGGGCTCTCCTACCTAGGAAACATAACTGGTAGTCTGAACGAGGTATCAAACTGGCGACCTGTCAGTCTCCTTCCCTTGCCAGGCAAGCTTATGGAGAGGTTAGTACATGCTCACATTACCAACCTAGCTAAAGAAAATGGCTGGATATCTCCCCAGAAATATGGTTTTGTTAAGCATAAAGGGACACCTGATGCTGTATATGACCTATTAAACTATCTATATGAGACTAGGGATGAAGGCAAACTTGCCTGTTCTGCCTATATAGATTTCAGCAAGGCCTTTGACAGCATACATCACACCCTCTTACTGAAAAGGCTAAAGGATATGGGCATTGGTGGGTCCTTGTTATCCTGGCCAACAAGCTATCTCAGTCACAGGAAGCAAACAACCTTACTAAATGGCTCGAGGTCAAGTGAAAAAGATGTTTCTTTTGGAGTACCTAAATGATCCATTTTGGGGCCCCTGTTATTTATTCTTTATGTAAACCAGGTTGTCTCCATAGTGGAACACTGTAAAATTATGTTATATGCAGATGACATAGTAATCATAACTAGAGATCGTGACTCCTGGCTTGTTAAAGAGCATATACAATCAGACCTGGACAAAATAGTACAGTGGTGCAATAACAGTGGTCTTACCATAAATGCGATGCAGGGTTACAGAATATCACTATAGGACAAACCATCCTAGATTCTCCTAGTGAATGCAAATACTTAGGTGTTAAAATTGATTAAACTTTATCAATAAATGCTCAGATGGCCCACAATTAGTCAATTATTGGCCAGAAACTCTTCATGTTTGGTAAGTTACGATACTTAATGACTGAAGAGATTGCGGGGATTGTATACAGACATACAATACTCCCACACTTTGATTATTGCAGCTTTATCATTAATGGTCAAATGCTGATCAAACAATAAAGTTGCAGAGATTGCAAAATAGGGGGCTTAGAATTATGACCAAGACCTTTGATATTAAGACTAGTACAGATTTACTTCATACCAGATATGGTATAGATAGGTAAGCTACCAGACGCCAAAACCAACTGGCAATCCTCATGTTCAAACAGGCCACTAGGTTGGGCCTAAGAGCAGCAGATGTCAACGAACTAGGGGTGACATGAATGGAATAGGATTGATATCAGAGCCGAAAAAATCAAGTCGATTTCAGAATTTAAAGCACTATATAAGACACATGACCTAGCACCAGCCCTAATTGTCTAGGGCCAAGCCATCACATGAGGGGAAGCACTGGTCTGCTGACTGTTTTACTCGAGTAATCATTGTCACTATAACACTCCACACCCCCGCAAGGTGAACTCTATATGCAGGTAAAAAGCCACTGCATTGACTAGCTCAACCTTCTAAGTGCATCATGCAGTACAATTTGCTTAGACCTGACCATGAGAGCTTACCTACTTACTTGCTATGAAGAATCCCCACACCGCCGGAAAATGCCATCATTACATTACTCTTCTACCTCACCTCATATCATCTAATTATTACCTCACTACTGACTGACATCAGCAGTGTACATCTTTCTTCTTTCCATCCTACCTTTACTCTATTTCTACTATTCTATAATTATCTGTCTGCATGAGGAAAATTACCATTGTATGACTGTAAACTCCAGAACTGTATTTGCCAAGAGTTAGTTATGGAAGTAAAGGTTCAGCAGCCACGTAAAATCATGCAAATGATGTGGTAAAGCTGGAACCAAAAAAAAATATAAATACATGAGCTATTTAGGAAAGACAGCTTTAACAAGAATCTATCCAGACTGAGAAAAGTAACAAATGTCTGTCAAACATGAGTAAGTCCTGTAAGATACTGAGATGTAAAATTAGTGAATCAAATATACACAAGTCATCATGGTGCTGTTGGTGGGTAACTCAATAATTAGTGCATCAAGTCTCTGTGGTACACTTTGTCTGTTTTCTTGGAGCAATGCATTACTTTGGCCTGTAACTGAGCAGAGTTTTCATTAAATGCACATCTCTAAAGGATTATGTCTCTGGGATAATGCTAGGACTTGTATTCTATTCTCCAATTAGGCGATTTTGTTCATATTTTGATTAGCCTAATTCAAAATATTAATGTCTCCAGAATTTGAGAAAAAAAATGACATGTTCACAACAATATGATGCCAATTGAGCGAATTTAGTGGATCTGACATTGGCCAAATTGAGCTTGGATTGGCCATTGGCGATTTGGCATGTGGCTAGCTTTATCCTTGTGTCTTTCTACATCCTCCAAGTCTAGCAGCAAATGGCCACACTAAGGAGACAACACATGAAGGGACACACCCTTCAGCGATTAAGCTCATGTGTTACTCTCAGTTGAGAATGCATACACAGGTAAAAAAACATCTTTATGTTCAGCATTCTTGATTCAATTCTAGGATAGGAAAAAGGTATTTTCAATCACAGTGGTTTCTACTTATTTGTTAACATGTCCATTCACTTGAAATATATAATTGTTTTCCTGCTGCTTTATGTCTTATCTGAGGTGAGAGCTTTGTCATTACTATCCCTGGCACATTATATAATCTCCTCCCACATGGAGAAAGTTAATTTGAAACAACCAAGACATGGACCACATTCATTGATATCCTTCTCGGCCATCAACTTCTCCACTGGAAACCTTCTCTTTTGGGTGACTAGATTGAATGGTGAAATTAGTGAGAAGTATGAAAGCTGTGTTGGACAAGGAAACCCAAATATCCTTGATATGGGAGATGCATATCTGAAACAACCATGTGGAAGCCTTGTCCTAAAACCTAAGTCTTTACTCAGAAAACACTATCATAATAAATGCTCCAGTAAACTTCATCATCAATGTTACAATTACTGAATTCAGACTGCCCCTCTCTAAGGAGTGTAGATATAACAGGCTATAAGTTCATGATTGGAGTTCCGTTTCAGATGACAAAATAACTATTCATTGTGGTTATAAACCATCTTGGAGCGAATACCTGTCAGGAAACAATGTTAGTCTTATCTTGGACCTTACTTTCACTACTGAAATGACAGCATTAGTTATGATGTTCATGAAAACAAAGAGTGGAGATGCTTCAGTGATGTTAATGAAATATTTATAAGACACAAATTGAAAAAAAAACAGACTGTTATTAACAGACTGTTATTAACCAAAAGGAAATTTGCCTATTTGATGGATATGCCATATTTGCTTTTGATTTGATTAATGCCCTTAATGTCCAGGCATCATTTCAATGAACTTTGTAATAAGACTTTACTAGAATGCATGCTGCCGTATTGCAGATACGGGTGCTTATAATTTCCCCTAAAGCTCACAACAGCCATACCAGATATCTCTTAAAACACAATCCCTGACAACATACATAAGAGAAGGTTCTATTCGTAATAACAGTCTTTCACAGTTCAATGTCTTTCAATCTTTTGGCAGATATAAATTCTATAAGATCTCAAAAATCGTATTTTCAGGATATGAAATGCCTGGTTGTACATTAAGTGGAGTTCAGTTCATTAGTCATGTAAGAATAGCCTTGAGTAACATCCAACATTGCCAAAAAATACACCAATGCATTTGAAAAAGGGCTTTGATATCATTGGACCAAATACTAAAGTACTATCTTATACACCAAAAGGCTTTTCAAAAATGCAATCTAAAATTCACTTCAGGAGGATTTCAGTTATCACTCGCAGATTCAATTGCCAAGAAGATGATTATGCCTTTGTTGGCTCTAGGATGGCTTCAGTTGCACCAGTGTATCTATCTGGAGCAGTCATTTACTCCGAGAGGACTTGTAAAATAGATGTGATTATAAGTGACCTGGTATCACATGTTTTCTTTGTCAGAGCAATTTTGCCATTTGAAGATGATATAATTCCCAATTCTAAGAAACAATGTCAAGACTACTTCACATTGTTAGATTCAAGTGGTCAACAATTATTTCACATATCAAAGAAATCAGAACATTTTCTTTTGAAACGTCTGAGTTGAAGTTAAAGAGCTAGCATCAAGGGTTGTGATGGACATCACATTGGCCTGTCACTCTTTATCAAGCCAGTAGGAGGAGTCTGCCTGCAATGTTATAAGGTAACATTCAAGAGTCCTGCAAAAATCAATATCCTTCCTGTTTTAAGATTTTATAGAATGATATTAACTAGTATCAGCAACTTGAAATTCAATATTTTTCATATCTCATCTGCCCCTAAAACTATAATTCTCTGCCCCTGATAAATTTTGCTTTCAGCTTCATTATGTTGATATATTTGAATAACAAATGCCATATGGTATTCGTTCTCTGGATTTCAACAAAGGCACATGTCTTCTTTGTTTTCAAAATGAATAGATTGGCCTTAACCATAAGAAAGAAATCAAATCCCTCTGTGATACATGAATTATGCAATGTGGAGGTGAAAGTAATGTCTGTAGAACCTTTACAACATATTCAGGGAAAGCAGTCACAGATGCGTATACATCAGAACATGTCTTGGCAGGGTGCATTCAATCATTGTGCTTCTAAATGACACCAAATATTCATGGAGATCTCACTGATGTCAGGCACACTCTACCTATATTTCTTGGATTGATTCATAAGGTCTAGCATTTACTTACATATTGAGCTGGTAAAATTTTAACTGGGTATTATTTTGTAAACATTTTATTTTGTATTGTAGGGGAACATGATTTCCCGTGCCCAAATGGCCGACCCGCAAGGGCGGGTCACCGGGTAGTCACATGTTCCCTATCGGTATCACACCGATCCATGCATAGGTGGAAGGGAGAAAATGTCAGGTCAGGGGAAGTAGCTCAAAGGAAGAGCTTCCGCTTTGAAGTTGGAGGGTCCCGGGTTTGAATCCCGGTTTCTCCAAAGACGTTTTCCGCCGACACCTACACTGGTGGAGAAACCGAGTAGTCCTGACCCGCATGACGGGGGGCTATGGAACTCGATTCCTGGGTTGGTGTGATACAGCAAGTGCTTCGACCGCCCGGTACTTGTACCGGCAGTTGACCAGGGAATTGGGAATGCCTCGGACTGCTTGATAAAGCCCAATCGTCTGGTTGGGAGGAGAGCCGGGTTGCTGGTCAGCGGTGGTCGAAGCTGGTTGGGGGCTGTGTAGGGGAACATGATTTCCCGTGCCTGGATGGCCGACCCGCAGGGGCGGGTCACCGGGTAGTCACATGTTCCCTATCGGTATCACACCGATCCATGCATGGGTGGAAGGTAGAGAACATCAGGTCAGGGGAAGTAGCTCAGAGGAAGAGCTTCCGCTTCGAAGTTGGAGGTTCCCGGGTCCGAATCCCGGTTTCTCCAAAGACGTTTTCCGCCGACACCTACAGTATTATGTTGAATATCAAGTATGTAAAATCTATAGTTTATTAACCTCTTTTCACTCTTGACATTCAATGTGGAGGAAGTGCATTAATCTAAGGAATAAATGAACTAATATGTATAACCCATATTCTATCTGCAGGGTGGCTTGCTGAAACCAACTGGTGGATATACTGTGATTAGAGAACGATGGAATCTCATTTACTAATTTTATACAAAGAAGGCCCTCTCTGTACAACAGAGTGATATTCTCTCCTTCCTCAATGATGAAATCATCATATTCACAGAGGACCTACATGATGAAGGTATCTTCAAAGAACAACTGTTCAATATTGAAAATCGTCCCTGTGTCATGGCTGTCTTCATCGATTCCTTCAATATTTCTTGGATATCTATACCACGTAATACATCATATCCAATGGTCAATGCTATTTGTGAGTCTGAGGCATTATTCCTGTCAAACAAAACCATAACTTTGGAAGGTCACTAAGCTAGGTGCCTCAAGGGATGGCTTCAAACAGGAATTTATATTTTGGAGCCAACCCCATGTTGGATTGTTATTTCAAATACCTTTTTGATGAATATAAGGGTAGTTTATAAGGGTGTGAAATCTAGTCCAGATGGAAATATCAGGGCTTTTAAATTACTTCACGTCTCAGATATACAGAGAACATTCTTTTCAACAGACTTGTGAAGAGTCATTATACTCAAATGGTTTGTTCCATTATGTTATGTTTAGTCATAGGAGCCATCTTGATACTGTTTGCCTAATATCTCAGTTGAATGAAACAGCTGAGAATAAACCGAATCTGTACTTATGCAAAGATACTATATATGTTCTGGCCCATTACTGGTGTGATGGTATAATAGACTGTCCTGACAATTTAGATAAGGAGAGCTGTTCAGCTATGTGTTCTGTGGCTAACTGCAGTGGCCAATGCTTTTCACATAATTGTTCATGTGGAGACTTTTACTTTCAATGTGGTGATGGACACTGCATTCCCTTATCTTTGATTGAAAATGGGCATTGTGAGTGTCCAAACTGCTTTGATGAACATTTGATGAATTCTAGAAAAGATGTTGTGTCCCACCAGCCATTTATTAAGGCCAAGTGCTACAGGCACCTAGTTGCCATTTTGTGAACTACAGCTAAAATCTGGTTTAGAGGAATTTCTAAGCTAATTCCAATCATTATTTATCCAAAAGGTAGCCTTAAATAGACAATTTCTTCTATTCCTGAAGTATTCAAGCATTTTTCTACGGTGGGAGATCCAACCCCCTTTACCCCCTCCAGATGTGGCCCATAGACTCAATGCTTAAGGTTCCACCTCATCTGCATTCGTGTGCGTCTTAAGCAGAAAGTAGCTCTAGAACCATATATGATCTTTTGTGGCCATTTTAACAGATATATATTTTTACACTTATCTTTAGTGGTTTAGAAAAATTCCTTGTCTAGTTTGGGATTTATTGAGGAAAGCTCACCTGATTTTTAGGTACTCGCCTATTGAAGCCCATAGTGAAGCCATCTTTATACATTGGCCAGTACTGGGAAAACTAGCTCTGGTACCCCAACTTTTTATTTCATATTTTGATTGCAAAAGGTATAAAGAACTTGTGGAGCAAGTTTAACGAAAATTCCTCATTAATTATTTTTGAGCCAGCTGTAGCACTTGGCCTTAATCTGGGTTCTACTCTCAAATCATTGATTACCCATGATGGGAAACTCCGTTGTAATAATATGAATGAGAAAACATTTCATTTTCCCTTGTTGACTGTGTTATACATGAAACAAGCAATAATGTATCATGCCAGATTCATGTCATCACCATGCATGAGTTCAGGCCTCCTTGTGAGTCTACATACCAGGGATGTATTCATGAATCATGTTACAACTTTGATACACTCGTGTTGGATAAACGTGATGCACCAATGAACAGATGAAGTACTGCAGTTCATCAATACAGATCTCATGTTTATGATGGCATACTCTTTTACCAAATAGAAGTATTGTGGCATAGTAAGTGAAACTGACATACACTGTCAACCCGCCGTTGTAAATAAACAGTGCAACCCTTTTAATTGTGACCTACAGTACTACCATTTTTGATAGGGTTGAACGCCAATACCAAATGTACAAAGTACCCACTTGGCTAAAAAACGTGTTTGAAACGTTTTTATTTGGTTTGGGTAAAAAACGTTTAAAAAAACCACGTTATTTTGACGTTAAAAAAACGTTTTTAAATGTTTTTTCAATCAATTTTCAACCAAATAGAAACGTTTGCTTTTTCAACCAATTTTCAACCAAATAAAAATGTTTTTTATTTACATTTTTTTACATTAAAAAAAAACGTTTTTTTAACCTGATATAAAAACGTTTTTAGAAAAACGTCAAAATAACGTTTTTTGAGTACATGTAAAAACGTCATTTTGATGTTTAAAAAAACATTTTGCAAACTTAGGAACCAAAATAAAACGTTTTTTTGACGTCAAAAAACGTTTTTCTGCCAAGTGTGCTATTTGTAGCCGCTTTACAATGTGGGCTGAGAGTGTACATTATAGAGGAATTCAGCAAACTCACATCAGTCAACCTATGACATCACAATTGGGCCAAATGCATTCCAGTAGTTCTTGGAAAGCATTAATAGTCTACAATCAGATATGTTTATAGCTTTCTTCTAACATTATCTCTTTTTTATTAAGCTTACAGATAATATTTTCTATTGTGATTGTATGGTGTCTCTGTGCTATCTTAACGGCCACCAATGTTTTTCCCTCGGACGCCAAAGTGCTTGGATACGCAGCAAGGACTGATACCAAACTTAAAGTACTTTAAGATTCTAAGTTGTTCAGATTCCCCTATTCAGGTATGTTACCCTACTTCAACCTTTTTTTATTAATTCAGCTTTACTCTAATTGGTATAGTTTAATTTGTATTTAATTGGTTTGGGAAAAACACAAGTATGCGCCATGCCCTATATATCAAGAGTACATGCATTTATCCATACATGTATGATATGATACTTCAAATTCTTTTTTTTTTCAAGTGAACGAGTGTCTTGGACACTCACTGAACCAAAAAAACTACTTCAAGATTCATGTTCATGGGAGACAATGACAAATAGAACCAGAGAGAGAGGAAGAAGAGGGAAGGTAGAGATAGAGAGAGGCAGTAGCAGAGAGAGAGAGAAAGATTGAAAGAGAGAGAGAGACAGAGACAGAGAGACAGAAAACAGAGATAGAGAGAGGGCAGTACTCAACTAACTTAAACTATTGACATGCATGATTATAATCCATTTAATTCATCATGATATGTATTATGTGTGTTGTTCTACTACAGCCTTTCTGACATGATTTGATTGTTTGCTAGACATGGCCTGAGTACGTTTGAGATATGCTGGCAAATAGGCACTCAATGATTAGAGGCTGTTCTAAGTTGGGAAGGGCTGTCAGGTAAAGAGTCAGCTAAATTGATAATAAGGTTTTCTAGGTCGTGGGCTGCAGTCAAACAACCTCTGGTGCACACACACTTACAGAACAAGTCATTTTAGGGGATGGGGAGGGTGTGGGATATTTACATCATTTCATTTCTTACTTGCCACCATAGCAAGGAAGAATTGATTCTATCATGAAACATAGGTGGAATGAGACAATGTAACAATATTTACAGGTATATATTTGGACAGCAAAGCAAAAGAGTACATTATTTGTTTAACCATTTATAAACTCTATTATGCCTAAAAATTTATGTTCATTGATAAATATCCATATTTAATTGGTTTGGTAGATTCAAGTGTATGCCTTGTCCATTGTCTTGATGCACCAAATTAGTCCTTGCTGGTGCTTTATTGATACATAATACTCACCTTGCTGTAGTGTATCAACCTCGTAAGGTTGGCATGATGCAATGAGATACCAGCCTGCAAAATGCACCATAAAGACAGATGCAGCCACTTTCATGCAGCCCATAACTATATAGTGATAAGAGTCTCAAACCTACCTATGATCAACCCTGGAGGGTCTTGCCTAAAAGTGATCGAGAAATGGAGAAGTAAAATCTAAAAATTGGTCATTATTATATTGCCAATGCCATTCTCCTCGGTTTTTGCAGTTAAAAAGAGAAGAAATTCATTTTAAGTCAAAAGGCCTCTGAATAACTATAGGACCTTGGAAATCCCAGGTACCAAGGTGGACCAAAAGAGTCTAACCCTCAAGATATCTTTTGTAAAATGTAAAAATATAAGAAAATAATTGAAGTGAAATCTGATGATCATTTAGAAATCTAGTGTTTGAGGAAACCTTATTGCTTCTGGTTTGACACTTTGTCAATGGGGTATTCAAGGTTCATTTATTATTATATGAAATATTTTAAGCCGAATGATCAAGCTCGCCTATAAGGCTCCCTTATACAAAACCTTTGGATCTGACAGAGCCAGGTATCTCTACCCAGCTCTGCCTCTCCTGGCCAGTGACCTCCGGATCCTGGCTAGGGGTCATGACCTCGACCCCCACTAACCCTAGGCACAGGGTGGGAGTGGGCTCACACCCACCTCCATTCCTAGCCAATCAGGGATCGAGCTGCTCCTCCAGCAGGTGGCCAGCTCGACCCACCTTTAGGCAAGCCCCCTCCCCCCTCCAGGGTGAGATGATGCAGGGCACGCCGGGTCTTGCCAATCCCTAAGCATGACGTCATGCTTCTCCCAAGACTGACGTCATGCCTACCCCGAGCTGCTCCTATATATATGAATCCAGGACTAGCTTGGGATACTCTTATTCTTTACTTTCCTCTCTCCACACCTAGTCTCTATGACACACAGTGCCTTGGTATAGAGCTAGCTTGATCAGGTGGGCAGCATACACATTGTACATCACCATGCCAACATGTACCTGCCTAACACTACAATAAAGTGGATTCATCAACTGTACTCTCTGGACTCCTGAGTTGCTCATGTTCATGACTTGTAACGGTCCGTTGACAACTTGTAAAACCCTCAATAATGGTCTGAGTCACAAACACTGAAAAGTGGCATGTAGCCCAAAATCCTGTGGTGACAGCCAGACATTTCTCTAGCAGTCAGACAATTTCTGCTGGCCCTGCAGCCTTTTTGCTGACAACAGATCAATACAATAATATGGTATTCATTTGTTCAAATATCAAAACATTATTTATCATCAGGACAGTGGGGTTTGACAACTTACTCAGCAGCCGGGGTGATTGGATTAATTGCGGGCAGTACAGCAGGGCTGATTGAGTCTGATAGGTGACTACCAAGCATGTGCACAGGTTTCCGATGTCTCGTCTCCTCCTCCCATCCATGCTATCAACAGAGGTAGGAGTTATGAAAGCTTTAAAGTCCAACAGTGAACCAATGCATCATGCTCATTGGTCATCATGTTGTGGCCAAAGCTCCATTGATGCATTATATGAACTCTTCTGGGTAGATACACTTCCAGGGAGACTTAGCATGATGCATCACCACCAGAATCACCAGCACTTTACTGGTGCATTATGATGACCAATGGGAGTGATGCAGTCTTAGATTGGTGAGCCTTGGAGGATTAATCCTGAAATCATTTAAATGTTACTTTGTGAATTATTGTACCACATTCCATTAGGATCAGGGTTAGTGCATAGACCCAAAAGTACAGCGTGTGTTGCACCTATATACCAGGCACCAAAGGCCTAGCATAGATTCAAAAGTGGTTTAATGCCATTGGGGGACATCTTAGATGCCCATTTTGAATTTTGAAAATCCATTTCATAATTGATAAGAACAAAAGTTATTTCATCTTTAATTTTTCTAGCAGATGAATAAAGGGTGCGTCTTTTACATGAGGTATTCGGATACGATATTTGTTTATATTTCTATCTAGGTGTGTTCTTTGAAGGTCTTGGCAATACCTGTGCAGGGTTTTGGGGACCACCAGTGGTGTCACATACTACAGTGCCAATATTGCTGGCATAGGAATAACTAAGGTTTGTCTGGGTCCATCATATGTCATTTAAAACCTCTAAGCTGGAATATAAGCCTAAATGTGGACAATTTGATTTTCTAGATTACTTACTTAAAAACCTCTGTCAGAATCCCATGGACCCTGCCTCATTTCAAGGAACCCTGGGAGAGCAGCTATTACTGTAATACCCTGTGTATGAAAGGTGTCTTATAACGAGGTAGCGAATTGTCTTATGGGCGCCGTCATTATTGAAGCTGATTACTGGTGGTTAACACTGATAACAGCTATCAGATGGGTACCAACTGCCCCCTCCCCTGAGAAGATAGTAGTAGATTGGCTGGTAATCAAACCAGCTAATCTGGTATATTTGAGGAAGGACCCTTGCTGCTCCTGACACACTGCTCCTGACACAGTCTGCATTAAATCTATACCATCTTTAACCCAGCATTATGTGATATATTTTAATACTTAGTATTAAACAAATGTTCAATGGAATGAAGCAGCTACTTCTTACCTTTACCTCAACTCGACAAGACACTTATACATACCCTTGTTCACTTTCTTTAACTAATAAAGATTAAATTGTAATAACAAAAAATCAGGGGTGTACCTACAGGAGATTTTGAACTATAGAATAGTATCAGATTAATTGAACATGCCCTCAGATTTGCCTAATAAGATTTCTTTTGCATGAATTTTAATTTCTGCAATTCCATTCATGGGCCAGAGCACGGCTCAAAGCTGTTTTTTTCCCTTTTTATGAGAAACCCCTTAGTTTTCCTCGTCAATCAAATTCATCTACATGATAGGAAAGTTGATTTACAATACAAATAAAATAATTAAAAAATGTACTAAAAACTAAAAGATATTTTCATTTTGCCATCAGGTGGCGAGTCGAAATGTGATACAAGTGGGAGCAGTGATTCCCTTCTGGGCATGTTCGGTAAATTTTGTGCCCTCTTTGTGACATTGCCTGAAGCCATTTTTGGAGGAATCTTCCTAACACTATTTGGTAAGAATATCTGTTATTGGGTATAAAAAATTCTCTGAACATGATAGTTTCATGATGCACCAATTCAGTGCTGGAACATTTACCCGTCAGCCCCAAAGAGATGCATAATAGATTGATGCATTAATGAAAAACTGCAGTATGCTTGTGTATGAAGTAACTCTCCCCTCCCAAATTTCTGATTCATCTTTATTACACTGTAGCATATTATACATTAAGATTTGGTACTTTCATAATAGGATTAAGCTGAACATAAAGTTCATGGCTTTGCTATAAGCCACACCATGGTTCTGAAATGGTCTCCATTCATTACTCAAGTTAGGTAGAATAGCGTTATCCTGGATAATTTACTGAATCCATTATGAAAATAGTCTGAAATAGATGAAATCTAGTCCAATATACATCTGCAATCCGTTCATTACTGTTTTGTTTGGTTAATTTATTATCATTTTTAAAAGAAATATTTCTGGACCAACCATCCCTGTTGAAAATGCTCAAGTCAATCAGCTGTCTTCTTTTAATTAAGAGTAAGGAGGTGCTGACCCCTACTGCATACATGTACCATTAATACCAGAGATCATCTAACAATGTTATAGTTCTGTGGCACCACCACTCTCTCATGAACCTAAATTCTTTGGCAAATACCAATACAGATACACCACTTTCCCACAAATTCGCCCATACATATTGCTATATTTCAGATCATCATATTGATAATGTGTGGTTGGCCTATCTATTGTTGGGGTTCAATGTGGTGGTCTATAATGGTTAGCTAGTTACCCCTCAATCCTATCAGAAAAACCGTCCCAGCTCCCAGAAAAATGTGAGTGTTACCATTCTTTCCACAATCTACATATGCCTTTTGAATAGGCAAAACAATTTCAATCTTTACACTACCATAGAGATGTACACTCCTTCTTTAGAAATGGTATTATGTACCATACATCCACTTGGGACAGTCTAGGGCATGTGTTATGTTAAGGTTTTTAGCACTACGACACATATGGATGCCATAGTCGAGTGTTCAGGTGGTCTACCTAAATTAACAGAGTAAGTCTCTGAAAAAAGCCACCCATATTTGAGTTCACAGTCCCACTCCTTTGACACTGAAAAAAGACCCATGTCACTCCAATTTATGACCACACATCCCGGTACATTCGGAGCCGAGTCGCCCTACTGGGGGGGGGGGTGTAGGATACAAAGCGCATATATGGTTTAAGCCTAAGGAGTATTCATATTCCACTGTCTCCATCATGAAATAAATGACTGGCCCCCATTATTGCGGTTTGTTAGTGATTATACCATGGTTATCACGTTCTTGAACGATTTTACAGTGCCAGGAGCGGATATTGAAGTTCGAATAGTATGTGCTAAATGAACCCAAGTTGACAGTTGAGACGAGACGACATGACAGCAAGTTGACATCAAAGAATTTAATTTGATATTAAAAAAACTATAGCATTAGAAGCTTAATGATGAATCTTGACATTAAATTCTATCACCTACCTTTAATTTGCCATGATTTGACATGTATAATTAACATGATTGATGATAGAAAAATCAAATCGAGCGAAATTTTCGCTGTCGTGTTGACTGCGTAGCGGACGGATTGTTTACCGCGGCGAGACACAAGTTGTCACGTTGGCCTTTGGTCCGAAGCCATTCCGCACGGTGTGTGTGCTACTTAGCAGCGGTTCTTCTATGAAAATGCCCCTAGGACACACATCAATGTAACGCTTTGCGTCCAGGCAGTCTTGTCGTCTTGCCAAGAAACCAAGATGGCAGAGGACGGATTACCTCGACTCGCAACAAATAACATTTTTTTTCATGGCTTTATAAGATAAATATATTTAATTCAACGGTGGAAACCATGGTATAAATGCCATAGATAACAAATAGAGGTGCACACTGTGATTCCAGCGGCTAGGTAAGAAGACACTCAGCCTCATGCTTCTTATCTGCCACTAGAATCACCTAGTGCACCTCTATTTGTTATATATGCCCTTAATGAAGAGGGGACGGGCCTGCAGGTGCTAGGTCAGATGGAGATGATGTGTATGCATGATATTCACCTACTTGTTACATCCTTTGTAAATGTAATTGGGATAAGGTATACACTGTTAGCCTGCCCATGTAAATTAACAGTGCAATGCTTTTATTGTGACCTACAGTAATACCTTCTCCGGGCATGAAGGCCTATACTAGGTAGACCACCTGAACACTCGACTATGGCATCCATATGTGTCATAGTGCTAAAAGCCTCAACATAACACATGCCCTAGACTGTCCCAAGTGGATGTATGGTACATAATACTATACCATTTCTACAGAAGGAGTGTACATCTCTATGGTAGTGTAAAGATTGAAATTGTTTTGCCTATTCAAAAGGCATATGTAGATTGTGGAAAGAATGGTAACACTCACATTTTTCTGGGAGCTGGGACAGTTTTTCTGATAGGATTCAGGTGTAACAAGCTAACCATCATAGACCACCACCTTGAACCCCCACCAATAAATAGGCCAACCACTCATTATCAATATGATGATCTGAAATATAGCAATATGTATGGGCGAATTTGTGGGAAAGGGGTGTATCTGTATTTGCCAAAGAATTTAGGTTCATGAGAGAGTGGTGGTGCCACAGAACCAGGAGGAGAGCCCAGTGCTTAGGCGCCACCTTGTAGCAGACTAGAGTATGACCATGTCTGACAGAGCTAGAAGGCAAGGAAATGGTCAAAGTATGACACAGTGGAGACATCATGTGAGTGGCATGGGAACTAAGCAAATATGAAATGTACCAGAAATGACTTCACTGAGCTCATATTAGTGGTAATTGAAATATCTTTCTCACTCTCTAGGAATGGTGCTCCAATGTTCTCTACTGCACCCCCTCATACATTAGACATTGAAATAATTTTCACAAAAAGTAGATTTAATGGATCTCAACTCAATTATTTTTATGAAATGCTCAAACTTGACATTTAGAACAGCCCATTATCAACTGAAACAGGATGGATTTCTCCATACTGATACATTGAAATGCAGCTAACCTGGACCCATTACATAGAGTGAAGTATATGTGATGTAAATGTATCATAGGATATTTGACACATGTGTTAATATAACAAAATTGAAGTATTTCCTCAGGCATACTGAGCTATACACACAAACATGAATGTTACAGTTGCCACAAGATGGCGCTGAAGCACTGGTCACCCCCCCTGACAGAACTATAGCATTGTTAGATGATCTCTGGTATTAATGGTACATGTATGCAGTAGGGGTCAGCACCTTCTTACTCTTAATTAAAAGAAGACAGCTGATTGACTTGAGCATTTTCAACAGGGATGGTTGGTCCAGAAATTTATTTTTTAAATGATAATAAATTAACCAAACAAGATAGTAATGAACGCATTGCAGACATATATTGGACTAGATTTCATCTATTTCAGACTATTTTCATGATGGATTCAGTAAATTATCCAGGATAACGCTATTCTACCTACCTAAACTGGATGTATATTAGGCTGTAGCTTCAGGTGGTTTGACTGCCCAGTTAGTTAGTGCCGACCTACAGCTGGGGCTGAGAGTGTAAGTGTAACATATATCCATATAGCTCTATAGTGAGAGGACGTTAGGGAGACAGAGAACAAGAGAGAGAATGGGAGTGATGAACAGGAGACATATAGCTAAAGAGACAGAGAGTGATAAGTGGGAGACAGGGAAAGAGACAGAAGAAGAAAGTGAGTCAGAGCACAATAGATGGGAGACATAGAGGGATATATAGGAGACAGATAATGAAATGTATGATACTGAGATACAGAGACAGAGGGTGACAGGTAGGGAGACAGAGAGCAAAAGAGACAGAAAGAGACAGAGAGAGTGAGTGAGAAAGAGAGTGATGAGAGAGAGATTGATAAGTGGGAGAAAGAGAGTGAGAGAGACAGAGATTGTTAAGTAGGAATGAGATTATGAGGAGTGATAGAGACAGAGAGCAACAAATAGGAGACAGAGTGAGCAATATTGATAAGTAAGAGACAGAGAGCAAGAGAGACAGAGATTGATACTAAGGAGAAAGAGAGAGAGACAGAGACAGACAGACAGAGACAGACATACAGAGACAGACAGAGAGAGACAGAGACAGAGATAAATTTATATGTAAGAGAGAGAGAGAGAAACAGAGAGTGATAAGAACACATACCAATTATGGCCTAGACCAAGTAAGAGACACACAGAGACAAATAAAGAGACACACAGAGAGACACAGTGAGAGGGGGGGTGACTGAACAGAGACTGGTACGGACAGAGTTGGATAGAGAACCTAGCGACAGACCTCAGGAGGCGAACTAACTGACCACCAGGTATCAAATAATGAAATATCAAGAATGAGCTCTCTATCACCCTTGTCCCAATGATATTAGCACTAGCAATAGTTGTTAACATCTTTTTCAACAAAGGTAATACTCTGAATATTTCGAAGGTTCAAAAAATAATGAGTACTGAGCTAGTTTATAGGCATTGACTACCCTTCAATAAGTGTATTCAAAGGGTTGCCAGAGATGGTCTGCAGAATCCCAGATAGGTGAACAAGTGAAAAGTACTGAGGACTTTTTCCGAATTCTTCACATCATCATCATTGCGAGCCTCTGACTCACCGACTCGTTGCTCAGTTTTGGGTTTTTTGCTCATCCGCATGATGCATTTTTTTTGGGTTTCTTGTTAGACATGCTTCAATCAGGAAATGTACGCAATGGGGGGCCACAGGTGTCAGCAGTAGTGTCTTGAAGTTGAACACGGTTTCTTCGCCACTTGAAGAGAAAAGAACGCTTCAGGAAAGCTAAGAACTCTGCGCTCAGCGGAGGTAAGCCAAATAAATTAAAGTAGTACACCTCTCCTGTCCACGTAACAGGAGAGGTGTACTACGTAAAACGCCACCCAATGTTGACCTAGGAAATAGTGTTTTGTGTGAATGTTATCCTTCAACACTTTGTCTATTTCAAGTGTGTTCATGCACTTTTTTCTTGTCTTCAGTTCATGTAGTAGTCTGTGATGGGATGTAGATCTCTGGTCAGCTCGACAACATTGTCGCACACCAAGTAGAGCAGTACCGTTGCGCCAAAACTGAGCTCCACCCTCATCTGAGCCGCCTTTATAAGGTTCACTCTACACCCGTTGTGAGATCTGTCAGGAGTTAAATCCAGGGGGAACAGCATGTAAACGTTCAGGAAATCATTGTAGGAAATGTCGCAGGAGCATGAACCCTCGTACATCCCCTTTTTCGTGTGTAGTGCTAGGTACTCTCTCACGGCTTCCCTTTTGGTAAAGTCGGGGAAGTAGGCGTCGTTCGGCACCTTCTGGTCATTCACTATCACTTGAAGTGAGTTGACGTTGCAATGTTTCAGTTCGAACGAGTTCTTGGCGTAATTTCTGTTGAAGGCGTTGTGGTGTAGGAAACAAATCATCATGGACTTGGGTAGTTGACCTGAGTTGGAGTATGTGTAGGTGTGATCTCTGTTGCCTGCAGGGATGGCGTAGGTCATCACCTCCACTCTGTTCACTGTATAGTCGAAGGGAACCTGTTCTATCACTGCCATTTTGTGCATTTCCACCACAGAAACAGCTATGACCACTTGATGCACATAGAGCTTAGCTTTGTGGATCTTGAGTTTGTATGCGGTGGTGCCCGCGCTCATCAGATAAAAACCAGGGGCAGCTTGTTTCAGAGTGAAGTTGATTTCTGTCTCTCCAGCTATGAACTTTGATGTTGATGAGCTAAGTCAAAGTGGAGTCTCCACATCAGCGAAAAGCGACTGTTGGAGATGGCAAGCCTTGAACCCTGGGTTGTCATTGGTCAAGTGACCAGCCCTGTATTGGTGCCAACCTTGGACGATCATGATGTCCTCCTTGACGCCTCTGTCGTAGTTGAGTAAACCTTCTAGGTAAGCTCTGTAGGGGTAGGTCTCGGTGTTACCAGACACTTTGAAACCTCCAATGGAGACTTGGACATCCTTGAAGAGCGAGTGAGCCAAGTTGTTCACCGGAGCCACCACGTCGGTGTCGTCCAGTGCGTCGCCATTCGGTTTCAGCACCTCGCATTCCAGATGAAGGTAATTTTTGTTCAGGTCCGTGTACTCTTGGGACTTATTCATGGTGAAATTTGATGTTGTTTCCGTCTCCCAAAGAGTTTTTCGTTTCTAGCCCGACCAAGGTTGACTTCAGGAGAGTAGTTAGTGCTACGCCATGCAGGTCAAGCTCAGAGAGCGTGGACTCGCTGCTGTTTTCGTGTATGTAAGCCATTGTGTTCCCTCTTCATGTCGGTGGTAGACTGACGCCGGTGACCTCTAGTCCTTTTATTTATAGGCCCCCTCCCTAGCAATCAAAAATGTCCCCCTGCCGTCTCTTGCAAGAACCGCTTCCCGTTTGAGGAGTTTGCCTCAGACGTTTGGCCCACGCTTTCTTGGGCGTCGTTATTTTCCCCGGAGAGATCACTTTACCCGCCAGACTCTTCAGAGCATCTACTCCTCACATTTTTCACGCTGTTCTTGAAAGTACCTCCCTCCATCATATCCTTGGCCACACCCACGCCAGCGCGAAACATAGTTTTCCCCACCGTCTTCAAAAGGGGTGTGGCCGAGCGCATGAGGCCTAAGAGGGTGCCACCAAAACCGTGACTGTTCTGGAAAGATCATCCGCTGTACACATTGATTCCGTTACAGATCTGAGCATTGTAGTAATCGCTGTATCCTTGTCTGGTGGTACCCTTCGATGAAAAGTACAGCGCTCGTTTACTTATCATGTTTGCACCTTTAACCTTTGATGGGTCTCAGATGAAGTGTCACCGTCACCTCTCCTCTTATGAATGGTATGGATGGGCCGGTCCTGTCTCTTAAGTAGATGCCGACCTCGTCCAACCTTTTGGACTTCAAGGGAAAATAATCCAAATATGGAAAACTGATAGCTTGCATTCCCCCTTTCTGCCGTCCGCTTCTGTCAACTGCCACGCAGCTTAACAGAGGGATGTTCATTTCGCCCACTCGTCTGTCTTGAATGGTGTCGGTGTATATATGTACACAGAGTACACGTCTCTGAAGGGGTCCATGATGTAGACGCCAGTGGGGTTCGTCACGAAATGAGTCTTCACCCTGAATCCTAGAATGTGCGCCAGATGTTCAGTGATGAGCACGCCAGTGTCCCGGGGCACGTTGATGGTGACGCATCTCGTCAGCGACTAGTACGAGAAGACGGCCTTCGAATTTTTCAAAAAGTTCTGACATTCTAAATTATCTGTCAGGAGCAGGTTCAAGCGCTCGATGAACTGAGCGTTGTGTCGCGTGAAAATGGGTGGCATGGGGAATATGTTCAACAGCAGCATTCGCAAGCATGTTTTTCTCTCCATGTCTTGAACCATGGCGTGTGCCATACTCCTCATTTTTCGCCTCTTGTTGGACGTCGTCAGGTATTGCTTGTACAGGGCAGAATTTTCTTGTGTCAACATGACATACTTTGACTTCTTCCCAGGTTTCAATATCTGCGCCTCCAACTATTTTTCTAACAGCTCCGGTGTCATTTCATCAAAAAAGTTCTCCTCCGTCCTAGTCAGAGGATTAGCACTTCTTATGATCTTCTGCAGGTTGATCACTCTGTCCACCATCTTCCAGTCCACCTCAGGATTTTTCTTGAAGGTTTTTCTCTTGTTGAAAACTCTTTTTGCCTCGGCCAGCGAGTTCTTTGTGCGCAGAGGAACGATCATGATCAAGTCGTCGTCTCACACCATCGGGAGGAGTATTTCGCTGAGAGCCCCTTCGTCGTCCTCTGATAGGAGGAGGGTTGAGTCGAATTGGGTTCGTAAAGAGGTCAGAGTGTTCTGAGGGAAATAGTCCATAGAACTCTTGCTAGGCAGGGTGATGTTCATAGCATCCTACAAGATTTTCTTGACAGGAATCCACTCGTTGAGCTTGTCGCTTTAACCTAGCCAAGCCCTTGACAGTCTTGTAGCGCAGCACCTTGTCTATCAGGTTAGTCTTGCCATAACGACTCTTGGAGACCTTCTGAACCTCCTCCGGATAAAACATGCCCTTTATCTCCTCCCCGGTGTCGTCTTTCAGCTCAAACCCTCTGCTACCCAACGTTTTAGTGACGTTGAACACTTCCTCCTTCCATTTTCCCTCGTAACCTTTGTTGAAGGGTCCTTTAGCCCTCAACATTCTCACTCTGTAGCCTGGAACAATGACGTCAGTGTCGGAGTGTCGAGGGTCGGTCTTTTTCTGGTGAAAAACTCTATTTCTTTGCTCTTGAGGTGATTCTGGAAGGTCTTGTTGAGAAAATTCTTTCCCTTGTCTGTTTGAACGGAGCGCGGGTGTCTCTTGACAGTCATTTTGTTGGAACTCTTTTGTTTCCTCCCTCTGCCAGCAGGTATTCTGTCCGAAGCTTTGTTAGGACCCCCTGCTTTATAGACTTGGTTTCTGATCAAGGAATCGGTGGGATCTTCCATGCTCAGGTGTCGATACTGTCTTGCTCAACATGCTGGCGTCGTTCCACTTGACCAAGTCGGATTTTTGCAGTCTCTTAAACAGCTTGGTGGTGTTGTTGCGTTTCCTCTGTGGAACTTGTTCGAGCAACACCTCAAGGAGGGAAGCTAAGGGAGTTGGTGGTGGTATGAGAGCGGATGCAGGAATCATGTGGTTGTTGGGATTTGTGAGAAAGAATTGTAACCTATTCAACAACCTCTTTTATTTCAGCATTTTTTCGCGCGATTTCAAAGTGGGGTCGTTCAACACTAGGTCCAAGTTCCTGTAGATAAACTGTAGCACCTGGTGTAATGCGGCGTTGGGATGAAGACCTTGTTCTGCCTGTCTGTAGTAATTAGCCATATTGGAGGGTGGTGATATGGCGGTGGTGAAGGAGGAGGGGTTCTTGTTTTCATGCTCATCAGCAGCACCAGCAGGAGCAGCAGCAGCACCACCACCACCAGAAGCAGCAGCAGCAGCACCACCACCACCACCAGTAGCAGCAGCAGCAGCAGCTGTGGGGGGACATCAGGTGGTCCTCGTAATTTCAAGAGCGACTTACGATCTACGAGAGCCAAGCGCTTGTAGTGTTGCTCCTCGGGGTCCGTCATCATCGAGGCAGCTATGGTGGTGAGGTGTCAAATGAGGAGCTCTATATACGGAGAAGGCTTTTTATAAGGGGTAAGGCCATGCCTATCAGAGCCGGAATGGGGAAACTGCCCCTTTGAACCAAGACATTTCTCTTTCTTTTGATGGTGGTAGCTTTTTTGCTCACCATCCTCAACACGTCATCAGATTCTCAAAGACTTTCCAGTTGGTTCTCGGTGAGCGGAATGTTTCCCTCCAGTAAATTCTGACAGAGTTCGCTCAACGTCTTGATCAAATCGTCGCTTCCAGAGCCTATTAAATGCTCACAATCCTCCGGCCAAGTGTTTAAGGGTGCTGTAATGTCTTCTGAGTCAATGAGTAGCCATTACTTTCTCTTTCTCTTTTTGTCTAGCGGAACGAACACCATCTGATCGTCTATGGTCGTCAGGGAGGAGCGTATTCTCAGGTCATCCAGAAGCAGGTATGAGTGAGGACGCTTGAGTTTATGGGTAAATATACTGGAGAGGGCCGCCGACGAGACAGAGTGCCTATTTGTCCCATGTCACGAGGGTTCTTAAAAATGATTATGTAGTGAGCGTTCAGACTCATAGTTCAAAATTCGGGTGATTTCTGGAATAGGTTCTGAGTGATATATTTGACGCTCATGTTCCAGTGATGGGAATATTTGGTGAATATGTCGCTATGTCTTCTTTGCTGGGAAGACCTTCTCTGAACTCCACTCCATATTCTTTTTGCATTTTTTCAAAGAGGGGCTGCCACTCGCCGTAATGGTAAAAGATCTTTTCCACCGCCATGTGACCAAATTGCTAACGTCGCTCAGAAATCGATTCACCAAGCGTGATTTTCCACAACCAGACAGACCGCCGATGATGCAACTGAAGGGTCGGGGATTGAAATCTGTTTCAGTGAAGGCTGTGATTTCACCACTCGACATTTTTCAGCGGTCGTTATGGGGTCATAATAGTAGTGGTAGTGGTAGAAGTTGTGGAAACTACGGTCGTGGTGACGGTGATGTGTTCCTCAGTCGAACGCTCGGTGATGAGTGGTTGTCAGGAAAGAGTCGTAGCCAGTTTTATTCTATCTTGTTATGTTTCATGACACCCGATAACATTACCGTCTCTCATATTTTTTTTTTCTTCTTATGCAATATATTTTATTTTCACTCAATTTTACACGTCATATATCCATTAAAAATTTTTATCAGACTCTGAATTATTTATTGAAAAAAAAAATAAATAAAAAAAATAAAGGGGGCAATTTTTTTTCCTCTTTGGGCAAAGCTTGTCGCTTTTCCTTTTTCTTTAACTATTTGGGCAAAGCTTGTTGCTTTGCCTTCTTCTCCTCTTTAACATTACTGTATCCAAAAAGGTATCAGGGGTAACAGCACAGTGGTAACAAATACAAACTGGAATGTAATCTTTAAAGTAGTCCCCTTCTTCTTCAATTGGGTCTCATTGTAATAGGCCGGATAACAGGTGACGACTTCGAAACAATTCCAGATCATGTTCATGTCTGCCACCTCGGGCACCCACCGAGTGGGAGCGACGGTTACCCCCAAATAACCAAATTCCTTGTCGAATCTTTCCATAGCGCTTATTCTCACCATATTTGAACACTCTTTATTTTCATGAAATGCCCAACGAGTGGGTGCACTGAGGGTGGTTATCAAACAGTAATGGAGTAAAGACAGCTTTCAGCCATACCTTTTTTTTTTTTAACTACTTCTTCTACTCTTTCTACTGCTTTTGCTGCTGCTACTGCTGCTGCTTCTACTGTAGCTGCTACTGCTGCTGCTGCTGCCGAAGAAGAGCCGATACTTCTACTACTACTACTACTACTACTACAACTACTTCTACTACTACTCCTTTCCCTGGTGGTGCTACTTCTTCTTCTTCTTTTTCTTAATTCTTCTTCTTCTTCTTCTCTCGCTATTTCTATCACTATGTTTACTTTTGGTACTACTGCTGCTGATACTGGCGCTGCTACTAATTCCTTGCCTTTGCTTATCAATAAATTATTTATTGCCTTAAAAGAGGCATGAGACTTAAATATGTGCTGATCTCTATGTTCAGATAAGAAAATAGATGGGTTTCCCTAATCGTTCTTTTAAAATCTCGCTCCATCTCAAGTGGAATATTTATAAAAGAGTGAAAATGAAATAAAAGCTCAAAAAGAAAATAATAAAGAGAGTGATGGACTCGGCTCGAATTTCCTCCTAGAGTGTAGGTGGTAAACAGCCGGCAAGGTATCTACAGCGACGGTGATGGTGATGATGGTGGTGGTGATGGCAGCAGCAGCAGTAGCAGCAGTGGTAGAAGCAGTGGTGGAGTCAAAGGAGACAGCGGACGTGTTCTGCCCTTCCAAGAAAAATCAGGGCTCTTTATATAGTTGAGAGAATCATCTAATCTTGTTTTAACCTAGATCCTTTCACCCCGCATCAAGGGGAAAAAATGCTTTTGGAATAAGGGTATCAGGTGGGATAAACAGGTGTAACAACTGTGATAACTACCTAAATGCGACTTACATGTATAAGGGGATTATGGATCGTTAGGAGATTAAGATGTTCAAAGTCTGTATACAAAAACTACAGGGGGTGGTTAACAGTGGACATGTGCACACCTCCGCACCTACAAAAGTACCTCGCGTATAAGGTACGCCCCCAACTTGAGGGAATGCTATAAAGTGTATTTGCAAGCTTTATTTTTGGACATTTCAGTAGTGATTTATAGTAACCCCAACCTTTAAGGTACACCCTTAAACTTCAGGGGTCGCACCTAGCCTAATAAGCGCGGTACAACAGTGCCTACCTACCTACCTGTCTATGCATCACAGGAAAATACCCCAGGGCGTGTGTCAGCCACTCAGTCTGTGACTACAAAGGCGCATGTGCGGTAAGTAGATTAAGTCTAACAAAATCAACAAGTTAATCCCCCTTCCTCCTGCTCCTCTTGTCGCCATGAGACAACACTTTGATGATCTAAGTTAAACCCTCCTACAGTGAACGGTGGGTGACAAACTGATACCCTACCAAGGAAGAATCTCTGTGACTATGTGAATCACACCCTTTAAGTCTTTTATCTTTTCCCTCTGGGACTGACCGCACTTAATGATCTAAGGGATCCTTGCCTACAGCAAAAGGCATGTGAAAATCAAAACAGACAGATACTCTACCGAGCGAAGGTCTCTGTGAAAATGGGATGAAATCTCTTTTAGGTCTTTGATCGATTTAAAACCACAGTTGAGAGGCTTATCTCGGAAGGGTACATAAGGGAGAGTGAAATTTTGTTCCCTCACACTTTCTCTGCCACCTTCATCATGGAAGGACCGACCTCTCTACAGACTACTTCACCGTCACCATATTCCCCCACGCATAGATCCTTGCTGATCTGTTCACAGGTGACGCTAACAACGAATTTTATATCGATCCGTACGAATGGTTGGACGCTGCTGCTGCTGTTCACACCTAAACCCATAGACATCACAGCTCTGACTAAAGACGCTGAGTGGGCTTCCCTAGCCCACTTAAAAGGGTCTATATCTCCTCTTTCCTATCCCCTCAGGATGTGTGTGGTGCACATATGTGCGGGCACTGACACATTCCTCTGTTAAATTATCAACCTGTGAAGCACGGGATAGCCACTTAGTGCCGCTAATGTGCTGTAAAACACAAATCAATCATTAAAGACGCTGAGGCGGGTAACCTCACCGGAGATGGAGGTAAATATCTTGGATGCTGTACAAGATCCCACGTTATTACCACCACCACCCCGTCGCCCATGGGTATAACTCTTCTGGCTGGAACCTCTAATGTTCAAGGTACTACCTCACCTACTCATATATTGTTAAAGGAGAATATGTGCACTTGCAAACCGTTTTACACATGGGAAATAATCAGTGCAACAGATGTGCTGTTCTTTAAAGCACCGTTGTCAAAACAAAATGTTCATAAAGGACTCACTTCTAATCGGACATTCGATTCATTGAAAGAGTGTTTCAAAGATGTTTTCTGGAGAGGGACCAATGTCTTCGCAGACAGATCAATAGGACTATAACAATTTCACAATCAAAAACCTGTCCTCTTATCAAACGCTTTAATATTTCAAACCGTTTTACACATGGGAAATAATCAGTGCAACAGATGTGCTGTTCTTTAAAGCACCGTTGTCAAAACAAAATGTTCATAAAGGACTCACTTCTAATCGGACATTCGATTCATTGAAAGAGTGTTTCAAAGATGTTTTCTGGAGAGGGACCAATGTCTTCGCAGACAGATCAATAGGACTATAACAATTTCACAATCAAAAACCTGTCCTCTTATCAAACGCTTTAATATTTCTTCTCGAGAAAAACTCAGACTTTTCACGGGATATGTGTTGTCATAACTCTGAGAGAATATTCAACACCTTCTGTCAAGAGTGTTTAGATCGTGTACTCTGTAGAGAGTTTCATTTTGAAAATATACAGAATGCTCTACTGAGAAGTGTGATGTTCGCACAAACTGAATGGCATACTTATACTTCAGCGGATTTCTATTGTAATTTAGATGAATTGTGGACAGGGGGTATGACTCACACCATTCCTTCATTTTAAAAGAACGCTTGCATGAAAACCGTATACAAAGATTACACTATGTACAGTCTGGATTATGATTAAAGATGAATGTATATATACATGTACTTGTATTTATATTTTGATAAAATAAAAAATAAAAAAAAGTGAAATGCATTTGATATATCTCATTTACATAATTAGCCCCGCCCCTTTGTTTAGAAGCAAGGGGTCACGTTTTGACACCACATGTTGTTTAGAAACAAGGGGTCACTTGACCGCACTAATCCCCTAATTAGGTCACATTACCATGGTTACCAGAATACTGGCCTCTGATTGGCTGAGAGGTGGTCTCTAACCCCCTAAATAGGCCACGTTACCATGGCAACAGGTCATGTGACCAAATGAAGCACTCTGATTCGCTGCATCCCGAGTGAGTAATATCCTGTAGTTAGCTATAGTCCAGTTCCAATACATACTATACTACTCATGACAAATACAGAACAAGCAATGATAATTTATGTAACCTTGGTTAGGAGAAGTATCAGTCATAATTGCTGGGACTATATGTAACCTTGGTGGGGAACAGTACCAATTATAAGCAATGACAATGTCTGCAACCTTTGTCAAGGACGGTGGCAGTGCAAAGTAATGGTAATATATATGGCCCCATTGGAGGACAGTGACTGCAGCTGACAATGATAATACAAACGTCCCTGGTCATGAACAGAGCCAATAGCAGACAATGGTAATACACAGGTCAAGGACAGAAGGGTAATCATCGGCGATAACATATGCTGCCCTTGTTCCAGGACAGTGGCAGCTGCAAGCAATAATGTATATAGCCTTGTTCGAGAACAGTGTCAATACATACATCCTTGTTCATTGTGTCCATAGCAACCAATACACACAGCCTTGGTCAGGAACGGTGTCAATAGTAAGGGACACAATGGTAATGTATTCATGTAACTTTATGGTTCAACGAAAGGCCATGCATGCTGGCCTCCCCATTACAGGACAGTAGGGTTATATGGGGGGGGGGGTGTGTAGTAATCCAAGGACAGACCAAAGTTAATGTATTCAGGATGGTAAGCAGTTGAAGGAAAGTCAATGACAATGTATTCAGCACAGTAACAGTAGTTGTTTGTGTAGTACATTCTCTCTTGGTGGAAGAGTCCATATTGATCAGGGCTAGGCACAAGCATAATGTTAAAGGTGAATGATGATCAGTTTTTGCCAACAGTTATTGCAAGAGCATGTCAGGCCTGTTCTGCATGAGGCCGATCGGCCCAGTGCAGAGCGGGCTTGACATGCGAGTGCAATAACTAGGAGGTGAAAACTGGTCAGAGTTCATCTTTACATTTATGTCAAGGTGTTCCCAGCCATAGATGTTCAATTTCTTTCAAAATACACTCACATTTCACCGTAGTACACACAAAATGCATTGCGATGCCATCCTGGATGTTTTACGTTAGTAGTAAGTATAGTGTTGTTTGAGCATAAGATGGTTAGGGGAAGATATCGGGGTAAGTATATGGAATATGAATTAAATATTTATATTTATGTGTAGAGGAGATGTGTCTGTGTAGGAATATGCAAAGAAAGTTGGAATAATAATAATAATAATAATAATAATAATAATAATATATTTTGAATTAAATGTCTTTTGGTGGTATATAGGTGTATTCAGCATGGTTAAGAGAATAGGTGAGGGGGTGGGGGGTAGGTGGCAGATGGTCGGTGGCAGGTGCAGACTGTACTGGTAGGACTCCCTCGTTTGGGTGCTGGCGTGACAGTTAACCTGCATTTAGTGATGGTAGAAAAGGGGGTCGGGGGTGTTGGCATGTAATAAAAGTTAGCTGTGCTCATGTGTCTATTTTGATATATAGGTCATCGAATATAATTTAATTCAAAATATGCAATTAATGATAAAATAATAATATGAATACCATATTGGCCTGTATAAGCGCCGGGTCTTGAATAAGCATGGGGTACAGGGGTGTTGAAATTTCCAAATACACTATACAATCTCAGTCTTGTATAAACATTAGTCTTGAAAAAAGCCCTAGGGGTAGAGCTTACTTGAAATTAATGAGCACCTGTGCGCTTATAAAGCCCAACAGGGTAGTTTGGTTAGATGGATATATTTGTTTTTAGTTGAGTTTAAGAGATGTGTGGTGCTTGGTTAACACCTTAAGGGAGTGGTCATTTATTATCAACAGGGGGGGGGTAATAGGTTTGAGGGGGGGGCGTAAAAAATTCTGACCCCTCTCGAGGGGGGGGGCTAAAAAAATTTTGACCCCTCTTGAGGGGGGGCTAAAAAATTTTACCCTCTTTTTAGCAAAAAAGCCCGCGCGCTACTATAGATCAAAGAGGGGGCGCGAAAACTCTCCGCGCCTCTGGGGGGGCGCAAATTTTTTTTACTGCCGTCGAGAGGGGGACGTAAACAATTTTCGCGCATCCGTGTGAAAACCCACCACCCCCCCTGTTGATAAATAATGACCACTCCCTAAGGGCTACTTATGCATTAATGTATCATGCCCATCGGTCTTCATGATGCATGGATGCTGCCCTGGTGAGTAACATGCTAGGGCTGCATTTATGCATCATGACAACCCTCTGGGACTAATGCACCCTGGGAGGGTTGGCATGATGTACCAATAAAGTGCTGGCAGACTCACCAGCACTTCATTGATGCATCATGACGACCAATAGGAATGATGCACTTTTACAACAGCAGCCTTTTAAGGGTAAAATGAAGGTAGGGCAGGTGGCAGGTGCAGATTGCAAACAAGCTACAGCTTCTAAAGTGATTCACGGTATAAATCTATATGTCAAGTCCATTACTGAAGTTTAAAATCACATAATTTAGTTTAACAGTGTGTTATGATATATAGAAATAAAAACAAATCTGTATTTTCTCATCATATTTATCAAATAGCATATAAGGGAACTCTGCAATAGTTACAATTTAATCAATCAGTAATTGTTTAGTTGGTGACATCATCCATTATCTTCCACTAATGCTCCTCTACATCTCCACAAGCATCACTATCATCATTTTGTGGCATTTCAGTTTTTTTTCAAATCACTACACAACCCTCTGTTCATGATGACTTATTTTGGTAGTCTTTATGTTGAATAAACATTTTCTGGCATACTAACCAGTACATTTGCTATTATAAGGGCAGGCAGCAGGATTATCTAATGCAGTCCATGACTTCACAAGATACCAAATGCATCATGTGCTGTATTGTTTAAGGAAAGAGTCTGTTGCAAAACATGTTTGTAATCTTATAAGTAGAGTCTCTATCAAGATTATATCATATGATAACACATTGAGGTTATTTAGTCCTAATAATATAAAGGAATATGCAAGCACTATCCAAAGACACTTATCAACAGCAATTAGTCAATATATGTCAGTATTTAAATGAATAAATGATAGTAATAACTCACTAGCAATTGGTCAATATATGTTAGTTATTGCTCACTATTTGTCAGCAATTAGTCAATATATGTCAGTTATTACTCACTTTGTCAGCAATAAGTCAATTTATGTTAGTAATTACTCACTATTTATCAGAAATTAGTCAATATTTGTCAGTAATTAGTCAATATTTGTCAGTAATTACTCACTCTTTGTCTTGAATGATTGCTGACAAATAGTGAGCAATTACTAACATATAGACTAATTGCTGATAGATAGTGAGCAATTACTAACATATATTGAATAAATGCTGATAAATTGTAAGTAACTACTACCATGTATTGATTAATTGCTGACAGATAGTGAATAATAACTAATATATATTAACTAATTGCTGACAAATAGTCCATAGATACTGACATATTTTGACAAATACCAGTCAAGGCAGGATGCACAATTGAATCAGTGGCTATTTCTCTGTTATATATTAACTAATTGCTGACAGATTGTGAGTAAATACTGACATGTATTGATAATTGCTGACATATTGTGAGTAAATACTGATATATATTGACTATTTGCTGACGAATAGTCAGTAATTACTAATATATATTGAATAGTTGGTGACAAATAGTGAGCAATTACTAACATATAGACTAATTGCTGACAAATAGTGAGCGATTACTAACATATATTGACTAAATACTGATAAAATGTAAGTAACTACTACCATGTATTGGCTAATTGCTTACAAATAGTGAATAATTACTAACATATGACTATGTATCATGAGTTCAATGCAACTTTTGAGTTTGTCCCGTTCCCAACCACTTTTACATTTGGACTACTCCAAATCACAATAAATTTTAATATCCTAGGTTTTTATTGGCCCAGGAGGTTGTGCTAGTTGTGCCCTTTCAGAAGATATATGATTTACCCTATTGCTTTGTTATTCTTTTGTTAAAAGGGGGCAATACATGTCCCAAATTCCATGTTTTTCATCATATTCCTCTTTTCAGTGATATGCTAATCCACTATATGTAAGTGTTTTTGTGTTCATATTTATGTCAATACCATTGGCTATCATTGTAACCTATGGGCACATTTTAATAAGCAATCTGGTCAACATGGTATAGGTATATATGAGAAAATAGCAAAGTCCCATTCCCAACCACTTTTTAAAAGAGTCTTTAAAAATGAATGCTTCCCACCATATTTCTAATAATGATTTTCCTGAAGCTACAATAGTTGTACTATAAGTGAAATCCATGTCTCTGAAGCAATGCCCAATCTTTCCTAGCCTCTGTCTCCTTATTTATCCATTCTCAGGATCTTCCAAACTTACCATGGTGCTTATCTCCCGTTCCCAACCACAAAAAATTAAGATAGTAGTATCTCCATAGTTTTCATATTTAACTGTCTGCATAATATGCACAATTTAGCCCTATTTGAGCCCTAAAAGAAAATTTAATATAGAGCTTTTCTGGTCATTCATTTCTCTGCAACCCTTCATCAGTCACCACATGTGTCCTGTTCCCAACCACTTGTGTCCTGTTCCCAACCACTTCTTATAACACCCCATTGTTCAGTTCTACAATGCATGAAACTCACTCTAAGGCACATATTCCCTCCCCTTTGTTCTCCCATCCACTCATAACATAAAAATAAAGAAAATGTCAGTTATTGTAATGATAATGTCTTGTTCCCAACCACTTGTGTCTTGTTCCCAACCATTCTTTTTCAAATGTAACATTATTCAATCATAACTCTTGTGAGACTCAATCGCAATTACCTATCCCTTCACCTCGGTCGTTCCATTAACTCATGACATAGTATTGTCTCAGTATAATGAAGTTAATCACAGTCACTGTAATGATAGCATCTCATTCCGAACCACTTTCTGTGTCCCGTTCCAAACCACTTTATTCTTGAAAGTGACATTCAGTTGTACACCTCAATCACCAGCACCAATCCCGTGGCTACTGTTCCCCCATCCACTGATTGCATAGAATTATGTCAATTTATTGAATTACTCCTAGTCACTGTAATGATTATATTTTGTTCCCCATTACTCATGTCCCATTCCCAACCACTTATGTCCTGTTCCCAATCACTTCTTTAAAGAAAAGTAACATTACTGGGTTTTTGTCATTCATGAACCTCACTCACAAGCACCTGTTCCTCTGGCCCTGTCCCTCCTTTAGCTCAGCACATGGAATTACATCAATATGATGAATAGGCCCCAGTCATTATAATGATAATGGTCTGTTCCCAACCACTTCTTGTCCCATTCCCAACCATATTTGAAATGTGACTTTGTACAGTTCTACCACACATGAAAATCACTTACCACTGGCCATATCCTTTCCCCTTCCCTCACACTAACTCATGACAAATTTCTTACTATGTATCCTTTAGAATTTCACCTACATATGTATATACTGATCATATCCTGCTCCCAATCACCTTTGTCCCATTCCCAACCACTTTACATGATTGAGTATATTGAAAATTATGAAAACATCTTTATGGATATGGTTCTCACCCAGGATAACAATTTAAGGGGAAGGTTTTGCAGTATCCCTGGGACCAAAAGTATTACGCTGGCCCTATTTGTTTACCTTGTACAAAATTTCAAAGTTTAGTATAAATTCTTGCAAAAAAAGGGGTGAAAATTCAAATTTAGGGAGGCTGGGTTCTTAAATCCCTAATAAGATAAGTGGAAAGGATGTTACAGCTATGAAGTATGTTCATGACCAAATAATTTTCCACAGAAAATGTATAGAAGGTTTGGATATTAAAGACTATCTATGAGGACAAAATAAAGTGGTTGGGAATGGGACAGAATGGGGTACCATATGTCTGAAGAGGTGCCATGCGGGAAACTAAATTCTCATGGGGGAAACTAAATTCTGGGGAAGATGTCTGTGTTGTGAAGTGTTTGAAATTTGCTTGTTTGTTTTTATGAATTCCCTTTTCTGAGTAAAGGCTAGATAACCATTACATAAATGTTGAGATACTGAAAGAGAAAGTGAAAGATGAACAGCCAGGTCAGTATAGAGGTGCAGTAAACACAGTCACATTATGTACTTAATTACAACCTAGTACAGAATGTAACATATAATAACTCACTCTGATTAACACAGCGTCAAATAATATTTCTGTAGATGAAGCTATATAGCTTCCATATATGAATATAGTTTACAGAATGTAACATATAATAACTCGCTCTGATTAACACAGCGTCAAATAATATTTCTGTAGATGAAGCTATATAGTTACCCCTTCTGTTATACACAGTAGATCGAGTCTCATTGTATACAGGTTGATTACCCTGGGTTAATTTCCAGACTATACCTTCGGTCACAAATCATAGAAAGTGTGCATATAGGGCCTTACATGTCAGTTCACCTACATATGTATATCCTGATCATATCCTGCTCCCAATCACCTTTGTCCCGTTCCCAACCACTTTACATGGTTGAGTATATTGAAAATTATGAAAACATCTTTATGGATATGGTTCTCACCCAGGATAACAATTTAAGGGGAAGGTTTTGCAGTACCCCTGGGACCAAAAGTATTACTCTGGCCCTATTTGTTTACCTTGTACAAAATTTCAAAGTTTAGTATAAATTCTTGCAAAAAAAGGGGTGAAAATTCAAATTTAGGGAGGCTGGGGTCTTAAATCCCTAATGAGATAAGCGGAAAGGATGTTACAGCTATGAAGTATGTTCATGACCAAATAATTTTCCACAGAAAATGTATAGAAGGTTTGGATATTAAAGACTATCTATGAGGACAAAATAAAAGTGGTTGGGAACGGGACAGAATGGGGTACCATATGTCTGAAGAGGTGCCATGGGGGGAGTACACATATTTAAGAAAGAACAACCTTGTATGGTCATCCATCAATAAATATAGTTTACTCATACAGATGGATTTAAGCCTACTAGAGTTTTAGGTCTGACCCCTTCCCGATCCCTATGGATCCAAAAGTTGCATTAAACTCATGATACAGAGCCATATATTAACTAATTGCCGACAAATAGTCCATAGATACTAACATATTTTGACAAATACCAGTCAAGACAGGATGCACAATTGAATCAATATCTGTTATATATTGACTAATTGCTGACAGATTATGAGTAAAAAGTGACATGTATTGATAATTGCTGATATATATAGTGACTAAGTTCTGACATATATTGACTGATATCTGACAAATTGTGAGTAGTTACTGACATATGTAGACTAAGTGTTGTTAGGAAATTAAGCCAAATAGAATTTTGGACTGGGACAAATTTTTGTCAAAATCCCAAATAGGTGTCAGTAGTTTATACTTGCAAGCATATGAATTCTATAATAGAGCAATGCCACACATCTATATATATGGAAAAGTATCAAGATACTGCATAATTATGCTAATTATGCAAATAATATGCGTGGATATGGAATGTTTGGTATCAATCTGGGGTGTTTTGTCCCCCCAAAGAACATGCCCCCCTAAAAAATTTGTTTTGGAAAAGAATAAGCGAAATAATTTTTTTAACTAGAGGCCTTTTCGGCCTGAGCCAGTCCACCTGCGCCCTACCTCCAGCCAAAACCTATCTGCTTTAAGTGTCACCGGCGAAATAGGGAAGGTTTGAGGAAGGAATAGATCGGAATATAGGCTTTTTTGGGACGCGGGGACAGACGCCAGTCCAGGCACTGGCAGAGATGTCCAAGAACTGGCAGTTTTACAAAATAAATCGTATCTCCCTTAATAATAGGAGTTTCCCATAGTGTGACCTATAGATAAAGGGTAGCTCGAGCTATGTCATCCCAGCTGGCACAACTCGTGCAATTTACATCATTCTTACGTGAAAACTCATGTGATTTATGTAAAAAAGACATCATTTGGATGAGTTGTGCTAGCAGGGATGGCAGTCTTTATTTTCAAATCTGCACAATGGGAACAAAGTTATCGATACTTTTAGTCTATTTAGTCTTTTAGGCTATTAGAACTTTGCCGATACATACTATACTACTCGAATGAGCCAAAAACTCATTACTACAGTAATGCTTTGCCAATACACACTATACTACCGAGATAGTTACGGCACATATCTCGGTAGTATAGTACAGTTACTGACATGTTTAGTGATCTTTTAAAGACAAATAATTTGTTTCATGTACCACCATGTGCTTGTGTTTGGCCCTGTAGGCACCGACCAAATGGACAGGAAACGGCGCTAATAATAGCACTAGGGCCGGGCAACAGGAGAGACAACCATGTGCTTGTGTTTGGCCCTGTAGGCGCCGACCAAATGGACAGGAAACGGCGCTAATAATAGCACTAGGGCCGGGCAACAGGAGAGACAACCATGTGCTTGTGTTTGGCCCTTTAGGCGCCGACCAAATGGACAGGAAACGGCGCTAATAATAGCACTAGGGCCGGGCAACAGGAGAGACCACCAAGGGAAAGAATCCAATAAACAGAATGTATTCAAGGGCCACAGAGTGATTTAGTTAATTGGGTGCAACTTATCCTCCAAATATAATAATGCCACGCTATTGAGGCTCCTAATATGGGGATGGCATGCATGTTTACGGTCCCAAGTTTCCAAATAAACCAATGCCATGCCACTTAGAACTCCTAATATAATAAGGGTCATCATACTTATGTGTACATGTATATATATGTAGGTAGGTGGCATTTAGTGGGTTAATGGAAGGCTTTCTCAGCTTTTAGATCTTAGAACCAAGGGCACCAGATTTTGCATGGCTACAGACACTAGCATGCTATATTTTTAGAAAGTACCTGAAGCCGTTCTGAAGTCCCAAACGGCTTCAGGTACTTTAGGTCTTTGGTCAAAAAGCAATTAAGACACTATAGATAGGATTCTTTCCCAAGGGAAAGAATAAGTATGGCACACTGAGAGCTGGTAAGGGCCCAGTGTAATTTGGTGTACAGAGTGTTTTTAATTCTTGAAACAGCCATTGAGGAAATGAAATGAATCAATGTTATCTCAGCACATGAAATACTCCATTTTGTTATTCTGTATACCATAAGTGGATATTTGGGCAGTAAAGCAAATGTGACTGAATGGCGATATCAACTCACACAGCATATGAATCTGTGATTGTGAGTGGGTATAGTTAAGTGTTATACATCTACATTTCTACCTGCTGTCTTTCAGAATCTAATAAGGTGTTCATGGACAATATTTTGATTCTGATGTCTGTCAGAATCTCATAAGGTGATCATGGTCAATATTTTGATTCTCTAACCTCCATTATGTACTCTCACTTACACAACCCCATCCCCCAGAAGAGACATGGCTTACACATTGTCTCCTTAATGTAATTAGGTTGGATCTGTACCTCCATGAGGGGGCTCACTAATGTACCTGTTACCCTGCTGACCCAAGTGCAGTTACATCTTAAGCGACATGAGTCCATCCCATGTAATAGAGTATGGTGTGGCTTAGAGTTGACATATAATCATATGATATTAGTATTGTACCACTCTGAATCAAGTCATAGGTGTGCCCATAACATCTAATCAAAGTAAAGTCAAAGTCTGCTCATACTGATGATAGGATATACATCATAGAATACTTCGTTGGTACACACTTATCCAGGAACATGATGGTATTCTTGCTCTTATGAGGAGAGATGAGAGTCAAGCGAAAGGCAACAGAAAAAACCAAAGATGTTGTTCATATTAGATCATATTTTGTGTATTTTATTCCATAGTCAGAGGCCACAAAACAGGGGCGTAGGAAAAGAGGGGGCCAGGGGGGCCTGGGCCCCCCAATCATGAAGGAGGTGGGGCCTGAGTATGTCTGGCCCCCCCCCAATATTTTCCAAGAACTCATAAACACAATGGAAAAGAAGCTAAAACTTTACATCTCAAATTAGATTATTATGGTGATGTCAGGGAGAATGGGGGTCTGAGCCTAAAGTCAGATCCAAAATTTACCAACTTCACTTTTCTATATGAATTCTAAATATGCATATATAGACGCATCACACATCAGCCTACAATTCAAGGTAGTGGCGATGGTGCCCTCGCCGGGCCCCTCCCAATGAAGATTTGCTTCCTACGCCTCTACAAAAGCTGGATCACACTTGCATTGATATTTGCTTCTACCTTCAGCTGATATGATTTCTTAAAGAATCATGTGTCCTTGACTCAGCATACATCGTACCCCTTCTTTTTTTAAAAGAGTTCTGTCAGAAACTGACCATGTCTGCTTAACTCAGGGTCATTAGGTGATTGATATCCACCAACTCATTTTCTGGTATCCATGTGTTATTGCATTCAGGCCAACCAAGCCACTTAACCAGCACTTCCTTCCTCTTAGTCTCACCATGACCAACCAATCTATGTTTCAGAATGCTTTCCACTTCATATACCTCGTTCCCATCAGATGCTTTTGGAGGGTTGTTTTCCTGTTCTCTCAATGACCACTCTGCCCTCTTGTCATTTTTGCTCCTCCCGGGATTTTCCTTGTTTAGTACAATTGAAGTAGATGTGTCATGGTACTAATAGGGCCAAGGACGTTCTGAATTCCCCCCCATCTTCCACCATAAAACTGGTGTCAATCGGGTTCTAATTTGATGGCGTTCATAAATAAAGGCTTAAATTAAAGCTGAAGTCATTCTTGATTTTTTTAGCATGGTCAACCATAACGGAGTCAGATCCGTTTTTGCACCAGTTGCCATGGAAACCACCATGTTGAATAAATTAAATGATACAGGCACCCCTGACAAGTCACAAATGTGACCTTGGACCCCTCTCTGACACAATAGGTTTCCATGGTGACCAAAAATCTTTTGCAACTTTTCCCCCCCAAATTGTTACCTTTCTTCTGGTACCAAAATTATTAATCTGCGATAAAAATAAGGTCCCCTGACACTGATTATACCAAGCAAAACACTGTTTTTAGTTGGGACTATTTAGCTGTCCTAGGTTTACTGGGGCGGAATACTACTGTGACACCTAGACAGCTGTTACTCCCCGCCTGTGTAGGTTATTGGCTCTTCCCTCCACCTCTGGTGTTTTCTGCTTCGGCACATGGATCTACATGATCAGACATGCCAGTAGATGTTTGCATAGTAGATAGCATGGTCCTCCATAGCCGGAACAAGTTGAATTATGACACAGATATCTTCCTGACAGTGACTGATGAATCGATATGTGTGGCCAACCCCTTGTGAGACCATTCAGGAACTACCAATATTCCTTCTTTCGGAATAGACCTTGACCACCATCCCGGGACCTCTTCACTGTAGAAGGTCACAATTTGTGCATCTGGGATTAGTGTGACATCATTGATTCAAGGATGCTCTCCATGAACTCTCTTCATATGGTCTATGAGATGTTGCTTGCATCCTTGCTTGAATGCATGCTGACAGACTGGGCAGAGCCAGCCCAAGCCATTCTTTTGGTGAGCTAGGGCATGTCTTTTAGCATTATAGGCTTGTGAAAATGGACCATCTCCACATATCACACAAATGAGCCTATAACCTTTCTTTATTGTTTTTCCTGTTTATTTTCTTCTCTTGATTCTTCTCATCTCTCCTTTCCATGTTATTGCTTTCTATCTTAGTAGTCCTCTCAAGTAACATGTAGTGACTGCTGGATGAATACAGAATTACTCATTGATATGTCTCTGGATGGTCTCTACTTTTCTGCTCTTGAAGCGACTGTCATGCCACCTCTTGGTGAGAGATGGCGATGGATGATTTACTTAAGCACAGGGGAGTGATGCTACAATTGACTCTTGTCACCATGGTGATACACCCACCCTTTAATGTTGTCCAACAGGCTTAGGGGGCAATACTCTAGTTTGCCCCCCCCCCTCCCCAATGATTGCACATGCCCTGCCGATGTTCAGCTGGGGTACAGTGGCGAAAGTCGTACCGACTCCTCCCATCTTGGGAGGAGTCAAAATTTGTCATGTTCTCTCTGGAAAATCTTCATGGCCCTCTTTGATCTACAGGAGCACATGGGTTTGTTGCTAAAAAGTTGGTACATTTTTAACCCCCCCCCCCTCAAGAGGTTTCAAAGGTTTTTACTCCAATAAGGGGTCAAAAGCTTTTACGCCCCCCTCCTCAACCCCACCACCCCCTGTTTGTAGGTAATGACCACTCCCTAATATAGTGCTGGCGATGAGAGGTCCAATCAGAAAGACGATTGATAAAAAGCTCAGGACTGAAAGTTTCCTCTTTTCTTAACACCCTTTATATAGCTATTATCAATCACCCACCATGTGTCCTATATGTGTGTCAAATGTAGCGTTTGTGTAAATGCCAATATACATTTTGTCTCCTTCACTGGGTGTCATATGGCAAATGGTGAGGGTCCACGGGTACCTGCCTTTATTGTAAGGTGGGAAGGGGGTACACTCAATCTTTAAGTGGTTTGCAGGTTTGCCAGCCTTCTGACTTTCTCCCACAAATGCGATACAGCAGTAGCCCTGCGCATGGATTAACCCGTCCACAGACTCACACTCGTGAACCTTTCCCTATATATGTATGATTCAGATACTGAGTGCACATGATATGGGTGTTTTTGATGTGACACAAGGCGAGAGAATGGTTCAGATTTAATATATCACCATATTTATTGTTCTAAGGATCTGGCTTGTATCTGTGCATACTGGTAACTATGGTATACAGGTCACTTCCACATGTCATTAACTAGTCAACTCATTTTTTTTTTATATCTATATGCATATGCTGCAGTATTGTCACTCCATTAATTTACATGTATCAAATAAGGACTTCCGCTATATGTACATCAGGGACGCCACTTTAACTATCGGCTAAACCTGATTCTTTTTTCTTTGTCCCAGAATGGGCTGTGAATAAAATTGAATTGAATTGATAGTAGTCTGTAGTCTATGAAAAGTGGGACACCTCATTATGTACTGTAAAAAAACACAGAAGCCCCTCCCAAATGGCTGCTTTTATATCAATTATATGTAGGTTGTAGCGCGTGGATCACCAATCTGCGCAATTCTCAAATTGGGCAGCACTGTTTGTAGATTGCGCAAGATCGGCGCCATACAAAGCTCCAATCTTGCGCAAAGCAGCAATATCGGCCATTCGGCAAGTAGGTCTTGCACTTCAACTCCTTTTTAAAACTCTAAGCAGGAATACTTGACAAACCATAGACCAATGTCTGAATAACATAAAAAGTTATCTTCCAAAAATATTAGAAGGATCAATTCTATAATTTTGCTAGAAAATGTATTAGATTCTCACTCATTTGTACCTGGCGCAAAGAAGAATTGGCGATCGGCGCAGATTGGCAAAATGCGCCTAACATAGGTTATCCCTTGGAAACCTAAGCGTTTCCAGAAACCTACGAGAGGTGGAGTTGCACATGTGCAGTCAGTTACAGGATTCATGCAGTAAACAACAGTTGGTCCTGAGCCTACAGCATCAGAATTATCTGGTAAATAGGTCAAGCATAAAACCTCACCAATATGCCTGCCTCAGCTCTAAGAAAAATCTTAGTTTGACAGAGACAGTTGAGTTTCAGGAGGGTGTTTCACCACATATGTCACATATGGCCCCCATATGTTACATACGGCCCTTATTCTGTTTCTGTTCAAATTTCCACATCCTAAAATCATGGATGCGGACCTCCACATGCGAATGCAGAATTTTACCTGTTTCTTTTCAAGATATGGAAATCTAAAATCCCACATAGAGGCCATATATATCCTTCTAAGGGAGTGATCATTTTTTAACAACAGGGGGGGCTGGTGGTTTTGCGCGCGGATGCGCGAAAAAAACTCTGGCCCCCCCTCTCAACGAGTCAAAATTTTTTCGACCCCCCTCGGAAGGCAAAAATCGCGTGCGAACGCGCCCTTTTAACCTATAGTAACACGTGCGCTTTATCGCTGAAAAAAGGTGAAATTATTTTGAACCCCCTAATCAAGGGGGCAAAAAAATTCTGACCCCCTGGTCAAGGGGTTAAAAAAATTCTGACCGCCCTCAAAGCCACCAGCCCCCCCTGTTGTTAAAAAATGATCACTCCCTAAATGTGGAGGGTAAGGGGGTACCCTGTATGTTAAAAATATGAGAATATGGGGGTATCTCTTGTCCATATGTCAGGAAAAGGGTATTATATGTTGGTACATGTGAGGGTGAGATGAGGGGGTGGGGTCTGGGGGAGGGGAAAACAATTGACAGCGTGCACCTTATAGGGTGAGAATATTATTCAACTAAACACAACGGGAATAGCAGGTAGTGGTAGGAGAAGGGGTTGAGGGTTGCAAAGATGCTTAATTCAAAACATCCTGGGATTGCAACCCCAGCGATCTTAGTGTAGGCACATATCATAAGCCAGTCTACCCTATCTAATGCAGTGGTTGCAGGCCTGCCAGGAATAGTAAGACTTGGGATCACTTCACTATTCCTTTTCCAGCGCTAGGATCACTGCAATTTTAGTGAAAGAATTGCACAGCGGTTTAACCTGAGTACAAGAGCACTTACAGGGAACACTCCTGATCGAAAGAGTGAATAGCCTGCTGCATACATATAGAGGGGAGGGAGGATGTTTGCTGAGTGTCCTTGAGGGCTCTTAGGGCTACTCATGCGTTAAGTGCACTGTAAGGTAATTCTTCCCTTCTCTCCCTTTGTCCTGGGGGGGGGGCACAATGCTTCTAATAGGCAAACATAAATCGTACATTCATGGGAACAACTCTTGAATACTGTACTGGGTCAACTGCACCCTGTGCTCTTTTGTTAGCCCATATGGGGATGGGGAATGATGGTATAAACACTGTTGTGAAGAAGAGTGGCTCCACAGCTATTCCTTTATTTGGGACTCTTACCCCTGTGCCCAGTCAGTACTTCTTGGAATAGTGTAGGAGGACTGAGTCTAAGATCGATGCGTTCTTAGTGCTGGCTAGGAAATGTGAACGCAGTCTGATCTTAAGATCACTTAATAGAATAATTCCTAAGATTGCTGGGGTTGCGATCCCAGGATGTTTTGAATTAACCCCCAGGGCTGTATGAGAGGGGAACACTAAGAGTAAGGAACAAATAGAATAGAGATAATAAGACACTTATAGAAGGTACAGAAAAGGTTACAAAGCTTTTCCGAACGTTTCCCTATGTCTCTTTATTATGGCCAAATATTTGTTGATACTTTTCTGTAGAGAAAAATATCCTCACTAAATATTAGGCACACCCTGAGTTCTATTAGATTCTATATATTGTAGCGCCCGTTCGTATTATGAATGATCGAAGAACACAACCCGTCAGGTAAAATTAACTCGCTTGGTTTATTGCCCTGGCACTCCTTGGCCACACCATCTAAATGCCATCTGCTAGTAGAAATGTCGTCTGCGACCTCCTCCAGGAGCTAGCTGCTTGACTGTTCACCTCGGGCTGTCGGCTGGATCTGACCTCCAGTGGAACTAGTCGCACTTTATATACAAGTCTCCACCGGGACGCTGCCTCTCGTGCAGCGTTTCGGCGGACCACTCCCGAGCTTTGAGACTTTCCCCGAATGACTGCGTGGCAGTCATTCGGCGGACAAGCCTCTCCGCTACACTCCTCCCAACTAATTTAAAACTCTGGGGGGTGTAAAGACTAATACCCTGGATGGAGAACTACGTCCCTATGTTAACTACAGCGTCACTGAGAGAGAATAATAATAAAATGTTGTTATATTACATACACATGGTTGTCATTATTTACAAATGATCAATCGCAATATGGGCCCTTTCGCCAGTAATTCTGGGCCCCTAAGGCTTAAGGCCGTCTGCCTCTTCCCCGGGTCCACTTCCACCGCCCCGGTTGTGCCGCAGCGACACCTCTCCGGACTGCCTTCACCGACCTCCCTCCGGACTGCGCTCCACCGATCTCCCTCTGGATTGCGATCCACCGAACTGGAAGACAGGACACCCAGGTAAGTTTTCATTTGGCAACAGGTTCGATTTGGTAAAAGTTTCGACCAAAAAGACCCCCCCTTTTTTTTTCCTTCCTTCTCTCCAGCCGTGTACTCGGCCCTGGGTTCCCCCTCGTCCTTCTCCCTCCTCTCAGCTCCCGCCGAACTCCTCCCTTCTCCGACCGTGTACTTCGGTCTTACTGCCTCCCCGACAACCGCTCCGGCCCTTCCCCGCCGAACATCTCCCGTTTCTCCGGCCGTGTACTCGGTCCAGGCTGCTCCCCGACCACCCTGTCGTCTATCTTCCTCAGCCCTCCCCGACCGCTCCCGTTCCCCGAACGGCTCCACGACCTCTGCTATCAACAAGGAGTGACCAGCTTACCTAGTTTATTCCGCCGCGTCTTCGTCTTCTTCCTCCTCCGGTTCCCCCTCTCCTGCAGCCTCCTCCGCTTCCGGCTGCTGCTGCTCCCAGGGCCGGCCGCAGGTTTTACAGGTATCCCGTTGGCTTAAGTCCACAAATCTGTTCCGGGTTATAACCACAGTCTCGAACTCACCTCCTGGGAGCATCACTAAAGAGGTGGTCTGGCTCCCCTCCCCTAACTGGCGCACATCTGGCCCCTGCTCCTCCGGGGGCAGTAGTCTCTGTGCCAGTCGTCTCAGGGTCGCCGACCCTTGGTAATCCGATTGCCAGGGGTTACGCGCCCCAGCCTCCTCAGCATGTCCTTCCTCCACCGCCCCGCCGGACGTCCCAGCCTGTGGAGATGCACCAGGACCGTCCCGTGGCAGCGCTGTAGGTGCGGGGGTGGATGCCACCGGAATCCCCGGCTCCCAGTTTGATAACACTGTTACACGTGGTCCCGCCTCCATCGGCGGTGGGGGTAGCTTAGCATCATTCAAGGAGGCCCTCACCCTCGCCGGTAGTAGCACACTGGTCTCCCCCTCCTCCGCGTCGGTTAGTTCCAATTCGCCATGGGGCGAGTTCACCACTAACCCATCCAGTCCTATGGCTATCACCCTCCCTTCCCCCCTTTTTACCGGTGACTGCTCCTGCCTTAGCTGCCTGGCCAGGAGTTCAGCGGCTTCCCTCTCATCCTTCTCCTTCTGTCTCTTTTCCACCTCCACCCTCTCCTTCTGCTTTTCTATCTCTTCCCGTTGCTTCCTCTCCTCATCTCGCTGCTTTTTCTGCTCCGCCTCTTGGGCTTTCTTCCTTTTCTCCTCTGCCTCTGCCTCTATTCTCTTGGCTTCCGCTGCTCTTCTCTTTCCTAACATCTCCAACTGTTTCTTCAGCTGCTGCGTCTGAATATCAATCCCGGCCAGTCCAGTGGGAGATAAGGTAGAGAGCACCCCCTCCTCCACCGCCCCTTGCGCCGCCGACCCGGACTCGGCGGGCACTGCAAAATCCCCCAATTCCTTCCCCTTCACCGACCCCGCCGAAGTATCCGCCGAAGGAGTTTTCACCATAGCAAGAGCATCGTCCAGATTAAGAGATCTGTTTAGTGACACGTCTGTAGCCTCAGAGACATTCACCGAAGTGTCCAGTCCATACAATGTGAGTTCAGTGCCCTGGACCCCCTCTGGACCCCCCTTTTCCCCGCTTCCTCCGATTTCCTCCTTAGGTCCCTCCCCCAACACCTCCTCCTCATAAGACTGGAGCTCCTCCTCAAACCCCGGATCCACTAAATCATAGTCCACCTCCGCTCCCGGGAACAGTCTCTTGAGTCTTATCATCATCTGATTAGGTGTTTCCCCCTCCTTGCCGTACTTGGCACACAGGTCTGCTATCTTAGCCCTTTCCTCGTCTATCTTAGTCCTCACTTCGGCGGTGCTGGTGCGTACAGCTGGTTTAGTCCGACTCCCCACTATCCCCCCCAAAGACTCAGGTGGGCTCAGTGGCGGCTGTTCCCCCCGCCTTCCCCCGCTGCACTCCTTCTCCGGAGAAGCCAGAGCAGACGCTGCTGCCGCCGAGGACTTCCCCTTACCCCCTTTTATATCCTTTTTTACCCTCTTCTTCTCACTTTTACCCCCAGCCGAGTCACTGGGGTTCTTCCTCTTCCCTGATGAGCGGGTGCCAGCGCTAGGTGGACCCGCCGGAGAGCTCTTCGTCCTCGCCTCCTCTTGCTTCTTCTCCGGTGATATCTGGATTAACATCTGCTCCAACATGTGTGCAGACATAGTGTAACTGCCTGGAGTGTCGCCTTCCCCCAGCTGTATTCCTGGGGAGCTTAAGTCACTGAAGGGGCTACCCCCCTGCAACGCCTTCTGTGGGGTTAGCTGTTTTCGGGGCTTGCTTCCTTGTCCTCTGGTGCTTCCTACGTCGGGGAATTCCAGCATCACCGGCTCCCCCGGCTGCCATTCGTCCACGTCATACTCCTTATGTACAGATCTTATATGCCCCCGGAGGTCGCCCTCCCTCTTCTTGCGAACTTGGTGGGAACACGCTGGATACAGTGGGCAGCGGTGCCCCAGCCCCGCTCCGGCGTGGCCCTCCACATGTCGCTCCAGGGTGTCCTTTCTTGCGAATACCTTTACTATTCCCCTATCGGCACACGTCTGGCAGGCGAACTCCGGAGTGTCTCCGGCTCCCTCCCCCTTGGACCGGCCCTGTCTTGGCATGCTGGCCGTGAAGACCTCCAAGTCGGCGTAGTGGATAATTTCTCGTCGTAGATTAGGTGCTTGCTTCTCCGTCGGATTCTGAGTTGACTGAGCACCTCGCCCTTCCTTTATACCTCCCCGGCTCCGAGACGCCACGCCTCCTCCCGTGTCCCCTTTTTCCCTGATTGGTTGGTTGCTTTCGGCGAGCTCGGCGGGCCCTGGGAAAGTCGCCTGGGCCCTGGGAAAGTCGCCTGGGAATCCTGTGTCAGGCGGTCTCCGCTCGTGGGAGCGCCCCTCCTCCCTTTATATTTTTTTTTTATTGGCTGGCCACCTGTCTCCCGTTTATGTGGCGATCTCCCTATTGGCCGAGGTGACTGACCCCTGGATCTCGCCCGACTTCTACCATGGCGCCTCCTCTCCGCCGAACGGCTCCGCCGTCTCTCCCCTTCCCTGGCTACCACCACCGATTTCACCTCTCTGGCGCCTCTCTCCGTCCTCTCCCGGCTGTGGGACCCGCCCGGGCTCCCGTGTTGTCGTCTCTCACCTCCTTCTTTGCTCGGGGATCTAGTTTTCTTAGAAGAAGTTTGCTGGCTTCTTGGCACCACCAACCGCGTGTCGTTTGTTGCCGCCATCTTGCCGTCAACCGTCGTCATGACGTCATCGCGAGCGCTGGGTCCCGGCGGGTCCTCCCCTATTATGGCCCGGGGAGACCTTAGGCTGGTGCCCGGCGGCCCCCCTTCCTGGGCCCCGGAGAGGCGGAGACCAGTTTGAGATGTACGTCGGGTGATACTTTGTAGGAAGGTCTTCCTCTTTGAGGTCATGATGAAGCGCATGGAGACCATTTCTCTCCACCTTCTCTCCTCCTCTCGAGTGATTGCCTTCCTCTCCTCCGGCACCCCCGCGTTCCTCTCTTCTACTCTTTGATTAGCTTCATTTTCGTTTCGCGCCCATATTAATTCCTGTTTCCATCTATTCCAGGCTCGCCGCTGCTTTCTCCAGTCCTCTTGCATTTTCAGATACACCGGTGCCGTCCTCCGTTCCCGCCGAAGCCAACCATATTCATCCATTCTCTCACTGTTTTCTTTGATTTCCAGCCTTCTTTTCTCCCGCAGGTCTTCAGTTTCTGTTTCAGATAACCCCTCAGGAATATCCCAGCTAGGCAGGAGTGGCCCACCCAGTGGAATCTTCGGCAAGTCGGCATCCCACCGTTCAGGAGGTCTTCGGGGCTCCATCGAGTTACTCATCACGCCACCGTCTGCTGGCCTGCTCTGCGTCACCGCTCGTACCATGGCGGTCCCCTCTCCCCCCGGCAACTCCCGCCCTCCGCCGAGGTCTCTCTCCGGTGGCACCTTCTTGATAGAGTCGAAGTGTACTACTTTCACACGGCGCCCCTTCCGTATGGTGAACAGCACCTTCCCCCGAACCTGGACCACCGTCCAGGGGCCCGTCCAGTATGACTGAAGCTTTGGAGAGACGCCCTTAACCTTGAGTGGGTGGTAGTAGAAGACTGTGTCCCCTTCCACTATGTTCACTGCCCCTGCCCTCACATCGTAGTTACGCCTCTGCCTCTCTACGGCCCGGCCCAGCACTTTCCGAGCATAGTGAAAGGTTTGGGCCATCTGCACCTGCAGTTCCGCCACATATCCTTCCAGGGAGCTCGGCGGGGGCCCCGCCGGATAGAGTAGAGCCAAGGGGGTGGTAGTCTCTCGGCCCATCATCATCATATTGGGTGTTATGTTAGTAGAGGAGTGAGTGGAGGCTCTGTATGCTGCCATTACATAGGGCAATTTTCTGTCCCAGTCCCTCTGGTCCTTGGCCACCGTGGTGGCCAACAGCATCTCTATGGTTCGGTTAGCCCTCTCCACCATCCCATCACTCTGGGGGTGGAAGGCACATGTCCTAGTCTGGCTAACTTCCAACAACCCTAGGACCTCCTGGAACACCGCCGACTGGAAATTACGGCCCTGATCGGTGTGGACCGTCCCCGGGGGTCCCAGGCGGCACACAAACTCCTCCACGAAGACTCTAGCCACCGTTTCTGCCTGCTGATCCCTCATGGCATACGCCTCTGTCCACTTGGTAAAATAGTCGGCTATCACCATAATGTACTTGTTCCCTTCCCTAGTCACTGGTAGGGGGCCCATGATGTCCATGGCTACCCTCTCCATAGGCAGACCTACCGCCACATGCCCCATGGGTGCTCGGTGGGGTGGCCTGGCCGACTTCCTTCTCACACAGGGTTCGCACCTGGCGCACCACCAAGTGGCATCCCGCCGAAACTCGGGCCAGTAGTAGCTATCCTGAAGACGCCGGATGGTTATGTTCCGCCCCAGATGCCCCCCCAAGCTTGAGCCATGCACCTGTCGGAGGACCTCCTCCCTCATAGCTCGGGGGACAGCTACCTGGAACCTTGACTGCCCCACCGGCTCCACCCACCACCGGCCCAAGATACCGTTAACCTCCCCCAGCAGGTCTCTCTGGGCTGCCCACGCCTTCAGTTCGTAGCCAGCCCCCCCAGTTCCGCCGGGTCCACCTCCTCCCCTTCTATCCACGTCTTCACTTGCTGCAGAATTGGGTCAGCTGCCTGCTCCCTCTCCCAGTCCAGGTCTTCGGGGGAAGCTCTCTCAGCCGGCGAGGGGGGCTCCGCCGAAGCCTCCGGCGAGATCTCCACCCCTAGTGTTTCTGGGGGTGCTTCCCTCCTCCGCCCCTGAGCACGAGTGATCACTCTGCACGCTTCCATTCCTGCCTCCTCTCTCCCGCACTGTCTGCACGGCCTACGAGATAAGCCATCAGCATTCCCATGAAGCTTCCCCGCCCTATGCTCTATCCTTAGGTCGTAGGTGTCCATCACTTGCAGCCACCGAGCGATTTGCCCCTCAGGTTCCTTAAACCCCATTAACCACCGGAGGGACGCATGGTCTGTCCTTACTCTCGTAGGCCGTCCTATCAAATAATGCCTGAACTTCTTCAGAGCAAAGACAATGGCCAGCAGCTCCCTTCTGGTCACACACTAATTCCGCTCCGCTTTGTTTAGGGTGCGGCTAGCATAAGCCAAGACCCTTTCGTGCCCCTCTTGCTCTTGTGACAGGACTGCCCCCAGTCCGGTGTCGCTGGCGTCGGTGTCCAGTCTCAGTTCCCCCTCCGGCCGAGGAAAGGCTAGGATGGGGGCTCTGACAAGCTCTTGCTTCAGGTGCTTGAAGGCCCGTTGGCAGTCTCGGTCCCATTCAAACTTCCTTCCCTTCTCTGCCAGGCTGGACAGGGGCTTGGCTACTGCCGAGAAATCTTTGACGAAATTTCGGTAGTACCCGGCTAACCCCAGGAAACTGCGCACTTCGGTGATATTCTGCGGGGTGGGCCACCCCTCCACCGCCTCTACTTTGGCTGGGTCTGTGGCTATCCCCTCCTCACTCACCATATGCCCCAGGAACATCACTCTCCTTCTGGCCAATTGGCACTTGCTTGGTTTGATCTTAAGCCCCGCCTGGATAAGCCTGTCCAACACCTCCTCTAACCGGTGAAGGTGCTCTTCAAAGGTAGACGCGAAAACTACGATGTCATCCAGATATACTAGGCAGGTCTCCCACTGCAGGCCCCGCATCACCACCTCCATGACTCTTTCAAATGTCCCAGGTGCATTGCATAACCCGAAGGGCATACGGCGGAACTGAAACAATTCCCGGTGGGTGGCAAATGTAGTCTTCTCCCTGTCCTCGGCGGCTATGTCCAACTGCCAGTAGCCACTAGCTAAGTCCAGGGAAGAAAACCAGGCAGCCCCGGCCATGGTGTCGAGGCAATCCTCTACCCGCGGCAGCGGGTAGGCATCCTTGATAGTGACAGCGTTTAGCCGCCCATAATCGACGCAGAACCTCGTTGTACCGTCCTTTTTTTTTACTAGCACAACGGGGGATGCCCAGGGCCCCACCGCCCGCTCGATTACCCCCGCTTCCAGCATCTTATCCACTTCCTCGTCTACCACCTGATGCCTGTGAGGTGCCAGATGCCTCGGCGGCTGTTTCAGGGGAGCTGCACCCCCCGTGTTGATGTGGTGTTGAGCCAGCGCAGTATGGCCCCTGTCCTCCGGCCCCATCTGGAATGCGTTGATCCTACTCCTGAGCAAGGTGGCCAACGCCCTCCTCCTGTGCACCTCAGTCCCGTCCACCAGCTCAGCCACCACCTTCCTCCCTTCCGCCGTCAGTTCCTGCCTTCCCACCACACGACACCTTCCGCCGATCCCCCCATCGCCAGCCTCCACCGAAGTCAGGGTTCCCAGCGTTTCGGCGCGGTGGATTGTTAAGGCTTCCCCTCCCGGGTTCAAAACCCGCACACACGCTTGCCCTTCCTCTGGGACTATTTGCCCTCGCCCCACCAGGAACGGGCTACTCTTTCCCGCCGATTCCGCCTTTTCCACCATCCCTTCCTGCCCTTCAGGCCAATCCCCTAAGACCTGGCCCTCCACCAGTGCTTCCTGCCCGCCGGCTACCACCGCTGCTCTGGCACACACGATCCTCCGGACCAGCCCTTCTGGATTCGAGTCCCCCCCCCGGCCACGCCACCGATGCTTCCGCCATATCCACTTTGATACGGTGGTCCCTCAGGAAGGAAGCTCCCAAGATGGCCTCATTGCCAATCTCTGCTACTGTAAACGTGGTAGTCGTGATTGTAGACCCCAGTTGAAAGCTTCCAGTGAACTTCCCCCGCACCGCCATGGGCCTGCCGTCGGCGTTAAAGATGTCGCTTTCGGTGGGATCCAAATCGGGGTATCCCCCTGCCCGTCTCCACCAGTCCACTGACAACAGGTTAAGGGACGACCCCGTATCCACCAACAACTGTACCTCCTTTCCGCCTATCTTCCCAGCCACTATTATCCCGTTACCCCCTTTTTCCTGTCTCCCCTGCACCCTCTCGTCCGGCCATTTCTTTTCAACCCTAACAAGGCCGCTGGTCAGGGTCGATTCTAGTTTTCCGCCGGGCGGGGAGCGCTAGGCGGAGCTGACTCCACTTTCCTCTCGGCGTCTCCCCCTTTCTTCAATTGGGGGCACTCCCTCTTAAAATGGCCCTCCTGCCCGCACTGGAAGCAGCCTGTTCGCCTCCTGGTGGTCGCCTGGGACCCTGCATCTACCTTCTGGCTCAGCTCTTTCACCATGGCGGCCATCTCATCCATCTTGGTGCAATAAGTTGTCATCTTCTCGGTGAGGGAGGCGTCGGCGGCTCTCACTTTGAACTTGTCTACCCCTTCCCGGTTGATGGTCTTCAGATAGGCCTCCGCCCCTATTGCTGTCATAACAGCCGTCTGCAGGTCCTTGGGCTGCGTCTGATATACCCACTGCCTAAGCTGACTGTCTCCCAACGTGGGCAGGAACCGGTCCAGAACCAGTGCGTCCACCGTCTTTGCATCGGCGTCGGGGTAAGCTAGCCGTGTATATTTTGTAAGTTCCTCTTGCAGCGCCTGTAACGTTTCCCCCGGCTTACGCTCCCGGGTTCGGAGGAGCGCTTTGTAAGTTTCCATCTGATTAGGCAGTTCGAACCTGAGTTCCAAGGCCTCCCTCAGCTGCTGATACCCCTCCGCCGTAGCTGGTTTAACCCCTGTAAGCAATCGCCGGGCCGGCCCTGTTAGGCTCAACCCAAGAAACATTCCGGCCTCCTCGGGTGTCCACCCATTAACCCTTACGCACAAATCAAAGTGGTTGAAGTAGTCCGCCAAATCACCAGTCCCATCAAATTTGGTAGGTTTAATAATTGGCTTCCGCCCCCCGGCTGGTCCACACTCATCTCCTCCTCCTCCCCCTCCGATCTCCCTCCTCCCACCTCTACCGGCGACGACACCTTCCCCTTCTCCTATCTCTCCCTCCTCCACCGGAGGCGTCCGGCCCATCCGTGGGGGAATTAGGCGCCTTCTTAATCCTTCTCTCCTTTCCACTTTTATCTGTTCGGGGGGCTCTCTTCGTGCCCGACCTCCCTGACCCGCCTCCGGTTCCGGGCGTTCCTTGAACTCCACTTCTTCGTCCTCCTCAGTATCACCCTCAGCGTCCTCAGGTAATTCAGGTAAGTAGATCTCTCCCCCTTCAGCCTCTCTAGCTTCCTCCTCCACCTCTCGAGCCCTTCCCACCTCTCCCTCAGGCAGTTGAGGTTGCACTAGGGGTGTTCTCTCATCCCAAGCCCACCCCTCAGCGGCCCTTCCTTCCGTCGCAGGGGTTCCACTGATCATGGGAGGCCGCCCCAACGCCATCTCCGGTTTCTCTGGCGGCCTCTCACCCCCCTGTGGTCCCCCATCCGGACCCCCTTTCTCCCGACTCTCGTCCTTCTTTACCGCAGACCTCAACTCCATTTTCTTTTCTCCAGATCCTCCCTCAGCCATTCTTCGATCTCACCGGACGCAGGTTCGTAGAAAAGTATTAAGAACACCGCTGTCACCAATGTAGCGCCCGTTCGTATTATGAATGATCGAAGAACACAACCCGTCAGGTAAAATTAACTCGCTTGGTTTATTGCCCTGGCACTCCTTGGCCACACCATCTAAATGCCATCTGCTAGTAGAAATGTCGTCTGCGACCTCCTCCAGGAGCTAGCTGCTTGACTGTTCACCTCGGGCTGTCGGCTGGATCTGACCTCCGGTGGAACTAGTCGCACTTTATATACAAGTCTCCACCGGGACGCTGCCTCTCATGCAGCGTTTCGGCGGACCACTCCCGAGCTTTGAGACTTTCCCCGAATGACTGCGTGGCAGTCATTCGGCGGACGAGCCTCTCCGCTACAATATGGTAGGTCACCCTCACATATAAGCAGCACCCTGAACACATCTACCCTAAGATACCATCCCCTCATCTCTCTTATCACTGCATGTATCTTCCTTTCCACATACGGCACCTCTTGAAATAATTTCTGTATGTGTGACGTCATTATGGGGTTTTCTGGAATGTAGACTGGATTCTGCCTACTTTTATAATTGAGAGGTTATAATATTCCATACGGAAATCTTATATAACATATGGACAGGACACAGCCACCTTTCTGAAACACTTTATTAGATAAAATATTTTTCTCCCACATAGAGGCCGTATCTTAGGGCCGTATGTGTACATATCTACACCTATGTGGTGAAACATCCTCCTGGGGAAAAATGGCTCAGATAAGAAATAATTTAGCTTATGGGTGAGGTTTTATGATAGTGCTATTAAAAAATACAGAACTGAACTGGGGTGCTGAATGAATGACTGCTGTGGGGCCAGCCTGTGCAGGTGAGTGGAGTGTGAGGTGACAGAGGTAGAACTGGGTCACCCTGATTGAACACAAAACCAATACCCCTGAACAGTGCGTATGACTACTGTTCGATACCGCTATTATAGCGTGTGTGCTTCTATCCGGCCATACACTTTGAATTGATAGGGTGACATGGACTTTTTCTTAAAGTCAAGGGGGGACAAGAAGCTCCCAGTGACAAAGGATAAAAGATGACATGGGACGTGGCCTTTTCTTGAATTTGACAGTGACAACAAGAAGCTTCAATAGATAGGAGGTGAAACTCAGAGCTTTACCTATGGACACAGTGTAACAGCCCCCCCCCTCTACCCCCCCTTTAAAGTAGGCTCCCTTTTGTGTTCAGTATTGAGTCCTATGTAGGATAAGGGGGTTTATAGAGATGTCAGGAATCTTATCAGAGTGATATCAAATGGAAACAAGGCGCCACCTTTACCAAAAAATCCTGCTGAATCCAAAATTTGTGATCTTGATTCTCAAAATTTGACCAAAAGTACCTAAAAAGGAGGTTTGATTATGAGAATATATTAAAATTGTACAAAAGTTATATTGAAAATGATTGGAACTTTTATAGATGCAACATGCTAATCAAAGTCAGTACCTCAATCTACATATCCCAATGTCTGCCTATCTCAACCTGACAAGTACTCTACCTGTGTTTTGCTCTGCCTCTCCCACATACTGCCTATCCCTTAGTCTACCTATCACTCATACTACCTATCCCTTGAAACATCTAGAGTTTCATTAGGTTTTCCCTCAAATGCTTAAAAGATCAAAGTTTACCCCTCACCTTTGTACCTAATTTTCTCTGTACATTCTTACCATTAGTCTACCTATCCTCAATCTGCCTATCATTCACTTTACCTATCCCTCATGGTGACTATCCAACTCTTCACATCCCTCATGTTTGACAGGCACATCTGTGATATTACCTAGCACCAATGTATCTTTTGAATATGCTCACTTCACAAGGTACTCTCTATGCCTATCTCTTAAACTGTTTATTACACATGCTACCTATGCTCCCTGCTACCCATCCTCTTCAATACCTATCCCTCATGCTCACTTTATAGCTTTCCTACCTATCACAGCTTGTTCAGCCGGGATAGCTCACAACCAACCTTCATTTTGATCTCTTAGTCAACCTATCCCTTAAGGAAAAATTTAACAGTCTACCTCACGCATACATCTACCTATCACTCATGCTATATATCCTTGAGGTTACCTATCCTTCAGGCTGCCTATCCTTCAAGGAGGATAGGTAATAAACATTTTAAGAGATAGGCACAGAGGGTACCTTGTAAGGTGAGCATATTCAAAAGATACATTGTTGCTAGGTAATATCACAGATGTGCCAGTCAAATATGAGGGATGTGCAGAGTTGGGGGATATTCACCATGAGGGATAGGTAAAGTGAATGATAGGCAGATTGAGGATAGGTAGACTAATGGTGAGAATGTACAGAGAAATTTAGGTACAAAGGTGAGGGGTAAACTTTAATCCTTTAAGCAATTTGAGGGAAAACCTAATTAAACTCTAGATGTTTCAAGGGATAGGTAGTATGAGTGATAGGCAGACTAAGGGATAGGCAGTATGTGGGAGAGGCAGAGCCATACACAGGCAGAGTACTTGTTAGGTTGGGATAGGCAAAAATTGGGATATGTAGATTGAGGTACTGACTTTGATTAGCATGTTGCATCTATAAAAAGTTCCAATCATTTTCAATATAACTTTTTTACAATTTTAAAATATTCTCATCATCAAACCTCATTTTTAGGTACCTTTGGCCAAATTCTGAGAATCAAGACCACAAATTTTGGATTCAGCAGGATTTGTTGGTATAGGTGGCCCCTTGTTTCCATTTGATATCACTCTGATAAAGATTCCTGACATCTCCATAAACCCCCTCATCTTACATAGGACTCAGTACTGAACACAAAAGGTAGCCTACTTTTAAGGGGGGTTAGAGGGGGGTGGCTTGCACTATAGGACTCTATGGAGTAACATATCCTAGGGAACCTATACTATTCTTGGTGCCAGGGAAAATTGCAAAGTTAGTGACATGTAAAACAGGGACATCATGCCAATCAAATGTAGATTATCTCACTGTGCTAAATAGCGAGGGATCTTCACACCAGGCAATTATGGAGTGGTAATTAACCTATATAGCCGTACGGTCCTACATGTAGGACGCCTAAGTGACATCATGGGAAGAGGTCTATATCTGCAAGTATACTTAACAGATATGGAAGTAAAATGTTGCATCTTATAGTTCTAGGCCCAAGGCTTCCAAAAATGTTCCATGCGGGTATTCTTAGGTACTTTTATGACATTTCACACATGTCCCAAAACACCTACCACTTAGAAAAATACTCTCTGGTAAAGATTTGGACCTTTTCAGAGGAGACAGATGCCTAAAGTCCTACTGTCCTACGTGTAGGATGGTGTTAATCTATGGATCCGCTATAGCTAAATCATTGTAATTTCTTGTATGGCATAAATGGCCATATATAAGCTTATTTGTCAGTTTCCGACACTCTCGTACAGGAATTGCTGTTTCCATGACAACCAAAAGAACACAAACAGGGATGTTAAGATTTTGTGTAGACATGACACAAAAATTGGTTGCCCCCTTACAATTTGGAAGAACCATTTTTTAAATATCCCATTCCAGTGCAGATAAACCAAATTCAACTCTTTTCTTTCACATCCCACACACACACATACCTTGTCAACTCTAAGCAGGGGTCAAATGTTATCCTCCCCTACAGAAAAAGAACCATGGATCATGTATACATATAAACATTTGTGCATGGTAATGTGTTGACATGACCACTTTCTTCACGAATGAGTCTCTGGCTGTTCCATACGAGAAACAGCCTGACACCCATGAGTGAAGAAACAGGAGGGTGTTGCTCCTATTGTAAAAAGAGCTGTGAGTATGTGCCCTCTTTTCTAAACAAGTCATGCACTGCTTCACATAAGTACTTGCACTCACAGCATTAGTCTGAAAAGTCATCTGCCTTGTTTAAAATAGAGAGAGCTGCACTACCAGGTACCTACTCATGTGTCACACACGCCATAGTTTATTATACCGACTGACTTCTCCCAACTAGGTACCTACCCAAATCCCCCTTTTTTAGCACCGTACTTGAATGACCACTTGTGAGCAACAAAAGGGACAAGTTATAGCTACATGGAAAGAAAGGACTGGAAATGAGGGCATTTTAGCTAGCTCTTCCTTTACAATAGGAGCAACAACCTCCTGGTAGTGTAGACAAATTTTAGTGCATCTCTGTAGTTATTTCATGTGCTGACCATGATGAATTGACAAAAACGTATATCTAGCTGTGGTGGGCCGTGCAGAATAGTGCCTTTTTCTGCATGCCTACCTCAAGAATAGCCTTCCCATTCTATTCTATATTAAACAACATTCTACAATGAAATGAGAGGTGTTCCTTGCTGATAAATGTATAATGTACAGCTGGGGCAAGTTTATTTTCCAGATATTATGCAATCATGCCAAACATATAAGGCACCACCAACTTTTGGGAAGGCATAGTAAGCCTAAAATCCATTTTAACCTGATCTTGTACTTTTGCTAGGACAGTAAGAAATAGAAAAATAAAGAGTAAAAATAAGAAATAAAACTTCACAACCCCCTCCACCTTTCATAGTAAATGACCACTCCCTTGATTTTCCATATGTGTTCAATCAGGAAGAGGACTTGGCGCATAAGGACCCTGATCACAAACAAGCGATGGAGGATCCCAAGGCAACCAAGCCACCAAATGTAAGTCTTGCTCAATTTTACTTTACATATTTGATACTATTTAGAAAAGGAATATTGATCAGTTGAAGGTTTTTGTTATTTACATGTATTGGCTGACATCTAGGGATCACTATTTATGTATTATTCTCTACTTTGTATTTCATTTCTACACTGTAAAAAATACTATTGAATCTACTACGGGTCCTTGCAAAACTGAACCGTGGATCACCATAATTGAAAAACGCTGAACCAGTGTAGCTTCTACAAGACGCCCCATGTGGCAGTATGGTGGTACACAAATGTACAAGGAATCTCTGTGAAATTACTGATGGATCTCTGGCAATGTTGGGACGAGGAATGCATCTTTCTTTCGACATCAATTCTTTTACAGTGTACCTCTATAATTATTCCTATTTTCTGTATTTTTTCTCATTGATTCTATTCCTTGTATAGTGTACGTTGTTACAAACAAAGCAGTGGATAGCTGCACTCTACCTTTACCGCATCTATGTAACTTGCTGTGTTTAGGTATGTGTGTTGCAGAAATGGGTCAGGCTCTGTGTGCCTCCATTTATCCATGACCTCAGTTACAAAATATAAGATGGATCTCCCACATAGCTGTTGCTGAAGCCCCACCCACTATGCTACAGAGACGTCTGTTGTGTCATATTGGTACTGTGCGACTGGGTCCCAGTGGCACCTGGAGCTTAATTCAAAACATCCTGGGATCCCAACCCCAGTGGGGTGTTTCAGAAGCAGGTAATGTTTACAACCGGTCATAAGGAGATATGATAGCAGTTTTAATAGTGATTGTAGGCTTATAACTGCATGTGTTTCTAAAGCATTACCATTATCTTACTGTGTCTATAACTATATGACTGGCAAGAGATGATAATGGTTGCAGTTGTAAGTTTAGAATCTAACAGTTTTAGAAACAGATATTTAATGTTCATTATCATGTCCGGCTTCTGAAACACCCCACTGCGATCTTAGTGTAGGCACATATCATAAGACCTGGCTGGTCTACTCTATGTAATGCAGTGGTTGCAGGCCTGTCCAGAATAGCTAGTCCTGGGATCACTTCACTATTCCATTTCCACCACTAAGATCACTGCGATCTTAGTGAAAGAAATGCATAGTGGTTTCACCTGAGTACAAGAGCACTTACCGGGAACACTCCTGATCAAAAGAGTGAATAGCCTGCTGCATACATAAAGAGGGGAGGGAGGACGTTTGCTGAGTGTCCTTGAGGGCTATTAGGGCTACTCATGCGTTAAGTACACTGTAAGGTAATTCTTCCCTTCTCTCTCTTTGTCCTGGGGGGAGGGCACAATGCTTCTAATAGGCAAGCATAAATCATACATTCATGGGAACAACTCATGTACGGGGGTCAACTGCACCCTGTGCTCTTTTGTTAGCCCATATGGGGACGGGGAATGATGGTATAAGCACTCTTGTGAAGAAGAGTGACTCCACAGCTATTCCTTTATTTTGGGACTCTTACCCCTGTGCCTAGTCAGTTATTCTTGGAATAGTGTAGGAGGGATGAAGCTAAGATCGACGCGATCTTAGTGCTGGCTAGGATATGTGAACCCAGTCAACTCTTAAGATCGCTTAATAGGATAAGGCTGATTTATTCTTAAGATCGCTGGGGTCGTGATCCCAGGATGTTTTGAATTAAGCTCCTGATCGAAAGAGTGAATAGCCTGCTGCATACATAAAGGGGGCAGGGAGGACCTTTGCTGAGTGTCCTTGAGGGCTCTTAGGGCTACTCATGCGTTAAGTGCACTGTAAGGTAATTCTTCCCTTCTCTCTCTTTGTCCTGGGGGGAGGGCACAATGCCTCTAAATAGGCAAGCATAAATCATACATTCATGGGAACAACTCTTGAATACTGTACAGGGGTCAACTGCACCCTGTGCTCTTTTGTTAGCCCATATATGGGGACGGGGAACGATGGTATAAGCACTCTTGTGAAGAAGACTCCACAGCTATTCCTTTATTTTGGGACTCTTACCCCTGTGCCTAGTCAGTTCTTCTTGGAATAGTGTAGGAGGGCTGAGGCTAAGATCGATGCGATCTTAGTGCTGGCTAGGATATGTGAACCCAGTCAACTCTTAAGATCGCTTAATAGGATAAGGCTGATTTATTCCTAAGTTCGCTGGGGTCGTGATCCCAGGATGTTTTGAATTAAGCTCCTGGAGTCTCTCCCTTTAAGATTAAAAATACTGAGGTAGAGTTTATACAAGCAAAACCAGACACAGTCAAGTAAAGTTTAATAGTTTTATTATAATATCACAGTTTAATATCACATTTACATCAGAATGTAGTGTATACATGTTGATTTAGAGTAGTGGTTGATCGACGTTTAGGAAATTATAAATTTCCTTTTTAAGATTAGAATAATGAGTTAATTCCTGTTTTTTTCCTTCTTGACAATGATAGTCTTGAAGTGCTTGGTCCTGCCAAGATCAATCCGGGCCTGAAAGGGAGAAAAGTATAGACTGTTGTATCATGTATGCCAAACGCATTACATCAACTGCAGATGAGAAGCAGAAATTCATGTACCGTAAAACCCTGTGTATAAGCCCGGGCTTATAGACCATTTCAGCCATCTTGTGTGGCTTATAGAAACTCTCCAGGAAGTCAGGGTGTGGCTTATACGAGGGGTTTTACTTATATAGAAGGAATTGGGACCATTTCAGACCTCTGGTGCAACTTATAGCAAAACCCTGAACTCTGGGTGCAGCTCATACACGCGTGCGTCTTATACATGGGATTTTATGGTAATATCATCAACATAAATGTTTGCCCTTGTTATTGTAACCTGACACATCTTTTATTGAAAGTCACGATAAACAAGAAAAATGTGGCAAGGACCATGGATAGGAGTTGCGCTAATAGATCATGGCAACATCACTAGCCACTGCGGGTGACGTCACTGAGGCAGCATGACGTCACCAATGACGTCATAGGTGACAGGGAGAAAACCGAAAACATTATGGAGTTGCTACGGTCACTACGCTCCCGGCCGCTGACCCGGCTTGCAACTCCAAAAAAGTACAAAATTGAATTGAATTGCATCTATATAGAGGACTCGTCCTTGACATAGATCCTATACTAAAGTAAAAGAAGCAAGAAGCTACACTGTTAAAACATGCTGTCAAATTTATGCTTGTTCTCCGGGACAAAGAGTTCACCATTATTGTTACTGAGATTCCTCATAATATGGTTCCTTACTGTAACTGCCATCAGGGGCTTCTTTGTAAAACCTATACATTGTATTGCTTCCTTCCACTATGTAATTATTGGTTCAGTGTTCAATTTCATGAGGGTGCCTGGTAGATACAACAGTTATTTTTTAGAGTGTAGTGTTGGAGACACGCACACCAACTTGAGTCATTCTCCATACAGAGTTTGTGGAGAGAAGGTTACGACAGTGTCAGTCACTGTAGTTCCATGTCTGCTTTGAGCCCATAGGTACTGTGACTGCAATGTTCCATGTCTGCTTTGAGCCTACTGCCAAGCGGTCTGTACCAGTATGGCGGCTCCAACAGTGTCCTACCCTGTATTATATTTAGCCTCAACCCTACCCCACTTCTAGAGATCCAGTTCAGGCCCTTGGTTGGAGATATGAGTAGGGTGGGACAGGTGTTGGATGTGGTGTTTGTTACCATTGGCTGATCCGCGAGTACCCACCCAAGGATGTGTCCCCATTTTCCTTTTTAAACTTACCAATAAGTGAGAATGGTTGCATCTGTAGTTATCAATATGAATTAAAAACTATAGTTGGTTCAAACTGAGGTTACAGAAGATAACTTTATTGTTTTTTTATTTACATAGTAGGTTCCTTTCAAGCGATGACGACTTTTATTTATGAAATACTTACCCTCCCAGCTTTGTAGGATGATACCCCCCCCCCACCCAGATAGTATGTGAACAGCAGGTTATATATACCCTTTTTAACTGTTCATTAGGTCTGCGCTGAGCATCCTCTTGGCTGTTTCCTACGTCATGAAATCAAGGCCCCCAGTGGTGCCTTCTCGTGAGAGATATAGGAAGAAATCACAAAGGATACCTATTCCCATTCTACCCCCAGTGAAGGTCTAGAATACATACATCAATCAAAATCATCTCAAAGAAATAATTCCCCGTGCACTATTATGACAAGCAGAAAAAGGGTTCTGTTCATCTCAAGTCAAATTCTTGTCACTTTATTTTAAGGAAAACAATGGTGAGCTGAGGAAGAGAACCAAGGCGACTGTTGTTGACGAGGTGCAAACAGATGTGGGTGACAAAAAGAGAAAATCTGACATCATATATGGAATAGAAGACACCCCTCCTTGGTATATGACCATCTTGTTTGGATTTCAGGTAATTGCCTTCATTTGTCCTTTAATCCTTAAGGCTGATAATACATTGATACCCACTTGGCAAATAAAAACGTTTTTTCAATGTTTGCAAACGTTTTATTTTGTTTGGGTAAAAATCGTTTTTAACCCTTATCTTACTATATACCTGTGGTCCAACCGGACCACAGGCATCTAATTTCTTATAAAAAACATAGAAGTACTGTTCAAAATATCACCAAATTTTATCTAATTGTCACAAATACTGTTTTATTCAAAATGCCTGAACATTGTTAACGGACCCCAAGGATCTTTTCTGTTGGAAACGTTAACCCCTCTGGGGTCCACACCGACCCCAGTGAAATCCAATATAAAAGCATACATATGTTTGCTCCATTAGAACATGGACAAGGGGTCCCTGGCTTTGCATTTTACATCTACTACACCTCCTCATGATCCTGAATAGTGTCAGGCAAATTGTAGACACTTTCTTAGTCTTAATTAGAATATGTGGTATTCTTGATAACTGTTTAGATGTCAGATTGTGATGATTGTGTTGATAACCTTAGACAGATTATCAGACCCTGACCATTCTATTTTTGTTTTGATTGGGACCCTGGGGTATCATTATGTAGGGGAGAAACATGTGGCTAGGTTCTGAAGAACATTCTATAAAGAACAAAAGATTAGATGAGATCCTTTATGTCTGTCTTTTAGCGCTGGCCTGATATCTATTGGAGATGTATAAGAATTAAGTTAAATATGTGTCCCGCACATAGAAAAGACTTTTATTCAAGCACAAGTTGTCAAGTTGGAACTTTTGGGGAGTAATTAAAGTATCAGAGCCATCTAAATGGTTCTCTGCTGCAGGAATAAGGTCTATCACAGTACTGGGGTCCACATGGACCCCACTGGAAAATGACACGTTTTTTTTTATTTATGAAAAAATGACCCAGGATTTTTCAATGAAATTTGGTAGGCATGTAGGTATATGGGGTATCTACACAGCAAATTGTCATGACTCCTCGTCAACCTGTGTGAAGTGGCTCACACATGTCGCTAGATGGAACACAACGTCGCTATAGCACAAGATCACCAGGAATAGCAATGGTGGTGATCACATGGCCTCACCTCAGATGGCGAGGATGGTGATCACTGAGACTCACCAGGGATGGCGACGCGGGTGATCACTCACCTCGCTAGATGAAACACGCACCTCGTCATAGCACATGTTCACCAGGGATGGCGAGAATCGTGATCACTCATCCTCACCAGGGATGGCGACATGAGTGATCACTCATCCTCACCAGGGATGGCGACATGAGTGATCACTCACTTCGCTAGATGAGACGCACACCACGTCATAATACACATTCACCACGGATGGCAAGGATTGTGATCAGTCACCTCGCTAGATAAAACGTGTACCTTGTGATAGCACAGGTTCACCACAGAGGGTGAGGATCTTGATCATCCACACTCACCAGGGATGGCGACACGAGTGATCACTCACCTCGCTAGATGAAACGCGCACCACGTCATAGCGCAGGTTCACCATGGATGGCGAGAGTGGTGATCACTCAGACTCACCAGTGATGGCAACGCTGGTGATCACTCACCTTGTTAGATGAAAAGCTCATGATCATCAACATTGGTAATCATGCAGCCTCACATCTGCCAGATCAAAGTATGTTTTGCCATAGAAGGTATTGCCATATGTATCTTCCCTCTTACCACAGACAAGGTGTTCATGTTGACATTTCCCTATGTATTTTTCCTGTAACCAGAGAAAAGGTGTTTATGGATAGTTGCTTTCATTTTAGAGATACCTTTATCTAAATTCAATTGATATTTTCTCTATATAATCTTGTTTGATTCAACTCTGAAGTATTATATGGAAATCAGTGTGAAACAAAGCACATTTGATATGTATGGGACTTATACTTCATGCCCACACTTCCTAGATAGGCTACATGTTGAACAGTGGTGCTGTCTCAACAACTTTGGCAATGGTGGTGATAAGTTGCCACTGTGAGTGAGAGTGAGTGACAGATGATGCAATCCTCAGAGAGCATTGACTTGGAGTGACACAAATTCACGTATTGAGTGAGACCAATGTTGGCATTGGTGGTGATAAGTCGCCATTTTGAGAGAAGATTAACTAGGAGTGATACACACTCACGCAGTGAGTGAGAGCCATGTGGCAATGCAGGTGAAAAGTTGCCATTCTGACTGAGAGTTGACAGGCAGTGGCACATACTCACGCAGTGAGTTAGATCCATGTTTGCGATGGTGGTGATAAGTCACCATGCTTTGTGAGGGATGACAAGGGGTGGCACATACTCACGCAGTGAGTGAGATCATGTTGGAGACTGTTGTGATAAATCGCCATGCCATGTGAGACTGACACACAGTGGCAAAAGATGACGCAGTGAGTTATCACTCAGAAAGGAGTCACCATTGATGACCAATCATGGCGACAGATAACGACAATTTGCTGGGTACCATATGAAACAGAAAAATCACATTCGGTCAATACACCGTTTTGACAGGAATATATAAAAAAAAACGTCTTTTTTTTGAGTAAATGTTTTGACGTTTTTTTGACGTTAAAAAACATTTGGCAAACTTAGGAACCAAATAAATACTTTATTTTAACGTTAAGAAAACGTAAAGTGGGTAAGTCATTTCCAATGGTCATGATGATATATCCTAAATTTTGGAATTTCTCTAAGATGGGCAATTTGTTCATTGCTTTTGTTGATGCATGAATGCCGCATGAGTTTAAGTTTGAGTTTGAAAAGGGTTTTCATTGGGCATAAACATCATATTACAACAATAAGTTCTTCATGATGACCAATATCAAAGTGAAAATACAAAAACACCAAGTCTAGTATTTTAGGAGGACAAGGCGTCCACATCAGATACCGGTATACACAAACAAAGTTAGATTGAAATTTCCAACATTCCTTTCATACATACAGAGCTGTTCTTTCTATGTGAGGGCAGTTGTTATGTAATTAAATATCAATATCATTCATCAAATTATCAAATTTCACACCTTGTGTAGGAAGTTTAGTCATGAATATATCTAAGTTCGCAGCATGTTGACAATCAGCATCAAGTTGACGCCATAGAGCCTCACCTCTATAGGCAAGTAACTCGCCAATGCTACATTAATGCACTCATGGACAATAAGACATTTGATCATCAGGAGTCACACAAAACATTACTCACGCTGCATGAGTAGAACATTAAGTCTTTACAGTTAAACTTAAAGGTAGTAGATACGATCTACTCAAATGGCACCTGGTGGCACATATTCCTTACTTACATGACATAGCTCATCTTTATCAACATGCTATGTGTGCTTCATTGACATTCTATTCATTCCTATCGCTGGATTCCATACATCCTGTACCCATAGACTCCTATACTCGAGGCATTAGGCCTAAAAAAGGTGTGTTTCCAGTTACATGACCTGAAATGCTAGGGTCGGTAGGTCGGATTTTTCTTCTTTTTCTTGTAAGCTTGCCTTTACCCTAGCTCGGAGGAACATTCCTCCTTTCCAATATAGGCATGTTATATATCAAAAGAAAGGTAATTGCAAGGAGGATTGCAGGGTTGCATTCAGGTTTTTTTTTTAATTGAGGGGGCAGGCCCCTTATTTAGCCCCTAATTTTGACAAATTCTAGGGTAAAAAAAGGTAAATAAACTCTTAAGTACCAGGTACAGGGGAAAAAAAAGGAGAAAACAGAATGTTTTCAACCCCTTGACAGGGGGTCGATCTTGTAGAAAATATGATTTTCGGCCCTTCAGGGGGGGGGGGAATTTTGACCCTCAAGAGAGGGGCCAAAAACCGACCAGCCCCCCGCCCCCCTTGTTGTTAAAAGATGATCAGTCCCTTAGGGCTGAGTCATTTATTACCACCTTGGGGAGGGGATTTTTGTGTAGCAAAAAATATTTTTCCAGACACTCTGCCAATATGATAAAAATAGGGAGATGTATGTATACACATGTGGAATGACATATTGCAATGAATACTAGCCTGACTGCAGCCTCTGACCCCCAGGCGGTATTGGAAGATACCGCCCGGCCCGGCCCTCTACTTTCGATCACCATGCTCCCACTGCTCCCACCCTGTTAACTGTGCATTGCAGTAAAGGGCCTGGTCACAGTTGAGTGCACAATACTCCAAGAGCCAAATGAAAGGGACTGCACTGTGCACCACCAAAGGCAATTTAATATGTCACTCTGATACCTAGGGCCTATAGGAACCTAGCGGAATATAATATTGACCAATGAGAAAATTCCTTTCATTCAGTGCAGACTTTTCAGTGTGCATTACGTAATACCTGGTACCCATCAGCTCGCTGTTATCAGTCCTTATCTAGCAAGGTATCAGCTTCAGCAGGGGTCAGCCCACTAAGGAATCTGCTAGGCAGGAATATATGACTTTGCTAAGACACCTGCAGGAAGTAGTAGCATATATTACCCTTGGCTCCTATATATGATATTGCCTTCTGACCCCATTGAGTGTATCTCATGCATAACCTTGTAGGTGACACATACACAAGGCCTATGCATAGGTCAGAATTTTAGTAAGCTATAACTTTGTTCAATACTATACAGACTAAAATCTTAGGGAACATTCAACAATTATGTCCCTGGTTTTTTGCAGGTTTTAGGACCCCCCATCCCAATGTCACTGTTTGTAACTTGTACCAAAAGAGCCCCCCCACACCCCTTAGCGGTGATGTAATTGTAACATTCCCTTGTATTATACGATTTTGTTCCTTATTTTGGCTAAATAACTTCCCTCTATTAAGCACTGTACCTGGGAGTTGTTAATTGCTGAGGGGGTGCCCAAGAACTGACACTTGGCCCTTGGCCTCCATGTGCTGAAAATGGGCATCCAAGGCTGCCCATTTTATAGCATCAAAAGTCACAAGTAAAGACCGGTCCAGGCCCTACATATGGGCCTGGATTATGAGGGCTGGCCAAATCGGGCTGTACGAATCGGACCATTATTAAAGAATTTACAGCCTAAAACAAAATGCCTTGTTCTGCTAAAAAAAACAATAGAAAAAAATGAAAATCGGCCCTGTTTTGCTAGGGTTGGTCGGGTAACTGGAAACAAACCTTTTTTTTACCTTAGTAATAAATTTAGTTTATTCAGGAAAATTTCATTTTGCTTCTGACCCCCTACATATATGTTTTCATTCCAAAATGTTTCTAATAATCTTAGATGTATGTTCAGAAGGTTTGGATGAGAAATTGTGGGATGATTTTTTTCTTAAATTAAATGTAGGAAAATACAAATTCTCATCGATAGCCATAGTTAAGAGCGCCAAACTTGTTGGTCAATTATTAACCAGCGGGATTGTATCTACTAGCTTTAACCAAATTATAGCTAAGTAGAAGTAGCTGTACATAGTTTTACCATACCTACCACAACACCCCATTCCAGCATTACCTTTTGGTGTTTGGTGGATCCATGATCCCAGCTCTGCTCGTCACCCCCGCTATGTGTATTGGAGATGACGATGTGGGTAAAAGTGAAGTTATTAGCACTGTCTTCTTTGTGGATGGAATAGCCACACTGCTTCAGACCACCTTTGGAACACGGTAGGTGATCTAAAATGCCTTTGTTGTTCCCACTTCTTGAAATGAAAAAAGAATTGTGGACACACCTACTGATTAAATCCTTACCATGTACTAATCCCCCCCCCCTCCCACATCTTGAACTAAAATAGGTTCCTACCTGGCAATGAACTTTCACTTGTTGGAACATTAACTTTAAAGTGCACATGTCCGCTATTTAGGAAAACATAAATTTTTAGATATCCACTTCATGATAATCTGGGTAATATTACAAGTCATCAATAGGTCAAGTATTTATAGAGCCAAGAGCTATACGCCCGAGCTCCTCGGGCATATAGTGGCCTTATATGCCCAAGGAGCATACACGGGACTTTTCCATACATGGGACAACCAATTCATACATGGGACATATATATAACATACACTGGGTTTCACACTTTTTGGCCCGTACACGGGACTCCAACCGAGGAACAAACACGGGACATTTTACCGGATTCACGGGATACACAGGATTGTGTGGATATACAAAGACCATTTACAGCTGATACACGGGACATTCCTTTCGTCATCCTTTCCGCCTTTCCTCAACTATTAAGAATTGTCTTTATACCTCACATATAATAGGGCCATAATCAGTTTCCTTAAATCAGTTTCCTGAGTTGGTCCATTCCCCCTTTCCCCCTGTGTTCTATAGCAGTCTCACTAGCCTTAAATAAATAAAAGCCATTTTAAATCAATACTACATGTAATTAATATCCTCTCCCTTCCCCAATCTAATTGGTTCAGTCTAATCTGTTTTGACGTGTCTGTGTATGTTGGCGGCAACTGTATGTCCCATGTATAGGGTTGTGGAGTCCCGTGTATAGGATAGAAGTGAGTAGGTCCCGTGTATAGGGTTTCCTCGGGTGGAGTCCCATGTATAGGATAGAAGTGAACAGGTCCCGTGTATAGGATTCCCTCAAGTGGAGTTCCGTGTATAGGATTCCTCGGGTGAGTCCCTTGTACGCTCCTCAGGCGTATATGGCCACCATACGCTCGGGCGGATAGCATCGACCATTTATAAAGCACATGTAGAGACAGGTTATGCTTTTTTCAGTTAGATATTTGTCATTTTAGCAGACATTATAACTTTAAGGCACAAATACAATGGGTATCTATTAAACTGATTCTCCCTCTAACTTCCAGGTTACCAATTTTCCAAGGAGGCAGTTTTTCATTCATTGCTCCTGCCCTGGCAGTTCTAGCACTACCCAAGTGGCAATGTCCTGCTGAACCACCAAGTAGGAATAAATTCAGTATTTCTCATAAAATCTTCCCAAGTACTTTAAAGGCAACATGATAAAATTGCCCTGATGTATGAATGCAGTCTGACAGAGCTACATAGCTAGATCATTCTAACCTAATTTACTGGATTCTGGTACACCGATATGCGAAAAATTCCACTGTGGGGAGTTGTGCCAATGCATCATGATGACCTATGGGCATGATGCACTCCTACATTGGTGGCCGTTAAAGGGTTAACAAAAGCACAGCGAAAGTACATTACTATATAGAATGTAACGGAGGGATTGAAAAATGGCATTGGATCATTGAGATGCACCAATGCAGTACTGGTGAATAGACGTGCAACCATCGCATTGGTGCCTCACAATGAGCGAGAGCCAAGAACCTGCAGGCATCATCCATCCCTCAAATCTCTTAATTCCTATGTGTGCTTTCCCATGATATTTTCTTTAAAATAAAGGTCTAATATAAGTACTGTAACAAATGTGCATCATACTATTATACTTCTCAATCCTTATACTTCGGTGATGTCAATCACCAATATCTATCTTATCATTGTAGGCATTGCTAACCTGACAGCAATGTATGGCACTTCTATCAACTCCTCTTTAAACATCAATGAGACATTGAGGGTGTGGAGGAGAGACCTATGGACAAGTCGATTGAGGGAGGTATGGTGAACTTGTATTTATATTGTTCTAACAATCTTCCTGAGAATATCAAATGTTTTATGATGTAAATAGTCAAGTGAACAGTTTAAATAGTCTAGATTCTATCCATCCTTATTTGGAGATATGCTTCTAGTGGAAGAAGTCCATATCTTTGTAAATAAGCCATATGGTTTCTCCCTAAGTCACTCTCTATATAAGAGCTAAATAGGATACTGCTTGTGTCTAGCTTGAATAGGTCCAAGTAGACAGCTCAAGCAACTTTCTTTGATAAGATAATTTTTGATGAAATAATGTCTTGGCCCAAAGTCTTTTGGCCCAAATGCTTACATAAAAGGTATGAGTGTGACCTATTATGTCTGGAAATCTATGTTTTTCATTTCCAGATCCAGGGTTCCCTGGCTCTAGCCTCCATCTTCCAGATGTTACTCGGTTTGACTGGCATCATTGGTATGCTGATGCCATTCATTGGGCCCCTGTGTATTGCACCGACTATTGCACTAATTGGGCTGGCCCTGTTTGGGTTTGCTGCTGAATACTCCTCTGGACACTGGGGGATAGCTGTCCTGTAAGCTCATACACTTTAACCCTATCGTGCCAAGAATGTGTTAGTGCTGCTTTGATAGTCTAAAGAGTAGAGTTCACAGCCTATCCTCACTTAAACTATCATACATATTTGCACACAACCAAAATAGCCTTTTAAAAGACAACTTGTGGTTACAATTAGACAATGCTGATCATTTTGGCAAATTTATGGAAAAGGTATGTAGAACAGTATCTCTGCCATAATTCTACCAGTCTCATAACGATTGGGTATTTCACATTTTCTCATATCTATGTTGCCCCAAACTGAAATACATGCTGCTCAATATCCTATATTTCTATCTAGTATTGCTCATATAATATAGATATAACCCCAAAGCCTGAAACCAGAAACCTCACTCAAGTGACTCCCCATGTGCATGGAGTCTATATGGCCCCTTGAAACGACATTGAAATGACACCAACTTAATGGGACCTTTCTTTGGATTAATACCATATACTATGATGATTCAGATTGCCTATCAATTAGAATGAAGAATAGTATGTTTTTCTTCTTTAGGTAGAAAGATTCAACTGCATACAGAAAGTGTGTGTTGAAGTATGTCTTTCTCCCTTTAACCACGATCACAAAAGCGCCCAAAGATCTCATCTCATCAGGTGGATGTAACAGGAATGAGAAATATGTTAAACCTTAAACATATTTTTAGATGATTTTATGTAATGTTATATAACATACTAGTCCCCTATAAGTTACATTTGAGGCATGATATAAGTACTGTTATTATCAGATTAAAATTCCATGAGAAAAAAAAAATTTCTGTGTGCTGATGCCGGTGTAAACAGTCATGGCTGGATACAAATGAATCATAATTTTTGTGTAGCTATGGGAACAAGGATATGTCATCATTTTATCCATACTTGCCGTCCTTGGTGTTCATTCCCCATGGGGAATATGCGCGGAGTTTTTCTATCCAATAGAATTCAGCCTGTGCTAGTAACCTTTTTCCTTCTTCACTTTTTGGGTGACGCCCAATAAATTCCACTATATAGAGTTTGGCGTCTCTCATTTTCTCTTGGCCTGGTTGGTTAAAGTGCCAGGGCACATCTGTCTACCCTCATTTTTTCTGATACTGTTCAGATGTTCCCAGATTCTTTCTCTGATTGGTCTTCCCACATATTGAGAGATGCAGTGGGTGCATTCTAGGCAGTGAATCAGGTTTGAGCTTTCACAGCTCACATTCCATTTGGAGTTGTATGTTTTTCCCGTGACCTTCGACCTGATTTTTTCCGCCCTTGTCTAGTTTCACACACTTGTCACAGAATAACCTTCTACATTTCACCTTTTGTTTTTTCTTAGTTGGTTTTCTCACTATCCCTTCTTCCTCGTCATCTGACATTGGGTAGTTGGTTGCTGCCCTCACCAGGTGGTCCTTTAGGTTTTTGGTCTTTTTTGGCCTTTTACCAGTTTATAAATTTTGTTGTTTTGGAGCCACCCAGGTAGTCCCAATGTTGGCTGATTGTTTGATTCAGGATGTCATTTCCTGGTCTATGTGTGCTTATAAAGAAGCATTTGTCTCTTGAGTCTAGTTCCTTTTCTTTTCCGTTGAGGGCCTCCTCTCTACCCTTCTCTCTGACCTTCTCTAGGGCCTCTGTCAGGAGATCCATTGGGTAATCCTTTTCACTGAATTCTCTGATTTTCTCCTTGCTGTGTTTCTCGAAGTCTTCTGGATTTTTGCAGATTCTCAGAATGCTCAGTAATTGTGAGTATGGGAGGCTCTTTTTCGTAGAGATCAGATGTGCTGAAGTGTATTCCAAGTAGTTGTTGACGTCTGTGGGTTTTCTATATAGATCTGTGTATAGTCAATTTGTGGGACCATTGGTTTTAGGAAGTTGTCAACAAAAGCTGAGATTTCTTCAGTGGGGCATCCATTTGCAGATACTACTGGTCTGCCTGGTGGTGCGTTTGTTTTATTGTGTATTTTAGGAAAGAAGTAGATATGTGGAGTCTTGGGTTTGAGGTTTTTCATTGTTCCTGCCATTTTTGCAGTGATTTCTCCATCCTCTAACATTTTCTCTATGTTATTATTGACTAATTCATCATACTTTTTGACTGGGTCCTCCTTGAGTCTCTCATAAGTATTTGTGTCTGACAGTTGTCTATAACCCTCCTTCACATAATCTCTAGTATTTTGCAGTACCACAGCCCCACCTTTGTCTGCTGGTTTGATTGTTATGTGTGGATCTCTTGAGACCTGTTAGAGCCTTTTGTTCTCCTGTTGTGAGGTTTCTTTTTTGTGGTTTGAGGCTGCAGAGTTTCTTTCAGGGCTGTGTCAACAATCAAGGAATAAATTAATTCTAAATCCAGGAATATATAAACAATGGTGACAAGAATGTTATAGACTCCAGAAGTGTCGCCGAGTAGATAGACACTACTGCTATGGCCCATCTAATTGTGTGTGGGCACTTCAAGATTTCAATTCCACTTTATCCCAGGCACTGGCATGAGGCATGTGATTACAAATCTCATTTCGAGCTTTGTACTCATCTCAACATGCTGTTCTCCTGTGCATATTTGAGACTTTGATGCTTATACAGACAGCTGCAGTAATGAGCCCATACAAAATATATACTTTCCTCTCAACATCTTATAGTGTATTTATCAAAGGACATAGTATTGAAAAATCAGATATATTGTAAAAGTAGTTTGCACTCAAGTTATTCTACTAATGAAAGGAACCTGGTGGCAGCTGAATTCAAATAGTTGAGGGATAAACAATCTTCCATTCTTTCCTAATTATATACAAAGTACCAAATATCCATTTTGTGCTACAGGGATGCAACTTTTCCTAACATTTCCGGAATTCGGAATTTCTATTGTAATTCCTATAGGTATTTCCTATTGAAAATTGAAAGAATTAGGATGATTTACCGAATTTTACCGAATCAGTGGGTGGCATCTCTGATGCTAATTTGGGTAATTTTTGTACAGAATTTGGGTAATTTTTGTACAGAATGATATCAAGGGTGATTTTTTTTATATGGGCCAAATGTCATTTTAGACTAAAGTTTAAGTAGAGCAAGAGTTTTGAATGCTGATGAACTCACAGATATAAAACAATATAGGCCCTATGCCTCTCTCTAGGGTTATCATAAACAGTCAGTCTATCATTTTGAGGGCATCAGTGAATTCATGCATATTGATTAAAATATTCCAGGGTTTTATCCATTTTAACACAAGTTGTGTTATATGATAGACAACACTCCTATGTCTGAATGATTTTCATGATTATGCAAACTATACAGGAAGTTCCTTATAGGCAGGGTTAAGTTACCTTAGATTAGTATCAGACTGTTCAAATTAAGGCGGGCCTCCCTAGCCCACTTAAAAGGGTCTATTTCTCCTCTTTCCTATCCCCTCAGGATGTGTGTAGTGCACATATGCGTGGGCACTGACACATTCCTCTGTGAAATTGTGTAATGTCGTTTTCGCCATGAATATGACCTCAGCTGTCGAAATGGCATTAAACATCTATTACTCACTCACTCACTCAAATTAAGGCCCAGTCATCTTATAGTATTTCTTCTAACTCAGGTTGGGCTTATTACACAAGATGTGCCTTATTCATATGTTTTATGGTAATTATGCAAATATGGAAATAACTTATTGATTGATTATGAAGACCAAAGTTTGTTCATGATAATAAGTGCCATTTAGGCTTTTTAAAGCAGTCCAATAGGGTATTTAAAACAAAGGTTATGCTGACATTTGGATTTTTTTATGGAAATCAATTACTAATGAACATATGCTAATTAGACACATTTCCACCAAGTTGATTTCCCTAAACTTTTGATATTCCATTCTATACACATTTCTGAGTCATATGGTGCCAAGACAAATTCTCTTGCAATTTGTGGTGGGTTAGGCCTATTTTTGCCATAACTTGACTGGACTATACCTTTCATGTCACGTTTTTGGATAGCTATTTCAACCCCACATCCATTCCCATTTAAATCAACCTCGGGTAATTATTATTCTCAATCTGATATAAGAATACCTCTACACTTCATAAACTATGAAGAAAAAAATTCCGTTTTATCAAATTATTTCTGGGCACCAAAGGGTTAACGTGTGATTGTCATGATGCATGCATGAATCCAACCCAGCTGACTTATGCCTTATTAGCTTAAGGGTTAAAATCAAGGCTAAAAACCTATAGCCCTCTAAAACAACGTGCTAATGGATGCTTGAAGACAATCCTGGTGAGTATGATGATTAGGGTTCCATTCCCACATTATGATAATCCATTGGGAATGCATCAATGCTATAGCGAGGACTCAATATTGGCAGATTTAAATGAGGGATCCAGGTACACGACTACCTCAAAACCATGCCTATAAACCACTGCTTATACACCATTTCAATGGTCTACTGCAGCTTATAGAGTCTTCCTCAGTTCAGGGTGCGGTTTATATGCTGGGTTTTATATGATATTATAGACTTAAGTCACTCAGGGATGAAAGTCAGAGAACATGAAAATCCCTGAAATGGTCCAATATGGGCCTAAAAACCTGGGTTTTTTATATGAATATATAGGGCCTTGGAACTTCAAAATCCCTGAAATCAGGGAAATCCCTGAAGACTTTCATCCCTGGTCACTGTAAGGAATGGTAACCATTTCAGACCCTTCCTGCGGCTTCAATATATATCCTAATGTCAGGGTGTGGCTTATAGGTGGGTGTGGCTTATACGAGGGGTTTTATGGTACATCACATGACAGGAATGAGCATTGTTGTCACACATTGTTGCATTGTTGTTTGCTTAAGATATTCTTTGAGAGTTTTTTTTCCTTTTGTAGAATAATGTAATAAAAGTGATTAAAATTTCTTTTTAAAATCATATTGATCTTTTCTATGTCTTATTTATTTTATAGAACAATGGTTTTGATGGTCCTATTCTCCCAGTACCTTGCAAGGATCGGAGTCCCATTTCCCGCATACAGTCGCGACAGAGGATGCCACACGTTCAAATACCCCATCTTTCAGCTACTTCCGGTTTGTGCTGCTAGTCATAATTTCAGATCAACAAGAGATAAGGGTCATACATGGTGGGGTTCATAGGGGTATTTATTTACTTGTTGAGTGTGTTAACCATTTAAAATATAAGAGTGTATTAATGCATTATACCAGATTTGTGTCATCTTGGTGCACAGATGCAGTCCTACTTACCACAACTGCATTTGTGCATCATGCTATAGACTTGATACACTTGATGCAAGCATGATGCACCAATTAGGTGCTGATGAAGTACTCCTCAGCAACGCATTCCTGCATCGCAACCTCAAATAGAAATGATTCTTGGGGCATTCTGAGGCTCTTAGAGTGTTGAAATACTGAGTTCTAATTCAATTTTTCTTTTTATTTATTTATAATTTACATAATACCTTTAGTTTACGATAAAAACAAAGGTAGCACATAGATCACTTGAACATTGTTAGGTTTCAGCTCCTTATGCAAATGATTATGTAGATGATGATATCTATGCTTCACTTTACAGGTGCTATTTTCTATTGTGATTGTTTGGTGTCTCTGTGCTATCTTAACGGCCACCAATGTTCTCCCCTCGGACCCCAAAGTGCTTGGATACGCAGCAAGGACTGATACCAAACTTAAAGTACTTGATGATGCTAAGTGGTTCAGATTCCCCTATCCAGGTAAGCTACATCTACCTGTTGAATTCAGCCTACTCATCAGCTAGTCCTACTTTCCCTCTTTAATTAGTTTGGTCTTATTCCCTTCAAATTGTTAAGTTAAATTGGAGGTGCTGTGCCCTAAATATAAGCCTATGTATGAAGAGTACATTATGTTATATAATGGTTAAACCCTTCCTGGATTGTTGTTAATTTGATACATCTCTGTAAACCGTGTGATTAACTCGCATGTGTGCCACATTGGTGCATCATGCCAACATTTCGGGTGTCAGTATCATCCAAACAGATTGCATGCGTCTCTCATTTCTGTTATCAACCTACAAGTGAATGTGTGGGGAAATTACACCTCTAGCCATTCAAGTGATTTTTTTTTTATGTTGCTTGGAGACATGAAGCTACCCTTACTAGACTAATATATATCCCTCAAAGGTGTCCATTATGCATGTTCATAGATGTTGTAAGTCTACTTGCCAGGGCTTCATTCCTGCATCGCGAACACCAACGGGCATGATGCACTAATGTATTAGCGGCTCCCTTAGAGATCACTCATTAAAAGACCCCTAACTCGTCTTAGACTATAATATTGCCTGATGGATCATGATGCTGTGACACCAGGAGGTTAATTCAAAACATCCTGGGATCACAACCCCAGCGATCTTAGGAATATTCTACCTTATCCTATTAAGCGATCTTAAGATCAGACTGCGTTCACATATCCTAGCCAGCACTAAGATCGCATCGATCTTAGCCTCAGCCCTCCTACACTATTCTGAGAAGTACTGACTAGGCACAGGGGTAAGAGTCCCAAAATAAAGGAATAGCTGGAGTCACTCTTATTCACAAGAGTGCTTATACCATCGTTCCCCGTCCCCATATGGGCTAAGAAATATATTAGATTCCATCTGTAAATAAGGTAACTTTAACCAGGATAAAACAAAAATATCTTACCTCAATAGAGAGAAACAGATGAAATTCCCTGAAGACAGAGTCTGGCTTGCAGCAAGAGGATACCAAAGAGAGTGGGGTAGGACTTCACTTCAAAACTTGAGAAGGAAGAATTACCTTAGAGTGCCCTTAACGCATGAGTAGGCCTAAGGGCCCTCAAGGACTCTCAGTAAACGTCCTCCCTCCCCTGTTTATGTATATGCAGCAGGCTATTCACTCTTTCAATCAGGAGTGTTCCTTGTTAGTGCTCTTGTACTCAGGTGAAACCACTATGCAATTCTTTCACTAAGATTGCAGTGATCTTAGTGCTGGAAAAGGAACAGTGAAGGGATCCCACTTACTATTCCTGACAGGCCTGCAACCACTGCATTAGATAGGGTAGACTGGCCAGGCCTTATGATTTGTGCCTACACTAAGATCGCTGGGGTTGCGATCCCAGGATGTTTTGAATTAAGCTCCTGAAAAATTGCCATAATGCACCAATATTGTGCATATATGAGTTAATCACCAGGGTAACAGAGTATAGATTCTAAGACAGCTTATTCCAGGAAGGGTTAAACCACTATAACATAAAATGCTATTCATATATAGGGCCCAGCAACTGCAAGTTGTTTAAAACAATTTAATGGTGAATTAGACCAAAGTATACTGACCAAAGTAATTAAAGAGGAAAGTATATGGGCATGGTGCACTTGTACATCACTAGGCCTTTTTGTATGAGGTTTAAGTAGCTCTAAATTAAAGAACCAGACAAACTATAGGAAATGACATTTTCAATTAGACCTGTATAATGCAGAATATGACTGGACTAATATGAAAAGCAGACAACTTGCAGATTGTAGGTAAGTAAATGTGCAGGAGGCATAAGCTGTCGGTAACCTATTTTGGTTGATACCAAGGTAGCAGTCTAATCCCATGTGCATTTTCAGATATAGTGTTGAAAGCCTTTAAAATTATTAGTGTTGAAAATTAACAAAAAAAAAATTGATTTAGATAATGTCACACTTTGTTCTTCTTGTACATCCTGCAACTTTGTATTCTGATGACATTTTTGAGTTTTGGAGATACTTGTTGGGATCTTGGCATTTGTCAATGTCACAAAATCCCATAGGCCAGATGAATACATGATATAATTGATATAGACTGCCAAAGAAAGGTTCAAGTAAAGAAAATTCCCTTATTTTCACTTATAGGGTTCCTTCTTTAATTGTAAATATATACCAAATTTTGATAGATTCAACACAATTTACATCATTTTGTGAATTGCATTTTAAAAACACATATCCTAGGTATGACCTAGATGTCCTATGTCCTCTAAATTCACATATGTCTGTTCAGTAGAAGAAATTCAACAATGCAAATATAGAATTATATGTTATTTTCTATGTTTGACCATGTAGAATATGGCCTTGACCTCAAACAACTCAAACTCAAGTATTCCAATTTATGATTTATATATAGAAGAATCATTATCTCACATAGCAAAGCACTGGCTACAGAATTTATGGATTTATTAAAAAAATGTATGTGACCCAACCACTTCAAAATTTATAACCTTGACCTCTCGACCTTTAACCTTGAATTCTGCCATTTGACCCTTGATGGATTTGGTTTAATAGTTAGTATGATGTTGTAGGCAAATCAGTGAGTAGAATGAGTGCAGTCTAGACAAATTTGCAATTACTCATGGGTACAGGCTCTTTTGGTGCCCAGTTTACTGGACTATTTCTGTTTATCAACCTACAAGTGAATGGGACTTCCTGCTGCTTAAATGTGGCCCTGGAGGGCATTTCAAAATGATACCTGTAGATATCATTTTGAAATGCCCTGCTGAGGTGTTAGCAGTACTTTCCAGGGCTACATTCCTGGATCATAACAACCAAATGGTTAGGGGAGTGGTCATTATTCATCAAGAGGGGGAGGGGGTTGTGGGTTTGAATGGGTTCGTAAAAGTAAATTTACCCTCTTTTTATCAACAAAGCCTGCATGCTACTATAGATTAAAGAGGGACACAAAATTTCTGCCCGCCTCTGGCATGGGGGGGGTGCAAAAATTTTTGACTGGCGTTGAGGGGGAGGCGTAAAAGATTTTCACACATCCGTGCATAAACCCACCACCCCCTTCCCCTGTTGATAAATAATGACCACTCCCCAAGGGCTCTATATAGTTCTGATGAATTCTGCTGCCTGGTTATATCACAAATGACAAGAATCCAGGAAGGCACTGCATTGTATCTATTCAATTTATTTTCAGGTCAGTGGGGTTTGCCGACTTACTCAGCAGCTGCGGTGATTGGTTTATTGGCGGGCAGTATAGCGGGACTGGTCGAGTCATTGGGTGACTACCATGCATGTGCACAGGTCTCTGATGTCCCACCTCCTCCCATCCATGCCATCAACAGAGGTAGGAGTTATGAACACCTTAATGGCAAAAAGTGCATTAATGCATAATGCATCATGCATTATCAGCCTAAAAAGTGAAAAAAGCCCTCCATACCACTTATATAAGGAAAATATGTATTATTCCAAAATTTCAGAAAAACAAGATGTCCTGATAAAACCTAAAGACTTCCATCCCTGTTTCTATCTAGGTGTGTTCTTTGAGGGTCTCGGCATTGCCTGTGCAGGGCTATGGGGGACCACCACTGGTGTCACATCATTCAGCCACAACATTGCAGCCATAGGAATCACTAAGGTTTGTCATTATATTAACATTTAATGCAGTTGACACTTTATACATATAATTCCTAAGATTAGGAATAACTCTCTTATAAATTGTGACTTATACCCGCGGATGGACTATTGCTGTGCATTATAATCTGCCTGAAGTCAGGATGTGCCTTATACTACGTGAGTATTTTTAACCACATAATAGTATCAAAATGGCTGAAACGTGCCCCTTCCCCACAATCATGTGTCTTATGGCTAATTTGCAGGGGTGCCTTTCACAGGCTAACATATGGTACAATATGTATGGAAATTGGGATCACCTTTCTATATTCTGGTGGTTGACTTCAGGCTAAAAAAAAGTTGTGTGTTTCAGGTAACATGCTGAAAAAGATTAGGTAGGGTAGGTCTGATTTTTTTTTTCATTTTGCAAAAGTTGTTTAACTCCTACAATGACTTGCGATGAGTCTTGATGACTCCAGAACGAGTCACAGGGACCCAGGGATGACTAAATAGGCTGAAAATTTTCCCCAAAACTTAGGATTCCTCCAAAAATGAAGAAAAAAATTAGGGTCGGCCCTGTTTGGTATGTAGGGTCGGGTTACCTGAAATAATTTTTTTTTACCTGAATTTATTCATAATCTTACAAAGCAGACAAGCTGACTGATTGTAATCCTCATCTTAAGAATAATTAAGTTTATGATACAAAAAAAGATACATAAAAATTTGTTCATGAATTCTATTTTCATTTTGCCATCAGGTGGCTAGTCGGCGTGTGATACAAGTGGGAGCAGTGATTTCCCTCCTCCTGGGCATGTTTGGTAAATTTGGCGCCCTCTTTGTGACATTGCCTGAACCCATCTTTGGAGGAATCTTCATGACATTATTTGGTAAGAATATCTATCTGTACTTGATCTCTTTGTAGAATTTTACTCATTTTCCCTGACTAAATTTTGAAACTATCAAATAACCTTGTTTGAAACAAAAATGCCACATGGTACTAGAAAGCCTCGCTTATACGCTGAACTCTCGCTTTTTGAAAGTATTGCTGGCCCCCTTGGGATTTATCAAAACTATTGATAAAACAGCCTGGCAGATTTTCCCTGACTCATGCTGAAATATCTTAAGACTCCCTGACTTTTCCTGACAACTTTATTTTCCCTAACCTGTGGGAACCCTGGCAGATTCTTAGAACTAGCTTTGACTATAACTTGATCACAATGAACCTCTTCACACTAGGATTAATTCTGCCATATCCATGTGCACTGAACCTTTTGAGGGCCCCATCTTGTAAAACAATTAAAACCAACGTAATTGCTTAGAACTCCCGATACATGAAACATGGCACCAGTTTCACTCCCCTATAGACTATTCATTATTGCACAAAAGGAGTCTTAATCTTTTTTTTTTCTTTTTTTTGTTGTTGCTTATTTTCTCTTTCAAATGTTAATACCCAACACCTGCAGGTTCCTGAAATGTTGAGCTTTCAGTATATGTACCATATAAATATGTCTAAAACAATGGAAGTAATATTGGAAGAAATTTTGTCCGGACATTTCTCAATTCTGCAGGATCCCGGGTGATACCTATAACACTTTGAAGTTACTGACCCTGATTTTAACTCCTTTAAGATACCCGGGTTCTCTCCCACAGGTTTAGTAGCAGCAGTAGGAGTGTCGAGTCTGCAGCATGTGGACCTGAACTCATCCAGGAACCTCTTCATATTCGGCTTCTGTGTACTACTCGGTCTCTCGGTGCCCAACTGGATCGGCCCCCGCCAGGAGGTCATCAACACAGGTCGGTTGGCCTGTCTATTCAGCTCACAGTTAAACCCTTTACAGGCTGCTCATACAGGAGTGCATCATGCCCATTGGTGGTCAGGATGCAACAATGAAGTGCTGGCGAGACTGCTTGCCAGCACTTCATTGGAGCATCATGCCGACTCTATGGGGTTGATACATATGCTCCCGGAGGGTTGGCATGATGCTCCAATGATGTGCTGGCGAGCAGTCTCGCCAGCACTTCATTGGTGCGCTTCATTGGTGCATCAGCGACCCTTAAATGGTTAAAGGCTGATACTGCAGTAATACATTCATTATGAATAATTTCTACCCCCCCCCCCTATGTAATATGTTTAGTTAAATTACTTTTGATTTTCTCCCTTGACATTTCCCTTTTGACTTACTGTAATACCTCGCGTATGAGGCGCGCCTTATACATGATGATGAACACCTGGTGTGCCTTATAGAGCCAGAATAATTTAAGGAAAGTTTTTCTCTAAAATGTTCCCAATAATTCTTACGTTTCTGTACATTGGTAGGAAAGGATAGGGGTAGCTCTGAGATGACCATAAGATTTTGAAAATCCATTGAACAAAAGTTATGATATTTTTATTTTTTTCTCTCACATCTTCAAAAGTCTGGGTGCGCGCTATACGCGGGATGCACCTTATATGTGGGGTATTATAATACCTTTGAAGAAAAATGGACTAAACTGACTAAACGTATTGGCCTATCTGCAGTCACCTTAGCGTCCGTGCCTCGACCATTTGCTGTCACATTAATAAAAAGTTGTTAAACCTTTAGGTAACTCATCCCTGGACCAGGTACTGTTTGTGCTACTAAACACCCCAATGCTGATTGGTGCAGTCATGGGCTTCCTGCTCGACAACACCATCCCTGGTAAGATTTTACTGCAGTACTATGTACTATGCTAACATAATTTATAATGACATATGTTGACTAATTTATTTCTGACAAATAGTGCATAGTTACTGATATATTCTGACTAATTGCTGACAAATAGTGACAAAGTACTGACATATATTGACTAATTCCTGACAAATTGTATGTAAATACTGACATGTGTTGACAAATTTCTGATATATAGTGACTAAGTACTGACATATCCTGACTAATTGCTGTTATATAGTGAGTAATTACTAACATATATTGACTAATTACTGACAAATAGTGAATTATTACTGATATATTTTGACTAATTACTGACAAAAAGTGAGTAATTACTATTATATATTGACTAATTGCTGACAAAAAGTGAGCAATTACTAACATATATTGACCAATTGCTAGTGAGTAATTACTAGCATTTATTCATTAAAATGCAAGTAAATACTGAAATATTGACTAATTGCTGATGAATTCTGAGTAAATACTGACATGTATTGACTAATTGCTGATATATATAGTGAGTAATTACTGACATATATGGACTAATTGCTGGCAAATAGTGAGTAATTACTGACATATATTGATTAATTGCTGGCAAATAGTGAGTAATTACTGACATATATTGACTAATTGCTTACAAAAGAGTGAGTAATTACTGACATATATTGACTAATTTCTGACAAATTGTGAGCAATTACTGATATATAGTGACTAAGTACTGATATATAATGACTAAGTAATGGCATATATTGACTGTTTGCTGACAAATTGTGAGCAATTACTGATATAATTTATAGGGACTAATTTCTGATATATAGTGACTAAGTACTGACATATCGTGACTAATTACTGTTATATAGTGACTAAGTACTAACATATATTGACTAATTGCTGACAAAGTAAATACTTTCAGAATCAAACACAAAAAGCCATTGAAACACAAAACACCATACAGTGCAAACAGGGCTTGTGGTACCATGCATTGGCTGTCTCCCCAGTGGCTGCAGGTATTGTTGTGTAAAGCTTATCAACAGTTATAATGCACAGGTAACTAGCATTTGGATCTAAAATGTCTAAGCACCTTAGCAAGCAATGGATACCTCCATTGAACAACTTGTTTGATGCTATAGGAAGGTAAGGGTATTGCATTTCTATTGTTCAGATTCCACTTTTTAATGAATAAAGTGATATTAACCTTTTTAATGTCAATACTTAGTCACTACGTGTCAGGAGTTTATCCTTGCAAGCATATGAATTCTATAAGGGAGCAATGGCACATATCTATATATATATTGAAAAGTTGCAGGACACTGCATAATTATGCTAATTATGCAAATAATATGCACAGATACAGAGTGTTCGGTATGAATCTGGGCTGTTTCGTCCCCCTAAAAAATCGGTTTCAAAAAGGAATAAGCGAAATAATTTTTTTGACTAGAAGCCTTTTCGGCCCCAGCTGGTCCACCTGTGCACTATCCAGGGTGTCGTAGCACCCTACCTCCAGCCAAAACATATCTGTTTTAAGTGTCACTGGCGAAAAAGGGCAGGTTTGAGAAAGGAATGGATCAAAATAAAGTTTTTTTTGGGATGCGGGGGCAGACGCCAGTCCAGGCACTGGCAGAGAGGACCAAGAACTGGCAGTTTTACAAAAAAAAAAAATCATATCTCCCTTAATAATAGGAGTTTCCCATTGTGTGACCTATAGATTAAGGGTAGCTCGAGCTGGCGAACATCATGGCAGTCTTTGTTTTTTTTTGTGTGAGGGCTCTAGGTGTCAGAGACAATTAAAACTCACAACATACAGTCACTGTCGGTATTCTGGGTGCTATTATAAGTGAGTGAGGGCTGAAGGGGTGAGAGAATTAAAACTAGCACCATACAGAGTGGTGGGGGGAGCGACCTGATGAGAGCTGGGGGGAGGGGGTAAGAAGTAGTGGAGACAGGTGGGTACTGTAGGCAGGGAGAGCAAGCTGTAGCGTCTGTAGGCGAGATCTGAGTGGGGAGGGCATCTGAGGTATTATATACAGCATGGACAATCAAAAGTCGGTGGCAGGACAGCTTTCACAGCTATTTCTAGCTCATTATGGGGGCTATAGTTGAAATATAAGTGGGTAGGGCGGGTAGCAAGGTAGAAGGGTATCTGTCTGGCCCTACAAATTAAAATACAGTCTTATTGAGATCCTAGCATCAATGCACCACAATAGCAAGGTAGAAGGGTATCTATCTGGCCCTACAAATTAATATACAGTCTTACTGAGTTCCTAGCGTCAATGCACCACTATAGTAAGGTACAGGGGTATTAGTCTGGCCCTACAAATGAATATATACAGTGTTTTTGTGGCTCAGGACGGCACTGCAGGTAATGTGGGCTCTGAGAGTTATATAATAGCAATGGGACATGTAAGGGCCGCGTTTTCGTGGCTTTGGACGCCTCTACAGGTAATGTGGGCTCTGGGAGGTGTGAAAATCACAATTAAAACACACCCTAGTCTAGAGGGGGGGGGGTATTGGTCACTAGCTGGGCTGGAGCTGGTTCTGGCGACACACACTGAGAAGAACTGATTAGATGGGACCAGCATGTCCCTGGAAGAGGGTGTTAACCAGGGACAAGGTACCCATCATGGTATGTCTTATCAGTGGCTTTATCTCAACCAGCGAAATTCAAAATGGCGGCTCCACTAGGCCTCCATACTGAGTCCTATTGGGCGTCTCTACTGGTGCTGAAGGGGCTAGTGGAGACTTTCATGGCTTCATGAAATCAACAAGAACATCTCTTAGAACAGGACAGAGACGGCCAGGAGATAGAGAGGGCCGATGCTGTGACGTATGTGTGATAACACTAGACCTACACATGCCTTACAGTGAGTGGGCCTAATGAGAAAGGTCTTAAGTATTATACCTATGGTGGCACAGAAAAAAATTAATTACTGAAAGGACCTCATCAAGGCCTAAGCAGTCTAGGTCATGGGCGGATGATTTCAGTAGATGAGCTATTGGTCTAAATATTAGTGCGAGGTGTTACATGTAAATGAGTTATTTTCATAAATGAAAATAATTCAATAAGTGCCCGGGCACTCATTAATTTCAACCAGGCTGTGCCCCTGGCGCTTTTTCAAGACTTAAATCATATTGAATTCTAAAATCTTAATCGCCCTGTACCCCGGCACTTACTCAAGACTGGCATTTATGCCATGGCTAATATCGACGACACTATAGATTAGTACTACTTACGCCGTATTCAATGGTGGGGGGTGGAATACGATCCTCGCATATCCAGCGGCGCCATTTTGAAATTTATACAGAGCTAGCCGTTGGTGCCAAATGCTTTTAGTTTCAGTTAAAATGTTATGCACTTTAATTTTTCTATTTCAAATATGACGGTTATTCTTAGATATAGATTAAACAATTCATAACATGATATTATTTGACTATTTCAGCCATTTATATTTGGTAAAATACTTTTAATAACCATATACCAAATTCGAAACTAAAAGTGCTTGGCACCAGCAGCTAGCTCCGTATCACATGACCTACTTCGTCGAGCAAGGTATCATGGCGGATGAAAACAAATCGAGACGACTTGACACGTTGAAAAACAGTAAATATGGTTGTGTTTCTTTATTTTAAAGCAATTTAACCCTGTAGGGCCATGGCATAAATGCAAATGTCAACTCACAGTGAATAATTTAGGATCGTATTCCCAGAGGTGCTTCTGCCCGTATTCAACGAGGCCTTATAGGCCGAGTTGAATACGGGCAGAAGCACCTCTGGGAATACGCTCCTAAATTATTCACTGATCGTTGACATTTGCTTATTTATTCAATACCTGATGCGTATACAGACCAATACGGTAGTACTTTTCATGTCACCTACCACACCAAGACTTGAGCTATATTCTAAAAGACACAGCTGGGGACAGTCTCACACACACCATACTGGTCTGTATAAGCTCCAGGTCTTCAATAAGAACCTGTCCTCAATAAACGCTTGGGGTATAGGAGCATTAAAATGTTAAAATCCATCATGATTTAAGTCTTGGATAAGCAAGTCTTGAATAAGACCTGCTGCTATAGCATTGAAATTAACGAGCACTTGGGCACTTTTACAGACGGTAAAACGCACCCTTTTACATACACAAGCTCTGCATACAGAATGCAACATGAACTTCAAGGGCATCATCAAGGTACCTTTCAACTTTGACCCAGATGCAGTTACAACATTATTGCACTGAGCCGATGACATAGAACACTTTGGTATACTGGATACTTGATTATAGCTCATGTATTATTCTAGGCACACAAGAGGAGCGCGGCCTGGTTGGATGGCAAGGAAAAGGTTCGGGTAAGGACCAGCGGGGGTTATCAAGCTACGACCTGCCATTTGGTATGGGCCTCATACGGAGGATGAAGCGTCTGAGGTTTGTTCCTATCAGCCCCACGTACCAACCACCAAGCTGTCACAACTGCCTGAAGAAGGACAAGCAGCCGGCTGAGGACACAAACCACTTGGAGGGAATAAACCATACAGGGCAGGGTCCACAGGGATATGATAATCCTGTTATCTCAAGGACCTCTATGTAAAATGTAGTATGAAATGCCGCTGATATAAAGGGACTGACAAATATTTCACAAGGTGGGTGGTGGGTTTTTGCAGAGGCGAACAAAACTCTATAGCATAAATGCGTGGGCATTTTTGCTGAAAAGGGGTAAAATGCCCCCCCCCCTCCTCGTGTAAAGTGGTCCAAAATACCCCCCCCCCTTGTTAAAAATTGATCACTCCCTAAGCCGACCTCAGTCATACCAGGGGTAAGGCATGGATTGTTTGAAGAATTGCTGTAGGCCAAGACTATTTTCAGTATTTTTTACGTGTTTATTGCAACAATGAAGCGTTAGTTTCATTTAAATGTTGCTATAAAACAGTGTCAAAGTATATAATAGAAGAGTTTGAATTTGGTAACAATCCTACAAAAATAATAGTGAATTTGTAAGGGATTGATCATAACAGAACACATTATCATATCAGCATATCTAAGGACAATTGAAGCACAAAAACACTAAAACATCTATTGGAGTAAGAGGTAATAACACTGTATAAGCATTGAAGGAAAAAGTAGAGTAGTTACATCCCTGCACTTTGAGAGGTATAGGGATATTCTTTATTGCATATTGCATTATATAGCAAATATCACTTTTATTACTTGCACTTATACAAAACTGGTAAGTCACCTCACAGATAATATACATCACTCATACAATGTCGTGCACTGTTAACAGAAATAATATACTGATGATCAATATTCTTACAGTGGGTTTCCATGAATGGCTCCACTATCGCTAACAGTACCGCATTCGACGTTATTAGTACACACCGTAATCTCTCGCGTATAAGGCGCACCTTGCCTATAAGGCGAACCCCCAACTCAGGGAGGTCTGTTACATCATATAAGGCGCACCTCTGAGGGCAGATTTTTGTTAATTTAGTACTGTTCTATAGTAAAAGATACCCCCCCCCTTATAAGGCGCACCCCAAACTCAAGGCAATTTGCCTCCCACGTATAAGACCCAGCAGCATTTTGTTTGGCCTATAAGACGCGCCTTATACGCGGAAGATTACGGCATATCCTAATAAGTGGACACCCTCTATTTTAGGTCATATCTTAGATGACAAATCACCAAGAAAATCCAGATTTTGAGCCACAATTAAAGTCTTAACTACTTGATATACATTTTATATATTTTCTAAGCGCAATAGTGGTGGATTTAGAGGGGGGCACGGGGGGCACGCACCCCATTTTTCCCAGTCCTTAATAGTTTGATTACATATTTTGGACCCCAAAATTTGCTCAAAAATAGAGGATGCACCCCCTGCTTTTTGGCCGCGCCCCTTCCTTTTCCAGATGCTGAATCCGCCACTGCGCAATATGGGCTAATTACGTAATACACAGAACCTCTTTGATATCATACTTCTAATCATGAACAATCTTAGGATACCTATATAAATTTACTAACATCAAACAAACATAATATACATATTGATAACTCCCCCCCCCCCCTTGTTAATCGGTGATTGTCACTACATGATACCAGGCATGGGATTGGGTTTTTGGGAAAAATCCAAGATGGTGCCCCTTTTCCTTCTCTGGGGTAGTATTTGGGATAGAACCCTGAGAAGTTTAAGACCAACCCCCCTTTATTAATGTTAAATTGTTTTCTCATTGGATCTGTGCAAATCACAAAGATGACCAATTCAGCCTTCAAATATCCGAGATTTTGGATAGATCCTGAAGAATCCCATGTCTGTAACACTGTGGTGTACAAACAATGGGCCCTTGTAGATCAGGAGCTTTCATTACCCCCAGCTCTTATATTAAGATATACCGTATTCAATGGTAAATGAGCGCACAGTGTGCATTCAAAAGATATTGGGAACATCTTTAGTCTAGTTTGAAATATGAGCAAGAAGAAGAGGTCCTGGTTCCCACAAAATCGTCAGACCAAAGTTCCATGATATTTCCAGGACACCTAAGAGGTGTACACTTATTAGAATGTGCGCTTATTACCTCGAATATGATAAGCATGAGATATTTCAATGCCCCCCCCCACTGAGAGCAGATACGATACATTGTATAAGGTTAAAGAGCCAGGGTTTTTGTGGAGTAAAGAGTGCATTTATGCATCATGCCCATTGATACACAATACATGAATGCATCCCTGGCGAGTAACTCACCAGGGAGCCATTCATGCATCATGCTGAGCCTATGGGCAGGGGTGTGAAATACCAAAACCCATTCAGGCGGAAGTGCACTGAGCAGCCTTGTAAAGATTTGTAAATACCATCTTTACATTACAAAATAGTGATTCAAATGGTCTAAAATAACAGTATCACACGTTCTGATCTACAGGGAGGCCAAAAGTCACTTTTGGGATACTAGAATTTGTCAATTTCGGATGATGTTATTTTTCTGGTGAGCTTAAAAAAGGCTGAAATCCGCCTTTAGGCTGAGATTTCACACCCCATAATGGGGTTGGTACTCTCTTGGAGGATTTGCATGATGCCTCAGTGCATCAGTGGTGCTTAAAGACTTAAGACCCTGGCTGTGATATGTTACTGTATGGGATGCAGTCTCTTGTCAATTTTTAATCCTTTCAAAAAACTATTTGTGTAAATTCATCTCTATCTACACATACCTTTCATCTCTATCTACACATACCTTTTACTGAACAATAGAAACATCCTTTCAATATTGTTGTACACTTCATATTTTATCCTTATTCAAATTCAGTCCTTTTCATACTCCGTCTTTTACACTATCACTCATAACACAATACTAGCGTACCTTGCATATAAAGCACATCCCACATATAAGGTGCACCTTGAATTGAGAAAGCTACGAGATGCAGCTGGAGCTTCTTTTAGGCTGTACCTTATACGCGAGGCAGTACACTAAAAAGATCCACCGATGTATATCATTTCATCACACTAAGACAATACTTTTTTTGGGAAAAATAAATCAGTGTAATGTCTCACTGTCCACCCCATGTACAAGTCTCTGTTGAAGAAGCTATAACTTACCGTAAAACCCCGCCTATAAGTCGACCCCACCTGTAAGTCGACCCCCCTCTTTGAGAATCAAAATCGATCTATAGAAAAAAGGCTTGAGAAATATTAACACTATAATCTATTATATAAAAAAACCCACCTATAAGTCGACCCCTAAAATTGGGATCAAAAATCGACTTATACAAGAAAAAAAACGTTTTTAAAAAATCGACTTATAGGCGGGGTTTTACGGTAGGCTTCCTTTGAAATTTGGCAATATTTACATGAATCAAAACTACATGGAGTGTTCCGTCATAATCAGTTGTTTATAAAGCTGTCTTATATCAAATCTGTTTAGCACTTTAAAGAAACCAAGTTTCAGCAGCTTTAAAGTAGTCAGTACAACATAAATAAAGTTTTGTCATCTCATGTATAACGATCACAGGTAATTGTCGTAGAGCTCGTTTCACTCCTTGTACTCCATGAACAGTCGTAACCGCCGCATGTGTTCACTGCTCAGTGCAATAGAACTGAAAATATAAAATAAACATTTATGTATTATAAACTACTGTTTTTTTTTGTTGGAAGGGTATGGGTGATTCCTGTGAACTGCCCCCACCTTTGGGTTTTTGGGGTCTTTTTGGATACATGTGACTCCAGAATAAAAATTGTTCAACCAATTTTCCTATTTATGGTCTCATTTGAGAGTAAACATGTTAGGCTTCAAAAGGAGGGCAAATTTGCATATGTTGGACCAATATTTTTCGAGCTATGGTGGCCCAAAGTTGGAAAATGGCCAAAAATTGTTTTTTTTTCAATTTCCACCTTATTCCAGGCCAAATATCAGCAAGGAAAGCAGTAGTAGCCCACCATGATATTATTTATTTTTACTAACAGTTCTTATAAGTTTAAATAGTACATGTAACGTGCTTGATCAAAATTGAAAATCAATATAATAGATACTAGAATAGTTGTCTGTGGTTTCCCATCTATCATCATAGAGGGGGGCCATATGGGGTATTTTTGGGTAAAAAATTTTTTTTGTATCTCCCGCCCCGTACGCGCAATACACATTCAAGTAATTTTCAAGTCAGTCATCCCCACACCCCCTGAAGCAACACTTTCCTCTGTGCAGCCTGTATAAAACATTTTGGGGTTATTTCACCTATTAGGGTAGAGTGACCATGAGTCGTCCACCTGGACCCCTATGAAAGCTATAACTTATTGTTGGGTCTCTGCTACAGTAAGCAAACTTGGAGGGGACACTTGACTATGGATATGAAAATTATCTTGAAGTCTTAGGCTGTCAAGCCAATATAGTTAAACTGCCATAATGTAAGTCTATTAGGTCTATGAGTTGGCCACATTACACTGTGAGTCAAATGCTCATAGCAGGGTGTCTACTTTTGTATCAAATACAAAGGAAGGGCTTATTCATAGGTAACTGATACTTGACAGTGCATGAATGTAATGCAATAGTCGTTTTTACTGGAAGTTAACTGTATTACTTGACCAAGAGATCATCAATTTCGATTTTTCATCATTTACTGCTGATTTCCTCTTCCAAGGTGGTTTGCAGGTTGTCAGAGATCCACCTCCAAGTCTGAAAATATTGCCCCTGGGCCCATATTATAGACAGTCCGTAGAGAGGGATGGGACTAGATTCCCAAAAATATTTAAGTAGCAGCATTTACATCTACCCCTCTCCTCTCAGGGTAAATAGGTTGAAACCCATTAGAATGACTATTTATTATTATAATTTGGAGTCAAAAACAAGGAAAATGGCCGACTCAAGGTACATGGACGACTCAAGGTCACTTTACCCTATACAGTGTGTATCTATTTTGAGGTGTCGTTTAAAAAAAAAACCGGGTCTCTACATGCTTTGGTTGCCCCAAACCATGGACGTTCATCGTTTGTAACGTGCTTGACCGGTATTCGGCAAAATTATGGCGGGAGAAAATCACCTCCTGTTACCCGGGCGGAAGTGGCCTCCATCCGGGGCCTTCCCAGAAGTTGTCATCCGGTTCTCAACTTGCTTGGGATCGTTTATCGAGGTGTTTAACGCCAACAGTTTGCCCAAAAACAACCAAAAGGTGAGTGATATTGATCGAAACTTGATGAAATATTGATGTTAGATGCCGATCGATGTATTTGATGTTGTTTTTGTGCATCGAAAGTATGTAAATCTTGTAGAATACGTGTTAGACGATCGGCATGGGCGTTAATCCAAGCCCGCATCATTAGCTTCATCTTCATCATAAACTACTGATTGTGAGGTGTATATAGACTGTAGAATTAACTTACTATTCCCAATCCACCCCCAACTACATACAACGTAATTTCTTATCTTATTACAGATTTTCCCTCACTTTTATCCACTTGAAACTGACCAACTTTGGAGGTTTTATGGGGTTCACAAAAAAAGCTCATGCACTCTCAAGTACAGGTATGAAAAAACGCATGCCTCCATGTGAAATGTTAACAAGCCCCATAACTGATTTATCTTTCTGCCCTAAATTAGTAAAATATCTTTTAATTGATCTTTATTAAAGAAAACGAGACTTAACTAACGAGTGGGATCTTTACTTATAGTAGTATAATTTCCATGTGTGAAGTACAAGAACACAATATTTTATAAGCACACGGTGCACTTGTTGTATCAGACATGGTTTAGAAATATCTGCGAATACCGTACCTGAGATGGGAGCTGAATATGTTGACTATTCTGTACAGGCCAGTCTTGATACACGCACGCAGTGCATGGCGCTGGGTTGAGTCGGAGGCGGCCGGCGACCCCCGGGAACCAACCTTACGGTTTGTGTTTGGTGCCAACTTCAGGTGCTTTTCTACTGCCTGTAACAGTGTGATATATACGGATTGTTTATAAATTTTATTTCTTGCTCGCTAATTTGGCCATAAGTTAATAAAACTGGCCTTTTCAATGATTTTTCTTCTGAAAAATCACGGCCCTGGACATAAAGTGACAGACAATTGGCACCTGCACCCCATTCTGGCGTTTCTATGTGCGTCTTCCCAACTTTGTCCTGAGGTCGCTTATGAAGCATTATCCATACAGCCGACAGCATTAGGACCAAATTCTAAACTCAAATTGAGCGCAACTCACAACTTGCACAATAGAACCCTCTTTTTGAGATGTATGAAATGTTTCTTTTCGCAACATGTCAAAAGTAACATACCTGTTGTAGACTGAGTAGCGTCGTTACAATGTCGGGAAGAGTTTTCTGCACCACGCCGTACTTGTCCTCATTGAACGATGCACATGTTAACTGGGAGATGGCTGTATTAGAAGGACATCTTGTTAATTCGATGCACCGATACCATAATATGAGCTTCTAATCTTTTATCAATGTCTACCCCAGCTTCTGGTGGAGACTTTCATTTTACCGGTAATAGAAAAGATAGATGACACAGATGTTCAGGGATGTGATTTCATTTTGGCCAATGTGTAGGATTTGGAACTTTGATTGGATAACATGGATGCGCCTTATTTGTTACTTCATATCCTCACAATATCAAAGACAGCCCCCCCCCCTATAAATGTTTTTAAAAAATTCATTGGATCTGTGAAAATCACGAGGGTCAATTTTTGATTCTTAAGTGTGGGAAATCCTACAGATGTAGAAATCACATCCCTGAATTGTTCCCTAAAAGTTTCCACATAGTCTTCCCATGTCTTATGGCTGAGGGTGGATTATGGGTGGCCATTTTTGCACACCTACTCTAGCTTTACATGTCCTCCTAAACTAATTGTGTTGTTTCCCCCATAAAAACAAAATATTGTTACACATGTCTCAATCAACATTGTTATAGTCTCCATAAATTACTACATATCTTATTTGTTTATACAAGTAACATCAATATATCAGCATATATTACCTTCTACAGCCCATATGTAGGTCTGACAGTCAGCGTAGAGACGCTTACTGGGGGCGTCTGGGAGGTCAGCGAGGAAGAACGCCACCGCCTTCCGCTTCTTAAGATGCTCCACAATCTGTATCATATAAATGCAAAATTCCTGTTAAATAGGCAAAATATTATAATTTATGAAGAGAATTTTACTTAAAGATTTATAGGTATTTTGACGATATGTGATAATTTATTTGTTTTTGAAAAAAAAAAAAGACAAAATGAACAAACCAAACTAGACAGCAATTTTAAGTGAGAGCAGTTCAAATGGTAACCAGTTACCAGTATGGGGGGGCCATGGAACAAGAGAGCAGAGAAAGTGGTGGGGGGGGCAGGATTGCATCATTCCCACCAGGGAATGATGCAATCATATAATGGACCATATATGGATATTCCCACAAGTAAACAACCATAATGTATATTAATGACCAGACACCTGCTCCTCCTCCCAACCTCCCTTACCATACGAGTTCAAGTATGTAGAGCAAGCTCTAAACCTACGGGAAAAAAACCCTGGCAAGGCTGGGATTCAAACCCATACTGACGATGACCGACAGTAAAACACTGGCAAGGCAGGTCAGGTTGCCACATAATGCGCCCCCCCCCTAAACGTCAGCTGCCCATCTGTAGTTCTAAATGCTGGCATTTTCCTGTAATTATGTACTCTATAAATGTACTGAAATATTGCAATAAGTCGAGAGTGACACAAAAATCGCGATAATGGCCATAGAAAAAAACTGGATGTCATCCCTATAGAACAGTAGTTTCTTTGTAACATGTACATGCATAAGACCTTCCTACGATTTCGGGCTTCCCTAGCCCACTTAGAAGGGTCTATATCTCCTCTTTCCTATCCCTTCGGATGTGTGTGGTGCACATATGCGCGGGCACCGACCCATTCCTCTGTGAAATTGTGTAATGTCGTTCTCGCCATGAATATGACCTTAGCTGTCGAAATGGCATTAAACATCTATTACTCACTCACTTCCTACGATTTACACCAGATGGCTCCACTATGCAATTCTTATATAATTTAATGCAGAGATGAACTTAGATATAGGGTGGCCGGAGAGTCAGGCTGATTTCCCCTCCCCTGTCTGACGCTATAGTAAATGTCACTTTTCTAGAAGCCCCCCCATTCAGGATAGGGGCAATGTGGAGAAGTCTAATAACTTGCTCAAAGATGATCTTGGATGGGAGCACCCCATATATAAAGCATTGGGCCACACCAAATAAAATAATTGGTCTATGGATTTTCATTTTTGAAAACTGGAGCGGGAGGGCGAAATTTTTATTTTATTTTTCTAAAAAAATTTATTTGTCTATGGATTTTCAGTATCAAAGAAGTGAGGAGGGTGATTTATTTATTTTTTTTTTGCAAATCTGGAGACCTTTACCTATCCAATGAGTGGTCTGCTGTTTCTGTACATTTATTGGTTGACACTGTAAGGACTTTGCAAAAAAAAAATAAAAAAAAAATTCAATTTTCTAGAAAATGATGCGGGCGGAATCCATAGACAAAATATTTTTCAAATAAAAATAAAATTTCCATTTAGGAAAATCAGGTGCGGGAAATCCATAGACCAATGTTTTAATTTGGTGTGGCCTTAGGCTTAATTCTTACTCTTTAATAGGGAGATCACCTTTGTGTCAGTTCTATCCATGCCTTCTTGTTTAACCTGACCTTTGGGAGAATGGCCACCATTTGACTGCAAATCAATTTTGACAAGATTCTTCTTTTTAAATATATCTACTCTCTTCAGGCTATCCTCCCAATATTTTTATGTCCACCTATACAAATTATTTCTATTCAAAATAAGCACTTCAAAAAAGCTCTTTTTAGGTCGAGGATCAAGAGAAAAATAATGATGGGGAAAAAAGGGAAACTACTACAAATAGCTCAAAACTAGAAGAACAGGATGGTTTTGAAGTTATTATGGTATAGACAGGCGTCAGAGGTCGTCAGACAACTTTTGGGGGCTTGTTTGGGGTCTTATTTACCCTGTTTGCAATACAATATCAACAGAGGGCTCCACCAGCTGGGCACAAACATACATGTGTTAAAAGCCAATTTTCCTATCTTTTTGGGAATACTGACTTTTTTTTGGCTTAAATCATTACGAGATCTCGCATGGCGAGGATTGTATTTAAGAGATTGATTTGGAATTTTTTTTTATATAACGATGATCTGTATTGTGAGTGAAAAATACACCAAAGGTGTAATAGCTGATCGTTTAATTGTCCAGGCCCTAGACTCACTAGGACTGCATTCATACATCATGTCTAAAGTGACTAGGGCTAGAGAGAGAGAGAGAGAAAGAGAGAGAGAGAGAGAGAGAGAGAGGGTATTGGCCTCCTAATATGGGAGTGAGTGAGTAATAGATGTTTAACGCCATTTTGACAGCTAAGGCCATATTCATGGCGAGAACTACATTACACAATTTAAGAGGAATGTGTCAGTGCCCGCGCATATATGTGAACCACACACATCCTGAGGGGATAGGAAAGAGGAGATATAGACCCTTTTAAGTGGGCTAGGGAAGCCCTTCCTAATATGAGAATGGCACACTTGTTTTAGGTACCTGTCCTTCTAATAAGACAATGGCACGTCAGTTTGAACTCCTAATAAGTAGCAATCCCACATGAGTGGACTCCTAATATTGCAATGGCACGCATGTTTTAGGTACCAGGCCAATTGAAAGTCAGTATTTCTATCTAGATAGTAATAGGCGTTAGTAATAGGCTAATAGGAGTTATGTAATATTATATAGGGGCATGCGGGCTGTACCAGCAGACGGGCGTCCTACATAAGTGTGAAAAACATAGACTAGTATTGCCACCCCATTATTGACAGGCGTTATAACCTTAGTGCTGGGTCAATTTCTTAGGTTGCAGAACACCAATTGACGGGAGGTGGCAGCAGGAGACACTTTGTAGGTCCGCACTGAAGGGTGTTGTACAATGATAATTGGTCTAAAATCTGACAGTGGGTAGGCAAACCAGGTATCAAATTAATCCTTAGGGTGTATATTAATCGATTTGAGTGTTATTTAGGCTGATATTTGAGGGTAAGTTGAGGGGGGTGCACTCTTTTCAATTACAGAATTTATTGTAATCATTCACTGCAAAACCCCCAAATCTGGGTATGTCCGCACTCTACGGACGATAGCAGAAAAGTTAATTACATTGTACCACATCTCATGGCCCTAAATTAATGGGAAAAATGTGTGCCTACATGAAAATAACAGTGGCTAAGCCCAGAAATTCGCACAAATATTTTATTTTCGCCCATATACTATATAAGCCAACAGTGAGAAAATAATTAGTGTCCTGCAGCCTCTACAGGCTATATAGGGCCTTCTACCAAGTTTGTCAAATTTCGCTAAAATGTGTTTATTTTGCTTAGGGTAAGTCAGTTTGACAATGTTATGGTGAGAAAGGGCAAGGGAATCAATAAAACTAATAAGAAATCACTGAAAATCGTAGTAGCGGAGTTTCGGCCTTGGAGAGGTTTATGAGAAATATTCTGGTGTCAATCCGCAAGCCTGATACTTCTCTCTTGGGGGTGCCAGGTAACCAAAATTATGGTTTTCAGGGTCAGAATGACCTAAATTTTACATTCTCAGCTGTTTCCATCTATTTCTATCGTTCTCAGTGCTCTATGGGAGGCCTTTTCATGCATCGGGGGAAAACATCATTTTTCTCTCCCCGAGCTATGCAGCCAATGAATGTCTACTGACACTTAATAAAATGTCCTTGTATTCACCATATCTGGTTTATTTTTTCGTCCTCACATGGGGGAGCTTGAATTATGTGTAAATAGGGCCATCTAAGCCATTACACATGGAGTTAAGATGCATTTTGTTGAATTTATTCCTTTATAACATTATATTTCTGAGGGTTTTTCATACATTTTAGCCAGATATTTCTGTGAATTATAGCACCTAGAGAGAGAATAACACTCAGCACCTCAGGTGGTGCCCCTTGGCTATCAGCATGTCAAATTTCTTGGCCCTGTGACCATTTTTTCTATGGGAAAGGACCATACCTCCATGTCAATGCTAGAAATCGATGAAATCTACGGAGAGCGCACAGACTGATACCCGCTATGGGAATTGATTCTCAGAGAGATTTGAGGGGCCTGAGGGGCAAAAAAGTAAAAGATTCTGGATAAGACATTACTGGGCCAGTGAATATAAGCTTTCCAAGCTATTTCATTGACCACCAAGATTCCAACCCAGGCCTTTAGGTTGCAGAACACCAATTGACGGGAGGTGGCAGCAGGAGACACTTTGTAGGTCCGCACTGAAGGGTGTTGTACAATGATAATTGGTCTAAAATCTGACAGTGGGTAGGCAAACCAGGTATCAAATTAATCCTTAGGGTGTATATTAATCGATTTGAGTGTTATTTAGGCTGATATTTGAGGGTAAGTTGAGGGGGGTGCACTCTTTTCAATTACAGAATTTATTGTAATCATTCACTGCAAAACCCCCAAATCTGGGTATGTCCGCACTCTACGGACGATAGCAGAAGAGTTAATTACATTGTACCACATCTCATGGCCCTAAATTAATGGGAAAAATGTGTGCCTACATGAAAATAACAGTGGCTAAGCCCAGAAATTCGCACAAATATTTTATTTTCGCCCATATGCTATATAAGCCAACAGTGAGAAAATAATTAGTGTCCTGCAGCCTCTTAGGATTACAGTGCATATAAAAAATATGATGCATTTATGGGACCCGATACATGACTATTCCATGGATTTTAGTAGCTGATCTATAGTAGAAGAGAAAGTAGGGTTTTTGTGACTACCTACGTTCATGCTGACCAGGGATACTATCTGGGTAGAAATAAATAGCTGAGCAGGCCAGTTAGGCCTCTCAGCTATTGAGCATTCCCTATTATAAATTGAGAAAATCAGGATAACATCCAGATTTTAAGAGACCAGTGAGTGGTATCTCATATGTATGTCTATGTAGGTGACTGGATGTATGGTACATACAGTACTCACTAGGTGGTAGATGTGTGCCATAGCTGGTGTATGTGTAACATGTCTGTTCTCAATATGGAGACAGATCTGTCAGAAGGGGTTCACTGGTGATACAATTTTAATTAGGTATAGCTTTGAGTGTAGGTAGTCTATCAAGCTAACACTGACTATTTATCAAATGTCAATATTAGGCCTACATAGAGGTGCATAATAACTTTTAATCATATCACTTTAAAGAAATGCTCCAGTCACCCTATTAGATAACTAAAAAAAAGAGATTCAAACGACGTTTGAATAATGTGATGAATTGTGTTCATTCCCTTAAATGCTACAAGCATCAGGGAATATTCAAACAGAAATAAAATATCAATAACAACATGTTACAGAAAGATCTGCATCTGTTCACACCTCATTTGTGGCATTCTGGAAATTATCTATTCAGTACAAACCCACATCAAAGACGACCAACAGAAAAACGCTGGCAAGGCTGGGATTCGAACTCACGCTGACAAGGACCAACGGAAAACGCTGGCTAGGCTGGGATTCGAATCCACGCGCCTGGAACATTTTGCGGCCCGGGAAAGAGCCGTGAAACCTCAGTCCCAATCCCTTGTTGAGACTTAAATACCCTTGTCAAAGACCAGGGTAATCAGGGATGTGATTTGAAAATCACCCAAATGTAGGAAGATTTAGTGCCTCAGAGTTGAAAATTGCTTCCTCTAACTTAGGTGCTACCAGTCTCTGCACATTTGAAGGCCTAGGAAATTCTTTAGCCGCTTTCTCCAAGTCCTGGGCAATATAAGTCTCTTCAAAATAGGAATTGATGGCATCGGAGAGGGCTTCATGTACGGTGGGGCCTTCCTTGGTTAGTTCCGCTTTTTCCCGTCTGTAGGACTGGATACTCTCAGCTAGGCTTCCAGTTACCCCCTTGAGATGGTCTATTGGAGGTGGCTTAGCCTTTGACGACTGTGCCTCAAAATCACCTTGCACAGAAGCCACTTCCTCCTCATCATCCACTACTGACATAGCATGTGCCTGTCCATGTGGGCCTAGTACCACATAACCCTGACCTTCCTCCTCTACTGGTTCACACTGGTAGGCCATGTGATCCATACCATAGGCATAATCCATCGGCTGATAAGGGTCCTGATAGTAATCATAACCCTGCTGGTAGTAGGGCATAGGAGGAGCCCATCTTTGAGGTGGCTGCTGAACCAACAGCACAGGAGCACTGGGAGTCTCAGTAGTTTGAACTTCAGGCTCCTTCTCAGAGTTTACTGAACTCACAGTGTCTTTCTCAGCACCCTTATCCTTAGAATGCCTAGATGAAGATCTAGCAGAGCTGGAACTTGAACTAGAGTTCTTATGTGATTTCTTTCCCTTCTCCACAGCAGTGGGACTGGACTGAGATGTACTTGCCATCCTGGAAAAAGACCAGAAATAAAAAGATTATAGACAAGCTGCCGATCGATATGTACTTAGAGCAGGACTAGATACATATACCTGGAGCAGACCCGCTTAGCGGTAACGCAACGGCGAACCCCCCGAGCGGTATGTACTTAGAGCAGGACTAGAACGTGTACCTGGAGTAGACCCGCTTAGCGGTAACGGCGAAACTCGCCGAGCGGAATGTACTTAGAGCAGGACTAGAAAACATGTACCTGGAGTAGACCCGCTTAGCGGTAACACAACGGCGAAACTCGCCGAGCGCTATGTACTTAGAGGTATACTTTAGGTAGCTCTCGCGTTGTCCTACTCTAAGTACGCAGGTACAACAGCGCTGGTGCTCGGCGAGCCCCAACGGCCAATTTTTCGATCGCAATCGACCAAAACTGCCCGAAAACCGTGCAAATTGAAGGCAAAAAGTGTGCCAAACCTCAGGGAATGCTCAAGAGCCCCTGTAAGATCCCTGTAACGAGAGAATTCCAGCGGAATTCCTCCAGGAATTTGTAAAATGTAAGATCTCTCTACAGCCCGCCGACACGACGACTGTCTATGAGAGAAAAACTCTATTTTCTAGCGCTAAACGGGTACCCCAACGGCGTAACCCTGGCTAAAGTAAAACAAGAACAAAAACCCTTAAAATAGGGCAAAAACTGCCCAGAAAAGGGCAGTAAAACGGGTAAAAACGATCAAAAACTCACCTGGAAGTTTGAAACCGTCTGCCAAACACGGACGCTCGATCCAAACTGTCGTCACGTGACCGCCCTCGTTCGTATCTCATCGGTTCCGGAAATACCCGAGGTATTCCCGAGGTAAAATAGGGTGTTTCCACTCAAGAAAATAAAACTTGGAAAAAGAATCTTTGAACATATAATGTGGGTTCTGGGGGGCATCCCCCCAGGAACCCAAGGAATTTTTGAACATCTGGAGGCCAAATGGTGCAATCTGGTGCAGTTGTTTAGTACCAGACCCCCCCCCCCCAACCCCTCAGTAAAATGTTTTCTCAATGGATTTGGGAAAATCACAAAGGTCGACTTTTTGGCTCCCAATTGGGGGAGAAATCACATTCCTGGTAATAAGGAAATGCAACTCTGGTCTACAACACTGAGAAAATAGTTCTGGCAATCTTTTGCTTTGACCACAAACACTTTCAAAGTAAGGTCCCTTATTTTCATCAAAACCATACATGTATATTTATAATATTGTATCACATTTCCTATCATAAACATAACGTTTTGATATATCAATTTGTATTCAACTTGAAACATTCATTCAGATCACCATTCATGCATATGAATCTATTCCAACCCTAATCTATGACCATATATGGATAGTCTCACAAGTTAATGTATGCTAAAGACCAGACACCTGCTCCCTGCTCCCCCTCCCATCCCCCACTTAAGGAAACGCAACTCTGGTCCTTCACTGATGTCATGGCACCAGGCCTAACTTTCTAACTCGCGTTTCAATTCACATCAACTTTGAACATAGAAACCTAACATTTCCTTCTCCTTTTCTTATCATTTCTACATAAACATCTAGCAAACACAGCTGATGGCATATCCTAACATCTGACTGAAAATGACATTCCTACATGCAGTAAGACGTAAGTCAATTTACTATGGAGCTCTATGTACAATTTGGCCACCTTTGACAAACCTCTACTTTTCTATACTTCAATCATCACATTTTAACAATTCCTACAAATTAGTCATTAAAAAAATGTTTAACTTTCTCACAGTACTCTTAGAGTAAACACATTCCAATTACTGCCTTTGCTATTCAGCTCAAACTTTTTCTTAATTTTTCACCAAAACCTCAATGTAAAGAATGTGGGGCTGTTCTCTATGACGACATAGCTTCACAGCCACGGCCCCCCATAAAAAGAAGAAAAACATTATCGGTACTTTTTATGGTATAATCCAAACTTTGAGAAATTACCTACCTTTGTAGTGATAGGGACTGTGGTTTTCACCTCTTTCTCTGCAATCAGAATACATAACAATATTCACTCATGAATAGAAGAATGATCTTTATATTCTAAAAATGTGACTGCATCTAAAAGGTGAGGAAAGAATCTCTTACCAGGCACATCCCCTACTCCTTTTGGGGGATAGCGAGTGTTCTATCATTTCTCTGGTCTCATATATAGGGCTAGACAAACCATGAATAAGTCGCCTCAGTGCAACAAGGTTGTAAACTGACATTTTGGCAAAATTAAGTTTTCTTCTGTTCTGTTCATCTATTGACCCACATTTACCTTCTATGAAAGTATTGAAGCTCTGTCTATTATATATGTCTCTGCAGGCCCCAATGCAATAAGGTTGTGTCAACTGTGTGCTATAGTAATTGGAACCCTTCGTTTGTCTCTCCTGCAAAACTTGAAATATGCAGATACAGAGATGCCACTCACTGACCAACAAAAACCAGGAAAACTGGACTTTGGACACATTTTCCCAGGAATTTTACATAATTTGGTACAGAAATCTTGGGATCAAAACCAGGAATTCCTGGAAAACCAGGAAAAGTGGCATCTCTGAGATACAACCTTGTTGCACTGAGGCGATGACTAGGCAATTATTACTTACCGTTCAATGTAGCAGTAGGTGGGTGGGTAGCGGACATGGGGGGGCCGCGGAACGACAGGTTGGTGACTGGGGTAGCTGTACTTGTACTGAAGCTACCGTTTGTGAATGACTGGTTTGTACGACCAACTATGGGAGAAAAGGAGACGTAATATTAGGTTTTGTGGGAATTCCTCAGATCAGTTTTGATCCAAAAGAGTGTTATTTGTATCACCGTAAATTCTCTCATATAAGCTGCATCCCTCATATAAGCCACACCCTGAGTTAGAGAGAAAGCTATAAGCCTCATCAAGGGCTTGAAAGTTGGCATTACAGTGCCATTCTATAGTGTAAAGTACCCTCATATAAGACACATCTGGAATTTTGGCAATTCCTATAGGCCTAATTTTTATATGGATTCTGGTACTAGCTGTGGCTTATACGAGAGAATTTACGGCAGTTGGAATTCACACAACTGACGCAGATACCCTCTCAAATTTTGCTCTCCCCTACTACCGTAAACTCCCGCGTATAAGACGCGTCCTCTACACCAAACAAAATGCTGGGGAGTCTTATAGGATTTTTTCAAGTTGGGTGTGCGTCTTATACGAGGGGTAATTTTACTATAGAAATGTACTAATCTTACAAATTTTAGCCTTAAAATGTGCGTCTTATATGCGAAAATGCATGTGCTAAGTTTGGGGTGCGTCTTATACGCGCACTGCGTCTTCTACGCGGGAGATTACGGTAGTAGAGCTTCTTAGAATTTTTGCCAACTTCTACTGTGAAATTTTAGAGAGAAGTCAAGAATCCTTAAAAACGGTATGATGCAAGAATGTAGCCCTGGTGAGTAGTCATACACTCATGAAGGTTCACAATGGTGCTGTGGTGGTCCCGCGTCGTCTTCGAGGTACCTTCGTGGTCCTCGTGGGCGACGTCGAGAGCACCTCTATTACCCGACGCCTGGGGGCGCTGGAGTCCAGCGCCACGTCACCACTTGGTCACGTGGCCCTCGACTCCGGTGTATATAAGGCCGTTGTACGGCCTTCCTCAGGGTCAGTCCAGCCCCGACTGACCATTGTGAGCAATGGTCGGCGGCTGCCCGGCTACCATATTCTAATACTCCTCTGTGCTGCTGCACAGAGGGGGTTCATGTGGAATATTAACTCTAGACACTAGAAGGCCTAGTGTCGAACCTGCAACAGAGTTCAAACTCTGCCACCTGTAACTGTGATCGAGAACGGCTGATGCCTATGTGTTATTAGACAATAAAGTTTTAACTGGAACCTGAATAGTTGTTCTTCGTTGTTTATCGAAAGATTCGATATAACATCGAGGGGTAGAACGCTACACTGGTGCCGTGACCAGTTGTTAACTTTAGTCCGCATAGGTACTGCGAGCTTAAGTTCGACATGCAGGGTCACTTGGATGAAGGTGATGACCCCAATCATCAACATCAAGTGACTACAGGCCTGTTAGTGGATATGAATGATCCACTAATTGGTGGTGGTTTGAACCACACCCTGATATTAGGCCCATCGTCTGACCCGTTGGGCCTGTATCAAAGGAGCCGGCTACTCAATTGGCGAGTATCGACTCAACTCTCTCCGGCGGCTGAGAACTTCTTGAGGACACAGAGTTTGTCCTATGTAGAAAAATCAGCCTCGCCCGTGGGAACTCCAATGGGCCTTGGCAGTTGGTCCTTCGAGGGTCCCTCGCCCGTGTCGATACAAGGAAGTATTGACAGTGGCAGGGGGCTCAACGAGGAGTTGCTACAAGAGCAGCAACGCCAACTGCGCCAGGGTCGCCAACAGTTGGATGCTCTCGCGAGTAACACCATGAAAGCTCAGGAGAAGAGTACAGAAATAGAGCTGAAATTGGAACAGCTTAGGCAGCAGGCGTTAGAGGCTTCGAACAAGACTCAGATCGCAAATAGAGAACTTACTGATCTTCAGGAGAAGGTCAAGCAGCTCTCTAGCGAAAAGGAGTCCTTGCTTGCAACGAAGTCAGAGATCGAGCGTAGTCGGTTGACAGCAATGGATTGTCAATCGCTAAAAGCAAAGATCGATCGCCTTGCTACAAGCCGCCGAGAATGTGTCGAGAGAGCTCGAAGCGATTTTCGGGATGCCCAGCACGAGCAGACGTCCCTTAAACATAAGTTGAAACTACAAGAAGTAGAAAAGACTATGTTGGAGGAACAACTGCAAGAGTTGTGGCATAAGTTGAACCAACAATCAGCCGAGCATACTGAAGAAGTAGCTGAGCACCTAACGGCTTATGAAAAGCAGGTGAACCAGCTACGTCAGGAACGAGAGTCGTTACTCTGTCAGATGCAAGCTGACGAGGATGCTCAAGCCAGGGACGAGGCAGAAATGCGTCGCCGCTGTGAGGAACGAATCGAACACGCAAACAAAATGGCGGAATATCAGGTCTTAATGGAACAAAAAGCGAGGCATGAGGCCGAGCTTAATTCCTTGAAGTCTGAATCCCTAGTAGCCCAGTCACTGAAAGATCAGAAGGATTCGGACACTTTGGGAGCCATACGTGGTGAAATCGATGAGCTCCGACGAGAGATATTGTCTCGCAGAAAGGCTGATGAAGCCAGGGTGAATAAAGAAGTTCGTGATGAACTCGCACTCGAAGAACGTCTGAAGGAGCAGACGGAATCGAAATTGCGTACCGCTAGACTTCGAGATAAGCAACAAAGTAGTGAATGCAGCACTACTAGAGTTGCTACTCAAGGGGATCTAGTCGAAAACCCTGACTACAGAGAGTGGCTTGACCATGCCATGAAGGAGGCCAAGCAACTCTTTGCCATCAGCGAGCAACGAGATCTCTCGAAACCCGAACATGCCCGCCTGGAATTCCTAGTGTCGGAATTAAGACAGGCGGAACGTTCAAAACAGCAGGCGGAGATAGATAGAATGGTGGGAGCAATCGACGACATCTCGAAAGTGGATTCGAGGTCGCGCCGGACCCAACCAGTTCCTTCAATGCCGCGCACCGATGGTCTAAGTGAAGTGATCGGGCAGTTCTCGACCCCTATCACGACCCAACAACATGTTGATCCACCCAAATATAGGGATATCAGATTCGAGGCTTCGCGGTTGAGTGATGCCGATTCTGGTAATCCCTGGGGGATGAATCACAGTCGTGCAGACACGACTATGAGAAACATGGGGATGGACCATCAAATACCTAGAAGAGGCACAACATTCGCCCTTGATCAGGTCAGGAGATCAAGCAGAATGTTTGAAAATACCTCTATCGGGCATGAACCAGCCCGAAATAGGTCAGTCGAGTGCCCTCCATTTACATGGAAGGACGATTGGCTCCGTTGGTACCACGGATTCAATCACGTCCGTCGAGTAAATGTATGGACCTCGAGTATGGCATTAGCTCAACTCCTCATGTTACTCCAGAATGGCCCTGCAGCTGATACTGTGTGGCTATGGGAGGAGCATGGAGATGGGACTTTGGAGGGACTGGTCGACATGGTAACGGAAGCCATGACTTCTAGCCTTCAAGACCCCATTGTTACAATGGAGAAGAGACGCCAAGGCAAGAACAAAAGCATTAGAGCCTATGGCTTTGCTTTGAGACGTCTTGCCGGCGATGCCTATCCAGGTGTGGACTTCTCGGTTGAATGGCTCATAACCAAAGTCAACCAGTTGTTCATAGGAGGATTGTATGACGTTGATTTACAACAAGACGTTCTTCGGGAGTGGCGTACTTACATGTCCCTAAAGGATCTCATGGACTTGGCAGACGAGTTGTTGCGGAAACGACAACTCCTGCCGAAGTTGGTGAATCCTACCTCGACAAATGCATTGTCGGCGTTGGCCGACGCCGCTTTGGTTAAGGAAGGACAGGGCGAAGTCTCCTCATACTCGAAGCCCGGGGCGGGGAGTAAGACTAAGAAAGGTCAGAAATCCGCTGGTAAATCGAAAACACCAAACAAGGCCTCCAAACCCAAGGTACAGGAGCAGACCTTCTCGCTGAGTCAATTGAAGAATTTACTCAGGGTTATCGAGGGAGGGGATGTCCCTGGTACTAGCTCGGAGAAGCCGAGTACCCCTCCGTCCGACGCCAAGTGTTGGAACTGCAAGAAGCAGGGGCATTTCGCACGAACTTGCCCCGAGCCGATTAAAGGACTACCACCTGACGCGACGGAAAACTGAGGCGGGCGGCTCGACGTGGCAATCGAGCTGCCCGACCATCGAAAAGCCAAGGTATCAGCACCTCTGGCACTCCTGATCAGACGACAGTAGATTCGAGGGAACTAGGTAAGGTCCCGGTAGGGCCGTCCCAGCCCTTTACCACAGCGGCACCGGTTGATCACCGGTCGGGTTCCGAAGATGTCGGTGTAGAAAAAGCCTCAATGGCCAAGGAACAGGGCGCTGGCAGCCCGAACTCCGAGGTCGAGGGTTCGACTGGATCGAAAGTGAAAGTCGACGCCGGGAGAGAAGCCCTGATGCGGCAGCTGGCCAGAGTCTGCGCAACAGAGCTTCCCTCAGATGATCCCTGTCTCTCTTTTCTGAAGAGGAGGGGGATCGATCTGAGTACTGACGTAGGGTTGAGAATGCTAGCAGGAACCGCCCCCTTGTCGGGGAAACGATGGTACCTGTCTGCAGAGATTCGAGGGCGTTCTCTGGACTTCCTGATAGATACTGGTGCCAGCCACACCATTGTCTCTCGAGAACTCGCGAAAACGTTAGTGGTGCCGTCAGATAATCTCTACGAGGGAATAACGGCGTGCACTGCGTCTGGAGCCGAAATGCGGACCTATGGTCGATTGGTTCTACCTCTTAAGGTCGCATCGACCCACTATGTGTTTAGCCCAATAGTGGCCGATGTGGCTGACGATGGCATTCTGGGGCTCGACTTCGCGGCATTATACGGTATGATCCTGAACCCAAGGACGGGTCAATTGGTCATGACCGAGCCGGTAGAAGAGCACCATCAGTGTAAACTGAAGAGAGTGTCATCGATAGCCTCAGTAGCACAGACCACTAGGATACCTGCCAGACATCGGTGCGATGTCTTGGTAAAATCCGAAGGTCTGGAAAGAGACCGACAGGGCATAGTCGAACCCGACCTGAACACTCTGAGATGTTTTGGGTTGGTTGGTGAGGCTGCCCTTGTCAGCAATGTTCGTCGAACAGTGTTTCCCGTCTGTAATCCACTGAATCGAGACATTGTCCTGGAGAAAGGCCAGGTGGTCGGTACTATACAGTATGCTGACAGAAACGGTGAACTCTCGTCACCGGAGGTAGGATCCGTGATGATGCGTCTCGAGCAAGAAGCTGCAGACATCGAGACGGCAGAAATCGCGAGCACCCACACGGGGGAGCTCCCTACCTGGCTGTTAGACATGTATGGCGACACCCACCTGACCCAGCCAGAGGAAAGACTGAAGCTGTCCGCCTTACTACGTAAGCATGTGGATGTCTTTAAATCCCCAGATGAGCCGTTAGGGCGCACCGATCGATGTCTGCATAACATCGACACGGGTGACGCACAACCTATCCGAGTCCCTTATAGAAGGATTCCGCTCAGCAAGAAGGCTGCAGCGGATGAACAACTTAAGGAGATGTTGGATACGGGGGTGGTTAGGCCAAGTACTAGTCCCTGGTCCAGTCCCGTCCAGATGGTGACGAAGAAGGATGGGACCATGAGATTCTGCGTCGATTATCGATGTCTGAATGGAGTGACTAAGAAAAATGCTTACCCCCTCCCGCGCATCGACGAATCCTTGGATGCCCTAGGAGGAAACAAGTGGTTTAGTTGTCTCGATCTCCAATCTGGATATTGGCAGATCGGGATGAATCCCGACGACGTCGAGAAAACCGCTTTTTCCTACCAGAGGGGGCTCTACGAGTTCGATCGCATGGCGTTTGGTTTGTGTAACGCCCCCGCCACATTCGAGCGAATGATGGAGGAGATGTTGAGAGGTTTGCTAGGTAAAAGTTGCCTGGTTTACCTCGATGATATCATCGTCTTCGGCAAAACGACGGATGAAGCAATGGCGAATCTGGCAGAAGTCTTCAACAGGATTCGGGCATGGGGACTGAAGTTGAAACCTAAAAAATGTCAACTTTTTAGGACTTCAGTCGAGTACCTGGGCCGAATCGTGTCTGAACAGGGTATAGAAGCCAACCCGGGGAAAATTAGCGATGTAATGACTTGGGCTAGGCCCACTACAGTGAAGGAAATCCGATCCTTCATTGGTTTTTGTTCCTACTACCGAGAGTTCATCCCGGGGTTCGCGGAACTCGTGAGTCCTTTGCAGGACTTAGTGATCCAAAAACCTAAAGGTAGTAGAGGTCGTTACGAGGCATTCGCGTGGACGGAGAAAGCCAAACATGCTTTTGTCGAGTTAAAACGAAGTTTCAGGGAGACACCTGTACTTCGATTCCCCACACCCGACGGTCGTTTTATCTTGGACACTGACGCTAGCAACACAGCGATCGGGGCTGTTCTATCCCAGGTGCAGGATGGAATGGAGGTCCCGATCTCATTTGCCAGCAACACTCTAAGTAAAACACAACGAAACTACTGCACTACCAAAAGGGAACTGTTGGCAGTTGTCGTGTACACCAGGAAGTTTAGGCACTACCTTTATGGTGGTAACTTCACTATCCGCACCGATCATTCGTCTTTGAAATGGCTCCTAAATTTCAAAGAGGCTGAGGGAATGATGGGTAGGTGGCTGGCCCACCTTTCGGAGTTCGGTCTCGAAAACTCTAAGATCGAACATCGAAGTGGGGCCAAGCATCTAAACGCCGATGGCCTTAGTCGTATCCCTGTGCGGCTATGCCAGAGGTCGGATTGCACAGACTGCGGCAGTCATAATGCTGTTTTGGCAGCTGTAAGTGGTTTAGTAGACAGCCGGGTGGGTGTTGCATTTTGGTCTCTCGATGAACTCATTGATGCTCAGAAAGCGGACGCTGACATCAAACGAGTTGCTGAATGGCTAGTTAAGGGGGCTAAACCCACTAGGCCTGATGTATCGATCGAGAGCGCCGAGGTACGGAAATTAGTAGGGCAATGGCCTCTACTAACCTTCCGTGAAGGCTTGTTGTGTCGCTGGAAAGTCGAGGCGGGTCGAGCTAGGCGCACGATTCAAGTAGTTGTACCACGCCAACTGAGGGGTGAGGTACTCTCCTTTTGCCACGGACACCGAACAGCGGCACATTTTGGTCGTAAACGAACGCTCGAAAAAGTGAAAAGGAGATATTACTGGCCCGGGATGGGAAAGGACATAGGTCGTTGGGTTCGACACTGTCCTACCTGTTGCCTGGTAAAGCCCGGCGAGGGCATGGGTAAGTCTCCTCTGCACCAAGAGTTGTTCGGGGTGAGATTCGGGAGGATAGCTATGGATATCATCTCGGGATTTGCACCCACGCCAAACAAGAATACTTGCATGTTAGTAATCCAGGATTACTTCACCAAGTATGTACGCGCTATTCCCCTACCAAATCACACGGCAGAGACCTGTGCAGAGGCCTTCGTGAACGAATGGGTTTTGACCTTTGGAGTCCCGTTGCTTCTGCATTCCGACCAAGGTCGAGAGTTTGAGTCTCGACTCTTCTCTGAGATGTGTGAATATTTGACGATTGTAAAACAGAGAACCAATCCATACAGACCACAGAGTGATGGTCAGGTGGAAAGGTTCAATAGAACGTTGATTCAGAGTCTGACTATGTTGGTAGACAAACATATGGACGACTGGGATGAACAGGCTAAATATGTGGTGTCCGCATATAACAGCTCTGAGCACAGTTCTACTGGATGCAGTCCAAATATGATGGTATTCGGGGAAGAAATTCTCATGCCAGCGGATGTGATTTTCGGCTCAATCGAGAACCCACTCGAAGTCCCTTGTTCCGTCACCTTCGTGGAACAACTTCGTGACCGATTGAGGGAGAGTTATAGCATGGTAAGGGAAAACTTAGGTAAATCTGCGGAACGCCAGAAGGTCGGGTATGACTATGGGCTAAAGCAGAGAAGATACTCAGTTGGTGAACAGGTGGTGAGGTACCACACCCCCCAGGCAGCTATGAAGCTTGCCCCCAACTGGGATGGGCCGTTCGTTGTAGATTCTGTCCTCTCTGAGTCGACATTATTACTTCGATCATCCCGCGGACGGTTGCAAAAGAGCAATGTTGATAGAGTGCGCCGGTGGTTGGGCGTAGAACTATCACAAACTGTCGAGTTGTTGCAACCACAACTTGATGATGATTCACCTTCTCGTAAGGCTACGAAAAGGGCTAAGTCTGTTTCTGGACAGGTCGAAATAGAGGTCGAAAGGTCGCGGCCGGAAGTCCAGTCTAAAGAACAAACTAAGCAGGGTCATCGAAAACGACAGCAAAAAGCTCGAAAACTGAGCGAGGTGGAGGTGTTGGATGCCAGTAAACCATCAAAGCGGCGCCGTGGTCGACCGGCCCGTCGAGATAAGTCGAAAACATCTAAACAGCCTTTGAAGGGATGTCGGAAGCCCGACCCCCCCTCGAAGGTGCGAACGACTGAACAAACTTCACATCGAAACGTTTCGATTGAAGTGAAAGATCAGTCACTCCAGTCCGGACCTATGACTCGAGCGAGGCTTAAGCGCCAAGGCTCATCAAAGGAACGGTCAGCGAGTGTCGAGGATGAAAGGAAACCCAGAGCAAACACTCTGGCTCCTGCATCCACACCGTCACAAGTGATGGGGGGCAGACGCCGACGGAAACGGGTTAATAGCCCGGTTGGCCCGGACACATCAAAGGACGGCGGGCTAGGAGGGGGTGATAGTAACCCGCCCCGAGGCTCAACACTCGTTCCTGTAGTAAAGGTTAAAATCAGGAAAAGCCCTAGATTAAACCCTACTCAGTAATCGATGTTTCGCACAATACTAAGCAGCAGCTTTACTAACCTGTGTTTTTAATGAGACTTTAAAATAACGGGTGCCGTTCTTGAGTAAATCTGTCTGTGGACGTGAAGCCGACGGTGAATAAAAAATTACACAACGAGAAGTCGTACGATTGCCTCTTAGTTTGAGACAAACTGACACTGGAATCATGGAAATTTGGAGCCTCTGATTTTATTGACTGTGAGGACGGGTTCCCAGCATAGGCTGGTGGATACTGCCCGAAGGGTAGATCCATATTGGAACCATTTTTTTTAATCCCGGTAGTCTGATGAAGGAGGGGGTGCCCAGATTAATCCATGTTAATAGTGTTGGAACCCATAGACCGCATAGGAAATAACGGCATATGCAAACATTGCGACTGGAGAAGCAGAGCGTGACGGTGAGGGGAGAGTGAGTCGTTCTATTTTTTTTTGAGCAGTACCTTATTTGGTCATGGCGTGATGCGCTGTGGACCAATAGGGTTCGCCCTCCTCGGTCACGTAGCCCCTTCCTCCAATCAGAGACGTGCGCCACAGGGATAAAAGGCCGCGTCGCCCACCACGGAGGTCACATCTGCGCCCTTCTCGTGAGAGTCGGACGCAGATAAGCTGGACTAAGCCTAGCTTATTCCAGCTGGTACGCTCCGTCTGGGGACTCCCTACCTGAGTGTAGGAGGTCTCCCCTGCCTAGTGTCGAGGGACACGACCTGTGTGAGCGCAGGTTCGTGTTCTCTCGAGACTCCAGTCTTCGGTCCCTCGAGCCGCCTGAGTGCGGTTCGAGGTACATCGAAGGCACCTTCGAGGCTTCGACCCGCCAGAGTGCGGATGAAAAACCTCGAAGATCCTCTTCGACGTCTCGTCCCGTCTGAGAACGGTTCGAGACCCGGAGTCTTCTCTCCCTGGTGGAACCCGGCAGTTCAGGAAGAACCATGGGGTCCTCGTCCGACGAGCAGTCAGGGTACAGCTCTTCGGCGAGCCACAAGTCGCAGAAGAAGAAGAAGAAGAAGAAGTCCAAGAGGACCAGACCCGAGCAAGAGCTCGAGTCTACCTCGGCTAAGAGTGCAGCCCTTCTGAAGCAGATCGAGGATGCACAGAAAGCCTTGGCTGAGTCCCAGGAGCGGGAGAAGGAGCTCCGCCGGAAGGCGAAGGAGGCAGCTAAGCAGCAGAAGCGCGACTTGAAGGTCGCAGCTGCTGCCGCCTCGAGAGACTCTTCTCCCGATGAGATGGAGGTCGACGAGCACCCGAGACCTCTAACGAGGCTTGGAGTACGACAATGGACCGTGAGGTCCCATTGCCGGAGTCGCCGACGTTTTCGGGCCAGCTAGCCGCCAGCGCTCCACATGGAGAGGAGCGCACTGACGGAGAGCAGGCCGAAATCGACGCCGCTACAGGGTCCATCTCGGAGGATCAGTAGTATGAAACTACTGCTCCTCCTCGTCAGCCTGGATCGCTGACATCGAACAGAGTCTCGATGTCAGCACGGAACCCCCGGGAACTCGTTCCCGGACGACGGTGTACCCTCCACGAGTGGGGGTACCTTTCCTGTCCCCGGACCTCCCTGCGAAGCTGTGTGGATCCGACGCCACCCTGGTCTTAGGGCCCGGTGGTGCCACACATCCTCGGCCTCACGGTCGAAGGACCATCATAGTAGTATTGTACGCTATCGATGGGCTTCCTACGCTGGAAGGAGCTTCTCAACGAGACAGGGAGGAAACGACACGACCCCGGTTGCCATACCCGGTCGTGCCTCCCTCGGATCGACCAGGAGCAGGTCGTGAAGCAGTGTTTCGACACTGGTCTCCTACGTTGGATGGAGCAACGACTTATAATTTAACTGTGATAATAATTTTTTTTCTACAGTACAGTAGAAACTATATTTCTATATATTCCTCTACTGTTTCTGTCGACTATGTCGACGGATCCAGTAGTTCATATTATTATCTAATTGTTTAGACTGATCCGGGATCTCTGAATTTTCAGAGACCTCGTTTCAGTCTAGTGGGGGGTGGTGTGGTGGTCCCGCGTCGTCTTCGAGGTACCTTCGTGGTCCTCGTGGGCGACGTCGAGAGCACCTCTATTACCCGACGCCTGGGGGCGCTGGAGTCCAGCGCCACGTCACCACTTGGTCACGTGGCCCTCGACTCCGGTGTATATAAGGCCGTTGTACGGCCTTCCTCAGGGTCAGTCCAGCCCCGACTGACCATTGTGAGCAATGGTCGGCGGCTGCCCGGCTACCATATTCTAATACTCCTCTGTGCTGCTGCACAGAGGGGGTTCATGTGGAATATTAACTCTAGACACTAGAAGGCCTAGTGTCGAACCTGCAACAGAGTTCAAACTCTGCCACCTGTAACTGTGATCGAGAACGGCTGATGCCTATGTGTTATTAGACAATAAAGTTTTAACTGGAACCTGAATAGTTGTTCTTCGTTGTTTATCGAAAGATTCGATATAACATCGAGGGGTAGAACGCTACAGTGCTGTATTACAGTGCTGGTGATTGGACCTGCCTACTGCACTGGTCCATCCAGCTGACTGATGTTACTTTTTACATAACAATAGACATGCTGTTTGCAGCGTTTTCGGGTAAAAGAAATGCTAGGTGGGTCTTATACACAAGACGCCCCTTAGATGCGGGAGATTACGGTAGGAGCATATTAATTATCTTAAATCCAGTCCCCACGCCCCATGGATACATAACTCACCAGGTGCGGGTGTGGATACAACACTCATCTTCTTATCCCCACTCAGCTGCCTCGTTGGCCCCGCTCCGAGGCGCGTGTTGTTAAAGTCGGCCATGCGGGCCGTAATATCCCGGAGTAGTTCGAGACAAGCGGAGGAGACAGCCACCCAGTTATGGGGATGACCTCCGGGCTGACTGAGACTGAAGATCTCCTTACGACGGGCTGAGCTCTGACGCGCCAACTCACTGAGGTCCTGGTAAGCCAAATACTGTAAAGGGAAAAACTGACGAAAGTGACAAAAGAGCACAAAAATCCCTGAAAGGCTCTATTAGAATACCCTAAATAAAGATTTTGTATAGAGCTATATAGGCCTTTGGAGCTGAGTGAGTGAGTAAATTATGTTTAACGCCATTTTCCACTGCTAAGGTCACATTCATGGCGAGAACTACATTACACAATTTCACTACACTCGCCATTTACTTACCTGGAGTATGGGAAGCTGCTTCGAGCTGAGTGCCTTAGCGAGAGTCCTTCTCTGGTCATCTTCAAACGAACCCTCGATGGGGAAGTGGAACGGCTGGAACATGTACAACAATTATTTCTATTTCAATCCAATCATTTGCTACGTCTCTTCACTTTACCTTTCACCCCTGGATAAGTCCTGCTTTATGACGTGGAAGGGGTTTTCAATAGCTTAAATGGTTTAAGATGGAGCTTACCGGTATATAATAGTTTAAAGATGGGGTGTGACAAAAGTGTGGCTTATAGCCTTCTCCCAAAGTCAGGGTGCAGGTTATACATAGGAAGGAATGGACGGAGCGATACAGGGGGGGGGGGGGAAGGGACTGAGTACAAGAATCCCTGAAATGCTTCATTAGAACCCCTAAGCATAGGTTTTGTGAGGGATTGTATAGGTCTTTGGAACTTGAAAATCCCTGAAATCTGGAAAACGCTGATGACTTCCATCCCTGTACCTACCTCGGTTTGGTAGACGTTGTAGAGTCGCTGTGACAGGGTGAGTAGGAACTGTACCAGCGTGCCGGCAACCAGTGTACACCACAGCATACCGACGTCTAACAGACTGTACAGGCCATCTACCATACCCACCGTGCTGAAACAACGGGACGAGAAAATGTATGCATAAAGTGTATTAAACAATCGTCAAAGTGCAAAGGCCTAAGATTCAAAAAGCAGAGTAAAATGCTTGAAAGGAAAAAGGGATGATTGTCTTTACTTTGTAGTGTGATTCTTTTTTGTTGCTTATTTATTTTTGTAATCTTAGATAAAGTTCATTAGAAAAAACAGTTCCAAATCGATTGAATATAAAAACCTAACTTTAAAAAAAAATTGTCCTTGCTGGAATTAATTCTTGAATGCCCTCGGGGGACTTGTCTCAAATTAAACACAAGTGATACATTTTGGCAGATTTTCCCCGAATCGCAGCAGAATTTCATGGTATTCCCTGACTCTCTCTGACCCGTGGGAACCCAGTTATAGGATCAACCCAAAGGAGGGGTTCAGCTTATACCTCTCCAAAGTAGGGGTTGCAGCTTATATGCTTATTACGGCGTATTGGTCATATTATAGTTGTTCATTAAATTAATAGAACAGGAGGCATACCTTTGGTTGAGGTGTAGATTCTTGCCGATCCATCCTCTGAACACGGGTCCGAGTATAAAGAAGTATGCCATGTAGTAGTAGTGGAGCCGACACAAGACGCTCATGGCACATGACTTAGCCGTAGGGTACAGCTGGGTCTTTATGTGGAAGAACTTGGACTGCTGTTAAACACAATAACATGGAAATTTGATAATCAACTGTGGTTCTTGATATTCATGTATGATGTATATACTCTGGACGCTAAAAAGACTGAGCCCAGAAATCTAAACCCTTTTTCTTTGAAAAGGAGGTGAGTAAAAGGGGGGAATTATCCCCCCAAGGGCCCAAGAAATTTTGTGAACCTAGAGGCCATATGGGTGGTTTTTGAGGATGTCTGACACCATATGTTTAGAATTCTACTAAGACCCCGACCCAATAAATGTTAAAATGAGATCTCATTGGATCCGGGTGAATCACAAGATTGACCCTGGTGGATCATTAAAAGAATGAGAAAACTGAATAAACTGAGGAGTTTGCACGTATGCTTAAAGGGTAAAACGTCCTACCTGTATGATGGGGAAGGTCATGACGTTGTGAGGGACGAGGAAGAAGCTGAGTGCATACATAGCGCCGAGTGCTGCACCATGTAACACGACAAATAAGTGATGTTCGTTGACGCACATAGGGGGACTGGAAGGGAACACGGAGTATTGTTATATTTCAACCATTTCAGTTTGAATAGCAGCATGTTAGGTTAGAGATTTACATATTTTTTCTTTTTCTTTTTGGAAAAAACTTGAAAAGGAGCTATACTTAATGGCGGCCAAAGTTGTACTAGGTTATACAGAAAAGAATTTGCAGCTTTTATAGCTCCCTGAAAAGTTGTCGCTTATATGCGGATGTGGCTTATACCTGAGAATTTATGTTAGTGTCCATGTGATGCTATAAAATCTGTAGTCTACAATTCGAATTTGTTTCATTGGAGCCTTCTCTATTTGACAAAAATATTTGACATCCAATGAAAAAAAAAGTTCTGGAAATGAAGAAGTGAACTTCAGCTATGAAGAATGGAAGTGAAAATAAATGAATAAACTCACCCTTCGCCATCACAGTATCTGGAGAGCCCTTTGAAGCGTCCCCCGATGAGGTTGACAAAGAACCAGGTGGCAGCACCAGTGCACAGCGCATGGCCGGCTGTGAATAGGACGCGATTAGGGCTCAGGACATTCCATATGTATGCCAGCCGCGTTGACAAAACCTGTGGACGCACTACAAAAGGAAAATTGACTGCATTTATTCATAAAATTCTACATGCAGGAATCTGGATTTTGATATCTATTTATTTACAGGAAAACCCTGCCTATAAGCCGCAGATTCAGACCCCTGGTGCAGCCAATAAAAGCTTCTCGAAATCAGGAAGTGGCTTATATTCCGGGTTTTACACACCGTATTCATTCTAATAAGCGAACATGCGGAAATTTAATTGTTAGATTCTCAAAACGTCAATACAAAATTAATTCTAATAAGCGCACCCCCTTAAACCTAAAAATCGATGTTTTTCCCACAAAATCTGTTATTGCACTGTATTTGCATATTTTTAGGTCCCAATAGGTGGGATGTGCGCTTATTAGAGCATGTGCGTTTATTAGAACGAATACGGTATATAGACTTAAGTAAGGATGGGGGACAATTTCCAAAGGTCACACTGTGACTTACACCCGGGTGCAGCTTATAATACGCAGGGTTTGCAGTTATCTTTTTCATAACCAAGAACTTTCTTATGTTACACTCCCCCTATTAAGTTATAATATGACATCAGGGATTCGGGAGGGTCTGGATGGTACTAACTACACATAGCTTTTTGAATTTGCAAAATCCATTCAGTAGGACAAAAGTTATGAATTTTTTTTATTTTTTTTTTAACCATTTTCTAAAACTCTAGGTGCGTCTTATACGCGGGATGCGCCTTAGACGCAGGAGATTATGGTAATGAGTGCACAACGCCCAATACACGATTCTGATTTTGAGGCTTATAAAACTCTCAAATGCTAGACATACATTTTAGATAAATCTTAAGCACACTGTGCCCTAATGAGCTTTTCTTCCCCACTCTTTTATTGGCGTGGCATTAGAGAAAATCAGTCACCAGAAGTATTCACCTGGTGGCGAGGGTGTGTGATACATACCGGTGTAATGTTTGGCTTGCCATGTAGCGAGTATACCCATCATGATCGCAAACATCACGAGATAGGTGAGCTGTGACGGAAGCAGTACACCTAACGTACCTGAAGATAAAAGTCAACATGACTGATCATTGTTATCAAATAGAACTGACTGATGAGACTCACCTGAGCGGGGTTAGACACTAAGATTTTGGGACTTTGGCCCAAAGTATTATATGAATATATGTATGTGAGAAAATCTATAGGGCGTATTCATACCATATGGGCTTTTGTATTGAAATTTTCAGAAAAAAATCATCGGCCTGGTCCTTAAATCACAGGTCAATGGCTCTTGAGCCAACTTTAGTGTCTACCCCTACTCTGAGAAAGTTAAAGATGTAATTTTGATAGATTTTAATGAAAATAAAAATGATATACAGATTCTGAGTAAGTGAGTGAGTAATAGAAGTTTAACGCCATTTCGACAGCTGTCATATTCATGGCAAAACCACATTTCACTATTTCACAAAGGTGCCCGCACATATGTGCACTACACACATCCTGAGGGGATAGTAAAGATAAGATATAAGACCCTTTTAAGTGGGCCGGGGAAGCCCACAGATTCTGAAAATCAAAAAAAAAAAAAAATAGAGTCACAAGGGAAATATTCAGGGCAAAGCTTACAGCCTACCCAGAGGGCATATCTCTTCATCCTGATGATGTACTTTTCATTCTTCAGACTTACTTGATATCCACTGGATCGGGTGGAGAATGTCAAAGTTGGCGATGAAGACGGCGGTAAGGACGGTTGCAGGTAGAAGCAGCTGCCCCCATGCAATGGACGCTCCCACACGCCATCGCTGCACCTGGGACATACAGAGATATTTTTCTTACTGCATCCAGTCTAATAAGCGCCCAGGGTGCTTTAAAAAGTATTATGTTCGTCATAGTTTGGTACAGAGTCAGTGTTGCCGGAAAGACACTGGAAAAAGCCGGCGTAAAATCTCAATGACCGGTATGGAGCTATTGAATGTCGGCATCCATCATCACAGTATTGACATACCAACATCGACAAGGGTCGCTGGCCACCCTGGCTGGCGTCCCTCTGTCATGTTTCCAAGGTGTTTCCCAGCCACTCAATACCGTCACATTAGCACCCTTTCCCACGGGTGGGGAGTGTGCCTTTCTGATACATCTCACTGTGGGTCTGGGATAAACATTGTTTGAACAGCGTTTGACTTGTTATTAATATGAGTAACTAGGCCCTTAGATTAGCAGTGCTATGAAACCGACCAGAATTTATAGATCTAATGCTCTCCATTGGTCTCAAAATGCTCAAATATCTTAAAGGAAAGACTTCTAATGAAACATTAATTAGGGATGGGACTGAACCTCAGTCCAAAAAGACTGGAGCTGAAATTATGTGAACTAATGTTGAAGCTGATACTTCAAAGTTTTTCTATGATAAACACAATTGTGTGTATGTATAGTTACAAAACTTGAGACACGATAATAGTGTATTATATTGAGCTTGCTTGGAAACGATATGCGCTACAATTGAACTTGATTTAATAATTGTATGTCAATTTTCCACCTATTTCATTTGTGAGACATACAATAAAATACTTTTCAAACTCAAAAATAAAGTGCAGGGAGTGGGGGGAGGTGGTCTCACCCGAAACTCTGGTAGTACAACATTCTGACTTCTGTATTTCTCAAAATCTAGGCATGGCAAAATACAGAGATCTCCCAACATTGTCATGATTGTGGTTTAAACACATCAGTACAATCATGGACTTACACAGTGCCGTAATCTCCCGGCTAGAAGGCGCAATGCGTGTATAAGGTGTACCCCCAACTCAGAGATAGCTGGTTCGCGTGGCGCACCTACCAGTGTAGGCTGATGGGCTTAACCTCCTCTATTAGTAATGTATTTTGTTTAACTAAAGGTGTAATTGATATCATGGTTATCTTTATACCAATAGATAAATGAATTAAGCATACCATTCTGCTAACCATACATGTGTACACCTCACTTACTGACAGTTTAATTAATCATACTGCTGACTTTTTAATCAAGATAACAAAGATGCACCATTCCAGAATACTCCTCTGTTATAACAGTGCTGCCATCTGGTGATTCCTAGAATTAACACTAGGTACCACCACAATACAATTTCTATATGATTTGGTACTTATGTGAACTTAGATAACTAAAAAAAAAGATTCAAACGATGATTAAATAATGTGATGATATAAATCAGGGATGAAAGTCACAGAGCACGAAAATCCCTGAAACGGTCCAATATTCGCCCCAAAAACATGGGTTTCTATATGAATGTATATGGCCATGGAACTTCAAAATCCCTGAAATCAGGGAATTCCCTGAAGACTTTCATCCCTGTATAAATTCATTTCCTAACATGCAAACACATTGATAGAATACTCAAATGGAGAGAAAACTGATGATACAATGTTAATTAATCAATCAATTATTGAAAGTAGAAGGCACCCGCATATAAGGCGCACATGCAATCTGATTTGTGTACAAGACGCGCCTTATACACGGGAGATTACGGTAGTAAACTATGGACTGGACTCCCCCCCCCCCCGTGCACTGGACCATAGCCTGGACCATGACTGCCTCACTATTGGTCTCAGTGAAGGAAATCCCGCAGAAAACCGGAAGTCATATACGATTGTGGTCAGAAGTGAATACTGCAGGCACACTGAATGGTCAATAACCATGTTGAAAATAATGCCAATAAATTTAAAACCACTACACATGTTGTTGAACATTTGCTGCTTTGGATAAAATACCAGGAGGGCATTTCTCAAAGTGCTTACCCATTTTTTCAAAGGTTAGATTGGAAATAGTGAATCTACATTTTATTCAGTGCAGATTTAGGCAGAATCAGGGTGTTTTTACGCGATAGTCCAGTGCTCAAAATTTTCGTGGTCAATTCATATTTTAAGTCAGCCTATATTATGAAGGAAAGATGTATCTATTAATTCTGGGGTGATTTTTAGAAAATGAACATGTTCCAATGGGTGCTATCGCGTTTCACGCTACATTAAATTATAGTGCGGAACCAATTCCTTCTGTGAGACCTAAAGCATACATGGGGGATTAGCATGAAGAAGGAAAAAACCCTTCAAATCAGTTCTTTTCTATATTAATTATTTAGAGAAGGATTGGTTTTGCCAAATTCTATGGAAAATATGTTCATAGGTCTCTAGAATGTGTCCAAAATCAAGGAAAAATCATGTTTATATTGCTGTCGGAGTGGTCTGCAGGCCGCGCTGCAGGTTCATTTCAGTCTAGGCCCACTGGCATAGTGCAGATTATTTTGATAGGCCCGATTTATTTTTTACCTTATTCTTAACAGGGTATGCATATCTGTGTAGTATTGGCCACTTGCAGCTAGTCTAGGTAGTACAGAGAGGGGTTATTTTTGCGCTTTGACATATCATCTGTATTAGTTAAGTTAGGCACTGACACCGCAAATGGTATATCTACCGCTTCAAGGAAACTATCCAGGGTATAATATTTTGGGACATTTCTTTGAAATCATCTAGAAATGTAGTATTGTATAACCCAGTATCCATGTTATGTACTCTCATAAATCTTCCCAGGCATGGCATGTGAATATTGTGTAATTTTTGCAGTGATTTTTATGTATTTTTCTACAATTTTTCATAATTTGTCAATTATATCCACAGTAAACTACAACAAGGACACTTACACCATATATAGCAAGATCAAAAGAATATCCATGCCAAATTTGATGGTCCTAGAGGCACTGCTTGTCATGAAAATGACTCAAAGATGAAGAGGGCGGTGTCCTCGGACAGAGACATAGAAATCAGGCTGATTTTGGGTATAACTTGGCCTGAAAGGCACCCTATATCATGAGATAGAGTGGTCCAAGGAGCATAAAACCTAGGGGCCTGTGTAAAAACATCTATTGGATTATAAAAATCTCAATTATAGACAAGACATGCACACAGCCCATTAATAGTAGGTCTCAGTGAAGGAAATCCCGCAGAAAACCGGAAGTCATATACGATTGTGGTCAGAAGTGAATACTGCAGGCACACTGAATGGTCAATAACCATGTTGAAAATAATGCCAATAAATATAAAACCACTACACATGTTGTTGAACATTTGCTGCTTTGGATAAAATACCAGGAGGGCATTTCTCAAAGTGCTTACCCATTTTTTCAAAGGTTAGATTGGAAATAGTGAATCTACATTTTATTCAGTGCAGATTTAGGCAGAATCAGGGTGTTTTTACGCGATAGTCCAGTGCTCAAAATTTTCGTGGTCAATTCATATTTTAAGTCAGCCTATATTATGAAGGAAAGATGTATCTATTAATTCTGGGGTGATTTTTAGAAAATGAACATGTTCCAATGGGTGCTATCGCGTTTCACGCTACATTAAATTATAGTGCGGAACCAATTCCTTCTGTGAGACCTATTGTTTGTAGTTTTACCACTAAAGATAGGTGGCAGTATTGCATATGCAGTGTTGCCACCTCTAGGCAGTGGCAGGAACAGGGGGTCTCATCACCTGTACTAACTAAGTAATGTATGGGCTAACAGGCACCGAATGGCATGTATTGTAGGATATCGTAACGAGTGGCCGTGACTTAGTAAGGAGGTTTAGGTACTAATACAAGCCTAGGCGTAGGCTGGAAACCTACCCCTGAATTCCGCTCCCGCTACTCTCCCACTACATATGGGGCAGGTGGAAGCCTTGGCCAACTTGTTGGAAACTGTTGGATGTGCATGAGTGAGCACACTATCCCAGCAGATGTTATCACTGATAGGTTATCTGAATATGTGGGGGAGAGTGTGGAATGAGACTGAGACAGACAGAGTGCAGAATAAACATCCACTAATCACCCCCAATTAAGGGATTAGGATAAGAATCTCTTTGATATAACAAGATTATATTTCTGTTATCCTCCCTCTCCCTGTCTGTGACCTGACCTTGACACAGGAGAAAGTAAGGGGAGAGGGGTTGGGGGTTGGAGCCCTATGCCTGCGGTAGTTATACAGACCGCAGATGCCCAGCGTAGCCTAGGCGTATAAACGGGGAAATATGGTATGTAGCACACGCTAAAAAAAAGATGCTCCCGGACCGGGACTCGTCCCGCCTACCTCTAACGGCTGAGCGCAATCCGCTAACCACTAGACCACCGGGCCCCTTCTGTTGGTATTCTAACTAACAGACCATTGCTACACACACCACGGCGCCCGGCAGCCGTTGGTTTGGTTTGAACCCGTCCAGCAGTCCTCTATAATTAGAATGCTATTCTAACCTTGCGCATGTGAGAGTTGTTGTGGGGGGTCACAGCCATATCAATGACTTATAGAGACCTGGTTCTAGCCAAACATTTCTCGTCAGTCCCTGTGGCGCAATGCATAGGGAGTTGGATTAGGGATCTGAGACTGCAGGTTCGAGCCCTACCCTGACCATGGAAATTTCGTGGGTTTTAACATGTAACATATGACATGTTAGGAGTGCTGATATCCACCTCAAAGAGTGCTGATATCCACCTCAAAGAGTGCTGATATCCACCTCAAAGAGTGCTGATATCCACCTCAAAGAGTGCTGATATCCACCTGGGATCTGTTCATAAGGGGTCGCACAATATGCAGGAATATCAGAACTGGGATATCCAGAAAAAGCACCCAAAATCACAGAAGTCGTGTAATAATACATGGTATATGGAGGGATGGTGATGATGTATGAAGGGCTGGAGGAATTCTGAATATTTGACTTTCATTCTGATAGGTATTTTTTATTGTAAATTGAGAAAAATTGGAAGATTTTGGAATTTTTGGGTATGGGCGAGTGCCATCCCTGTATTGGATATATGTCAGACTTAGGGAATGGTCATTTTTTGAGGGGGTTGATGGGTTGGGGGGGGGGGACAAAAATATTTGGACCCACCACCCAGACTGGGCACTGCATTTCTTGTGCCATTCAGTCAATTTCCAAGATAGAATCGATTTAAAAACACCTTTAGAATCCCCTGACTATCTATTTTATGTATAAACATGTTTGAAAAGGGCTTGGTTAAGATAAGTGAAGGTGTGTTGGGTCAGGCGTCATGCATTAGAGAAAATATGACCCTAGGGTTTTTGAGAAGCGACACATATTGACTGCACTAAAAACAATCAACTAAAGGCATCAGAATCCATTCTCCACACGATTTCAGTGCATTATCAAAAAATAAAACATTTTAAATCTACTGGAACCTTGTCATTTGGATTTTGACTACATCAAAAAAGAATTATGCACTTTTATCCCATCTCGGGCTTGGTGGTTAGACCCACCACCCCGACTGAATCCTGTGTAGAGAATGCTAATTCCTGTGCCATTCAGTCAATTCTCAGGATAGAATCGATCTAAAGGCATCTTTAGAATCCCCGGACTATCTTTTTTTTATATATATACAAATGTTTGAAAAGGGCCTGGGAAAGATAACTGATGGTGTCTGGGGTCAGGGGTCATGTATTAGAGAATATATGGCCCTAGGATTTTTTTTAGAAGCGACACATATTGACTGCGCTCAAATGAATTGAAGGCATCAGAGCCCATTCTCCACTCGATTTAAGTGCATTGTCAAAGCATAAAACATTTTAAATCTATTTCAGTGCACTGTACCTATCGAGTCTATTAAAAATGTCCCCACTCCGTCAATTCTAAAGCTAGGATCATCTAAACACATATTCATAATCCCCTGGGTGCCTGCTTTAATGTTTGATGTGTTTAGATGAGCTCAGAGTTAGATAGGTGATGCTGGGTATGGAAAGGACTTGAACTTCGAGAAAATTATTGACCAAAAAGGTTTCCAGATTCCCTATTTTGGGCCCCCCTGAAATAGAGCATTGAGATATCCATTCCCTATGATTTCAGTGTGTAGCCCCCACCTAGAGGATTCCAAAACTGTTTAGATCATTACTGTTTCATTTGGGCAACTTTAAAAAAAAAATTACGCGTTTGACATGTCTTTTCAGGCTCGGTGTCTGGAATATCGCTCAGGGTGGGTACCTATCGGTCCCACTAAAAATGACCAGACTCAGTCAATTTTGAAGGCTAAACACAGATTCATAGTCCCCAGGGTGCCTGTTTTTTTAGGTTTGATGTGTTTAGATGTGCTTAGAGTAAGATTCACCAAAGGTGAGACAGACATGTTAGCATTGGGTATGGGCTTTTCCAATCCATGGTATATTGTGTAGGTCTATGTACCTATGGTACAATCCACATGTAATGATGTATTCCGTTTCACAAATGATAAAAGTGACAATACACAGCCATATTCAAAATTAAAATGTGATTTCCAAATGAAGCCTTATTTTGGCCCTACCAAAAACCAGAGCCTGGCAGAGGTACCCGGTACGGTACATATTTGAAAAGACAACTAGTTCAATGTATATAAGGGGAGGGGGTGAAATGCTATGGCTCTTCTATGTAGAATTCTGATCAATTTCATATCAGGTAATAATCTTCACTCAGAGAGTGAGTGTCACTGACAGTCAGTCAATCACTCAGTCTCACTGACTCTCACTGTCTCAGACTGAGACTTAGGCCGAAATACCTGCCTGCTCACAGGCAGGATCCAAGATGTATACAAGTCTATAGTGGTACAAACACATGGCTAGTCTGAACTAAGTACTCACTTTCAGTTCCTGGAAATTGTCCCTCCTATTCACAAACATGTGGTTTTCATGTACATTAGCTTATATTGACTGAAACATGAGATATATCCAATAAATCTCACATGTTTATCTTGAGCTTAGATATCACTACCTCAATGGCCTCCATTGTCAACATCTTGTGGTGGTACCTGGTGTTAGACTGCTCTTGAAACATAGGGCTAACCAACCAAGAATAGTGTAGTCTTTTTGGCACTAGGTGGCTACACCTGGCTTCAAGATGGCCGACAATGATTTGGAGTTAGGGAGGGAGATTTGAAAATCACCTGGATTATTAATTATTACAAGTATTTCAAGTGCTTTGTGTATTGTGAATCTTTGGATATACATTGAGGGAAGTGTTGGTGGAAGCATTGAACCTGACAGTAAGTACTTCTGTGAGAACTGGGCACTCAGCCAATCTGGCTGACCAAACAGACTACAACAGACACACTTGGTCTCTGAGGTTCCCTCAGAGCGTCTACGGAGTAACTGAGACTCAGTCACTCACGGTCAGTCAGTCAGTGGCCAATCAACATCGCTCAATTCTCCTATTATCGCTCACGTGCGTGCTTAATATATTTTGTTGAAATAAGACAATAATATGAAACAGAAAATAATGATATCAAATATACACACAAACACTCATTTATCTAATATTTGAGATCATTATTATCCATCAGAAGTAGTTATTTACTGAAAAAAAATGGAGTGAACTTCAAAACCACTCAACGCTATTCTGTCGGAAATGACAGCCAGTCACTGTCATCAATAAATACATTGATTCCGCCTTAATTAAAACGAGTAAATGCTTCCACTTACTTCGTGCTTATACCAGAAAGCCACATCTTCCATACTGATAGCAAAGATTGCCGAATTAATGTGATTCACGGCAAAAACCTGAAGATTTTCTGTGACAAATTTTACCGGCTTTTCGAAGTCGGCGCCATTCGTGAAAATACGAAACAAAACCAGTGTAAGCAAATATGATTTTTACCTAATACTGAGTGATCTTGTAGGTCAATCATCCAAGGCCAACTAACTATTGGATATATTAAACATTTTAGACAATGCTAACATATTTACAACTTCCCATGGCATATCGAAAAATATTTATTTTCGGGAGTTTCGTATCTTTCCATTCACTTTCAAGTCTGAAGATGGCGGGGCATACAGCAGGCGATCCTCTTGAATGCTACGGGGTAAGCTGATTTTAACTGTCATTTGACCATTTTTGTTATGTTTTTCTTGTGCATTTTAAGAAAGAATGTATTAAGGAAGGCCAATAACCAGAAATTCTGGCCAATCATAGTGTAATTATCATAGAAGCACTAAATCTCTCCAAGGTTCCAAACTAGGTCCATCATCAATCAGATTCAGTGTACCAGAAATGATTTGGCTCTGGTCTGGATGTGGTTTCCTGGATTTACATTACAGTTTTGCACCCATGGTTTAGGGCGTCGCTAATCCAGCCTGCACTAACACCAGGTAACAGGGGATCTAGAAATGCTGTGTCATGAACCTGGCCCTGGGTTCAAGGGAGTAGTTATTATTTATCTACGGGGGGGGGGGGGGGTAGTCACTGGGCACGACTCAGTTAAGGACTGAGTCGCTGGGACTGGCATACCTAAAACTTTCAGGTGCTCTAGAAACGGCAAGTTTCTAAGAATAACATTTGACAGAAATAAATCCCCAACAATTAGCTTATGGTATTGACAAGAGTACCACCTTAGTTTTGCTGTCTGTGAGTGGGAAGAGCGTCTTTTGTTGGAAACTTTTAGATCGCATCCCTTTTCCAAGATTTGGCACATGCTGTGTGGGTTGCAACGGGTAGCTATCAGCAGGTGCATTTTCTGCCAGACAGGAAGTCAATCTCCACTCTCCAAGCAGATTCTCATGAATAACATTATTTCATGAATAACACCTCTGTTGTGAGACCTGAAACCACATCCAACATGGCCGACCGTGGCAGCTAAACTTGTTATGAAGGCTAACAGGCTTGCTCTCAAACTGAGGGAAGGGCTCAAACTGAGGGAAGGGCCCCACAGTTCGAGCCTCTACGATCTATTTCAGGAGGGTCTGCAATTTGTACGCCCCCCTCACCCCCCCTTTAATAAATAATGACCACTCCCTTAGGACCATATCATTTATTGTGAGGTGAATGACTGGACCAGAGCCTGTGATGCTTGAAAAATTGAAGGGTGCTACCAAAAGCCATCTTTATAGGCACAGACTCGATGGACTAAACCTGTGGGGGGAGACAGTGTGCAGTAGTTCATAAAGGTGTGCCACATGGTGGTCAGCCATTTTTCTATTTATTGATGTTGTTTGAGGTGGTTGTCTATGTTTCAAGGGGCCATACTTACTGCATCACACCGAATAATAGTTTGCCTCAGTAATAAAGGGGGTGGATTGGGGTCCCTCATGTCACATGTCGATTTTAAGAAATGGTCATGTCACTTGAATCCCCATGTCCCATGTCACCTCTAAGAACCTGTCATGTCCCATGTCGATTTTAAGAAAGCACCTATATCATGTCACTAATTTTTTGCCTCATGTCACTAAGGCCCATGTCACATGTCGATTTTAAGAAATGGCCCTGTCATCATGTCGAATTTAGTGGTCCACACCCATAATATATGTCTTTGAGGTTCACATACTTCTTCTATGAATTAAATGTAATTTATTCAAGTGTCCTTGTATTTTTTCTCTAAGTGAATAAAAATATAGTGTGGGACCAGGTCAGGTGTGCCTACATGTCAGCATAGCCTTCCATGACTACTAAGTGTAGGGCCTACTAGCCTGCTTCCCTACTCACAGGGCACAAGTTCTTGAAATCAACAACTGTTAAGCAATACATGGATAAAAGTCTTCAGGGATTTCCCTGATTTCAGGGATTTTCAAGTCCCAAAGCCCTATAGATTGTTATAAAAAAAAATCAATGTTTAGATTGATTCTTTTCAAGCATTTCAGGGATTTTTGGCCTCAGTGACTTCCATCTCTGGCAATAACATTGATCAATCACCCATGGCCTAGCCCTTTCAGGGTCATACCTATGCAAATCAGCCATGTGGTTTCAGGATCGCACAATGTTGACACATAGATGAAGGGAGAATAGCAGGGGTCTTCAATAGGCTATGCCACAGGCACACCAATAAGGCTTCTGCGGTTTACTATGTATAGTAAATTGCCTGAGTCAAGGGGGAGCACTTATATGTGTGAACAACAATCCAGCTAGACAGAACCCCCCTCTCACGCACATGATCCCTAGTATAATTGGCACTTGAGATCTGTGGGACAGCCCTATTGATATACCTTTACTACTACAGGTGAGCACCTGGGTGTGTGCCTCCTGAACACCCCTGGGGTGCAGAGATGACCGTGCCTCAGGAGTGTCGTCCCTTCTCTATAATAAGAACACCTATACCCTCCCTCTCCGACAAGATGCTTCCATATGCCCTGTGTTTATAGGTCTAAGGCCTTCAGACCTAGGCCAATATGGCCATTACATCAACTTGTATTAGAATATTTCACAGGTTTTCCTGGTGTGTTTTGTTTAACTGAATAGATATTCAAGATTTAAAAAGCTATGTGTTGGAAAGGCCTCCTGGACCCCCTGGATCATCCTATGTCAGAGTGTCCTATAATGATTTTAATAGGGGGAGTGTGACATATCAAAAGAAAGGTCTTGGTGTCCCCCTTGCGAATCCAGGGAGAACTAAAACTCAGCATATAAGACGCACCTTATACGCGGGAGATTACGGTATTTTATAGGGTTAAAGCCGTCTATAAGCCGCACCCCTCAAATAGACAGCTGAGCCTGATACAACTCAGGTGCGCTATAAGTTTAGCTAAAGCCACTGCTTACAGTAAAACCCTCCCTATAAGCTGTGACTCAGATAATGTCAGTTTCCTGCTGCGGCTTAACGATTCAATTGCCATTGATGCAGGAATCATGCGCATTGGTCAGCATGATGTACCAATGAAGTGCATGAATGGCGAGTTACTCCCCATGGCTGCATCCATGCATCATGACGACCAATGGGCATGATGCTTTAGCAGCATTGAAAGGATTAGGCCTTAAAAAAATTGTTGTGTTCAGGTAACGCTACCTACCCTAATTTTTCGGCCCTACCCTAACTTTTTTGGGGCATTTTGAGGGAAAATCTGATATTGTGGCACTTATCGAGACATGGAAGTTTTTTTGTTTTTTTTTTCACGATCTCGCGCACCAAATTCGCATCACGTTGGCGTGAAAATTTACAGCCGGCCTAAAAAAAACTCAAAAAAGATAAAAATCCCTACCCTAGGAAAAAAGTTATACCATTTTGAAATGTTTAGAATTTTCCACAAACTCGTTTACATTCCCACAAAGCCTGATATGAGTGGGACCCTAAAGCTTGGGGCGTTGGGTATGAGTGGGAAACTAATAGACTACTGTATCATCTCGTATATAAGCTGCGGTATCGGTAAGCAAACCAGAGGACTACTGCGCCTTAAAAAAAACAACCTTAGCTCAGGTTGCGTTGTGTGCTTATAGCGAAGTTTGTTGTCGATGTGTGCGCATGGCCATGACAGACCTGATCTCGGAATATCCCGTGATATTCAGACAGGTTCCGCACTTCAAATCTGCCTGACCAGCCGGGAACCGATGTGGCAGTGAGATCAGGTCCGGAAGCCGCTGAAGTCAGCATTTATGGTTCCAGAGGGCTGCTATAAGCCAGGACTTGGAGTAAGTGCAGGGGTTTATGGTAGCCACTATTAGTAAGTGCAGTGGTTTATGGTAGCCACTATTAGTAAGTGCAGGGGTTTATGGTAGCCACTATTAGTAAGTGCAGGGGTTTATGGTAGCCACTATTAGTAAGTGCAGGGGTTTATGGTAGCCACTGTTACAGCGTTTGGGTCTGACTCAGCCCCACCCACGGCACGTCCCCCAACTCCCCCCTTACAGGTACAGTGGGTGCCATGACATGTTGTTCACGGTATAATGGTGACACCTCACAGACCATGCTCACTCACACACATACACACTGTATTGTATACGTGCCATAATCTCTCATGGTACTCTATGAAGTTGGACTTTTCCCGATATATCCAAAATCTCAAATCCCGTAGAGTTAGCTCTAGCGAGTTGCTCAGCAGTATATCATGAATCATGAAGACCAATAGGCATGATGTATTAATGCATTAACAGTCCTTAAAGTGTTAATGAACATGGATATCACCCTCACCCATGACCCCATTCACCCTCCTATAGCCACAGGAGCTACCACTCATCCGGACGGAGTCTGCTTGGCTGCAGCTGCTTAACGATGGCATGTAAGGACGGGTGCTCTCTAACCCTGAGAGGATGACCCTAGATTCATGCTGGTGACTCACATGCAATTTAACCCTTAAAGGCCGCTGATGCATTAATGTGTAGGATCAGCATGATGCACCGATGAAGTGCTAGCGAGCAGTCTCGCAAGCACTTCATCGGTGCATCATGACGACCAATGGGCATTAGCGACCCTTAAAGGGTTAAGTATATCAACTAAGAAATCACAGAAACGATCATTTTTTTCCCCTTTAAAATTGGAGAAAAAGGCCTGGATGGGCCTATAAGGGTCCTCTGTATACTGTGCCTGAGCATGTTTCCCACACCTTGGTATGGTCCTTGGCAGCCTGTAGGAACCTCCTGGGGTGAGTGCCAAGCTGAGGAACAGCTAAGAGCACTTATGGAATGGTCATGTATAGGGAACAGAGTCATTCCTCTATGGGGGTGGCCATCTTGAAATAAGTTATGTAACTGCCCCCGACAGCCATCTTGGATCTGGCAGAGGATTGTGGGTAATCGCTTATCTTTCCCTCCACCCACAGAAAACAATAAGAATTGATAAGACTGATAAGCTTCCCTTGCCTCTATCTTAATCACCTTAAGTACCTGTCCATTGTTTTAGGTGTGAATGGAGGGAAGTAGCCTGATAAGAAGACAATGGCTTGGTTTACTCAGCCTGGATTACATGTACCCTCTTAGAAAACTTTAAAAGTTTAATTTCTCTTGTTTTTGAAGTAGTTAGCCTTTATAAAGCTTCTATTGTTTGGGTTTACGATATTTGCTATCCAAAGGTATAGATTTTTAGAATATAGCTTGATATAGACTATTAGGAAGGGCCAACCAAAATAAACTGTACAAAGAGGCCAACTGCTGATCTAGCCCCGACTACATGAGCCACCTAGCTAATTTGTTTGGTACTAGCAATGGCTCTTCTCCCTATAATGGCGTATAAAAGAGGTGGGGGTGAGGGGGGTTGTCCCCTCAATAATCGCAGGATCCCCGATGCAAGCCTACCCAGTATCTAAGTACAGCGTGAGTGAATGGTTAGCATGCCCATGGATTTGTGTATACATACCGGTATGTGGGGAAGATGGTATGGTATAATTAGCCTAGGGCAGTAAGATGAATCAATTTAGGGAAACTAGATTCAACGAAGGCAACTTGGCACCCCTGGTGCCCTCTCTCCCTGTGTGGTGATATCTGTGGTACCGTAGAGGTTATATCTAGATGGACTGAAGTGCTCAGCAAAGCCCCTGGCTAATAGTATGTAGGGGTGTGGGGGTGGACAAGGGGGGGGGGCGGTGTAAGTGGTCAATGAGTCACTCACGAGGTGGCAGCACTGCCTGGCACCAACTGACCCCAACTGACCACAACCTGACCACTATTGTTAGGGAATGATCATTTTTCAACAACACGGGGGGCGGGGGGTGGCATGATCTTAGTTTAGGTCACTAATACTAGCGACCAGTTTTGACGACCAGAATTGTGGCTTATTCCATATAAGAAAATTGCGCCCACTTTTTAGCGACCGCTATATTCTGTATTGAGCGACCTAAACGTAGATATGGCTGGTGGGTTTTTGCACAAGCTTACAAAAAGAATTGTGAGCCCCCCTCGCCAGGGTCAACATTTTCTTTTGGGCCTCACAGAGTCATCGTTCTCTTTAACCCCCTCCCCCTGTGGCTCAAAAATCACACAAAAGCGCCCTTTTGACCTATAACGAGCAGGCTTTTTCACTGAAAACCGGTAAAATCCTTTTCATCCCCCCCCCCCTCAGAGGGATTGAAAAAATGTTGATACCCCCACCCCATCAAGGGGTTGAAAGAATTTTGCCTCACTGCCCCTTGTGTTGAAAAATTATTACTTCCTTACATGAATGTATAGTTATAAAAAGGCTTTACTTAGTCCATGGGCTTACTATATACATGTATGTACTCAGTAGGCAAGTTTAACCACAAGTCACAAATAAGTGTTGAGGGTTGCATATATACAGGTTTTGAAATTTACTACTGTTGAGATGCTTAAATTTATGCTCCACAGCCAGCTGTCCACAGCACTATGATAGTCCTATATTACTACTGTAAAACCTCGCTCATATGCCGACCTTAGGGAGTGGTCATTTTTTAACAACGGGGAGGGGTGGTGGTTTCAGGGGGAGGGGCAAAAAAATTCAGAACCCTCTTGGGGGGGAAAACAAATTTCACTCTTTCTTAGTGAAATAGCCCACACATTGCTATAGCACAAAGGGGGAGGGGCGAAATATGTCTGACCCCTCCGAGGGTCATAAAATGTGAATGGAGTTTCAATAAATTTTAGAACCGATTTTGGTCAATAGCTAAGATTACTGTAAACAGGAATTATTTCTTCCATCCACCACCTACCCTCATATTATCTGCCAGTTGTTGTATGAGAGCTGCGTATAAACCTTTAAGGGCCGCTGATGCATTAATGTATCATACCCATTGGTCGTCATGAACGCAGCCCTGGTGAGTAGTTCACCAGGGCTACTTTCATGCATCATGCCAGCACTACAAAGTTGATACCGTCCCGAAGGGTTGGCATGATGCACCAATGAAGTGCTGGCGAGCAGTCTCGCCAGCACTTCATTGGTGCATCATGCCGACCAATGGGCATCATGCATTAATGTATTAGCGGTCCGTAAAGGGTTAAGTACCTGTAATGAGGCCAGAAAACATCTGTCACACTTATGGATGGATGTACAAATGTATTTATAACACATAGGGGCATGTGTACTTTATGTCATGGCAGATACGACCGTTACTATAGAACAGTACTGGATATGCCGTATTCAATGGGGGGATGGAATACAATGTGGCCGTATTCAATGGGTGTCTGCCATCTTGGATTCTGAACAGATTTGAGCTGTGTTTCTTTATTTTAAAGCAAATTAACCTCATAGGGCCATGACATAAATGCAAATGTCAACTCCCATGGAATATTTTTTAGCGCCTCCCACGCTGCGTAGCGGCGGTACCGCGAAGCGGTACGGGAGTGCACTATGATGATTGCATTTGCCCCATGTGATGAGGTCTCACAATACAAAATTACTGAATAGAGAAATTGATAATTGTGAAATCTTCTTTATGTCTGCTTTTATGAGACATGTCATCAAACACTGGTATACCGACATTAACGGCAGGAGGCGCTTTTTTACGCGGTCACAACCGCATTTCTTGTTGCATCGCATTCCCCTCGGTGAGTCTGCCCGCATTCAACTCGGCCTATAAGGCCTCGTTGAATACAGCAGACTCACTTCGGGGAATACGATGCAAAAATATTCCATGGTCGTTGACATTTGCTTATATATCTCACCTACCGAGGTAATAGAAATGCACTGAAATCTATCCTTAGAAAAAAAAAAATAAAAACAGAAATCGACAGATGCCTGCCTATGTGCACCAAAGTAAAGTTTATATGCAAATAAATAAGAAACAGACAATATAGCAAGGGAAGAATAGCCAATTCAGGCTTTTTACCATTCTGAAAAAGGGATATGCACGCAATGTGCCCTCCTTCATTCAGAGCTGCTTTTTAAGTGTATTTTTTCCTTCTTTTATCTTTGTTTTTGTAGACAAAAGGAAAAGAACTGGCACCACAAAAAAAACAAGAGCTCAGGGATATATGCATTGTTTGTTTTCTGCTGCAGATTCCCATAGTTTTACGTAAGGACCCTGACCTAGACGACCATGGTAACCCGGTGTTTGACTCTGAAGGCAAGCAGCGGTTCCGCTGTGGGTTTAAGATCGGGGGCGGCATTGACCAGGACCCACATCGCAGTCCACAGGGGTACCCTGATAAGGTGAGATACAAATTAAAAATTCATAACTTTTGTTCTACTTAATGTAGTTTCAAAATTCAAAAAGCTATATGTAGGTAGGGTCCCCTAAACCTCCCTACATCCCCTGTTTGCTCTTATGAATTAAGGAGGAGTGGAACATATAAAAAAAAGGTCTTGATGTCCCCCTTGTTGATCTAGGGAGAACTAAAACCCTACGGATAAGACCTAAGTTTGTGCCTTATACGTGGGAGATTACAGTAGCGTAATACCCTTCAGGCACAGCTTATATGCCAGGATGGACCCCTAGCTCACCTCATCTATAGATGGGGGGAGGGTTTCTCTAAGATCTCACCCGGATCCCACCCCCACCTACATTTATTGGTACAAGGGGTAGTGGGAGCTCCATGCTTCCCATATACTTTTGAGTTTTAAAAATCCGTTGATCAGAACAGGACTTGTATCATTTTGGATTTGAATAATAAGTGTTGGTGTGTCTTATAAGCGGGATGCAACTTATACGCAGGGTATTTTGGTAACCATTTGTGAAGAAATACCGTAATCTCCCACGTATAAGGCGTGTCTTATAGGAGAGGTTTTAGTTCTTTCTAGATCCACAAGGGGGACACCAAGACCTTTTTTTTTCATATGTTACACTCCCCCTTAATCCTAGTAGGACATACGGGGGTGCAGGGGAGTCTGGGGGACCCCAGCTTCACATAGTTTTTTGAACTTTTAAAATCCATTCAGTAGAACAAAAGTTATGAATTTTTTATTTTTCTGATCAAATCTCTAAACTCTAGGTGCGTGTTATAGGCGGTGTGCGCCTTATACGCGGGAGATTAAGGTACTTGTTGTTATGGAAAATAACTCTGCAGTGTGTGATATATCTCTGAAATGAATAACCCTCATTTCCTTGGTTCTTATTTTGCCCACAGGGAATATACATAACGTTTATCTATGAGAACGGGCCAGCTCACCATGCGGGCCTTCAGATGCACGACAAAATACTACAAGTAAGTGGTAGTTAATTACCGTAAACTCCCGCGTATAAGACGCATCCTCTACGCCAAACAAATGCCTGGTGCGTCTTATAGGATTTTCTGAAGTTGGGGGTGCGTCTTATACGAGGGGTAATTTTACTATAGAACAGTACTGAATTTACAAAATTGAGCCCTAAGAGGTGCGTCTTAAACGTGAAAATGCTTCTGCTGAGTTTGGGGTGCGTCCTATACGCGCAGCGCGTCTTCTACGCGGGAGAATACGGTAATCTTTTGAACAGGATCTTGGCCTCAAAAAGAGAAATTTTCTGATTCTTTTTGTGAAAGGTATATGTATTCCAGAGAACATGTATAACAATGTACTAGTAAACACCTTCCCTAAATAAACTTAAATGATAGAAACATTTTGATAAGGGGACTTCAGTTAAACTGGTACCTTAGTTTAATAGTTTGAATTGTATATACCATTTTCATCGGAAAGACCACACAGGCACTTAATGAGCATGTATACATTCATAAAGTCATGTTCCAATCATCATCTAAAATGTAAGATAAGAACAAAGATTTTAAGTCAGAGGTACATGTATTAGAATTGATTTTAGGTTTTGTCAGCGAAAATTACTTCCAGCACACATTGCGCTCTTTACAATGAATGCAGTATTTTATGGGTTTTTTCTAATGTAGTATTCATCTCGTATACTTAATGTTACTTACCTTATAAGTTTACTTGAATGCCTGTACCTTTTTACCTTACATTTTTCACAGGTAAATGGTCATGATTTCACCGTAGTCACCCATAAAAAGGCTGTCGAGTACATAAAACGTAAACCCACACTGAACATGCTTGTATACCGCAAGGGCGTGCCTCAACTGCAGAAACCAATGGCGCCCCAGCCGCAGTTCCAGTCCTTCAACCAACAACAGAACTACAATCAGTATTCCGGCCCCAACTCTCCCCAGCCGCCTTACCAACGAGGGTACTAGTGGTAACCTACATTAACATGATTAGCAGTATGGTGAAAGAAACTGCTCAGTACAAATAAAGACTTAATGTAGAACCATGACCTTAGTCCACTTGCCTATAAGATAAAATGTCTAGATAGAGGAATTACCGGTATATGATGTTATATACCTACTCACATGCCTTGAGTTGTAAATGGAAGTGTGGCATAATTGAAAAACTTTGGTAATTTATATATGAAGGCAACAGTTATAATTTGATAAAGCAAATGTTACCACTTTGTAAAATAACTTACCCATTGCGTGCAACAAATTGGAGAAACCTAGGATAAATAACGTAAATGCAAAGTAACGCAAATGAGGGTATGGTAATATAGGTGATGATAATCTTATAACCTGTTACTATATTCAGAGCGATGACCGATCACATCATTATCATCAATTTATATATCTATAGAGAGCTGTACTTGAATTTCATCAAAGGATGTAAATTAAAGGGTAGGCTTCTACAATTTGTAAAGAAATGATTTGGTTCCTATCTGAATATGTTATCACAAACATAATTACTGTGACCTATTCATGTGTGCAGTGTTTATAAGACAGCGAAATTGTGTTCATATTTTGAGGATCATCATATGCTCCAACATGAAGCAGACATGGTCAGCAACATGTGGTGTTTTCATGATGTTGATTATTGCTGGAGATTACTGCTAACTGATTATTTACCCCACTGTACCATTCCTATCAGTATATCTGTTTACATTATCCTGCCAATGCCTTCATGTAAAGGTTATAGAGATAGTTCAGTTTGATATCAGAAGTCCATCCTTCTTTAGTATGAATCAATGTATTGTGGACCAAGTTGAGATATGTATATATCGATTAATTGGGATATATGTCAAATTATGCTTGAACAATTTGTATCAAACTGCAAATGGCAAAAAATAGCTGGCAACATTCCCTGACCATATGACAGTTTAGGTTTTTGCATTGATAGTATGGCACCATTCAGTATTGTACTGTAGCATTACCCAAACTTTGTGGTTTAAGTGTTAGTCAGTTTATTTCAGACATATATGGGAAGTACAACTTAAATGTCATTCAAACTAAAATGTATAAGTTCAATACTTTTCCCAGCCTTCCCTTATTAAACTTGGCCTGTGCTATTTACCTGCCATGTAAAAGTAACAAGACTAAACAAACTAGTCAATCGCTTTGTAAAGTAAAGCGCTTTGTTATAACATGCCGATATCAAAATGTTTGCTGATGCATAATTTTTCCGTTATCTAAAAATGACGTTCAAAGTATCAGACATTTCCATCCTCAAGTTTTTATTTCAGTTGATCTATTTATACAGAGAAAATGAGTTAGTCAGTTCTTTATTGTCTGATTGCATGTAAACTTTGCATGAGAACAATCAATCAATGCACATAGATAATCCTTATATAGTGATGTAGTAAATGTACTTAATAAAAAGTGTCCTGTGAAACCTTATTGTAGATAGCAACAAGTCAATGAGTTTGTCAGCGATGCAGAGATGTAACACAAAAATACCATTGGCACCAGAAATACAATACAATGTTTGTAACTGCTTTATACAAAGGGGTAAAAGGGAATAAGGATTCATGTTATTGAGTAGAATAAAATTGTTCTAGATAGCCACAAGCATTGCCCGAGTCTTAAAGGACTCTTCAGCTTTCTTAATGTTAGACCGCGATTCTTTGTTAGTCTATATATATGTGAATAGTGTTATCATTGCCTAATTTCTTTCCCCACCCCAAACACCAGAAGCTTTGGTCTTCATGGCCAGGTTCACTGAAGGAGCCTCTATTTTAATGTTAGGTATTGATGCAGAACTGTCATGTCTACTGTAGTTAATCAGCTATGTTTCAGTATAAAATCTGTTTAGGTTTCATGTAACTAGCTTGTACTGCTAGCAGTCCTACCATATCAGTTATTTGTTCCCATTCAGTGATCCATAAAACCAAAAGATACCAGTGTAGTGTAAATCTCACAGAAAATTGTAATCCCCTGCTATATTGTGCATCGTTTGCACCTGGTGCCCCCTAGTGTCAAAAACCTTGTACTCAACACTTAATTCCCTGTGTATCTTGATAGACAAACAATTGTTTTGTGTACTTAGTCAAGATGACATTTGTTAATTAGACTTCTCATGGGTTTATTGTCATATCCTGCCAGCTCTCATACTTGGTGCTTATACTAGTAAAATGGAAACTAAACATCTTCATGATAGAAGATGACTGTCTTTTTCACAGCTCTTCTTACTAAGCTGGTAACCGTAATTCCTATGTACAGCACTGTGTAATTTTGAAAGGTGCGGCTCATAGCTTTACCACGAAATGGAGGCGGAGCTAGTATGTGAGTCTGGCTTATACATGGGAGTTTGTGCCAGTAAGTGTGGCTTCCTGGCTTCCTCTACATTTGTACTTAAGGCATACATTAACAACATTTCATAATCAATTAATTTTTAGCTATTTCAATTCCTCCATTGTATTTTGAAAAGAAATAAAAAATCTTTGATATAGAGAATAGTGGAAGCACTCAAAAGAGACTTCTGTTCATGAGGGGCTCTGCTAAGCAAAGTTAAAGTAATTAAAAGTCCAGAGTTTTAAGGAACACAAAATTCTGCTAGGATTGTCCTTGGTAGCGCAGGCAGATAAAAAAGCCAATAAATTTTAAACTGTGGTCACAGTCTCTCCTCTAGACACTGCATAGTGTAACCTGATCCACAATATGTAAATAACACCAGACTTTGAATATCTGCCTGACAACAAAAGGTGACAAAAGTCTTCATTAGGCAGTTATTGTTCCAAAACAGGTAAATTAAGCATGAGTAGAGCTCCATATAGACATCTTGATTATAATTGTAGTCCTACTAGAAGTAATAATATAGAATATGTTCAGGCTATTGTTATCAATCTCTGTACATTAAGACCTTTTCATGATACTACCGTAATCTCTCGCGTAGAAGACGCGGTGCGCGTATAGGACGCACCCCCTTCTTGGGGGAAGCATTTTCGCGTATAAGACGCACATTTTAAGGATGAAATTTGCAATATTAGTACATTTCTATAGAAAAATTACCCCTCGTATAAGACGCCCCCCCAACTTTAGAGAAAGCTATTAGACTCCCCAGCATTTTGTTTGGCGTAGAGGCCCGTCTTATACGCGGGAGTTTACGGTACTTCTAATGGGGCTACAGATCTAGACTTGATTAAAACACCCAAATGGAGCACAACTCATGTTTGATACACTCATCCATTGATATTAGCAACTAATTGAAGGATTCAAAAAATTTTGCTTTCCGGGCATAGAATATTCTGATATACAACAGCTGCTGGTCATGTTCTGCCAGTATCTTTGACAACTCTATGACCAGGGGTTGTCCCACCAATGTAACCACACTCCTCACTTTGTGGTTAGGGGATATGCCCTTCTGAAATCGCCTCATGGTGAGGCAGTCTCAATCCTTAGATACTAAGACTGTTAAATAGATCGGGAAGTTAACTGCTTGGTGCTTTGGAAAATATCAAATGATGAATTAGTTTGAGGTACAAAAAGGGATTGCAAATGGAACTAGATGCTATTTGTTATGTACATTATCTTATAATTCATGTGAAAGCAGCATTTAATAGATTCAAGATATTCTGACCATTCAGCATTTCACTGTTTAAAAGAGATTTCTTCATGCCGTGAATTATCATTGTATATGCAGTATGGAGAATCAGTTTGGAACCTTAGTGGTGTCATTTTCTCTTCTATTGTAAACCTTTACGAACGTGTGCCTTGAAACCTGGTAGATGTCCCCTCTTTACCCCTTAAAGCCATTTTCTCAAGCCCCCGTTTCTTCCCTGCACGCCTGTCAGTGCATAAGGTATCCTCCAATTGTGGTGTAGGCATGTAGAAAGTTAGCTGTGTATATAGTCACGGGGCTTTGGTTCTCTTGTAAGCACAGAATTGCATGAATATATATGTAAATGAAATCATTTGAAATAAAAGTAAAATAAATCAATTCACTCTCTTTTCTGGTTTGTGGGTTTGCCATCCATACAGATGTCACTGTGATAGTCACCCATTCACTCCGTGAATCTATATTGTGCTGCAATGTTTTCTATATACATTGAGACCAAGTGGGTTCCTGGGGGAAAAACAAAAGTAGAATTAGAGAAATAAGTAAAACATGTCATCACTGACACCTGAGCATGCTCCATTGAAGTATGTGTGACAGAATTAGCAGAGACAAGTGTCTTATAGCTTAGATTGGAGACTTAAGTCCAGAGACATAAGTTGGTTTTGAGTACCAAATTTGCATATCAATCCTAAAGTGGGGTACTGTACTGTTGTAGGAGTTCATGTATTTAGATCTTCCACTTTCTATCAACAACCCCCCCCCTCCTTGTGAGTGTCTTAAAATTTCAATCTTTTTGGTACATTCTAACCATGCTAAATTCAAGCATGTGTGTGTGTGTAAAGATAAAATGCTTCCCACATTTTATTCATGATGACAGTCTTTATAACGCCAGCACAAGGGCTCCATCTGAAGTCATAATGCAGAGTATTCTATAGCGATTGTGACTTTGATTTGGATCCTAGATAGAAGAGCAGACTACTCAGTCCTATCTTCAGCAGTCTGTGACAAATGCTAATGAACCAAGTGGTTTCACTTCCCACTGAAGAGGAGAGACCAACTGAAACTAATGTCCAGTTTTCTTCGTATAATAAGCCACCAGATTAAAAGGCTACCTATGACTGGGTAAGGGGTCTATAATTCTTTGAAATACATATCAGAAAAGGTTATATGAGCATTAATACCAGCTTTAATCACTATGTTGCCCAACAGGATATCAAATATGGTACCGTAATCTCTCGCGTACAAGATGCGTCTTATACACCAAACAAATGGCTGGTGGGTCTTATAGCATTCTCTTAAGTTGGGGGTGCGACATTAAGGCGGGGTATTTTTACTGAAAAACAGTACTAAACTTACAAAAGTCCGCCCTTAGAGGTGCGTCTTATACGTGAAATAGTCTTCCCTGAGTTGGAGGTCCGTCTTATATGTGCACGGCGTCTTATACGCGGGAGATTACGGTAGTCATATTTAATCTATTCAATGAGATCTACTTGCGTATTGATATTTGTGACAACCAATATCAATAGGACATAATTGGAGCAGTTGCTGTGATTATGAGCATTTAGTGTTGATATATATTCATGGATACACCCCGACACAGCTGTGACTTCATAGCTCGCCATATCGGAATATTTCTGATTTTGGTGTGAGACCGCCTTCCAATGTTTGAAATACTGCTATACCGGTAGTGTGTACATTTTTTTCACTAGTGTTAATGCAACCATCTCTTTGGACCCATCCATTCTAGATTGGGTTGTGTTAACATAGCAACAGCAACATAGACACCGACTCGGTACTCATTTTTTCATCTGGTTCTTTAACAAAATATTTCCCGCATTCTGGATTTGTATTTGTATTTATATATGTATTTATGTCTTTTGTTTTTCTTTGAATCTTTCTACTTTATTCATTAAGCCCCTTTCAGTTCTGTTTTTCTTTGTTAAACTTTATACAGCGGTCTGATCTCTTTTAGACTGCTACTCCCTGGCTCTTTAGGCTGGTATATAACTATGTATGATTTAATGTTGTAGATTTAAGTTTGTTTCCACTTGTGTTGGGCTGGTGGATCTATAACATAGAGGTGCAGCGAAACAGGGAAACTTAGTGTTAGCATCTCTTTGACCCTTGACCCTACTAGGTGTTAGCGTCCTGAGTCTATTGTAATTATGTTTTCTTTCCTGATAGCTGTTTATTTTGTGTCAGTGGGATGTGAAACCCTGTACATGGTGAGTGTGATGTTAGGCAGCCGAAATCTGGTATTGGATAAATGACCAAGTCCTCCTTTGCTGAACTCCATAGGAATAAGGGTCTGAAAATTGTCACCATGAATGTGCAAAGTCTTAATGACAAAATCCTAGGACTACAATATATTAGTCCACAAGTTGATTATATTGGTGTCACTGAGACTTGATTAAATAGGCGTGATAGTAACCAAGATGTTGCACTTCATAATATGACCCTCTATAGGAAAGATAGGGAAAATGTGGCGGGGTCGTGTGCTTTGTTAATAATAAATATGTGGATAGTACGATTGGATTAGACCAATTGACTATGGTATCGAAAGATATTGAATGTATTGGCTTATTAACAAAGTTTCCCCACCAAAAACACAGAGTGGTAATCACGGTCTATCGCCCACCAAATGGTATGTCAATGTTATAAAAAGCTCCTAGAAATTGTAAAACTTCCAGAACTTAAAAAAAGGAGATATGGATTATTGGTGACTTGAACGTCAATACTGCAGTGTGTTCTGGTGCCAGATATAAAATATTGAAATCCTCCCTACGCCGGAGTAGGCTAAGCTATCTCCAAACTGGGCCTACATATTATCACCCATGTTTATTGTAATACTCCTCATGTTGCCTCTCATGGAAAAATTAATCATCGAGTGGGGGGATCATTTCCCTATGTTTGTAATAAAAAAAACAGTCAAAGGTAAAACATAAGGGTTATAAAACCATCACTGGTCGTGTATATAAGGGTTATAGCACTACTGCTGTAAACTCCTTTATAGATGAAAATTTGGATAATGATGAAGTGCCTAGAGTTAATATATTATCCTCTCATTATGACAGATTAATTTGGTTGACAAGGTCCTTTCTTGACCATAATCACCCAATTAAAACTATGAGAGTCAAGGTGAACCCCCCAAAGGGTTTCTAGAGGGAAAAGGTCTTTTAGGTAAATTAAGGAAGTACCAAGGTATACCACCAAACCCATATCTGCATGAGTTGCGGAATCTTGATACCAGAATTAAGGCTAAATTAGTGGGAAATAGAAGAAAGGAGGTTTTAGGAAAATTAACTAAACATGCAAAGGATCCTCGTAGATTCTGGCAGGAAATCTCCCAATTGTGGAAAGAGCCAAAGAATGTATGTTCCTTAAATCTGGTTGATGGGATGGGATCGCTATTGGTCAAGCTCAGACTACCGATTATGTAAATGAGTTCTATGTTGATATTGGACCCAAACTAGTTGGTGAGATTAGGGCACCAGATGCCAATAAAAAAGCAATTGTAATAATGCTGGTAAACGATGGACGCCATGTCCCTAACACAGCATAACCTCTGGTGAGTTGCCCATTACATGTGGTGTGCCCCAGGAATCGTTGCTTGGCCCGCTGTTGTTTATTATCTACATCAACATGGTGACTCAAGTTATAGGAAATTGTAAGTTTTGTCTTTATGCGGATGACCTAGCAATTTATGTGGCAGGCACTAATCCAGATGATGTACAAAAGAAAATTCAGGAGGATTTAGATCGAATTGCTGTTTGGTGCTCAGTCTATAAATTGACAGTTAACACAGACAAAACAGATTTGTTATGGTGTGCAACAAATGTTTTTTATAATAGGAATGATCTGCAGCACAAGACAGTAAGCCTGAATGGCGCTGATCTAAAAGTGGTTAGCTCTTTTAATTATCTGGGTGTAATCATAGATAAAAGCCTGAGCTTCAAAGAACATATGGAAAAGGTAAAGAGCAACTTCCAGGTAAAAACCTATCAACTGATGAAAATAAGACCTTTTGTTGACTGTGAGCTTGCCATCAAGTTATATAAACAAATGGTTTTGCCTGTAATAGATTATGTTAATTTTATACATGAGAGTGGGCCTCCGACTATTGTAAAAAAATTGCAAACCATGCAAAACCACTGTCTACATTTATGCTATGGCATATATGATCCATGTGATATCAGTGTGCATGATTTACATGTGAAATCTAAAGGTTTAATGCTCCAAGTCAGGCGGGCTAGAAGCTTGTTAGGCATTATGTATGATTTATCAAAAGTACCCGCTAACATAAGACAACTGGTACGAGTTCTATGTGCTAATAACAAAATAAATATCTGTGTGAGTCGGTCATCCTGCCTAGTGTATGATAGATGCCCATTACTGCGAGGGAGTAAGCTATGGGATAAGCTTGAGGAAGAGGTCCAGAAGCTGAATTGTAAAACTGAGTTTATGGGAAGAGTGTAATTGTCTAGATGAGTATATGCTGATACTGTACCAATGCGGCTGTGACTTTAACCCTGTCTGCCAATGTTATTTATTAAGATGTCAATTACAATTAATTCTAGGATAAAGCTGCTGGATATCCCTTAAATGTGTGCTCATTGACTATCCCACAATATGACACTTTTTGTAAGAATACTTTTTTTTTGGAACAGCTATTGTTTATGTTATTGTTTATACTGGCTATATGTGAAAAGCTTACATGTATGATGTTTTATGGCCAATAAACTTGTTAAACTCAAACTCAACTGAGAAGGAAATAATTTATGATATGGACTAACATATAAGATTGTTTTAGACAACCAGACCCATCGCCCAAATTCTAAATGATCCTTATGCTTTCCTCAGTTATAGACCACATCCCTTGGTTAGTCATTTATATATTTATATATGTGAACAGTGTCATTATGCTTTTTGTTGTTTGCTTTTTTCCCCAATCCAAACACCATGACGCTTAAGGTGGATGGCTACCATGTCAAACATGTCCTGTGCACAGGTTTTTGCTCATATGTACTTCTCTATGGCTTATAGACAGACTACAAAATCATAGAAGGACCCAAGGCATGAAGGACATTAATTAGACTTCTCATGGGTTTATTGCCATAACCTGCCAGCTCTCATACTTGGTGATTATACTAGTAAAATGGAAACTAAACGTCTTCATGATAGAAGATGACTGTCTTGAAACAGAAATGAAAAGACTTTATAAAAGAGAGAAGATGACCACTTTTTAGCAGCTGTTTTTTCTAAGCTGGGAACCTTTCTATGCAGCACTTTAATAATAACAGTTTTGACTTTTACCTTTATTTACAAAATGGGGATACAGCCTATAGGGAACAGAGCCATTCCTGTATGGAGGTGGCCATCTTGAAATCAGTTATGTAACTACCCCCTCGACAGGCCATCTTGGATCTGGCAGAGGATTGTGGGTACTCTCTTATCTTCTCCTCCACCCACAGAAAAAAATGGACATTGATAAGCTGCCCCTGCCTATGTCTTCATCATCGTAAGTACCTGTCCATTGTTTTAGGTGTGAATGGAGGGGGTTACCCTGATAGGGAGACAATGGCTTGGTTTTACTCAGCCTGGATTATATGTGCCCTCTTAGAAAACTTTTAAAGTTTAATTTCTCTTGTATTTGAAGTACTAAATCTATATAAAGCTTATATTGTTTAAGTTTAAAGTATTTGCTATCCACAGGTATAGATTTTTAGAATATAACTTCATATAGACTATAAGGAAGGGCCAACCAAAATAAACTGTACAAAGAGGCCAACTGCTGCTGTAGCCCCCGACTACATGAGCCACCTAGCTAATTTGTTTGGTACCAGCAATGGCTCTGTCCCGTATACATGAGCATTACTTATGTGTGGGAGTTAAAGCTAGTAAGTGGTTTGAGTGGATTCCTAGCTTGATGAAGACAGATTGCTCTACATCTGTACATAAGGCATTGATTACCGACATCTCATGTCTGGATTAATCTTTAGTGACTGCAATTGCTTCTATCCATTTTCAAGAAAAGAAAAATAAGACTTTAGTATCTAGAGGAGGGGAAGTGATTAGAATAGACTGCTCGTTTCATGAGGGCTTTTGCCTGGCAAGCTACAAGTACTCAAACAGATGAGCAAGTAAACAACTGCTTGGTGCTTTGGGAATTGCCAAATGATGAAGTAGGTTGAGTAACAAAAGGGGGCATAGCATTGACAAATAGAAGTAGATGCTATTTGCAATGTGCATTATTTCATTTGAGAGCAGCACTCAATAGATTTCTCTATCTTATGTAACTTACTCTTCACTTTAAACCATTTGTTACAACCAATCAGCATTTCACCTTTTAAAAGATATTTCTGAATGCTGTGAATCGCCATTATATGTGACATTTACTGGGATAAGGGGTCTTAGAGCCCCCTGCACTAAGCCCCATTTTCGCAGATCGTGTCACATATATAGTATGGAAAATCTGTATCGACCCATAAGGGTGTCATTTTCTAATGTAAATTGTTTCTGAAGGGTTGCCTTGATAACTGGTAGATTTCTCCTCTTGAACCCGGTAAAGCCATTTTTCAAGCCCCCATTTCTGCCCTATACGTGTACGTTTGTCAGCGTAAAAGGTATCCTCCCATTGTGGTGTGGGCATGTATTAAAGAAAAGAGCTGTGTATATAGTCATGGGGCTTTGATTCACGATGCATGAATACAGAAAATCATTTGAAATTAAGGGAAAATGAAAACAATGTCGTCTCTTAAATATTTTACGTGATTTCTGGAGTTGCCATTCATATCTAGATGTTAGCAAATTCTGTACATATTTTACAACAGTGAAAGATGAATAAGTTACCCATTTAGACTTCAGTGAACCCAAATATTATGTCTGCAAAGCTGTCTGGGCATTTATGCTAAATTTGAGAGGAGCACTCAATAGATTGAAAATCTGTGGAAACTCGTCTACTGTAAATAGTTTTTAAATGCTCATCACTTGTGCTATGCATATAGTGTTCCAACAACTGCTTGCCCAAAGTGCCTCAAAATCATGTGTCTATTAAATCACAACACAATGCACTTCACTGGAAGGCCTTTGACATTCCTGCTCAGCACAGTACCTTCTGTTGGCTAGTCTGACAGGCTTTGAGTAACATTTAGTACACCTTGAGGATTAGGACTGGCTATTCATCCACAGCACACAGGCTCCCTCTATAGGAAATCAGACACACCTGATTTCAGGAGGAGAGCCCAGTGCTTAAGCACCACCTTGTAGCAGACTAGAGTATGACCATGTCTGACAGAGCTAGAAGGCAAGGAAATGGTCAAAGTATGACACAGTGGAGACATCATGTGAGTGGCATGGGAACTAAGCAAACATGAAATGTACCAGAAATGACTTCACTGAGCTCATATTAGTGGTAATTGAAATATCTTTCTCACTCTCTAGGAATGGTGCTCCAATGTTCTCTACTGCACACCCTCATACATTAGACATTGAAATAATTTTCACAAAAAGTAGATTTAATGGATCTCAACTCAATTATTTTTATGAAATGCTCAAAGTTGACCTTTAGAACAGCCCATTATCAACTGAAACAGGATGGATTTCTCCATACTGATACATTGAAATGCAGCTAACCTGGGCCCATTACATAGAGTGAAGTATATGTGATGTAAATGTATCATAGGATATTTGACACATGTGTTAATATAACAAAATTGAAGTATTTCCTCAGGCATACTGAGCTATACACACAAACATGAATGTTACAGTTGCCACAAGATGGCGCTGAGGCACTGGTCACCCCCGGTCACCCCCCCGACCTGATTTATTACTAGGACTGGGATATATGCAAACTGGACATAGGAGTTCTTTGTTTTGGAGCAGAAATAATTCATATAATCTTTAGAAAGTTTAGCACATGGTTTAGAATGTTGTCTAGATGGTGATGTAGAGAAACACCAATTTTCAGACATGCTTACTTTAATAGACTGCAGGTCGGCCTGTTGTTTATGTACGGTATAGCTACAGGAAGGTGGCAGCACTATTGAGAGTGCCTACGCCTGCCTACATATTAGTTCTGGGTTTCCCCACTAGATGTCAGCCTGTCTCTGCTTGCCGCCTCTTTGCCTACATTTATGGCCTCCTGAGGCTGACCCCACCCCCTCTGCTCGGTAGAATGATAATTAACCTAACTATTTGCAGTTTCCAAGGGGGGAGGGGTATTTCGGTCCTATATTATTGAACCTATATAATCAATAGGTCTATCTATCATATTTAGGGGGGGGGGTCATTTAAAAAAAAAAAAAAGTAGGGGGGGGGGGGTTGTGTGCGGGTGCACAAAAGATTTTTGACCTCCCCCTCTCAACGGTGATATTTTTATTACACCCCCCTTTAAACCTATAGCGTGCAGACTTTTTCATCACGACGACCAATGGACATGATGTACTCCTGCATTAGTGCCTTTTAAAGGTTTGAACAGACTGGATGTTTACCACCAGTATAAACATACATCTTATGTAGTAAAAACAAGAGTTAGACTTACAAGAAGATTTAACTTGGAACGACCACACTAAAAACAGGTCCTAAGATGTGTGAGAAACTATGAGATAGGAATTAATAGTTTAGATAACGTCATCATACTATGGAAGGCCGGTGTGACATCCCAGTTGCCATTTGTTATTTGTCATTTGCCAATTGCCAATTGATACTTACGTCTTGCCAGTTGCCGATTGTTATTCAAAGTTATTGGCATTTGCCAGTTGCCAATTGATACTTACGTCTTGCCAGTTGCGATTGTTACTTAAAGTTATTGTCAGTTGCCATTTGCCAATTGCCACTTACGTCTTGCCACTTGCCAATTGTTATTTTCATTTGCCATTTGCCAGTTGCCACTTACGTCTTGCCATTTGCCAATTCTTACTCTCATTTGCCATTTGCCAATTGCTAATTGTCACTTGTAGCTTGCCAATTGCCATTTGTCAATAACCATTCATCAATTGTGGGTTAACAACTGGCATAGTGTACGCATAGTCAGCCAGTCGGCGCCACCTTATGATAATGAGATACAGACGTAATGACTATTCCAGTTTACTCCTGACTAAGACACAATTAAAGGGGGTCTAGCACAGACTTTTAACAATATGCGTTGATAGATTCGCGGAAACCAGGGGAAAAGTTGCGACGATCTGATTGGTTGAGGGGGGGTCACGTGATTTTTTTAATGCAGGCGTGCATTAGCATGCTAGCCGCCCTTTCACAATTGGCAAGTGGTAAATGACATCAAGCTAACAATTATTAACAATTATTAATATTTTTTAACAATTACTAATAATTATTTACAATTATTAATATTTTTTAACACTTACTAATAATTATTTACAATTATTAATAATTTTTAACAATTATTAATAATTATTAACAATTATTTATAATTAAGATGTAAGTGGCAATTGGCAAACGGCAAATGATTTTAACAATTGGCAAATGGCAAGACATAAGTACAATTGGCAAATGACAAATAACAAAAGGCAAATGGCATGTCGCACCGGCCTTCCATATCTTACAAATAAACAAATTTATGACCTTAACTGTTACAATTACAGACTTAGAACATCCAAACAAATAAATATCAACTTTAGTCTAAAGGTGGAAAATGATGTGTTTCAACAAGCTGTACCAGTCCTTGGACCTTTAGACCTCAAAGATGTTGCTACATTGTATTTTTATGAGGAAATACAGATATTTTGCATTCTGAAACTGTGAACCTAAAACAGAATACCAAGATTTTCTCTCATTGTGTGAAATGTTGGCCTTTATTGATTTCAATTTTATCGTACATAATTTGTATGACATTAAACAGGCTTTTCCCCTGAGGGGCTACAAACTCTGCCCCCCCCCCTGGTCGAGGGATTGAAAAAAATTGCCCCCTTTGTTAAAAGGTGACCTCTCCCTGTAAAGGCTCTGATAAATATAGTTCATAATGCAATCTGGTTGCAAGTACTTCATTGAAATAACATGCTGACCGTCCACTCATGGTATGAAGCATATGGCATGAAGAGCGAGTAACATTTATGCACCATAAGGCATATGATGCCAAAAGGCACTATATGACTGTAAAGGGTAAAATGTCAGGTCAGGGTAAAATGGTGCACAGTGACAACTACTTAAGAGACTTTTTATGAGGCTTCAGGTATAGAGTGGGTGATAAAATCGCCTCCACTCGACACAATTCAACTTAGCAAGAATGATAACAACTCCTCTTTGTACACTTAATCAGTCTTTGCTTCCTTCGTAATCAAAGCTGATCCCAGCTCCAGATAAAATATGTGTATACCTTTAAGGATCAAATTATGCATTAAGGAATTACACCCATTTTTCTACTCATCATGGCTACATTTATGCATCATGCTTAAGGGTGGTTCCACTGTGTTGGTTAAGTCCATTTTCTGCTAATCTGATGATTTTTTTCCATACATTTGCTATGTAAAAATCGGTCTATGCCCCTTAAAAAATGCCCCTTAAAGGGTTTCACCCCAGCTATCACCTACCTAATATACATGACAGGTCCGTTTTTGTACCATTTTGTTCCTCTTTTCTTCCATTTTCACCCATAGCAACCATAGTAGACGACATTCAGTAGATGTCCTATCTAGTTTGGCGGGAGATTGATGAGCTGTGCACAGAAAGCTTCCTTTGATCATAGCCCCAGGTAAATCTGGGGTCATTCGGTAACTTTGAAGCTGTCCCCCTACTCCCCTCCCCCTGCTCCCACCCCACTCCTCACTCTCCCATGCCATGGATCATCCATTCACCTGACACAGCACGTCACGCCCCCTAGGGGGCTTACAAAGAGTCTGATGGCAAACACAACAGTCAGGATGATTCAAAAATTTGTTGTCGATGTCATCGATCTGATTGGTGCACTTCTCTCTTTATTTGAGGCCATCACCTAATGGGCCAAAATAAGGCCAGTCCGAAGACTAATTCTAGGCTACACTGTATAAAAATAACTGTTGAATTTACCAGGGATTCTAGTAAAACTGAACAGTGAAACACTGTATTTGTATGACAGAGAACCAGTGTAGTTTTTACAAGAAGCCCCAGGTGGCAGTATGGTGGTACACAAATGTACAAGGAATCTCTGTGAAACTAACGATGGATCTCTGGCAACTTTGGGATAAAGATTCTGTCATTATTTGGACAACCTTTTTTTTTTACTGTGTACAGTATAGGTCTGCAGGTCCAACTGTTCCACGCCTGCATATTGCAGCAATATGATGGCTGGTAATTTTGAGGCCTCCAAATCAAAGCTCTAACCACTATAGAGCAACGAGTCTGGTTTGTCACAAGGATCAAGCCATTGAGCTGGCACAGTGAAGTCACTGTCAACATGGGAAGAAAGTGCTTCCAGCATTTTCCTTTTTACACGATGTAGATCCTTGTTAGGACTATAGGGCCAAGAAGACACTTTATTTTATGTGAATAACTTCTTCCCATAGAGATAGCATTAGGGAGCCGATCCGCACACCCCCAGTGGCGTAACGTGTGCCGATCCACCACAGCGGCCGATCCACCACTGCAGCCTCCTTCTGGGTGCATGTAAACATTCAAAATGGCGGATTGGCGCTTTTACGGGGAACTACGGTACCGGATTTTGATAATTTTTCTTTATTAAAACATCTAAAAACATAAAATAAATATAGAACTAAACTCCCCTGGTGTCCTCGGTGGCCGATCCACCCCTCGGGAGTTGTCTCCCCCGAGGGCGTTAGCCCGAGGGGGAGACAACTCCCTCGTGGTGGATCGGCCACCTTGTACACCACGGTCATTTAGTTCTATCTATATAGTATGCTCCGAATTGTCTGTTATTGTATACTGGATTGGTCTGTATAAGTGCCCGGGCGCTCATTAATTTCAACTAGGCTATACCCATGGCGCTCATTCAAGACTGGCGCTTATTCAAGACAAAAATATAGTGAATTTCAAAATTTCAATACCCCCGGCGCTCATTCAAGACCGGCGATCATTCAAGACCCGGCGCCTTTACAGGCCAACACGGTACATTTTCAAAGTTTCTTGAAATGGGAGATGATAAAAGGTCAAATAATCATATTGAATTATATCAAACAAATTCAGAGAGAGAGAGAGAGATAGACAGACAGACAGACAGACAGAGACAGACAGAGACAGACAGAGAGTGAAAGAGACCGGGACGGAGGCAGAGACAGACAGAGACAGTCAGGGAGAGAGAGACTCAGAGAGAGACTCAGTGAGAGAGAGAGAGAGAGAGAGAGAGAGAGAGAGACAGACAGACAGACAGACAGATAGACAGACAGACAGAGACAGACAGAGACAGACAGAGACAGACAGAGAGTGAAAGAGACCGGGACGGAGGCAGAGACAGGGAGAGAGAGACTCAGAGAGAGAGAGAGAGAGAGAGAGAGAGAGAGAGAGAGAGAGTTATCACTAGTTAAGTTCTCTATCTAGTTTTTTCCAATCACAACTGACTTTTTTATCCTTTAAAAAACACCAAATGTAAGTTGCCTACCTCCCCCCACTCCAAATTAATGGTTGGAGAGCCGCATCATCAGCTCAGCTTTTCATCAAAATAGTTTCTACTTTCCTCCAAATGCCGTTGGCTGTCCACCTGATCAAGAAATCCATCAAATTAAGCTGAGGGTGGCCACTAAACAGTGTTATTGTGATCTGAGGGAAACCACTAAATAGTACCATTATACCCGGGGTGTGGGCAGTTAAATGGACGGCCACCTAGGGGGCAGCACAATGGGTATTGGCCGCTTTGTAGTCAATTATAAACCTTCATGGGCAACCCTTCAATTCATGTAGAGAGGGCACTTGATTTTTTTTTTCATTTGGGTTTGCGGCTGGACCAGGAAGAAACCTTGCCCCTTCCAGGGCGATTCTGTTCCTGTTATTTTCATGAAAAGTGCCCCAGTTTTGGATATCGACTGCGGCATCAGTGATGGTCGGCAGACTGAAAGACTAAAAAAAGGGGAACAGTCACCCCATCCACATCATTAATAAGAGGGGGCATCCATAGGACTTAGGAACATTATTTTAGGCCAAAGGCAAATGCTCTGGCTAGATGGTTGGTTGTGCTAATTAGTAAGTTTGCCAATGAGGCTCTGCTGATTAGATTCCTCAGGTTTGCATCCAATGGTCCATGCATCATGACGACCAATGGACATGATGCATTAATGCATCAGCGGCCTTTAAATGGTAAATGAGACATAGGCCGGAGACCCTTTGATCCTGTTAACTAGGACATCAAATTGACAGGAAGGAGGCAGGAGGATGGGCTCAAACTCCCATATATCGCCCACTATAAGGCATTAAGTATGGGCCAGGACCCCATATATCGCCCACTAATTATGGGTTAGACTGACTCCATTAATCACTATACTAACCGGACCGTGGCAAACGGAACGGCACAGGCCAGGACTGGGTGGGGGGATTCAAGGTATACTGGTTTACTTTTGAAGTGATTAAAATGATTGAAAATTTTCAAAGGAAATGAAAAGTGGTCTTTTTTCTTTCTTTTAACATTAGGTTAGTGCAGTTTATACGAACAACTGCTTGGATTTTCCCTTCTCAAAAACCTTAGCACCCTAGAGACCCGTTAAATAAAGAATAGTTACGGTAGGAGAGGTACCATATCATTAAATAAAAAAGGTACCGTAAATAAGGTACCATAAGCTGCTCGTAAAATTCGCTTCTTGTAAATATGAGCACAATGCATACTAGACCATGCATCTTTAGCCAATTGTTAAATAAAAAAATACGGTACTCACATCTTGTAACTTTATTGAGCTTACAAGAGGCTATAAAGTGTTAAATAAAGGATATTTGTCAACCAGAAATGTAAAACACAAATAAAAGAAAATATAAATATATTTAAAACAGAAATAACACTGGATGTGAGTGGGCCATTGAATGAAACTTGCATCTACCGAATTTTGTAAGTCTGGAATATTATGATTTTTATTAAGGTTTATATTTCTTTTTTGGACTTAGACTTTTTCATGCTGCTCGTACATACTTGCCATTCCCTCTTTGTCATGTTTATTTTATGAGACCTTTTTTCTCATAAAAAAAAAATACGGAACCCCTTTTTCATAAGGAATAACCTCTACAAGACCCTTAAACTCATTGATAGCTGGAAGAATGCATGTGTCACGCCAATCCCAAAGCCTATCCTGACTGTTGTGTTTAAAATCAGGCCTATTTCCCTCCTGCCAGTTCCATCTAAAATAGCCGAGAAGGTTATGCATATACACCTCTCGGAAGTGTTTGATAAAGCTAGCGCCCTGTCTGATAGACAGTTCAGATATCGAAAGGGCAAAGGCATAGGTGATGCTATTTTCAAATTTTTAACTGATCTATATGTTAAAAAAGATAGAGGTCATTTAACTGCAGCTTGCTTCATAGACCTGGAGAAAGTATTTGACTGTGTCCATCATGGTTATCTTATTGAGGCCTTGGGAAATCTAATATGTGCGAGGTCAGCTATGGTGTGCCCCAGGGCTCTGTTCTTTGCTCGCTACTGTTTATTTATTATATAAATGACGTAACAACATGCTTAAAAGACTGCAGCTATTATCTATATGCTGAAGATTTAGTTGTTTTCACCTTGACAAACAGACTAGACCTGACCAAAAATCGATTACATGGTGCTATTGAAAAAACTCGGTTCTTGGTTTAAAGAAAGGAGCTTAACTGTTAATTCAAGTAAAACGAAGGTCTGTTGTTTTGGAACAACTCAGAAATTGCAGAAGGCTCAAGGTGTGACGTTCAGCTTGAATGGAGATGAAATTGAATGAGTGAGTGCCTATAACTACCTCGGTTTAAAAAAAGATAGTTCACTTAGTCTTGAACCAGCACTGAAAGAGCTCAATGGCAAAGTGAGTCACTGGCTATTTCGCTTTAGCAAACTCCGTCATTACATGACGCAAAGTGTAGGTATCACCGTGTATAAATCTATGGTGTTATCCCTCTTTGATTATGCATCGTTCGCTAATGAAGGTGCAAATGAAGGAATGTTAAAAAAACTCGATAGATTGCAGTGCAGAGGCCTTAAGATCATCTTCAGGGACAGAAAAATATCTGAAGATGAGATGTACGCAGAATCGGGGATCCCAACACTGACAAAAAGAAGACAAGAGCAGCTACTAAGCTATATGCAATAACTCTCCAGAGATGAAACGAATCTTGACCTAAGACCCTGACAAGAAGGCTTACATTCTGAAGAGAAACTATTCTTCAAGGTACCTAGGGCACAAAATTATGGACTATTCAAGTTCCCCTTACACAGAGGAGTTGACTTATGGAATAAACCTGAACCATGGTACCAGAACAGTAAAGATAAGTTAGTCTTCAAAACAAGAATAAGCACTCTTGCAGATTTGAATAAAATAAACCCCGGACCAAGCAATGAAAATGAAAGTGATTCAGATAGTATTTATTTTGAAGATTGAGAATAATAATGTTAGATCTCCTAGTGTGCATGATGTTAAAATGACCTCGTCCACTGGAGAAATTGGCATGACTGATGTTGTAATGACCTCATCTGCAGTGTATTGTCTTTACTACCTGGTCCGTGTTCCTGTCCCCAGTCTTGCATTGGTTCTGGTGTTCCGTAATGCTTATTGTCTCCCCCATTAATTATATTGATTTATAGAGTATAGTAGACATTCTTCTTGATTTTCTATTGTATAACATGTACATTTGTATATATATATATATATATATATATATATATATATATATATATATATATATAATTGTACAGCGTTCATCTCATTTTGTATCTTCATCTACTTCATCATAAAAATGTGTACCAGAATTGATTGAAACAAGGGAAAAGTAAGGTATCACCCCATTTATTGGCATAATTATACCACAAGTATGTAACCTGTGATTTGTCAATAAAATTATTTTCAAACCTTTTAAAAATAGACCCTGCTGCTCACCTTTTTGTTCTCACATATATGCACATGTACAACTTACCTAGCTCATCCGACTGTTATTGTCTAGACCCTGTAAGACAAATGGTACAACATGTCAGGATTTGGTTCTGTTACTGATAATCTCTGGGTTATATTAGGGCGTGTTCATTTTTTAACCACAGGGGGGAGGCTGGGGGGGGTTGTGCACAGACGTGCAGCGCAAAAAATAATATTGGCCCCCCCCTGTCTTGAGGGGGGAGCTAACCTTTAGTATTGTGTGGGCTTTTTTGCTGAAAACAGGTGAAATTATTTTGACCCTCTCAAACCCATCAGCCCCCCCCTGTTGTAAAAAAAATTATCACTCCCTTAGTTTGATATATAGACAGCAAGAAACTTCGATAGAACCTATACTATTCTTGTAAACAGTAAGACAATGCAAAGAAATCCCCATGTCACGGTGCTTACTTTTACATTATGACATTTTAAGGGTAAAATGTCTTGGCTATAGAAACTATTTTTTATATCATGTCCCATATGTACTGACCCTCTACTGATTTTTTAGCGCCTCCCCACGCCGCGTAGTGGCGGTCCCGCGAAGCTATGATGATTGCATTTCCCCCATGTGATGAGGTGTCACAATACAGAATCACCAAACCAGGAGGCGTTTTTTTACGTGGTCACAACCGCATTTCTTGTTCCTCAAGAAAGAAGACATCTATATAGACATTTTGGAAAAAAAAAGAAAAATGGTGGTCATGGCTAAAATGAAAAAGTTGTGACTTTTTTTTCAAAAATATTAAATTTCCCTTAACTACGAAGCCTTATGGGAATTCAGACGCCATATAAATACCTTTAATCCATATATAATGATCATAAATGAGCTGAAAAAAAATATGTACAGGTAAAGTTATCCATTTTGTTTGAGAATTATCATGAAAATAGTATAACTGAAGGGTTCTGATGTCTGCCACCAGGTGGCTTCTGTGTACCGGGCAGCGTTTGCCCGGTACTATTTAGAGGCTGCTTAAGTACATAGTGCATAGGTGGCCCTAACATGGTTAGGGAGTGGTCATTATTTATCAACAGGGGGGGGGGGTTTTCGTGCAGACGCGCAAAAATTTTTTACCCCTCGACGGCAGTAAAAAAATTTTGCGCCCCCCCCGCCACAGGCGCAGACAGTTTTCGCGTCCCCTTTTTGATCTATAGTAGCGCGCGGGCTTTTTTGCTAAAAAGAGGGTAAATTTCTTTAGCCCCCCCTCAAGAGGGGTCAAAATGTTTTAGCCCCCCCTCGAGAGGGGTCAGAATTTTTTATGCCCCCCCCTGTTGATAATAAATGACCACTCCCTTAAGGGGTGCTAATAATAGCTATGCATCAGGCCTATTGGTCTTTATTTTGTATGAATACACTGTGGTACAAACTGCATTGATTAGGTATTCCGACTTGGCGGGATATATTATTGATCAATGGGAAAAATCCTTTTATTAAGTGCCGATTTTTCAGTCCTCATCTCGCAAGGTATCAGCTTCAGCAGGGGTCGGCTCACTAAGGAACACGCTAAGGCCATATAAGGCTGTTGTAAAAGATGTTTATAAATAGAGTATTGAAGTGCACAGCATCATGATGTCATTTAGAAACTCTCTCCCGGGTTATTTTATGCCATTTAACAAAGAAAATGAACAACCATGGTCCAAGGAAAGATATGGAGAGCATTTCACTGTAGTCTAATTGTGCTGTACAGTCACAGCTCTGCTGCATTTGGTAAATTGTGACGTCATACAATGCAGTAGAAAGGCCTGCTGTTCTCCCTTATAAGGACGCATATTTTAGTAAGTATGCCAAAATCTTGTTTGTTAGCACAAAGACTACCAAAATAAATCAACATGAAAAAAGGGTGGTCTTTCCTTTTAAGGAACATTTAAATAGAGGATCAAAGCAATCTACCGCAGCCTCAAGCAGTAATCCTTTTAAGGTGGGTCACTACCATTGAGATTGAGCCTACTGCGCAGCTCACTGCGCATATAGGTAATCTTCATCAGAATGAAACTTTTTTGGTTTACACATACCTGTATAGGCCATAGATATCCACAAGAACTTTTGGGTAATTTCACTAAAAATTGTGCATTCTATGACACTTTTAAATTTTGATACATTTATATCTAAATTTTTTCATCATTCCCTAACATTCTGTAGTGTTCTACCCCTCGATGCTAATCGAATCTTTCGATAGACAACGAAGAACAACTATTCAGGTTCCAGTTAAAACTTTTTTGTCAATAACGCATAGGCATCAGCCGTTCTCGATGACAGTTTACAGGTAGTAGTGTTTGAACTACTAAGCACTTCCGACAGTAGACGACTAGCACAGCCTTCTAGTGTCTATGTTTAACAAGCCACATATACCTTCTCCGTGCAACAGCACAGAGAAGTATTACAACATGGTAGCCGGGCCGCCGCCGACCATCGCTCACAATGGTCCGTCACGACTGGACTGACCCTCAGGAAGGCTGTACAATGGCCTTATATACACCAGAGTTGAGGGCCACGTGACCATGTGGTGACATGGCGCTGGACTCCAGCGCCCCCAGGCGTCTGGTAAGAGAGGTGCTCTCGATGTCGCCCACGAGGACCACGAAGGTACCTCGAGGATGACGCGGGACCACCACAATTCTTTTGTACAGTATAATTAAAGCCCTTATATTACCAAAAAATTGCCGAAGAAGTGGTAGCAGGCTATTCACAGGTACCGGGGGCATATAAGGAAGCAATTTTATGCTAAAGAACTGAACATTTTACCCATCATGCAGTGCTTTGAATATGGATTTTTGTCAGATTTTCCTATATTTTTTTATTTCAAATAGCTAAAACTACAAAATTATGCGTGGGACTCCATATCAAAAATGCTTTTATCTAAAGGCAAATTATCTGAACAATTTTTCTAAAAGGTTTAGGAAAAATCTAGTGGTTAGATATAGCTATTCTAATCATTTTTGTTTAGAAATAATAGAAAATTTATCCTTCTTTCGGTCGAATCATGAGGGATTTACCCAGAATGCCATGTAATGGAGGTTCAAACAAAAATTCTTGATAAAATAGGATATTAGAATTTAATTTTCATCATGTGAGGTTTCATATTTCTGTGTTTGTTGGTTATGATAGAAAAAAATTCTCAAGGTTGAGTCAATAATTTTCTTATTTTCAGGTTATTTCTCAACATTCAATATTAAAAAAGAGTAGTTCAGGACCCCCTACCTTTCTTTACAAAATCTTATTCTAGATGATATAAGGTACATTTGACCAAAAAATGGAGGATTTCTAGGATCTTTGATTCAATGGTAGCGACCCACCTTAAGGATAACAATCCTTTATAGTACTTCAATTTAGGACAAAAAGTAGATCTGCATTTTTTGTTTATTGTAAAATCTGGCAGGTGGGTCACACTGCTAACTTGGGTTTGAATTATGTGAGGCACCTTGAAAAATATCTTGTAAAAGCTTCACTGGCTCCCTGCTATATAATTATGGTGGTTCACTGTTCAGTTTTACAAGGATCCATGGGTTGTTCAGCATCTAATTTTTACAGTGTAGGTTAGGGTGTAAGAGGTAGGCCAAGGGAGATAAGACTCTAGTATATCGGGTATTTCTGAAGGCTATCAGAGAAACCTCACTATCATAATTACACACATATTATAGGCATCATTAGGTACATCTTTATGAGCTTTTTTTTTTTTTAACGAAACTAGGGTTTAAGGGTTAAACCTTTAAAGGCTGATGATGATGCATTAATACATTATGCCAATTGGTCATCATCAATTACGCATGAATGCAGCCTTAGTGAGTAACTCGCCAGGGCTACATTCAAGCATCATGCCGATCTTAAGGATTGATACACTCCCAGAAGGTCTGCATGAACATGCCCCAATTAATAAATTGTTGGCAAGCGGACTCACAAGCATTTCGTTTGTGCATCATACCGACCCATGGGCATGATACACTTCTTTATTAGCGGTCCTTAAAGAGCTAAAGGATAACGGTAGATTCGGCCTCTTAGTATACATGAGATGTATCCTGTGCCATCTGTGTCACTAAGACGCCGCCTCGTTCTGGTGCTTTGTCCTTGTCACGAGTTGTTGACCTTTGACACCAGGGGGCAGGCCAATGTCCACCCTACCCATCATGCACCAGTACTACGTCACTACGATGTCATGACGCTGACCTCTTAATGGAGCTAACTGATCCATCTCAATTCTGCCATTGGCGAATCCTTGTGGTGAGGCCTTCCTGTTTTACGGAATAATGTTTTTTTTTTGTTTTCTTTTGTCTGCATAGCTTTCTTCCCCCTTTGTGCCTTGCTAGTTCTAACTTCATTTTCTTCATTTTCAACCCTCATGCATTGTTCTTCTTTTTAGCTGTACTCCCCTCTCTCCTCTTCCCTCCTCTCTAACTTCTGCCCCCCATATTCTGTCCCTTGTTCTCTTTCTGAGTGACTCTGTCTGCCTGCCTGTCTCTGTCTGTCTATGTCTGTCTGTCTGTCTCTTTTCTCTCTGTCTCTTTTCTCCCTATCTCTCTGTCTCTCTGTCTGTCTCTGTCTCTGTTTCTCTCTGTGTCTCTATTCTCGCTCTGTCTCTCTTTTCTCTGTCTGTCTGTCTCTGCCTGTCTGTCTCTCTCCATCTGTCTCTCTCCGTCTCTGCATCTGCCTCTGTCTCTCTGTCTGCCTCTGTCTCTCTGTCTCTGTCTTTATCTGTCTATCCGTCTCTCTGTCTGTCTCTCTATCTCTCCCTCTGTTTGTCTCTGTCTGTCTCTCTATCTGTTTATTTGTTTCTATCTCTCTGTCTCTGCCCCCTCTCTCCCTTCTGACCATCCCCCTATCTGTCTACCTTCCCCCCTATACTCCCAGACTCCAGTCCTGCCATCTTACCGCCCCCGAGCTGTAGTCCCAGATCCCAGATCCAGATCCTTCCCCAGATATAGAGATACATGAGATACCATCTACTCCAAATGGAGACCATCTATTACACCCAACAAGGCTGTCCCATAGCCAACCCTTCTACAGGGTGGTAAACGTTAGGACATGCCATAAGGCTGGGAAGTACATGACATGGCTTCACTTGACTTTAATACCATCATAAATTGTACATGATAGCAATTGATAAAACGACTCGCTTCATTTTAAAGAAAGGCTTCAAAAACTGAATCTCTCCAAACTCTGCCGTTTGATAATACCTAAGAGTGTGGAGTTTTATCATTGATCACTAGTGCATCCATTCCTCATCATTGCCCCAGTGCCGTTCAGTGTCTATATATAGCTCCTCGAGAAATGCACTGTCAGTTTATCTTCATTTACCTGTAGGCCTATATTGTACCAATGTCATTCCACCTTGTCATTCACATATATATGCCTGCAGGTATCAATTTAGTCATTGTATGTGAATGACCATGAATGTAGACCAGGGCCCTGTTTCTCCCTATGTTAAAATGTATCAAAATGATAAAAAAAAAAATGATATCAGATATGGACAATACATACGGACCCATGGGGATACATATGGACGTCAGTATATATGGACGTCCATATGTCATTTTTAGGATACCACCTGGTACCCCCCTAGCCGTATTTGATTTACAAACATATGGAGGTCCATATGTTACATACGGACGTCCGTATCTGTCCGTATGATAAGGAAAAACAGGACACAGGTACCGTAGTGGCCCTAGACAGTCCCATGTCCCTTATCGATTTTAAGAAAATGGTTCTTGTCCCTTGTCTCTCACCTCCATGTCCCTTGTCGATTTTAAGAAGTGGGCTTGTCCCTTGTCTCTAAGACAATGTCCCTTGTCGATTCTAAGAAGTGGCTTTGTCCCTTTGTCGATTTTACCCCTCTGGGGCCCTATTTAAGTGCTGGGGTCTCAAATAAGCACTGGTCTCAAATAAGCGCTGGGGGTAAGGTGGTATTGAAATAAATCATTATATGCACTAAAAACAGTATTCAAATAAGCGCCGGTTTCAGATAAAGGCTACGGGTATAGCGGTTTTGATAATAATGCGCGCCCAGGCGTCATTATGCACCCAAGGAAAGGCATAATGTATTTAGGACATTAAAGCATTAAACATTATGACCCTTTGAAGGACTAGCTGTCAAACCCACCTCCTTTTTTACCTTAGACCCTACTGCCCCTTCGCTCCTTCACTTTACCCCGTTCCTGACAGGGGTCGCTGCAGTCGGGGCCGGATGCAAAGAGGCCCGGATGATAAGATCAGATCGCGGCTCCCCCTGGTGATGGATGGAGGCAATAAAAACTCAGGTCTCACACACCAATATCCTAAATGGACGGATAAGCCGTGCAGGGGCCTCTAGTAGGGCTCATCGTGGTAACAGGGTCAAGGCTGAGGGGATGTGGACTAAGACTTTAACATGGCATAGAAGGTAGCCATTTAAATACCACGGGCATACCATGCACTATTCTGGTAGTCAATGTCTCGACCAAACGTACAACAGCCATCTTTTGAGGCATCCCCATCTGAACTCTATGATTGCGAAAGGCAGAAGTGTGTTTGGTACCCCCAGTTGAAAATCTGGGAATTCGGAGGTATATTCAGCTAAAAAATAATCCTGTCAAAAGGAGAGATTGCTTATTATCATCATCTGCTTACCCATTACATGTCTCTTGACTGTTCTGGCTGGTTTACCAACAAGAGCAATGTCTGTGGGGGGTACCTTCTGGACCATTTTCCATTTGCTACAAGAGTCCCAATCCAGACCACAGATATCCAGTAGCGGTTGTTCCTGAGTAGGGTAGTATAGATATGGGGTTTATGTATTGTCTGTGCACCATGAGTACACACTGAGTGGAGACATATCTAATTGGCTGCCGACATACGCCACGGTAATTCATATCACCACCTTAAATACCCCACAGTAATTCATATCATCACCTTACATAGCCCATGGCAATTTGCATCATCACCTTACATGATAGCCCATGGTAATTTATATCATCACCTTACATAGCCCATGGCAATTTACATGATGATTACCTTACATGATAGCCCATGATAATTTATATCATCACCTTAAAAAGCCCATGGTAATTTATATCTTCACTGACATAGTCCATGGTAATTTATATCTTCACTGACATAGTCCATGGTAATCTATATCATCACCTTAAACAGCCCATGGTAATTTATATCATCACCTTAAACAGCCCATGGTAATTTATATCATCACCTTAAACAGCCCATGGTAATTTATATCATCCCCTTAAACAGCCCATGGTAATTTATATCATCACCTTAAACAGCCCATGGTAATTTATATCTTCACTGACATAGTCCATGGTAATTTGTATCATTTACTTACATGGTCCATGGTAATTTATATCATCAACTTACATAGCCCATGGTACACCATCTTACATAGCCTATGGTAATTTATATCACCATCTTACATAGTCCATGGTAATTTATGTTATCACCAACATAGCCCATGGTAATATATTGTAACGGAGGAGTAAGGCACAGGGAAAGAGAACGCGAACACCAGCCCAGTGCGGTTTAGGGAACTTGTATTAATGGG